>CM060937.1:10000000-12400000 GCA_030765085.1 Allium cepa
ACATTAATTTTAAACACGGTTTATGTTGTTGCTTAGTTCCAAGGCTTTGTAAAATCATTAAAATTTATTCCTATAGTTAAAATTAATTTCTAAGTGTCATAGGACATTTACAAAATATTTATGGTTGCTTTCAATGTTTATTTTATTTAAATTTATTCCTTTAAAAGTTAGGGTTTATTTTTGTTCTGGGAAGGCAAGTAGAAGAAGCAAGAAACATAGAAAAAAATGTAGAAAGGGTATTTGATGAATTCTAAAATGATGCGGTTGATTTTACGTTCATTGAATTACCATTATAGGTGTGCATACACAACATGCATGCATGCATGTGCTTACTGTTCCTGATTTATGCATTTTAGTGATATTTAAATGCACCTTATCCTCTTGGCCATTACTTTCAGCTTCAATTGAATTTTATGCATCTAGTCGATCAGATTGTTTCTATGTCATTCGATTGGTCGGTTTTTATATTATCATTATGTTCTTGCTTAGAGATTTTATTTTCATTTGCTTCATTTTTCGTTATCATTCCTATTTATCTTCTTTATCTCCTGTATTCTTATTTTCATCTTCTAACTTTGACACCCTAGCTTCTTTAATTATATGTTTATCACTTTTACCGTTACACCACCTTTAGATATCCTACTTGGATCAATATATGTTCTATCATTCCTATTTATCTTCATTACCTCCGGTATTCTTATTTTCATCTTCTAACTAAGACACTCTAGCTTCTTCAATTATATGTTCATCACCTCTTACCGTTACACCATTTTAGATATCCTACTTGGATCACTATATGTTCCAAGTCTGAAGTGTCAACGGATTCTTGTCTACTTGCCTCACTCTCTTAGTAAAAGTATCTACTAGACATATTTCTTCCACAATGTTGTTTGAAACAATATATGTACCACATTTATTACCATCTATAGGTATACCTACATTGCTACCTTGGAGCTAGGTAGCATCTTTCTCTCGTATTTCTTGTTTCTATTCTATATTAGAACTATCAGCATCAATAGGAACTACAGTTGATAATGTCATCATCCGTACTCCAAATCTCCAAACAAGTGAAGCCCACCATGGGTCTAGTCGTTTGTTTTTTCAAAAGAGTCCAGTATAAGTATGGAATAACCCTTATTCGGTGTAATATCTGAATTACTAATTTGCAAATAAACAATTAATATATTCCTTGAATCATTAATTCCTTCTTAAAGGATCAAAGTACTTCATTAGTATGCTAAAATATAGAATATCCCATAGCATGAACAAAAAATGATATTGATAATAACTAGAAAACTTATAATCTTATAATACCATAAAAGAATGGTAGGAAACAGGTGAAGCACTGAGAAACAATGTAGGTGTCAATAAATAGAATGAAGAACAAACTCATTTATAATTATGGTTCTTTTGCGTCCATTTGTATGATGAATTCGAGTTTATCAAATACTGTTGTCGACTATCGAAAACTATTGCATATTAACTATGTTCAACCTGGGTTAGATAGGACGATATCTTTCAGCTAAATGTGCATATCACATTAGTTTCAACATGGGAGACTCGCTAGTTGCATTTTTATTTTATTATTTTAATACCGAGTCTACTGTAAGGAATATTAATGTCTTTGAAAGATCACTATGCATAAGATATAACAATGACAAATTTTCTTTCTCATGTTTGTACGTACCATTTGTAAGTACTAAATTAGTAAAATTTGTCAATTTACAAATTTTACTAATTTCATAATGAATGGCACAACATCCATGTAGTTAAACAAAGACTTTTTTAATAACAAATTTAATTGAAGTAGGGACCGACCTCACTCCTTTAATGGCTATTTGCTTTCACAACAGCCTTTTCTTCTAACCTCTTAATAACATACCAAAATATTCAATGACTATTTTTTAGCTTTTAACTTATTTTAAGTATTTGGTATGCAAAAATTTAATTTTAACTTTAGTAAATAACTTTGAAAAACTGATCTTGATCAATTAATCACAAAACTTTTGCAACAATAATGATCAGCAATCCGGTGATCTACAAATAAAAGTAAAATTTTGGTAATTTAAATTAGATATGATCCTATTCTTATGCTTTGACTTTGGTTTGTTATCTATAAGGAAGTCTCCATCTACTTAAGAATAGGTGACATCAATCAAGGACCCATCAAAAATAGATGGGCCCGCATTATTGTCAAAATTGCATGCAATTATTTATTTTAAAATTTGTCAATTACTGAATTAACGTGCCTATACTAATAAAAACATATTTCCTTAAGCCTTGTGTTGCTACCAGATAATCATTTTGGTGAAAATATATCATTGTTATACTACTTCATATGATACTTTATTGTCAAATTTTCTTTTGGTCCTGTAGAATTTTTAACTAAGCTAAGAATGTTTGTGTGAGACCATCATGGGTTGCGTAATTTATGAAACAATAAGCACTATTTTCGAGCCAAATAATAAATTAAGAGATTCGGCACTTATTTACTTCCTAAAAATAACAACTCTATTAACTGTTCGCACCGTTGACTTTTCTAATACTCATGCAGATAACTAATGAAATGAAAAAGAATTTTGATAGTTAAAAGTCATTTAGTTTGTGGGTAAATGTTACAAATACATTTAGCGTTGGTAAAGGGAAAAGTTGCTATATTACCAGATATAGCACACCTCCATTTGGATTTACACATATTAAGTAATTAAAAAGTCAAAATATATACAAGTTGTCTAAAGGAGTATTTGGTGGTATATGGAGTGACTTGGGTATGAGATTGAGATATGGTCGAGAGAGTGAATTGAAAATCGATGGACTAATTTTCAGAAAGAGTTTAAATATCATGGGATTTAGGGTAAGCGAAATTTGGTCGAATCTGAAGGGAGAGGGAACTTTTATTTTTGGTGAACTTTATTTTTAACTTTGTTACTTATAGAGAACTATTTTTTTACGACGACCAATTTATTTTCCACCATTGAAATCGACAATAATCCACACATGCCAGACTTGAATATTACAAAATAACAGATTGTAATAAAAATTCGGAGCAAATAAAATCAAATCACAGAATCACAGACACAGAATATTTGAATATCTCGCAGCAGAAAATAAAATACAATGGTAGTTCATGAAGCTACTATCCCAATGTCTCAAAACCAAATACAAACATCAGTCTGAAAACAGATACAACATAAAATCCCAAATACAAAGAAGTCCTCTAATACAAAGCTGACAACAAAACAACAGAACTGAAATATAGATAACTAGATAAGCTGATAATCTCCAGTGATTCCAGACCTCCAAAGAATGGAAATCCAAATCTGTGAATAACTCAGGCTGACCCGAGCGTAAATAAAACACAAACACTCGAGTCAGGACATACATACTTATCCAATGTAAACCAACTCATGTGAACTGTAGTAAAGGTACAAGTAACTTAGAAGATGCTTGAGACCGCCCATCCTCTAAGGATCCGTTAAACTATTTACTATGTAGTAATATTGTGCTATTATAATAATGTCTATTAGTAAAATAAACTTACTTTAAAATAGCATTAAGGAGTGACCCAACATTCCCCTTAGCACAAATAACGCCAATAGTTTATACAATACCTTCATATCTCCTGATCGTGAGACTATAAGAAGATACTGCATAGGTACGACACAAATAGAAACTCGTAGTAAAGGCTCGATATGGTAGGAGACACGGCACATGAGGCAATGCCAGTGTAGATATACCAATTACGATACCCGGGCTAGTGGTAACGCAACAGCCACATATGCGCACCTCGGAACACATTCCCAAATTGAAGGGTGGCCACCAAACAATCCAAAGTAATAGAACAGTATCGAAGAAATGCGTCCGACCAGAGGAGCTACCCCTTTTGGCCCGAGACTGCTCCTGTTTCTACCGCCTTATGCCAACTCATGGGAGTCGAGTCCACGTAATATACCTCAAGAACGTCTCCACCATCCTACTTCATTTTGGAATCTCAACCATGTACACAGTCGTCAAAGTGGTTTCCGGTATCGACAGAGAGTATGTCCATATCCGATCTCGATCTCTTTGCCAACCAATCGTTATTACAACCCATGGTTATAACTTTAAAAATAATAATTTATACTTCAAAATATTATATCCTTTCAAAACCCAATCTTTATCAAAATAAAGATTAAATCATTTCCAAACCATATGAATATTTTAAAATATCATATCCTTTCAAAACTTCCCTTTATATCATTTTTTGAATTCAAATACAAATATCAAACTTAATACCCTTTTAAAATTCAAAGATAACATTCATTTATTTCAATTCAAATCATCTTTAAAATGAGTCATTTTCAAATTAAATTCATTCAATTAAATCGTTTAAAAATGAAGTTATTATTATTTCAAGTCAAGAATTCAATTTCCAAAGATTCAAACCATTCTGAGCTCATTTACTAAGTCAAAACCCATAATTATTAAAATTTATGTGATTCGCAGCATTTAGAAAAAGCTGTTATAAGTTACACTTGAAAACATTTTTAATTCAGTAAAGACAGCACTTAAAAACTGCTGTTAAAACTAGTTTTAGTTAAATTTTATTTCGAACAGCGAAGCATCATTTCCAGAAATGCTGTAATAGCCCAGGTTTCAAAACAAGGGTTTTAATTCATTTCAGCAAAGACAGCAGCCCACTACCGCAATTACAGAAATGCTATAATAGACCTGAGTTAAGTTTTTAGCCTATTAGTTCAACTACAACAACTACATCATTTCAGAAATGGTATAATAGCTCTTTTATTACCCTTTTAATTCATTTT
Source organism: Allium cepa (assembly GCA_030765085.1). NCBI lineage: Eukaryota > Viridiplantae > Streptophyta > Magnoliopsida > Asparagales > Amaryllidaceae > Allium > Allium cepa. Next base: position 10,004,806 of record CM060937.1, read on the forward strand.
TAGAAACCATAACACTTCTGAATGCTATTAAAAGTGATTTCCAGATTTTAATGTATTTACAGCAATTAATAAACTTCATTTTAAACCCATTAAACATTATAAAAATCATAATTTAACATTAAAATGTTCATTAACATATCATTTAACATAATATTTTAAAAAATTAATTTTTCTTACAATTAAATCCAATTTCAACAAATTACTTAACAAATTCAAGTGTAAAAGTTTCCAATTCTTCGCATTTTAAATAAACAACTTAACACTTAATTTTTCTCCATTTTTTCACAAATAAAATTTAATTTCCATTTTTATTTATATAACTAAATTTTTATTCAACAAAATTCCAATTTTTCCACTTAAGTTATTTTTTCCAAATTCAATGTAACTATTCATTTTTCCAACATTTTTAACTTATAGAAAATTCCAAATTTCTATATTTAATATTTAGAAATCCATTTTAAATCAGATTTTCATATATATACAATTTTCAAATTACTTAAAAATTCCAGAAAATTTTATAAAAATAATCGCGGGCCTGTATATAGTTTTCTAACCTGGGTCAAGTGATATGGATATATATATCATTTCAATCCACAGTTTACAAATAAAAATTCGGGTTTTATCATTTTAAATCCGTAGTCCCGGGTCAAAATAAATTATTAAAAACCGTTCAGACCTATAATTTCTGCACATAATGATTTTTCCCTATTCTAAAGTCCGTTCGGGTATGTATCATTTCAACCCATAGTGATTTCTAATCTAACAGGGAACTTGCAGTGTGATAAACAGATATAAATGAACAGTTTAACAATATACGACAGTAACAACTGATATGACATGTAATTTGCAGGTTTAACATCATACATAAATAATCACAGGCAGTTATGGCATCATTTATAATTCTACACATTCAATTGTTATCACTTCACATTTGCATAAGTATATAATGTCGTGTGAGATTTACTCACCTCTAAGTGCTGGAGATTGCAATACAACTGACACAATCAGATCAAGAGAAAAATGACAAGGCAATGGATTTGAGTGGAGAGCGAGATTCAATGCTACAGATCTTGTGTTACAACCCAAAACAAATCAAACAAATTTAAAATTTAATACCATTTTGAAATTGATATAACTTTGGAATAAAAAGAGATTTGAATGCAACAACTTTTGCCTTGCTTTCTCTATTCTTTTGCATGGTCTAGGGGTTCAAGTGGTCAGGTTTTGGTCAAGATATGGCTCGGGTTTGCACTAGCATGGCTCGGGTGTAAGGCATAAACATGGTGGAGTTTATAACATGAGAAGGTGTAGGGGTTTCAAGCAATGTAGTGTGATTTTATCCAAAACAAAGGCTCGGCCATGGAGGATTGGGCTCGGCCTAGGGTGCAGCATGACTGGTCAGTGGCTAGAGGGGTGTGTGATGGTCAGGTCAGTGAGGTGGTGGCGGCTAGGTTATTGGTCATGGTGGTGGTTGAAGGAGATGAGGCAAGTGGTGGTCAAACTAGCGTGGTTTCAAGGGTCTATTTACATTTTTGTGAAGTTTTTGCACCATGGTGGGTCGGTCATGGTCAAGGGCTGGGGCGTAAGTGATGATGATGGCAAGCAAAAGGTGTTGGAGGTGGTGGCCGTGGGTATGAGGGAGAGGCCAATCAAACATACATGAGAAAACAAGGCAAAATCTTATAAAAATGAGAAGAAAAGAATAAAAAGATGATGCCATTACCAATATTTTTCTCTAGCCGTGAAGAATTATAAGGAAGATGTTTTGTGCATGAAAGATAAATGAAAATTTAGGGATAAGAAACATAATGCACGGCCAAAACAAAAATTAAATGAGGAGTTAAAGAAAATGAAATGTCTAGATATGAAAAGCCATAGGAAAATGAAGAGTCTTGTCTCTTCAATTCATCATTTCATTTTAAAACAAATAAAACAAAATAATTTTAGTAAATATATTTAAAAACCGAAAAAAAGCAAAATAATTTAAAATAAATAATAAAATTTAAATAAAATAGAAAAAGATTAAAAGAAATTGCTTAAAAATCCAAAACAGTGTTCAAAAATTACAAATAAATCATCACTAGCCTTGGAAAAATATCCACTTCATTTTAAAAATATTATAAAGAAAAAAATTTGAAATAAAATAATCTATTTATCATTTATAAAATGAAATAAATAATTATTTTGGAGAAAAAATAGAAAAAGAACCAAAGAAATTGTTTAAAAATGGCAAACAGGACATGAAAATTACAAAAAAATTACCATTAACTCTAGAAAAATTCCTGCTTCACTTTAAAAATATTTTAAAACAAAATTTTAAGTAAAATAATTTCTAAAACATTTTCAAAGTGAAATAAATTCAATTAAAATTAATTTCAAAAATATTGGGTTGTTACACTCTCCCCCACTCAAACCTTTTCATCCTCGAAAAGAACGGATGCAAGGAAATAAGAAAACAAGATAGAAAAACAAAATAGTACCTAGAATAAACAATTCCGGATTTGAAGCACTACCAAGCAACAAAATAGTACCCAGATCATGCTCAAGATAAACAGACCGGGCTTTACAAGAGGTATAGGCATTATTCCTATCAAGCCAGTCACTACCAAGCAACAAATCAAAAGCATCAAAGCCCAAAACATAAAAATCACCACTGAAGCAGTGATCAGAATATGTAAGTTCCACATGCTTACAAATCCAATTAAGGTTTGCGGACCCTCAATTGGATTTGAAACACATAAAGGCACAGAATCATACTCAGGAGAAAGAAGATGCTCGAACTTATCACACAAATCAATAGATATAAAACTGTGGGATGCACCAATATCAAACAGAACACGAACAGAATGCTGAAATAAAGAAAAAGAACCCTGGAGAGTACCTTGGTCATCACTAGGAGTTGGAGGAGATGGAGAAGAGGCAGAGGTGACAACAAATATACCAGAAGGCTTACCCCTCTATTGGGCAGGGCAATCTTTCCTGAAATGGCCAGGATGGAGGCAGATGTGGCAAAGATCACGCCTAGCTGGCTGAGCGGGGGAGGAACGGCAATACCACTAATAGTAGGACAACTATTCACATAGTGTCCCTGCTGGTCACACTTAAAGCAGGTGATGGAAGAAAGGTCAACTGGCTGCCTCTAAGATGGAGCAGATGATGAAGATCCCAAACCAGGATTCTTGAGCCAATTCTTCTTCTGCTGCTGGAAACTGAGCTTCCTCTTCTTAGAATTTGCAGAAGAAGTCCGAGATGAAGGAGCACCAACTGAAAGAGGACCATTAGAAGTAGGGTTCTCATAACGAAGAGCCATATCCATAAGCTGGGTAAAAGTGCCATAAACATGAGAAATGAGACGATTGTAGTACTCGTGACGAGCACCAACAATAAACTTCTCATTCTTCTTCAGAGGAGTGTCTATCAGACCAAGTTCGAACTTAGAAAGTTCGTTAAACTTCCTCCCGTACTCTGAAAAAGACATGCTTCCCTGCTTGAGGTCCATGAACTCCCTATAAAGCTGGGTTTTCCCGGCTTCGGGCATCCACTTTGCAACGAAAGCCACCCTGAGATGTATGATAGATAAGCTTAGAAAATGCATGAAAAGATAGAAAAATAGAATTCAAAGAAACACAAGAAGATACCTGACTCCCACCAATCTTGGGCAGCCTCCTACAACTGCCATGCGGCTAACTGACGCTTTTGGGCATCAGTAATCTCAAGACCTGTAAATATCCTCTCGATACTCCTCAGCCATTGATGAGCCTCAATGATAAACTCAGAACCAGTAAACTTGGTTCCACCAATCTGAGTAAATTCTTTGTAAAGAACAGTGAAACAGACAGGAGCTGGGCCTGGAACTAGGGCAGCACCACGACCCTGACCTCTAGCATTTCTACGATTCATCCTGAAAATTCAAGAATGAATTAGGACAAAGGTAGAGATAAGATAAAGATAAGACAAGATAAATTCACTTGGATGAACATCCTAATTACAGAAATTTCTAACAAGGTGGATACGAAAGGAAAGAAGTTTCGAAAAATTTGCTTTAAAACAAGAACAATTTTATGTCAAAATAATCTTTGAAAAATCCTTTAAAAATCATTTTAAAATCATTTATACTTTGAAAATACGTTCTCTCACAAAGAAAGGATTTTGAAGTTGATTTCACTCATTCTAGAGTATTTCTACCCTATCTCTAATGAGTTTTTGCTCTGCAGGCTAAGGTTTGCCTAAAAACCAAAGTTCTGATACCAACTGTGACAACCTATTTATTTTCCATCATTCTAATCGACAATAATCCACACATGTCAGACTTGAATAATACAAAATAACAGATTGTAATAAAAATTCAGAGCAAATCAAATCAAATCACAGAATCACAGACACAGAATATCAGAATATCTCGCAGCGGAAAATAAAATACCATAGTAGTTCATGAAGCTACTATCCCAAAGTCTCAAAACCAAACACAAACATCAGTATGAAAACAGATGCAACATAAAATCCTAAATACAAAGAAGTCCTCTAATACAAAGCCGATAACAGAACAATAGAACTGAAATATAGATAACTAGATAAGCTGATAATCTCCAGCAATTCTAGACCTCCAGAGAGTGGAAATCCAAATCTGTGAATAACTCAGGATGACCGGAGCGTAAATAAAACACAAACACTCGAGTCAGGACATACATACTTATCTAATGTAAACCAACTCAAGTGAACCGTAGTAAAGGTACAAGTAACTTAGAAGATGCTTGGGACCGCTCAATCTCTAAGGATCCGTTAAACTATTTACTATATAATAATATTGCGCTATTATAATAATGTCTATCAGTAAAATAAACTTACTTTAAAATAGCGTTAAGGAGTGACCCAATATTCCCCTTAACACAAATAATGCCAATAGTCTATGCAGTACCTGCATATCTCCTGATCGGGAGACTATGAGAAGATACTGCATAGGTACGACACAAATAGAAACTCGTAGTAAAGGGTCGATATGGTAGGTGACACGACACACAAGGCAATGCCAGGGTAAATATACCAATTACGATACCCGGGCTGGTGGTAACGCAGCAGCCACAAACGCCCACCTCGGAACACATTCCCAAATAGGAGGGTGACCACCAAACAACCTAAAGTAATAGAATAGTATCGAGGAAATGCGTCCGACCAGAGGAGCTACCCCTTTTTGCCCAAGACCGCTCCTGTTTCTACCACCTTATGGCAACTCAAGGGAATCGGGTCCACGTAATATACCTCAAGAACGTCGCCACCATCCTACTTCATTCTGGAATCTCCACCACGTACACAGTTGTCAAAGTGGTTTTCGGTATGGACAGAGAGTATGTCCATATCCGATCCCGGTCTCTTTGCCAACCAATTATTATTATGACCCGTGGTTATAACTTTAAAAATAATAATTTATACTTCAAAATATTATATCCTTTCAAAACCCAATCTTTATCAAAATAACGATTAAATCATTTCCAAACCATTTCAATATTTCAAAATATCATATCTTTCAAAACTTCCCATTAAATCATTATTTGAATTCAAACACAAATATCAAACTTAATACCCTTTTAAAATTCAAAGGTAACATTCATTTATTTCAACTCAAATCATCTTTAAAATGATTTATTTTCCCATTAAATTCATTCATTTAAATCGTTCAAAAGTGCATTTATTATTCTTTCAGGTCAAGTATTGGATTTCCAAAGTTTCAAACCATTCTGAGCTCATTTACTAAGTCAAAACCCATAATTATTAAGATTTCAGCCTTTCGAAGCATCTAGAAAAGACTGTTATAAGTTACACTCGAAAACATTTCTAATTCAACAAAGACAACACTTAAAAACTGCCGTTAAAACTCATTTTTAGTTAAATTTTTGTTCAAACACCAAAGACAGCATTTCTAGAAATGTTGTAATAGCTCAGGTATCAAAACAAGAGTTTTAATTAATTTCAGCAATGATCGCAGCCCACTAGAGCATTTACAGAAATGCTATAATAGACCTGAGTTAAGTTTTTAGCCTATTAGTTCAACTACAGCAACTACAGCATTTCAGAAATGCTATAATATCTCTTTTATTAGTCTTTTAGTTCATTTGCAGAAACCATAGCACTTCAGAATGCTATTAAAAGTGATTTCCAGATTTTATTGTATTTACAACAATTAATAAACTTCATTTTAAACCCTTTAAGCATTATAAAAATCATAATTTATCATTAAAATGTTCATCAACATATCATTTAACATATTATTTTTATAAAATAAATTTTCTTATAATTAAATCCAATTTCAACAAATTGCTTAATAAATTCAGGTGTAAAAGTTTCCAATTTTTCACATTTTAAATAAACAACTTAGCACTTAAATTTTCTCCATTTTTCTTCACATATAAAATTTAATTTCCATTTTTATTTATATAACTAAATTTTTATTTAACAAAATTCCAATTTTTCCACTTAAGTTATATTTTCAAAATTCAATGTAATTATTCATTTTTCCAACATTTTTAACTTATAAAAAATTCCAGATTTCTATATTTAATATTTAGAAATACAATTTAAATCAAATTTTCATATATGCACAATTTTAAAATTACTGAAAAATTCCAAAAAAATTTATAAAAATAACCACATGTCTGTATATAGTTTTCTAACCTAGGTCAAGTGATACGGATATATATCATTTCAATCCGCAGTTTACAAACAAAAATCCAGGTTCTATCATTTCAAACTCGCAGTCCCAGGTCAAAATAAATAATTAAAAACCATTCAGGCCTTTCATTTCAGCCCATAACGATTTTTCCCTATTCTAAAGTCCGTTCGGATATGTATCATTTCAACCCATAGTGATTTATAATCTAACAGGGAACTTGCGGTGTGATAAGTAGATATAAATGAACAGTTTAACAATATACAACAATAACAGGTGATATAACATGTAATTTACAGGTTTAACATCATACATAAATGATCACAGGCAGTAATAGCATCATTTAAATTCTACGCATTCAATTGTTATCACTTCACATTTGCATAAGTATATAATGTCGTGTGAGATTTACTCACCTCCAAATGCTGGAGATTGTAATACAACTGACACAACGGAAAGATCAAAATGACAAGACTACGAATTTGAGTGGAGTGTTAGATCCAATGCTACAGATCTTGTGTTACAACCCAAAACAAATCAAAAAATTTAAAATTTAATACCATTTTGAAATTGATATAACTTTGGAATAAAAGGAGATTTGAATGCAACAACTTTTGCCTTGCTTTCTCTATTATTTTGCACGGCCTAGGGGTGCATATGGTCAGGTTTTGGTGAAGACATGGCTCGGTTTGGGCTAGCATGGCTCGGGATTAAGGCATAAACATGGTGGTGTTTATAACATGAGAAGGTGAAGGGGTTTTAGGCAATTTAGTGTGATTTTTGCCAAAACAAAGGCTTGACCATGGAGGATTGGGCTCGGCCTGGGGTGCACCATGACTGGTCAATGGCTGGAGGGGTGTGTGGTGGCCAGGTTAGTGAGGTGGTGGCGTCTAGGGTGGTGGCCGTGGTGGTGATTGAAGGAGATGAGGCAATTGGTGGTCAAATTAGCATGGTTTCAAGGGTCTAGTTTCATTTTTGTGGAGTTTCTGCACTATGGTGGGCTCGACCATGGTCTAGGCCTAGGGTGTAGGTGGTGATGATGGCAGGGAAGAGGTGTAAGGAGTAGTGGCCACGGATACGAGAGAGAGGCCGATCAAACATACATGAGAAAACAAAGCAAAATCTTATAAAAATAAGAAGAACAGAATAAAAAGATGATGCCATTACCAATATTTTTCTCTGGCACAAATACTAGGATTTTATTTTCATTTAAATCATAGTATTTGGCTAGTATTTGGCTAGTATTTAAAATAACTAATATGGCTAAATGAAAATCAAATCCTAGTATTTAAATCCTAGTATTTGGCTAAATGTACTTTCTCTTCTTTCCCTATTAATCCTGGGTTTCAACTGGCTTCTCTCTAGAACAAATAGCAAGCATCTCCTCATGGTGGATATCCATCTCTACAACCACATTACTGGGATCACAGAGATGTGATATGGTTGCCTTAGCAATATCAAGCCTTAATCCCCTAATAAACTTCTCATTTTTCTTGATGACAGTATCTATAGTGGCATACCCATATTGGGACAACTCATTAAACTTAGTACCATATTCAATTACTGATATCTCTCCCTGCACTAGATCCATAAACTTTCTCTGTAATGCCGACTTGGCAACCTCAGACAAAAACCTTTGCTCAAATCTCCTTCTGAAATCTGCCTAAGTAAAATCTTCCTCCGGAACTCCTACAATAACACTATTCCACCAATGAAGCGCTGGCCCTTGCAACTGCCTAGAGGTCAGCCTCCTCTTCTGCTCATCATCTAAACCAAAATCAAAAAATATTCTCTCACAATGCAACAACCAATTAAAGTGATATATATGGTACAGTGTCATGGAATTATAAATAAAGTGATACATAAAAATTATAAAAAAATAACAATAAATCGTGTAGTGCTGTAAATGTGTATAAAAAATAGACCGTTATATATATTTATGAAAGATAAAATAAAGGTCGCTAAAAATAAAAAATTCCCTCTCCCTTCAGATTCGACCAAATTTCATTTACCCTAAATCCCATGTTATTTCAATTTATTCTGAAAATGAATCTATTGATTTTCAATTCACTCCAGCTACAATCATTACCATATCTCGACCCCATCTCCGATTCATTCTATCTACCACCAAATCAATAGTTCAGTAGTATGTAATTATTTTAGTCCATCTTCTCCTTTATTCAACTTTTCCATTTTTATTTTTGTAACAAGACTAGCAGGTTTTTTTCTACCTTTAAGAATAATATAATAATGTTTTGGACTAGTTAAATGGAAAAGTGTATGCCAAGCTAAGTAACTAAGTAGATTAATTATTTAGTTCGTTTTGTTGTTTTTATTGTTTTGATTTCTTGGAGTTAATTTTAAGCGTAGAGATTGTCATTTTCTCCTTAGTAGCTGATTTATGTTAAGTGTGGAAAAAAAAGAAATTTAAATTACTTGTTTTGACAATTTGTATATATTTTGACTTTTTAATTACATAATATGTGTAAATCCATATAGGGGTGTGTTATATCTGGTAATATAGCAACGTTTCCCTTTACCAACACTAAATGTAACTGTAAGGTCTATCCACAAAATAAATGACTTTTAAGTATCCAAATTCTTTTTCATTTCATTACTTATCTGCATGACTATTACAAAAGCCAACAGCGCCAACATCTAATAGAGTTGTTATATATAGGAAGTAAATGAGTATCGAACCTCTTAATTTATTATTTGGCTCGAAAATAGTGCTTCTTGTTTCATAAATTACTCAAACCATGAGGGTGTATCATACCACAACTAAAATGCTTAGCTTAGTTAAAAATTATACAAAATCAAAAGAAAAATTGACAATAAAGTATCATATGAAGTAGTAGAACAATGATATATTTTCACCAAAGAGATTATCTAGTAGCAAACAAGGCTTATGAAAATCTGTTTGTAGTGTTATTGGCAAATTAGTTTGGTAATTGATAAATTTTAAAATAAATAGTTCCAAGCAAATTTGACAACAATGCGGGCCCATCTATTTTTGATGGATCCTTAATTGATATCACCTTCTTAAGTAGATGGTGACTTCCTTATAGATAACAAACCAAAGTTAAAGCATAAGGATAGGATCATATTTTAATTTAAATTACAAACATTTTACTTTTGTTTGTAGATCATTGGATTGTTGATCGTTATTGTTGCAAATGCTTGGCTTGCGTTTAATTGATCAAGTTATTTTTTTATTTATTTATGAAGGTAAAACAGAGTTTTTGCATACCAAATACTTCAAATAATTTAAAACCTAAAAATAATCAGTGAATATTTTGGTATGTTATGAAGAGGTTGGAAGAAAATGCTGCTATGAGAAACCAAACATCTATTAAAGGAGTGAGGCCTCCAAGTCCCTTCTTTAATTCAATTTGACATTAAAAAAGTCCTAGTTTAATTACATGGATGGAGTGTCATTCTTTATGAAATTAGTAGAAATAAATAACTAGTAAATCGATGAATTTGATTGATTTAGTACTTACACATGATACTTACAAACATGCGAAATAAAATTTGTCATTGGCATATCTTATGCACAATGATCTTTCAAAGACATCAATATTCCATACAACAGACTCGGTATTAAAATAATAAAATAAAAATGCAACTAGTGAGTCTCTTATGTTGAAACTAATGTGATATGCATATTTAGCTAAATGGTATTGTCCAAACTAATCCAGGATGAACATAGTTAAATAAGCAATAGTTTTCGATAGTCAACAACAATATTTGATACACTTGAATTCACCATACAATTTGAGGCAAAACAACCATAATTATAAATGAGTTTGCTCTTCATTCTACATATTAACACATGTATTGTTTCTTACTGCCTCTCTAGTTTCCTACCATTCCTGTATGGTATGATAAGATAAGTTCTATATCTTATCACTATCATTATTTTTGTTCATGCTAAGGGATTTTCTCTATTTTAGCATACTAGCAGAGTACTTTGATCCTTTAAGAAGAAATAATGATTCCATGACTATATGAATTGTCTATTTATGGATTAGTAATTTAGATATTACACTGAATAAGGGTTATTGCATACCCACAGTAGGCTGTTTGAAAAAAAACCAACAACTAGACTCTTTGTGGTCTTCACTTGGTTGGAGACTTGTAGTATGGATGATGACATCATCTACTGTAGTTCCTATTGTTGTCCCTATAGATAGTTCTAATATAGAATAGAAACAAGAAATAACTGAGAAAGGTGCTACACAGCTACAAGATAGCAGTGTAGGTATACCTATGGATGGTAATAATGTGGTACATATCATGTTTCAAATTACACTGAAGCAACATCTCTAGTAGATACTTTTACTAAGAGCATGAGGCAAGTAGACAAGAATTAGTTAATACTTTAAACATTGGAACACATAGTAATCCATATAGGATGCCTAAAGATGGTGTGACGGTAAAAAGCAATAAATAGATAATTAAAGAAGCCAGAGTGTCAAAATTAGAAGATGAAAATAAGAATATAGGAGGTAAAGAAGACAACATAGGAATGATAATGAAAAAAAATGCAAATGGAGATAAAATCTCTGAGTAGGAACATAACATAATATAAAACCAAACTAATCAGATGATATAGAACAAGTTTGATCGACTAGATGCACAAAATTCTATTGAAGCTAAAAGTAATAGCCAAGGATACAATACTAAATAAGAAAATAAATTTGATGGTGATACAACACAATCTCCTATGCAAGAAGAAAATGTAGAGAAAAACAAATGGGATGATGAAGATTAATACGCAATGAATTGCTACTATTTGGTGCTTGCTCAGAATTTCTTACTAAGGCTAATGCACAAAGTGGAGCCTAATCCAAAAAAGCTTCTAAATCAGAAAATGAGAAAGAAATTCTAACATCTTTGTCGCTAAAAGTTCAAATTGATAGCTCTAGTTGGAAACTATGTAATTTAACTGCTGACCCAGATTCTATTCCCTAGCTTGATAACAAAGAAGTGGCTAAAAAGCTCACAAATACTAGGCAATACAAACATAAGGAGAGGCATTGTCCTGAGGAATATATTAAGTGCCTCATTTCTTTACTTGAAGGGTACATAAGGTTCGTCGAATGGTCTACCAACATGATAAGGTCTATTAAACTATTCACTAAAATGCATAAATCCAGAACATCATGCGTGTGCATGTGTTCTTGTTGTGTGTGTACTCCTAATAATGGTAATTCAATGAATATAAAATCAACCGCATCGTTTTGGAATTCATGAAATACCCTTTCAACGTTTTATTCTTTGTTTCTTACTTCTTCTGTTTTCCTTTCCAAAAAAACCCTAGCTTTCAGAGGAATAAATTCAATTAAAGTATACATTAATCTACTATACATATTTTGTAAATGTCCTATAAAACTTGGAAGTTACTTTCGAATGTAGAAATAAATTTTAATGATTTTATAAAGCATTTCAACAACTAGGCCCATAGTTGGACAAAACAACAATATAAATCATTTTTAACTTAATGTAAAATTATGAAATTCCATTTAGAAAATTCTTTATGAATCTTAAATTGAAATTATGAAATTCCATTTAGAAAATTCTTTATGAGTCTTAAATTGAAACTTGAATTTATATTTAAAAATTCATATTTCTCAACTTTTTTAAAAAAAATCTATTATACGTTTCAAAATTTTGATTCTAAAAGTTATTTAAATAAACAGAATTCCAATTTTGAGATTTCTATCTACTTTATATCTGAAATAAATTTTGTATTTAAAATTTCGACTTTTCATTTACTTTAATGAATTTTAAATTATGATTATTTTTTGTTATTGTGCTCGACCCAAACAAAATTTTTCCAGCCTCTTCCCATCAGTTACCAGTCACGACTTGTGTGGTCGACTGGTCACCTTAGGTGAAAACTGATGAGGTCGCAGCAGTAAACCTGTACGAGAGCATTTGGACCAATTTTGCCCCATGTTGACTCTGCCTCTCCTTTTTGATCTAATTTTGCCATTGACTTTGGATAATACAAGCACCATATATATTCAATTAAACACATATCGTAGGCAATGAGTGGATCGTTAGACTATGAAGATTTGGCATTAAGTTTTGTACTGTAAGAGATTGTTGGAATAAAACCAAAATTTTCCACAAATAAATTTATTTCTACACATCATGGAATTGACTATGCAATTCATGGTTCACAACAAAGTTTTAACTCACCTTTGTTGAAGAAGAAGACAAGAGAGCTTAAATGTAATGCAAAAAATACAAGTTCATGCTATCTCGAATGACGAAAGGCCTAAAATCGAGTCAATTTGGCGTGCAATAATATTATTAGGCAAAGAAGATGAAAGAGAAGCAAGATATGATTTTTGGGGATTTTATTTTACTTTATTGGAATTCAAAAATATTATTCTTACTGAAGGAGAAAGAGACGTTAAGCTTTGGAACCAAAGATGGCGAGTTGACTAAAAAGTGAGATGGAGATGGTGGAGCCGGCACATGAAAGGGCTTTTAATTGGTTTGATTTCATTTCGGCTCTGAAAATTATAAAATTTAAAAATATTAAACTCCTTTTATTTTGCTTCAGTCAAAATCAAAAAAACGTTGATTTAAATTTAATTTTCAAGAAATAAATTTGAAAATAGTAATAAATCATTTTGTCAAATTCATTTAAATTTACCATACAAAATATGAATAGATATTTACTAACATGAATGCCCATGCCAATCATTATGTTAATGAAAAGGTTTTTAAATGCACAACTAAAATTCCAACTTAATTCTTCCTACTTTCTTCTGTGCTATGTCGTTGCCTATTTTCTTTTTGCGACTATAGTGTGTTATAGTCGTGTTTTTTTTCTCCTTCTATTCTCAATAAAATCTGGTAGGGGACCAGTCAACCCTACTTGCATTTCAGAAAAAAAATCCAACTTAATTCTTCCTTTCTGAACTTTCATACAACCAAAGCCTCTTTTTAAGCCTTAGTGAGAACACATTTTCCAACATTGTATCTTACATTTCGCATTTTAACCCTTAAAATTCAGTTCTTCTAAATTGGCCGAAAAATAAAGTTTAACTTTCAAAATATTTTCTTTCAAAATAAACTCTAACATTCTTATTTACATTTTAATTTGAAGAAATTATTTTGTTATTTTTTTCTAAATATTTGCAAATAAACTCCTACAAAACTAAGTTTTTTCTAAATATAGGAATAATTTTAAAAATAATAAAAATTATGAATAAACAGTTAAAAAAAGTTTTCGGATTATCACATATGAAAGTTTAGGTCTTCAAAGATATGATATGCAATCCGGTCTTAAATTAACGCAACGAATATGCTTAATGTCTTTACATAGATATGATTTGCCATCTAATCTTACATTAATTGAACTAGTGTGACGGCTATAAATAAGCCTACGTAGTAACGAATTGAACATACTATTCCTTATAATCGAGACATTGGTTGGCTTAAATGTTTTCATTGTACTATTCATTATTTTATTCAGCATTTCACTGTGTGTTGTGTTTCTAATCACAATGAGAGGAATGTTCCATATAGTGCGTGTGTTTGTTTTATATAAGGATCTTGTTTAAATCATCTCCAAAATTACGTATATATTTTATTTGTTTTGCAGATTTGGTTAGAAAGAAATGAGAACATGCCAAGGGATGTTTAAAGGAGCATAAAGCCTCCAATTCGCGTACTTGAAAAGGAGAGTTTACTTTTTCATTGAAGGAGATTTAAATGAAAATCAAATCCTAGTATTTGGCTAAATGTATGTTCGGTAATATGATGAATGCATGAATAAAATAAGTATTTGGCTAAATGTACTTTCTAGAGTACATTTAAGTTCTAACTTCTTGCTACTATCTACTATTAGCAAAAGAATGAGAAAATCGACAATTTAGAAATTGTGATGTAAATTTTAAACGCACTCGAACATATGATATATATGGTATAGTGTCATGAAATTATAATTCAAGTGATATGTAAAAATTATTAAAGTAAAAATAACAACAATAAATCGTGTTGTGCTATGAATGTGCATAAGAAATGTAACAACCCAATATTTTTACTTGCATTAAGAAATGTAACAACCCAATCCACATCACAAGTTCTAAATTATTTTTAACTTTAGTAATTTTTCTCTAGCGGTGAAGAATGATGAGGAAGATGTTTCTGTGCGTGAAAGATAAATGAAAATTCATGGCTAAGAAACAAAATGCACGGCCAACACAAAAAGTAAATGAGGAGTTAAAGAAAATGAAAAGTGTAGAAAGGAAAAGCCATAGGAAAAGGAAGAGTCATGTCTCTTCAATTTACCATTTCTTTTTAAAACAAACTGCACGGCCAAACCAAAAAGTAAGCGAGGATTTTTAAAATCTACTGCCAAAGCAAAATTTAATAATTTTTACATATCACTTTAATTATAATTCCATGATACTATACCATATATATCATATGTTCAAGTGCATTTAAAATCTACATCACAAGTTCTAAATGGTCGATTTTCTCATTCTTTTGCTAATAGTAGATAGTAGCAAGAAATTAGAAAATACTTATTTTATTCATGCATTCATCATTTTACCGAACATACATTTAGCCAAATACTAGGATTTGATTTTCATTTAAATCTCCTTTAATGAAAACGTAAACTCTCCTTTTCAAGTACGCGAATTGGAGGCTTTATGCTCCTTTAAACATCCCTTGGCATGTTCTCATTTCTTTCTAACCAAATCTGCAAAACAAATAAAATATATATGTAATTTTGGAGAGGATTTAAACAAGATCCTTATATAAAACAAACACACGCACTATATGGAACATTCCTCTCATTGTGATTAGAAACACAACACACAGTGAAATGCTGAATAAAATAATGAATAGTACAATGAAAACATTTAAGCCAACCAATGTCTCGATTATAATGAATAGTATGTTCAATTCGTTACTATGTAGGCTTATTTATAGCCGTCATACTAGTTCAATTAATGTAAGATTAGATAGCAAATCATATCTATGTAAGGACATCAAGCATATTCGTTGCATTAATTTAAGACCAGATTGCATATCATATCTTTGAAGACCTAAACATTCATATGTGATAAGCCGGAAACTTTTTTAACTGTTTATTCATAATTTTTCTTATTTTTAAAATTATTCCTATGTTTAGAAAAACTTAGTTTTGTAGGAGTTTATTTGCAAATATTTAGAAAAAAAGTAACAAAATAATTTCTTCAAATTAAAATGCAAGTAAGAATGCTAGAGTTTATTTTTTGAAAGAAAATACTTTGAAATTTAAACTTTATTTTTCGGCCAATTTAGAAGAATTGAATTTTAAGGGTTAAAATACTAAATGTAAGATACAATGTTGGAAAATGTGTTCTCACTAAGGCTTGAAAAAAAGGCTTTGGTTGTATGAAAGTTCAGAAAGGAAGAATTAAGTTGGATTTTTTTTGAAATGCAAGTGGGGTTGACTGGTCCCCTACCAGATTTTATTGAGAATAGAAGGAAAAAAAACACGACTATAGTCACAAAAAGAAAACAGGCAACAACATGGCACAGAAGAAAGTAGGAAGAATTAAGTTGGAATTTTAGTTGTGCATTTAAACACCTTTTCATTAACATAATAATTGGCACAGGCATTCATGCTAGTAAATATGTATTCATATTTTGTATGGTAAATTTAAATGAATTTGACAAAATGATTTATTACTATTTTCAAATTTATTTCTTGAAAATTAAATTTAAATCAATGTTTTTTTGGATTTTGACTGAAGCAAAATAAAACGAGTTTAATATTTTTAAATTTTATAATTTTCAGTGCCGAAATGAAATCAAACCAATTAAAAGCCCTTTCATGTACCGGCTCCACCATCTCCATCCCACTTTTTAGTCAACTCGCCATCTTTGGTTCCAAAGCTTAATGTCTCTTTCTCCTTCAGTAAAAATAATATTTTTGTATTCCAATAAACTAAACCAAAATCCCCAAAAATCATATCTTGCTTCTCTGTGATCTTCTTTGCCTAATAATATTATTGCACGCCAAGTTGACTCGATTTTAGGCCTTTCGTCATTCGAGATAGCATGAACTTGTATTTTTTGCATTACATTTAAGTTCTCTTGTCTTCTTCTTTAACAAAGGTGAGTTAAAACTTTGTTGTGAACCATGAATTGCATAATCAATTCCATGATGTGTAGAAATAAATTTATTTGTGGAAAATTTTGGTTTTATTCCAACAATCTCTTACAGTACAAAACTTAATGCCAAATCTTCATAGTCCAACGATCCACTCATTGCCTACGATATGTGTTTAATTGAATATATATGGTGCTTGTATTATCCAAAGTCATTGCGAAAATTTGATCAAAAAGGAGAGACAGAGTCGACATGGGGCAAAATTATTCCAAATGCTCTCGTACAGGTTGACTACTGCGACCTCATCAGTTTTCACCTAAGGTGACCAGTCGACCACACAAGTCGTGACTGGTAACTGATGGGAAGAGGCTGGAGAATTTTTTTTGGGTCGAGCTCAATAACATGTTGGGCGAATTCTCACCCAGAAAATCTCAAGACCAAGAAGCGTCAGTCTCGCTCGTGTTTGCATCCTACACTCCATTCGGAAAAGCCCAACCAATGGTCCATTCGGCAAAGGCAAGACATACTGCATTTCCATTCGGCATATCTCGTTCGGTAGCCGGACCAGCCATACCGGTCCACCATACTTCACCTCTCCAATACCCCACTACCGAACCATCTCCCAAGCTACAACCGGACCACCATCACCCGACCATTCATGGCCGGACCAACACCACCGAGCCAACCACATACCTCACCACCGAATGAACCTCCATCCCGCTCCATCACCGGTCCAAGCTCCATACCGAATGGAGGCTCGCCGAACCAGAATTGCCAGTCCAGATTGCTTCAGCCCGGGCCCACCAACAGCTATATACATCCAAGACCCCTGCCCCCTGCCTCACCCTATAAATAGAGGGGCAGGGGTACAACAATGGCAGACAAGTTTGAGAGCTCAAGCCTGGAAGGAACTCTCAAACAACTTCATATACTTGTACACAAAGCATTGTACTTGTAATCTGAAACAAAGAAGATAATAACATATAAAGTGGACGTAGGCACGTTCTGGCCGAACCACTATAAATCTGTGTGTTTTTTACATTTCAGCCCCTGCTTTTTTCATATTTACATAACTCATCTGAATCATTAAGAATCACATAAAATCGACTAAATCACACGACTTGGAGGTGTTTGCCCATTTTTTGCGTAAACATTTTTGGTGCTTTCACTGAGAACTTCGAACTCGAAGCTTCAGCTTCCCTCATTCAACCCTCTTTCCCAATAGCACCCTTCATTGCCTAAGAAACATGACTTCCAGGCCAAGAAAAGACGCCAACAAGGGAAAGAACGTTGCAACTAGCAGCGCTCCAAATCCAGTGGATCCAGATCAAGAGAACCATCCCACTACAGCAGCAGTGCCACGTAGATCAGGCAATTCCAACAGCCCCTGCCGCGGAACAACCGGCAGTAATCACTAGAGCAGACCTAGACAGAGTTGTGGTGGAAGTGACTAACCGCTTCGCATCCCAACAAGAAGCTTTGGTGAACCAACTCATGTCACGCTTGAGGGATGTCGAAGAATCCAACCGCAACACTGAATCATGGGATGAATCTCAATCTGGAGGATCTCGGAGACAGCAAAGGTCTTCCCTCTTCGAGGAAGCCATCAACATGAACAATAATGATAGGGGCCGCGCCCGGACTCAACCCGAACTCCGACTCGAGGAAGCGCTTAGAACCGAACCCAGTAGGGGAGGCGCCAGGCAAGGGTCGGATGTAGCTGAGCCAGTCATGCCACCTAATCATAGAAACCCCGCTGAACGGAGCCGAGCTAGAACCCAGCCCGAAGTTGACCCCATGGAAATGCTCAAAACAGAACCCCACAGGGGAAGATCAAGGCAGGGGGCAACTGTAGCTGGTCCTAGCATGCATCCGAGCAGCCAGAGGCAACCACTGGATAACGTCAGAAGTGATAGACTATACCATCCCTACAGGTCATCCGGACGAGATCGATCCCGCAGGGGAGAACCAAGTTCATTTCTATCCGCTCCAAATTCTGATGAAAGAATGGCACGATTATTCAGAGAATGCGTCCAACGGGAGCAAAGGGACCGATGAATAGGTGCTAGGGTCACCAGCCCCTTCACTCGCAATATCGAAACTGCCATCACCCCCCGGGAATGGAAAATGCCAACCATGGAACCTTACAAGGGAACTTCTGACCCCATCGTACACTTACAAAGATACACCCAGCATATGCTCATGAGCGGAGCAACAGAAGGGGTGCTGTGTAAATGCTTTCTGCTATTCCTAGCAGATCTAGCTACCTCCTGGTTCTGCCATCTACCCCAAGGATTTATCAGCTCATGGGAGATGTTGAAAGAAAGGTTCATTAGTCAGTTCCGCATCCATGTAGAACAACCCAAGGATGCTTATTCTCTATCCAATGTCAAATAGAAATCCGGAGAGACACTGCAACAATATCTAACCCGGTTCAACGCCGCAGCGGCCGCAGTCCAAGATGCCAATGAGAAGCTCACCCTAATGGCCCTCTGTAGTGGTGTACACCCAGATACCAAGTTCGCTAGAAGACTAACTAAGGAAAAACCAGCTACTTTACCTTATTTCTTCCATGAAGCTGGAAAGTATATGAGACTTGAAGACGCCGCCACTGAGAGGCAGTCAGGGCAACAAGGTAAGACAACTTCGGACAAGGTTCCCGCTGCAGCTAAGGACACTCGAAAAAATGAATCTAGAGACAATGCTGGGGGCAGGAAGGTTGAAAAACGCCAATATCGACCAGGACCAAGATTTGACTCCTACACTCCTTTGAATGAAACAATCGAAAACATCTTTCTAGCCACTCAGGGCGAACTCGGATACAAGCGCCCCCCGTACAAGAAAGAATCTGATAAAGCACTCAAGTCTGGAAAGTTCTGCCGCTTCCACGAATCCCACGGACATGACACCAATGAATGGCACCATCTCCGGGACTTGATCGAAGAACACATCAGAAGAAGAAGGCTGGAACACTATGTGAAAGGTCAGAACAGGACTCCAACTCCTGCCAATGAGAACTCAAAGCGACCCGTCCCAGAAGTAGGCGGAGGGAATCGCAACACCAGTGGCTCTAATCAAGAGAAGATAGTGGTCCATACCATCTCGGGAGGACCACACATCGCCGACAGAAGCTGGGCAGAGATGGAAAGATACGAAAAGTCACTTAGAAATGCTGAAGGCTATGTTAACTCCATTATGAAAGAACACCACCCGAAACGGAAAGGGGGTGACGACATCGTATTCAGTAGGCATGATTTAGAAGTAAGACAATATCCGCATATGGATCCCATGGTCATCTCTGCCTGGTTCGGTCCAGCTAAAGTTTTCCGAATTCTAATAGACACAGGAAGCTCCGTAAATATCCTATTCAAGCATGCTTTCGACAAAATGAAGCTGTCAATGAAGGATGTGTCTCCCTGCAATAAACCCCTGCACGGTTTCACTGGAGATGCGAAAATGCCCCTTGGGCAACTTGACCTCTTCGTCGAAATAGGAAGTCATCCCCGCTCCGTTGTGCGAAAACAAACGTTCGTACTAATAGAAAACCACTCGGCCTACAACGCCTTCTTGGGAAGACCAGCCTTGTCTGACTTCCAAATTGTCCTAGCCCCGTGGTGCCTAAAGATGAAATTCCCAACAGATAACGGAATAGGAGAAGTTGAAGGAGATCAAGACGCCGCTCGAGATTGCTATGTAACTGAACTTTGCAATAACCGTAAAAAGAATAAAGGGAAAGATGCAGAGACTACTCTCTGCATGAAAAGCTTGGAAGCATAGCAACTAAAGAAAGCCCCTCCTCTTCGATACACCAGCGATCCTTTCAATGAACTAGACCCCAGGGATAAGAAGGAGGCTACCGCTGAGCCTGCGGAGGCCATGGAATTCATATCTGTAGACAAACATGATTTAAGTAGACTATTAAAAATAGGATCTCAGCTAAAAACAGAATTGAAGGATCAACTCATTGACTTTCTCCGCCACAACTTAGATGTATTTGCGTGGACACATGCCGATATGATAGGAATCTCCCCAGACATAGCATGCCACATGCTGAACGTCGATCCCACCAAGGTACCGATAAAGCAGAAAAAGAGAAGCATGGGAGCAGAACGATCAGCAGCCCTCGATGAGGAAGTAAAGAACCTACTTGCTAATGACTTCATACGAGAAGCCATCTACCCAGAATGGATCGCTAACCCAGTACTAGTAAAGAAAGCTAATGGGAAGTGGCGAACATGCATTGATTTCTCCAACTTAAATGACGCTTGCCTGAAAGACTGCTTCCCGCTCCCCCAAATCGATCAGCTTGTGGACAGCACTGCCGTGCACGACCTTTTATCTTTTATGGATTCATACTCCGGATACAACCAGATTCCCATGCACGCTCCCGATCAAGACCACACTAGCTTCATCACTGACCGGGGATTATATTGTTACAAAGTCATGCCTTTTGGACTCAAAAATGCCGGAGCTACCTATCAGCGCCTCGTCAACAAGATGTTCGCGGAATTAATAGGACGAACTATGGAAGTATATGTGGATGACATGTTGGTAAAGTCTAGGAGAGCCGACGATCATGTAAGCCACATGAGTGAGATGTTTCAGGTACTTCGCCGATATGGAATGAAGGTGAATCCTCTAAAGTGCTCCTTCGGAGTGTCATCGGGAAAATTCTTAGGATTCATCGTCCATGCCAGAGGAATTGAAGCAAACCCTGAACAAATCCGGGCTCTAAAAGAAATAAGGATACCTTCCACTCGAAAAGAAATGCAGAGCATAAACAGAAAGGTGGCCGCCCTAAGCAGATTCATTTCCAAAGCAACTGACAAGTGCGTCCCTTTCTTCGAAGCTCTCAAGAAAGACAAAGGAAAGGTCGAGTGGACCGATGAATGCTTAAAAGCCTTCCTTAACCTGATCAAACACCTTCAGAGACCACTAGTACTCTCAACTCCAAACGAAGGCGAAGAGCTATACCTATACCTCGCTGTATCATCTCATGCTCTAAGCGCTGCCCTGGTAAGAGAAGAAGACCGCACACAACGCCCGGTATACTTTATAAGTAAGAGATTTACAGGGGCAGAAGCCAGATATCCTAAACTTGAGAAATTGGCATATTGTTTATTGATCGCGTCACGAAAACTGCGACACTACTTCCAATCTCACTCCATCAGAGTTCTAACCGATCAGCCACTAAGACAGGTGCTCCATCGTCCCGACACTTCTGGACGACTCCTCAAATGGTGCATTGAACTAAGTCAGTATGACGTCACCTACCATCCTCGCACCGCTACCAAGGGGCAAGCCATGGCCGATTTCATTGCCGAATTCACTACCAACGAAGGCAAGGATCAGTTTGAAATAGCAAAAAACATCAAGTGGAACCTCTTTGTAGATGGAGCATCGAACGAACAAGGCTCGGGGGCAGGTATTGTGATAATCATCCCCAGGGGAAGAAAGCTGTACTATGCATTAAGGTTGGAATTCGCGGCCACTAACAACGATGCGGAGTATGAGGCAGTACTAGCGGGATTGGAGCTTGCCTTAAAAATTGGAGTCAATTCTTTATGTCTTCATAGTGATTCTCAACTTATCGTAAACCAAGTACTAGGAGAATTCCAGACACGAGGAGAACGACTCACAGCATATCTAAAGAAAACCAAACTGCTGCTCGATCAATTGGACCATTATCTAATCAAACACATTCGTCAAGAAGATAACCAAGAGGCCGATGAACTAGCAAAGCAAGCTAGTATGAAGAACAGCACCATTTCCGGAGCACTAGCCATCTCAAGGCAGCTAGCCCCAAGTTTCGAACAAGTGAATCTGATAACTGCAATCGAAGAAGGAACTTGGATGACTCCTATCCGGAAATATTTGCAGGACGGCACACTACCAGACAAACGTGATGAAGTCAGGAGAATTTTGAGGAATGCTCCCCACTACACAATACAAGAAGGCATCCTCTATCGGCGTGGCTTCTCTAGCCCCTTATTCAGATGCGTCGCTGGAAGGGAAGCCAAGGAAATCTTATTCAACATCCATCAAGGAAGTTGCGGAGATCACACTGGAGGGCAGACTCTGGCGAAAAAGATACTCCGATATGGATATTACTGGCCCACACTAAACAAAGACGCCTTAAACTTCGTCAAGAGATGCGACAGATGTCAGAAATTTGCCAAGATTCCTCGACTACCCACAAATGAGATTACTCAAATGACCAGCCCTTGGCCCTTTGCTGTATGGGGAATTGATTTAATTGGCGAACTGCCAACGGGCAGGGGCGGAGCAAAATATGCTATAGTGGCAGTCGATTATTTCACCAAATGGGTGGAAGCGAAACCCCTAAATAAAATATCTTCAACAAAAGTTATCAACTTCTTGATCAAAAATATTCTGTGCAGGTGCGGAGTACCACTCAAGATCATATCGGACAACGGACTCCAATTTGACAGCGAAAAATTCGCCGACTGGTGCCAAGAGCATGGAATTCATAAAAGCTTCTCATCAGTAGCTTATCCTCAGGCAAACGGGCAAGTCAAAGCTGTCAACAAAATTCTCAAAACCCTAACCAAGAAGAAACTTGAAAAGTCAAAAGGCGCTTGGGTGGACGAACTTCCTATGGCACTTTGGGCCTACCGCACATCTTTCAGAACATCAACGGGACATACTCCTTTCTCTTTGGCATACGGATCGGAGGCAATGCTCCCTTTTGAGACTATTGTTCCTTCCCACCGTAGAATCCACTACAATCCAGAAGAAAACGAAGAACTCCTCCTCATGTCTTTGGATCTGATTGAGGAAAGGAGAAACGATGCAGCACTCAAAGCAGCAGCTCACAAACAAAAAGTGGCAGCGCTTACAACTCCAAAGTCAAGCATCGCATCTTACAAGAAGGAGATCTTGTCCTCAGGCGAATCTTTCCGCGCCCTGGGGCACTGGACCCCATCTGGGACGGACCATATGTAATTCGTAAAGATCTCCACAACGGAGCTTATATTTTGTCAACAGTGGACGAAGAGGTGTTCCAGAGGGCATGGAACATCCGACACCTCCGTCGATACTTTTCTTAACTTGTACTGCCCATATGAAGTGAATTAACAAAGAGAATCAGTGGACGTAGGCATTTTCATGCCGAACCACTTTAAAAAAATCTTGTCTCTTTTTAGCTTGTTCCTTTATATCTTGGCTGCTTGTTAAGCTTTATCCTTTTCTGTTGAACAAAATCCTATGGCATCTTCACTCAAGACGCATCATGGCCTCATCTAGACAAGGCCTAACAGCTACGCTACGATTCTATGCACTCGCCAATGAGACTCTTTTGCTCCAGCATCCCTCTGCTGCGGGTTAACTCAATGCTCGCGACTGCCCTCAAAGCCAACTGTAATGAGCCGATTATAAGTCATCATAAAGGCCGACTATAGCCGATGGCAGCTCATTACGGCGTTCGGCTCGCCGGCAACTGTGAACCTACTTTAAGCCCCAACATAAGGTGTGGCCAGCCAGGGGTAGTTCACGGCCAACGGCACCCACGCTCGCCGGCCACGGTAAATCGAATAATACCCACGATTACGGACCATAATGGTTCGGGTAGTTACCGTGCGCGATCTCGGCTCCGATGTGTCTTAAGTGCGGCTGTGGTAAAAAAGAAAACTCCCCGCGGAGGCGTAAGATGGGTGACAAATGTCTCCAAGACCCACAGCTAGGGAAAGTGACTACAAAACCCGTTTGCCACGAACTTAAGCACATTGACGGCCTTCCGTGACTGGAAGTTTTACTTTTCCCATATTTCCATTTCATTTAAATACTTTTCTCCTATCCTGTATAACAAACTCCAAAGTACAGGAAACCAAATAGGGAGCATTCACTCATGAGAATCTAAGCCTACGTACTGGGTGGCAAGGTACTCAGCTATGTCCATGATCAGTTGCACAAGACGCTCAAAGCTACCACCTGCAACTAAAACATGAAGGGCAGTACTCTCTTCTCTTGTACATGAATATGTAACTACAGTTTATTCATACGTCACGCTAACATTGCAAAACATGAAATTGTATTTCAAGCAACTGCTTAACATCAAACACAACTAAAATCACAGGCATATGCATACTTCTCACGCACCATATCAAAATGACAACAACATTTAAACATAACAAAATCAGCTTATGTCATAAAATCACATAATGTTATTCTTTGCAAATAATATTATTACAGTCAAATCAATGTTCTGGACTAACATAAAGAGCGATAAAAGGAAATAAAAAGGTAGCCAAATCCGGACAAGTAACCAGCTGCGTCCAAACTTCGCTCTCATCCTACCAACTCCCCCAAGCCTACTTGGCCGCAGGGTCGGAGCTCCTAGCGTGTTGGTCGGAAGTTCCACCTGTTCAATCCAGAAGAGGAACTCATTAAACAAACGATAAAACGATCAAGTTATGGAAACCCAGAAAGAAAAGGAAAAGAGAAGAATAACTCACCAGCGTCCGCCGCTTGATCCTCATCCTCTAGTTGCACACCCGCTTCCTCCGCAGCAAGCAACCGCATCCCCTCCTTCACCGCCGCTTGCTCCTCTTTCGAGAACTGAGCAGTGACCACATCTAGACTAAAAGCCACTCCACCTTCCTTACCCGCATTGACCCTGGCCTCCTCTAAAGCCCGAAGATATATCTTGGCCATGACCCGGGGATAGTCATCCATCCAAGACAAGCTGCCCTCCTTCCAAGTGCGGAAGTACATGTCCTGCAGCATCTCGTCCATCATCCCCTCATTCTCCTCAAACTCCCTCACCCGGGCCTCGGGAGCCTGCAACTTGGCGACAGCGACATCCCTCTCTGATCGGTATCTCAAGCAGTCAGCCTGGAGAGACCTCCTCATCTCCTCCATCTCCTCCTTTAACTTGACTTGAGCCATCTCCGCGGCCTCAAGCCTTCCAGACAACTCCTCTACCTGCTCGAGATCCGCATTCCGAACCTCATCCACTGTCACAATGGCCGTGTCGATCCGCTCCTTACAGGCGGCCTCCATCTTCCGTAATTCTGCCCTACTAGCCTTTTCCATGGTCTCTTTCAGCCGCCTGGAGGCTTCCTCGTGCTGAGAAATCTGAACGGCTTGACCGGCAAGCTGTTCGGCCTGATCGGCAACCTTCAGCCGCAACCGAATATTAGCACTCCCAATCTCCTCCCCGGCCTTGACCAATTGAGCATGATACTTCATTAACTTCTTGGTCTCTTCAGCCACCCGATCGATATTAGCTTTGGCTTCGTCTCCCATGGTAACTACCTGAGTGGTAAGCAGATCAAGATCTAGGGACTTAGCCTCGTCTAACACTCGTACCATGGGGTTGCGAGGAAGGAGGTGCTCACCCGTGGCCTCATCAAATGAAATATCCCGAGAGCTTGGATCTAAATCAGGATGACCGGCAAAGGGGTCGCGAGGCACGTCAGGACGCCTTATACGGATAACAGTGGGATTCTTAGAAGGAGGTGGAGGGGGGATAAACCCCGTGCTCTCCTCCGTGGTATCACGAGGAGGCTGAACAGGAAGCTGCGGACCAGGGGAAGGCTCAATTAAGGAACGACTCCGCTTCTTTTTCTGAATGCTCTCTTCAATGATCCCAAGAAGAGGACGGTAACTGACTACGTCCCCAGTACGACCAGTGGGAGGCTTCGCAGAAGCTCTCATCAACTTGAATTGTTCGAGGCGGTGTCAAACATCTGACGTTTTAACCACCTGGCCTGCCCTTGGAATAAAAGATAAGTGTTACGAACATACAATGGTCCACAATTCAAGAAACATGTTAAGTTAAAAAGAAAGAAAAGTGAGAAGGCACGTCTATTATACAAACCCTGCGGAGGAGTGGGGTACTGCAATAAGTCCTGAATCTCATTCTAGGACGGAAGTGAACCATAAAATATTCCTAAGTCCTTATCGAAAATGGAATCGGCGAAAGTCAAAAGTTCACCTTGCACCGCCGAAGTTACCCTAGCTGAGGAGCCTTTAGGGGATGAATCAGTACCAGCCACAGCCTTGCCCGCCTCCTTTTCCTTTTCCGCTTTCGATTCTTCCTCCGATTCCCCGAAGGCCTGACGGAGAGCCTCATCCAGTTCAGGGTCTCGCCCAGAGGTTAAGGCGCCAGCATCACCATCGCCATCTCCATCGCCATCTCCTCCGCCTTCTGACTCTCCTCCCATATCGCCTCCTTCGCCCTCTTCCACACCTACATCCTCCGGGATGATCGGGCGAGTATTAGGAGAGGGGCCATCAGACTCCTTAAGCTTCTTACCTCCCACGACTGGGTGTTGTGCAAAGGGCTTCCTCTTGCCACTCTTCACCGTGGCCCCCTCCTTAGCTTTAGCGGCCTTCTCCTCAGCCGTGTCCCTCTGCTTAACCACGGACTGGTGCGGCAGGATCAAGTTGTACTCCAAGAGGGCAGCGTTCCTGATCAGGAAAGAAGCCGACCTGTCCCGCGCCGGAATGGCCTTTATTTCAGCAGCCATCCGCGCCAAAGAATCATCTTCCACGACTACAATGCCACCTGTCGCTAGCAAGAAATAGAAGCATGTCAGAAAAAGCACTACAATCAGAACATGGAAAATACAAATGAAGTTCATCTTACAGCCGGAAGTGAAAAGGCGGAAAGAAACAGAATCGTCCTTGATAAAAAACCATTCTTTCTTGAACATGGTAAACTTTGAATATAAGTCCAGGACTGGTTTGAAAGGCACGACCGCTTCTAGACTAATATACGGAGACCCCTTCTTGTAGCCTCTCAGGTTATACAAATATCGAATTTCCCGGTTAGAAGGAGGGTGCCCGTACCTCCTCTGAAAGATAACGAAAAGGCTCACCAGAATGGCATAAGAGTTCGGCTGGAGCTGGAATGGAGCCACCTTCAAATATGTGGTAAAACAAACTATCCAGGCATTGATAGGAGGGATAGCACCACACATGCAATGATATCTGCTGTAAGCAAAGTAGCCTTCGGGGGGATTATACGGCATCACTCCTTCTCCCGGCAACAGCATGCAAGTCCTGTCTATCCCAAAGGAACGGGATATAACGTCAAGTTGCTCCTCCTTTAGGGAGCTAGGAAAGCAATCGGGAGGGGAGACCAGAAGTTCCTGTGGACCATATCCGTCCACTAACGACCTCGGAACAGGTCGATGTTGCCCGGATCCTGGTTGGGCTGGGGGCACGGAAGAAGACTCTCCTCCATCCTTGGATTTCCGTCTGTCTGATCGTGTTTCCGCCTTGCGAGACATTTATCTGCGTACACAAAAGTGAAAAACATGATGTTAGAACAAAAGTATAAGCACGCAAGCATGCATAAGTCTGGAGTTCCACTCTAAGTCTGAATACAAAAGTCATTCGGCACTGGGATTCAAGGCCATTCGGTACTAGGGTCCTATGTTCATTCGGCAGTAAGATGATAATCTAATTCGACAGTGAAAGGATAAGTTCATTCGGCATTAAGTGTATGGCCGTTCGGCACTTGAATTTGGTTCGGTATACATATCATTCGGCCCTAAGGCCTAAGTCTCATTCGGTAAAGCAAAGCCCTTCGTATGTATTCGGCAAATGAGGATCATCCGGTAATAAAGGTCATTCGGCAAAGGAGTATATACCTGGTTCGGAAATGACTGGATTCGGCAAAGTGTTTGATTCGGTATAGTATCGGTTCGGCGCTTGTTGATTCGGTAAAGAAAAATTAAGGGGGTGTAGCCCCTATATATAGACTGAAGCAACACCACCGGACCAGATGGTTCGGCATACCGGACCAACCTCCAGCCGAATGAAAACCTATACCTACTCGAAGCCAAACGAAATTGTCTCTACCGGCAGAAACCAGAAACAGGGGGCACGCAAAGCACCTCACTCAGATAAGTACCGAACTCTAGGGCCTACTAATAAAGTAGAAATTATGATAACGATGAACAAGTAGTAAATCTCTCACTAACACGGGTTAATCATTTACACATGTACACGGCCACGAACAGTCCACAGGCATGCTCTGAATAACTATTAACCCTATCATCGTGAAAATTTACACTTTGACATCGTTTTTAAGCTCATCGGTTAAATGGATATTTGATTCTGATAATTATGAAATGGCTAAGCTACTTACACATGTACGGGGTCGCGAACGATCCTTAGACATGCTCTGAGATGGCGATAAACCACCTTAACAAACGATCCAGGAACCCACTCGAACGTGAACCTGACATCGATAATGCTAAGCCCCCTCGGGGCACACTTACTCGCCCCGAACGGCACAATTCACTTCATCTCAAATATTTCGATCCCGAATGGTCGTCATTTGAAATCATATTAAAACTGTCAATTCCTCCGCAGGACACCAACAGCATAGGAACATCCAGCCCATGGCATTACAAAACAGGCCTTCCTACCACAGGGAAACAAAGCGCGACACATGCAAGCACGTGCCCCACTTTGGGGGGCAAATGTTGGGCGAATTCTCACCCAGAAAATCTCAAGACCAAGAAGCGTCAGTCTCGCTCGTGTTTGCATCCTACACTCCATTCGGCAAAGCCCAACCAACTGTCCATTCGGCAAAGGCAAGACATACTGCATTTCCATTCGGCATATCTCGTTCGGTAGCCGGACCAGCCATACCGGTCCACCATACTTCACCTCTCCAATACCCCACTACCGAACCATCTCCCAAGCTACAACCGGACCACCATCACCGGACCATTCATGGCCGGACCAACACCACCGAGCCAACCACATACCTCACCACCGAATGAACCTCCATCCCGCTCCATCACCGGTCCAAGCTCCATACCGAATGGAGGCTCGCCGAACCAGAATTGCCAGTCCAGATTGCTTCAGCCCGGGCCCACCAGCAGCTATATACATCCAAGACCCTTGCCCCCTGCCTCACTCTATAAATAGAGGGGCAGGGGTACAACAATGGCAGACAAGTTTGAGAGCTCAAGCCTGGAAGGAACTCTCAAACAACTTCATATACTTGTACACAAAGCATTGTACTTGTAATCTGAAACAAAGAAGATAATAACATATAAAGCGGACGTAGGCACGTTCTGGCCGAACCACTATAAATCTGTGTGTCTTTTACATTTCAGCCCCTGCTTTTTTCATATTTACATAACTCATCTGAATCATTAAGAATCACATAAAATCGACTAAATCACACGACTTGGAGGTGTTTGCCCATTTTTTGCGCAAACATAACAAAAAATAATCATAATTTAAAATTCATTAAATTAAATGAAAAGCCGGAATTTTAAATATAACTTTTATTTCAGATATAAAGTAGATAGAAATCTCAAAATTGGTATTCTGTTTATTTAAATTACTTCCAGAATCAAAATTTTGAAACGTATAATAGATTTTTTTTTTAAATTGAGAAATATGAATTTTTAAATATAAAATCAAGTTTCAGTTTAAGACTCATAAAGAATTTGCTAAATGGAATTTCATAATTTCAATTTAAGATTCATAAAGAATTTTCTAAATGGAATTTCATAATTCTACATTAATTTAAAAATGATTTATATTGTTGTTTTGTTCCAACTATGGGCCTAGTTGTTAAAATGCTTTATAGAATCATTAAAATTTATTTCTACATTCGAAAGTAACTTCCAAGTTTTATAGGACATTTACAAAATATGTATAGTAGATTAATGTATACTTTAATTGAATTTATTCCTCTGAAAGCTAGGGTTTTTTTGGAAAGGAAAACAGAAGAAGTAAGAAACAGAGAATAAAACATTGAAAGGGTATTTCATGAATTCCAAAACGAAGCGGTTAATTTTATATTCATTGAATTACCATTATTAGGAGTACACACACAACAAGAACACATGCACACGCATGATGGATTTATGCATTTTAGTGAATATTTATATATACCTTATCATGTTAGTAGACCATTCGACGAACCTTATGTACGCTTCAAGTAAAGAAACGAGGCACTTAATATATTCCTCAGGACAATGCCTCTCCTTATGTTGGTATTGCCTAGTATTTGTGAGCTTTTTAGCCACTTCTTTGTTATCAAGCTAGGGAATATAATCTAGGTCAGCAGTTACATTACATAGTTTCCAACTAGAGCTATCAATTTGAACTTTTGGCGACAAAAATGTTTGAATTTCTTTCTCATTTTCTGATTTAGAAGCTTTTCTGGATTAGGCTCCACTTTGTGCATTAGCCTTATTAAGAAATTCTGAGCAAGCACCAAATAGTAGCAATTCATTGCGTATTAATCTTCATCATCCCTTTTGTTTTTCTCTACATTTTCTTCTTGCATAGGAGATTGTGTTGTATCATCATCAAATTTATTTTCTTATTTAGTATTGTATCCTTGGCTATTACTTTTAGCTTCGATAGAATTTTATGAATCTAGTCGATCAATTTTGTTCTATATCATCTGATTAGTTAGGTTTTATATTATCGTTATGTTCCTACTCAGAGATTTTATCTCCAGTTGCATTTTTTTTCATTATCATTCCTATGTTATCTTCTTTACCTCCTATATTCTTATTTTCGTCTTCTAATTTTAACACTCTGGCTTCTTTAATTATCTATTTATTGCTTTTTACCGTCACACCATCTTTAGGCATCCTATATGGATTACTATGTGTTCCAATGTTTAAAGTATTAACTAATTCTTGTCTACATGCCTCATGTTCTTAGTAAAAGTATCTACTAGAGATGTTGCTTCAGTGTAATTTGAAACAGTATATGTACCACATTATTACCATCCATAGGAATACCTACATTGCTATCTTGTAGCTATGTAGCACCTTTCTCAGTTATTTCTTGTTTCTATTCTATATTAGAACTATCTATAGGGACAACAATAAGAACTACAGTTGATGATGTCATCATCCATACTACAAGTCTCCAACCAAGTGAAGACCACTAAGAGTCTAGTCGTTGCTTTTTTTCCAAATAGTCTACTGTGGGTATGCAATAACCCTTATTCAGTGTAATATCTAAATTACTAATCCACAAATAGACAATTCATATAGTCGTTGAATCATTATTTCTTCTTAAAGGATCAAAGTACTCTGCTAGTATGCTAAAATAGAGAATATCCCTTAGCATGAAAAAAAATAATGATAGTGATAAGATATAGAACTTATAATCTTATCATACCATACAGGAATGGTAGGAAACTAGAGAGGCAGTAAGAAACAATACATGTGTTAATATGTAGAATGAAGAGCAAACTCATTTATAATTATGGTTGTTTTGCCTCAAATTGTATGGTGAATTCGAGTGTATCAAATATTGTTGTTGACTATCGTAAACTATTGCTTATTTAACTATGTTCAACCTGGATTAGTTTGGACAATACCATTTAGCTAAATATGCACATCACATTAGTTTCAACATAAGAGACTCACTAGTTGCATTTTTATTTTATTATTTTAATGCCGAGTCTGTTGTAAGGAATATTGATGTCTTTGAAAGATCATTGTGCATCAGATATGCCAATGACAAATTTTATTTCGCATGTTTGTATGTATCATGTGTAAGTACTAAATCAATCAAATTCATCGATTTACTAGTTATTTATTTCTACTAATTTCATAAAGAATGGCACTCCATCCATGTTTAAACTGGGACTTTTTTAATGTCAAATTGAATTAAAGAAGGGACTTGGAGGCCTCACTCCTTTAATAGCTGTTTGGTTTCTCATAGCAGCATTTTCTTCCAACCTCTTCATAACATACCAAAATATTCGCTGATTATTTTTAGGTTTTAAATTATTTTAAGTATTTGGTATGCAAAACTCCGTTTTACCTTCAGAAATAAATAAAAAAATGACTTGATCAATTAAACGCAAGCTAAGCATTTGCAACAATAACGATCAACAATCCAATGATCTACAAATAAAAGTAAAATGTTTGTAATTTGAATTAAAATATGATCCTATCCTTATGCTTTAACTTTGGTTTGTTATCTATAAGGAAGTCACCATCTACTTAAGAAGGCGATATCAATTAAGGATCCATCAAAAATAGATGGGCCCGCATTGTTGTCAAATTTGTTTGGAACTATTTATTTTAAAATTTATAAATTACCAAATTAATTTGCCTATAACACTACAAACAGATTTTCATAAGCCTTGTTTGCTACTAGATAATCTCTTTGGTGAAAATATATCATTGTTCTACTACTTCATATGATACTTTATTGTCAATTTTTCTTTTCGTTTTGTAGAATTTTTAACTAAGCTAAGCATTTTAGTTGTGGTATGATACACCCTCATGGTTTGAGTAATTTATGAAACAAGAAGCACTATTTTCGAGCCAAATAATAAATTAAGAGGTTCGATACTTATTTACTTCCTATATATAACAACTCCATTAGATGTTTGCACCGTTGGCTTTTGTAATAGTCCTGCAGATAAGTAATGAAATGAAAAAGAATTTGGATACTTAAAAGTCATTTATTTTGTAGATAAACCTTACAGTTACATTTAGTGTTGGTAAAGGGAAACGTTGCTATATTACCAGATATAACACACCACTATATGGATTTACAAATATTATGTAATTAAAAAGTCGAAATATATACAAATTGTCAAAACAAGTAATTAAATTTTCTTTTTTTCCACACTTAACATAAATCGGCTACTAAGGAGAAAATGACAATCCTACGCTTAAAATTAACTCCAAGAAATCAAAACAATAAAAACAACAAAACGAACTAAATAATTAATCAACTTAGTTACTTAGCTTGGCATACACTTTTCCATTTAACTAGTCCAAAAGATTATTATATTGTTCTTAAATGTAGAAAAGAACCTGCTAGTCTTATTACAAAAATAAAAATAGAAAAGTTGAATAAAGAAGTTGATGGAGAAAAAAAAATTATATACTACTGAACTATTGATTTGGTGGTAGATAGAATGAATCGGGGATAGGGTCAAGATATGGTAAAGATTTTAGCTGGAGTGAATTGAAAATCAATAGATTGATTTTCAGAATAAATTGAAGTAACATGGAATTTAGGGTAAATGAAATTTGGTCGAATCTGAAGGGAGAGGGAATTTTTTATTTTTAGAGACCTTTATTTTATCTTTCATAAATATATATAACGGACTATTTTTTATACACATTCACAGCACTACACGATTTATTGTTATTTTTTTATAATTTTTATGTATCGCTTTATTTATAATTCCATGACACTATACCATATATATCACTTTAATTGGTTGTTGCATTGTGAGAGAATATTTGTTGATTTTGGTTTAGATGATGACCAGAAGAGGAGGCTGACCTCTAGGCAGTTGCAAGGGCCAGCGCTTCATTGGTGGAATAGTGTTACTGTAGGAGTTCCGGAGGAAGAATTTACTTAGGCAGATTTCAGAAGGAGATTTGAGCAAAGGTTTTTGTATGAGGTTGCCAAGTCGGCATTAAGGAGAAAGTTTATGGATTTACTGCAGGGAGAGATATCATTAATTGAATATGGTACTAAGTTCAATGAGTTGTCCCAATATAGGTATGCTACTATAGATACTGCCATCAAGAAAAATGATAAATTTATTAGGGGATTAAGGCCTGATATTGCTAAGGCAACTGTATCTCATCTCTGTGATCCCAGTAATGTGGTTGTGGTGATGGATATCCACCATGAGGAGATGCTTGCTATTTGTTCAAGAGAGAAGCCAGTTGAAACCCAGGATTCATAGGGAAAGAAGAGAAAGTTCTTTAAGAAGAAGGGAGCCCTGACGGGTGATGCTGCCAAGAAGGCATATGCTGATTTAGTCTGCTTCAAATGTGACAAGAAGGGTCATTATGCACATAATTGCCGATCAGGCAAAGGTAAGAAGTCTGTAGATAAGAAAAGTGTGAAGTGGTTCAACTATGATCAAGTAGGGCATTACAAGAACTAGTGTCTGGAACTAGTTACGGTGGACAAAGGGGAAAGTCTTTGCTATTGGACCATTGTCAGCTAGGTCAAATGCAGTTGATAAAGGGAAGAATGTGGTGTAAGGTACAATTTTGATTCAGAGTATACCTATTAGGGTAGTTGATATCGGTGCATCACACTCATTTATATCTCAGTGTTTGGCTGATAGGTTAAGCTTCGAACCCACTTGACTAATTACTTCATTAAGGGTTGCGAATCCAATACGAGGGTATGAAACTCTAGGGTAGAGACGTGACCAGTTAGAACTTGATTTGTTAGGTCATAAGTTTGCATGCAGTTTGTATGTTTTTGATTTCGTAGATCTCGAGATATTTTTGGGAATGGATTAGTTGGGTGAGTCCAAAGCTAGGATATTTTGTTAGGATAGGGAGATATCACTAAGACACCTTGGTTGTCATAACCGAATCATATTCTAAGTGGATAATTCTGACCGGAGTGTTTGTGCTATGTAAATGGGAGAAGAGTTAGGTCAAGTTCTAGTAGTAAGAGAGTTTGCAGACATCTTTAAGCCGATTAAAGGATTACCGTCGAACAAGCTGTTGAATTTCGAATAGATCTTGTGCCAGGAGCAGAACTTGTGAGTAGACCACCTAGCAAGATGACACCAACTGAGATGAAGGACTTGAAGGTACAACTAGTGGGTTTTTAAAGGATGAAATTTTATTAGACCAAGTAGTTCGCCTTGTCGAGCAGTCGAGGTGTTCGTGAATAAACTATATGGGTC
Source organism: Allium cepa (assembly GCA_030765085.1). Lineage (NCBI taxonomy): Eukaryota > Viridiplantae > Streptophyta > Magnoliopsida > Asparagales > Amaryllidaceae > Allium > Allium cepa. The sequence goes on from CM060937.1 coordinate 10,040,254, forward strand.
ATTGAGGATGTGCATTGACTATCGTAAGTTGAATGAGAGGATGATTAAGAATAAGTATCTGTTGCTATGAATAGATAATCTATTTGATCGGCTGTATGGAGCCAGCGTGTTTTCCCAATAGGATTTGGTGATAGGTTTCCATTAGTTAAGAGTGGCAGAGGAAAGTATTCATTTAACAGGATTTCAGACTAGGTATGGTTCGTATGAATGGTTAGTGATGCCATTCAGGTTAACTAATGCACCTGCTTTCTTTGTGGATTTGATGAACCTTAGGGGACACTCAAACAACCTTAGGCAATAATCTAAAATCGTGCTGAAGCAGCCCTACTTTGTGCGGTTTAGTGGACTAACTATTGATCGATTGTTGGAGAAGATGGTGGATTTGGAATGGCATAGGATCTGGATTCGTGTCTTTTTTGTAATGAGAAAGAAATGAAAGTTAGGGTTTTTTTTATTTTGAGAAGGCAAACAGAAGATGCAAGAAACAAAGAAAAAAATGTAGAAAGGGTATTTCGTGAATTCCAAAATGACACGGTTGGTTTTACATTCATTGAATTACCACTATTAGGAGTAAGCACACAACAGGCATGCATGCACGCGCTTGATGTTCCTAATTTATGCATTTTAGTGATATTTAAATATACCTTATCTAGTTGGCATGCCATTCGATGGACCTTATGTACCCTTCAAGTAAAGAAACGGGGCATTTAATATATTCCTCTGGACAACGCCTCTCCCTATGTTCGTATTGCTTAGTATTTGTAAGCTTTTTATTTACTTCATTGTTCTCAAGGTAAGGAATTGAATTTGGGCCAACATATACATTACATAGTTTCCAACTTGAGCTACCAATTTGAACCTTTCGCAACAAAGATGTTTGAACTTCTTTCTCACTTTTTGATTTAGAAGCTTTTATGGATTAGGCTACACTTTTCCCATTAGCCTCATTAAGTAACTCTGAGCAAGCACCAAATAGTCGCAATTCATTGCATATTAGTCTTTATCGTCGTTTTTGTTTTTCTATACGTTTTCTTCTTGCACAAGAGCTTGTGTTATATCACCAACAAATTTATTTTCTAGTTTAGCATTGTATCCTTGGCCGTTACTATCAGGTTCAATGGAATTTTGTGCATCTAGTTGATTATATTTGTTCTATACCATCAATTGGTCAGACTTTATATTATCATATTGTTCCTGCTCAGAGATTTTATTTTCATTTGCATCATTTTTCGTTATCATTCCTTTGTTGTCTTCTTTACTTCTTGTATTCTTATTTTCATCTTCTAACTTCGATACTCTAGTTTATTTAATTGTATGTTTATCATTTTTTACCGTTACACCACCTTCAGGTATCCTATTTGGATCACCATATGTTCCAATGTCTGGAGAACCGATTCTTGTCTACTTTCCTCGCTTTCTTAGTAAAAGTATCTACTAGAGATGTTACTTTCATAGTGTTGTTTAGAACAGTATATGTACCACATTTATTCCCATTAATAGTTATGCCTCCATTGCTATCTTGGCATTGTGTAGCATCTTTCTTAGATTTTTTTGTTTCTATTCTGTATTAGAACTGTCTGTAGGGACATCAACAGGAACTACTGTTGATGATGTCATCATCCATACTCCGTCTCCAACCTAGTGAAGTCCACCATTGGTCTAGTCGTTGGTTTGTTCCCAAATAGTCTACTGTGGGTGCGCAATAACCCTTATTCGGTGTAATATCTGAATTACAATTCTGCAACTAAATAATTCATATACTCCTTGAATCATTAATTCCTTCTTAAAGGGCCAAAGTACTTCATTAGTATGCTAAAATAGAGAATATCCCTTAGCATGAAAAAATATAATGATAGTGATAATAAATAGGAACTTATAATCTTGTAATACCATATAATAATGGTCGAAATCAGGGAGGCACTTAGAAACAATATAGGCGTCAATATGTTGAATAAAGAACAAACTCATTTATAATTTGGTTGTTTTCCTTCATTTGTTTGATGAATTCTAGTGTGTCAAATATTGTTGTTGACTATCGAAAGCTATTGCATGTTTAACTATGTTCAGTTTGGACTAGTTTGGATGATGCCATTCAACTAAATGTGCATATCACATTAATCTCAACATGAGAAACTCGCTAATTACATTTTTATTTTTTATTTTAATACCGATTCTACTGTAATGAATATTGATGTCTTTGATAGGTCATTGTGCATAAGATATAACAATGACAAATTTTCTTTCTCGTTTTTATGTGTATCATGTGTATGTACTAAATCGATAAAATTCACCAATTTAATAATTATCTATTTATACTAATTTCACAAAGAATGGAACTTCATCTATGTAATTAAACTAATACTTTTTTAGTATCAAATTGAATTGAAGAAGGGACCTGAAGGCCTCACTCCTTTAATGGAAGTTTTCTTTCTCACTATAGCCTTTTCTTCCAACCTCTTAATAACATACCAAAATATTCACAAATTATTTTTTGGATTTTAACTTATTTTAAGTCTTTGCTATGCAAAAATTCTGTTTTAACATCAGTAAATAATAATAAAAAATTAACCTTGATCAATTAATCGCAAGCCAAGCATTTGCAACAGTAATGATCAGAAATCCAATGATCTGCAAATAAAAGTAAAATGTTGGTAATTTAAATTAAAATATGATCCTATTCTTATGCTTTGACTTTGGTTTGTTATCTATAAGGAAGTCTCCGTCTACTTAAGAATAGTGATATCAATCAAGGATCTATCAGAAATTGATGGGCCTGCATTGTTGTCAAATTTTGATGGAAGAATTTATTTCAAAATTTATCGATTACCTAATGAATTTGCCTATAACAATACAAATAGATTTCCATAAGCCTTAAGTTGCTACCAGATAATCTCTTTAGGGAAATTATATCATTGTTATACTACTTCATATGATATTTTATTGTCAATTTTTCTTTTGGTTTGTAGAATTTTTAACTAAGCATTTTGGTTGAGAGATGATACACCATAATGGGTCGAGTAATTTATTAAACAAAAAACACTATTTTCGAGCCAAACAATTAATTTAAGAGATTCGGTACTCATTACTTATTATATATAACAACTCTATTAATTGTTAGCGCCGTCAGATTTTGTAATAATCATGCAGATAACTAATGAAATGAAAAAGAAGTTTGACACTTAAAAGTGATTTAGTTTATGGATAAATCTTACAAATACATGTAGTGTTGGTAAAGGGAAAAGTTGTTATATTACCAGATACAGTACACCACTATTTGGATTTACACATATTAAGTAATTAAAAAGTTAGATTATATACAAATTGTCAAAAAAAAAAAGTATTTAAATTTTCTTATTTTTTTTCCACATTTGACATAAATCACATATTAAGGAGAAAATGACCATATCCATACTTAAAAATAACTCCAAGAAATCAAAAAAATAAAAACAATGTAATGAAGCAAATAATTAATCTACTTAGTTAGTTAGCATGGCTTACACTTTTTCCTTTTAACTAGTCCAAAACAATATTGTATTACTCTTAAATGTACGAAAAACCACTGGTCATATTACAAAAAACAATAAAAGAAAGGCTGAATAAACTAATTAAAGAAGTAAAAGAAATACCTACTACCGAACTATTGATTTGGTGGTATGTTGACTGAATCAGAGATGAGCTTTAGATATGGTCAACATTGTTGCTAGAGTGAATTGAAAACCGATGGATTGATTTTTATAATGAATTGAAATAACATTGAATTTAGGTTAAGCGAAATTGGGACGAATCTGAAGGGAGAGGGAATTTCTATATTTGGCACCCTTTATTTTTAACTTTGTTAAATATAACGGACATTTTTTACACACATTCATCACATATCGCAATTTATTGTTATTTTTTTTCTTTAGTAATTTTTATATATCACTTTAGTTATAATTCCATGACACTATACCATATATATCATACATTCGTGTGCATTTAATCTCCACATCACAGGTTATAAATGACCAATTTTATCATTTAAAAAAAAGTAGCAAGAAATTAGAAAACCCTCATTTTACTCATGCATTCATCATATTACCGAACATACATTTAACTAAATACTAAGATTCGATCTTAATTTTAATCTTCTTCAACGGAAAAGTAAACTCTCATTTGCAAGTATGCGAATTGGAGGCTTTTGCTTCTTTAAACATCCATTGGTATGTTTCAATTACTTTATAACCAGATTCGCAACAGAAACAAAAAATATATATGTAAGTTTGGAGAGGAATTAAATATGAGCCTTATTTAAAATACAAACACACACTCTATATCGAACACACCTATTATTATGATTAGAAACAAAACACACAGTGAGATGCTGAGTAAAATAACGATTAGTATGACACTAATATTTAGGCCAACTAATGTCTCCATTATAAGGGATAATATGTTCAATTCGTTACCAAGTAGGCTTATTTATAGCCGTCACACTAGTTAAATTAATGTAAGATTAGATAGCAAATCATATCCATATAACTACTTCGAGCATATTCGTTGTGTTAATTTAGGACCAATTTGCATTTCATATCTTTGAAGACCTAAACTTTCATCCATGATAAGCCATAAACTTTTTTTAACTATTTATTTATAAATTTTCTTATTTTTAAAATTAGCCCTATATTTAGAAATAACTTACTTTTATAGGAGTTTGTTTGCAAATATTTGAAAAAAAAACACAAATTAATTTCTTAAAATGATTTTAAAATGTAAATAAGAATATTGGTGTTTAATTTTAAAAGAAAATGTTTTGAAAGTTGAACTTTATTTTTTGGCAAATTTTGGAGAACTGAATTTTAAGGGTTAAAATGCAAAATAAAAGGTATAATGTTCGAAAAAGCATTCTCATTAAGATTTGAAAGAAAGGATTTGGTAGTATTAATGTTTTGGAAGAAGAAATTAAGTTAGAATTTTAGTTGTGCATTTAAACACCTTTCTATTAAACTAAAGATTGAAATATGCTTTCATGTAAATGAATGTTTATTCACATTTTGTATGGTAAATTTAAATGAATCTGACAAAATGATTTATTACTATTTTCACATTTATTTCTTAAAAGTTAAATTTAAGTCAATGTTGTATTAAGATTTTGACTATTGGAAAAAAACATGAGTTTAAGTTTTTATAATAATATAATTTTCAAAGCCAAAATTAAATCAAACTAATCAAAAACCCTTTCATGGACCAGCTCCACCATCTCCATCCCACTTTATACCCAACTCACCATCTTTGTGTCCAAAGCCTTAATGCCTCTTTCTCCATTAGTAAAAACAATATTTCTGAATTGCAATAAACTAAAACAAGATTTCAAATATCATATCTAGCTTCTTCGTATCTTCTGTGCCAAATAAAACTATTGCATGCCAAATTGACTCTTATTTACGCCTTTTGTGATTGATGTTAGCCTGAACTTATTTTTATACCATTGCATTTACGCTTTCTTGTTGTCTTCTTCAACAACAATAAGTTAAACCTTTACTATTAACCATGAATTGCATAGTTAATTCTGAAAAAAGTATATCTGCCTTTTATAGGATGTGTGGAAACTAATTTATCTCTGGAAAATTTTGGTTTTATGCTAACAATCTCTTATAGAACAAAATTTAATGCCCCTTTAGATCTAACGATTCATTCATTCCCTATGATATGTGTTTGATTGAATATGTGTGGTTCTTGAATTATCCAGTGTTAATGCCGAAATTGGATCAGAAAGGAGAGAAAGAGTCGATATGGTAGTTTGGAGCCAAATGCTCTTATGAGTTGACTGTCAAGACCTCATCAGTTTTCACCGAAGGTGAATCGTCGACTGCTCAGGTTTATGCGTTTGCTATTCCTGATTTATGCGTTTCAGTGATATTTAAATGTACCTTATCCTATTGGTAATTAGTTTCAGCTTCAATAGAATGATAATATAAAATACGACCAATCGAATGACATATAACAAATCTGATCAACCAGATGCACAAAATTAAATCAAACCAATCAAAAGCCCTCTCATGACAGGCACCACCATCTCTAGCTTAATTTATAGCCAACCCACCATCTTTAGTTCCAAAGCCTTAATGCTTCTTTCTCCATTTGTAAAAATATTATTTTTGAATTCTAATAAACTAAAGCAAAATAGCCAAAAATCATATAAAGCTTCTATGTCATCTTCTTTGCCTAATAAACTATCACACGCCAAATTAACTCAAGTTTAGGCCTTTTATGATCCAAATAAACCGAAGTTGTGCTTTTAGCATTACATTTAATCTCTCTTGTTTTATTCTTCGATAATGGTGACTTAAACCTTTATTATGAACCATGAATTGCATAGTTACTTCTGTAAAAAGTATGTCTACCTTTTACAGGTTGTACAGAAATAAATTTATTTGTGGGAAATTTTAGTTTTACGTTAACAATCTCTTACAATAAAAAATTAATGCCAAATCCTCTTGGTTTAACAATTTATTCCATGCCCATGATATGTGTTTGATTGAATATGTATGGCGCTTGAATTATCCAGAGTCAATACCGAAATTGGATCAGAAACGAGAGAAAGAGTCGACATGAGAGTTTGGAGCAAAATTGCTCCAAATGCACTTGCAAAAGATGATTGCCCGACCTCATAAGATTTCACCCAAGGTAACTAGTCGACCACTCAGGTTATGACCAGTTGACTATTTGGAAGAGGCTGGGGAAATTTGTTTGGGGCGAACCCAACAACAAAAAACAAAAATATTTTAAAAATTCATTATAGTAAATCGAAAAGTCAAAATTTTAAATATAAATTTTATTTCAAATATAAAGTAGATAAAAATCTCAAATTGAAATTATATTTTATTTAAATAACTTTTAGATTCAAATTTTGTAAAATATATTAGAATTTTTTTGAAAAGTTGAGAAATAGGAATTTTCGAATATACAATCTTGAATTTAAGATTCAAAAGAATTTTCCAAATGGAATTTCATAATTTTACATTAGTTTTAAAATTAATTTATATATTATTGTTTAGTTCAAATTATGGGCATAATTGTTAAAATGCTTATAAAATCGTTAAAATTTATTCCTATATTCGAAAGTAGTTTCCATGTGTTATAGGACATTTACAAAATATGTGTGGTCGGTTTCGATGTTTATTTTAATTAAAATTTGTATTGCACATAAGTGATCTTCATATGTAAATTTAATATCACATTAATTTTGAGAATGTTATAGAACCACCAGTATGACTGGTCACGATGCACCAGTTACTGCACTGAAAACTAATGAAATTATCATGCCTTAAATCATATATAGAGAAACATATTCAGATTAACGCATCATCTAATATAATGGAATTTTTAGTTGATCCCCATCCTAAAAAAATATTACATGTCATGGCCATGGGTGGAGCTGAACCAGTCCTTTCAAGAGTAGCTAGCTATTCCAACCTTGCATTTAGTACCAAAATGGGACCATTTAAAATGGAAAAAAGGACGTTCTTTATTAAGCGGAAACATAAATTACCGATTGTTCCAACATTCCTTATTGGCCACGAAGGAAACATTTCGTTAAAAGAAATGATAGGGTGGAATTCATCGTAGGCCAAAGGTGAAAGGCTACACAGAACTTTAGGTAGATGAGTCTTACGATAGCTTAGATGCATGATAACCCTAGAGATAAAATAGAATTGAAGGTGTAATAGCTTTGGCCACACCATAGATTTTGATGCACAGTAGCCTTGAAAGCACAATAGCTTTAATGGTATGATAGCTTTAAAGACAAGATAGGCTTAAAAGCACGATAGCCATGTTTACGATAGGTATAGGATGAAGGGTATGACAACTATAAAAAGCCAATTTAATTTGGTCGAGTTTATGGAGAAATGTTTTCTAGAAGATGAATAAAAACTTCAAAGTTTAAGTAGGTAGCCAAGTAGGTAAAAAAAATTCCATTTATTATTCCACTATTGTATAACTAGGCTTTATAGCTAGTTAACTATTCGTTTGGGATCATTATATGTTAGGTGTGATTCTACTATTTTACTTTATTGTATTTAACCCTTGTGTAGGAAAAAATTTGGACAATGGAAAATGTAATGGCAATTTTATGCTATGAAGGTTATAATTCGCTCATTTTACATAATGTTAATTAAAAAATTGATCTTATTTTGTTGCATGAAAATATTATGATGATGACTACAACATTATCGATCTATAATTTAAGGTCTTGTAGTGGGTGGTTTTATAGGAACAAAACGGACCAATGCATTTAGGTTGGTTGAAGACATACATCCATTAGCAATAACTTTTTTCACGCCGATCAAATTACATTTCGTATTTAACTCAGAATTTGCACTCTATCATGGAAAATATTTAATTGTGTTAATATGTCTTTTGAAAATAGATGTGATCCTATAAATAAAAGCTTGTCAATATATATGTTTAATAAATCCAATGCATAAACTATACGCATTATCATTAGATATAATACAACAATTAATGTATGAGTGGATGTCGTAGCATTTAAATACATAATTACATTTGTTTCTGGCTAAGCTATTTTGCTTCCTATAGCTTCTCCAACATATGTCATGCTAGCTGGTGGTCTCTACCAAAAGATAATATGGTACAAAGCGAATATAATTCACAAGCTAATTAGGATCACTAGAGTATAACCGTCGATATGCAATTAATTCTTTGCTAACTTTCTAATCACATAGCTTGCATTTGATATTTGAGCTGCTATATTTTATGAAAAAAATATTTATAATATACATTTGTATATCAAAGTATAAATATATTGAATACAGCCAGAAATAAATTTACCATAATGTAATCTTTCGCAAGGTGTACCACGTATAAAACAACTTTGTCAACTGGTGATGCTACCATCTTATCCTTAACTTCTCCAATATGTGAGATCACCCGAGGTGTAGGCCCCATGAAAAGGAATCCAATTTCTTTGGGAAATCTATCAAAATATTCATAACATTCAGTCAAAGAGGCATATTATGTATAAAGTCTTTCAGTTCAATTGAAAGAACTCTTTATTTTGCAACTGTTTCATCCAACCCAGTCCAGTGCAATAAATTTCATTTGAAGTTTTTTTGTCATACTTATTCTACAATTTGTCAAAAGAAATTATGTCATATTATAACACCCCTAATTTTTAATAGCATTATTCAGGAGATTTAATTAGATAAATTAAATGTGATAATGCAAATAAATGGAGTAAAAAGGGATTGAGATTTGAAAAAAAAATTAAAAGTCATGCCTAATTATCTAAATGGGCTTATATGTTAATTAATTAAAACAAGGGTATTAGGGTGATTGTCACCTACATTTCTATCACCCTTATATTTGCGTTTTATTCTTTCTCACGTTTATTTTCTAAAAAAATTAAAACACAAGTGCAAACAAAAGAGAGGAACCAGCCATTACTAGGAGGAAAATATAGAAAATAAAATCTAAAGCTATGGAACTAAAGCAAAGGAATCAATCTCAATCGTATCTCAAAGTCCTTATCCTAATCAAGGTTAATAATAATATAAACTGTCTATATTTTCTTTTTACAATTATTTGAGTTTCGGGTTTAAGAATGGACTCCTTATAATGATTTTAAATGATTATATGCTTGGACTTTATGTGATGTTAAACTCGAATAAGGTTTTTTGATAAATGATTTACACGGTTTAAAGGGTAAAACTGATTTTAATGAGTCCGTATGCCATGAGAAAATTTTATGTTATGTAAAACATAATATTGGAGATGGGTTTTTAATTTTTGTAATTTTCCAAGATCTGGAAAATTTAATATGAATTTCCTAAGGATATGAATATATTGGGTTTAAAATTAGTTTCAGTTATTTATAAAGAAATTGGGTCTGGAATGTTTATATGTTAGACAACATACCGAAAGTGAATTTCTGTAATATTTGGGGATTTTTTCTATGTGATTTACTATGGAAATTAAATTATTTGAGAAGAAGGACTTAGTTGCTTTATTGATTTTGGTTACTGGAAGGGCTTATTTGTTAAATTAGTCTTTGATTTAGATTTGAAAAATATGCGACATTTATTTAGGAAAGAATTTGAAAAGTTTAAGGAAACCAATTAAAAGTTTGCTAATGGGTAGGTTAGTTATGAAGTTATTACTTTAAATAGCAATAAATCGGTCTTTACTCAAAAAAGTGGATTTTTTTCTCTTTTAGATACACCTTCCGACTCTGTACTTCCGCTTCGACTCATTTAAAACCAACTATTTTGAATCAAACATAGCCTAAACCAAATACATAATGTATCATAAATATGGTATGTAGTGGATTGGAGAATGCGGAAGGCATAGTGTCGAAATCTATGCTTCTGATAGGGTCTAAAATTTGTTTACTTTCAAATGTTAAGCGCCTGCCTTTTTTTGAATAGAAGCTTTCAAAAGAGTGGAAACATATGATTTCGAAAGGGTGTTCTAAATAGCTTTCGAAGAGCGTTACCATCTTTTAATTTAAAGTATAAGATTTCCAATGAGCTACTTTACTTACAACACATTGCTTTCGAAAAGGGTAGTTTCGACCTAGTCAAAACCCTGTTGCCAATCTTATGCCTTCCGAATGTATTGAAGTTATCAGTGCTTTCGAAAGGCAGCTTTCGCTTTACAATTTTACTAAGCCACTTCCTAAAAGCTTTCGAAAGTGTTCAAGGGTTTCGAAGACAATGGCGTCGAATGGGAGTTTTGAAGCTATCCTTCAATATTTTACTTAAATGTTTTTGATGCTTTTTAAAGGGTGGTTCGAAAGGCATCAAATTTTCCCCGAACAATTTTACACAAAGATCAATGGTTTCGAAAGGGGTATTTTCATATGTATTCTTTTTGACCTAATAGATAATTTTGAGGAAAAATCCAATGGTTTCAAAAGAGATACTTCCAAAAAGGTTTCGAAAGGGTTACTTTCATTGGTTTCGAAGCTATGCTTCTAAGAGTTAAAATGTAATGCTTTAATACTTTCAAAAGGTATGTTTTGAGGTTTTCGAAAGAGATGTTTTTAAAGTGTTTCGAAAGGAATGCTAGTGTTTTGAAAAGAAAATTTAAATACTTTCAAAGCAGGTCATCCAAGGGTTTCGAAAGTAAATTTTTAAGGTTTCAAAAGCCTTAATTTTAAAAAAAAGTAATAACCTAATCTCATTTTAAAGGAAACCCATCGCATAATATAAGATTTTTGGAATGATTTTAGTATGGAGTTTTTAAGAAGTTTTCCTCAATTAATAGGTTAAAGAGATCAACCATGTTTTATATAATATGATTTCAAGGATATTGTACAATAGGTGTGGGTATTATTATGCTATTACATTTGCTTCTAATATATATATTCACCTTATAGTGGGCCCGTACTATATTTTAGGGAAAGGAAGAATAACCAGCTTGCTTGATCCAATAGTGAATATAAATTAAGTTAATTCTCGAATGAGTGGAATAACATTCAGGAAGTCAGATAGACCAAAGTGTAGGATGCCTAAATATTGATTAAAGAAGTTGTCAGATAGACAGGTTTGTAGTAAACCCATGAAACTATGTTTAGGAAAAGTTATTGGCAAGGGCTAATAGGTTCATAGTAAATCCATGAAAACTATGACTAGAAAGAGTTATTAGCAGGAGGCAATAGTTTTGTAGTGAACCCATGAAATCTATATCCGGATAAAGTTATTGGCAGAAGTCAATAGGTTCCAAGTCAACCCATGAAAACAAGGATAAGAGGGAAGTTATTGGAGTTAGCAATAGGTTCAGGGAGAACCAATGAAATAGTAAAGTAATTAGTATGGGCCAATAACTTCTTTGTGATTCCATGAAAACTATGAAACCGGACTAGGGAGTCCATAAGCATTAAACAAGTTATTATTCAGCCCATGAAAACTATTAGGTTAATAGTGACACTAGAAATAATAAATGTGACAGATAGTCAAAATGAATGGAGATGGGAAATCCAAAATTGATTTACTTGTTTGCATATCATCATAATATTTTGAATTGCTATTTTTGTAACCATTATGGATATAGGAGCACAGTATATGGTTTTATAAAGTTTTAGGATACTAGTAAGGGGAAACCCTGTTCCTCTAAGCTGCATGGTCTCAATAGATATCTAAATGGCTTGAGATGGTATATTATTATTCATACCAGGCATTAGTTTGACTCAAAGTTTATATTTTCCCCTTAAACTCTCGGGTGCTCAATTGATTTTGAGTAGTTTGAGAGTTAAGGTTTTCCAATTCTCTTTTGATGAATAAGCATCCGGAGGTATGCATGAGGAAAGCTATTTAAGAGTTTTTTATATTTTGATTTCGCCGCATTTTTGTTGTAATGGGAAAGTTGTTTTATTTCCTAGTAATATGCTATGGTCATCTAAGGGGGTATCTTCATATGTCGCTCCTGGCGTATGTAGTAATAATTATATTTTATCTAAACATGGTTCTCTTGTTCGGATTATGTAATAAACTTGAAATGTTTTGAATTGTAAATGTGAAAGTTGTTTGATGATTTTAAATTTTTTACATATCTATGTGTTTTTGTTGTATCAATGTATTTAGCATTACCCTATTTGGTCGTCGAGGATTAATAACTGCGGATGACTGTAGCATTCATAGCCATTAGTTTTGGGCCTCCAAGTGGGGGATGTTACAAGTTGGTATCAGAGCATAGGTTTATGAAACTTAAAATAAATGCAAACCTAAAAGATTTTACAAAAAAATATAATAAATAAGATCAGTGTTTGGGATAATGCTATAGTAGCATACTAATATTTGATATATAGGTATACATATGTACGTATTTCCCGCTCTCTTAGACCATTCTTATGTATCTTACTAAGGCATGTACGTAGATTTATGAGAAAGAAGATATGGAGGTAGGAAACGGAAGAGGAAATCTTGGTGGAGGAAGCACCACAACCAATGAAAATGCTCGACCCACCAGGAGGAACCCAGTCGACAGGCTAATGCTAACCAAAATGCTGATGCCAATGTGAGTGCTGGAAATCCACCAGTAGATATGGAGACGTTGTATCAATTCTTCATGAATCTGATGCAAGCAGCAGCTGCTTCTGGTGTTGCTGGGAATGTTGAAGGTGCTAATCATGTTGCTCCCGTTAGGAATAATTATGCTAAATTGAGCAGAGATTACACCAGTCTTGATGGGAAGCCGTTTATGGGAACGGAGAATGCCATAAAAGTGGATGACTAGCTGCTGCATTGTGAGAAAGACTTGTTTATTCGGGTATAGATGATGAGAAAAAAAGGAGGCTGGCCTTTAGGCAGTTACAAGGGCCAGTGCTTTATTTGTGGAATAGTTTTATTGCCACGGTTCCAAAGAGATAATTGACTTGGGCAGATTTCAAAAGGAGATTTGAGCAATGGTTTTTGTTTGAGGTTACCAAGTCGGCGTTGCTAAGAAATTTTATGGATCTAGCGCAGGAAGTGATGTCATTTTAGAGCATGCTATTAAGTTTGATTAGTTGTCCTGGTATGGGTATGCTGCTATAGATACTGTCATCGAGAGAAATGTGAAGTTTATTAAGGGACTGAGGCCGAGATTTCTAGGGCAAGCCTGCCACATCTCCGTGATCCTAATAATGTAGTTGTAGAGATGGAAATCCACCATGAGGAGACGCTCGCTATTTTGCTAGATTATAAGCCAGTTGAAAGCCAGGGTCACAGGGAAAGAAGAGAAAGTTCTTTAAGAAGAAGGGAGCCTGGAAGGGAGATTCTACCAAGAAGGAAAAAGTTGATTTAGTTTATTTCAATTGTGACAAGAAGGGTCATTATCCATATGAGTGCTGGTCGGGCAAGGGGAAGAAGGCTGCAGATATGAAAAGTGTGAAGTGCTTCAATTGTGATCAGGTTGGGCATTACAAGAACCAGTGTCCAGAATCAGTTAAGATGGAAAGGGGGAAGGTCTTTGCTATTGGACCATCATCAGTTAGGCTAACTGCAGCTGATAAACGGAAGAATGTGTCGGAATGTATGTTTTGATGCAGAGTACACCGTTATCGTGCTATTTGATGCCGATGCATCACATTTATTACTATCTCAATGTTTGGTAGATAGGTTATGCTTAGAACCCACCTACCCAGTTACTACTTTAAGGGTTGAAAATCCAATAAGAGGGTATGCAATCTAGGGTTGGGATGTGACCAGTTAGAAATTGATTTTTTTAGGTCATCAATTTGCATGCAGTCTTTATGTTTTTGATTTCGTAGATGTCAGAATCATTTTGGGTATTGTTTGGTTAGATTAGTACGAGGCTAGGATATTTTGCCAAGATGGAGGTATCAGTCATGCACCCTAATAGTCATAACCGAATCATATTCTCAATGAAGAACTTTGATTGGAGTGTTTGTGCTATGTTAAGTGCTATGGAAATTGGAAAAAAGTAAAGTCAGGTTCGATTGGTGTTTGTGTCAAAATTGGGCACAACACTCGTCGGAAGTTTTTGAAGAGATAAAAATGAAGAAAGTAAATTAAAACATGGATTATCTAACAAATACTCCAAATAGCAGGAAATAAATTGCACAAGAGACAACGATTTAGAGTGGTTAGGCATTTTGCCTATGTCCACTATGAAGTTTTTGTTACTTTATTGCTTGATATTCGGAGAATACAACTTTTTATTGTCAAATTACAGCAAGTAGTAAGCCAAAATTTGAAATCAAAGGCAGTAGTGGTGCTCTGAAGCAATTCTGGCAGCGTCTGGACGTGCTTTATCTCTAAAATTCTCCGATCCCTTTTCTGAATGACCAGGGGCTCTATTTATAAGTGCTGGAGGCTGATATTTCACCTAAAATTCGGGGAGACCACTTCTGGCACGTGTGGGGGCCCACATGGCCGAATTCTGGAGATCCGGGCCCACTTTGGGATCGATTCGACCCTTGGTTTGAATCGATCAAAAAAGTGTCCAATCATGATGAAACTTGGCGTGGACATTCTTCTATATATATGCAAGCTCCTGTGAAAATTTCGTAGCATTTGGACTTGTAGATCTCAAGTTATGATCGATTCAAGATGGTGCTCCTCGTCCTATGGATTCTTCGAATCGATATGGTTCGAATTCATAGGGTCGAATCCATATGCTGACTCAGAGTGGTTTTAGCCGCACTTATCTGATGGATTCGAAGAGTTGGATTCGAAGGTATGCTCCTTCGATTCGATCACACGTGCGTTCCTTCGTATCGGTCAAGGCGTTCCATGGTTCGATCGATACGAAGAGTTCTTTGCTCTATGGATTCGAAGATGGTTATGAATTAGAGTCGAAGCTTCTTGAACTTCATGGATTCGAAGGATGGTTCGTGATGGATTCGAGGACGGGAATACCTAGATGGATTCGAACCAAGGCCTAATGGGATGGATTCGAACCAAGGTCTCGTGGAATGGATTTGAACCAATGCATGGCTTATGGATTCGATCGTGAGGCTATCTTATGGATTCGAACCTAAACTTCTTCTGATCGATTCGAATCAGGACTTTCTGATCGATTCGAACTGAGGTTGTCTGCTCCACTTTCCATTGGCGATAACTTGAGCATACGAACTCGGATTGTCTCGAAATTTGGAACGTTGGTTTCCACAGCTTCGGTTGACGTGTCTTATCAATTGTAGCCCGATCCGGACTTGGAAAAAATTCATCGATAATTGCGGTTGCCCAATAATCATTCAAAGTTGAAGACGTGTGATCCTGTTTTTCTTCAGTCAGTTCCTTGGTATCTCGGCCTTGCCAAAAGGTGGGATAACATTTTCCCCCCAAAGTACGTCTTGTGTAAACATGACGTGCTTTGAAAAGCTGCAGTTTCACGTTGGACAATCGGGACATGCTCTTCTGAAAGTCGTTAGTCGTTGTAATCATGACGAGATGAACAATTGATCCCTGTAAACGTTAAAGATCAAGTGTTAGTCATACACATGTGCATATATGTACCACTTTGGTTTTGGTTAACGTTGCGCGATTTCCCGTCGTTGTCAGTTCGGTTTGTTATCGAATTCTGCATCGGTCCTCTCCTGAACCGATTTTCGATTCAAGTCAAAGCATTGTTTTTATGGTTGTCTATGATTATCCTCTTGTATCGATCCTCTCCTGAATCGGTATAAAAGGTAGACAAGTAATTTTCACATTGAAACGATTTCTTCCATTTTCATCGGTGGTCTTTGATGGATTCGAAGCTATGTTTGTTCGAATCGATGGCTTTCGAAACGATGGCCCGATGGACCTCGTGCTTCGAGTCGATAAGACTTCTCAATCCAGCCTCTGTTTGGTTGTTCCTTCGAATCGATGATGCCTCGCATCGACACTGTATGGATGGGTTCGGAGTATTGATGGATTCGAATGCGATGGGTTCGAACGTGATGGATTCAAACGTGATGGATTCGAACGTGGCTTGTTCGAATTGATCAGCGCGTGACCGGTTGGGGTCTGTCATTTTGACCGGGAGACGAATCGTCCCGTTTCCTATGTAAGACCCATATAAATACGTAAAGCCGGTGTCACTTTCACTTTTTACTTTTCACTGTTGCTATAGCCTCCTCTTCGAATCGATCTCTCCAGGGCCAAGACAAACGTGCTTTTCTTGAATCGATCGAACCCCTTCACGCTTCCATTCGTAACCAAATCAACTTAGGTAATCAAGGGAACGATTCGAGATGAGAATGATAGAACTTAGAACTTTTTTTGGCATCGATTCGATCTTTTCTTCTGAAAATTTTGAGGAGTGGTGAGATCTGAACGAAGTGGGTCGACTCGATGGAACTGAGGAATGAAACCATTCGAGTCGTATCGATCAGAGTGTTGTCTTTCATTGCTTCGCATCGATCCAAGAATGAGCGATTCGAATCGATTTTGAATGCATAGCTTCGACTCAATGGTTATAAAAGAAAAAGAAAAAAGGCTCGTGGCGATCGATTTGAAAAAACGATATTCTGATCGATTCGAAGGAGCTCAATATTGATCGATTCGAAGTAACGATACGTTGATCGATTCGAAGGAGCTCAACTTTGATCGATTCGAAGTCATGTAGGGCTTCGTGGATTCGAATTGCTTCTCTGTCCCAAGGTCTCATCGAGTTGAACTACATGGAGTCGGGGCGTACCGATTCGAAGTTCATCGATTCAACTCGTGTCAATTCGAGTCGATCGATTCAAACATTCTTGGTTCTGGGACTCCCACTCTTCTGATTTGCTCCAACATCTGAACTACGACCAATTTCAAGTTGAACTTTAATGAACTCACCGAACTTTGGCATACTTGACTCCGGCGAGCTTTGGCCTTGCATAATCGAATTTGACTTGACCTCTCTTTTGGAGCTCGTTGATGGCACCATGACTTAACCAAAATATAACCAATTTATACTTGAATTGGTCAGTAGCATCTGGGTGGCGTGAAAGTGACGGTCGGCGATGACGGTCATTTTCATTCTCAAATTCCAAAGTTTCATCGTTCGGACATCTTGTTTCAACTTGTAAAATCTGCTTAAGTTATGCATGGCACTTGCACTGCACGACATATTCATACACTTTACACCGGAGGAATGCATGGGCTTTTTATGTATTTAACGCCGCTTTCTGGTGAGTTAGTTAATTATGGAATCTTCGAGTTCTCAACAACAAGAAGCACAAAGCTTGCCTCCTCCAGGGCTTGAGATTTCGGAAATCCCTCCTGAAGTTATAGATCCAGCTCCGGATGAGTTGCCGGAGGCCATATTTTCGAAGATCCTGTCGATTCTGTCCAGTCCAATATCTCGGAGTCTCTGTTGGGCCGGATATGTTCGAAACATAACATATCACTGGACGATGTTTTATTACCTAGTGCCAGTGACAGACCACATAACCCACCGGAAGGATATACTGCCTTTTACCGTCATGCCTGCGTGGCTGGATCTCTTCCTCCTTTTAACCAATACATCAGAGAGATGCTGTCATATTTAGGAATTGCTCCTTCACAACTCCATCCCAACGGGCATGCATTACTGAATAGCGTCTTTGTCATATTCATGGATTGCCTTTTTCGCCCGCCAAGACAAAATGAGATCAGGCATATATTCAATTTCAAGAGTAGGGGTGATAGCCCGTCTTTCACTTTTCTGGAAGCGGTCAGGAACTGTCAGGTTGTGACTGGGGCCTGGACCAGGCTTAGCTATTTCAAGAATGAGTGGTTTTTTGTTCGATGCCCCCCAGGGTTTGCCAGGAGATGGTTATCCAGATGTAAGTATCATAATTCATCTTTGAATGGCCACTTTTAATATTTACACTAATACTCTGTTACTCTTACAGCCATCATTTCGAGACCTACCGGTGGGCACTATAGAGGCGTCGTTCAAAGCTTGCAAAGGGTACCAAGCAACTCAAGGCACATTGACTTGCTGTTGATCGATGATAACTTAAGGACATTGGGTTTGATTGGGATGAGTCAGAGTATTGTAATTGAAGGATTGGCAAAATCGGCCTCGAGGAAGAAGAAGAAAGTGGCAAAAAGAAAACCTGGCGTTGTGATAAGAGTAGTGAGCGATGATGAAAGAACGCCCAAGGACACTGAGATAGCAGCCGACCTTTCCCGAATAGAAGAGGGTCAGAAAGGCAAGGCTGCTGTACCTAAGTTTAAGAGATGGAAGTCTATAGTCGTAACCCGTTCCAAACCTGGGGTTACTGTTTCCGACGCCACTCCTCGCCAGTCTGGAGACCTTTTCACAGGGCTGGACGATATTCCCATTACGGACTATGTATTTCTCCACCACGGGTCCGGGTTGGAAGAGCTCCGGGGAGCACTTGATATTAGCGAATCTTTACCCGTTAGTGTAATCGACGCTTCTGGTTGGTCGGGGGGTTTTGCGCATTTATACACTTTTCACAACACTTCACGACTTCCACATGCGTTGCAGTGCTTTTTCTTGGTACTTAACTGAATTGTTTCTTCTTTACAGGTGCCATGTTGGATCGTCCTTCTACACTTGATAGACTTCAGCGAGTGCATCATTCTTCATCTTATTACGAATCTCGCCGTAGGGATTCTAACCGTGATCGTGAACGGAGGCATTATGAGCAAGAGCATCGTGAAAGGGACCATTCCCGATATTATTCTAGCCAGGAGCGTTCGGATAGGGACCGAAGGTACCGTTCACCCTCTCGTTCTCATCCGCCACCCAGAAGACAGGCACCTGCAGTTGAACCTTCGCGACAACAGCCATCTCAACAAATCTCAAAACCTGGTCCACATCGTTCAAGGACTGATACGGCTACGACCGTAACTGTGGAGTAGGCCCCTCTTGAACCGTCTGGTGAAGGGGCTATAAGAATTGCTCAACTGAAGAAAGATTTTCCAGAAATATGCTTCGACGCCTATATCTTTCCACCCAATCTCAAAAGAATTCCCGAAGAGGCTGTGAGCACCGCCCTCAGCTATACCCGTGATTTTTATGCTCAGTATAAAGAATGGTACAGGGCGGCTGTTAAAGCTTCGAAAGTAGCCTTCGATCGAGCCAAAGTTATTGAGAAACTGGAAGCAGACTTGGCTCAGAAGAACCGTATTGTTGACATACTTCAATCTGAAACAGAATCTTCTCGTAAGGCCGAAATGGAGTCGCTAAAAATGGTCGATGAGACACTAGCTGAGATGGCGAAGATGCAACAAGCGCATTGCACTTTAGTTGAAGATTTGGGCCATCGGTACAAAAATGTTGAGGCCGAGCGAGATGCGGCGGTCAAAGAACTTGAGGAGTTAAAGGCTAAATTTGCCGACGTGAACAAGGAAAAAGATGACGCTAACATGACCGCACAAGAAGCGTGCGAGCAAGCCGTGTCTCTCCGAGCTGTGCGAGATGCGGCGGTTGCTAAAATTGAAGCGGTGGAGGCAGAAGTGGAAGGGAGAGTTCAAGCAGAGATATTCAGAGTAGAAGCCGAGTTTGATGATCTTCTTGACACTTATAATGCTAATGTGCTCGAGCACAGGAATCTCTCGTGGCTCGGAGATTATTTTACGCTTCTACTCAGTGCTTGGAGAAAACTGGTGGCGAACAAGAAAGCATCTCTCCATGAAGGTGCCGTGGATGAATTTGAACTCGAGTCTCACTTGTTGAGCGAGGAGGAAAGGAAACTTCTCTATGAAGCGATGATTTCTACTGAGAGAGAGAGACTTGGTTTTCACCATATGGAGACTGGCGAGGGTTTTGGAGCTGCACATTATAGTGAGGATGTTTCAGTTGATGCTCCGACCTCGTCCGGAGTTACTGCTACAATTGGTCCACATGTTGTTCCTGCTTATAACCCGGATCGACCGGAACTGTCTCTTGGTACAACTACTGTTTCCGAACTCGTCTCATCACCGAGCCGAGGCAAAGAAGGTATTTCAAATGTTTCTTAAGTGTTTTTAGAATGACGAACTTGGAACAGATCATTTGACTAATTATTTTCATTTCTTTTCGACCAGTGACTGAACGTGGTGCGCCAGCACTTCCAGTACCACAAACTTCGCAGCCAAGGCAAGGAGCTGTCGTTACTGAGGCTATTACAACTACCGCCATAACCGGCGAGATGGGAGAGGGGAGTTCAATGTCGTTTGATGTTCAGATGATTGAGGAACTTCTCAAGCAACCCTGTGAACCTTTTACCGATCCTTCCTTTGCAATGGGCGGTGTCGCCCCAACTTTTAGCCTGTTTATGCCGACTGTCAGTGTGTCCGGCGCTGCTCGATCTTCCCGAGAAGAAGAAATCCTTGCCGAGATAAGCGCTGAAATGGCTGCGGTGACGACGGTTGGTGGTTCCAGAAGTGACGTTGTTCCTCCAATCTTATCTCCTTTAACTTTTACTTCTCCTGCCGACACAGCTATAACTTCTAGTGCCGAAGCTTCACCACCTGTTACGGCTTCTCTGCCTCTGGTTCGTCCTCACAAAAGGATCTCTATCCCTTCCAGCTCTAAGGAAGACATGGATATTATGCCAGATCTTGAGGATACTCCAAAGAAGGACAAAAAATCTCGCAAGAAGCCGGTTGGTGGGTCTAGCGGCTCAACCCCGAAGAAGAGACCCCGGAAGAAGAAGGAGTGAACTTCTCGTTTTATCATGCGGTTGTGAAATGGCAGTTCTTTTTACTTCTCCTTTTTTAGGCCTGTATAAGTGTGGACTCGGCACCCACTTTATGGACTGTTTTTTGTTTTATCATGTAATCAAACCCCTTTTTTGTTTGTTGATAAAATGAAAAACAACTCTTTTCTCTTTTGCTTAAGTATTGCATTGATTAGCTTGTGCTCACATATGTCATAAGCCTTGAATACATGTCCACACTTCAGGGACTTAACACAAATTGCAATTAACAGTTTGGCCCATATTCTGGGAACTTATTAATTATCAACGTTTATGACTTAGTTTGCTCTCCAGGAACCTGTATTTGATGTTTATACTCCAATTCACACTCCGGGAATTTGAAGTTAGTGACTTACATTCTGGTTCGCGTTCTGGGAACCAAGAGTTGGTGTTTATGTTCCAATTCACACTCTGGGAATCTGGAGATAGAGTTTTATATTCTGGCTTACCCTCCGGGAATCGAAAGTTGAAGTTTATACTTCAATTCGCACTCCGGGAATTTGGAGTTAACACACATTCTGGGAGCGATGGATTTACACTCCGGTTTGCGCTACGGGAACCGAGAGTTGAAGTTTATACTCCAATTCGCATTCTGGGAATTTGGAGTTGGCTCACACTCTGGGAGCGATGGATTTACACTCCGGTTCGCGCTCCGGGAACCGAGGGTTGAAGTTTATACTCCAATTCGCATTCTGGGAATTTGGAGTTGGCTCGCACTCTGGGAGCGATGGATTTATACTCCGGTTCGTGCTCCGGGAACCGAGAGTTGAAGTTTATTCTTCAATTTGCAATCTGGGAATTTGAGTTGGCTCGCACTCTGGGAGCGATGAATTTATACTCCGGTTCGCGCTCCGGGAACCGAGAGTTGAAGTTTATACTCCAATTCGCACTCTGGGAATTTGGAGTTGGCTCGCACTCTGAGAGCGATGGATTTATACTCCGGTTCGCGCTCCGGGAACCGAGAGTGAAAGTTTATACTCCAATTCGCACTCTGGGAATTTGGAGTTGGCAGAGGGATTGTCGTGTATCAATCCTCGTTTATGTTGGTGTAGTATTCTGCCCCCGAGCTCGGGTTTCACTTAGCGAGTGACCGGTCGTATCACAGTCACTCCCTATTTGAATAAATCCCACCGCGTGATGGAACTTAGCTCTTTGTGCATCATGATATTGTATGTCATATTCAGTAAACCACAGCTCTGGATCGAAGAGATGGCATTTTATTGCTGAAACGAGAAAATATGGCAAAGTCAGTTGCCTTATTACAAATTTAAATCTCGAAATGCTAGAATAAAATGCAAAGGGATAAATTGACAGAAAATAAATAAGTAAAGTCTTTTATATGTAGTAGCGACGAAGACTTTCGCTATTCCAAGCTTTCGGCAAAGTAAGATCGTCAACGGTCGATAATTTGAACGTTCCATCTCCGAGCTTTTGTGAAATCACATACGGCCCTTCCCAATTTGGCTTCATGTGCGAAGGAACCGGATAAACCCTTTTGAGTGCGAGATCATCGAGTTCGAAGGTTCGCGGACGGACCTTGGCAATGTACAGTCGGGCGACTTGACTTCGATATGCGGCTGCCCTCAAGTCAGCCTCTTCGCGCTTCTCATCAAGTAAATCCAAAGATTCAACAAGTAATATGGCATTTGTTTTTGGATCATAATATGTTACACGATGAGAGTGGACTTCCATTTCGACTGGAATAACGGCATCAGAACCATAAGATAGAGAAAACGGGGTATGACCGGTTGCAGTTTTATGAGTCGTTCGATAGGCCCATAATGCCATAGGAAGTTTGTCGACCCATTTGCCCACAGCTTTTTCCAGTCGCTTCTTTAGAATGGACTTGATAACTTTATTAACAGCTTCAACTTGACCATTTGCTTGAGGGTGTGCTACTGCAGTGAATTTCTTATGGATGTGGAATCGTTGACAGAAATTCTTGAATTCAGCACTGTCGAATTGGGTTCCGTTATCGGTGACGTTGGTATGTGGGAGACCAAAACGGCAGTTGATGTTACGTACTACAAAGTTGATTACTTTCTTTGTCGTAATTGTCGCAAGGGTTTCAGCTTCAGCCCATTTGTGAAATAATCAACTGCGACGATGGCGTACTTCGCGCCACCTTTGGCCAGAGGCAATGTGGCGATGATATCTATTTCCCATACCGCAAATGGCCAAGGACTGACCATTTGGGTTATCTCAGTAGGCGGGGCTCTAGGAATTCGAGCGTGTTTCTGGCATTTGTCACATTTTTTAGCATAGTCTGCAGCTTCTCGATTAACAGTAGGCCAATAATACCCATATCGAAGTATTTTCTTTGCAAGTGCTTGCCCCCCAGTGTGATCGCCACATTCTCCTTCGTGTACATCGTGTAACACTCGCTTGACTTCATCGTGCGCGATACACCGGAGGAGAGGAACATAGTATCCTCTCCGGTACGTGATTCCATTTTGAATAACAAATCGTGAGGCCTTTCGTAGAACTTGTCTTTTCTCGCTTCGTCGCTCGGGCAATACACCACGTTCGATATAATCTTGATAAGGAGTCATCCACGATTCCCTAATGGAGGTAGCTTCAAATGTAAAATCGGTCTCCCTTCGATCAACGCTCGGAGAGGATAGGATTTCAACCGGAACAACCCCCAACTGCTGAGCCTCACCCGTACTTGCTAACTTTGCCAATGAATCAGCTTTCTGATTGTGCTCTCGGGGTATGTAGAAAATGGCATAGTAATCGAATTGATCAAGCATCTCCAGAACTCGAGTTAGATAAGCGGCTAATCTTCGGTCTTTGGTCTGATATTCTCCTCGAACTTGACATACTATCAACTGGGAATCACAGTAGATCTCTACATTGATGATTTTCAGATCACGGGCAAGCTTTAGTCCGGTAAGTAGAGCTTCGTACTCGGCTTCGTTGTTGGTTGCACGGAACTCGAACTTTAAAGCATAACATATGGATTGTCCCTTGGGGGTTTCAAGCACTACCCCAGCTCCTGAGCACTGATCGTTTGACGCACCATCGGTGTACAGCTTCCAGATGTATTCGGGAGATTTGCTGGTCTTGGGCAAGTCTTCAGAAACAGTGAATTCGGCTATAAAATATGCTAGGAGTTGGCCGTGAATGACTCTTCTTGGAGTATAAGTGATGTCGAATTGGCTCAGTTCGATGTTCCACTTTAGTAACGTACCAGACGTCTCAGGCCGCGTGAGGACCTGTCGTAACGGCTGATCGGTGTACACGGTAATAGGATGAGCCTGAAAATATGGACGGAGCTTCCTTGAGGCAATGACTAGGCAATATGCCAACTTTTCAAGCTTTGGATAATTTCTCTCGGCTCCGGTCAATCGTTTACTCACGTAGTAGACCGGGTTTTACACTCGGTCCTCCTCCCGAATTAATGCAGCACTGATTGCATTTTCAGATACTGCCGGGTAGAGATATAACTGTTCATGATCTACAGGCTTTGAAAGGATTAGTGGTATGGAAAGATGTTGGATTAGCGATTGAAATGCGCCCTCACATTCTGCAGTCCATTCGAAATTTCGTTTCCCTTTTCGAATCAAATCGAAGAAGGGAATGCATTTGTCGGTCGACTTTGAGATAAACCTGCTCAGTGCTGCAACTTTCCCATTAATACTTTGAACTTGCTTTATGGTTTTCGGAGTTTGAATATTTCTGATAGCCCAAATCTTCTCGGGGTTGGCCTTTATTCCTCGGGCATTGACAATGAACCCAAGGAATTTTCCGGATGCGACTCCGAAATGAAACTTTAGTGGATTAAGCTTCATCCCGTATTTTTGAAGGATATTGAACATTGACTCCAAGTCTTTGACATGATCATCGGAGTATCGTGATTTCACCAACATGTCATCTACATAGACCTCCATAGTCTTCCCAATCTGATCGGCAAACATTCGGTTGACTAAGCGTTGATAAGTTGCGCCAGCATTCTTTAACCCAAAAGGCATGACCTTGTAGCAGTATAATCCCAAGTTGGTTACGAAACTTGTGTGTTCTTGGTCTGGTACATGCATGGGTATCTGATTGTAACCTGAGTAAGCATCCATGAAGGACAATAATTCATGTCCGGCGGTTGAATCTACCAGTTGATCGATTCGGGGAAGCGGAAAGCTGTCTTTCGGGCAGGCTTTATTCAGGTCAGAGTAATCGATACACGTTCTCCATTTCCCATTTGGTTTTTGGAAAAATACGGGATTGGACACCCATTCTGGGTATAAAGCGTCTCTAATGAACCCATTCGTCTTTAATTTGTCGACTTCTTCCTTAAGGGCGGCAGATCTCTCTGGATCCATACCACGTCTTTTCTGCTTGACCGGGACATACCGTGGGTCAATGTTCAAAGTGTGGCTCACAATGTCTGGCGAGATTCCACACATATCAGAGTGCGTCCAGGCGAATACATCGAGATTCGCCCGGAGAAAATCAACCAATTCCTGTTGTGTCTCTTGGTTAAGCTGAGACCCAACCTTCAACATTCTCGAGTCGTTGTGATCATCGTCGATCGAGACATCGATGGTTAGCTCGGCCGGAGAAGCTTGACTTTTCGTAGATTCTTCTTTATTATCATTGTCCCTTGGATCAAGATCCTTTTGGAATTGGTTGTGGTGCCCGGGCCGAGCCCCAGGCGCTAATTGTCAATCGTCAGTAAAACGGACGCAGAGAGATTCCTCTACGCCTTTTCCTTTTTCTTTTCGCTGCGCCTCCCGCAGCTCAGCAACATAATAGGCTCTCCCAGCAGCCTGATCTCCTTGTACAACTCCTATCCCGTGATCAGTGGGGAACTTCAGAGTTAAACACCATGGGGCAATAGCGGCCCTAAATTCAGCAAGGGCCGGTCGGCCCGAAAAAGCATTGTACGGGGAAGGAATATCCAAGACAACAAATTGCAACATCCGAACTCTTCGGCATACTCCCACTCCCAACTCCACCGGCAATTCAACCATTCCGGTTGGTATCGTCGCACTCCCGTTGAAGCCGTGGACTCGTGATTGACAAGGTTTTAAGTCCTTAGCTTCCATTTTCATTAAATTATATGCTCTTTTAAATAGTATGTTCACAGAACTCCCACCGTCTACCAAGTTCCTCTTCATCCAAGCAGGACCAACTTGAGCGGATATGACCAACGGGTCAATTGTGGGAGCTTCAACTTTATCGGCGTCTCGATTTCTAAATACGATTTCATCAGCCATCGTCTTTTGTTGTTTAGCCGGTGTTCCGTCTTCTGAGTTACTATAGCATTCAAAGTCCACATGCCTGATCGAGCTAGCATATGACTCCATTTCTCTCCAGCTTCTGTCTGCTGGATGTGGACCACCACATTTTGTATTGATAACCAACCTTCCGCCCATACGAGTGGGTTCACCTTGTCTTTCCTGATTCTACGTTCGATTTTGATTAGATGGGCCCGCCCCACTAGACTGCGGCGCCCGAACAAACTGGTCCAACTTTCTCTCTCTGATCAACTTTTCAATGAGGTCTTGCAAATGCCTACACTCATTGGTATTATGCCCATAACTTTCATGAAACCTACAGAATTTTCCTGTTTGAATCTGCCTTTCCGACGAAGGCTTCGGAGCAGCCTTCTTACATTGCATAGTATTACAAGTCTGTAGGTATACGTTTTCCGGTGACGTATTAACGGTGTATAACTGTCAAACATTGCGGCCCTACGTCTCGGACCACGATTCTGGTCTTGCTTCGGCTATCATCGTTTCTCGATCGTTGAGTCTGTTTATTTTGAATATTCAACTCGACTTTTCCTGAACTTTCTCCGGATTGTTTAACCACAACATTATTCTGAATCCCTTCACTGCTGGGCCTTGCATCGTCCTGCTTCCTAGATTGTTTCGCATCCTCTCGCCTCAAGAATTGAGCGGCTTTGGAATAGAAACGGTCCAACGATGCGGGAGGCTTTCCAGCTAACCAATTTCCAAACTCAGAATCAGGGTCGATTCCTTTAGTCAAAGCCATTAAAATAGAATTATCATTGGGGTTGGTGATCTCTGTGCATGTAGTAATGAATCTCTCCAAATATCGTCTAAGTGTTTCTCCGGGAGCTTGAGTGACACTTGTTAAGGTATTAACATCTTTAGGTAGGGCAATATGCATGCGAAATTGCTCAACAAATTTGGTAGCTAACTGATCCAATGAAAAAACAGACCGTGGCGGTAATCGTGTAAACCACATCGTCGCAATTCCCCCTAAGGAAATGGGAAAACTACGGCACTTTACTGCGTTATCAGCTCTCGCAGCAGTCATCGACCATTCGTATTTCAAAATATGTTGATTTGGGTCGGAACTTCCTTCATACATGGGCAGGGTTGGCATTCTGAATCGCCGAGGAGATTCAGCATACAATATGTCAACAGTAAACGGGGTATGACTTCGGGAGATTCCCCAATCATCATTTGTTAGTCCTTGACTCTCGCGGATCATTTGTCGTAACATGGCTGAGAAGTCTGGTATTGGAACATTCTGTGTGTGGTGAGCCAAAGTGTGGTCGGGTTCCACAGTGCGAGGTGGGATCTGGCGCTGTCGACGATCCGTATCTCGCCTCCTTGGCTTGACGTCTTCTGGGACATATGGCTCTGGAGCATGTCCCTGCTGATGATAATTTTGATTGGAGTGGTCTCGGGTATCAACTCCTATGTCAACTGCAGCGGCTGTGGCAGCTCGATCATTTGCAGTGTATTGTGGAATAGTGCCTCCTCGGGAGGAGGGTCCAGTATGGAAGCTGGTAGATGGGCCAACTCTTATTTGCCCAACGGTTAATGCCTGTTGATAGTCAGCAGCTTGCGCATGGTTTCCGTCTAGCCTGGGATGGGTAGATCTGTTATTGTAGTCAGATAAAGAAGAGCTTTCGGTGAAAGAATGAGGAGCTTGATCCCTTCTCGATCTTCTTATCTTTTGGCGATTTAGTTGATTTGTTAACTCAGCATTAGCACGCAACTGCTCAGTTAGCTGTTGTCGGCTTTGGGTTAGTTCTTTGAGTAGCGCCTGGAACTCTTGCCTTGTGACCAGACCTGACTGATCCGTATGCCCAGCAGCATCTTGATTGGTAGACTGTAGCTGTGTGGGATTTTGCCTATCCCGACCTTCTTGATCACCAACGTTAGAAGTGGTTCTTGTACTCGCCATCTTGAAGCGTTGAATCCTTTCCTAGACTTTTAACAAATCTGAATAGAACGGAAGGAATCTGAATATGAGGTCTGGATCTCTCTCTTAGATTTATGCAATCCGGTATCGAAGATAGATCCAAGGAGCAGGAGAAAAAATTGGGTTTTTTCTCAGTGAAAGCACCAAAGTGTTTGTTTCAAAATTGGGCACAACACTCGTCGGAAGTTTTTGAAGAGATAATAAATGAAGAAAGTAAATTAAAACGTGGATTATCTAACAAAAACTCCAAATAGCAGGAAATAAATTGCACAAGAGACAACGATTTAGAGTGGTTCGGCGTTTTGCCTACGTCCACCATGAAGTTTTTGTTACTTTACTGCTTGATATTCGGAGAATACAACTTTTTAATGTCAAAGTACAGCAAGTAGTAAGCCAAAATTTGAAATCAAAGGCAGCAGTGGTGCTCTGAAGCAATTCTGGCAGCGTCTGGACGTGCTTTATCTCTAAAATTCTCCGATCCCTTTTCTGAATGACCAGGGGCTCTATTTATAAGTGCTGGAGGCTGATATTTCACCTAAAATTCGAGGAGTCCACTTCTGGCATGTGTGGGGGCCCACATGGCCGAATTCTGGAGATCCGGGCCCACTTTGGAATCGATTCGACCCTTGGTTCGAATCGATCAAAAAAGTGTCCAATCGTGATGAAACTTGGCATGGACATTCTTCTATGTATATGCAAGATCCTGTGAAAATTTCGTAGCATTTGGACTTGTAGATCTCAAGTTATGATCGATTCAAGATGGTGCTCCTCGTCCTATGGATTCGTTCGAATCGATATGGTTCGAATCCATAGGGTCGAATCCATATGGTGACTCAGAGTGGTTTTATCCACGCTTATCTGATGGATTCGAAGAGTTGGATTCGAAGGTATGCTCCTTCGATTCGATCACACGTGCGTTCCTTCGTATCGGTCAAGGCGTTCCATGGTTCGATCGATACGAAGAGTTCTTTGCTCCATGGATTCGAAGATGGTTATGAATTGGAGTCGAAGCTTCTTGAACTTCATGGATTCGAAGGATGGTTCTTGAGGGATTCGAGGATGGGAATACCTCGATGGATTCGAACCAAGGCCTAATGGGATGGATTCGAACCAAGGTCTCATGGAATGGATTTGAACCAATGCATGGCTTATGGATTCGATCGTGAGGCTATCTTATGGATTCGAACCTAAACTTCTTCTGATCGATTCGAATCAGGACTTTCTGATCGATTCGAACTAAGGTTGTCTCCTCCACTTTCCATTGGCGATAACTTGAGCTTACAAACTCGGATTGTCTCAAAATTTGGAACGTTGGTTTCCGCAGCTTCGCTTGACATGTCTTATCAATTGTAGCCCAATCCGGACTCGGACAAAATTCATTGATAATTGTAGTTGCCCAATAATCATTCAAAGTTGAAGACGTGTGATCCTGTTTTTCTTCAGTCAGTTACTTGGTGTCTCGGCCTTGCCAAAAGGCGGAATAACAATCGACAAGAGAGTTTGCAGACTTTTTTGAGTCTGTTACAGGATTACCACCAAAACGAGCTATTGATTTTTGGATAGAACTTATGCCAGGAGCTGAACCTATGAGTTGACCACCTAGTAGGATGACACCAACCAAAATAAAGGAATTGATTGTGCAGGTAAAGGATCTTAAAAGAAGGAATTTTGTTTGACCAAGTAGTTCGCCTTGGGGAGTGGCCATGGTGTTCATAAAGAAATAAGATGGGTCGTTAAGTATATGCATCGACTATCGTAAATTGAACGAGAGGAAGATTAAAAATAATTATCCTTTTCCTAGAATAAACGATCTATTTGATTAGTTGTGTGGAGCCAGAGTGTTTTTCTAGCTGGATTTGGCGACATTTTTCCATCGTTCAAGAGTGACAGATGACAATATTCTTTTGACGGCATTTCAGACAATGTATGGTTCATATGAGTGGTTAGTGATGCCATTTGGGTTAACATATGTACCTGCTTTATTCGTGGATTTGATGAATCGAGTTTTCTGAGAGTGCTTGGATAGATTTTTCTTGGTGTTAATAGATGACATTTTATTGGACTGTAAGGATGAGAGAGAGAGAGCATGAGGATCATCTTAGAGGGGTGCTTGGGATGTTGATACAGCATCAGCTGAAGGCGATGTTTACCTAGTGCCATTTTTGGAAGAAAGGGGTTAAGCTTCTTAGTCATGTGGTTTTAGGGAAAGGCTTGTTAGTCGTTCCAGATAAAATCGAAGTTGTTAATAATTGGAAAAGACCAAAGATGGTGACTGGGATCAGAAGTTTTTTTGGACGTGTTGGCTATTACTGAAGATTCATCAAGGGCTTTTCGTTGATAGCAGTACCTTTGAAAAAGTTAAGCAGGAAGGTTGTGAAGTTTGTCTAGTCCAACAAATATGAGGAAGCATTCCTTAAATAAAAGAATTTGTTAACCAATGTACCTATGTTAGTAGTTCTAGACTGAAAACAATTTTTAATGGTGTATACCGATGCATGTGGGACTAGATTGGGAGTGTGTTGATGTAGAAAGGTAAATAATTGCCCATGCTTCACAATATCTTAGACCGCACAAAGTGATTATCCTACTCATGACTTGGAGATGGATGTCATGATCTTTGCATTTAAGATATGGAGATGTATCTCTTAGGGGAGAGGTTTGAGCCATACACATATCATAAGTCTTTAAGGTATTTATTCTCTCAAAAGGAGTTGAATATGAGGCAACAGAGGTGGCTGGAGTTTTTGGCTGCTTATGATCTTGGTACAGAGTATACACCTCAGATAGGAAATTAAGGTAGAATATGCTCTTAGCAGAAGACATCAAAATGTAGTGTTAGCTATGTTGCAGAAAGGATTTAGAAGCTTTGACTATATGTAGTGTGCAGTTGTGATCGACTACTAGTTATAGTCAGAGTACCGCCATGTTGTCCTGTTTAGAAATTCGACCAGTGTTGATCGAAAGGATTGCTTCTAAGCAAAAAGAGCATCCAGTATTCGCCGAGAGAATTAGAAGGCTTGAGATGGGATTGGAGATCGGTGATCTAAAGGATTTTAGTATTGACCAAAGAGGATGGTTGAGAAAGAAGGGACCATTGTGTGTTTCGAATGTGGAGGACTTATGGAAAGAAGTTCTTGGAAACTATCATCTGTTCGAGTTTACGATTCATCGTGGAGGGACCAAGATGCATCAAGATACGAAAAGGAGCTTTTATTGGGAAGGTATGAAGAGTGATGTTGGCTTGTGGGTTAGGCAGCGTACAAACTGTTAACATGTGAAGGTCGAACATCAGGAGCCGAGTTGGTTGTTTTAGCCTTTAGAGTTTCCAGTTTGGAAATTGAATTCAATATCCATGAATTTTATAGATGGATTGCCAAGTTCTTATAGAAGAAATGGAAGTGTATGGGTCATAGTGGACAGGTTGACCAAGAGTGCCCATTTCATTCCTGTTAAGTCAACGTGGACAGCACCTGTTTTGGCTAAGTTGTATGAAAACATAGTTGGGATATGAAATTCCTATTAGTATAGTCTGTGTAGTGAATTTTGGAAAAGTCTACAGGATGTATTAGGTTTAAGATTAAATTCAATATAATGATCTTGGATGACGATATGCTTGATATGTGATGTTAAATTAAAATAAGTTTATTTGATAAATTATTTGCATGGCTTTAAGGATGAACTAATTATAATGATTTTTTATGCCATGAGAAAATTTTATGTTATGTAAAACATGATATTAGATTGGGTTTTAATTTTTTTAATTTTCCTAGCTATGGAAAATTTAATATGAATTTACTCAGAAAAATATAAATAAATTCTGTTTAAAATTATTTTTTGTTATTTTATAAAGAAATTAGGTGTGGAATTTTTATATCTTAGACAACATATTGAAATTGAATTTCTATAATTTTTAGGGATTTTTCCTAAGTGATTTACTGTGGAAATTAAATTATTTTAGAACGACTTAATTGCTTTATTTGCTTTGCTTAATGGAAGGGTATATTTGTTAAATTAATCATTGATTTGTATCTGAAATTATTTGGCAATTATTTGGGAAAGATTCTGAAAAGTTAGAGGTAACCAATAAAATGTTTACAAATGGGTAGGTTAGTTATAAATTTATTGTTTTAAATAACACCTTTACTCGAAAAAGTGTTTTCCGCCCCTTTCAAAAGCACCTTTCGACTCTTTGCCTCCGCTTCGATTTAATCGAAACCAACCATGTTGAAATAAACAAAGCTGAAACCAATGCACAAGGTATCAAAAGTATGGTATATAGTGGATTGGAGAAAAGCGGAAGGCATTGTGTCGAAACCTATGCTTATGATGGGTCGAAACGTTTGTTTTACTTTCAAATGATAAGCGCCTGCCTTATTTTAATATAAGCTTTCGAAGGATTTGAAACATATGCTTTCAAAAGAGCCTTCTAAATGGCTTTCAACGAGGGTTTCCATCTTTTCGTTTAAAGTATAAGATTATGGATGAGTTCCTTTATTTATAAAACAATGCTTTCGAAAAGGGTGGTTTCGACCTAGTCGAAACCATGCTGCCAATCTTATGCTTTTCAAATGTACTGAAGTCATTAGTGCTTTCATAAAATATCTTATTCTTTAGAAATGTACTAAGCCACATCCTAAAAGCTTTCGAAAGGGTTCAAGAGTTTTGAAGTCACTGGCATCGGAAGGGGGTTTCGAAGCTATCTTTCAAAATTTTACTTAAATGTTTTGAAGCTTTTGAAAGGATAGCTCGGAAGCCATCAAGTTTTTCCAAACAATTTTATATAACGATCAATGGTTTCGAAAGGGGAACTTTCGTATGTATTTACTTTAACCCAATATATAATTTGGAGGAAAAACCCAATGGTTTTGAAAGAGATACTTCCAAAAAGGTTTCAAATGAGGTATTTTCATTGATTTCGGAGCTATGCTTCTAAGAGTTAATATGTAATGCTTTAGTACTTCCGAAAGGTTTATTTTTAGGGTTTCGAAAGAGATGTTTTTAAAGTGTATCGAATGGAATGTTAATGTTTTTAAAAGAAGATTTAAATGCTTTCGAAGGAGGTCATCCAAGGCTTTCGAAAGTTAAGTTTTAAGGTTTCAAAACCCTTAGTTTTCAAAACAAATAACCCAATCTCATTTTAAAGGAAAACCATGACATAATAAATGAGTTATGAAATGATTTTAAGTATGGAATTTTTGAAGAAGTTTTCCTCGATTAATAAGTTAAAGGGATTAACCAATTTCTATATAAAATGATTTCATGGATATTGAACCACTGATGTTGGTATTATTATGTTATTATGTTTGCTTCTTGATATATATATATATATATATATATTCACATTACAGTAGACCAATAACAGTATTTTAAGGAAGGGTAGAATAACCAACTAGTTTGGCCCAGTAGTGAATATAAATTAAGTTAACTCCTGAATGAGTGGAATAGCATCCAGGAGGTCAAATAGACCAGAATGTAGGATGCCTAAATATTGATTAAATTAGTTGTCAAATAGATAGGTTCATAGTAAACCCATGAAAACTTTTCTCAGGAGAAGTTATTGGCTAGGGCCAATAGGTTCATAGTAAACACATGAAAACTATGGTTGGAAAGAGTTATTGGCAGGGGCTAATGGGTTTGTAGTGAACCCATGAAAACTATATCCGGATAAAGTTATTGACAGAAGCGAATAGGTTCCTAGTCAACCCATGAAAACTAAGATAAGAGGGAAGTTATTGGAGTTACCAATAGATTCAGGGAAAAACCATAAAATAGTAAAGTTATTGGCAGGGGACAATATGTTCTTAGTGATCCTATGAAAACTATAAAACGGGACAAGGAGTCCATAAGCATTAAATATGTTAGTAGTCAGCCCATGAAAACTATTAGGTTAATAGTGACCCTTGAAACTCGAATGGGACAGATAGTCAAAATGAATGGGGATAGGAAATCCAGAATTGATTTACTTGTTTGCATAATATCATAATATTTTGAATTGTTATTTTTTAACCATTGTGGATATAGGAGCATGGCATATGGTTTTATAAAGATTTAGGATACTACTGAGGGGAAAAACCATTTTGTTAAGCGGCATGCTCTCACTAGATATCTAAATGATTTAAGACGGTAGATTATTATTCATACCAAGCTTTATGTTTGACTCGAAGTTTATATTTTCCCCTCAAAATCTCGGGTGATCTATTAATTTTGAGCAGTTTGAGAGTTAAGGTTTTCAGGCTCTTTTAGATGAATTGGCTTATGAAGGCGTGCGTGAGGCAAGCTTAATAAGAGTTCTTTATATTTTGATTCCTCTATGTTTTGGTTGTAATGGCAAAGTTATTTTATAGCCTAGTCATATATTCTGATCATCCAGGGAGCATTTCCATACGTCGCATGGCGTATGTCGTAATAATTATATTATATCTGAACATAGTTCTTGTATTAGGATTATGTAATGAACTTAAAATATTATGAATTGGAAATGTGAAAGTTGTTTGATGATTTTAATTTTTTTACATATCATGTGTTTCGGTTATATCAATGTATGTAATATTACCGTATTTGATCACTAAGGATTAATAATTATGGATGACTGCAGCATCCGTGGCCACTAGTTTTGGGCCTCCAAGTGGGGGATGTTACAAGTTGGTATTAGAACATAAGTTTATGAAACTCAAAAGAAATTTAAACCTAAAATATTTTTCAAAACATAATTAAATAAATTTGAAAATAAGATCCGGTTTTGGTATAACGTTGTAGTAACGGACTTGTATTTGATATATAGGTATATATGTAGGTACTTCCTCCATGATCTCTTAGACTGTTCTTCTATATCTCACTAAGGCTTGAATGTAGATTTACGAGAAAGAAGATATAGAGGCAGAAAACAGAAGAGGAAATCTTGGTGGTAAGTACCACAACCAATGGAAATGGTCCACCCACCGGGAGGAACCTGGATCAACAAGCTAATGCTAACCAAAATTGTAATGCCAATATGGGTGCTGGAAATCCACTAGTAGATATGGGGACGATCTATCAGTTCTTCATCAATCTGATGCAAGCATGAGTTGCTACTGGTGTTGCTGGAAATTTTGGAGGGCTAATCCGTTGGCTCCATTGGGAATAATTATGCTTAGCTGAGAAGAGATTATGCCGGTCTTCGTGGAAAGTCGTTTATTGGAATGGAGGATGCCATAGAA
The DNA here is from genome assembly GCA_030765085.1 of Allium cepa. NCBI lineage: Eukaryota > Viridiplantae > Streptophyta > Magnoliopsida > Asparagales > Amaryllidaceae > Allium > Allium cepa. The sequence continues at coordinate 10,075,738 of CM060937.1, forward strand.
GTGTATAATTGGTTGTTGCATTGTGCGAGAATATTTGTTGATTTGGGTTTATATGATAAGCAAAAGAGGAGGTTGGCCTCTAAGTAGTTGCAAGGACCAACGCTTCATTGGTGGAATAGTGTTACTGCTAGAGTTTTGGAGGAAGAATTGACTTGGGTAGGTTTCCGAAGGAGATTTGAGCAAAGAATTTTCCCTGAGGTTTCCAAGGCAGCTTTGCTGAGAAATTTTATGGATTTTGTAACAACCCTAGATTTTTATGTATATTTTAATTTTGACTTTATTTAATTTTGAATTTTTTTACAACTTTTTTCATTTCAAACATTTCGTTTTTAAATATAAACTTTGATTATTGTGTGATTTATAATTCCAACATGATATAAATTAAATATTTTCCTTAAATGTTGATTTCGGTAAATTTGGGTCAAACTTTGATTTTTAAATTTCAAATTTAAATATTTAGATTCTTAAATTTTATCTTTTATTATGAAAATAGACTTAATAACTTGAATACTGCTTTTCGTTTCGTTGAAAACAGATTTAAATTGTGAAAGTTATGTATATTCCAATATTGAGTGTAATCTGCTTTATATAGCAATTCTGTTTATTTTAAATAATATAAACTATATTTTTATTGTCATATTTTATTTTAAAATGTGTCAATATGTCATTTTATATATATTTTGTCTTTTAAATTTTATTAAAGTGGTGTTTAAATTTTCCCAAAGTCTATAGCATTTATTTTCTATTTTTAAAGGCTATTTTCCATTTTTCTGCTATTTTCTTCATTAAATTATATTAAATTAATATTTATTTATGTATTTTGTGAATTCATTTTTATTTTGTGTTCTTATTTTTATTTATAAATATTTTTCAAGTACATAAAAATTTTCCAAACTTCATTGCATTTATTTTCATATTTTCATGACTAGTTTGCAATTTTTGCTGTTTTTATTAATTAAATTATATATATAATTAATATTTATTTATTTATTTTTGTTTATTTACTATATTTTCGTGTTTTTATCTGTAATTATAAGTAATTTTTAATTTATTAAAATTTGCAAAAGAAAAAAAAGTAATATGAAGAGTTTTAAACCTTTCACTTGCCTTTGTCTTTTCACCTCCTTTACCTTTTCAATTCCAAATAACTCATACATTAATTTTTGCTTCCCATATCTCCTTTGTTCAGCCGACTTCCTCATCATTTTTCACGAAAATTTTTGTTTCTCAACTAAAAAAAATTTGGCCTCCATCTCCTGAGCAAAAACTTTGGTAAATAATTCTTTGTTTTTTCACTTTTCTTCTTTGTTTTTTTATTCTACTTGCACTTGCTTCAACCTTATTTTGTTCGGCCTTGCTCCACCATCACCACCACCTTCATCACCACCTTGTCCATCTGCAAACCACCTCCATCTCCTCTGACCTACCCGGCCATGGCCATCGTGGATGCAAGATCCACACGAAAATGCAAGCAACACTTCCTATATATGCATAACCGAGCTCCTATGGCCTTCACCACTTCACCACACCCCTTGGCCACCTCTTGCATCACTTCCACCAGCACCTACCTGACCCAAAGACACTGTCACACCATCCCCTAGCCTCCAGTAGGTCTGGTCGTGCCACATAAGGCCATATTCGTGACTTGTTGTTATATAAAAATGCACCTTTGCCTTGTGTTTGTATATTTATGCCATTAATCACTCAAACAACTTCCATACCATCACTACCCATGTTAGGCCGAGCATATATGACCCATACCTAACCAAATACATCCCATGCTAGTGACTTATCACCCTATAAGCTGAGCATAGTAATGGTGGAAGGAAGTGCAAGTGTTTGATTAATTGTTGTTCCTTAATTCTGCTTGTTTAATGTCATATTTTGGTTTGAAATTCATGTTATATGCATTGTTTTGTTTCATATGCATAAGACAAATAGATTTGGATTTTCCTCACTTGAATCGTAGTCGTGCTTTCGTGCCTTTTGGATCTCTGTTGTGTGTCTGTATTTGCTACCTCCATCTTGTAGAGGTGAGTAAATCTCACCAGACTAATATGTACTTATGTAGTCATAAAATGACATCACCTGAATCTGTACATGCATATCATCCTGTTATAACCGCTATCATATTCATATGATGTTCACCCCTATATTTACACCTTTTATATCATATGTTACTGTTATTTCATGCTATTCTGTTACTTTCATCAGTTTATCACACTGCAAGTTCCCTGTAGACTAGAATCATTATGGGTTGAAATGATACATACCCGAACGGACTTTAGAATAGGACAAAATCGTTATGGGCTGAAATGATAGGCCTGAATGATTTTTAATTATTTTCTTTTACTTGGGATTACGGGTTTGAAATGATCAAACCCGGGTTTTCTTTGTAAATTACGGGTTGAAATGATATAGTACCCGTATCACTTTACCTCGGCTAGAAATGAAATACAGACCCGTTGTTAAAATATGTTTTTCTAAAATTTTAAAATATTTTAGAAATCTAAATATTATAATATTTTGATTTAAATTTGATTAAAAATGATTTTGGTAAAGCATTATTGATTTTCTAAAATTTTATAAGTGAAATAAATAAATGGTAAAATTAGAAAATCTGAAATGTAAGTTATTTTGGAAATTATAATTTGGTGATAAATGGAATTTAAATTAAATATGAAAATATAATAAATTTATGATATTTTGAGTTAAATTAATTTAAAATGATTTTATAATATATTAATGATTTTTGAATAAAGTGAAAATGTGAAATGAATGAATATTTAAGTTGAAATTTTGAAATATAACTAAAATTGGAAATTTGTGAATTTGGCTTAAAAGTGAATTTTTAAGTTAAGTAAATAAAAATGAAATGAAGTTATATTTGAAAATTTTAAACTTAAGTGTTAAGTTAAATTTAATTTAATGAATTTAAAATTTAATGTTGGAATTTAATAAGTGAATTATTATTAAATATTGATTTTTGAAATGAAATTTAACTTTATAAAATCATGAATATAAGGGTATTTGAATAACTGTTTTATAAGTGAAAATATGTGATTTTATAAGTTAAAAATGATTTAAATAAAAATATAATTGTTGGGGAAATTATATTGAATATTTGAAGTTAATTAACAGCATTTTTAAAATGATGTCTTTAGTTAAATTGAATTGTTTTGAATGTAACTTTCCGTAGCATTTTCTAAATGCTACGAAAGGTGAATTTTCACTGTTTTGGCAAACTTAAGTGAATGAACTTTGAAAAGTATAAATTTTTATAAATTTAATAATATAATTATTAAATATAATAACTTCATTTTAATGATTTAAAAGGAACTAATTTGTTTCGAAATATAAACTATTTGAAATGTGTTTTGTAGTGGTATTTAAATTAAATAAATATGAATGTGGTTTGGAAAATATTATATTTTGATATTATGAAATGGATTTTGAATGATATTGAATTTTGAAATGATATTTTATTTTGAAGTATAAAATACCATTTTGAAATTTTAACCACGGGATGTATTTAATTTATAGTTTAACTGATTCTTAAAGGATGGGCGATCCCAAGCATCCTTTAAGTTATTGTGCATTTCTACTACAGTTCACTTGAGTTGGTTTACATTATATAAGTATATATTGTCCTGACTCGAGTGTTTTGTGTTTTACTTTACGCTCGGATCAGCCTGAGTATTCACAGCTTTGGATTCTCTTTCTGGAGCTGGTCTTTGCTGGAGTTTCTACTTATCTACATTTATATCTGCTTTCTGTTTCAGCTATTCTAGTTTATCTCATGTATTAGTGAACTTCTATGTATTTGGGATTTCTATTATGTTGTTGACTGTATTATGTATTTGGTTTGAGACTCTACCGTAGTAGCTTCATGAACTACTATGTATTTTATATTCCGTTGCGAGGTATTCTGTTTGTTCTATGTCTGTGATTCTGTGATTGTATTTCATTTGCTCCAAATTTATTTACAATGCGGTATTTCGAGCAATTCAAGTCCGACATGTGCGGCTGTGAATGGCTCAAAATATCGGGTTGTTACGGTTGGTATCAAAGCTTTGGTTTTAGGCAAATCTTAGCGTGCGGAGCAAAAACTCATTAGAGATGGGGTAGAAATACCCTGGAATGAGTGAAATCAATCTCAGAATCCTTTTTTGTGAGAGAACGTATTTTCGAAGTATAAAATGATTTCCAAATGATTTTAAAAGATTTTCAAAGATTATTTTGGTATAAAAATGTTCTTACTTCGAAATCAAGATTTTCTAAACTTCATCTCTTCGGTATCCACCTTGTTAGAAATCTCTTGGTTAAGATTCTAATCGATTAGGATTTCTTGAACTTTGGAACGCTCCGACTTATTCTGGAATCCAGTCTTGTTTTCCCCATTTTTCCTTTTGATTCGGAGCATTCTATAACTTTACTTTGGAATGACCTCTCTAAAGAGCGATGATTCCGTAAATCTTTGAATGATTTGTAAATGGGTGAAACTCCTTTACAATTGGCATTGATTCAATGAAGATTTTTGTATCCTCGGATGTCGATGCTATCTATCTCCTACTCTACCCGGATTCTATATCTGGCAATCGAAGGTCGATTTGCCTTAGATTTCCGTATTGATTATATTCCTAAAGTCTCGGTTGACTGGTTAAGGTCGCCCGCGATTTATATAGGCTTATCTATCCTCTATTTGGTAATTAAATTATCTCATCTTCATTTGAGTTTATCTTCGAACTAGAATTCTATTTGATTAGAGTTACTCTAATTTTGAATCTTTGTTTGTTTGAAATCCTTCCTTGAATCATCCGTTGGAAATTTGTGTTTGGTTGTATTTTGATATTGTGCATACATCGAAATTATTAAGGATGGCTATATTTTTATATATAAAAGTGAAATGTTTTCGATAAGGATTATGTACCTTTCAATAATGAAAATTTGAAATTTTGAAAATTTTATAAGAACTTGATTTGTACAAAAATGATTCATAACTGAAGGGTTTTGAATTTGAATTTCGAGGAATCGGATTCCGGTGTTTTGAAATCGGTTTTAAGATTTTGGAAAATATATAATAATAATATGATTTAAAGCTATATTTTTTTTTTCAAATAAGAAATGTTTCAAATGTATTCGAATGAATTTCAATGATTTCGAAGGAATTTCAAAGAAGTTTTTCAAAGTTAATTGAAGTCCAGAACTCACTTATGTCGCTGGAAAATAATTTCGGTGATGAATACATGCATCATCGACATTGATTTTCGAGTTTCTGAGTGAGAGAGAGGCCACTCTAGTAGCTTTGCTATGCGGGTCATTTTGTGAAACCAATTTTGATTTCAGATTTCGAAGTATGGTTTGATATTCGAAAGATAGAACTGTGTGTGTGTGTGTGTGTGTATTTGAAAAAATTTAAAGTAAGTCGGTGTTCAGTCCTCGAGATTCAGATTTGTTTTGTTATAACCTTATCTATTGGAATTAATTTACTGATTTGTTAGTGATTTCCCACTCTTGGATTTGAAAATATGATTTCTTCGACTATTTTGAAGGTTCGAGCACTTCCAAATCAACTTTAACTTTTCAAAGCTAAGAAATTTTGAAAGGTATAAGGTATTTGATAAAGAATATAAGTTTTGTTTGTATGTTTCAAGTATGAAATAATATGATTTGTATAAGTTGAAACTATTTTGTTAAGTAGATAAATAAGACTATTTTGAATTATACTAATACTAAATTTAGTTTTGAAATGTTTTGGATAAAAAAAAAATAGTCTTCAAATGTTTGAGAAAAATTTGGTTTTAAATGTTTTAACTTAGTAACATCTTTATGAAACTATTTATTTAACAAGTTGGAATAGATACATAAGTTGTACGTATGATGTTTTATTCGCATAATTAATTTGATCCAAGTTTGAGTACACAAGTTCGAGGTGAATTACACCATTTCGTGTTAGGATTTTTCATTTGATTCTTGATGGTGAACATTTGATATGGATTTTGGGCTCGATTCTAGAATTCTCTATCATAGTATATGGCTATGCAAGGAGACTGATGGCTTCTAGTCAAGAAACCATATCAAAATCCGCATTAGGGAAGTCGAATGGACAATACTAGTTCGAAAGCGAACTTGTGTGATCAAGCGAGCGATCGAATGTAATGTTGCGAAATAATGACATATGTAAGTAATAATGAAGTAAAATTTGAGATATATGAAATTATGAAATTTAGTTTTGAAATATAGTATATTTAAGCCATGAAACATATTTAAGATTTAATAGTTTATTTTGTAAATCAAATCTATATTTGAAATTGATAATATTTGAAATGGTTTTGTAGGAAAACTAAATTGAAACTGATGGTTTGAATTGAATTAAAATTGGAAATTTTAGATTTTGGTTTAATTGAAAAAAAGAGTTGAAATGTAAATAATTAAGGGCATGTTTTATGATTTCAAATGCATGATTTCTAAATGTTATGATTTTCAAAGTGTAATGATTTCAAGTATTTTAGTTTCGAAAGATTCATAACTTTGAAAGTATTATGACTTTGAAGTGAATACATGTTTGAAATGGAAATGAATTTTTTTGACCTAAATTTTGTTGATTTGGAAATTTGGGTTATTTTCTAAACCTATTGTTTTAAGAAATTTTGAAACTGAATATGTATAACTTGAAAGAAATGATTTAGTGAAATCATATATGATTTTTAAACTGAAATACTATTGAAATGAATTAAAATTTAGAAACTTTTTTATTTAATACTTGATTTGGGAGCTATCGAACTTTTATAAAAATGATTTGTATAAGTAAACCATTGATTTGAGAACTGTTGATTTGAAAAGGTACTCAATTTTGAAAAATGAAATCTTATATAATCGAAATTTATATAAGTGTGATTTGATATGCTATTATTTTGGAAAGTATTTGATTTGAAATGAAATCTTATATATAATGGACTTTATATAAGTATGATATTTGAAAGTGATTTTGAAAGGTACTATATGATACATATTTTCGAAGTAAAGATATGGAAAGTGCCTTCTTCTTGATATCCGCTTTGTGGCCACACTGTGGATTCATTCTATCGATATTATTCTCTCTCTTTGATTTGGGTTTTCCGGATATGATACTCGAGTGTCCGTCGAATTTCACGGCGATCCCCGTAGTCTTATGATCGCGACTACATAGCGCAACTACCTGGCTGAGTCTTGCCTAGGGGTACGGATTGTTTCCTGGGAGATCCAGGCGTAACCATTGTGTATCCTGCAATCTGTGTAGGTCGCGAAGAGTAGCGCAAGTTCTTGGCCGAGTCTTGCCTAAGGGTACGGATTGTTTCCTGGGGGATCCAGGCGTAACCATTGTGTATCCTGCATTCTACTCGTCATCATGGCGTAACTCGCAAGGCTGAGAAAGCTTACGGATATGGATGGTTTCCTGGGGGATCCAGGCGTAACCATTGTGTATCTGCGATCCATGGTTAGACAACTGTTTCGGTTTGGTTGATTTGTTTGGATTGTACTTTCCATATTTGTTTTTAAAAGTGTTTTCATTATTTTCACTGGGTGTTGAAACAAGTCTACTAAGTACTTGGAGAATTCTAGCTTTGCGCCTGATCAACGCACTGCCAGAATCTACAGGAACGAGGATAAACTTGTTAAGACATCGAGTTATAAAAGTATTTTGATAAAATTATCTTGATAAAGTACTATATAAAAAATATTTTGATCAGTTATTTTCCCTTTTAAATTTAAAATGTTTTAAATATTGTTTACTTTGAACCATTAGATTTGAATCAAATGACTATTCATCATACTAAAAAAAAAATTAAATTGAAATGTATAATGGTTCAAATAAGGTTCATCCTTACCTTTCAGCCTACTTTACCTCCTAGCTATCTTTTTCCCTACCTCCTTTCGGGGATGTATTCCAACCTATTGTTCTTTCTTGTTGTTTCTCCTCTTCCTTCCTTTTCGAGGACGAAAAGATTTGAGTGGGGGAGAGTGTAACAACCCTAAATTTTTATGTATATTTTAATTTTGACTTTATTTCATTTTGAATTTTTTTAAAACTTGTTTCATTTCAAACATTTCTTTTTTAAATATAAACTTTGATTATTGTGTGATTTATAATTCCAAAATGATATAAATTGAATATTTTCCTGAAATGTTGATTTCGGTAAATTTGGGTCAAACTTTGATTTTTAAATTTCAAATTTAAATATTTATATTCTTAAATTTTATCTTTTATTATGAAAATAGACTTAATAACTTAAATACTGCTTTTCGTTTCGTTGAAAACAGATTTAAATTGTGAAAGTTATGTATATTCCAATATTGAGTGTAATCTGCTTTATATAGCAATTCTGTTTATTTTAAATAATATAAACTATATTTTTATTGTCATATTTTATTTTAAAATGTGTCAGTATGTCATTTTATATATATTTTGTCTTTTAAATTTTATTAAAGTGGTTTTTAAATTATCCCAAAGTCTATTGCATTTATTTTCTATTTTTAAAGGCTAGTTTCCATTTTTCTGCTATTTTCTTCATTAAATTATATTAAATTAATGTTTATTTATGTATTTTGTGAATTCATTTTTATTTTTTGTTCTTATCTTTATTTATAAATATTTTTCAAGCACATAAAAATTTTCCAAACTTCATTGCATTTATTTTCGTATTTTCATGACTAGTTTGCAATTTTTGCTGTTTTTATTAATTAAATTATATATATAATTAATATTTATTTATTTATTTTTGTTTGTTTACTATATTTTAGTGTTTTTATCTGTAATTCTAAGTAATTTTTCATTTATTAAAATTTTCAAAAGAAAAAAAAGTAATATGAAGAGTTTTAAACCTTTCACTTGCCTTTCTCTTTTCACCTCATTTACCTTTTCAATTCCAAATAACTCATGCATTAATTTTTGCTGCCCATATCTCCTTTGTTCAGCCGACTTCCTCATCATTTTTCACGAAATTTTTTGTTTCTCAACTCAAAAAAATTCGACCTCCATCTCCTGAGCAAAAACTTTGGTAAATAATTCTTTGTTTTTTCACTTTTCTTCTTTGTTTTCTTATTCTACTTGCACTTGCTTCAACCTTATTTTGTTCGACCTTGCTCCACCATCACCACCACCTTCATCACCACCTTTTCCATCTGCAAACCACCTCCATCTCCTCTGACGTACCAGGCCATGGCTATCGTTGATGCAAGTTCCACACGAAAATGCAAGCAACACTTCCTATATATGCATAACCAAGCTCCTATGGCCTTCACCACTTCACCACACCCCTTGGCCACCTCTTGCATCACTTCCACCAGCACCTACCTGACCCAAAGACACTGTCACACTATCCCCTAGCCTCCAGTAGGTCTGGTCGTGCCACATAAGGCCATAGTCGTTACTTGTTGTTATATAAAAATGCACCTTTGCCTTGTGTTTGTACATTTATGCCATTAATCACTCAAACAACTTCCATACCCTCACTACCCATGTTAGGCCGAGCATATATGACCCATACCTAACCAAATACATCCCATGGTAGTGACTTATCACCCTCTAAGCTGAGCATAGTGATGGTGGAAGCAAGTGCAAGTGTTTGATTAATTGTTGTTCCTTAATTCTTCTTGTTTAATGTCATATTTTGGTTTGAAATTCATGTTATATGCATTGTTTTGTTTCATATGCATAAGACAAATAGATTTGGCTTTTACTCACTTGAATCATAGTCGTGCTTTCGTGCCTTTTGGATCTCTGTTGTGTGTCTGTATTTGCTACCTCCAGCTTGTAGAGGTGAGTAAATCTCACAAGACTAATATGTACTTATGTAGTGATAAACTGACATCACCTGAATCTGTACATGCATATCATCCTGTTATAACTGCTATCATATTCATATGATGTTCACACCTATATTTACACCTGTTATATCATATGTTACTGTTATTTCATGCTATTCTGTTACTTTCATCAGTTTATCACAATGCAAGTTCCCTGTAGACTAGAATCATTATGGGTTGAAATGATACATACCCGAACGGACTTTAGAATAGGAGAAAATCGTTATGGGCTGAAATGATAGGCTTGAATGGTTTTCAATTATTTTCTTTTACTTGGGATTACGGGTTTGAAATGATCAAACCCGGGTTTTCTTTGTAAATTACGGGTTGAAATGATATATTACCCGTATCACTTTACCAAGGCTAGAAAATGAAATACAGACCCGTTGTTAAAATATGTTTTCCTAAAATTTTAAAATATTTTAGAAATCTAAATATTATAATATTTTGATTTAAATTTGATTAAAAATGATTTTTGTAAAGCATTATTGATTTTCTAAAATTTTATAAGTGAAATAAATAAATGGTAAAATTAGAAAATCTGAAATGTAAGTTATTTTGGAAATTATAATTTGGTGATAAATGGAATTTAAATTAAATATGAAAATATAATAAATTTATGATATTTTGAGTTAAATTAATTTAAAATGATTTTATAATATATTAATGATTTTTGAATAAAGTGAAAATGTGAAATGAATGAATATTTAAGTTGAAAATTTGAAATATAACTAAAATTGGAAATTTGTGAATTTGGCTTAAAAGTGAATTTTTAAGTTAAGTAAATAAAAATGAAATTAAGTTATATTTGAAAATTTTAAACTTAAGTGTTAAGTTAAATTTAATTTAATGAATTTAAAATTTAATGTTGGAATTTAATAAGTGAATTATTATTAAATATTGATTTTTGAAATGAAATTTAACTTTATAAAATCATGAATATAAGCGTATTTGAATAATTGTTCTATAAGTGAAAATATGTGATTTTATAAGTTAAAAATGATTTAAATAAAAATATAATTGTTTGGGAAATTATACTGAATATTTGAAGTTAATTAACAGCATTTTTAAAATGCTGTCTTTAGTTAAATTGAATTGTTTTGAATGTAACTTTCCGTAGCATTTTCTAAATGCTACGAAAGGTGGATTTTCACTGTTTGACAAACTTAAGTGAATGAACTTTGAAAAGTTTAAATTTTATAAATTTAATAATATAATTATTAAATATAATAACTTCATTTTAATGATTTAAAAGGAACTAATTTGTTTCGAAATATAAACTATTTTGAAATGTGTTTTGTAGTGGTATTTAAATTAAATAAATATGAATGTGGTTTAGAAAATATTACATTTTGATATTATGAAATGGATTTTGAATGATATTGAATTTTGAAATGATATTTTATTTTGAAGTATAAAATACCTTTTTGAAATTTTAACCACGGGATGTATTTAATTTATAAATTAACTGATTCTTAAAGGATGGGCGATCCCAAGCATCTTTTAAGTTATTGTGCATTTCTACTACAGTTCACTTGAGTTCGTTTACATTATATAAGTATATATTGTCCTGACTCGAGTGTTTTGTGTTTTAGTTTACGCTCGGGTCAGCCTGAGTATTCACAGCTTTGGATTCTCTTTCTTGAGCTGGTCTTTGCTGGAGTTTCTGCTTATCTACATTTATATCTACTTTCTGTTTCAGCTATTCTAGTTTATCTCATGTATTAGCGAACTTCTATGTATTTGGGATTTCTATTATGTTGTTTTCAGACTGTATTATGTATTTGTTTTGAGACTCTGCCGTAGTAGCTTCATGAACTACTATGTATTTTATATTCCGCTGCGAGGTATTCTGTTTGTTCTATGTCTGTGATTCTGTGATTGTATTTCATTTGCTCCAAATTTATCTACAATGCGGTATTTCGAGCAATTCAAGTCCGACATGTGCGGCTGTGAATGGCTCAAAATATCGGGTTGTTACAGATTTGGTGCGCTGAGAGATGTCAATAATAGAGTATGCTACTAAGTTAGATGAGTTGTCCCTATATGGGTATGCTACTACAAATACTGTCATCAGGAGAAATGTGAAGTTTATTGGGAGACCGGCCTGAGATTGCTATGGCAATACCGCCACATCTCCATGATCCTAGTAATGTAGTTATGGAGATGGAAATCTGCCATGAGGAGATGCTTGATGTTTGTGCTAGAGAGTTCATTTGAAACACAAGTTCCGTAGGAAATGAAGAGAAAGTTCTTTAAGAAGAAGGGAGCCCAGAAGAGATATGCTGCCATGAAGGCAAAAGCCGATTTTGTCTATTTCAGGTGTGACAAGAAGGATCATTGTGCGCATGAGTGCTTGTCAGTTATAGGGAAGAAAGGTGCAAATAAGAAAAGTATGAAGTGTTTCAACTGTGATCAAGTTGAGCATTACAAGAACCAGTGTCCAAAACTGATTAGGGCAGACTGGGGAAGGTCTTTGTTATTAGACTATCGTCAGTTAGGCCAACTTCAGCTAATAAAGGGAAGAATGTGATGGATGGTACATTTTTGATTCAGAGTATACTGGTTAGGGTACTATTTGATACCGATGCATCACATTCGTTTATATCTCAGTGTTTGGCTGATAGGTTATTCTTAGAACCAACCTACCTAGTTACTTCCTTAAGGTTGTGAATCCAATAGGAGGGTATGCAACTCTAGGATTGAGATGTGACCAGTTAGAACTTGATTTGTTAGGTCATAAGTTTGCTTCCAGTCTGTGTGTTTTTGATTTTGTAGATCTTGGTATCATTTTGGGTATGGATAGGTTGGTTAAGTATGAGGCTAGGATATTTTGCCATGATAAGGTGATATCTCTAAGACACATTGATAGTCATAATCGAATCATACTCTCAGTGGAGAATTCTGATCGGAGTGTTTATGCTATGTTAAGTGCTATGGAAGTGGGATAAGGGTTAAGTTAGGTTTGAGTAGCAAGAGAGTTTGCAGATGTCTTTGAGATGGTTACATGATTACCACTGAAACGAGCGGTTAAATTTCGGATAGATCTTGTGTCGGGAGCTAAACCTAGCGGTAGACCACCTAGAAAAATGACACTAACCGTGATAAAGCAATTGAAGGTGCGGCCAGTGGATCTTGAAGGAAGGAATTTTATTTGACCAAGCAGTTCGCATTGGAGAGCGACCGTGGTGATCGTATAGAAACCAGATGGGTCGTTGAGGACGTGCATTGACTACCGTAAGTTAAACAAGAGGACGATTAAGAAAAAATATCGTTTGCGAAGAATAGACGTTCTATTTGACCAGTTGTGTATGGCTAGGGTGTTTTCCAATTAGGATTTGGCGATAGATTTCCATCAGTTAAGTATGACAGAGGGTAGTATTCCTTTGACAGTATTTCGGACCAAATATGGTTCGTATGAATGGTTGGTGATGCTATTTGGGTTAACGAGTGCACATGCTTTCTTCATGGATTTGATGAACCTTAGTGGACACTCGAACTAACCTTGGCCAATAATTTGGAATCATGCTGAAGCAGCCCTACTTTGTGCTGTTCAGTGGACTAACCGTCAATCAATTGTTGGAGAAGATGGTGGATTTAGAATGGTGCTGCATCTAGAATCGTGTCTTTTCTATAGTGAGAAAGATTTGAAAGTTTGGTTTTTTTTGGAAGGCAAACAAGAGTAGAGAACAAAATGTAGAAAGGGTATTTCGTGAATTCCAAAATGACGCGGTTGATTTTGTATTTATTGAATTATCATTATCAGGAGAACGCACATAACACGCACAAACACGTGCGCACGCTGTTCCTAATTTATGAATTTTAGTGATATTTAAATATATGCGGTTGGCATGCCATTTGATGGACCTTATGTTCCCTTCAAGTAAAGAAACGAGGCATATAATATATTCCTCAAGACAACGCATCTCTCTATGTTCATAATGCATAGTATTTGTAAGTTTTTTAACCACTTCTTTGTTATCAAGGCAGGGAATATTATCTGGGTTAGCAGTTACATTACATTGTTTCTAACTAGAGCTATCAATTTGAACTTTTGGTGACAAAGATGTTTGAACTTCTTTCTCATTTTGTGATTTAGAAGCTTTCATGGATTAGGCTCCACTATGCGCATTTGCCTCATTTAAGCAACTCTGAGCAAGCACCAAATAGTAGCAATTCATTGCATATTAATCTTCATCGTCCTTTCTGTTTTTCTCTATTTTTTCTTCTTGCATAGGAGATTGTGATGTATCACCATCAAATTTGTTTTCTAGTTTAGCATTATATCTGTGGCCATTACATTTCAGCATCAATAGAATTTTGTGCTTCTGGTTATCGTACGTGTTTTATATCATCCGATTAGTCAGATTTGATATAATCATTCTATGCCTGCTCAGAGATTTTATTTTCATTTGCATCATTTTTCTTTATCATTCCTATGTTGTCTTCTTTACCTCCTGTACTCTTATTTTCATCTTCTAACTTCGACATTCTAGCTTTTTTAATTAGCTGTTATCACTTTTTACCATCACACCACCTTCAGTTATCCTATTTGGATCACTATATGTTCCAATGTCTGAAGAGTCGACTGATTCTTGTCTACTTGCCTCGCTCTCTTAGTAAAAGTAACTACCGGAGATGTTGCTTCCATAATGTTGTTTGGAATAGTATATGTACTACATTTATTCCCATCTATAGGTATACCTCCACTGCTATCTTGGAATTATTTAGCATCTTTCACAGATATTTTTTTTTCTATTCTGTATTAAAACTATCTACATGGACATTAACAGGAACTATAATTGATGATGTCATCTTCCATGCTCCAAGTCTCCAACCTAGTGAAGACCATTAAGGGTCTAGTCGTTGGTTTTTTCCCCGAATAGTCTATTGTGGGTATGCAATAACCCTTATTCGATGTAATATTTGAATTATTAATATGCGAATAAACAGTTCATATACGCCTTGAATCATTAATTCCTTCATAAAGGATCAAAGTACTTCATTGGTAAGCTAAAATAGAGAATGTCCCTTAGCATGAACAAAAATAGTGATAGAGTTAATAAATAGAAAACTTATCATCTTATAATAACATATAAGAATGGTAAGAAACCGAGGGGGCACTATGAAACAATACAGGTGTTGATATGTAGAATGAAGAACAAACTCATTTATAATTATGGTTTTTTTGCCTCCAATTGTATGATGAATTATAGTGTATCAAATACTGTTGTTGACTATCGGAACTATTGCATGTTTAACTATGTTCAACCTGGATTAATTTAGACGATACCATTCAGCTAAATGTGTATATCACATTAGTTTCAACATGAGAGACACGTTAATTGCATTTTTATTCTATTATTTTAAAACCGAGTATGCTGTAAGGAATATTGATGTCTTTGAAAGATCATTGTGCATAAGATATAACAATGACAAATTTTCTTTGTCATGTTTTTATGTATCATGTGTAAGTACTAAATCAATAAAATTTATTGATTTACTAATTATTTATTTCTACTAATTTCACAAAGAATGGCACACCATCCATGTAATTAAACTAGGACACTTTTAATATCAAATTGAATCGGAGAAGGGACTTGGAGGCGTCACTCCTTTAATGGATATTTAGTTTCTCACAACAGCCTTTTCTTCCAACCTATTAATAACATACCAAAATATTCGCTAATTATTTTTTAGCTTTTAACTTATTTTAAGTATTTGGTATGTAAATATTCAGTTTTACCTTCAGTGAATAACTAAAAAAACTATATGTGATCAATTAATCGTAAGCTAAGCATTTACAATAGCAACGATCAGCAATCCAATAATCTGTAAATAAACGTAAAATTTTGGTAATTTAAATAAAAACATGATCCTATTCTTATGCTTTGAATTTGGTTTATTATCTATAAGGAAGTCTCCATCTACTTAAAGAATAGGTGACATCAATTAGGGATCTATAAGAAATAGATGGCCTGCATTGTTGTCAAATTTGCATGGAACTATTAATTTTAAAATTTATCAATTACCGAATGAATTTTCCCATAACAATACAAACAGATTTCCATAAGCCTTGAGTTGCTACCAATCCAAAACTTAGCTTACATTTTTTCCTTTTAACCAGTCCAAAAATTTATCGTGTTTACTATAAAAGTAACTACTAGTCATATTACAAGAACGAAAAAAGAAATGTTGAATAAATGAATGGATGGAGCAAAAAAAATTACCTACTATGGAACTATTGATTTGGTGGTATGTAGAGTGAATCATAGATGGGGTCGAGATTATTGCTAGAGTGAATTGAAAATCGATGGATCGATTTTTAGAATGAATTGAAATAAGATGGGATTTAAGGTAAGGAAAATTTGGTCCAAATTGAAGGGCGAGGGAATTTTTATTTTTGGCGACCTTTATTTCTAAATTTGTTAAATATGGTGGACAGTTTTTTCACACACATTCATATCACAAATACGATTTATTATTTTTTACTTTAATAATTTTTATATATCACTTTAATTATATTTCCACGACACTATACCATGTATATCATACGTTCAAGTGCATTTAAACTCTACATCACAAGTTAGAAATGATCGATTTTCTATTTTTTTTAAAATAATATATAGTTGCAAGAAATTGGAAAACCCTATTTTATTCATGCATTCACTATATTACTGAACATATAACCAAATACTGAGATTCAATTTTAATTTTAATCTCCTTCAACGAAAAAGTAAACTCTCCTTTGCAAATACGCAAATTAGAGGCTATTTGCCCCTTTATACATCCCTTCATGTATTCCCATTTCTTTCTAACCAGATCTACAACACAAATAAATATAAATGTAATTTTGGAGAGGATTTAAAGAAGATCCTTATTTAAACTACACATGCACAATATATCGAACATACCTCTCATTGTGATTAGAAAAACAACACATAGTGAAATGCTGAGTAAAATATTGAACAGTACGACGCAAACATTTCAGCCAACTAATGTGACGCAGCGGATTAATCAAAATAAACTTCAATCGGTGAAAATAGCAATCGGTGGATTGAATGATGCCGAAATGCCCAAATCCGTTGATCTCAAGAGATATCGGATTCTAGCTATCCTTAACACGTTGATCGCGCATGATACCGTGATGAAGGATCTACGATTCTTCGACGTTGATCTTGCGCACAAGATTTCGTGAATCGGCTTCACAAACGAAGATTCGAGCGCACTCGAATGTCGTAGGTGGAGATAGGAGATCACACTCAACTACCAATTAGAAGAAAGCACAAAGCAATCAAATGAAATTTTATTCAACAATCAACCACCTACAAAATGACATAACACTGCTATTTATAGCTTTTACAACGCAACGCAATCAAAACATCACCAGTCTCTTAGGTCGTTCGCGACTTACGACCTATCTTAGGTCGGCAACGACTTAACAACAGCGACTCAATGCTACACTCAACACATTTTTACAACACTTAGGTCGGCCACGACCTAACACTTGCGACTCAAAACAAACATTACAAGACACGACTTACGATAGGTCGTTAACGACCTAACCTTTACAACATCAAACGACTTAATATGTACAACACAAAGACTCAACGATAGCTCGACGGCGACTTATGGAAGGCATGTGATTTTATCAACGACATAAGATCCAGGCTTCAGCGACCTATAGTAGGTCGTTCGCGACCTAAGAAATAGTATGCATGCGACCTAAAGATGTTCGCGACTTAGTTGCTTGCGGTATTGTTTCTTTCACGTTAGGTCGCTTGCGAATTGAGGAAGCGGAGTTAGGTCGCTCGCGACTTGGAGAAGCGGAGTTAGGTCGCTCGCGACTTAAAGAAGCGGAGTGAGGTCGCTCGTGACTTAGAGAAGCGGAGTTAGGTCGGAGCTCGTTAGGCCGGGGCTTTTTAGGTCGGAGCTTTTTAGGTCGAAGCTTGTAAGGAATGTTAGGTCGCCAATGACATAAGTCTTCGTTACTCCGAGTTGCATCATCCTCCCCGGGTTGAGAAAAATTCGCCCTCGAATTTGTAAATTCTTCTACATCTCCATAATATGGCACAAGATGTTTAATATTGAACACGTCAGAAGTATACACATCCTCCGGCAGCTTCAACTTATAAGCATTTTCATTGATCCGTTTCACAATTTTTACAGGACCAATTTTTCTGGCTTTCAACTTGTTATAAGAACCTACTGGAAAACGATCCTTCGTTAACACAGCGTATACCAAATCACCCTCATTAAATTCAACATTTCGTCGCTTCAAATCAGTAGTTCGCTTATACTTCACATTCGTCTTCACCAATCGTTCCTGAATGATTTTATGACATTCAGTTAATTCATCAACAAAATCAACAGCCCGTTTAACCGTTCCCTTCAGTTGTGGTACTACCGCCAAATCCAACGGTCCCCTTGGTAAATTTGAATATACAATCTGAAATGTACCGAATCCCGTACTACGATTCACGGCATGATTATGAGCAAACTCTGCCTGGCATAACTTCATATCCCAACTCTTCAGATTGTCCTTCACAAGACATCGCAACAAATTTCCCAATGATCTGTTAACAACTTTGGTCTGTCCATCTGTTTGCGGATGATAAGCGCTGCTAAAGTTCAACTTCGTTCCCACCATCTTCCACAAATTTAACCAAAAATGGCTTAAAAATCTAGTATCTCGATCAGAAACAATAGATTCTGGTAAACCATGCAATCGATACACCTCTTTAAAGAATAATTGAGCAACTCGGACTGCATCCGCTGTCTTCTTACAGGCTATAAAATGTGCCATCTTCGAAAACCTGTCCACCACAACAAATATAGAATCATTCCCCCTCTGAGTTCTCGGCAATTCCAACGCAATGTCCATACTCACATCAACCCATGGTTTAGACGGTACAGATAACGGCATATACAACCCGGCATTAGTCGCAGTCCCTTTCGAAACCTGGCAGATATGACATCGCTCCACAAATCTCTCCACTTCTTTCCTCATTAACGGCCAAAAGTAAGATTGAGAAATCAAATGCAATGTACGATCACGGCCCACATGTCCTTCCTCGTGTAACTCCTTGATAATCTTCAATCTCAAACTACAATCCGGTATGCATAAACGATTCCCTTTAAACAGAAAACCATCCACCAATACAAACTCATCAGTATCTCCATCCTTAATTTTCTCAACGAACTTTGCAAAGTAAGGATCTTCGTCAATCAACTCTGGCAATAATTCAAACCCTATCGCCTCAACTTTCATTGTAGTCAACAAATGACTCCTCCTACTCAAAGCATCAGCCACACGATTCGTTGCCCCAGCTTTATGTTTCACGACAAAAGTAAACTGCTGCAGATAAGCAATCCATGATGCATGTCTCGTAGAAATCTTATCCTGTCCTTGCAAATGCTTCAACGCCTCATGATCGGTGTAAAGAACAAACTCTTTCTGAAATAGATAATACCTCCATTGTTTAACAGCTTGCACAACGGCATAAAACTCAACATCGTATGTACTGTATCTCATCTTTGCCCCTGATAGCTTCTCACTGAAATATGCAATAGGACGTCCCCTCTGACTCACCACTCCACCAATCCCAACCTTTGATGCATCAGTGTGTAATTCAAACAACAACTAAAAATCTGGTAATACAAGAATTGGTGCTGTCGTCAAAAGTTCTTTGATCCGTTCAAAAGCAACTCCTGCTTCCTCTGACCAAGAAAACTGCTTTCCTTTCATACAATCGGTAACTGGTGCCAACACGCTACTGAAGTGTGGAACGAATCTTCGGTAGAATGATGCCAATCCATGAAAACTTCTAACTTCAGTGATAGTTCTCGGTTGTGGCCAATTTCTAATAGCTTCAACTTTACTTTGGTCCACTTGGATTCCCTTCTTAGATACAGCATATCCCAAGAATAAAACACTTCGAGTCATGAACACACATTTCTTCGTAGCTGCATAAAATTGTTCCTCATGAAGAATAATTAACACCTTTCTAAAATGTTGAACATGTTCCTCCATACTCCTACTGTATATCAGAATATCATCAAAATACACCACCACGAATTTCCCAATGAATGGTCTAAAGATTTGATTCATCACCCGCATGAACGTACTAGGCTCACTTGATAAACCAAATGGCATAACCAACCATTCGTATAACCCCTCTCTCGTCTTGAAGGCTGTCTTCCATTCGTCTCCAGGTCTAATCCAAATTTGATGATATCCGCTTTTCAAATCAATCTTTGAAAAGATAGTAGCCCCACTCAACTGATCTAGCAAGTCATCCAATCTCGGCATAGGAAATCTGTAGCGAACGGTAATCTCGTTCAATGCTCGACTATCGGTACACATTCTCCATGTTCCATCCTTTTTCGGCACCAATAAAGCTGGTACTGCACAAGGACTCAAGCTTTCCTGAACACGTCCCTGTTCTAACAACTCTTCCACTTGCCTTCTCAACTCCTCATGTTCCTTCGGACTCATTCGATAATGTGGTCGATGTGGTAAAACTGCTCCCGGAACAAGATCGATTTGATGCTGAATATCTCTCAGTGGCGGTAACTCCTTAGGCAACTCTTCTGGAAATACATCCTCAAATTCTTTCAAAACTGGCTTCGCTTCTTCTGGAATGTCAACCTCTTCACTACAATCTCGTCCAACCAACAAGAATACTTCAGGCTCCTCTTCAACTTCCTTAACAAACTCTTTCAACGATAGCAAAATTTTTAGCTCTTCAATCTCCTCAGATTTACTCTCTCCCTGCTGTCTCTTCTTTGGAACTAAAATAATTTTAACGCCTTCAAACATAAAACTATAGCTATTGGTCCGACCGTCATGTTGCACTGTTCTATCAAACTGCCATGGTCTGCCCAACAACAGATGACACACATCCATGTCCACAACATCACACCAGATTTCATCTTTGTACTTCTTTCCAATTGAAAAATTCACATAAGCTCTTCGCCCAACTTTCACTTCACCACCCTTCCTTAACCATGCAAGCTTGTACGGTTTAGGATGCTTCTCAGTTTTCAAGTTCAACTTCCTCACTGCTTCAGTAGAGATAATATTGTCACAACTCCCAGCATCAATGACGAACTTGCAAACCTTTTCCAGAATAGTGCATGTGGACTGAAATATATTATTCCTCAACCAACTGTTTTCCTCTTCTTGCTTCGGTGCCAAATAACTTCTCCTTATCATCAAATTACACCCTTCATCTCCGGACAACTCTTCTTCCTTCTCATCATAAGGTGAATTAGAACATTCAGCTTCCACATCCTCTTCTTCAACCTCTGCAACCATTGCTCTCCTCTTCGGCTTTGGACATTCATTGATTTTGTGACCCAACTCCTGACAATTGTAACATTTGAAACTGCTATTAACCTTTGCCTTCTCAACCTCCTTCACAACTGGCTTACTGACAGGTTTAGGAACATTAGAACTCCCACTAACACCCTTCACTTGATTGTTAGAATTAGTAAATACACCACCTCCACGTCTTCCCTGCTTCTCCCAAGCCAACGCTTTCTATTGTGCTTCCGCCACAGATCTTGGATCAAACATATTAACCATATCCTGGATCTCCACCCTCAACCCTCCTACAAATCTAGCAGTCAATTGTTCTTCTGTCTCCATTATGTCATTTCTGGCAATAAGTTGGTAAAATTCATCTGCATAATCACTGACCGACTTCGTCCCCTGCCTTAGATTCTGCAATCTCTGATACATAAGTGACTGATAGTTGTATGGTAAAAATGTAGCTCTCATCATTTTCTTCATCTTATCCCAATCAGCAATCTTCGACTACCCCATCCGTTTTCGTGTAAGTTTGGTTTGTTGCCACTGCCAAAGCTCTTCCCCTCAACCTAGTAGCAACCAACTTCACTCTTCTATGTTCAGGAACCTCCTTGAAATCATAGATCTCTTCAATATTTGACAACCAATCTAAGAATTCTTCAGCCACCATTCCACCCTTGAATTCTGGAATTTCCATCTTCATACCCGACTCCCATCGACGATCATCATCTACATTCCCATATAAGTTTCGAACTTGGTCTCGATCTCGATAACGAATACTAGCTCTATTACCCTCTTCATCAAAATCAAATGTACGTCTATATCGATCTCGACCATCAACATCCCTTCGATCACGCATGTCTCTTCTACTATGTCTCTCTTCATCTCTATATGGCTCATTTTCAAATTCTCGTGGTGTTCTCCTCTCTTCACGTCCATAGTCATGGTGATCTCTCCTCGATGAAATTGATGTTTCTCTTCTCTCTCTAAGAGATTGCGGTGATACCCTTCTCGCTTCCGTAACCGATGGCGAAACTCGGTTTCCTCCATGGTTCGAGATTGGTGATCTCCTCCTTTGAGTTTGATTCAAATCATTCATCAACTTCTCTAACTTTCCAATGCCTTCATCAAATTTCTCATTGATACGTTGTTCCATTTGCTCGGCTTCTTCTCTTCTATACAATGCTTCAACATTTTGATGACGATTAGCTCTTCTCGGCGGCATGATTACTCAATCACAAACACTTCAACAATTCTTTACAAATAAAACTTCAAACTTCAACACTAACTGGTACAACAAGTCATGGCTTATACCACTAACTTGGCTCGGCCTTAACACTTCAAAAAAACTTCACCAAGGCTCGCTACTTCTCACTAGTATACATGGCCTATACTTAGCTCGGCTCAACAAATGATGCACGGCTCACACCCTTCTCCAAAAATTCAAACACTTTCCGGACTTTGATCCAAAATGAAATGAATCGAAAGCTTCTAACTTGTTGCAACTTCAAGATGAACACGATGAACTTCAACTTCAAATTCCTTGGCTCCAAGACTCGTCTTAGCTATGATTGGCTAAGTCAAGCTCTGATACCAAAAACTGACACAGCGGATTAATCAAAATAAACTTCAATCGGTGAAAATAGCAATCGGTGGATTGAATAATACCGAAATGCCCAAATCCGTTGATCTCAAGAGATACCGGATTCTAACTATCCTTAACACGTTGATCGCGCACGATACCGTGATGAAGGATCTGCGATTCTTCGACGTTGATCTTGCGCACAAGATTCCGTGAATCAGCTTCACAAACGAAGATTCGAGCGCACTCGAATGTCGTTGGTGGAGATAGGAGATCACACTCAACTACCAATTAGAAGAAAGCACAAAGCAATCAAATGAAATTTTATTCAACAATCAACCACCTACAAAATGACACAACACTTCTATTTATAGCTTTTACAACGCAACACAATAAAAAAACATCACCAGACTCTTAGGTCGTTCGCCGATTACGACCTATCTTAGGTCGGCAGCGACTTAACAACAGCGACTCAACGCTACACTCAACACATTTTTACAACACTTAGGTCGGCCATGACCTAACACTTGCGACTCAAAACAAACATTACAAGACACGACTTACGATAGGTCGTTAACGACCTAACCTTTACAACATCAAACAACTTAATATGTACAACACAAAGACTCAACGATAGCTCGGCGGCGACTTATGGAAGGCATGTGATTTTATCAACGACATAAGATCCAGGCTTCAGCGACCTATAGTAGGTCGTTCGCGACCTAAGAAATAGTATGCATGCGACCTAAAGATGTTCGCGACTTAGTTGCTTGCGGTATTGTTTCTTTCACGTTAGGTCGCTTGCGAATTGAGGAAGCGGAGTTAGGTCGCTCACGACTTGGAGAAGCGGAGTTAGGTCGCTTGTGACTTAGAGAGGTGGAGTTAGGTCACTCGCGACTTAGAGAGGCGGAGTTAGGTCGCTCGCGACTTAGAGAAGCGGAGTTAGGTCGGAGCTCGTTAGGTCGGGGCTTTTTAGGTCGGAGCTTTTTAGGTCGAAGCTTGTAAGGAATGTTAGGTCGCCAATGACCTAAGTCTTCGTTACTCCGGGTTGCATCATAATGCCTCTATTATAAGCAATAACATGTTCAGTTCATTACCAAGTAGGCTTATTTATAGCTGTAACACCAGTTCAATTAATGTAAGATTAGATAACACTATATAAGTACAGCGAGCATATTCGTTGCGCTAATGTAAGACCAGATTGCACATCATATCTTCGAATACCTAAACTTTCATCCTTGATAAGCCATAAACTTTTTTTAACTATTTATTTATAAATTTTCTTATTTTTAAAATTATTCCTATATTTAGAAAAAACTTACTTTTATAGGAGTTTGTTTGCAAATATTTGGAAAAAAAAAACTGCAAAATAACTTCTTCAAAAGATTTTAAAATGTAAATAAGAATGTTAGAGTTTAATTTTGAAAGAACATGTTTTGAAAGTTAAACTTTATTTCCTGACTGATTTTGGTGCATTGATTTTTGAGGGTTAAAATGCAAAATTAAAGGTATAATGTTAGAAAATGCATTCTCATTAAGGCTTGAAAAATAAAAGGATTTGGTAGTATGAAAATTTTGAAAAGAAGAAATTAAGTTGGAATTTCAGTTATGCATTTAAACACCTTTTCATTCACATAATGATTGAAATCGACATTCATATAAATAAATATCTATTCATATTTTGTATTGTAAATTTAAATGAATTTGACAAAATGATTTATTACTATTTTCAAATTTATTTCTTATAAATTAAATTTTGAATCACTATTGTTTTCAGATTTTGATTGAAGAAGAAAATGAGTTTAATTTTTTTATATAATAAAATTTTCAAAGCCGAAATTTAATCAAACAAATAAAAAGTCTCTCATGGACCGTCTCCACCATCTCCATCTCAACTTATAGCCAAATGCCAACTCTGGATCCAAAGCCTTAATGCCTCTTTCACCAGTAGTAAAAATAATATTTTTGATTTCCAATAAACTAAAAAAATCCCCAAAAATCATATCTAGCTTCTCTATCATCTTCTTTGCCTAACAAAACTATTGCATGCAAAATTGACTTGCGTTTAGGGTTTTTGTGATTTGGGATAGCCTGAACGTGTATTTTTAGCATTACATTTAAGCTCTCTTCTTTTCTTCTTCAACAACGGTGAGTCGACCTTTGCTATGAACCATGAATTGCATAGTTAATTCTATAAACCGTATATCTACCTTTTACATGATGAGTGGAAATAAATTTATTTATGGAAAAATTTAGTTTACGCTAAAAATCTCTTATAGTACAAAAACTTAATGCCAAATTCTCTTGGTCTAACAATTCATTTATTGCCTATGATATGTGTTTGAATGAATATGTATGGTGCTTGAATTATCCAGAGTCAACGCCGAATTGGATCAGAAAGGAGAGAAAGAGTCGATATAGGAGTTTGGAGAAAAATTGCTCCAAATGCTCTTGCATAGGTTGACTGCCGTGACATCACCAGTTTTCACCCAAAGTGACCAGTTGACCACTTTGGTCATGACTGGTTGACTGTTGGAAAGAGGTTGGAATTTTTTTTGTTAGGTTGAACCCAATGACAAAAAATAATAATATTTTAAAAATTCGTTAAAGTAAATTGAAAGTTCATAATTTTAAATATAAATTTTATTTCAGATATAAAGTAGATAACAATCTCAAATCTGAAATTTGTCTTATGTAAATAACTTTTGGATTAAAATTTTGAAATATATATTCGAATTTTTTTAAAAAGTTGAGAAATAGGGACTGTTAGGTATAAATTCACATTTGAATTTAAGATTCATAAAAAAAATTCTTAATGGAATTTCATAATTTTACATTAACTTTAAAAACGATTTATATTGTTGTTTAGTTCCAATTATGGAATAATTGTTAAAATTCTTTATAAAAATTTTAAAAAAAAATTCCTATATTTGAAAGTAATTTGCAAGTGTTATAGGACATTTACAAAATATGTATGGATAGTTTCAATGTTGTTTTATTTAAATTTATGCCCCTGAAAGTTAGGATTTTTTTTTGTTTTGGGAAGGCAAATAGAAGAAGCAAGAAATAGAGAACAAAATGTAGAAAGGTTATTTCGTGAATTCCAAAACGACGCGGTTGATTTTACAACCATTATTAGGAGTACACACACAACACGCACACACGCACACGCTGTTCTTCATTTTTGCATTTTATTGATATTTAAATATATCTTATCCTATTGGCAGGCCATTCGATAGACCATATGTACCCTTCAAGTAAACAAAGGAGACATGTACCACGTTCCTCATGAGGGCACTCCCCCCCTATGTTCATAATGCTTAGTATTTGTAAGCTTTTTAATCATTTCTTTATTATCAACACAGTGAATAGAATCTAGGCCAGCAGTTACATTACATAGTTTCCAACTAGAACTATCAATTTGAACTTTTGGCAACAAAGATGTTCGAATTTATTTCTCATTTTCTGATTTAGAAGCATTTATGGATTAGGCTCCAGTTTGCGCATTAGCCTCCTTAAGCAACTCTAAGCAAGCATTAAATAGTAGCAATTCACTGCATATTAATCTTCATCGTCTCTTTTGTTTTCTCTACGCTTTATTCTTACATAAGAGCTTGTATTGTACCACCATCAAATTTATTTTCTTGTTCAGTATTTTATCCTTGGCCATTAATTTCAGCTTCAATAAATTTTGTGCATATGGTTGATCAGATTTTTTCTATATCATCTGATTGGTCAAATTTTATATTATCATTTTGTTCTCGTATAAAGATTTTATTTTCATTTGCATCATTTTTCGTTATCATTCCTATGTTGTCATCTTTACCTCATGCATTCTTATTCTCATCTTCTAACTTCGACACTCTTGCATACTGTCACACCGCCTTCAAGCATCCTACCTGGATCACTATATGTTCCAATATATGAAGTGTTAACTAATTCTTGTCTATTTGCCTCGCTCTCTTAGTAAAAGTATCTACTAGAGATGTTGCTTCCACGGTGTTGTTTGAAATATTATATGTACCACATATATTCCCATCTATAGGTATACCTCCATTCCAATCTTGGAAATGTGTAGCATATTTCTCGAATATTTCTTAGTTCTAATTTGTGTTAGAACTATCTACATGGACATAATAAGGAACAAGAGTTTGATGTTGCATCATTCATGCTCCAAGTCTTCAACCAGTGAAGACCGCCAAGGGTCTAGTTATTGGTTTTTTTTTGCAAATAGTCTACTGTAGGTATGCAATAACCCTTATTTAGTGTAATATGTAAATATTAATCTACAAATAAATAATTCATATACTCCTTGATTCATTAATTCCCTCTTAAAGGATCAAAGTACTTCATTAGTATGCTAAAATAGAGAATATCCCTTAGCATGAACAAAAATAATGATAGTGATAATAAATAGTAAACTTATAATCTTATATCTCTACTACTAATAAAAGAAATTGATTGAACTAATTTACTTGGTGTCTTTTTGAAATTCCAAAAACGCCCTTCCTTTCCGTTTACATGTTTTGCACTCAAACAAAATATCAACGTATATAATAATACAAACAGCCTGTTTGCGAAGCATGGGACCATATTAGTACCATATAAGAATAGTAGGAAACCCAGGAGGCACTAAGAAACAATACATGAGTCAATATGTAGATGAAGAACAAACTCGTTTATAAATATGGTTGTTTTGCCTCTAACTATATTTTAAATTCGAGTGTATCAAATGTTGTTGTTGACTATCGGAAACTATTGCATGTTTAACTATGTTCAACCTGGATTAGTTTGACCATTCAGCTAATTGTGCATGTCACAATAGTTTCAACATAAGAGACTCGCTAATTTCAATTTTGTTTTATTATTTTAATACAGAGTCTGTTGTAAGGAATATTGATGTCTTTGAAAGATCATTGTGCATAAGATACAAGAATGAAAAAATTTCTTTCTCATATTTATATGCACCATGTATAAGTACAAAACCAATAAATTTATCGATTTAGTAATTATTATTTCTACAATTTTTTTTAAGAATGGCACTTCATCCACGTAAATAAACTAAGACTTTTTAATATCAAATTTAACTAAAGAAGGGACCTAAAGGCCTCACTCCTTTTATGGTTGTTTGCATTCTCATAGTAGCCTTTTCTTCCAACCTCGTAATAATATGCCAAAATATCCACCGATTATTAACTTATTTTAAGCATTTGGTATGAAAAAATTCAGAAAAAATTCAGTTTCACCTTTAGTGAACAACTAAAAAATACTGACCTTGATCAGTTAATTGCAAGCCAAGCATTTGCAACAATAACGATCAGCAATCCAATGATTGCAAAGAAAAGTAACATGTTGGTAATTTAAATTAAAATATGATCATATTCTTGTGCTTTGACTTTGGTTTGTTATACTTAAGAATAGGTGACATCAATTAAGAATCAATCAAAAATATAGGGGCCTGCATTGTTTTCGAATTTGGATGGAACTATTTATTCTAAAATTTATCAATTACTGAATGAATTTGCCAATAACACTAAAAATAGGTAATCATAATCCTTGTGGTTCTACCAGATAATCTCTTTGGTGAAAATATATCGTTGTTATACTACTTCATATGATGCATTATTGTCAATGTTTCTTCTGGTTTTTTAGAATTATTAACTAAGCTAAGTATTTACTTGTGAGATGATACGCTATCATGGATTAAGTAATTTATGAAATAATAAGCACTATTTTCAAGCCAAATAATAAATTAAGAGATTCGATACTCATTTACGTCCTATATATAATAACTCTATAAACTATTGGCGTCGTTGGCTACTGTAATAATCATGTAGATAACTAATGAAATGAAAAGGAATTTTGATACTTAAAGATCATTTAGTTTTTGGATAAATATTACAAATACGTTTAGTGTTGGTAAAGGAAAAGTTGCTATATTACTAAATATAGCACACTTTACATATATTAAGTAATTAAAAAGTCAAAATAAGTACAAATTGTCAAAACAAGTAAATAGTTTTTTTTCCACACAACATAAATCGTCCATTAAGGAGAAAACGACCATCTCCACACTTAAAATAACTCCAAGAAATCAAAACAATAAAACAACATAATGAAGCAGATAATTAATCTACTTGGTTACTTAGCTTAGCTTACACTTTTTCCTATTAACTCGTACACAACATTATTGTGTTACTCTTAATGTAAAATAAAATGCTAGTCACATTACAAAAAAATGAAAGGTTGAATAAACGAATTGATGGAGTAAAAAAATTACCTACTACCGAATTGTTGATTTGGTGGTATATGGAGTGAATCGAAGATGGGGTCTGAATATGGTCGAGATTGCTATTGGAATAAATTGATTGATTTTCAGAATGAATTGAAATTACATAGGATTTAGGTTAAGCGAAATGTGGTCGAATCTAAAGGGAGAGGGAAGTTTTATTTTTGGCGACCTTTATTTTTAACTTTGTTAAATATAGTGAACTATTTTTTATGCACATTCATAGAACAACATGAATTACTGTTATTTTTTTACTTTAACAATTTTTATATATCACGTTAGTTATACTTCCATGACACTATACCATATATGTCTTACGTTTGAGTGCATTTAAACTCTACATCACAAGTTATAAATGATCGATTGTCTCTTGTTTTTCCAAAAATAATATATAGTGGCTAGAAACTAGAAAACCCTTATTTTATCATGCATTCATCATATTACCGAACATATATTTAACCAAATACTAAGATTCAATTTTAATTTTAACCTCCTTCAATGAAAAAGTAAACTCCCCTTTGCAAGTATGAGAATTGGAGGCTTTTTGCTTGTTTAAACATTCCATGGTGTGTTTCTATATCTTTCTAACCCGATCTACAGCGCAAATAAAATATATATGTAATTTTGAGAGGTTTTAAACAAGATCCTTATTTAAAATGCGCGTACACACACTATGTCGAACATAGCTCCCATTGTGATTAGAAACACAACACACAGTGAAATGCTGAGTAAAATAATGAACAGTACGATGCAACCATTTAGGCCAACTAATGTCTCCATTATAAGAAAAAATATGTTCAATTCGTTACTAAGTGGGCTTACTTATAGTCCTCACACTAGTTCAATTATTGTAAGATTGGATAGCAAATCGTATCCATATAAGTACATCGAGCATATTCGTTGCGTTAATTTAAGACAAGATTGCATATCATATCTATGGTGACTATACTTTCATCCGTGATGAGCCGCAAATTTTTTTTAACTATTTATTTATAAATTTTCTTGTTTAAAATTAGTCCTATATTTAGCAAAAACGTACTTTTATAGGAGTTCGTTTGCAAATATTTGGAAAAAACAACAAAATAATTTCTTCAAATGATTTTAAAATGAAAATTAGAATGTTCGTGTTTAATTTTGAAAGAAAATGTTTTGAAAGTTAAACTTTATTTTTTGGCCGATTTCGGAGAATTGAATTTTAAGGGTTAAAATGGAAAATAAAAGTTAAAATGTTGGAAAATTAATTCTCATTAAGACTTGAAAAAAAGTATTTGGTGTATGAAAATTTCGAAAGGAATAAATTAAGTCAGAATTTTAGTTGTCCATATAAACACCTTTTCGTCTACATAATGATTAAAAAGGGCTTTCATGTAAATAAATATTTATTCATATTTTGTTTCGTAAATTTAAATGAATTTGACAAAATGATTTATTACTATTTTCAAATTTATTTCTTGAAAACTAAATTTAAATCAATGTTGTTTTAGGATTTTGAATGAAGAAAAAAATGAGTTTATTGTGTTGAATATGCACTTATATGTTTTTGTTTGATGATAATAAACATATATGTTCATTTGAATTTATTTGTTAATGTACTATTTTATTTTTCATAGATTAAATAAATATTTGTCGAATAAAATAAATTACACAGAATTTGAATGGAATTTGAATTCAAACAGAAATTTTATTCAAACAAATATTTATTACAATCTTGAATAGTACAAATTCAAGCTCTCACTATACATATACATTTTTCATTACATCACAATTCAGTTTACATTAATAACCTCACTACATATCACTCACACTCGTATTTTGTCTTCAACCGCATTCCAGTTTGAATCCAGCATCTGAGCAATCTGCAAAAATATTCACTAACGAAGTAAAATTGAAAAAAAAATATTTTTGCAATATAAAATGAAATACGATTTTTGAAAATATGATTTTCCTCAGTTATTTGGGTTGTTCGTCATCATTCACACTTGAATTCATCATACACGAACAATGTGACATGCATAGTGTATCACTGCACATGCCACAATGCCGTTGCACATCGATATACACTTGATAACATTACAGGGACAGGTGTGCACAAGGTCAAACCCAAACATAATGACAGGTTCAACTCAGGTGCAATACAAATGAAATCTCGTCATCAGCATAAGGTCAAACCCGAGTTTTTTGAAACTGGGTTCAACACAAGGCAACATGAAAAATGCAAAGCTTTGACAAATGAAAAATCCATCAAAGCACATGTATGCATGAAACAATGAAACAGCCAGTTGCAACAAAGACCAAGCTGCAAACATCCAGAAGTGCCAACAAAGAATCAAGTCTTGACCAAAGAGAAGTCAGAGCAAATGAACACAGTAGACATGTGCAGCAACAGTGAATGGGAAGACATACATGAACATGAAGATATAAACAACATCAGATGCAAGACCAAACTGCAAAAGTGACACAGCAGATTTGAATAAGAACTCCGCTGGCCATGAAGCAATAACACAAATGTGCAACATAGTGAAAGTGCAAACCAAATGCAAAATGCATCAGTGAGGAAACTGCAGTGGACATGAAGAAGCCATGATCAAGTCCAAGAGAAATGCACAAGCATGATACAGGTGAACAGAAGTGCACCAGTACAAAACAAGTCGATGCAACATGGTGTACAAGCTCAATGGAGATTGCAGCAAAATTCAGCAATCCAAATAACGCAGTGACCATCCAGACCAGTACAAACATGAACATGGTAAGAAACACAAGTAGCTCAGCATTGAAGCACAGTGACAATTTTATGAAGAAGTGACTCAAAACAAGCAGTGCAGACCACAGAAGACAATGCCCAAGTATACAATAAAACAAGGCTCAAACCAAAAGTTCACAAGTACCATGGACAGAAGACCACTATGTAGTGCAACAAAGAGCAACTGCGCCAAGACCAAACTGCAATATCAAAGCAATAATATGGATTGATTCAGGTCAATACAATATGACTGAGAGCAGTGCCACAAGATCACCAGTCTCAAGTGAAAATGCTCAAACTAAAGTGAACAGAAGACAGTGGAAATTACTCAACTGAGGATGCAGATACAAAATGACCAAGTGCAACTGGAAACAACAAAAAGTGCAAGCTACAACTTCAAGTAATGTCCAATACAATTACCATGTTCAAAATAACTTCAAATAGACTAGATTGAACCAAGTATCAATAATATTATGGAGTGTATGCAACATGATGAAGCAGTGTAAAACCAAAGTTACAAGCATACAAAATGCTCAGTGCAAACTACAATGTCACCGCAAACAAGTGATGACACAAGCACTTACACAAGATTGCCATCAACATAACAGGAGGCATAAATGCAATGAAGACAATGCTTGAAACCGAGTAAGTACAGAACGGATGCAATGACACAAGATAAATGAAGTTACAACAGAGCCAAAGTTCACAGTGAAGTTCTTGTTAAACCAACCAAAAAAGAGGGCCAGAAAATCAAATAGTAATTCCAAGTCCAATTCGAATTCATGGCAGTGTATAAAATTCGTATCTTTGAAAAAGTCAGCAATGAAAAAGGGGAAAGTTGTTGCCATGTGAATCAAGAAATCGAACGCAACAAAATCAAAGCCGTGCGCATCAAGTTGTAGTTATATCAGGAAAATCGTACGCGTCAAGCAATAGAAAATCAGGAAAGTATCGAATTAATACGAAACATTTCAAGTGTACTCGAACTCATATAAATATCAAACCCAAGTGATCATCATCGGCATCGAGTTTTAGTTCGAAAATCACAAAAGCCCGAACAAGCAAAGAGATTACATACGGCAACAGTGAACTCGATCAAAAGAAGCAGCTACAAATAATTTGCAATCTCGAAGAATCAATTATCAGAGAACAAGCGTCGCAAGCCATCGGTCATCAGAGTACGAGCGTGAGAAAGATCAACACAAATCAGAGAATCGATCATCAGAACAACGCCCCAAATTTCACAGAAGAGCCGAAGCCCTAATTTGAAAAAGAAAATCGGCCGCAAATATTTCACAAGCAAAAGAAAAAGGATCGGCCGCATTACTCTTCGCAAACAAGCAAGAGGATCGGGTTAAAAAAAGAGTGGGCCGGCCTTTACTATAAAAAGGGGGTTTTTAGTTTTAAATTTGTTTTTTATTTTGAGCAAAAATTGTAGAGTCAAAGTTCATATTTTAATTTTTATTCGTGGTTTTAATTTTGAAGTCTGTTTTTCTTTTCGAGTCAAAGAATTTGTAAATCACCACCTAGGGTGTAGGTAGTGTCAGATTGTCTAGTTAGAATTAGTTCAGTGAGCAGGGTGTGCGAGTTTGCAAAACTCTATAGGCGGGAGCAGAGTTTGCGAGTAAACGAAACTCTATAGGCGGAGCAGGGTGTGCGAGTCTAGTAGAGTGTTTGTGAGCGGGAGCAAAGGTTTGCGAGTCTAGTAGAGTGTTTGTAAGCGGGATACTGTTTAATTCTAATAGAAATCTGGGAATGCAGCAGTAGGAAGGGGTTGCCGAAGCTGGGTAAATTTTGTGTATGATTTACTTTTAAGCATATTTGTTTCTGCAGTTTGTTTTCTTTGTTTAAATCGAGAAAATTTTCTATAACCCTATTCACCCCCCCCCCTCTAGGGTTAATCTAGATCCTATAAGTGGTATCAGAGCACGGTATTTTTATTTAACTCTAGAGTCATGAATCCACCAAATAATGCTTTTTCTGAGGGGCAATCTATTGTTAGGCCACCCATGTTTAACGGGAATGATTATGCTTATTGGAAAGTTAGGATGGGTATATATCTTAGTTCTGTTGATTATGATTTTGGGATATTATTGAAACTGGCTATAAACCTCCTACTATAACTGTTGGCGGTGCTGAGATTCCTAAACCTAAGGATAGGTGGGATGCTAACGATAAGAAATTAAAAACTACAAATGCCAAAGCAATGAACGCTTTGATCTGTGCTCTTGATAAAAATGAATTTAATAGAATTTCTCATTGTACAACAGCACAGGAAATTCGGCACACTTTGGAGGTGACACACGAAGGAACTTCTCAAGTCAAGGAGTCTCGTCTAGCCCTATTCAGCAATGAATACGAAAACTTTGTGATGGACCAAGGCGAGAGCATAAAGGATATGTTTGGACGTTTTTCAACTTTTGGTGTACAATGCTAGAGCGCTTGGGAAGGTCTTCGCTGAGGTAGAGCTTGTGTGGAAGATATTACGAGTCTTACCGATGAACTTTGAGGTAAAAGTCACGGCAATACAAGAATCGAAAGATCTGAGTAAACTAAGCATGGAGGAGTTGATTGGCAACTTGATGACATATGAACTTGAGCTGAAAGCAAAGGTAGAACGCAACAACTCCGAACCAAAGAAGAAGACGGTTGCCTTAAAAAGCAAAGAAGAAAGCGTTGAAGATGAAGAAAATCCAATCGAAGAGCTTGCAATGGCTGTCAATAATCTTAGAAAATGGTCGAGATTCAAGCCACGCAAGAAGATAACAAAGGGGAATAGGTCAAAATATTCTGACAACTCCGATAATGAACTGACGTGTTATAACTGCAACAAGTCTGGCCACTTCAAACAAGAATGCCCACTTCTCAAATACAACAAAGGAAAGAAAAAGAAGAAGAAGGCTTTTGCAGCAACTTGGGATGATGAAGAAGGAGAGGAAGTTTCGGATAGCAGCTCAGAGAAGGCTAACTTGTGTCTTATGGCAAAATCGGATTCAGAAGCAAGCTCAGAGGAATCTAGTGAGGCAGGTGAGTATTCCTATAGACATCTTGTTTTTATGTGTCTTGATCTCACTAAAGTAGTCGATGCTCTTGAATCTAAAATTGAAAAACTGAAATCTGATAGGAGAGAACTTGCTCGTGAAAATTTTAGGTTAGAAACTGAACTTGAAAATATTCAAAACCTACAATGTAAAAAATGTAAAATTTTAGATTCATAATTGACAAGACTTAAGAATAGCTTTGAGAATCTTGAAAAAGAAAACTTGAATCTTAAGGAAACCATCGACACTAGGAAAAAGGATTTTATAAATCGATGCACCTCATTTGTCACTGAAAACACATCACTTAAAACCAAAACCCAAAATCTTGAGAAATCTCTGAATAACTTTTCAAGAGGAGAAAAATCATTCAACATGTTATTGGGAAATCAAATTTTTGCTAACAACAGAAAAGGACTAGGTTTTGGGAAAACACAAGTTGAAGATAATGCAAAAGGTAAGAGTGTCTTTCGTAGAAGTGAAATAATTGGACATCGTGTTGAAAATTGCAGTCATAGGAACAAGAACACAAAATTTATACAAGTTTGGGTTCCTAAGAATTCTACAAACAAATTTCATGTCTATTGGAACAAGAATGAAAGGACTAAACAAGTTTGGGTTCCAAAAGGGTTGTTTATTCATAATGCTTCTGCCACTAACAATCATGGACCTATAAAAACAAATAGGTCACAAAAATCTTTCATCGCGTAGGTATGGTGGCAGGCTAAGGAACAACAACGGTGTTCTCTGGATTTTGGCTGTTCCAGAAACACAACGGGCAACAAAGCAAAGTTTCTTAGCCTAGTATAAAGGTGACAGAATCACAATGAGCAATCACGAAAAATTATCGTAAAGGTAAAACAGGTGAAAGTATACTTATCTGATCGATATATTAATTGTGATAATCTGCACCGTATTCTGAATGAAATCAGCCACTATTGAGACGTTGATAAGAGTTGATTTTTTTATTCTGACTTGGTCTACATAATTAGCCAATTACATTTATACCAAAATCACTATTCTTCGAATTACTTCATACATATTTGTTTGGATTAAACATTGTGTTTTGGTGGATACATTTGGTCATAATTCGGCTAACTCTATATTCTCTTTTTCTGATTATTTACATGGCTTCATTTCAAATTCAAGAGAATGTCATTTGAAAAGCTGTTAAAATTGATGTTGAGATATTGTGTTGCATACTTCATGATCTGGTCTATCAAATTTAGTTAGTGATATTTTGGAGTAAAAGAGAAATTCAGATGCAGATTACACTGGTAATATAGTTGATAGAAAAATTACTGGTGTAACCTGATTAAATTTTTGAAACATTCATTTGCTGCATCGTTTTTCAAAGAAATATCTGCATATTTTTCACTTGAAATAATTTTTCATTTAGCAGAATTTTTTTTCTCATATAACCCCTTCGAGAAAATAATTGTTTGACCATATTTTCAGATTAGTCATTTGATCAGATTTTAAATGACAAATTTTGACTAATCTGACTCCCTACTAATTATCAAAAAGATAAATAGTGATTGAAAAGGTGATAAGTGTTGATATTTAACATACATTACTCAAGAGAGTATATTTGGAAAATTTCTTTAGGAATTCAGACAAGAGTTATAAAACTTTTTGTTGGGTAAAGATTCCATGACCATTTCTATATCTATCATTATTTCTATCGACCATGGTTTATCAAATATTCAATATAGTTTATCGATATGTGGTACTATAATAAGGAATCATTTTTTTTTCATGTCACATTTTTTTAAAAAATAAATAAATATCCAAAGTATTCACTCTCGTTTAAAAGTCCTCACGGTTATGCATGGGTGAATTACTCGGATTTTTGATTATGTGCTTCCATGCTCATTTAAAAGTCCTTACGGTTATGCATGTATGGAACGCATATCAAAATTAATTGATTAAATAGACAAGTTGATTCTAATCCCATTTAAAAGTCCTCATGGTCATGCATGGTTAGAAGATACTTGATTTCATTTTTTTTAAATTAAATTGGAATACTACTAATCTCATTTAAAAGTCCTAACGGTTATGCATGATTAGTAGATATTCAAATTCCTGATATAAATGTACCACAAGAAGATTCAACTGTATGATTTTATGTGAACATCATATCCGTCATTTCTAAAAGTGGAATATGTGCCTAACAAGGGTAGTTATGGTTTTTGCTTGATTCTTATTGAAGTTTAACATTTATATTCAATTTGAGTTTAATGTTGGATTAATATTGATCACTTAATCTCTATTTTTCTCTAAGACTATTATTATTTTGCTGATAACAAAAGGGGGAGAGAAAAGTTAAGATTTTGTCAAATAGAATCAAGCAAAGGTCAAATAATTTTCCATTTGCATCTAGGCTTATTTGGATATCTCTATTTGTATGCATATATGTAGGGGGAGCATCATGTAGAGAGGAAGCATTTAAATAGGGGGAGCAATTAGAGTATATAATTGGTCAAATACACAGTCAAAATCTTAAATATATGTTTGTTATCATCAAAAGGGGGAGATTGTTGAATATGCGCTTATATGTTTTTGTTTGATGATAATAAACATATATATTCATTTGAATGTATTTGTTAATGTACTATTTTATTTTTCATAGATTAAATAAATATTTGTTGAATAAAATAAATTACACAGAATTTGAATGGAATTTGAATTCAAACATAAATTTTATTCAAACAAATATTTATTACAATCTTGAATAGTACAAATTCAAGCTCTCACTATACATATACATTTTTGATTACATCACAATTCAGTTTACATTAATAACCTCACTACATATCACTCACACTCGTATTTTGTCTTCAACTGCATTCCAGTTTGAATCCAGCATCTGAGCAATCTGCAAAAATATTCACTAACGAAGTAAAATTGAAAAATAAATATTTTTGCAATATAAAATGAAATACGATTTTTGAAAATATGATTTGCCTCAATTATTTGGGTTATTCGTCATCATTCACACTTGAATTCATCATACACGAACAATGTGACATGCACAGTGTATAACTGTACACGCCACAAGGCCATTGCACATCGATATACACTTGATAATATTATAGGGACAGGTGTGCACAAGGTCAAACCCAAACATAAAGACAGGTTCAACTCAGGTGCAATATAAACGAAATCTCGTTATCAGCACAAGGTCAAACCCGAGTTTTTTGAAACTGGGTTCAACACAAGGCAACATGAAAATTGCAAAGCTTTGACAAATTAAAATTCCTTTAGAGCAAATGTAAGCAAGAAGCAATGAAACGGCCAGTTGCAACAAAGACCAAGCGGCAAACATCCAGAAATGCCAACAAAGAATCAAGTCTCGACCAAAGAGAAGTCAAAGCAAATGAACACAGTAGACATGTGCAGCAACAGTGAATGGGAAGACATACATGAACATGAAGATATAAACAACATCAGATGCAAGACCAAACTGCAAAAGTCGATGCAACATGGTGTACAAGCTCAATGAAGATTGCAGCAAAATTCAGCAATCAAAATAACCCAGTGACCATCCAAACCGGTACAAACACGAACATGGTAAGAAACACAAGTAGCTTAGCATTGAAGCACAGTGACAATTTTATGAAGAAGTAACTCAAAACAAGCAGTGCAGACCGCAGAAGATAATGCCCAAGTATACAATAAAACAAGGCTCAAACCAAAAGTGCACAAGTACCATGGACAGAAGACCACTATGCAGTGCTACAAAGAGCAACTGCGCCATGACAAAACTGCAATATCAAAGCAATAATATGGATTGATTCAGGTCAATACAATATGACTGAGAGCAGTGCCACAAGATCACCAGTCTTAAGTGAAAATGCTCAAACTCAAGTGAACAGAAGACAGTGGAAATTAATCAACTGAGGATGCAGATACAAAATGACCAAGTGCAATTGGAAACAACAAAAAGTGCAAGCTACAATTTCAAGTAATGTCCAATACAATTACCATGTTCAAAATAACTTCAACCAGACTAGATTGAACCAAGTATCAATAATATTATGGAGTGTATGCAACATGATGAAGCAGTGTAAAACCAAAGTTACAAGCATACAAAATGCTCAATGCAAACTACAATGTCACCGCAAACAAGTGATGACACAAGCACTTACACAAGATTGCCATCAACATAACAGCAGACATAAATGTAATGAAGACAATGCTTGAAACCGAGTAAGTACAGAATGGATGCAATGATACAAGATAAACGAAGTTACAACAGAGCCAAAGTTCACAGTGAAGTTCTTGTTAAACCAACCAGAAAAGAGGGCCAGAAAATTAAATAGTAATTCCAAGTCCAATTCGAATTCATGACAGTGTATAAAATTCGTATCTTTGAAAAAGTCAGCAATGAAAAAGGGGAAAGTTGTTGCCATTTGAATCAAGAAAACCGAACGCAACAAAATCAAAGCCGTGCGCATCAAGGTTGCAGTTATACCAGGAAAATCGTACGCATCAAGCAATAGAAAATCAAGAAAGTATCGAATTAATACGAACGATTTCAAGTGTACTCGAACTCATATAAATATCAAACCCAAATGATCATCATCTGCATCGATTTTTAGTTCGAAAATCACAAAAGCGCAAACAAACAAAGAGATTACATACCGCAACAGTGAACTCGATCAAAAGAAGCAGCTGCAAATAATTTGCAATCTCGAAGAATCAATTATCAGAGAACAAGCGTCGCAAGCCATCGGTCATTAGAGTACGAGCGTAAGAAAGATCAACACAAATCAGAGAATCGATCATCAGAACAAAGCCCCAAATTTCACAGAAGAGCCGAAGCCTTAATTTGAAAAAGAAAATTGGCCGCAAATATTTCACAAGCAAAAGAAAAAGGATCGGCCGCATTACTCTTCACAAACAAGCAAGAGGATCGGGTTAAAAAAAGAGTGGGCTGGCCTTTATTATAAAAAGGGGTTTTTTAGTTTTAAATTTGTTTTTTATTTTGAGCAAAAATTGGAGAGTCAAAGTTCGTATTTTAATTTTTGCTCCTGGTTTTAATTTTGAAGTCTGTTTTTCTTTTCGAGTCAAAGAATTTGTAAATCACCACCTAGGGTGTAGGTAGTGTCAGATTGTCTAGTTAGAATTATTTCAGTGAGCTGGGTGTGCGAGTTTGCAAAACTCTATAGGCGGGAGCAGAGTTTGCGAGTAAACGAAACTCTATAGGCGGAGCAGGGTGTGCGAGTCTAGTAGAGTGTTTGTGAGCGGGAGCAAAGGTTTGCGAGTCTAGTAGAGTGTTTGTAAGCGGGATACTGTTTAATTCTAATAGAAATCTGGGAATGCAGTAGTAGGCAGGGGTTGCCGAAGCTGGGTAAATTTTGTGTGTGATTTACTTTTTAGCATATTTATTTCTACAGTTTGTTTTCTTTGTTTAAATCGAGAAAATTTGCTATAACCCTATTCACCCCTCCCCCCTCTAGGTTTAATCTAGATCCTACATATCGTTTTTATTTCAAAGCCGAAATTAAATCAATCTAATCAGAATCCCTTTCATGGATCGACTCCTCCCTCTTCATCTCGCTTTATAGCCAACTCACCATCTTTGTTTCCAAAGCCTTAACACCACTTTCTCGATTAGTAAAAATAATATTTTTAAATTCCAATAAACTAAAACAAAATCGCCAAAATCATATCTAGCTTCTGCGTCATCTTCTTTACCTAATAAAACTACTACACACCAAATTGACTTAAGGACTTCTACGATTCGGGATAGCCTGAATTTGTGTTTTTAGCATTACATTTAAGCTCTCTTGTTTTCTTCTTCAACGATCGTGAGTTAAACCTTTATTATGAACCATGAATTGCATGGTCAATTCTGCAAAAGGTATATCTACCTTTTTACAGGATATATGGAAATAAATTTAATTGTGCAAAATTTTGGTTTTATGCTATCTATCTCTTATAGTGCAAAAAACTTAATGCCATATCCTTTTGGTCTAGCAATTCACTCATTGCCAATGATACGTGTTTGATTGAATATGTATGGCGCTTGAATTATCCAGAGTCAATGCCAAAATTGGATCAGAAAGGAGAGAAAGAGTCTATATGTGAGGTTGGAGCAAAATTGCTCCAAACGCTCTTTCACAGGTTGACTACCGCGACCTCATCAGTTTTCACCCAAGGTGACCAGTCGACCACTCAGGTCATGACTGGTTGACTGATGGGAAGAGGCTAGGGAAATTTTGATTGGGTCGAACCCAATAAAAAAAATAAAAATATTTATAAATTCATTTAAATAAATCGAAAAGTCCGAATTTTGATTATAAATTTTATTTCAAATATAAAGTAGATAAAAATTTCAAATTGGAATTATTTTTTTTAAAATAATTTCATATTCAACTTTTGTAACATATATTAGAAATATTTTAAAAAGTTGAGAAATTGTAATTTTCAAATATAAATTAAAGTTTAAATTTAAGATTCATAAAGAATTTTCAAAATAAAATTTCGTGGTTTTACATTAATTTTAAAAAAGATTTATATTGTTGTTTAGTTCCAATTATGGGCATAATTGTTAAAATGCTTTATAAAATCGTTAAAATTTATTCCAACATTCAAAAGTAATTTCTAAGTGTTATAGGACATTTATAAAATGTGTATGGCTGGTTTCAATGTTTATTTTATTTAAACTTTACATTGCATATAAGTGATCATCGTATGTAAAGTTAATATCTTATTTGTTTTGAGAATGTTATAGAATCATCAACATGACCAGACAAGATGCACCAATTACTATATAGAAAACTAATGAAATTACCATGCCTTAAATCATATGTGAAAAACATAATCTGATTAACGCACCATCTAAGATAATGGAATTTATAATCCTCATCCCGAAAAAGTGTTACATGTCATGGCCATGGGTGGAGATGAACCAGTCCTTTCAAGAGGAGCTAGCGGTTCCATCCTTGCTTTTAGCACCAAAATTGGAACATTTAGAGTGGATAAAAGAACGTTCTTTATTAAGAGGAAACATAAATTGCCGATTGTTCCAACATTACATATTGGCCATGAAGGGAACATTTCATGAAAAAGAAATAATAGGGTGGAATTCATCGTAGGTCAAAGTGAAAGGCTACACAGAATTAGAGATATATGACTCTTACAATGCTTATGCATGATAACCCTAGAGATAAAATAGAGTTGGAGGTCCAATAGCTTTGTCCACACCATAGATTTTAATGCACAACAGCCTTGGAGGCACAATAGCTTTAAGTGTATGATAGCTCTAAAGACAGGATAGGCATAAAAGAACGATAGTCATGTATGTGATAGGTATAGGATGAAGAGTACGACAGGTATAAAAGGCCAATTCTATTTGATTGAATTTAAAAAAGTTTTCTAGAAGATTAATAAAGACATCAAAGACTATGTAGGTATCCAAGTAGGTAAAAAAATCCATTTCTTATTCCATTATTGTATAACCAGGCTTTATAGCTGGTTAACTATTCGTTTTGGCATCATTGTATGTTGGGTATGATTCTACTATTTTTGTTCTATTGTATTTAACCCTTGTGTTGGAAAACAAATTGAACAATGAAAATTGCAATGACAATTTTGTGCAATGAAGGTAATTTTTTCGCTCGTTTAACGTAGTGTAGTTAATAATAAAAAATTGATCATATTTTGTTGCATGAAAATAATTCTAACGATGGCTACAACATTATCGATCTTTAATTTAAGGTCTCATAGTGGGTGCTGTTATAGGAAAAAAAGGACCAACTCATTTGGGTTGGTTAAAGAAGCGCATCCATTAGCAATAACTTTTTTGACGCCGATCAAATTACATTTCGTATTTAACTTAGATTTTGCATTCTGTCATGGAAAAAATTTAATTGTGCAAATATGTTGTTTGAAAATAGAAGTGATCCTAAAAATAAAAGCTTGTCAATATATATGTTTAATAAATTCAATGCATAAATTATACACATTGTCATTAGATATAATCAAACAATTAATGTATGAGTGGATGTTGTAGCATTAAAATTCTTAACAAATACATATGTTTCTGGCCAAGCAGTTTTGCTTCCAATAGCTTCTCCAACATATGTCATGTTAGCTAGTGGTCTCTACCAAATTGCATTATGGTCCAAAGGAAATATAATTCACAAGCTAATTAGAATCAGTAGAGTGCTACCGTCGATTAACAATTAATGCTTTGCGAACTTTCTAATCACATAACTCGCATTTGATATTTGAACTGTTATATTATGTGAAAACATATTTATAAAATATTTTTGTATATTAAACTTTAAATATATTGAATACATCCAGAATTAAATTTACCAAAATGTCATCTTTTGCAAGGTGTACCATCATGTGCAAATCAACTCTATCATCCGACGATGCCACAATCATATTCTTAGCTTCTCCAATAGGTGAGATCGTCCAAGGTGTACCATCTTGTGTGTAAACAACTCTATTAAACTCGTTATAACGATTTTGGATGATGGTATGCTTAGATTTTATGTGATGTTAAATGCAAACAAGGTTATTTGACAAATGATTTATACGGTTTAAAGGGTAAAACCAATTATAATGATTTTGTGTACCATGATCAAATTTTATGTTTTGTAAAAAAATAATATCAAAGATTGGTTTTAAATTTTGAAATATTCCAAGCAATGGAAAATTTAATATGCATTTCCTAAGGAAAAAAATGAATAAATAGGGTTTAAAATTAATTTCGGTTGTTTATACAAAAATTGGGTCTGGAATTTTTGTATGTTATAAAACATATCAAAAGTGAATTTCTGTAACTTCTGGGGATTATGCCTCAGTGATTTACTATGAAAATTAAATTATTTTAGAAGATTGACTTAATTGCTTCATTTGATTTGCTTAATGGAAGAGATTATTTGTTAAATTAATCTTTAATTTAGATCTTAAATTATGCGGCAGTTATTGAGGAATGAAGTTGAAAAGTTTAAGACAATCAGTTAAATGTTTATAAATGGGTAGGTTAGTTACAAAGTTATTATTTTAAATAGCATTAATTCAGTCTTTACTCAAAAAAGTGAGTTCCGCCTCTTTTAGGAGCACCTTTTGGCTCTGTGCTTCTGTTTTGACTCGGTCAAAACCAACCACGTCGAAACAAACATAGCTGAAACCAGCACACAAGGTATCACAAGTATGGTATTTAGTGGATTGGAGAAAGGCGGAAGGCATGGTGTCGTAACCTATGCATCCGATGGGTCGAAATCTTTGTTTCACTTTCAAACGATAAGCGCCTACCTTATTTTGAAAATAAGCTTTCGAAGGACTCAAAACATATGCTTTCAAAAAGGTCTTCTAAATAGCTTTCGACAAGGGTTGCCATCTTTTTGTCTAAAGTATAAGCTTTTGAATGAGTTCCTTTATTTATAAAACAATGCTCTCGAAAAGGGTGGTTTCGACCTAATCGAAACCCTACTGCCAATCTGATGCCTTTCGAATGTACTGAAGTTATCAGTGCTTTCAAAAGGTAGTTTTGGCTTTAAAATTATACAAGCCACTTCCTAAAAGATTTCGAAAGGGTTCAAGGGTTTCGAAAGTAATGGCTTCGTGGCTATCCTTCAACATTTTATTTAATTTTTTTGAAGCTTTCGAAGGGATGGTTCTGAAGCCATCAAGTTTTCCCCAAACAATTTTATATAAAGATCAATGGTTTCGAAAGAGGTACTTTCATATGTATTCACTTTAACCGAAAAGATAATTTGGAGGAAAAACCCAATGGTTTTGAAAGGGATACTTCCAATCGAAAAGGGTACTTCCATTGGTTTCGAACCTATGCTTCTAAGAGTTAATATGTAATGTTTTGATACTTTCAAAATGTATGTTTTGAGGGTTTTGAAAGAGAAGTTTTTAAAGTGTTTTGAAAGGAATGTTATTGTTTGAAAATAATATTTAAATGCTTTCGAAGGAGGTCATCCAAGGGTTTCGAAAGAAAAGTTTTAAGGTTTCGAAAGATTTAGTTTTCAAAACAAATAACTC
Source organism: Allium cepa (assembly GCA_030765085.1). Classification (NCBI taxonomy): domain Eukaryota; kingdom Viridiplantae; phylum Streptophyta; class Magnoliopsida; order Asparagales; family Amaryllidaceae; genus Allium; species Allium cepa. The sequence goes on from CM060937.1 coordinate 10,120,564, forward strand.
AATCTCATTTCAAAGAAAAACCATGGCATGATAAATGAGTTTTGAAATGATTTTAAGTACGAGTATTTGAGGAAGTTTTACTTGATTAATAGGTTAAATGGATTAACCAGGTTTTATATAAAATAATTTCAAGGATATTAAAAAACAAGTATTGGTATTATTATGTTATTATGTTTTCGTCTTCATGTATATACACATATATTCACATTATAATGGACCAATAATTATATTTTGGCGAAGGGAAAAATAAACAGCTAGGTTAATCCAGTAGTAAATATAAATTAAGTTGACTCCTGAATGAGTGGAAGTATGATACCTAAATATTGGTTAAAGAAGTTGTCAAATAGAGAATTTCATAGTAAACCCATGAAAACTATGTTTAAGAAAGTTATTGTAGGGGCCAATAGGTTCATATTATACCCATGAAAACTATGATTGGAAAGATTTATTGGCAGGGGTCAATAGGTTTGTAGGGAACCCTTGAAAACTATATCCAGGTAAAGTTATTGACAGAAGTCGGTAGCTTCCTTATCAACCTATAAAAACTAGGATAAGAGGGAAGTTATTGAAGTTACCAATAGGTTCAGGGAGAACCCATGAAATAGTAAATTTATTGGAAGGGGCCAATAGTTTCTTAGTGATTCAATGAAAACTATGAAACCGGACATGGAGTCCATAAACATTTAACAGGTTATTAGTCAGCCCATGAAATCTATTAGGTTAATAGTGACCCTAGAAACTATAAATGAGATAGATAGTCAAAATGAATGGGGATAAGAAATCTAAAATTGATTCACTTATTTGCAAATCGTCATTATATTTTGAATTGTTCTCTTTTTAACCATTGTGGATGCAGGAGCACAATATATGGTTTCATACATCTTTAGGATACTAGTGAGGGTAAAACCCATTCCGCTAAGTTGTATGGTCTCACTAGATAGCTAAATGGTTTGAGATAGTAGATTATTATTCATATCAGGCTTTATGTCTAACTCAAAGTTTATGTACCCTTGAACTCTTTGGTGCTCAACTAATTTTAAGTAGTTTGAGTGTTAAGGTTACCAGGTGCTCTTTAGACAAATAAGCTTTCGGGGGCATACAGGAGGTAAGCTCATTAATAAGAGTTCTTTATGTTTTGATTCTTATGTGCTTTGGTTGTAGTGGCAAAGTATTTTTGTTGCCTAGTCATATACTTTGATCATCTATGGAGGAGTCTTCATATTTCGCTCTTAGCATATGCTGTTATAATTATTTTTAATCTGAACGTGGTTCTTGTGTTGGGCTTTTGAAATGAACTTGAAATGTATTTAAGTGGAAATATGAAAGTTGTTTGATGATTTTAAATTTTTTACAGATCCATGTGTTTCTGTTATATCAATGTATCTAACATCACCGTATTTGGTGATTGAGGATTAATAACTATGGATGACAGGAATTTCCGTAGCCATTAGTTTTGGACCTCCAAGTGGGTGATGTTACATGTTGGTATCAGAGCATATGTTTATGAAACATACAAGAAATATAAGCCAAAAATATTTTTCAAAACATAATATAATGAATTAGAAAATAAGATCAGGGTTTGGGAAAATGCTATAGTAACGTATGTATATTTAATATATAGGAATATATATGGGTACGTATTTCACGCTCTTAGACCGTTCTTTTATACCTTACTATGGCTCGCATGTAGATTTACGTGAAATAAGATATGGAGGCAGGAAGTCAAGGAGGAAATCTTGATGGAGGAAGCACCACAACCAATGGTAATGCTCGACCCAACAGGAGGAACTAAGGTCGACAGGCTAATTGTAACCAAAAATGCTGATGGTGATGTGGGTGTAGGAAATCCACCAGCTACTGGTGTTGCTGGAAATGTTGGATGGGCTAATCTTGTATCTCCTGTTCGGAATAATTATGCTAAGATGAGCAGAGATTACACCAGTCTTGCTGGCAAGCTATTTATAGTAAAGGGAGATTCCATAGAAGTGGAGAATTGGTTGTTGCATTGTGAGAGAATATTTGCTAATTTGGGTTTAGAGGATGACCAGAAGAGGTGGTTGACCTCTAGGCAGTTGCAAGGGTCAGGTTTCATTAGTGGAATAGTTTATTACTAGAGTTTCGAAGGAAGAATTGACTTAGGTAGATTTCACAAGGATATTTGAGCAAAGGATTTTGTTTGAGATTGGCATGTTGGCGTTGTTGAGAAAATTTATGGATCTAGTACAATGACAGATGTCAGTGATAAAGTATACAACTAAGTTTGATAAATGTTCCCGATATGGGTAAGCTACTATAGATACTATCAACATGAGAAATGAGAAATTTATTAGAGATTGAGGCCCGAGATTTCCAGGGCAACCCAGCCATATCCCCGTAATCCTAGTAACATAGTTGTGGAAATGGAAATCCGCCATGGGGAGACACTTGCTAATTGTGCTAGAGAGAGGCCAATTGAAATCCAGGGTTCACGGGAAAGAAGAGAAAGTTCTTTAAGAGGAAGGGATATGCTACCAAGAAGGAAAAAGCTAATTTAGTTTGTTTCAAGTGTGACAAGAAAAGTCATTATGCACATGAGTGCCGATCAGGCAAGGGGAAGAAGGCTGTAGATAAGAAAAGTGTGAAGTGTTTCAACTGCGATAAATTTGGGTATTACAATAACCAGTGCCCATAACCACTTAGGGTGGACAAGGGGAAGGTCTTTGTTATTGGACCATTGTCAACTAGGCCAACTGTAGCTGATAAAGGGAAGACTGTAATGGATGGTACGCTTTTGATTCAGAGTATACCAACTAGGTTACTATTTCATACGGATGCATCACATTCACTTATATCTTAGTGTTTGGTTGAAGGGTTATGGTTAGAACCCACCCAACTAGTTACTTCCTTAAGGGTTGTGAATCCAATAGGAGGGAATGTAACTCTAGGGTTTAGATGTGACCAGTTAGAACTTGATTTGTTAGATCATAAGTTTGCATGCAGTCTGTATGTTTTTAATTTCATAGATCTCAGGATCATTTTGGATATGGATTGGTTGGGTGAGTATGAGGCTAGGATATTTTGCCAGGATAGGGAGATACCACTAAGACACCTTGATAGTCATAACCAAACCATATTTTCAATGGAGAATTCTAACCGGAGTATTTTTTCTATGTTAAGTGTTATGGAAGTTAGAGAAGAGTTAAGTGAAGTTCGAGTAGCATGAGATTTTATAGACTTCTTTGAGCTGGTTACAGAATTACCACCAAACGAGCTATTGAGTTTTGGATAGATCTTGTGCCAGGAGTTGAATCTGTGAGTGGCCACCTGGTAGGATGACACCAACTGAGATGTAATAGAAGGTGTAGCTAGTGGATCTTGAAGGAAAGAACTTTATTAGACCCAACAGTTCACCTTGGGGAATGGCCACGATGTTTATGAAGAAACCAGATGGGTCATTGAGGATGTGCATGGACTATCGTAAATTGAACGAGAGGATGATTAAGAATAAGTATCCTTTGCCAAGAATAGACAATCTATTTAATCAGTTGTGTGGAGCCAGAGCGTTTTTCCAGTTGAATTTGGCGACAGGTTTCCATCATTTAAGGATTGTAGAGAACGGTATTACTTTGAGAGCATTTCGGACTAGGTATGGTTCGTATGAGTGAGTAGATGCCATTCGGGTTAATGAATGCTCCTACTTTCTTTGTGGAATTGATGAGCCAAGTCTTTCGAGAGTACTTGAGCAGGTTTGTGTTGGTGTTTATAGATGACATTTTAGTGTAGTCTAAGGATAAGAGAGAGCACAAGGTCATCTTATAGTGGTGCTTGAGACGCTATGGTAGCAACAGGTGAAGGCGAAGTTTACCAAGTGTCATTTTTGGAAGAAAGAGATTACGATTCTTGTTCACGTGGTTTCATAGAAAGGCTTGTCAGCCGATCAAGATAAGATTGAAGCTGTTAAAATTGGAAGAGCCCAAAGACGGAGATTGAGATCAAAAGTTTTCTTAGACTTGCTGGCTATTACCGAAGGTTCATTAAGGACTTCTCATGGATAGTACACCTTTGACTAAGTTAACCAAGAAGGATGTGAAGTTATTCTAGTCCAACAAATGTAAGAAAGCATTCCTTAAGCTAAAGCATTTGTGGACTAACACACCTGTATTGTTAGTTCTAGTCGAAAAACGAGGGATGATGGTGTATATCAATGCATGTGAAAATGGATTGGGAGCTATATTGATGTAGAAAGGTAAAGTCATTTGCCTATGCTTCACGAGATCTGAGACCGCAAGAAGTGAGATATCCTACTCATGATTTGGAGTTAGCTATGGTGATCTTCGCATTGAAGATATGGAGACATTATCTTTAAAAGGAGAAGTTTGAGCAATGCACAGATCATAAGTCGTTAAGTTATTTATTCTCTTAGAATGAGTTTAATATGAGACAGCAGAGGTGGCTGGAGTTTTTGGTTGCTTATTTTTTGTTATGGAGTATACACCTGGAAAAGGAAATAAGGTAGCTGATGCACTTAGAAGAAGACATGAGAATGTGGTGTTAGCTATGTTGGCAGAATGGAAGGATTTAGAATTTTTGACTACTTGTAATGTGCAGTTGAGATCGACTGCTAGTTCTAGTCAAAGTACCGCCATGTTGTCCTATTAGAAGTTCGACTAGTGTTGATCGAAAGGGTTGCTTCGAAGCAAAAAGTGGATCCAATATTAGCTGAGAGAATTAGAGGGCTTGAGGTGGGATCACACATCAGTGATCTAAAGGATTTTAACCTTGAATACAGTGGATAGTTGAGAAAGAAGGGATGGTTCTGTGTTCTGAATGTAGAGAACTTAAGGAAATAAGTTCTTGGAGAATGTCATATGTCCAAGTTTTCGATTCATCCTAGAGGGACTAAGATGTATCGAGATATGAAGAGAAGCTTCAATTAGGAAGGTATGAAAAGGGATATTAGCTAGTGGGTTAGGCATTGTACAAACTGTCAATAAGTGAAGGCCGAACATCAAAAGCCGAGTGGGTCGGTTCATCCTTTAGAGATTCCTGTTTAGAAATGCCGATGTCCATGGATTTTATACATGGGTCGCCGAGGTCAAATAGTGAAAAATGAAAGTATATGTGTCATGGTGGATAGGTTGACATAGAGTGCCCATTTCATTCAAGTTAAGTCAACCAGAACGAACCATTTTTTGCTTAGTTGTTCGTGAAGAACATAGTTAGACTACATGTAATTCCTAGTAGTATGTTCAGCGATAGAGATGCTTTATCCACTACTGATTTCTGGAAGAGTCTACAGGATGTATTATACCATGCTTAACATGAGCACTGGTTATCTCCCTTAGATTGATGAGTAGACAGATAGAGTTAATAAGGTACTCGAGGATTTACTGAGAGCTTGTGTATTGGACTTTAATGGATCTTGGGAAGATCACCGATATTTATTGAGTTTTCCAATGGTAATAGTTATCAGACTAGTATAGGAATGGCGCCTTTTGATGCTTTGTATGGAGGGCCATGCAAATCACCAGCATGTTGGTTGGAGACTAGAGACGGTTTAGTCTTAGGTCCATATTTGATTAGAGAGGCTGTTTGTGTCAAAATTGGCACAACACTCGTTGAAAGTTTTTGAAGAGATAATAAATGAAGAAAGTAAATTAAAATGTGGATTATCTAACAAAACTCCAAATGACAGGAAGTAAATTGCACGAGAGACAACGATTTAGAGTGGTTCGGCGTATTGCCTACGTCCACTATGAAGTTTTATTACTTTATTGCTTGATATTCAGAGAATACAGCTTTTATATGTCAAAGTACAGCAAGTAGTAAGCCAAAATTCGAATTCAAAGGTAGCGGTGGTGCTCTAAAGCAATTCTGGCAGCGTCCGGACGTGCTTTATCTCTAAAATTCTCCGACCCCTTTCTGAATGACCAGGGTCTCTATTTATAGTTGTAGGAGGCTGATATTTCGCCTAAAATCAGGGGAGAACGCTTCTGGCACGTGAGGTGGCCCACATGGCCGAATTCTGGAGATCCGGGCCCACTTTGGGATCGATTCAACCCCTGGTTCGAATCGATCAAAAAAGTGTCCAATGGCGATGAAACTTGGCGTGGACATTCTTCTATGTATATGCAAGCTCCTGTGAAAATTTCATAGCATTTGGATTTGTAGATCTCGAGTTATGATCGATTCAAGATGGTGTGTTTTAACCTATGGATTCGTTCGAATCGATAGGGTTCGAATCCATAGGGTCGAATCCTTGCTTCTGCACGTGAAGGTGATGACGTGGTGCGCATGCTTCGGGTTAATCCTCCTTTTTCTTCGAGTTTTCTGGGTCATACCCTTGGTTTTAGCTGTTATGACTCGATGGATTCGTAGCAATGGATTCGAAGGTATGCTCCTTCGAATCGATTGAACACAAGTTCCCTTTGTATCGATCAGGGTATTCCATAGCCAATCGATACGAAGACTCCACTGATGAATGGATTCGAAGGATTCTCCCTTGATGGACTCGAGGTAGGGAAAGATTTTTAATGGATTCGACCTTGAGATCGCCTTGATGGATTCGAAGTAAGGCATACGGGGATGGGTTCGAACCATAGCTATTCCGATGGATTCGAAGCTAGGTGGTCTGGATGGATCCGAACAAAGGCTTGCTCGATGGAGTCGAAGCAAGGTTTAGTTCATGGGTTTGAACCAATGCGTGGATTCGAGGAAACTTTCCCCCGATGGATTCGAGCTAGGGCATACATGGATGGATTCGAACCAAGGCATTATGGGACGGATACGACCTTAAAGCTTGTTCGATGGAGTCGAAGCAAGGTGTGTTTTGATGGATTCGAACCATGGCTGACTACTGATGGATTCGAACCATGGTCATTCCTTCCACTTTCTACTGGAGATAACTTGAGCATACGAAATCGGATTGCCTTGAAATTTGGAACGTTGGTTCCCACGGCTTCGCTTGACGTGTCTTATCAATCGTAGCCCGATCCGGACTCGGTCAAAATTCATCAATATTTGTAGTTGCCCAACAATTATTCAAAGCTAAGGACTAATGATCCTGTCTCTTTCTAGTTAGTTCCTTGGTATCTCGGCCTTGCCAAAAGGCGGGATAACATTTGCCCCCCAAAGTACGTCTTGTGTAAACATGACGTGCTTTGAAAAGCTGCAGTCTATCGTTGAACAATTAGAACATGCTTTGCTGAGAGTTGTATTCTTTATCGCTGTAGCCAATCGTCGTATGATCGCGATCGGCTGTTCGTCGTCTACATCATAACGGAATAGACATTTGATCCCTGTGAATAATACAGATCAAGTATTAGTCAGACATATGTGCATATATGTACCACTTTGGTTTTGGTTAACGTTGCGTGATTGCCAGTCGTTGTCAGTTCGGTTTGTTATCGAATTCTGCTTCGGTCCTCTCCTGAACCGATCTTGAGATTCGAGTTAAAACACTGTTTTTATGATTGTGTGTAATCGTCCACTTGTATCGATCCTCTCCTGAATCGGTATAAAAGGTAGACAAGTAATTTTTCAAATCGTAGCGACTCTTTTGCTTTCATCATCGTCCTTTGATGGATTCAAAGTCACGTATGTTCGAATCGATGGTTTTTAATCCAGCCTTTGCTTAGTGCTTCATCGAATCGATGATGCCTCGCATCGATAAAGTTAGGATGGATTCGGTCGTGTAATGGATTCGAGGGCAACGGATTCGAAGTAATATATGGATTCAGCCGCGTGATGGATTTGAACACGATAGGTGAGCGGGCGATTTTTCGAATCGATAGGATATTGCTAGTGACCGGTGGTAGAAGGTCAATATGACCGGGAGACGAAGAGCCTCAAGCGTTTTCTCGAACCCGTATAAATACGCGAGGTAAGCCTCACTTTCACTTTTTACTTTTTACAAGTACCATCGCCGCTTCTTCGAATCGATCCTCCAGAGCTAGAAACAACCGTGTCTTTGCACGAAACGATAAAATTCCACCAAATCTTCTTTTGCAATCGAATCCAATCAGGTAACCAAGGGATCGATTCGAGCGTAGGGAATGATAAAACTGGAGTTTCCAGCATCGATTCAATCCTTTCTTCTGAAAATCATAAAGGGTTATGAGATCTCGAATGGGTCAACTCGATGGACATGAGGAACGAAACCATTCAATTCGTATCGATCATAGAATGCTGTCTTGGAGGAGCGTAGATATTGATGGACGCTATCTTCCTTCATTGCCTCGCATCGATCCAGGAATGAACAGTTCGAATCGATCTTGAATGCAAGGCATCGAATCAATGGTTGTGAAAGAAGAAGGGTCTCGTGCCGATCGATTCGAAGTAACGATATTCTGATGGATTCGAAGGTGTTCAATATTGATCGATTCGAAGTTATGCAGAGCTCATGGATTCAAATTGCTTCTCTATCCCAAGGTCTCATCGAGTCGAACTACACGGAGTCGGGGCGTACCGATTCGAAGTTCATCGATTCGACTTGTATCGATTCGAGTCGATCGATTCGAAGTTCGTCGATTCGACTCGCATCGATTCGAGTCGATCGATTCGAACGTCCTTGCTTCTGGGACTCCCACTCTTCTGATTTGCTCCAACATCTGAACTCCGACCAATTTCAAGTTGAAGTTTAACGAACTCACTGAACTTTAGCATACTTGACTCCGGCGAGCTTCGGCCTTGCATAATCGAATTTGACTTGACCTCCCTTTTGGAGCTCGTCGATGGCACCATGACTTAACCAAGATATAACGAATTTATACTTGAATTGGTCAGTAGCATCTGGATGGCGTGAAAGTGACGGTCAGCGATGACGGTCATTCTCATTCTCAAATTCCAATGTTTCGTCGTTCGGACATCTTGTTTCAACTTGTGAAATCTGCTTAAGTTATGCATAGCACTTGCACTGCACGACATATTCATACACTTTACACTGGGGGAATGCATGGGCTTTTTATGTATTTAACGCCGCTTTCTGGTGAGTTAGTTAATTATGGAATCTTCGAGTTCTCAACAACAAGAAGTACAAAGCTCGCCTCCTCCAGTGCTTGAGATTCAGGAAATCCCTCCTGAAGTTATAGATCCGGCTCTAGATGAGTTGCGGAGGCCATATTTATCGAAGATCCTGTCGATTCTGTTCAGTCCAATATCTCGGAATCTTTGTTGGGCCGGATATGTTTGAAACATAACATATACCTGGACGATGTTTTATTACCTAGTGCCAATGACAGACCACATAACCCACCTGAAGGATATACTGCCTTTTACCGCCATGCCTGCGCGGCTGGATCTCTCCCTTCTTTTAACCAATACATCAGAGAGATGCTGTCGTATTTAGGAATTGCTCCTTCACAACTCCATCCCAACGGGCATGCATTGCTGAATAGCGTCTTTGTCATATTTATGGATTGCTTTTTTCGCCCGCAAAGGCCAAACGAGATCAGGCACATATTCAATTTCAAGAGTAGGGGTGATAGCCCGTCTTTCACTTTTCTGGAAGCGGACAGAAACTGTCAGGCTGTGACTGGGGCCTGGACCAAGCTTAGCTATTTCAAGAATGAGTGGTTTTTTGTTCGATGCGCCCCAGGGTTTGCCAGGAGATGGTTATCCAGACGTAAGTATCATAAGTCATCTTTGAATTGCCACTCTTAATACTTGCACTAATACTCTGTTACTCTTACAGCCATCATTTCGAGACCTACCGGTGGGCATTATAGAGGCATCATTCAAAGCTTGTAAAGGGTCCCAAGCGACTCAAGGCACATTGACTTGCTGTTGACCGACGATAACTTAAGGACACTGGGTTTGATTGAGATGAGTCAGAGTATTGTAATTGAAGGGTTGGCAAAATCGGCCTCGAGGAAGAAGAAGAAAGTGGCAAAAAGAAAACCTGGCATTGTGATAAGAGAAGCAAGTGATGATGAAAGAACGCCCACGTACACTGAGATAGCAGCCGACCTTTCCCCAATAGAAGAGGGTCAGAAAGGCAAGGCTGTTGTACCTAAGTTTAAGAGATGGAAGTCTGTAGTCGTAACCCGTTCAAAACCTGGGGTTACTGTCTCCGACGCCGCTCCTCGCCAGTCCGGAGACATTTTCACAGGGCTGGACGATATTCCTATTCCGGACTACGTATCTCTCCACCACGGGTCCGGGTTGGAAGAGCTCCGGGGAGCGCTTGATATAAGCGAATCTTTACCCGTAAGTGTAATCGACGCTTCTGGTTGGTCGGGGGGTTTTCGCATTTATACACTTTCACAACACTTCACGACTTCCACATGCATTGCAGTGCTTTTCCTTGGTACTTAATTGAATTGTTTCTTCTTTACAGGTGCTATGTCGGATCGTCCTTCTACACTTGATAGACTTCGACGAGTGCATCATTCTTCATCTTATTACGAATCTCGCCGTAGGGATTCTGATCGTGATCGTGAACGGAGGCATTATGAGCAAGAGCAACGTGAGAGGGACCATTCCCGACATTATTCTAGCCAGGAGCGTTCTGATAGGGACCGAAGGTACCGTTCACCCTCTCATTCTCCTCCGCCACCCAGAAGCCAGGCACCTGCACTTGAACCTTTGCGACAACAGCCATCTTTACAGATCTCAAAACCTGGTCCACACCGTTTTAGGACTGATATGGCTACGACCATAACTGTGGAGGAGGCCCCTCTCGAACCATCTGGTGAAGGGGCTATAAGAATTGCTCAACTGAAGAAAGATTTTCCAGAAATATGCTTCGACGCTTATATCTTTCCTCCCAATCTCAAAAGAATTCCCGAAGAGGTTGTGAACACCGCCCTCAGCTATACCCGCGATTTTTGTGCTTAGTATAAAGAATGGTACAAGGCGGCTGTTAAAGCTTCGAAAGTAGCCTTCGATCAAGCCAAAATTATTGAGAAACTGGAAGCCGACTTGGCTCAGAAGAACCGCATTGTTGATATACTTCAGTCTGAAACGGAATCCTCTCGTAAGGCCGAAGTTGAGTCGCTGAAAAAGGTCGATGAGACATTAGTTGAGATGGCGAAGATGCAACAGGCGCATTGCACTTTAGTAGAAGACTTGGGACATCGGTACCAAAATGTTGAGGCCGAGCGGGATGCGGCGGTCAAAGAACTAAAGTAATTAAAAGCTAAGTTTGTCGACATAAACAAATAAAAAGATGATGCTAATATGGCCGCACAAGAAGCGTGTGAGCAAGCCGTGTCTCTCCGAGCTGAGCGAGACGCGGCGGTTGCTAAAGTTGAAGCGGTGGAGGCAGAAGTGGAAGGGAGAGTACAGGCAGAGCTGTTCAGGGTAGAAGCCGAGTTTGATGAGCTCCTTGACACTTATAATGCTAATGTGCTTGAGCATAGGAATCTCTCGTGGCTCGGAGATTATTCTGTGCTTCTACTCAGTGCTTGGAGAAAATTGGTGGCGAACAAGAAAACATCTCTCCCCGAAGGTGCCGTGGATGAATTTGAACTCGAGTCTTGCTTGTTGAGCGAGGAGGAAAGGAAACTTCTCTATGAAGCGATGATTTCTGCTGAGAGAGAGAAACTCGGTTTTCACCATGTGGAGACTGGCGAGGGTTCTGGAGCTGCACATTGTAGCGAGGATGTTTCAGTTGCTGCTCTGACCTCGTCTGGAGTTGCTGCTACAGTTGATCCACATGTTTTTCCTGCTTATAACCCGGATCAACCGGAACTGTCGCTCGGTACAACTGCTGTTTCCGAACTTGTCTCATCACCGAGCCGAGGCAAAGAAGGTTTTTCAAATATTCCTTAAGTGTTTTAGAATGACGAACTTGGAACAGATCGTTTGACTGATTATTCTCATTTCTTTTCGATCAGTGACTGAAAGTGATGTGCCAGCACTTCCAGTACCGCAAATTTCGCAGTCAATGCAAGGAGTTGTCGTTACTGAGGCTATTATGACTACCATCGTAACCAGCGAGACCGGAGAGGGGAGCTCAATGTCGCTTGATGCTCAGATGATTGAGGAACTTCTCAAGCAGCCCTGTGAACCTTTTACCGATCCTTCTTTTGCAATGGGTGGAGTCGCTCCAACTTTTAGCTCGTTTATGCCGACTATCAGTGTGTCCAGTGCTGCTCGATCTTCCCGAGAAGAAGAAATCCTTGCCGAAATAAGCGCTGAAATGGCTGCGGCGACGACGGTTGGTGGTTCCGGAAGTGATGCCGCTCCACCAAGCTTAACTCCTTTAATGGTTACTTCTCCTGTCGACACAGCTATGACTTCTAGTGCCGAAGCTCCACCACCTGTTACGGCTCCTCTGCCTCCGGTTCGTCCTCACAAAAGGATCTCTATCCCTTCCAGCTCTGAGGAAGACGTCGACATTATGCCAGATCCTGAGGATGTTCCAAAGAAGGACAAAAGTCTCGCAGGAAGCCGGGTAGTGGGTCTAACGGCTCAACTCCGAAGAAGAAACCCCGAAAGAAGAAGGAGTGAACTTCTCGTTTCATCATGTGGTTGCGAAATGGCAATTCATTTTACTTTTTCTTTTGTTCTTCTAGAGCCGTGTATATATGTGGATTCGGCTTCCACTTAATTGAAATTTTTTTTTGTTTTGTTATGTAATCAAAATTCTTTTTTGTTTGTTGATAAAATGGAAAACAACTCTTCTCTTTTTTTTCTTAAGTATTGTGTTGATTAGCTCATGCTCACATATGTCATAAGCCTTGAATACATGTCCACACTCGGGGACTTGACACAATTTGCAATTAACAGTTCGGCCCATACTCTAGGAATTTATTAATTATGAATGTTTATGACTTAGTTCGCTCTCTGGGAACCTGTAATTGATGTTTATCTTCCAGTCCGCGCTCTGGGAACTTGGAGTTAGTGTTTATACTCTGGTTTGCACTTCGAGAACCAAAAGTTGAAGTTTATACTCCAATTTGCACTCTGGGAATTTGGAGTTAGCTCACACTCTGGGAGCGATGGATTTATACTCCGGTTCGCACTCTTGGAACCGAGAGTTGAAGTTTATACTCCAATTCGCACATTGGGAATTTGGAGTTGGCTCACACTCTGGGAGCGATGGATTTATACTCCGGTTCGCACTCCGGGAACCGAGAGTTGAAGTTTATTCTCCAATTCGCACTCTGGGAATTTGGAGTTGACTCACACTCTGGGAGCGATGGATTTATACTCCGGTTCGCACTCCGGGAACCGAGAGTTGAAGTTTATACTCCAATTCGCACTCTGGGAATTTGGAGTTGGAGGAGGGATTGTCGTGTATCAATCCCTGTGAATGTTGATGTAGTGTTCTGCCCCCGAGCTCGGATTTCACTTAGCGAGTGACCGGCCGTATCACAGTCACTCCCTATTTGAATATATCCCACCGCATGATGGAACTTAGCTCTCCGTGTATCGTGTAGTACGTCATATTCAGTAAATCACAGCTCTGGCTCGAAGAGATGGCATTTTATTGCTGAAACGAGAAAATATGGAAAAGTCAGTTGCCTTATTACAAATTTAAATCTCGAAATGCCATAATAAAATGCAAAGGGATAAATTGTCAAAAAATAAATAAGTAAAGTCTTTTATATGTAGTAGCGACGAAGACTTTCGCTATTCCAAGTTGTCGGCAAAGTAAGACCGTCAACAGTCGATAATTTGAACGTGCCATCTCCGAGCTTTTGTGAAATCACATACGGCCCTTCCCAATTTGGCTTCATGTGCAAAAGAGCCGGATAGATTCTTTTGAGTACAAGATCGCCGAGTTCGAAGGTTCGCGGGCGGACCTTGGCATTGTACAGCCGGGTGACTTGACTTCGATATGCGGCTGCCCTCAAGTCAACCTCTTCGCGCTTCTCATCGAGTAAATCCAAAGATTCAGCAAGTAGTATGGCATTTATTTTCAGATCATAATATGTTACACGATGAGAGTGTACTTCCATTTTGACTGGAATAACGGCTTCAGAGCCGTAGGATAGAGAAAACGGGGTATGACCAGTTGTAGTTTTGTGTGTCGTTCGATAGGCCCATAACGCCATAGGAAGTTCGTCGACCCATTAGCCCCCGGCTTTTTCCATTCTCTTCTTTAGAATGGATTTGATAACTTTATTAACAGCTTCGACTTGACCATTTTCTTGAGGGTGCGCTGCTGTTGAGAATTTCTTATGGATGTGGAATCGTTGATAGAAATTCTTGAATTCAGTACTGTCGAATTGGGCTCCATTATCGGTGATGATAGTATGTGGGAGACCAAACCGGCAGATGATGTTACGTACTACAAAGTTGATTACTTTCTTTGTCATAACTGTTGCAAGGGGTTCAGCTTCAGCCCATTTGGTGAAATAATCAACTACGAGGATGGCGTACTTCGCGCCACCTTTGGCCAGAGGCAATGTGCCGATGATATCTATTCCCCATACCACAAATGGCCAAGGACTGACCATTTGGGTTATTTCGGTAGGCGGGGCTCTAGGAATTCGAGCGTGTTTCTGGCATTTGCCACACTTTCTAGCATAGACTGCAGCATCTCGATTAACAGTAGGCCAATAATACCCATATCGAAGTATTTTCTTTGCAAGTGCTTGCCCCCCAGTGTGATCGCCACATTCTCCTTCGTGTACATCGTGTAACACTCGTTTGACTTCATCGTGTGCGATACACCGGAGGAGAGGAACAGAGTATCCACTCCGGTATATGACTCCCTTTTGAATAACAAATCGCGAGGCCTTTCGTAGAACTTGTCTTTTCTCACTTCGATGCTCGGGCAATACATCACGTTCGATATAATCTCGATAAGGAGTCATCCACGACTCCTTATTGGAGGTAGCTTCAAATGTGAAATCGGTCTCCCTTCGATCAATGCTCGGGGGGGATAGGGTTTCAACCGGAACAACCCCCAACTGTTGAGCTTCTCCCGTACTAGCTAACTTCGCCAACGAATCAGCTTTCTGATTGTGCTCTCGAGGTATGTAGAAAATGGCATAGTAATCGAACTGATCAAGCATCTCCAGAACTCGAGTTAGATAAGCGGCCAATCTTCGGTCTTTGGCCTGATATTCCCCTCGAACCTGACATACTATCAACTGGGAATCACAGTAGATCTCTACAGCGATGATTTTCAGATCACGGGCAAGCTTTAGTCCGGTAAGTAGAGCTTCGTACTCGGCTTCATTGTTGGTTGCGCGGAACTCGAACTTTAAAGCATAACATATGGATCGTCCCTCGAGGATTTCAAACACTACCCCAGCTCCTGAGCATCGATCGTTTGACACACCATCGGTGTATAGCTTCCCGATGTATTCGGGAGATTTCCTGGTCTCGGGCAAATCTTCAGGAATAGTGAATTCGGCTATAAAATCTGCTAGGACTTGGCCGTGAATGGCCCTTCTCGGAGTATAAGTGATGTCGAATTGACTCAGTTCGATGTTTCATTTTAGTAACCTACGAGACGTCTCAGGCCGCGTGAGGACCTGTCGTAACGGCTGATCGGTGTACACAGTAACAGGATGGGCCTGAAAATATGGACGGAGCTTCCTCGAGGCAATGACTAGGCAATATGCCAGCTTTTCAAGCTTTGGATAATTTCTCTCAGCTCCGGTCAATCGTTTACTCACATAGTAGACCGGTTTTTGCACTCGGTCTTCCTCCCGAATTAATGCAGCACTGATTGCATTTTCAGATACCGCCAGGTAGAGATATAACTGTTCGTGATCTACAGGCTTTGAAAGGATTGGTGGTACGGAAAGATGTTGGACTAGAGATTGAAATGCGCCCTCACATTCTGCAGTCCATTCGAAGTTTCGTTTCTCTTTTCGAATCAAATCGAAGAAGGGAATGCATTTGTCGGTCGACTTCGAGATAAACCTGCTCAGTGCTGCAACTTTCCCATTAAGACTCTGAACTTGCTTTATGGTTCTCGGAGTCTGAAGATTTCTGATAGCCCAGATCTTCTCGGGGTTGGCCTCTATTCCTCGGGCATTGACAATGAACCCGAGGAATTTTCCGGATGCGACTCTGAAATGACACTTTAGTGGATTAAGCTTCATTCCGTATTTCCGGAGGATATTGAACATTGACTCTAAGTCTTTGACATGATCAACGGAGTATCGTGATTTCACCAACATGTCATCTACATAAACCTCCATAGTCTTTCCAATCTGATCGGCAAACATTCGGTTGACTAAGCGTTGATAAGTTGCGCCAGCATTCTTTAATCCAAAAGGCATGACCTTGTAGCAGTATAATCCCAAATCGGTTATGAAGCTTGTGTGCTCTTGGTCGGGTACATGCATGGGTATCTGATTGTAATCTGAGTAAGCATCCATGAAGGATAATAATTCATGTCCGGCGGTTGAATCTACCAGTTGATCGATTCGGGGAAGTGGAAAGTTGTCTTTCGGGCAGGCTTTATTCAGGTCAGAGTAGTCGATACACGTTCTCCATTTCCCGTTTGGTTTCCGGACGAGTACGGGATTGGACACCCACTCTAGGTATAAAGCGTCTCTAATGAACCCATTCGTCTTCAATTTGTCGACCTCTTCTTTAAGGGCAGCAGATCTCTCTGGATCCATACCACGACTTTTTTGTTTGACCGGGATGTACCGCGGGTCAAAATTTAAAGTGTGGCTCGCGATGTCCGGCGAGATTCCACACATATCGGAGTGCGTCCAGGCGAATATGTCGAGATTCGCCCGGAGAAAATCAACCAATTCCTGTTGTGTCTCTTGGTTCAGCTGAGACCCAATCTTCAACATTCTTGAGTTATTGTCATCATCGTCAATCGGGACATCGATGGTTAGCTCAGCCGGAGAAGCTTGACTTTCCGTAGATTCTTCTTTATTATCATTTTCCCTTGGGTCAAGATCCTTTTGGAATTGGTTGGGATGCCTAGGCCAAGGCCCAGGTGCTAATTGTCAATTGTCAGTGAAACGGACGCAGAGAGATTCCTCTACGCCCTTTCCTTTTTCTTTTCGCTGCGCCTCCCACAGCTCGACAACATAACAGGCTCTTCCAGTAGCCTGATCTCCTTGTACAACTCCTATCCCGTGGTCAGTAGGGAACTTCAGGGTTAAACACCATGAGGCAATAGCAGCCCTAAATTCAGCAAGGGCCGATCGGCCCAAAAAGGCATTGTACGGAGAAGGAATATCCAAGACAACAAATTGCAACATCCGAACTCTTCGGCATTCTCCCACTCCCAATTCCACCGGCAATTCAACCATTCCGGTTGGTATTGTCGCACTTCCGTTGAAGCCGTGGACTCGTGATTGACAAGGTTTTAAGTCCTTAGCTTCCATCTTCATCAAATCGTATGCTCTTTTAAACAGTATGTTCACGGAACTCCCACTGTCTACCAAGATCCTCTTCATCCAAGCAGGACCAACTTGAGGGGATATGACCAGCGGGTCAATTGTGGGGGCTTCGAATTTATCGGCATATCGATTTCTAAATACGATTTCGTCAGCCATCGTCTTTTGTTGTTTAGCCGGTGTTCCGTCTTCAGAGTTACTATAGCATTCAAAGTCCACATGCCTGATCGAGCTAGCATATGACTCCATTTCTCTCTAGCTTCTTTCTGCTGGATGGGGACCACCAATTATTGTATTGATAACCAACCTTCCGCCCGTACGAGCGGGTTCACCTTGTCTTTCCTGATTCTGCGTTCGATTTTGATTGGATGGGCCCGCCTCACCGGACTGCGGTGCCCGAACAAACTGATCCAACTTTCTTTCTCTAATTAATTTTTCAATGAGTTCTTGCAAATGCCTACACTCATTGGTGTTATGTCCATAACTTTCATGAAATCTACAGAATTTTCCTGTTTGAATCTGCCTTTCCAACGATGGCTTCGGAGCAGGCTTTTTGTATTGCATAGTATTACAAGTCTGTAGGTATACATTTTCCAGTGACGTGTTAAGTGGTGTATAATTGTCAAACATTGCGATTCTACGCCTCGGGCCACGACTCTGGTCTTGCTTCTTGCTCCGGTTATCACCGTTCCTCGGTTGTTGAGTCTGCTTGTTTTGAATGTTCAACTAGACTTTTCCTGAACTTTCGCCAGACTGTTTAACCGCAACATTACTCCGAATGCCTTCATTGCTGGGCCTTACATCGTCCTGCTTCCTAGACTGTTTCGCATCCTCTCGCCTCAAGAATTGAGCGGCTTTGGAATAGAAACGGTCCAACGATGCGGGAGGCTTTCCAGCTAACCAATTTCCAAACTCGGAATCAGGGTCGATTCCTTTAGTCAAAACCATTAAGATAGAATTATCATTGGGGTTGGTGATCTCTGCACATGCAGCATTGAATCTCTCCAAATATCGTCTAAGTGTCTCGTCGGGAGCTTGAGTGACACTTGATAAGGTATTAACATCTCTAGGTCGGGCAATATGCATGTGAAATTGCTCAACAAATTTGGTAGCTAACTGATCAAATGAAGAAATAGACTGTGGCGGTAATCGTGTAAACCACATCGTCGCAATTCCCCCAAAGGAAATGGGAAAACTGCGGCACTTTACTGCGTCATCAGCTCTCGCAGCGGTCATCGACCATTCTATTTCAAAATATGTTGATTTGTGTCGGAATTCCCTTCATACATGGGCAAGGTTGGCATTCTGAATCGCCGAGGAGGTTCGGTATACAATATGTCATCAGTGAACGGGGTATGACTTCAGGAAATTCCCTAATCGTCATTTGTTAGGCCTTGACTCTCGCGAATCATTTGTCGTACCATGGTTGAGAGGTCTGGCATCGGAACATTCTGTGTGTGGTGAGCCAAAGTGTGGTCGGGTTCCACAGTGCGAGGTGGGATCGGGTGCTGACGACGATCCGTATCTCGCCTCCTTGGCTCGATGTCTTCTGGGACATATGGCTCTGGAGCATGTCCCTGCTAATGATAATTTTGATTGGAGTGATCTCGGGTATCAACTCCTATGTCAACTGCAGCGGCTGTGGCAGCACGATCATCTGCATTGTATTGTGGAATAGTGCCTCCTCGGGAGGAGGGTCCAGTATGGAAGCTGGTAGATGGGCCAACTCTGACTTTCCCAACGTTTAATGCCTGTTGATAGTCAATAGCTTGCGCATGGTTTCCGTCTAGCCTGGGACGGGTAGATCTGTTATTGTAGTCAGATGAAGCAGAGCATTCGGTGGAAGAATGAGGAGCTTGATCCCTTCTGGATCTTCTTCGCCTTTGGCGATTTAGTTGATTGGTCAACTCAGCGTTACCACGCAACTGCTCAGTTAGTTGTTGTCGGCTTTGGGTTAGCTCCTGGAGTAGCGCCTGGAACTCTTGTCTTGTGACCGGACCTGACTGATCCGTATGCCCAGCAGCATCTTGATTGGTTGACTGCGGCTGTGTGGGATTTTGCCTATCCCGACCTTCTTGATCACCAACGTTAGAAGTGGTTCTTGTACTCACTATTTTGAAGAGTTGAATCCTTTCCTAGACTTTGAACAAATCTGAATAGAACGGAAGGAATCTGAAGATGAGGTCTGGATCTCTCTCTTAGATTTATGCAATCCGATATCGAAGATAGATCCAAGGAGCAGGAGAAAAAC
Organism: Allium cepa; assembly: GCA_030765085.1. Lineage (NCBI taxonomy): Eukaryota > Viridiplantae > Streptophyta > Magnoliopsida > Asparagales > Amaryllidaceae > Allium > Allium cepa. The sequence continues at coordinate 10,140,067 of CM060937.1, forward strand.
TAGGTTTTTCTCGGTGAAAGCACCAAAGTGTTTGTGTCAAAATTGGGCACAACACTCGTCGGAAGTTTTTGAAGAGATAATAAATGAAGAAAGTAAATTAAAATGCGGATTATCTAACAAAAACTCCAAATGACAGGAAGTAAATTGCACGAGAGACAACGATTTAGAGTGGTTCGGCGTATTGCCTACGTCCACTATGAAGTTTTGTTACTTTATTGCTTGATATTCAGAGAATACAACTTTTATATGTCAAAGTACAGCAAGTAGTAAGCCAAAATTCGAAATCAAAGGTAGCGGTGGTGCTCTGAAGCAATTCTGGCAGCGTCCGGATGTGCTTTATCTCTAAAATTCTCCTATCCCCTTTCTGAATGACCAGGGGCTCTATTTATAGTTGTAGGAGGCTGATATTTTGCCTAAAATCAGGGCAGAACGCTTCTGGCACGTGAGGAGGCCCACATGGTCCAATTCTGGAGATCCGGGCCCACTTTGGGATCGATTCGACCCTTGGTTCGAATCGATCAAAAAAGTGTCCAATCGCGATGAAAATTGGCGTGGACATTCTTCTATGTATATGCAAGCTCTTGTGAAAATTTCATAGCATTTGGATTTGTAGATCTCGAGTTATGATCGATTCAAGATGGTGTGTTTCGCCCTATGGATTCGTTCGAATCAATATGGTTCGAATCCATAGGGTCGAATCCATGCTTCTGCACGTGAAGGTGATGAGGTGGTGCGCATGCTTCGGGTCAATCCTCCTTTTTCTCTGAGTTTTTTTGGGTCATACCCTTGGTTTTAGGTGTTATGACTCGATGGATTCGTAGCAATGGATTCGAAGGTATGCTCCTTCGAATCGATTGAACACAAGTTCCCTTTGTATCGATCAGGGTATTCCATAGCCAATCGATACGAAGACTCCACTGATGAATGGATTCGAAGGATTCTCTCTTGATGGACTCGAGGTAGGGAAAGGTTTTTAATGGATTCGACCTTGAGATCTCCTTGATGGATTCGAAGTAAGGCATACGGGGATGGGTTCGAACCATAGCTATTCCGATGGATTCGAAGCTAGGTGGTCTGGATGGATCCGAACTAAGGCTTGCTCGATGGAGTCGAAGCAAGGTTTAGTTCATGGGTTCGAACCAATGCATATCGAGGAAACTTTCCCCCGATGGATTCGAGCTAGGGCATAGATGGATGGATTCGAACCAAGGAATTATGGGACGGATACGACCTTAAAGCTTGTTCGATGGAGTCGAAGCAAGGTGTGTTTTGATGGATTCGAACCATGGCTGGCTACTGATGGATTCCAACCATGGTCATTCCTTCCACTTTCTACTGGCGATAACTTGAGCGTACGAACTCGGATTGCCTTGAAATCCGGAACGTTGGTTCCCACGGCTTCGCTTGCCGTGTCTTATCAATCATAGCCTGATCCGGACTCGGGAAAAATTCATCGATATTTGTAGTTGTCCAACAATTATTCAAAGTTAAGGACGTATGATCCTGTCTCTTTCTAGTTAGTTCCTTGATATCTCCGCCTTGCCAAAAGGTGGGATAACAGAAGCGTTAGAGAATATTGAGTTAATCCAAGAAAAGATGAAGAAAGCTCATTCAAGACAAAAGAGTTAAGGAGATAAGAGGCGTAAAGACCTAGAATTCACGATTGGAGATAGGGTTTTTCATTACGGTATCACCAATGAAGGGTGTGGTATGATTTTGGAAGTCAGGGAAACTAGCATCACGATGTGTTGGTCCATTCCACATTATAGAGAGGATTGGAAAACTCGCAAAAAGAGTAGAGTTGCTAAGTAGTATGGAAGATGTCCATAAGGTATTTCATGTGTCTCATCTTCGTAAATGTGTGGATGATCCACAGACTACTATTCCTCCGACAGGGTTGGAAGATTTGATAGCAGAGCCTAATTTGACATTTGTTAAACAACATGTCCAGGTTGTGGCTAGAGATGAGAAAAGATTGAGGAATAAGGCAATCAAGTTGGTGAAAGTTCAGTGGAGCAACAACGAGAAGGACTGTACTTGGGAGAAAGAAAATAGGATTAGAGATACCATCCTGTTCTGCTTTGATGGTATGTCTATATTAGATTTATATAGATTTTTGCTAGTCAATCAGGCTAGTACGGTTGTTAGGAGTCATTATAGATGATTGATATGTTTAGCATTTAGTCCTTACTGAATTTCAAGTTTCGAGTACGAAATTCTTTAAGAAGGGAAGCATGTAACACACTTAAGTTTTAATAGCATTATTCAAGAGATTTAATTAGATAAATTAAATTGAATAATGTAAATAATTAGAGTGATAAGGAATTTAAATTTGAAAATGGATTAAAAGCCCATGCTTAATTATCTAACTGGTCTTATAAGTGGCTTATATGTTAATTAATTAGGTATTAGGGTAATTTCCACCCACGTTTCTATCACTCTTATATTCATGTATCACTCTATCTCACGTTTAATTTCTAAAAAAACGTAAAACATAAATGCAAACAAACGGTAAGAGCCGGCCATTGCTAGGAGGAAAGAGGAGAAACCCAAAGCCAAGGAATTAAAGCAAGGGAATTAATCTCAATCAAAGCTTGAAGTCTTTATCCTAATCAAGGTGAATAATCTAAACTATTTATATTTTGTTTTTACAATCATTTGATTTTTGGTTTAAGATTAAACTCATTATAATGATTTTGGATGATGATATGCTTGGATTCTATGTGATGCTAATTTAAAATAAGGTTATTTGATAAATGATTTACATGATTTTACGGGTAAAGCTGATTATAATGATTTTGTATGCCATGAGAAAATTTTATGTTATGTAAATCATTATATTAATTTTTGAAATTTTCCAAGCTATGGAAAATTTAATATGAATTACCTAAAGAAAATATGAATAAACTGAGTTCCAAATTAATTTCGGTTATTTAATAAAGAAATAGATTCTAGAATTTTTATATGTTAGGCAACATATTGAAAGTGAATTTCCGTAATTTTTGGTGATTTTTCCTAAGTGATTTACTATGAAAATTAAATTATTTTACAGGAAGGATTTAATTGCTTTATTGGTTTTCCTGGATGGAAGGGCTTATTTGTTAAATTAATCTTTGATTTATGTCTGAAATTATGCGGTTTTTATTTGGGAAATAATTTTAAAAGTTTAAGGCAACCAACTAAATATTTACAAAAGGGCGGGTTAGTTATATAATTATTAATTTAAATAGCATTAATTCAGTCTTTCTTCAGAAAAGTGGGTTCCACCTCTTCCAGAAGCACCTTTCGACTCTATGCTTCTGCTTTGACTCAGTAGAAAGCAATCATGTCAAAACAAACACAGCTGAAATCAATACACAAGGCATCATAAGTATGGTATGCATTGGATTGGAGAAAGGAGGAAGGCATGGTGTTAGAACCTGTGCTTCCAATGAGGTTGAAACCTTTGTTTTACTTTCAAATGATAAGCGTCTGCCTTGTTTTAATAAAAGCTTTCGAAGGAGTTGAAACATATGCTTTCGAAAGGTTCTTCTAAATAGCTTTCAAAGAGGGTTGCCATCTTTTAGTTTAAAGTATAAGCTTTCAAATGAGTTCCTTTTTATAAAACAACGCTCTCGAAAAGGGTGGTTTCGACCTAGTCAAAACCTTGCTTCCAATCTTATGCCTTTCGAAAGTATTGAAATCATTAGTGCTTTCGAAAGGTATCTTTTGCTCTAAAATCATACTAAGCCACTTCCAAAAAGCTTTCGAAAGGGTTCAAGTGTTTCGATGGCAATGGCTTCAAAAGATGTTTCGAAGCTACCTCTCAATATTTTACTAAAATGTTTTAAAGCTTTCGAAGGGATAGTCCCGAAGCCATCATGATTTCCCCAAACAATTTTATATAAAGATAAATGATTTTGAAAGGTGCACTTTCGTTTGTATTCACTTTGATCCAAAAGATAATTTTTAGGAAAAACCCAATGGTTTCGGAAGAGATACTTCAAAAAGGTTTCGAAAGGGGTACTTTCAATGGTTTCGAAGCTATGCTTCTAAGAGTTAATATGTAATGCTTTAATACTTTCGAAAGTTATGTTTTGAGGGTTTCAAAAGAGATGTTTTTAAAGTGTTTTGAAAGGAATGTTAGTGTTTTGAAAAGAAGATTTAAAAGCTTTCGAAAGAGGTCATCCAAGGGTTCCAAAAGTAAAGCTTTAAGATTTCGAAAGCCTTAGTTTTCAAAACAAATAATCCAATCTCATTTTAAAGGAAAATCATTGCATAGAAAAAGAGTTTTGAAATCATTTTAAGTACGTGGTTTTTTAAAGAAGTTTTTCTTGATTAATAGATTAAATGGATTAACCATGTTTTATGTAAAATGATTTCAAGGATATTTAACCACATGTGTTGGTATTATTACGTTATTATGTTTTCTTCTTCATATGTATTCACATTATAATGGACCCATAACTATATTTTGGGGAAGGGCGGAATAACCAGTTATGTTGATCCGAAAGTGAATATAAATTAAGTTGACTCCTTAATGATTGGAATAACATCCAGGAGGTCAGATAGACCAGGATGTAGGATGCCTAAATATTGATTAAAGAAGTTGTCAGATAGACAGGTCATAGAAAACCCATGAACACTATATTTAGGAAAAGTTATTGGCAGAGGCTATAGGTTCGTAGAAAACCCCTGAGAACTATGATTAGAAAGAGTTATTGGTAGGGGTCAATAGGTTTGTAGTAAACCCATGAAACCTATATCTGGATAAAGTTATTGACATAAGTCAATACGTTCCTAGTTAACCCATGAAAACTAGGATAAGAGAGAAGTTATTGGAGTTAAGAACCTTTTAAATAGTAAAGTTATTGGCAAGGGACAATAGGTTCTTAATGATCCCATGAAAACTATGAAATCGGACATGGAGTCCATAATTATTAAATAGGTTATTAGTTATCCCATGAAAACTATTAGGTAATAGTGCCCAAGAAAATATAAATGAGACAGACAGTTAAAATTAATGGGAAATCCAGAAATTGATTTACTAGTTTGTATATCATCATAATAGTTTTAATTGCTATTTATTTAACCGTTGTGAATGCAGGAGCATAATATGTAGTTTTGTAAAGTTTTAGGATACTGGTGAGGTGAAAACCCATTCCACTAAGGGCATGGTCTAACTAGATATCCAAATAGTTTAAGATGGTAGATTATTATTCGTACCAGGCTTTATGTCTGACTCGAATTTTATGTTTTCCCCTTAAACTCTCAGGTGTTCAATTGATTTTGGTTATTTTAAGGGTTAAGGTTCTCTTTAGACGGATAATTTTTTGGAGGAGTGCAGGTGGCAAGCTAGTTAATGATAGTTCTTTGTACTTTGATTCCGCTATGTTTTGGTTATAATGGCAAAGTTGTTTTATTATCTAGTCATATACTCTGATCATTTAAGGGACATCTTCATATGTCGCTCTTTGCGTATGTTGTAATAATTATATTTTATATGAATGTGGTTCGCGTGTTGGGATTATGTGATGAACTTGAAATGTTGTGAATTGGAAATGTGAAAGCTGTTTGATGATTCAAAATTTTTACATACCTATTTTTTCTGTTATATCAATGTATCTAACATTATCGTATTTCGTCGTAGATGATTAATAACTATGGATGACTGCAACATCCATAAAGATAATTTTGGGCCTTCAAGTGGGGGACGTTACAAGCTGGTATCAGAGCATAAGTTTATGAAACTTAAAAGAAAGCTAAACCTAAAAGATTTTTCAAAACATAATCCAGTGAAGCAGAAAATAAGATCGCGGTTAGGTATAATGCTATAGTAACATACTTATATTTTGTACTTATATTTGGTATATAGCATATATATATATATATATATGTATGTATGTATGTATATTAGTACATATTCCCTGCTCTGCTTTTGTATATTACTAAAGCTCGTATGTAGATTTACAAGAAAGAAAATATAGAGGCAGGAAGTGGAAGAGGAAATCTCAATGTAGGAAGCACTACAACTAATGGAAATGCTTGAACCACGAGGAGGAACCCGGGTCGGTGGGTTAATGCTAACCAAAATGTTGATGCCAATGTGGGTGCTGGAAATCCACTAGTAGATATGGGGACAATGTGTCAGTTCTTCGTCAATCTGATGCAAGTAAGAGCTGTTGCTAGTGTTGGTGGAAATGTTATATACGACTCAACTCCAAGTTTAAGAAAGTGTAGAACAACAATATTGATATAAATAAATAAAAGGACAAAATATTAACCGATATAACAACTATATCGATTCAAACACATGCGTCATGGCACGCATGAAGCACCTGTGAATTGTTTTTCTACAAATCATATAAGTTTAATCATATTTTTACGTTGAAATAAAGTGCCACTAGTTTTAGATTTTATGTCTAAGGTGCGACATATAATTTTTTGTTTGTTCCTATTTTTATTTCTGTTATTAACTAATAAAGAATGAATTTCTAAAGAAAATTTATTTGTTAGATCCTATTTTTAAATGATATGATCATATTTGCAGAGAAGAGTTTTGAATTGGTGAAGAATGTTTATTTGCTAGACCGTATTTTTAAGTAATATTAAAATTTGATTTAGTAATATTTGTAGAGCGACATTTTAATTTAGTAAAACAAGTTTATTTATTCGATCATATTTTTAAGTTATAGTGGAATTTTGATAATATCAGTAGAGTGGCATTTTTGATAGTTCACGCTGACACCAAGAACGAGTAACCCCAAAGGTATTACAACTATTATCAAAGAAGATAATATAAATACTTGTTCAGACATAAATCATACTAGCCTGGTATCTATACATATGTTTATTAACAAGCAACACTTATCAGCAATATTGCAAGCATTCTGACAAATCATTTTTGATTCTAAATAAACGTATTTGTTCATTTACACTCATAAAGTAATATTTGTTGTATTCAAACTTTATCGGTGAGAAAATGAGTTAATGCTGAATCACCTATGCTATAAATGGCTGTATTATAGTTAATGATGATTTGATTTATTTTTGGATTTCATATTATCGTTTATCTTCTAATTTTCATAATTTTATTCCCACACTAAGATAGGATGTTCTTTAGAAGTTCAAAATTACACCTAAGTAAATCATTTTGTTTGTGTCTTGGGAAAGCAAGAGAGATTACCACATGTAGTATGCTAAAAATACAGTTGTTGAATACTATTTAATACAATATATTATTGGTACTATACTAATCTCCACTTCTTTAAATTTTGTACTAATACTAATTATACACATGCTTACCGTGATAAAGTAAGAATATAAGACCCCTAAAAGAAGTTTCATACAGTTAGATATTGTTATTAAGGACATATGCTTTGTAGTGGGAATTCTAACCCGAAACCACTCAAATCAAAAACCCAAAGCATAGTGGAAAACGAGATCAGGGCAAGAAGTGCAATGATAACCAATCTATGTCAATCCAATTCTCAATAAAATCAAAAACCTATCAAAATCAGCAAACAAGTAATAGAGAACCAAAGCAATAACGATAAAACAAATCACACGACGATTTATAGCGGTTCCACGAACATCTTGTTAGTGTACGTCCAGTTTGATAGAGGGCCTTTATTGATACTATAGGATCGATTTCACCCTAGAGGGGGGTGAATAGGGTGATAGTATAAATTATAAAAATTAATCACGGAAGCTTATAAAATACTTTCAACACAGATCACAGAACAATAGCAACACAGATAATAGCAGAATAATAAATGCAGAAATAGAAATGACAAAGAATTTACCCAGCTTCGGCAAAACCCTGCCTACGTGTTGCCCCCAAGGTTTCTACTAGAAATTAGATAGTCAGACGCTTACACGCGTAAACTCGCGACACCCGCTATCGACTAAACCTAACTCTACGCTCAAAACCCTGCCACAACTTAGCCACTGAGTTGCGAATTCTCAAACTACGCTACGTAGTTTGTCCCCTAGTCGCACGACTACAAAATTAAACGGTTTAAAAAAGAAAATACAAATTAAAAACGATTTTAAATTAAAATAACCCTAATGTAAAACCAAAATCCCTATTTTATTCTTTAACAAGGCCGGCCTCCTTTTTTTTAATATTAATTGGCCCGTTCTCTTTATTACGTTCCTTTGTGAAAAATAGTCGCCGTTGTTAATCTCGTTCGTTCCTCTTTGCAACAGAATTAGGGCTTGCGTCCTTGATCCAAATTAGGGCTTTCGAAGAGTCGTTATTACTTTGATCGAATCTGTGGTTGTTCGAGAGTTGCCTTGCTCGATCGATTTCTCGTTGCTCTCTCTGGCTACTTCGAATTGATGGAGTTCAACTTCGATTCGGTATGTGATTTTCGTTTATGCTATTCTGTTATGCTTGATTGAACTCCATGATTTTTAAAATTGCCGATGATGATTGTTTATATAGGGTTTGTAACCCTAGATTTGCTTTCGTACGAATATATTTGAATTTGTCAATTATATTTGATCGGCCGTTCGATTTCACTTTGATGCTGATGATTTCTCTGACTAAATCAAATGCGTATAATTTCGTATACTCGCTTCCCACGGCTTTGATGTTTAACTTGGTCAATTTCCTTTGCTGCCACGGTTTCGAATTTGACTTTACTCTCTGATTTCATTTTGACTTTAGCATTGACTAACTTGATCAATTTCGATGTTGATTTGTGAGTTCAACTCTGTCTTCACTCATCGTGTTTACTTCAGCCATTTGATTTCTTAAACTAAACTTCTGGATATTAATCGAACTGCACACTTGCTCGATTTTACTCGCTGTTCACAGCCATTATATCTTTACTGCCATGTTGTTTGCATTGCATTTGTGTTGACTCTGTGTTTGCTGTAGTCTTCAAGCATTGCCGAATCACTTGAATTTAATGTGGTGTTTATACTGCTGCATATCACGGCATTTTCTTTACTGCTGTACCACCACTTATGTCTGCACTTGCTCGATCCAATTTTCACTTTATTCGGCCTCTCTCTCTGGTCATGATGGTTATACTTCTCTTGCTTGTGTCATTTGTGCATTGTTGCTCGATTCTGTTTTTGCTGTAGTCATTTGGGTTCATATGTACTTGATGGTTGTAGCTTGGTTTGTGTTGTTGCTTGAGTCACTTTGTTGCTTCCCTGACCTGTGCATGATGCATATTGCCTGACCATTGTTGCTGTGTTGATCTTCATGCGCCCTTGACTTTTCCATGCTATTCACTGGTTCTCGTATATGAGTTGTTTCACTAGTGGCCTATTGTAGTGGTTGCGACTTATTTATATTCTTGGAATTCAGTAGCTAGTCTTCATGTATATTTGCTTGTATTGCAGTTTGTATTTGCTGTTTGCCTATGTACATGCTTCACTGCATCTTCAAGTACCTGTTGTACATGCAGTGTATTGATTGTCTGCATTTTGTCCTGTATCACTTGTGTCACTATACCTGTTGTACATGCAGCTTCATTTTGTATTGATTGTCGGTGGTTTGCTTGATGAATCGGTTGAACCTGTTAGTCGAGCTTGCATAATTCATGTTGCCTTATTCTCTAGTCATACTTGTATCATGCTTGGCTTTGTGGTCTTGTTTCACGTGGGCTTGTAGTTGATGTTTATAATTGTTCGACCTGGCATTTGTTCGCTGTTATGTTGGTGGTATTGTGCCTTAGCCTCTTGTGCATGGCCCCATACATATTGTCACTGTTTGATAAAGTTTGGATTCGGGCTTTGACTTATGTCACTGAATTTGGTCGAGACTTGTTCTAGTTGTCGAGACCGTTTTTCCATACTTGCACATTTTTAAGTGCACCTGTGTTGAATCCATTTTTAAAACTCGGGTTTGACCTTGTGCTGATGTCGAGACTTTATTTATATTGCACTTGAGTTGAACCAGTCTTTTTATTTGGGTTTGACCTTGTGCTCAACTGTCCTTGTAACATTATCAAGTGTATATCGGTGTGCACGGCCTTGTTCGTGTGTGATGAATTCAAATGTAAATGATGACGAACAACACAAATAACTGAGGCAAATATTATTTTCAAAATTCACATTTTATTTTATATTGAAAAAATATTTCTTTTTCAATTTTACTGCGTTAGTGAATATTTTTACAGATTGCTCAGATGCTGGATTCTAACTGGAATGAAGTTGAAGATAAAATACGAATTGAGTGAATGAGTGATGTGTAGTGAGGCTAAATGTAAATATGAAATTGTGATGTATTTGTAATCAAAATTGTATATGTATAGTTAGAGCTTGAATTTGTACTATTCAAAATTGTAATAAATATTTGTTCGAATAAAATTTCTGTTTGAATTCAAATTCTGTGTTATTTAATTTTATTCGGCAAATAATTATTTAATCTATGAAAAATAAAATAGTACATTAACAAATACATTTAAACGAATGTATATATGTTTATTATCATCAAACAAAAATCATATAAAGCATATTCAGCAATCTCCCCCTTTTGATGATAACAAACATATATTTAAGATTTTGAATGTATTAAATGTATTTGATCATTGATATGCTCTAATTGCTCCCCCTATTTAAATGCTTCCTCTCTACACAAAGCTCCCCCTACATATATGCATACAAATAAAAATATGCAAATGAGCCTAGATGCAAATAGAAAATTATTCGACATTTGCTTGATTTTATTTGACAAAATCTTAACTTTTCTCTCCCCCTTTTGTTATCAGCAAAAGAATGATAGTGTTAGAGAAAATAGAGATAAAGTGATTGATATTAATTCAACATTAAAATTCAATTGAATATAAATATTAAATTTCAATAAAAAATCAAACAGAAATCATAAATATTTTGTTAGGCGCATATTCCACTTTTAGAATGATGAGAATTATGTCATCATATAAAACCATACAGTTGTGTCTATTTGTGGTATATTTATATCAGGAATTTGAATACCTACTAACCATGCATAACCGTTAGGACTTTTAAATGAGATTAGTAGTATTCCAATTTTATTTTAAAAAAAATGAACTCAAGTGTCTTCTAACCACGCATAACCGTGAGGACTTTTAAATGGGATTAGAATCAACTTGTTTATTTTAAAAATCAACTTTTGATATGCGTTCCATACATGCATAACCGTGAGGACTTTTAAATGAGCATGGAAGCACATAACAAATTCCAAGTAATTCACCAATGCATAACCATGAGGACTTTTAAATGAGAGTGAATACTTTGGTATTTTTTTTTCACTATATAAATTTTTTATTATTATTTTTAAAAAAATGAAAAAATGAAAAAACGAACGATTCCTGTTTAAAGTACCACATATTGACAAACTATATATAATTTTGATGAGTGATGGTCGTTAGAAATATGATAGAAATAGAGATGGTAATGGAATTTTTACCAACAAAAGTTTTATAACTCTTGTTTAAATTTCTAAAGAAATTTACTAATTATACCATCTCGAGTCATAATATATGATCAATATTAACACTCATCACTTTTTCAATCACTATTTTTCTTTTCAATAATCATTAGGGAGTCAGATTAGTCAATGTAATCATTTAAAATAAAATTCAAAAATAATTATAAATCAATTTTTTTTTTAAATGACCAAACTGAAAACAAGGTCAAAAATCATATTCTAGAAGGAGTTTTATAAGAAAATTTTCTGCTATTTGAAAAATTATTTGAATTGAAAATATATGCAGATATTTTCTTTGAATGAATGATGCAGTTACTAAATGTTTCAACAAAAAATCACGTTCCACTAGTAATTTTTCTATCAACTAGATTACCAATGTAATCTACATCTGAATTTCTCTTTCACTCAAAATGATCATTAACTTAATTTGATCGACCAAACCATGAAGTGTGCCCCAAAAATTTCAATCTCGATTTTAACAGAAATTTAAATGACATTCTCTTGAATTTGAAATGAAGCCGTGAAAATAATCAGAAACTGTGAACATAGGGTTAGCCGAATTATAACTAAATGTATTATTATCCAACAAAACACTATTTTTAATCCAAACTGATATATGAAGTAATTCAAAGAATTTAGAGAATTTTATAGTGTTTTGGGCATAAGAATATAATTGGCCAACTATATTGAATAACTCAAAGTCAAAATCACCATCTTTTCATCATCTCAATATTGGCTGATTTTAATTCAGAATATGGTGCAGATTATCACATTTAATATATCGTTCAAATAAATATACCTTTACCTGTTTTTACCTTTACGATATTTTTCGTCGCTGTCCATTGTGATTCTGTCACCTTTTTACTAGGCTAAGGAACTTTGCTTTGTCGCCCGTTGTGTTTCTAGAACAGCCAAAAATCCAGAGAACATTGTTGTTGTTCCTTAGCCTGCCACCACACCTACACGGAAAAGGATTTATGTGACCTATTTGTTTTTATAGGTCCATGGTTGTTAGTGGCAGAATATTTTGAAAAATAATTTTGTGGAGACCCAAAACTATTTATAATTGCTCCCTTCGGCACCCAAATTTGTTTTACTTTGAGAGATTTTATATTTGTGCCTTTTGGAACCCAAATCGGTATAGTTTTCACATGTTTGGGTCTATACCAACAATTATTGTGATTGTGTCCATATTTTCTACAAATTGTGCACATAGAATTAACTTGATTAATATTGCATTCAACAATTTTCGATTCATTATATCCAAGTCCTTGTCTAACCGTATTAACAGTTTGCTTTCCTAATAGCACATTCAACGATTTTTCACTTTTTGAAAATTTATCTAAAGTCGTTGACAATTGTTGGACTTGTGTTTTGAGAGATTCATTTTCATTTAACAATTGTGTGCACTTTTTAATAGAATTCTCTCTCCTAGTATTTTCACTCACTTTTAAAATCAGAATTTCATTTTCAAGTGATTTTATATTAATTTCTGATTTTTTAATTTCTTCTTCAAATGTTGGACACTTATCACACTTAGGGATCCTACTTTGATAGGTTTTAACTAATTGGTCAAGTTGTTCATTTAATTCTATCAATGTAACTTTTTGTGATTAAAGTTTAGCATATTTCTCCCAAAGTCGCTCAAAATAGCCATTCACTTCGTGGAAATAAATAAGTAATTCAGAGTGAGTGAGTTTTGATACCTCGCTTGGCTCGTCATCGTCGCTATCAGTCATATTCCCATGAAGGCACATATCTTCTTTCTCACTCTCAATGCTAGAACTTTGATTACCTTCATCATTTGTATTCCACGTGGCTGCAAAAATTTTCCTTTTTGATTTCTTTTTAAAGTCGCGTTGATTTTGAGGACAATTGGGCTTGATGTGTCCGGGTTGGTTGCACTTGTGACAGATGATCTTCTGTTCTTCAGAGTAGTCTAGTGCTTTGGCTATTCCGCTTTTCGCTTTTTGAATTCGAGCTGAATTTCCATATTTGTAATTCCATCTTTTGAATTTCTTTATTAATAGCTCCAATTCTGCTGCTGCATCATCATCGTCATCGTCATCACTTTTAGTTGTTCCTTTAAGAGCTATTGATTTCTTTCGAGTATCTCCTCCTTCACGCTCTTCCTTGAGTTTCATTTCTAGCTCATAAGTAGTGAGATTTCCGATGAATTCTTCGACTTTCATTTGTTTCAAATCTTTTGATTCTTGAATGGCAGTCGCTTTGGCTTCAAAACTTCGTGGAAGGACTCTGAGGATTTTTCGGACTATCTCCAACTCTGTGTATGATTTTCCAAGAACTTTTGATTTGTAAACGATATTAGAAAGTCATCCATGCATCTCTTTGACAATTTCTTCCTTTGCCATTGTGAAGTTCTCGTATTCGCTGCTTAGCATGGCAAAGCGAGATTCTTTGACTTGAGATGTTCCTTCGTGAGTCACTTCTAGTGTGTGCCATATTTCCTGCGCAGTTAGACAATGTGAGACACGATTAAATTCAAATTGATCCAATGAACAGATAATAGAATTCATAGCTTTAGCATTAGTATTTTGTAATTTATTTTCTAGTTCTGTCCATTGTTCCTTTGGTTTCTCTATTTCCTGATTATCTACAGTTATAGTTGTTACTTTATAACCTATCTCAACAATATTCCATGCGTCAATGGTTTTCAGAAAAATTTCCATCCTATTTTTCCAGTAAGCATATTCACCATTGAACATTGGTGGTCTAACTATGGATTGTCCCTCAGCAAAGGCAGTATTAAAAGAAGCCATTTTAAAATTTTAACTTTTTAAAATAAAAATTGGTTTTTGTAAAATCAAATTTTTAAAACAAAAACGGCTTTTGTTCCTAGCTCCGATACCACTTGTAGGATCGATTTCACCCTAGAGGGGGGTCAATAGGGTGATAGTATAAATTATAAAAATTAAATCGCAGAAGCTTATAAAATACTTTCAACATAGATCACAGAACAATAGCAGCACAGATAATAGCAGAATAATAAATGCAGAAATAGAAACGACACAGAATTTACCCAGCTTCGGCAAAACCCTGCCAACGTGTAGCCTCCAAGGTTTCTACTAAAAATTAGATAGTCAGACGCTTACACACATAAATTCGCGACACCCACTATCGACTAAACCTAACTCTATACTCATAACCCTGCCACAACTCAGCCATTGAGTTGCGAAATCTCAAACTACGCCACGTTGTTTGTCCCCTAGTCACACGACTAGAAAATTAAACGGTTTAAAAAAGAAAATACGAATTAAAAACAATTTTAAATTAAAATAACCCTAATTTAAAACCAAAATCCCTATTTTATTCTTTAACAAGGCCGGCCTCCTTTTTTTATATTAATTGGCCCGTTCTCTTTATTTAATTCCTTTGTGAAAAATAGCCGCCATTGTTAATCTCGTTCGTTCCTCTTTGCAACTGAATTAGGGGTTGCGTCCTTGATCCAAATTAGGGATTTTGAAGAGCCGTTATTACTTCGATCGGATCTGTGGTTGTTCGAGAGTTGCCTTGCTCGATCGTTTTATCGTTGCTCTCTCTGGCTACTTCGAGTTGATGGAGTTCGACTTAGATTCAGTATGTGATTTTCGTTTATGCTATTCTGTTATGCTTGATTGAACTCCATGATTTTGAAATTGCCGATGATTGTTTATATAGGGTTTGTAACCCTAGATTTGCGTTCGTACAAATATATTTGAATTTGTCAATTATATTTGATCGGCCATTCGATTTCACTTTGATGTTGATGATTTCTCTGACTAAATCAAATGCGTATAATTTCGTATACTTGCTTCCCACGGCTTTGATGTTTAACTTGGTAAATTTCCTTTGCTGCCACGGTTTCGAATTTGACTTTACTCTCTGATTTCATTTTGTCTTTAGCATTGACTAACTTGATTTTTTACTTGATCAATTTCGATGTTGATTTGTGAGTTCAACTCTGTCTTCACTCATCGTGTTTACTTCATCCATTTGATTTCTTAAACTAAACTTCTGGATATTAATCGAACTGCACACTTGCTCGATTTTACTTGCTGTTCACAGCCATTATATCTTTACAGCCATGTTGTTTGCATTGCATTTGTGTTGACTCTGTGTTTGCTGTAGTCTTCAAGCATTGCCGAATCACTTGAATTTAATGTGGTGTTTATACTGCTGCATATCACGGCATTTTCTTTACTGCTGTACCACCACTTGTGTCTGCACTTGCTCGATCCAATTTTTACTTTATTCGGCCTCTCTCTCTGGTCATGATGGTTATACTTCTCTTGATTGTGTCATTTGTGCATTGTTGCTCGATTCTGTTTTTGCTGTAGTCATTTGGGTTCATATGTACTTGATGGTTGTAGCTTGGTTTGCGTTGTTGCTTGAGTCACTTTGTTGCTTCCCTGACCTGTGCATGATGCATATTGCCTGACCATTGTTGCTGTGTTGATCTTCATGTGCCCTTGACTTTTCCATGCTATTCACTGGTTCTTGTATATGAGTTGCTTCACTGGTGGCCTGTTGTAGTGGTTGCGACTTGTTTATATTCTTGGAATTCAGTAGCTAGTCTTCATGTATTGTTGCTTGTATTGCAGTTTGTATTTGCTGTTTACCTATGTACATGCTTCACTGCATCTTCAATTACCTGTTGTACATGCAGTGTATTGATTGCTGCATTTGGTCATGTATCACTTGTGTCACTATACCTGTTGTACATGCAGCTTCATTTTGTATTGATTGTCAGTGGTTTGCTTGATGAAGAGGTTGAACCTGTTAGTCGAGCTTGCATACTTCATGTTGCCTTATTCTCTGGTCATACCTGTATCATGCTTGGCTTTGTGGTCTGGTTTCACTTGGGCTTGTAGTTGATGTTTATAATTGTTCGACCTGGCATTTGTTCGCTGTTATGTTGGTGGTATTGTGCCTTAGCCTCTTGTGCATTGCCCCATTCATATTGTCACTGTTTGATATAGTTTGGATTTGGGCTTTGACTTATGTCACTGATTTTTGGTCGAGACTTGTTCTAGTTGTCGAGAACGTTTTTCCATACTTGCACCTTTTTAAGTGCACCTGTGTTGAATCCAGTTTTAAAACTCGGGTTTGACCTTGTGCTGATGTCGAGACTTTATTTATATTGCACCTGAGTTGAACCCGTCTTTTTATTTGGGTTTGACCTTGTGCTCATCCGTCCTTGTAACATTATCAAGTGTATATCGGTGTGCACGGCCTTGTGGCATGTACAGTGATACACTGTGCATGTCACATTGTTCGTATGTGATGAATTCAAATGTAAATGATGATGAACAACCCAAATAACTGAGGCAAATATTATTTTCAAAATTCACATTTTATTTTATATTGCAAAAATATTTCTTTTTCAATTTTACTGCGTTAGTGAATATTTTTGCAGATTGCTCAGATGCTGGATTCTAACTGGAATGAAGTTGAAGATAAAATACGAATTGAGTGAATAAGTGATGTGTAGTGAGGTTAAATGTAAATATGAAATTGTGATGTATGTGTAATCAAAATTGTATATGTATAGTGAGAGCTTGAGTTTGTACTATTCAAAATTGTAATAAATATTTGTTTGAATAAAATTTCTGTTTGAATTCAAATTCTGTGTTATTTAATTTTATTCAGCAAATATTTATTTAATCTATGAAAAATAAAATAGTACATTAACAAATACATTTAAATGAATGTATATATGTTTATTATCATCAAACAAAAATCATATAAGCGCATATTCAACAGATACCAATGAGAAGAGTACAAGAGATTGATTAAAATGATCGATAATCAAATTTAATAGATTTGTGGAGAAGAGAATTGAAGAAAACTAGGTTTAGATAAACCTGTGAGGACCCGCAAATCCGTACTCCTTGAATATACACTAATCTCCATAGATTTACTCAAGATGAACAGAAATACGAATTATCAATGTTTAAGAAAAAGAAAGAGAGAGAAGAAGAGAGAAAAGATAGAAAATAGAGAGAAAAGAAAATAGAACGGAACACAACACAACACAACAATACGGAATATCACAATTCGCAGCGGAACAACATATAATAAATAAATGAATAATCTTTAAACAAAGAACTATATCAGTTATTACATTTTATACATTACATTACATTACATCATCAGAGTGTACAACAACAAACAACAACAAACAGCGGAAAGGAAATACTATATACTAGTAACATGCCATGCCATCCAGCTTGCCTCCAGCAACTCCAGAATATCCTGATAAACCCTAACTCTTAACTGCCCGTGTGGAAATTGGTGGGCACCCAGAGTTTAGGAAGGAAAACAATAAACTCCGAGTCAGTCATGTGACTGGTGTGGGAACTCTAAACAGTTTATTTATCTTTAAAAATCAAAATAGAGGAATATTTTTAAAATCAATTCGCAATGCTTTTAAAAATGAGACTACCATAAGGCCTCCTGCACACACACACAATGCAAATGCAGAATCGGAGGAGATTTCTCCTTATGATAGTCAAAGATGCTTGATACGCATTTAAAAGAACATTTGATATTATTACTAGTGCATAGTGTAGGAAATATTTCGAAAGTAGAATATAAATCTTAGCCAACGTACGACCATTATCGTATGCCTACTATAGCTACCATCTAAACAGTGGTGACCACCATAAGTAAATGGCAGGTTCTACAACTAATACCGTACAAGGTTTCGTATTGTTTCTTTGGATTTCCAACGAATGATCAGGCCAAGGAACTTCCCATTGCCACATGAGAACGCCTCTGGAAGGACGTCCCCGAGAACCAAACCGGATCTCTGCCAACACAAGGCCGGGTTACCCCTAACTGGGTAACTACTGACACGAGTATGTCATCCCCCGGTCCTTTTGGACCTTTAACCGAGCGCTATCACCATCATCACACAATCATAAATAAAGTGTTTCAACATGAGTAAGTATCTGGGCTCCATACCATGATACCACCCTTTCCAGAAGGAAACGCACATACCCTAAAGGGAGCTACCCCTCATAACCTTGCTGCATCTTTCCTGTTTTGACCATTCCGGGGTGTGAGGCTCGACGAAGTCACGTCCACAAAAACATACTTTATACAAAAGCCATGCTTTGGGTCAACAAATGATCATAGAAATGATCACCAGGATAGACGATCAAATAAATGATCCTATCACAAATGATCAACACAATGATCATTTCACAGCAACACTCAGCATGTCACATTACCAAATTGGGAATATTTCGCTGATAACCTTCAACTACATAACCTCTGAGCTCGTACGTCTCAGAGAAGGGTGTTAAGCTAAAAGAATAAATTCTCCGCCACCAACAGAAATATATTTGAAAGAAATCTACTTTATATCTCAATTTGTAAAGTCACATACTATCCATACAAGTCTATTCCAGGCTCGAACAGAACCGAAGGCACTAACAAAGAAGTCCTTGCAATCCGGATATCCACAATCCTGATCGAATTTCCCATCACATATGGAGAACTCTATACCGTAGCTACTCGGTGCAGAGTCAATCGACAGGTCATCCTATCGCTCTCGCAAATACCGGGTCTTCAACACCGATCTTCAATCCTATCCATTACGTCGTATCACTATTCGGAATGGGTAATCCGAATAACGAGCGCAATAATTTAAAAATAAGTGTAGCATTCAAATTCAGCAAATCACAACAAATACCTTTCAAAGGTAAATATTGATAGTTGGTTATTGAACTATCAATGGATATGCACAACATCACCAGATTCCAAATAATTTTCCAAATTATTTATTTCCCAAAAATATCCTTACAAGATATAACATTTCAATACCTCAAAATAAATCAATATTTATTTTTAAACAAATTCCACTTTTCATTTATAAATTCCATAATGAATTTATATTCCAAAATATCTATGAATATACGATTTCAATTATTCATTTCAATTTATCTTCAAAAAGATAAATTCTCAAAATATTCACTTCACATTGGAAAAACATTTCCATACTTATTTATTCATAAGTAATTCACAAATTTTATTTATTTATTTTCAACACTTGGAAAATATTCAATATACTTTAATCGAAATTAAGTATATATTTCATTCTTCAAGGAAATCATTCTCTCAAACATATTTATTTGGGCCAAAATGAATGTTGCGTAAAACATCGTTACGACAACCCAAAATCACTAGTATAGGGATTCAAAATTAAAATAGATATATAAATCCCAGTACTATACAAAACATTTCCTTTCGGAAATCATTTACTATAACAACAGTGTTATAGTCCACCATTTCCTTCTATTTCTCGAAAACGTCTATTCCAACAATAAATGTTGAAATCTATGGTTTCGAATCTCAACACATTTTAAAAACATCGTTAGATCGTTTTAATTCTGTTTAAAATTTCACATCCTAAACATTTTCTTTAACATAATATTCATCATTCAAAAACGTGAATATACTTGTTAACCAATTTCATCATTTCTATACACTTTATTTTAAAGGATTATTCACTGTCTAAAACGTGAATATAACTCCATTAATAGGTTTCAACAATTTACTTATCAAAATAAGTCGTTTGCGAATTTATAAAACAATGTTTATAAATTCCTTTTCTAATTATTTTATAACAACTTCCTTTTATAAATTCCTTTATTAACCTATCTCAATTCATATCTCAATGATATACTAGAAATTCATATTATAAGTCAAATACTTATAATTTATTTGTTTGCAAAAATCGTTCTTTTTAAACTTCATAATTATAAATCTTATAACTTATAAGATTCGTTTATTTATCCAAATCTAAATAACTTTATAAATTTTATAAACCTACTGCTTATAAAATTCCATTTATAACTTCACCGTTTATAATTTTATAAATTCCATTCACTTATGCAATCCATTTTCACTTCATTCAAACACTTATAAAAACTCGTTTTATAATCTTAATATTTCAATTTATAAATATCCATTTATAAGTCTCTTATATAAATCAATTTATATTATTCTTTTAAAACATCTTTACTCCTTTATAATTTTATCATTTTGATTTATAAAATAATCAAATTTCATAAATCCTATATTTAAACTTTTATAATAAATTCAAAAATCCCGATTAAACTATTTTATAAAATCATTAGCCTCATATTTTAAAAAATCAACCTTTAACTATATTTCTCAAAATCATAATTTTTATAACATTAAAATTATATCGTTTATTTATTTAAAATGAATCAATTCCAAAAATATAGTATATTTTCAAAAATCGCTTTAAAATCATTTTAAAATTCCAAATTTGGTCCAATGATGCTACACACAAAATAGTCAATCACGACTACAACGATATCATATATCGATATGATAATCCATCAAATATCAAAATATCTGAAATCAAATAAATACTGTTGAGGAATCCAGTTGGATCCCTCCAACCTGTTTTCCTGCATCCACAAACATTAGCACAATACCAATTTCGTTCCAGTATGAAATTATCGCGGTATATGGGATTTAAAATATTATCCGCTTAATAGACGGCGCAATAGGGTCTCATCCGCTATACAATGCGGGAAATCAATCAACTGCAATATATACATATGCCAATATATATATATATTGCTATTATATATAATACCAATTTCACTGTTTATGAAATATTCGCGGTATATGTTTTTAATAAATAACATCTGCTTACTAACAGCGCATAATGTCTATTTTAACAATCAATAGATAACAATCATCATTCAAACATGCATTCAAAAATTTTAAATCTAACTATTTAAAATAAACATCAAAACTGATTCGATTGAGTGAGTAGTTCTCACCTTGATTTTAATTTCGTTTTAGCGATTTATTTCGAATAAAATTAAACGGACGTTTAATTTTACCCGAAATTTTCACTAACTCCAAATGACTCCAATCCAATTCCATCGCGTAGTGCTCGTCCAAACGATTCCAACGCAACTGGTTTCGCGCGTTTTTGACCTCGTATGAAAAAGTTATGAATTTTCTAAGATTACACGATTTTATATAAACAATTTACAACATTTATTTTTATTTTTATAAACCTAACATGATCTCGGCCGTGCACTCTCCCCTTGCTTCATCGTGGCCGACCACTCCTTTCTTCCTCCTTTCCAGTTTATGCACGAACGAACCCATCACGGCCGCCATTATGCCCTAATCCACGCGACGTACATGAGCACTTCCAAGTCGATCAACAAGTGCCATTTGGAAGCCCCCAACCTCCTCTACCCTCGCCTGAGATGCGGCCACCCTCGGCTACGCCTACAGCCTCGAAATGCGTGCGCAACCGTGCGCCTTCTTCTCCATTTTCCCGTTGATCCACTCATCAATTTTCGATCATAGCCGTTGAATATAAGGATCTCACGTAGCTCTACAACTTTGTAGTTGGAGATTTCTTGAATGGGTTTGTGGATTGAAAGATAATCGAAGAAGAAGACTGTAAATTTTCGGCCTTTGGTTCTGTTGCTGGCGGCTGGCTTGTTAGGTTTAGGGTTTTACTATGTTTTTTTTTACTTGTGAGAGAGGGGGCTATTTATAGGGAATCAAACGACAATATTCATCCCGGATTTTCCAAACTCCGATTCACGCGCCGTAACCAGCGTTTCTAGGGTTTACCCCGCATTCCAGACACAATGGAACAGGTTTCGGAAGCTAATTCGGTCATCTGTGCGAGTTATGGCGATAAACGTTCAATTTGAATTAAACCGATTAAAACGATTTTCTAGGCGTTTTAGCTTGTACCGGACAAATCGGTAAATCCGATTGACACGAAATTTGAAACCTTACAATAATATCACATTACGAATCCGATGAAACTGGTTTCGTCGAAATCCGAGACTTTTTGAATAATGGCTATTTTAACTCGCCAAATTAATATTAAAACAATTTCGATGCGTTTCGAGCTGCCACGATCAAACAACAACTCCGTTTGCTACGAAAATTGAAATCCGATAATGACTAACTATTACGGATCTGATGGAACTAGTTTCGTCCAATTCTGATACTGTTTGAAAATTGGCTATTTTCACCAATCGATTAAATATTAAAATATTCAATTTTCACAAATAAACTTTTAATTCGATTTTAAAAGTTCTAAAATATCGTTCTAACTCCAATATGATAAAATAAAATTTTACAAATCATTTTCAATCATATTTAACCCAAATTTTCAATTATTTCTGTATTTTCACATATTAAATTATCGATTTAATTATCCAATTAAATCCAATTATTCAAAATAAAATTTATTCGACTTATAAATTCACTTATTAATATTTAAAAGTAATTAAATATTCAATTTTTAATTTAATAAAATTCTGGGTCGTTGCATACTTCCCCCCTTAAAAGAATTTCGTCCTCGAAATTATCAGGTAAGAAAAGTTACAGAATCCATTAACTTTCCTAAAATCCATAGTTAAATTTCTTACAATAACTTTACTAAGTTTTCAAATCATACTTAGTTATCTTTTCAAAAACAACTATTATTGTTTAACTTTCAACTCCAAAATCAAAGTTAAAGTTTTCAAAATTTTCCAATTTTCTCAAATTTTTTCTAACGCCTTAAATTTTCGGAAAAATTCGCCATAGTTTCCTTTGCGCGGCTCGATCCGGAAAAAAAATGACAGTATATATATCACAAATATACATCTCATCACGTAATGAGGCATATCGTAGGGAAAAAGTGGAAAAGTATGATATTTAATCCGAGATATGTACCTTATATTCTATTAGCAAGCATATACGGCTAATATAGCGCGAAAGCGAGCTCCAAATGCGAAGCAAACGCGATCCGCACCTACTAAACACTCAACAAACAACATGAGAAACATATATATAGACAATAGTGTCGATATACAACATATAGCAACAAAATAACTATATATGTCAACATAGCAAATGCAACAAAAGCAATAAATTCAACCATCAACCAACTATCATCCAACTAACATTCATAACCAATAAATATTCATTTATATTCTCATTAATATTCCATGAATTGGTTTTCAAGTTAATCACATATGATTCATTAACAGTGGATGTTTTTTTTACTAACATTCATTTTTAATTAGTTTATATTCACTAATTCATATTCAAGTTGGTTCACTTCCAATTCAAATTCAATTCAATTTAAGATTCACTTAACTTCCAATTGAATTTCAATTACTTTAGCTTCCAATTTCATTAATACTTAATGAATTATATACAATCAACTAACAATCATATATCAACCAATGTATATTAATTACAACCAAATTCCTTTGCTTATATTCACTCAATTTGGTTTAACACCATCACTTTCAATTGGTATAATTAAATTGATTTTCATCCAATTATTCAATTTCCAATAACATTAAATTTTAATGAATTAACACTTACTCTTACATTGATTATTTCATATCAACTTAATTTACATTCAATTGATTAACTTACATTTAATCCATTTATTCAATTCAATTACAAAAGTTGAATTTCATTTATATAACTTAAGTTCATATCTATCACTTAACTTTATTAATTTACTTTGATACCAATATCAACTTCATTCAACATCTCGTAAGTTATACTTCATTTCAAACATTATTTGGCTTCACTTAACTTAAATTCCCACTTATAAATCAATTCAGATTCCAATTCTAAAGTAAATTTCCATTTAACTTTAAATTCATTTTTATTTTACAACTCGTATTCATAAATATATCCATATAGTTTCACTTCTTATATATATAAGTTTATTTCAAAATTGTAAATCACTTTAATTATAATTTAATTCTTATAATTCTTTTGCTTATACAATTATTCTTTTATTTAGATTATTCAAACGACTAAATAATCCACTTATATACACTTTAATAATTCTGAAAAATTATTCCTTTATATATAAAATATAATCAAGGCAAAATTATTTCATTTACCCAAGTTAAAACAATATTGTGCCGAATTGTTCTATTCAAGTGTTTATAAACCCCTTCGGCATAGTTTTGCAGACCGTGCTGACGAAAGTTCATATGCCACTCAATAAACCAATCATCACAATATAAAACAATTTTTTTATATTCACTAACAAATACGCTCTCATAGCTATTATTACACTCAAACTCATTCTAGAGTACTACTGACTCCATCTCTAATGAGTAATACCCAACAGAACCATGGTTGTCGCTTAACCATATGCTCTGATACCACATGTGAGGACCCGCAAATCCGTACTCCTTGAATATACACTAATCTCCATAGATTAACTCAAGATGAATAGAAATACGAATTATCAATGTTTAAGAAAAAGAAAGAGAGAGAAGAAGAGAGAAAAGATAGAAAATAGAGAGAAAAGAAAATAGAACGGAACACAACACAACACAACAATACAGAATCTCACAATTCGCAGCGGAACAACATATAATAAATAAATGAATAAACTTTAAACAAAGAACTATATCAGTTATTACATTTTATACATTACATTACATTACATCATCAGAGTGTACAACAACAAACAACAACAAACAGCGAAAAAGAAATACTATATACTAGTAATACGCCATGCCATCCAGCTTGCCTCCAGCAACTCCAGAATATCCTGATAAACCTTAACTCTTGACTGCCCGTGTGGAAATTGGTGGGCACCCAGAGTTTAGGAAGGAAAACAATAAACTCCGAGTCAGTCATGTGACTGGTGTGGGAACTCTAAACAGTTTATTTATCTTTAAAAATCAAAATAGAGGAATATATTTAAAATCAATTCGCAATGCTTTTAAAAATGAGACTACCATAAGGCCTCCCGCACACACACACAATGCAAACGCAGAATCGGAGGAGATTTCTCCTTATGATAGTCAAAGATGCTTGATACGCATTTAAAAGAACATTTGATATTATTACTAGTGCATAGTGTAGGAAATATTTCGAAAGTAGAATATAAATCTTAGCCAACATACGACCATTATCGTATGCCTACTATAGCTACCATCTAAACAGTGGTGACCACCATAAGTAAATGGCAGGTTCTACAACTAATACCGTACAAGGTTTCGTATTGTTTCTTTGGATTTCCAACGAATGATCAGGCCAAGGAACTTCCCATTGCCACATGAGAATGCCTCTGGAAGGACGTCCCCGAGAACCAAACCGGATCTCTGCCAACACAAGGCCGGGTTACCCCTAACTGGGTAACTACTGACACGAGTATGTCATCCCCCGGTCCTTTTGGACCTTTAACCGAGCGCTCGTCACCATCATCACACAATCATAAATAAAGTGTTTCAACATGAGTAAGTATCTGGGCTCCATACCATGATACCACCCTTTCCAGAAGGAAATGCACATACCCTAAAGGGAGCTACCCCTCATAACCTTGCTGCATCTTTCCTGTTTTGACCATTCCGGGGTGTGAGGCTCGACGAAGTCACGTCCACAAAAACATACTTTTTACAAAAGCCATGCTTTGGGTCAACAAATGATCATAGAAATGATCACCAGGATACACGATGAAATAAATGGTCCTATCACAAATGATCAACACAATGATCATTTCACAGCAACACTCAGCATGTCACATTACCAAATTGGGAATATATCGCTGATAACCTTCAACTACATAACCTCTGAGCTCGTACGTCTCAGAGAAGGGTGTTAAGCTAAAAGAATAAATTCTCCGCCACCAACAGAAATATATTTGAAAGAAATCTGCTTTATATCTCAATTTGTAATGTCAGACATACTATCCATACAAGTCTGTTCCGGGCTCGAACAGAACCGAAGGCACTTACAAAGAAGTCCTTGCAATCCGGATATCCACAATCCTGATTGGATTTCCCATCACATATGGAGAACTCTATACCGTAGCTACTCGGTGCAGAGTCAATCGACAGGTCATCCTAACGCTCTCGCAAATACCGGGTCTTCAACACCGATCTTCAATCCTATCCATTACGTCATATCACTATTCGGAATGGGTAATCCGAATAACGAGCGCAATAATTTAAAAATAAGTGTAGCATTCAAATTCAGCAAATCACAACAAATACCTTTCAAAGGTAAATATTGATAGTCGGTTATTGAACAATCAATGGATATGCACAACATCACCAGATTCCAAATAATTTTCCAAATTATTTATTTCCCAAAAATATCCTTACAAGATATAACATTTCAATACCTCAAAATAAACCAATATTTATTTTTAAACAAATTCCACTTTTCATTTATAAATTCCATAATGAATTTATATTCCAAAATATCTATGAATATACGATTTCAGTTATTCCTTTCAATTTATCTTCAAAAAGATAAATTCTCAAAATATTCACTTCACATTGGAAAAACATTTCCATACTTATTTATTCATAAGTAATTCACAAATTTTATTTATTTATTTTCAACACTTGGAAAATATTCAATATACTTTAATCGAAATTAATTATATATTTCATTCTTCAAGGAAATCATTCTCTCCAACATATTTATTTAGGCCAAAACGAATGTTGCGTAAAACATCGTTACGACAACCCAAAATCACTAGTATAGGGATTCGAAATTAAAATAGATATATAAATCCCAATACTATACAAAAAATTTCCTTTCGGAAATCATTTACTATAACAACAGTGTTATAGTCCACCATTTCCTTCTATTTCTCGAAAACGTCTATTTCAACAATAAATGTTGAAATCTATGGTTTCGAATCTAAACACATTTTAAAAACATCGTTAGATCGTTTTAATTCTGTTTAAAATATCACATCCTAAACATTTTCTTTAACATAATATTCATCATTCAAAAACGTGAATATACTTGTTAACCAATTTCATCATTTCTATACACTTTATTTTAAAGGATTATTCACTGTCTAAAACGTGAATATAACTCCATTAATAGGTTTCAACAATTTACTTATCAAAATAAGTCGTTTGCGAATTTATAAAACAATGTTTATAAATTCCTTTTCTAATTATTTTATAACAACTTCCTTTTATAAATTCCTTTATTAACCTATTTCAATTCATATCTCAATAATATACTAGAAATTCATATTATAAGTCAAATACTTATAATTTATTTGTTTGCAAAAATCGTTCTTTTTAAACTTCATAATTATAAATCTTATAACTTATAAGATTCGTTTATTTATCCAAATCTATTCTTTCAATAACTTTATAAATTTTATAAACCTACTGCTTATAAAATTCCATTTATAACTTCACCGTTTATAATTTTATAAATTCCATTCACTTATGCAATCCATTTTCACTTCATTCAAACACTTATAAAAACTCGTTTTATAATCTCAATATTTCAATTTATAAATATCCATTTATAAGTCTCTTATATAAATAAATTTCTATTATTCTTTTAAAACATCTTTACTCCTTTATAATTTTATCATTTTGATTTATAAAATAATCAAATTTCATAAATCCTATATTTAAACTTTTATAATAAATTCAAAAATCCCGATTAAACTATTTTATAAAATCATTAGCCTCATATTTTCAAAAATCAACCTTTAACTATATTTCTAAAAATCATAATTTTTATAACATTAAAATTATATCGTTTATTTATTTAAAATGAATCAATTCCAAAAATATAGTATATTTTCAAAAATCACTTTAAAATCATTTTAAAATTCCAAATTTGGTCCAATGATGCTACACACCAAATAGTCAATCACGACTACAACGATATCATATATCGATATGATA
Source organism: Allium cepa (assembly GCA_030765085.1). Classification (NCBI taxonomy): domain Eukaryota; kingdom Viridiplantae; phylum Streptophyta; class Magnoliopsida; order Asparagales; family Amaryllidaceae; genus Allium; species Allium cepa. Next base: position 10,168,204 of record CM060937.1, read on the forward strand.
ATCCATCAAATATCAAAATATCTGAAATCAAATAAATACTGTTAAGGAATCCAGTTGGACCCCTCCAACATGTTTTCCTGCATCCACAAACAGTAGCACAATATCAATTTCGTTCCAGTACGAAATTATCGCGGTATATGGGATTTAAAATATTATCCGCTTAATAGACGGCGCATTAGGGTCTCATCCGCTATACAATGCGGGAAATCAATCAACTGCAATATATACATATGCCAATATATATATATTGCTATTATATATAATACCAATTTCACTGTTTATGAAATATTCGCGGTATATGTTTTTAATAAATAACATCCGCTTACTAACGGCGCATAATGTCTATTTTAACAATCAATAGATAACAATCATCATTCAAACATGCATTCAAAAATTTTAAATCTAACTATTTAAAATAAACATCAAAACTGATTCGATTGAGTGAGTAGTTCTCACCTTGATTTTAATTTCGTTTTAGCGATTTATTTCGAATAAAATTAAACGGACGTTTAATTTTTCCCGAAATTTTCACTAACTCCAAATGACTCCAATCCAATTCCATCGCGTAGTGCTCGTCCAAACGATTCCAACGCAACTGGTTTCGCGCGTTTTTGACCTCGTATGAAAAGGTTATGAATTTTCTAAAATTACACGATTTTATATAAACAATTTACAACATTTATTTTTATTTTTATAAACCTAACATGATCTCGGTCGTGCATTCTCCCCTTGCTTCATCGTGGCCGACCACTCCTTTCTTCCTCCTTTCCAGTTTATGCACGAACGAACCCATCACGGCCGCCATTATGCCCTAATCCACGCGACGTACATGAGGACTTCCAAGTCGATCAACAAGTGCCATCTGGAAGCCCCCAACCTCCTCTACCCTCGCCTGAGATGAGGCCACCCTCGGCTACGCCTACAGCCTCGAAATGGATGCGCAACCGTGCGCCTTCATCTCCATTTTCCCGTTGATCCACTCATCAATTTTCGATCATAGCCGTTGAATATAAGGATCTCACGTAGCTCTACAACTTTGTAGTTGGAGATTTCTTGAATGGGTTTGTGGATTGAAAGATAATCGAAGAAGAAGACTGTAAATTTTCGGCCTTTGGTTCTGTTGCTGGCGGCTGGCTTGTTAGGTTTAGGGTTTTACTATTTTTTTTTTTTACTTGTGAGAGAGGGGGCTATTTATTGGGAATCGAACGACACTATTCATCCCAGATTTTCCAAACTCCGATACACGCGTTGTAACCAGCGTTTCTAGGGTTTACCCCGCATTCCGGACACAATGGAACAGGTTTCGGAAGCTAATTCGGTCATCTGTGCGAGTTATGGCGATAAACGTTCAATTTGAATTAAACCGATTAAAACGATTTTCTAGGCGTTTTAGCTTGTATCGGACAAACGGTAAATCCGATTGACACGAAATTTGAAACCTTACAATAATATCACATTAAGGATCCGATGAAAATGGTTTCGTCGAAATCCGAGACTTTTTGAAAAATGGCTATTTTAACTCGCCAAATTAATATTAAAACAATTTCGATGCGTTTCGAGCTACCACAATCAAACGACAACTCCGATTGCTACGAAAATTGAAATCCGAGAATAACTAACTATTACGGATTCAATGGAACTAGTTCGTCCAATTCTGAGACTGTTCGAAAATTGGCTATTTTCACTAATCGATTAAATATTAAAATATTCAATTTTCACAAATAAACTTTTAATTCAATTTTAAAAGTTCTAAAATATCGTTCTAACTCCAATATGATAAAATAAAATTTTACAAATCATTTTCAATCATATTTAACCCAAAATTTCAATTATTTCTGTATTTTCACATATTAAATTATCGATTTAATTATCCAATTAAATCCAATTATTCAAAATAAAATTTATTCGACTTATAAATTCACTTATTAATATTTAAAATTAATTAAATATTCAATTTTTAATTTAATAAAATTCTGGGTCGTTACACTTTTGTTAATGAAGATAAAACCCTTAATTAAACCCTAACAGTACCTTTCGTCTCTGAATCCTAAAAATAGCTTATATAGGAGAGTAGAAAATTTGGGAAAAATTCCAAAATTGCCCCTTCGAATTTCAAAAATCATCACATCAAGCCAGGACTGAAAAATAGGCTGAAAATCATTATGGACATCTCCCATTTTATGACAAACATCTGTCATATATTTCAGGAAAACATTTCCTAATACCACAGATGTCTGTACCAAAGTGACAGACGTCTGTGCCAAACCTTGGGTTCCAAGCCCTGCTATCATATATGCCCGTCACTTTATGATAGGTGTCTATTGCTAATGCTAGCCACATTGCTCCACCTTCATCACCATATCTCCCTCCATTGAGATCTGATTTGCGAACTATCTTCTCCGTCACCAAGCTACTGCCAGCCACTTCAATTTTTCCATAAAGTGTCATCAATTCAACATGCTTTTGTTCAAACCCTATGAAATATTCAAATGTGAATTTATTTAAAGTGTAGTTTTATTAATTAATTTTTCAAATAAGCATCGAAAACCACTTTTGTGATGTTTCTCTTTTTTTAGCATGAATACAATTCATAGTAATGGTGTTATTCTCTTTGATCACATTAGTGAGAATGGCTATATACCTACTGTGTAACTTCCTAATTTTTGATAACACTATTTAGGAGATTTAATTAGAATAAATTAAATAGAACAATGTAAAGTGATAAGGGAATTGAGATTGGTAAAATTAATTAGTGGTCGTGCTTATTTAAAATGAATGGACTTATAAATCATTAAGTATTAGCTAATTAATCAAAAGGGCATTATGGTCATTGCCGCCTACATTCTCCACCCTTATTCTATTATCCTTTGTCCATACACGTTCATTTTTACCATAAGAAAATTTTAAAATGTAAGAAAGAAAAGGGAGACGACCATTAGAAAGAAGAGAAGAAGGGAAGATAAAAATATAAAGCTTTCAAGCTAGAAGAAATCAATCTCAATCAACCTTCAATTTCCATATCCAATCTAAAGTGAATAATAATTACTGCATCTCTATTTGGTTTCTATAATCATATGTTTTCTTATTTAAGGGTAAATTCTTTTTTATGATATCTCGGATGACGACATACTTGATTTTAAATTATATGGTTTAAAAAAGATTGGTTAAAAGAGGCTATGCACGGTTTTAAGGTAAAACCAAGGTTGATTGATTTTTAAATGCCATGGAAAAATTATATCTTATGGAAAACATGATTTTGGAGTTAGATTTCAATTTTTATAATCTTCCAAGCCATGGAGAATTAATTATGAATTTTCAAAGGAAAATATGGTTAGGGGTTTATAAATTTATTTTGGAAAATATATTATGAATTCGGGGCTGAAATTTTGAGATGTTAGATAAAATGATTAAAGTGAATTTTTTAAATTTTTGGAGATTTTTACTAAGTGATTTCGTACGAAAATTAAATTATCTTGAAAGGAGGACCTAAATGATTTCATTGCTCTATTACTTAGAAATGCTTAATTGTAAAAGTTACTCAGTTTTTCGATCAGAGAAAATGTGGCAAAAATTTGTAAAATGATTTGAAAGTTTATGATAGCCAATCAAGTGTTTACAAGTAGGCAAGTTAGTTACAAAAAGTTTACTTTATTTGGTAAAAACAGCCTTTTGCTCAGAAATGTAGGTTCTGCCTCCTTTAGAAGGACCTTTCGACCTAGAGCTTTCGCCTTCGACATTGTCGAAACCAATACACATGGTATAACTTAGCCGTGACGTAACTGATTAGAGGAAGACAGATGGTAGGATGTCAAAACGTTGCTTTTGATGGGGTTGGTTCTTTTGTTTTATTTTATTTTAAAAGAAAAGTGCTTACCTGTTTATAAAAGGGGTTTCACTATAGTCAAACCTATGGTGGCGAAAGGTATTTCAAAAGAAGCTTTTGGAAAATCTACCGCCTTTGTTTTATAGAAGTAGCTTTCGAATGAGTTGCTTAGATTTTATTTGAAGCTTTCGAAAGGGGTAGTTTCGACCAAGTCGAAACCCTTCTTAGAATCGATGCCTTTCGATGGTATTGAAGACATGAATGTTGTCAAAAGGTACTGTTGTTTTAAAAAAACTATAGGTCGCTTCCTACTGCTTTCGAAAGGAGTCAGCGTTTCAAAGAGATTGCTATTGAAAGGGTTTACGAAGCAAACCTTCAATTGTTTTTCGTAGATGTTTAGTTCTTTCGAAAGGATAGTTTCGACACCATCATGATCCCCAATACGTTTTGAAATTAATAATGGTTTCGAAAAAAATGTTTTCGCTTATGTTCACTTTGACTCAATAATGTTATTTTATAAATAAACCCAGTGGCTTCGAAAGGTATACTTTCAGTGGTTTCGAAGGGTAACCTTTAATGGTTTTGAAAGGGGTACTTTCAAATGGTTTCGAAGCTATGCTTATATATTTATATGATAACACTTTAACACGGTCGAATGGTTTCAAAAGAAAGGTTATGAAGTATTCGAAAGGCAGGAGGCCTAATGTTTTTAAATTGATTTTTATGCTTTCAAAGGAGGTCATCCTATGAGGTCGAAAGCAAGGTTTCGAAAGGGTCGAAAGGCTTTTGAAACCCAAACTCAAATTTTTGAAGTAAAACCCCATGGCTAAATAAAGTAGTTTTCAAACGACTTTAAGTATGTAATTTGTAAAAGTATCGCCTTGATAAGAATATAGGTTTAGTTGATTAAGTATGTTTTATATGATATGTATTTCAAGGACCTTAAATCCACAGGAGTGGTATTGTTAAATTGTTATGTCTGCTTCTTCAAATATGAATATATCCACAAGATGAAAAACCTATAACCGTATTTTAGGGCTAGAGGGATAGCAGAACTAGCGAGGTTAACCCTGTAGTGAATATGAATTTATTAAACTCCTGGATGAATATAATTGCCTCCAGCGAATAAGGGAGACCAAAATATAGGATGCCTAAAGCTTGAAGTTGTCTGGGAGATAGGTTCATAGTAAACCCATGAAAACTATGTATTAAGGATAGTTGGCTAGGGCCAGTTGGTTTGTAGTGAACACATCAAAATTATATCTGGATTAAGAATTGACATTAGTCCAAAAGTTTCTTAGTCAACCCATATCCGGATTAAGAATTGACATCAGTCAAAAGGTTACTCGTCAACTCAAGAAAACTAGGATAAGAAAGAAGTTAATTGAGTTATCAGTTGGTCCGTAATCAACCCATGTAAACTAGGATAAGAAGGGAGTTGCTGGGTAAATCCATTGGTTCCTAGCCAACCAATGAAAACTAGGATAAGAGATGAGTTATTAGAATGACCAAAAGGTTTGTGGAGACCCATGAATTTGTTAAGTTAATTGGAAGGGGCCTACAGGTTCTTAATGATCCCATGAAAATTATGAAATAGAATAGGGTGTCTCTATATTATGAAAGGTTATTAGTAAAGCCGTGAAAACTAATAGGTCAATAGTGACCTTAGAAACTATAATTATGATAAGGAGTTAATTAAATCAGAGATGGGAAACCCAAATTGTTTATAAGTATGCATACCATCATAATATATTGAAATTTTATGTTTTAACCGTTGTGGATGTTAGAGCACAATATATGGTTTTACAAATGTTTTAGGATACTAGTGAGTGGAAAACCCGTTCTGCCAAGCGGTGTGGTCTCACTAGATATCTAGAAGGATTGAAATGTTAGATTATTATTCATACCAAGCTTTATATCTAACCCAAAGTTTTTATTTTCCCCTTAAACTCTCGGGTACTAAATTGATTTTGAGTTGTTTAAGGTTTAGGGTTTTCAGGTTCTCTCCTAAACTGAATAAAGCTTCCGGAGGCGTGCAGGAGATAATTAGTTATTTAGAGTTATCTTTTTCCACTCTGTATTTTGGATGTAAAGGTCGACTTATTTGCCTTATTGTATACTCTGATGGGGCATCTTTATATGTCGCTCCTGGAGTATGTATAATAATTATTATTTTTTGAACGTGGTTAACGTTTGTGGGATTTTCTAATGAACATCAAGGATTTTAAATGGAATGTGGAAACGGGTTTTTGAGCTGTTAAAGTTTTTTCCATATTCTTGTGAGTTGTGTATTAATGTATCTAGCACGGTCGTATTTGGTCACAGAGAATTAATAAATATGGATTATTGCAACATTAGTAGCCATTAGTTTTGTACCTCTAAGTAAGGGGATTTTACAAGTTCGCATTAGAGCATAGGTTTATGAAACTTTAGAGGAAAAGTTAAACCTAAACGCTTTTTTTAAAACATAATCCAATAAATCAGAAATATGATCGGGGTTTGGGCTAACGCTTTAGTAAAGTTCTTGTAATTGATATATAGGTATATATCTAAGTGCATGTTCCTCTCTCTTTTAGACCGTTCTTCTATATTTTACTAAGGCTCCATACAGATTTACGAGAAAGAAGATGTGGAAGTAGGAAAAGGAAGAGGAAATCCTGGTATAGGAAGCACCACAACAAACGAAAATGCTTGACCTAATACCAGGAGGCACCAAGGTCGACCTACTATTGTTAACCCACATGTGAAGCCAATATGGGTGCTGGAAATCCGTCAGTAGATGTGGGGATGGTGTATTAGTTATTGTCTTATCTTTTGCAAGCTGGTAATGTTAGAGGAGATGATTTAGTGGCTCAAGTTGGGTATAATTATGCTATGCTGAGCAGAGACTACATCAGTCTGGGTGGAAAGCCATTTATTGGAACGGAGGATGTTGTCGAGGTTGTGAGGCTAGAATTTTTTCCATGATAGGGAAATATCGTTAAGACACCTAGTAGGAGTGTTTGTGCTTTGTTAAGCGCCATGGAGATTGGAGAAGAACTAAGTCAGTTTCGGGTTGCAAGAGAGTTTGCCATTGTCTTAGAGCTGGTTACGGTATTACCATAGAAACATGCTGTTGAGTTTTGGATAGATCTTGTACCGGGAGCGGAACTTATGAGTTGACCACCTAGCAAGATGACACCGACAGAGATAAGCAGTTGAAGGTGTGGCTAATGGATCTTGAGGGAAGAAATTTTATTTAACCAAGCAGTTCACCTTGGGGAGCGGCCACGGTGTTCGTGAAGAAACAAGATGGGTCGTTAATGATGTGGATCGATCCACGTAATTTAAACGAAAGGAAGATCAAGAATAGGTACCCTCTGCCGAGGGTAGATGACCTGTTTGATAAGTTGAGTGGAGCCAAAGTGTTTTACCGATTGGATTTGGCGATGGGATTCCATCAGTTGAGAGTGGCTGAGGATAACATTACATTGATAGCATTTCAAACTAGGCATGGTTCGTGCAAGTTGTTGATGACGCTATTTGGATTGATTAATGCACATGCTTTCTTCGAAGATTTGATGAACTGGGTTTTCCGAAAGCACTTGTTTAGGTTAGTGTTGGTATTCATAGATGACATTTTAGTGTACTCGAATGATGAAAGAGAGTTTGAGATTCATCTTAGAGTGGTGATTGAAACGCTGGAGTAGAATCAGCTAAAGGCGAAGTTTACCAAGTATCATTTTTGGAAGAAAGAGGCTAAGTTTCTTGGTCATGTAGTTTCCGAGGAGGGTTTGTCGGTCGATCTGGTTAAGATTGAGACTGTCAATAATTGGAAGAGACCAAAGATGGTAATAGGGACCATGAGTTTTCTTGGATTTGCTGGCTTTTATCGAAGATTCATAAGGATTTCTAGTGGATAGCAGCACCATTAACTAAGTTGACCAGAAATGAGGTGAAGTTTGTTTGGTCCAACAAATGTGAGGAAGGGTTCCTTAAGTTGAAACATTTGCTAGCCAATGCACCAGTATTAGTAGTTCCAAATGGTAACCAATGGTTGGTATTATACACCGATGTATGAGGGATCGGATTGGGAGCAGTATTGATCCAAAGAGGTAAAGTTATTGCCTACACATCCAAACGGCTTAGACCACGCGAAGTAAGATACCCCATTCATGACTTGGAGTTAGATGTGGTAACCTTTGCCTTGAATATTTGGAGGCATTATCTCTTGCGGGGAGATATTTGAGTTGTTTACCGATCATAAGTCTCTAAGATATTTATTCTCTCATAAAGAGTTGAATATGAGGCAGTAAAGGGGGCTAGAGATTTTAGCTACTTATAATTTCGGTATAGAGTATACTTCTGGGAAAGGAAATAAAGTAGTAGATGCTCTTAGTATAAAACATCAGAATATGGTATTAGCGATGTTGGCAGAATGGAAGGATCTAGAAGCCTTGGCAAGTGGCGGATTGCATTTAAGATCTACTGCAAACTCTAGTCAGGGTACATGCATGTTGCCTTGTTTAGAAGTGCGAAAAGTCTTGATCGAAAGGATAGCTTCTAAATAGATAGAAGATCCAGTTTTAGCCTAAAAGATAAAAAGGCTTGAGGTAGGATCAAATATCAAGGATCTAAAGGATATTAGTCTTGACCAAAGAGGATGGCTGAGAAAGAAGGGACGATTATGGGTTCTAAATGTAGAGAACTTAAGAAGGGAAGTTCTAGAAGAATGTCATCGATCCAAGTTTATGATTCATCCTGCAGGGACCAAGATGTATCGAGATATGAAATTGAGCCTCTACTAGGAAGGCATGAAGAGGAATGTTGGCTTGTGGGTTAGGAAGTGTGTGAACTGTCAACAAGTGAAGGTAGAACGTCAAAAGCTAAGAAGATTGCTTAAGCCTTTAGATATTCTAGTATGGAAATGTGATTCAATATCGATGGATTTTATAGACGGGTTTCCAAGGTCGAACAGGTAAAATGAAAGTATATGGTTTATAGTCGGAAGGTTGACCAAAAATGCATATTTCATTCCAGTCAAGTCAACAAGATGGCACATGTTTTGGCAAAGTTGTTTATGAAGAACATAGTTAGACTTCATGGGATTCCTAGTAGCATAGTCGCCGACAGAGATGCATTATTCACTCGTGAATTTTGGAAGAGTCTACAAGGGGCACTAGGTACCAAGCTCAAGATGAATACTACATATCACCCATAGATAGATGGGCAGATAGAGAGAGTCAATAAGATACTCGAGGATTTATTGAGAGCTTGTGTACTGAATATTGGTGGATCTTGGGAGGATCGCCTGCAAGTGATCGAGATTTCCTATAATAATAGTTATCATATTAGTATAAAAATGGCGCCTTTTGAAGATTTGTATGGAAGAGCATGCAAATCGCCATCATTTTTGGTTAGAGACTGAAGATAGATCGGTCCTAGGTCTGGATTCGGTTAGTGAGGCGCTAGAAAAGATTAAGCTAATCCGAGGTGATGCTGGAAGCTCAATCCAGTAGAAGAGTTACATAGATTAGAGGCGTAAATTCCTAGAGTTCTCAGTGGGGGACAAGGTTTTCATTAATGTATCACCTATGAAAGGTGTAGTACGGTTTGGAAAGATGCGAAAGTTGGCCCCAAGATATGTTGGTCCATTTCAGATTATAGAAAGGATTGGAAAGCTCGCGTATAAAGTTGAGTTGCCGAGAAGTTTAGCAGGTGTCCATAATGTATTCCATGTGTCTCATCTTCGCAAGTTTGTGCGTGATCTAGAGGCTACCATTCCTCATACATCTTTGGTGGTAGAGCCTGATTTGACATTTGTTAGACAACCAATTCAGGTTATAGTGAGGGATGAGAAAAGATTGAGGACTAAGATGGTCAGGTTGGTGAAAATTTAGTGGTGCGACAACAAGAAGGACTGTACTTGGGAGACAGAGGACAGGATTCAAGATATTTATCCTAACCGCCTTTGATGGTATGTCTATACTAGATTTATATAGATTAGTAGAAGGTCGGGTAGGCTAGTATGGTTGTTAGGAAAAGTTACATATGATTGCTATGTTTTCTATTTAGTCCTTACTAAATTTCAAGGATGACTTTAAGGAGGGGAACTTGTTACACCCTTAATTGTAGATAACATTATTCAGGAGATTTGATTAGAATAAATTAAGTAGAATAATGTAAAGTGATAAGGGAATTGAGATTGGTAAAAAGTAATTATTGGTCGTGCTTATTTAAAATGAATCGACTTATAAATGGTTAAGTATTAGCTAATTAATCATAAGTGAATTAGGGTCATTGCAGCCCACATTCTCCACTCTTATACTATTATCCTTTGGCCATACATGTTCATTTCTACCATAAGAAATTTTAAAACACAAGAAAGAAAAGGGAGCTAGCCATAAGGACGAAGAGAAGAAGGGAAAAATCAAATCTAAAGCTTAGGTTCAAGCCGGAAAATCAATCTCAATCAATCTTCAATTTCCTTATCCAATCAAAGGTGAATAATTACTATATCTCTACTTTGGTTTCTATAATCATATGTTTTTGGATTTAAGGGTAAATTCATTTTTATGATATGTTGGATGATTATATGCTTGATTTAGAATTACATGGTTTAAACAAGATTGGTTAAAAGAGGATATGTACAGTTTTAGGGTAAAAAAGAGGATAAATGATTTTTAAATGCCATGGAAAAATTATATGTTATAAAACATGATTTTGGAATTGAGATTCAATTTTTACAATTTTTCAAGCCATGGAGAATTAATTATGAATTTTCAAAGGAAAATATGGTTATTGGGGTTTATAAATCTATTTTGGGTAATATATTGTGAATTTGGATCTGAAATTTTGAGATGTCAATAACATGATTAAAGTGAATTTTTGAAATTTTTGGGGATTTTTACTAAATGATTTAGTATGAAAATTAAATTGTTTTGAAAGTAGGACCTAATGATTTAATTGCTTTATTATTTGGAAGGACTTGATCATAAAAGTTATTTAGTTTTTAGATCAGAGAAAAATGGCAAAAATTTGTAAAATAATTTGAAACTTTATGACAGATAATCAAGTGTTTACAAGTAGACCAATTAGTTACAAAAAATTTACTTTATTTGATAAAAACGGCCTTTTGCTCATAAATTTAGATTCCGCCTCCTTTTGGAAGGACCTTTCGACCCAAAGCTTTCACCTTCGACATAGTCGAAACATTCTACCACGAAACCAATACACATTGTATAACTTAGCTAGTACGTAGTAGATTGGATGAAGGTGGACGGTAGGTTTTTGAAATGTTGCTTTTGATGGGGTTGGCTCCTTTGTTTTATTTTGTTTCAACAGAAAGCACTTGCTTGTTTATAAAGGGGGTTTCGATATAGTCAAACCAATGGTTGGGAAAGGTATTTCAAAAGAAGCTTTTGGAAGAGAGCTGCCGCCTTTGTGTTAAAGAAGTAGCTTCTGAATGAGTTACTTAGATTTTATTTGAAGCTCTTGGAAAGGATAGTTTCAACCAAGTCGAAACCCATCTGAGAATCGATGGTATTAAAGACATCATTGCTGTCGAAAAGTACTATTATTTTTATAAATATAAACCACTTCCTACATCTTTCGGAAGTGGTTAGAGGTTCCAAAGGGAATGCTCTTGAAAGGGGTTAAGAAGCCAACCTTCAATTGTTTTTTCCCGATGTTTAGTGCTTCCAAAAGGATGGTTTCGACACCATCGTCCTTCCTTAATCCTTTTTGAAATAAAGAATGGTTTCGAAAGAGAAGCTTCGCTTATGTTCACTTTGACACGAAAATGTTGTTTTAAAAATAAACCCACTGTCTTCGAAAGGTATAATTTAAATGGTTTCGAAGGGTAACCTTCGATGGTTTTGAAAGGGTACTTTCAAATGTTTTCGAAGCTATGATTCTATACTTATATGATAATTCTTTAGAACAGCCTAAAGGTTTCAAAAGAAAGGTATTAAAGTATTCGAAAGGCAGGATCCTAATGTTTTTAAGTTAATTTTTAAGCATTCAAAGGAGGTCATATTAAGGGGTCAAAAGCAAGGTTTCGAAGGTGTCGAAAGGATTTTAGAACCCAAACTCAAAATTTTAAAGGAAAAACCCATAGCTAAACAAAGGAGTTTTAAAATGACTTTAAGTATGTAAATTTGAAGAAGTATTTCCTTGATAAAAATGTAGGTTAAAATGATTAACTATGTTTTATATGAAATGTATTTCAAGGACCTTAAACCGACAGGAGTGGTATTGTTAAATTATTAATTCTTCTTCTTCAAATATGAATATATTCACATGACAAAGAACCCATAACCGTATTTTGGGGGTAGTGGGGTAGTAGAACTGGCTAGGTTAATCCAGTAGTGAATGTAAATCGATTAAACTCTTAAATGAGTATAATTACATCCAGGGAGCCACGAAGATGAAAATATAGGATGCCTAATCCTTGAAGTTGTCTGGGAGGTAAGTTCATAGTAAACCCATGAAAACTATGCTTTAAGGATAGTTGGAAGGGGCAATTAGTTTAAAGTGAACCCATGAAAACTATATCCGGATTAAGAGTTGGCATTGGTCAAAAGGTTCCTAGTCAAGCCATGAGAACTAGGATAAGAAAGAAGTTAATGGAGGTATCAGTAGGTTCCTAGTCAACCCATGAAAACCAGGATAAGAATAGAGTTACTAGGTAAATCCATAGGTTCCTGGTCAACCAATGAAAACTAGGATAAGAGATGAGTTATTAGATTAACCAATAGGTTCAGACGGACCCATGAATTTATCAAGTTAATTGGCAGGGGCCTATAGGTTCTTAGTGACCCTACGAAAACTATGAAATAGGAGAGGGTCCCCCTATATTATAAAAAGGTTGTTAGTAAAGCCGTGAAAACTAATAGGTTAATACTGACCTTAGCAACTATAATTATGATAGTGAGTCAATTAAACTGGAGATGGGTAACCCAAATATTTTATAAGTATGCATACCATCGTAATATATTGAATTCTTATGTTTAAACCATTATGGATGCAGAAACAAAGTGTTTTACAAAGGTTTTAGGATACTAGTGAGGGGAAAACTAGTTCTACTAAGCGGCCTGGTCTCACAAGATATTAAAAAGGATTGAGATATTAGATTATTTTTCATACCAGGCTTTATGTCTAACTCAAGGTTTTTGTTTTCCCTTTAAACTCTCATGTACTCAAATTGAGTAGTTTGAGGTTTTGGGTTTTCAGGTTCACCTCTTAGACGAATAAAGCTTTTAGAGGCATACAAGAGGCTGCTAGTTATTTAGAGTTATTTTTTTTGCTGTGTATTTTGGGTATAAAGGCGGACTTATTAACCATATTATATACTTTGATCAACCATGGGGCAACTTCATTTGTCGCTCTTGGCATATGTGTAATAATTATATTTTTCTGAACGTGGTTAATGTTTGCAGGATTATGTAATGAACATCAAATGTTTTAAGAGGAATATGGAAAGTATTTTTGATTTGTTAAATTATTTTCATATTCCTGTGATATGTATATCAATGTAACTAACACAGCCGTATTTGGTCATCGAGAATTAATAACTACAGATGACTGCAGCAACGTAGCCATTAGTTTTTGGAATCCAAGTAGGGGATGTTACATACTGCTTGCTAAATTATCATAAAGCTGATGTTGATTTTATGGGGAGAATATTTTTGAGAATAAGTCATATTAAAATGAAACAATGGTAAAGCTAAAATTGATTTTTAATACCCATGTATCCAGCACATACTAATGTCACTTGAATTAAAAAAGAAGACATCACTTTACAAAAACTTGTTGCTTTGATTTCATCCAATGAAATTATTACTTTTCCTAATGGCTCATTCCTTAAAATAAAATACAAACATGGGTTGCATTGCAGTTAGCTAGATGAGTATTAAGAGCACTTGGAATTTTGAATACTTTCAATATACGATTTCTTATTCCCTAATTGCATCACGTCACATTTTTTCTTAGTGCTTAGGCTATTGAACTATGTTATTACTAAATAATTCTAGAAATTACTAAAGTAATATGCCACGGTAGGGCTTACGATCTTCCCTTTTGGCTAGTGAATGTCTAAGCGACCGAAAGACATATTCCTCAACTTCATATGTGACATCCATATCTTGATTTCTAAGCTCTTCTATCTAAACTTGATATTTTCCTATTTCGACTGTTCCGTATTTGTAAAGATACATAAATATATATTTTATAGTATTTAAATCAAGTTATATGGATGACTTGCATCAAACTCGGTTGCAGCCTCATCAACCCATACACTAATGGTTGACTGACTTGACATTGTAAGTCTTACAATAAATTTGTCATGAAGTTGGTTCTCTATGAATCTAGTCATACTAAAAAATAAAAAACAATATTATGCATATTCTATTATGACTTAAATGGAAATTAAATTATAGTCACCGAATCATTAATGTAATCGGTGTAGGATCTCGAACCACCATGATGCAACTTGGGGTTTTCCTTTCCACATTTTGTATTCCTACGTGAATGCTCTTTGAACTCTTCCAATTTCTAATGTACCAGAAACCAATTTTAAATCCCCTGACCAAGTAATGGATGCTTATTCCTACTTTTTTCATATGATGCACCCATTTTTTATATTTATTGCTAGTTTTTGTCATCTGCACCTTCTTCACTATTTTAGGGGAACATCATCATGCCATCGAAATGAATTTTGCACATGCAATTATAAACATTATAAAAAAAGTAGACAACTTTACTTGTAAGAGTTCAAAATATTGGGTATAATAAAAAAAAATTACCATAAATTCATTAAACATAACTTTCTTGACATCAAAAAGGATTTTTTTGAATATGGAACAAAAATCATTGACCCGTGCCAACAAACCCTCACAAATGGCTTCAAATGCATCGCTACAAGTGAAGTCATATCTACGCATGCATAAATTATATTATTATGATTATTAAATAGGATTGAATGAAATGATCATATATGTATATCAATGTCCATGTATATCAAAGCATGTGCATTTGCGCACGGAAGTATGTGGGTAACTCCAATTGTTATTAGTGAAAATGGTGTTGGGGTAATGGAATTGTTCATATTTTTATATATAATTCATTGACTTGAATATACAGTTAAAAACTATCTTCAAACTTGTGCTATTTACCATTTCACATCCATTAACTCCATATTCCCACCCATTTTAATTACATACTAAAAACCAAATCAAAAAACTCATTCTGAAACCAAAAATATCTGAAATTTGTAAGAATTCTCATTTAGTCCTAATTCTATGTATGATGAAACCTAAACAATGTATTACATGAATGAAAATATACATACGATGTATGGATAAGGTTTTTTGTTTCCTTTAATTCACATATATCCTGAGCATATGTAAGATATATGTAGTTCAAATATAAAACTTAGCCATGTTACAAAGAAATTAGAAAAGAGTTATACTGGAAAAAAATTGTTTTCATCAACTATTTTAACCAAAACCTTTTTTCGCTCTAAAAGATCCATATTCAAGTATAAGGAGGATGAAATAGTTTTATAAAGAGCAAAAGTAGTACGAACTAGTTTGCCTTGAGTCCCATTAAATTGAAGATGAGAAAGAAATTTATAAAACAAAATGTTGTTCGGCATTTTGAAACATTTTGGTATCATAAAATAAACAATGTTTACTAAATGGCTAACTTACGGTCTAAAATAAAAATTTAGATATATAATTTGCGCCAGCAATTAGCAAAAAAATGGATCTTAGTGTTATATTAAAGGGATTCCATGTGGGTACATTATTTGCGAAGATTTTAGACATAGCATCAATATATATAATTTCAAAGCATATAGAAATCTGTTGTTTCAAAAAAATATGCTCAAGGTATATAGGATCAATTACAAGCATGGATAAAAGCAAACTCAATGAAAAATCCTAATCTGCATACAAAAAAAGGTTCCCATCAAATATGTGATATGACCCACTATTGGAAGCAAATGAACTTATATTTGAATATATTTGATATTTCAGAGATTATATATATTGACTTGAATATACAAGCATGAATTTTGGTTTAGTTGTACATATTGTTAAATCAACATATTCATTAATTAAACAATATTTATTTCAAAATAAAGCTAATAGCAACGAGAATTAGAAACAGTGTTATAGTACCAAGATTTTTAAATAGAAAAGCATGAATGCATCAAATGAACACGATATCGAATAAAGGCTTGGTCAAGTTTATTTATAGGCCGAAATGCAAATAAGGTATAAATACTATCGACTAAACAATTGATACTTGGAAGAGATATTTTGAGTGGAATGAAGCCTGGTCCAATACAATAAGTTAAATATGTTAGCAATCTATATGGAGCAAAAATTTAAATACATCATACACCCAATTGAGCGCCCCCAAATCGTATTAAAACTCAGTATTTGTGTAGATGTGCATGGGAGCCTCTTGAATATAACTATTGGGACACCCTTCAAAATGCCATGCGGTTTAGTTATGAACAAAGTTGTTGACCTTGAAGCTGTTGTTTTCCTATGCACTATAATTAAACTTAATTTACTTGCAATTAACCTTAATATTCCTGTGACGACCCGCCCTTCTACTACCAGAAAGACGTACCATTAAGAAAAGAAAGGGATAGAAATAGAGAAGAAAAGAAAAGAAAGAACAACAGCATCAGAATCTCACAGCGGAATGGAACAAAATATAATGTATCACATAACTATTACATAGTTTTACATATATCAGAGTTATACAATATCAGTACATATTACATACATCTGTCAATACATACATCAGAGATACTAACACAGCGGAACTAGATAGATAGCTACATACGTCTGGAAACTCCTGCTCCAAGCTCTCCAGAAATCAGAGTTCGAAACCTATCACTTGGCTACTCATAAAAATTTAAGTACCTAAAAGTTTATGAAAAACAAAATATAAACTCCGGGTCAGACATGGGTCTGGTATGAGTAAACGGTTTAAAGTTGTTTAACTTTGAAAAAACATTTGAAAATAAAGGTATCACGTAAGACTCCCCACAAATAAATACGGGTAAGTTTTTACCTTACGCTAACCAAAACATTTCATAGGAAATCCAGTGATATTATAATAGTTTCTAGGGTTTTCAAGTAAATAGAAAATAGCCGAAATTGTTACATTCATTAAATTCCAGCTACTAGCCACAAAAGTGGGTAATACGAATCAAAACCGCAGGTTCTCGTAGGGATAATGGATTTCCAACAATGGCTGGGCTACTGGGGTACCGCCCGTCACAGTACGGAGCCTAGATCACCGTACCGAGGATCATTCCCGAACCCCTACAACACAAGGCTGGAACCATTCCTTACTGAACAGTCCCGAACAAGATAAACCCTGCGGTTGTAGCTAGCAACCGCCACACAGCCGAAATAAAAAGGGACATCTAGACAGGGGAATATCTTGTCCTGCTTGGGCATGACCCACCTAACCTTGCTGCATCTCCCCTATTTTAGCCATTCCCGGTTGATGAGGCTTGAGGCTGCGATTACCTTTCAGGACATATCACTTAGAATGCTCATCGTCCGCCTGACGATGTGCTGAAAGCATTCAATCCATACAAGTTCGTTCCGGGTTCGAACGAAACCGAAGGCATTATCTTGTCACACTCATTTTGGAATCACCCACAGAGTCAACGACGATAACCCTTCCATTCTGAAAACACCATCTCGATCTTCATTTCAGAATTCACGACCTAACGTTTAGATTGGATCGATATGGTTTTCGAAATATCAATTGGATACCCGATACCGGTCTCATCGAAATCCAAACGCCATTTTAAAGGAAAAGTTATCTAATTAACTTAAACAGTTTAAATAATTTAAATTCAACAATTGAATTAACATAGCATTTATCACAGATGAATCATACACAATTATACAGATATATCACAGCATATAACAGAGCATCATAGAATATCATCAAATAAATATCACAATCAGATATTCAACATAACATTCCGCAAACAGTCATCTTTAAGTCTTATTTGTAATTAATTCAATTTAGAATTAATTACCTAAGAGTTAACCACTTAACTCTGTTAAATTAATTATAATTAACAAATTATTACCTATTTCATTTCAAATTGTTTAATTAATGATTCCTTAATTAATTATTAAGTCTTAATTATATAATTATTTTATTTCATACTATTAATTAACTACTTCCTTAATCAAGTGATTTAACTTTAATTACTTAATTAACTATTCCCTGATCATTAATTGATATCTTTAATTATTTATTAATAAAACTTGATTATCCAATTATTATCTGCTAATAACTTAATTAATCAGTAATTAATTCTTAATCAAGTTACTTAATTAGTTAACTATTAATTCATATATTTTTTTGGCAAAGCCAGCGGGGTTAGCTGGCCCCCTACCAGTTTTATTGCAAACACAATAAAAAAGATTCAAAACATGCTTTGAATGAAAAGAAAACAAGGAAAACAAAGAAGAAAAAGAAAAAAAACAAAGAACAAAGGTCAATGAGCCCAATTACTAATCATTATATCAGGGAAATGGCAAGCTCTTTCTTTTATTATCAAACACAATTGTATTTCTCTCTTTCCATATCACATCCATATAAATTTTAGTACTAATTACCAATTCTCTGGATTTGATGGTCTTCCACCTAGTTGCCTTGTAAATAATATTCCAGTTAATTATTGAATTAGCAAAGGCAACAGAACTATGTATTTTACATCCAATTCTTTCAACCAGTTCATAAAGTTTAGGGCATTGAAATAAAAGATGCTCCAATGATTCCACATGCTGCTCACAAAACACACATTCAGGGCAACAACAAATCCCATAATTATTTAAAACACTTCTGGTCAGGAGAGCACTGCTAACAACCTTCCACAACATAAGTTTCTCTCTCGGGGATGAGTCAGAAGACCATATAACAGAGACCCACTTTGAAGATGGCAAGACAGTGTTACCAAAAAGGTGTTGGTAAACCAACTAACACAATGTGGTTTCTTGTTCCAAGACACAGTGAAAGAGTGATCATAACTGTATCTGTTACTCTGAATAAACACCAAAGCTGCCTTACCACTTGACTACTATTGTAAGGTAGTAGTATTCTGCCATCAGCGAATTAATTAACTATTAATCCATAATTAAATCACTTGTTTAATTAACTATTAATCATTCATTGATTAACTTAATTAGTTGATTATAATTTATTAATTACTTATAATCCATCACTAATTATACTTAATTACTTAACTTCTAATCATTTATTAGTTACTTAAGTATTTAATTACTATTTATTTATCCCTTAATAATTACATAATTCCAAACTCTTTTTAAGATTAAAAAGTTAATCATTCTTTATTATTTTCTAAAAACAATTAATTTATGTTAATCTTTCAACTTAAGTAACATTTTAAAGGAAATCTTCTTTAACCTTTTTGCAATCAATTTATTACTTCTCACTAACTTATATGTTAATAAGTTTTATACTCATCTTACATTAATTACCTAAAAATAATAATAATTAAGAGTTTAACACTCTTCAAAGTATTGATTAAAATAATTTAAACTTGTATATAAGTTTTTAACTTAAATTGTTTAATATTATTAAATTTTACAGTGTTTACAGTTTTGTTGGAAAACTGTTACTTTACTTAATAACACAAAACATACTACTGCACTTAACAAAATCGAGAACTGCCCTGGAAATCTCGTACAACACTTCGAGTTACCCATTTCCCTTTCCCGAGTCACCCCTGAACCCCTTCTTCTTCTTTTTTTAGTAATTAGTTTAAGTTTTACTTAAGATAACACCTGAAACATCATATTCATACTCAAATACCCGACCCAGAACTCGAAGCAACAACCCATAAAACTCGAGCATCAACACGAGACGCGAACCACTCACAACACCGATACAGTTTCATGTCGTACACATGCATACGGCGGCGCCGGAGCACTGGCGAACCTTGCCTCACTCAACAAGTCGCGATTTATACATAGACACGCAAACAAAAATCAAATCGCCACAAATTAATCGAATCCAAAATATCACCTGAAGCTCGAACAAAAGCTCGAACTACCCTGAGAAATTGCTTCGCCCCCACCAACACTGACCACCGAAGGTGAAGATGCTTCACCTATGCCTCGTCCACATCCTCCCCTAACACCCCCCAGAATCGCGATCAACTCGATCACGCGATGGCGACCCAACCTGAGATTTACAGAGTATTCAAAACGTATAAACAAAACCCTAACTTCGATTCATTCCACAATTTCTTGGATTAAAAAAAATATTTAACATTTTTCCTATGTTATTACAACTTCAAGCTTACATCATAACAAATTTCATCAATTAAAATTAAGTGAATCATCTGATTTTGACAAAAACGTAACTTATGTTTATTTTCGAACTGCACCATTAATATTGAATTAAAAATCATTGTTTTTGGTTTGAAAATCCTAACTTTGTATATGTAATCAAAGTATGTGATTAAATCCACAAATTGAAACATTCGAATTTTGACATTTAATTTCTTTTTACCTGTAACTTGAATAAACAGTATATATAAAATATTGTTAAACTTCAATCTAGTTCCCAGTCCTTTGATTTAAGATAAACAAACATACTTAGCTTCAATTTCCCAGATTTATTTGATATAAATGAAGAATATTGGTATTCTTCCACTCCTTTGCTCAAAGCTTATGAATAAGAGAGCATTTCAGAACCAAATACTTTAACATATAGCAACACAAAATATACAGGAACCAAGTACCAATTTAAACTTTAAAATTTAAATGTTTACTCACCTGCCAAATTTTGTAGACAGAGAACGATTTCATGATTCCCACTTGAAGCCTGAAGTTAATACTATCCTTGAATCTGTCTGCAGTTTCGAATTAAATTTTTATTTTACTTCTTTCTCTTGTTTTATTTTCTCAGGTTAGTTTCTTAAATTTTGTTAAGTTTTATAATCGAACACAATAATATGATGGATATATATATAGAAAGGCTTGGACAGAAGGTAATATTTGGACAGGTTTTACTTGTTTTGACATGCTTTGTATTTAATATGCTGAAATGATATTGTAACTCGGCTATAAGATTTATTTGTAAAACTGAAATGACTATTTGTTGTCCAAATTAATGCATGTCTTTAAATTTGTTAACATCTATTTGTGGTTTCTGATATTAGTTGATTATTTTCCTGGGCAAAGATATCTTGTAAAGTATAAAGATATGTACTTCACGTAGGCATAGCTTGTATATGAAGCTTTGGAAAATACATCTGTTTTCAGGTAGATATTTGGTTTTGCATAAGGAGATGTGTTATTTTATATTTTGCTGAGAGATTATTTTGTGAAAGAAGGTTATTTTATTTTATTAGTTTGTAGCTTGAATAATTATATACATACTTGTCTTATTTTATTTTCACTTTGGCCTAGTTTTTCATTCTATTCTATATTTTGTTCTTAAATTTAATTCTGTATTTTATATTTCACTTAATTTCTTGTTTGTAGTTACATTTTTATTTCTATTTCCTATTTACATTTGATTATCAACATTTAAGTGATATTTCATAAATTTACTTACCCGTATTTATTTGTATTTGTACTTTAGCTAACAATATTTAAATATGTACAATATAATTTACATACATTTATACTTAATTTTATATTTATTTCCAATTATAATTTATTCAAATTATATACATAAGTTTGACTCATATTTTACATTTATATTTTATATTACTAGAATTAGATTTTAAATTTTAAACATTACCATCTATAGAAATTTCTATCAAATGTTAACAAAAGAAAGTATTTTAATTTAATGGTATAAGATAAATATTATAAAGGGATTTATTTTAAATTTTAGACATTATTATTCATATGTATATTTATCAGATGTAAACAAAGTAAAGTGTTTTAATTTAATTACATAAGACAAATTTTATTATAAATATTATTAAGAAACCTAAATTTTAAACGTTCCAAATCAATTTCCTTTTTAAAATACAAATTTATACAAACAAATGGTAAATATTTCCAAAATCGTATTCATTTCAATATAATCAGTTCACTTTTATTTAATTGGATCAAATATTTATTAAAATAAACGAGGCCAAAATCCAGGTGTTATCCCGCTTTTTGGACAAAGCCGTGATACCAAAAGATTGATCAAAAACAAAAGACAGTTCATCTCAGAAATTGGTTGTACTTCACTCCGCTATGGATATTGATGAATTTTGTCCTAGTCCGGATTGGGCCAGAATCGACAAGGCATAATGAGAAAAGCCATAGAAGCCAGCATCTCAAATTTCAGGACAATCCGAGGTCGTATGCTCAAGTTATGATGGATTCAAGTTGAGAGAGATGGATTCTGCTCAGTTCGAATCCATCACCCCTTCACTAGTTCGAAACCACGAAGTTCGAACCCATCATCCTAGAAATGGTTCGAATCCACCCACGTATGCCCTAGTCTGAGTCCATCAGCTAGTGCCTGCCTCGCATCCATCAGCTTCGACTCCATCAGCTTCGACTCCATCAGCTTCGACTCCATCAACTTCGAATCCACCACAACGGCCTACCTTCGAATCCATTTAGGCCACCTAGCCTCGAATCCATTCCCTCGAGTCCATCAGCCAAAGATCTCCTCGAATCCATGCAAGCGAAGAAGCCCCGGCTCCATTCCAAAACTCATCTTCGAATCCCCAAACAGAGGCAGCTTCGAATCAATTCACACCAGCCTATTCTGATCGATTCGAATGAACACTGGCTGCAACAATTCGAAGCATACATTCGAATCCAACACTCGAAACCATCCAATTCGCACGGTGAGCACCTCGTCGCCGCCTCCATATGCAAAAGGATCGATTCGAACCTATGGGTTCGAACCATATGGATTCGAACCATATGGATTCGAACGAACCCATAGGATCGATTCGAAGCAAGCAGCGTGCTAGAGAACCCCATCTTGAATCGATCATAACTTCCAAACCGTTGATCCAAATGCTATGAAATTTTCGTAGAAGCTTACATACATGTTGAAGAATGTTTTCACCAAATTTCACCTTGATTGGACATTTCCTTGATCGATTCGTAGTGAAGGTCGAATCGATCCTAATGTGGGCCCGGACCTCCAGATTTCGGGCGAGTGGGCCCCCTCATGTGCCTGAAGCGGTCTTCCCAGATTTTAGGAGAAATATCAGCCTCCTACGCTTATAAATAGATCCCCTGGTCATTCAGAAAAGGGGTCGGAGATTCAGAAGAGAGAAAGGAAGTCCAGAATCTACCAGATTCAAATCTAAGTCTTTCCAACATCATTGTAATCAAGTATAAAAGCTACAACTTGCAGTAATCTGCTGTAATCAATTGAAAATCGTCAAGTGAATCAGTAAAGATAAAAAATTCAAAGTGGATGTAGGCACGAACACCGAACCACTATAAATCCTGTGTTGTTTACCGTTATCTGTGATTTGCTGCATTTACTATCTCTTAGATCTGAGTTCTGTGTTTGTTATTGTTGATCTGTGTTGACAAACGGGTGCTTTCGCGATATTGGGTGTTTGTGACCAATTTTGGCGCAAACATTTTGGTGCTTTCACTGAGAAGGCTGATTCAGGAGAATTTGAATTTAGAAACTTAGGAATTCGGATCTGAGAACCATGACGAGACAAACAAGTAAGAGACAAAGGCCAGAGAGAAGTGAACATCAAGGAAGTCAAGAGGCTTCCTCAGGGGCGAATCAGGCATCGATCTTCATCACTAGGGACGAGATGGAGAGAATGATGAAGAAGCAAGAGGAGTTGATCCAGAGTTTATTTCAACAAATAGGACAACTTGGAGCACAGAATCAAGGAGTAACCGGAGTCCGGAACGGAGCAGGACCATCCGACATAGCACGTGGAGTAGGGGGCACACACATGGAAAATGTTGATCCAATCCCTGAGAGAGATAGAGATGCATCTACCCAAGCAAGGAGCAGCAGAGGAGTGAACGCTCAATCAAGGGGGCAGATCCCGGAATTTCCTCGTGGACTCGGGGGGCAGGATGAAAGTAATGAACGGAGATCGCATCTCGGAGACGATGACAAGTTGGCAGAGATGGTTAGAAGAGCTATGAGAGGCGGTTTGGTAAACAAAGATTTGGAGGATGTTAATAGGAGTCCATTCACTTCGGCAATCAGACAAGCTAGGAACCCACCGGATTTCAAGCTACCATCATTAGACATGTATGACGGGAGAACGGATCCCACAGTTCATCTAACAAAGTATATGAGGCATATGGAAGTGTTGGGGGCATCAGAGGAGGTTATGGCCCGATGCTTTCCATTGTATTTGACGGATATTGCAGCGTTGTGGTTTAGACAATTGGAGAATGGATCCATCGGAACATGGAAGGGTTTAATTGAGAGATTTATGAGGCAATTCAGGGTTCACATTACGAGACCCAAGAATGTGATGACTTTGGCAAACTTAAAGCAGAAGGCCGGAGAGACCTTGAGGAGTTATCTAGCGCGATTCAATGCAGCAGCAGCTTCGGTGGATCGGGCAGATCCATCTATGGTGGTGATGGCTGTTGTGTCCGGAGTAGCTGACGGCACAGAGTTCAAAAATTCATTGACTAAAGATCCACCCGTGGATCTAGAGGAATTCTACCACGAGGCAGAGAAGTTTTTACGATTAGAGGATGCTAATGCCGAAAGAGAAGAAGGAGAGGGAATAGAAGTTTATATGCTCAAAGACAAAAAGCCTATCGAAAAGGACTCAGGCAAAGATAAAGGAAAACGAAGGGCTGAGGATTATAATGACAGGTCAAAACGGCAACGGAGGGAGCCGCGATTCACTACTTACACCGAGCTGACTGAGAGTTTGGAGCGGATTTATCAGGACAAAAGAGCAGGTTCCCTATCGTAGACCGATACGAAGGGATCCAACCTCTGACGAAAGGAGATCAGATAAGTTTTGTGCTTTTCATGAATTAAATGGTCATAACACTAATGATTGTAGGCACCTGAGGGACGAGGTGGAAGGACATATCAGAAACGGTATGCTCCTTCAATATGTGAGGAGGCGAGCTTCAGCGGTGGAGCCGGAGCGGCCACCGTCTACGTCATCCAGGGGTGGCCCTGAACCGGGACACCGTTTGATCATCAATTAATTGAAATAACAATGAAAAAGTAGTAAACCTCTCACTAACATGGGTTAACCATTTACACATGTACAAGATCGCGAACGGTCCACAGACATGCTCTGAATGGCTATTAACCTTATCGTTGTGAGAATTTACACTTCGACATCTTTGCTTTGCTTTTGTTTTGTGTTGATTTGGACATTTAAACTTGGTCTGTTTGGACATTTCTGTTTTTAAAATTCATCTGTTGACTAGATATTTGATCCTAATAATTCTGAAATGGCTAAGCTACTTACACATGTACGGGGTCCCGAACGGTCCTTAGGCATGCTTTGAGATGGCGATAAACCACCCTGACAAACGATCCAGGGACCCACGCGAACGTGAGCTTGGTATCGGTAATACTAAGCCCTCTCGGGCACACTAATTCACCTCCAACAGGCACACAAACAATCCAGGAACTCACCCGAACGTGACCCTGGCATCCATAACATCAAGCCCTCTCAGGCACGCAAACTCGCCTCGAACGGCACACGATCGCGAACGATCACAACTCGCCACGAACGGCACTCGACTTCGAACAGTCACAACTCACCACGAACGGCACTCGACTTCGAACAGTCACCACTCGCCACGAACGGCATCCGACCTTGAACGGTCACAACTCGCATCGAACAGGCACGATTCGCCCCGAACGGCACAACTCATCTCACCTCAAATGGCTCGATCACGAACGGTCGTCATTTGAGGTCCGCCACTTGACCGCGCACGGTCGCACTTCACCTCAAATGACTCGATCATGAACGGTCGTCATTTGAAGTTAGGCGCTTGACCATGAACGGCCGCGCTTCATCCAAAATAGCTCGATCCCGAATGATCGTCATTGGAGGACATATGAAACTATCAAATTCTTTACAGATTGGTGATAGGATATGAATATCCAACTCAAGGCATTGCAAAACACACCTTCCTACCGCAAGGCATGTTTCGGGGGGCAAATGTTATCCCGCTTTTTGGACAAAGCCGTGATACCAAAAGATTGATCAAAAACAAAAGACAGTTCATCTCAGAAATTGGTCGTACTTCACTCCGCTATGGATATTGATGAATTTTGTCCAAGTCCGGATTGGGCCAGAATCGACAAGGCATGATGAGCAAAGCCATAGAAGCCATCATCTCAAATTTCAGGACAATCCAAGGTCGTATGCTCAAGTTATGATGGATTCAAGTTGAGAGAGATGGATTCTGCTCAGTTCGAATCCATCACCCCTTCACTAGTTCGAAACCACGAAGTTCGAACCCATCATCCTAGCAATGGTTCGAATCCACCCACGTACGCCCTAGTCCGAGTCCATCAGCTAGTGTCTGCCTCGCATCCATCAGCTTCGACTCCATCAGCTTCGACTCCATCAGCTTCGACTCCATCAACTTCGAATCCACCACAACGGCCTACCTTCGAATCCATTTAGGCCACCTAGCCTCGAATCCATTCCCTCGAGTCCATCAGCCAAAGATCTCCTCGAATCCATGCAAGCGAAGAAGCCCCGGCTCCATCCCAAAACTCATCTTCGAATCCCCAAACAGAGGCAGCTTCGAATCAATTCACACCAGCCTATTCTGATCGATTCGAATGAACACTGGCTGCAACAATTCGAAGCATACATTCGAATCCAACACTCGAAACCATCCAATTCGCACGGTGAGCACCTCGTCGCCGCCTCCACATGCAATAGGATCGATTCAAACCTATGGGTTCGAACCATATGGATTCGAACCATATGGATTCGAACGAACCCATAGGATCGATTCGAAGCAAGCAGCGTGCTAGAGAACCCTATCTTGAATTGATCATAACTTCCAAACCGTTGATCCAAATGCTATGAAATTTTCACAGAAGCTTACATACATGTTGAAGAATGTTCTCACCAAATTTCACCTTGATTGGACATTTCCTTGATCGATTCGAAGTGAAGGTCGAATCGATCCTAATGTGGGCCCGGACCTCCAGATTTCGGGCGAGTGGGCCCCCTCACGTGCCTGAAGCGGTCTTCCCGGATTTTAGGAGAAATATCAGCCTCCTACGCTTATAAATAGAGCCCCTGGTCATTCAGAAAAGGGGTCGGAGATTCATAAGAGAGAAAGGAAGCCCAGAATCTGCCAGATTCAATTCTAAGTCTTTCCAACATCATTGTAATCAAGTATAAAAGCTACAACTTGCAGTAATCTGCTGTAATCAATTGAAAATCGTCAAGTGAATCAATAAAGATAAAAACTTCAAAGTGGATGTAGGCACGAACACCGAACCACTATAAATCCTGTGTTGTTTACCGTTATCTGTGATTTGCTGCATTTACTATCTCTTAGATCTGAGTTCTGTGTTTGTTATTGTTGATCTGTGTTGACAAACGGGTGCTTTCGCGATATTGGGTGTTTGTGACCAATTTTGGCGCAAACACCAGGGTCGTTACATTCCTCCCTCCTTAAAAGAATTTCGTCCTTGAAATTTGAAACAAAGATAATTTAAAAGCTGTTATACCAGCCATTCAGACATACATATCATTCATATATTCACAAATAACCAAACAGTCTATCCTAAACAAACATCACTTGCTATTCGAACACAAATTCGGATAAGCTTTCCTAAAACTATCCAGAGTTGTCTCACGATGATCAACAATCCGAACTGAATTCCTGACCACAGTCAAATTCGACTCAACTTCCAAATTCCTGAACTACTGGTTTAACAACTAATGATGAATCATGAACAAATTTCTAAGATAGGATATACGGAATACACAATGAATTCCAGATATCCACTCTAGCAACCCAATTCTAAAATCTACAGTACCAACTCTTTCCCAATTTTATTGACTTTTTTTCCAGAATTTCAATATCTATTCAATCAACCCCGTACGATGTACATATATTATTCGTACGTAATATCAAATTCGATCGCTTGCTCGATCACATAATTTCACTTTCGAACCAGTATCGTCCACCCGACTTCCTAATACGGACTCAGATCTGGTTTCTTGATCAGAAACTGCCATTCTCCTTGCATAGCCACATCTATGATAGAGAATTTCCAGAATCAATCAAAATCCATATCCATGGTTCGTCGTCGAAAATCGAGTGAGAAAAAATCCTAACTCGGATCGATATAACTATCTCGAAATTCTATGCTCGAATCTGGATCAAATTGCTATGCGAATAGAATAATATACGTACATCATATGTATTTATATCCATTGTTTTTCAACTATATCAATTTCTTTTATTCACATTATTTTGATTTCTATCCACTTGGAATAATTTCTCAGTATCAAATTTACTTAAGAATTTCACCACTCATTTCTTAAGTTTAATATAAGCATTATATATACTCTTATATTATTACTCTACCACTTTAGCCTTTATATCCTCATATTTTAAATCTGAATTTCCAATTCCATGTGAATTTCAATTTATCTTCAATTCTGAATATTGAATTTTATTGACTGTCTTCCATTTATAACTGATTCTATCATTGTTTTAAATTAGTTTCATCTACTAATTTATTTCAATCTCCAATTTGAAATCATTTTGTTGCCAATATTTTTTTTAATTAATTTTTTTTTTTGTTTCTGGTTCCCAAAATTTCTGAAAAGTTTTGGCAGAGCCTCCATTTGTTTAGCATTACATATTTTCATAAGCACATATGTATAGTTTCGACACTTATTACAATTACTTCCAACCAATTCTCAAATCATTCCCTTTAGTTTAAGTGATTTTCAACTTACTCGCTTATATATAATCTATTTAAGCAAAACAAACTCATATTCAAAATCATCCTATTTCGCTTCTAATAATTCATAAAATTTCATCTAATCTCATTTACTTCAAACGACCCATTTTCATATGCAATTCGACAATATTATTGTGAATAAATAATTACTTGAGCTTTATAACAATTTTAAATTGATTCCAACTCAATTTACACTTGATTCCATCCTAATTAATTTATTCACGATCTTTTCATTGCATTTTTCTTTCCTTCAAAAGGTTTGATTCCAAACCATTTTATTAAACTCGACAACCCATATTTTAAATAATCATCTCACAATTTACTTAAGTTATTCATTTTCTTCAAACTGTTCCACCCAACAACTTAAGTTTACTCCATTCCACCATTTTCCATTTAAACCTTAGATTTTATTTTCCCTTATTCAAATCCCATATATTTACTATTTTATTCGACTAGTTCATTCTTTTACCCATTCTTAAATTTTAATTTACATTAACAATTCACTATTGAATTTATTTATAATAAGGTCATTCAATTTATGCTTGAATTAGATTTGTTTACAACTCACCCTAATTCTATCTTAATTCAAATCAATACTTACTTATTTATTTACCTAAAAGCTTATATTGCTCGTTTGAGTCATTTCATCTTATATCCACAATTTCAGATTATATATAACACTTACTACCTTAAGGTATAAATTTTCATTTCACCATTACAATCATTTAACCTTCCAATTTTATATCGAATTTAATTCAAATTCAACTTAAATTTTATTTAACTTATCTCAGGTTGAATTCAAATATATTTCCTTCACTTTCATTACTTAAGTTAAATTTTAGTCCGGATTAAAATTCCCTGATTTCTTCTTATTAATGTCAACTTTACTTTATAAGTTCAATAGTTAATTCATTTAAACTTTTCACATTATTTAAATCGAATTTCTTAGAATTCAATTGCCCGGTTTTCATTTCCAAAACCATTTTGAAATGATAACTGCACATACCCACTTGGTGTATCAAATCAAATTTCCAAATTCCAACACTTGTTTTCACCGAATAAATTTCCCTTTTGAAATTTCTAAAACAACTTGTATACCGAACAAGACCAAACAATATCATGACCAACTTTCTTGGTAGCAAAGAAACTCGAAAATGAATACTGATGATGTGTCATCATCATCAGGATTATTTTCTAGCGACTGAAGTGAGTTCAGTGCTTTCTTACTTCCACAAATTCTTTCCAAAACAATTTCCATTCAACCATATTTTTCCAAAACAATACTCCATTTTTTCCTTCAAATCTTCGGAAAAACATTTCAAACATTCTTAAGATTTTAAATTCCAAAACCTTTCTTTTAAATTCATTTAAACACCTTTCAAATTTCCAGGGCTTAAATTTCTGGTTTAATCTAATTTTAATTATATTCCTTTTTATTTAACCATACTTAGACAAATTTTATTTGGTTATAAACCACTCGAATTTTAAATAATTTTTTTTATTCAATTGTATTATTAACAACCAAACATCCAAATATATATATAATAATTTCATAAAAATATTTCTTTTATGTCAAAATATAATTTTGGGTAAAATTATTTCATTTACCCTACTAAAAAACAATGCTGTGTCGGTTTACCTTGTTTAAGAGTTTAGAAATCCCTATCGATAAAATGGCGTCCCACACATCGACTAGAATCCATAAACACTCAACAGATAAATCATCACAATATAAAAATAATTTGATATTCACTAACAAATACGCGCTCATATCTATTAATACACTCAAACTAATTTTAGAGTACTACAGACTCTATTCTATGAGTTTTTCCTACCAGAGCCAAGGTTATCACCAACCTAAGCTCTGATACCAACTGTGACGACCTGCCCTTCTACTACCATAAAGACGTATCATCATTATGAAAAAAGGAATAGAAATAGAGAAGAAAAGAAAAGAAAGAACAACAGCATCAGAATCTCACAGCAGAATGGAACAAAATATAATGTATCACATAACTATTACATAGTTTTACATATATCAGAGTTATACAATATCAATACATATTACATACATCTGTCAATACATACATCAGAGATACTAACACAGCGGACCTAGATAGATAGCTACATACGTCTGGAAACTCCTGCTCCAAGCTCTCCGGAAATCAAAGTCCAAAACCTATCACTTGGCTACTCATACAAATTTGAGTACCCAAGAGTTTATGAAAAACAAAATATAAAATCCGAGTCAGACATGGGTCTGGTATGAGTAAACGGTTTGAAGTTGTTTAACTTCGAAAAAACATTTGAAAATAAAGGTATCACGTAAGACTCCCCACAAATAAATACGGGTAAGTTTTTACCTTACGCTAACCCAAACATTTCATAGGAAATCCAGTGATATTATAATAGTGTCTAGGGTATTCAAGTAAATAGAAAATAGCCGAAATTGTTACATTCATTAAATTCCAGCTGCTAGCCACAAAAGTGGGTAATACAAATCAAAACCGAAGGGTCTCGTAGGAAAAATGGATTTCCAACAATGGAAGGGCTACTGGGGTACCACCCGTCACAGTAGGGGCCTAGATCACCGTACCGAGGATCACTCCCGACCCCCTACAACACAAGGCCGGAACCATTCCTTACTGAACAGTCCCGAACAAGATAAACCCCACGGTTGTAGCTAGCAACCGCCACACAGCCGAAATAAAAAGGGACATCTAGACAGGGGAATATCATGTCCTGCCTGGGCATGACCCATCTAACCTTGTTGCATCTCCCCTGTTTTAGCCATTCTCGGTTGATGAGGCTTGAGGTTGCGATTACCTTTCAGGACATATCACTTAGAATGCTCATCGTCCGCCTGACGATGTGCTGAAAGCATTCAATCCATACAAGTTCGTTCCGGGTTCGAACGAAACCAAAGGCATTATCTCGTCACACTCATTTTGGAATCACCCTCAGAATCAACGACAATAACCCTTGCATTCTGAAAACACCATTTCGATCTTCATTTCAGAATTCACGGCCTAATGTTTAGATTGGATCGATGTGGTCTTCGGAATATCAATTGGATACCCGATACCGGTCTCATCGAAATCCAAACGCCATTTTAAAGGCCAAGTTGTCTAATTAACTTAAAAAGTTTAAATAATTTAAATTCAACAATTGAAT
Organism: Allium cepa; assembly: GCA_030765085.1. NCBI lineage: Eukaryota > Viridiplantae > Streptophyta > Magnoliopsida > Asparagales > Amaryllidaceae > Allium > Allium cepa. Next base: position 10,200,143 of record CM060937.1, read on the forward strand.
AGACATAGCATTTATCACACATGAATCATGCACAATTATACAGATATATACAAATATATCACAGCATATCACAGAGCATCACAGAATATCATCAAATAAATATCACAATTAGATATTCAACGTAACAATCCGTAAGCAGTCATCTTTAAGTCTTATTTGTAATTAATTCAATTTAGGATTAATTACCTAAGAGTTAACCACTTAACTCTGCTTAATTAATTATTAATTAACAAATAATTACCTATTTCATTTCAAATTGTTTAATTAATGATTCCTTAATTAATTATTAAGTCTCAATTACATAATTATTTTATTTCATACTATTAATTAACTACTTCCTTAATCAAGTGATTTAACTTTAATTACTTAATTAACTGTTCCCTGATCATTAATTGACATCTTTAATTATTTATTAATAAAAATCAATTATCCAATTATTATCTGCTAATTACTTAATTAATCTATAATTAATTCTTAATCAAGTTACTTAATTAATTAACTATTAATTCATAATTGAATCACTTGTTTAATTAACAATTAATCATTCATTGATTAACTTAATTAGTTGATTATATTTATTAATTACTTATAATCCATCACTAATTATACTTAATTACTTAACTTCTAATCATTTATTAGTTACTTAAGTATTTAATTACTATTTATTTATCCCTTAATAATTACATAATTCCAAACTCAATTTAAGATTAAAAGGTTAATCATTCTTTATTATTTTCTAAAAACAATTAATTTATGTTAATCTTCCAACTGAAGTAAAATTTTAAAGGAAATTTTATTTAACCATTTTGCAATCAATTTATTACTCTCACTAACTTATATGTTAATAAGTTTTATACTCATCTTACATTAGTTACCTAAAAATAATAATAATTAAGAGTTTAACACTCTTTAAAGTCTTGATTAAAATAATTTAAACTTGTATCTAAGTTTTTAACTTAAATTGTTAAATATTATTAAATTTTACAGTGTTTACAGTTTTGTTGCAAAACTGTAACTTTACTTACTAACACAAAACATACTACTGCAGTTAACAAAACCGAGAACTGCCTTGGAAAACTCGTACAACACTTCGAGTTACCCATTTCCCTTTCCCGAGTCACCCCTAAACCCCTTCTTCTTCTTTCTTTCTTTTTTCAGTAATTAGTTTAAGTTTTACTTAAGATAACACCTGAAACATCATATCCATACTCAAATACCCGACCCAGAACTCGAAGCAACAACCCACAAAACTCGAGCATCAACACGAGACGCGAACCACTCGCGACACCGATACAGTTTCGTGTCGTACACATGCACATGGCGGCGCCGGAGCACTAGCGATCCTCGCCTCACACAACAAGTCGCGATTTATACGTGGACACGCAAACAAAAATCAAATCACCACAAACGATCGAATCCAAAATATCACCTAAAGCTTGAACAAAAGCTCGAACTACCCTGAGAAATTGCTTCGCCCCCACCAACACTGACCACCGGAGGCAAAGATACTTCACATATGCCTCGTCCACATCCTCCCCTAACACCCCCCCAGAATCACGATCAACTCGATCACGCGATGGCGACCCAACTCGAGATTTACAGAGTATTCAAAACGTATAAACAAAACCCTAACTTTGATTCATTCCACAATTTCCTGCATTACAAAAAATTATTTAACATTTTTCCTATGTTATTACAACTTCAAGCTTACATCATAACAAATTTCATCAATTAAAATTAAGTGAATCATCCGATTTTGACAAAAAACGTAACTTATGGTTATTTTTGAACTGCACCATCAATATTGAATTAAAAATCATTGTTTTTGGTTTGAAAATCCTAACTTTGTATATGTAATCAAAGTATGTGATCAAATCCACAAATTGAAACATTCGAATTTTAACATTTAATTTCTTTTTACCTGTAACTTGAATAAACAGTATATACGAAATACTGTTAAACTTCAATCAAGTTCCCAGTCCTTTGATTTAAGATAAACAAACATACTTAGCTTCAATTTCCAAGATTTATTTGATATAAATGAAGAATATTGATATTCTTCAACTCCTTTGCTCAAAGCTTATGAATACAGAGAGCATTTCAGAACCAAATACTTTAACATATAGCAACACAAAATATACAGGAACCAATTACCAATTTAAACTTTAAAATTTAAATGTTTACTCACCTGCCAAATTTTGTAGACAGAGAATGATTTCTTGATTCCCACTTGAAGCCTGAAGTTAATACTATTCTTGAATCTGTCTGCAGTTTTGAATTAAATTTTTATTTTACTTCTTTCTCTTGTTTTGTTTTCTCAGGTTAGTTTCTCAAATTTTGTTAAGTTTTATAATCGAACACAATAATATGATGGATATATATATATAGAAAGGCTTGGACAGTTGGTACTATTTGGACAGGTTTTACTTGTTTTGACATGCTTTGTATTTAATATACTGAAATGATATTGTAACTCGGCTGTAAGATTTATTTGTAAAACTGAAATGACTCTTTGTTGTGCTAATTAATGCATGTCTTCAAATTTGTTAACATCTATTTATGGTTTCTGATATTAGTTGATATTTTTTTCCTAGGCAAAGATATCTTGTATAAGTATAAATATATGTACTTCAGGTAGGCATAGCTTGTATATGAAGCTTTGGAAAATACATTTGTTTTTAGTTAGATATTTGATTTTGCATAAGGAGATGCTTTATTTTATATTTTTCTGAGAGATTATTTTGTGAAAGAAGGTTATTTTATTTTATTATTTTGTAGCTTGAATAATTATATACATACTTGTCTTATTTTATTTATAGTTTGGCCTAGTTTTTCATTCTATTCTATATTTTGTTCTTAAATTTAATTCTGTATTTTATATTTCACTTAATTTCTTGTTTGTAGTTACATTTTTATTTCTATTTCCTATTTACATTTGATTATCAACATTTAAGTCATATTTCGTAAATTTACTTACCCATATTTATTTGTATTTGTACTTTAGCTAACAATATGTAAATATGTACAATATAATTTACTTACATTTATACTTATTTTTATATTTATTTCCAATTATAATTTATTCAAATTATACACATAAGTTTGAATCATATTTTACATTTATATTTTATATTACTAGAATTAGATTTTAAATTTTAAACATTACCATCTATAGATATTTCTATCAAATGTTAACAAAAGAAAGTATTTTAATTTAATGGTACAAGTTAAATATTATAAAGGGATTTATTTTAAATTTTAGACATTATTATTCATATGTATATTTATTAGATGTAAACAAAGTAAAGTGTTTTAATTTAATTACATAAGATAAATTTTATTATAAATATTATTAAGAGATTTAAATTTTAAACGTTCCAAATCAAATTCCTTTTTAAAATACAAATTTATATAAACAAATGGTAAATATTTCCAAAATCATATTCATTTCAATATGATCAGTTCACTTTTATTTATTTAGATCAAATATTTATTAAAATAAACGGGGCCAAAATCCAGGGTCGTTACAATTCCACTTGCTCTTAGCTTGCTTTTGAACTACTGTGGCGAGAAGGTGCCTTTTGGTTTACAGGGCCCTTAAAATGTGAGGGATGGTGTCGGTTATTTATGTGATGTTTCATTGAATTGTGTGAGAACGTGAGTGTGCACAGATTTGCTCAGATTGAAATTTGCATGGATGTATCACATGTCCTATATGTATGGATGGTTTATTTCCATATTTGAATACATGGATATCTAACTAATACAATAAACACACATTAAAATAGAAACCTAATTTTAGTTCATTATGTCGATTATTATTATTATAATCATTATTTATCAAAGGCAGAGAAGTCTAGTAATTCTACCACTTGAAATTAATTTTCGGAGGTTTGGACGAAATTAATGACGAAACATAAAGAGTTAGAAACTCTAACTATATGGAAAAAATTGAATTAGTAGCTGCAAATAGGCAACTCTTATCTCGACGATGGTGATATCTGGATGTCCATATCAATTATGTTTTATCAACATGCCATCATCCATAGCCTCATAAGATGTTGATAAAACTCAAAACAGAATGATAAAGAAAGTTATATGAAAATAAATCTTGAAAACCTGTTAAATAATAATTTGTGTCTACCATTATTCAAATACACAAGTTGTACATAGATACATTGTTATTAATATAAAGTTGTCTAAAAATATTAAAATTATTCAAAACTTGACAAATATATGGAACTTTCGATTCATACTCTAAGATGATTGTCAGACTCGGCAAAAAATTAATTCAACTGTAAGTTAGAATCAGAAGAGAAATCAAAATTTTACCTTCGACTGATAATAAATCGAAAGCTTGAAACATATTAGGGTAGGTGAAAAAACCCTAACCTACGTTGGCCAGAGTCACTAATTTAGATGAAGGGATTGGGGTTGAGAACGTTGGTGGTGGATAGTAAAAGGACGAGCTGGCCGAATGCACGAAAGGGGTCGGATGTAGGTTGCCGTGGGGAGGAGATTGGGCGGATCGTGAAATTGTGTTTTATGGATTTTTTTTCTTTTTTTGTATTTCATGACCGTCGGAAGTAAAAAAAAGGTAATGTGATGTGGGGGTAACATAGTTGGTAGACATCGTCCCTATGTCATTGCTAAGTATTCTGAACATACAGATAGCCTTATTAATTCCAACTTATTCCGACAACATAACAACTCACTATAAAATGTCATCATAAAATAAAGATCTGAAACATCAATGTTTTCTAGTAGTGTCATCATAATCGCATCCGTGATCACTTTTTCGAATATCAGATATTTATCCACTTTTTGGATACGGATGCGGACGGATATCGAAATTTTCAGATATCCGTTGACAGCCTTAGTACCTTCAAGATTGAAGTAAATGAAAATCAATGTGGCAAACATGCTTTAATCCAACAAATCAAAATGATCTAGCCAATTGTTAAAAAAAAATTCATAACTATAAAATTGAAGAAAATAGATTAGTTTTAAAAGTAAATATGAAAGTCTAAGATTGGAAAATATGGTTTTTTTTTGTAAATATAGAAAACCAAATATTTATAATATTAGAAAATATAAAGTTTAAAAAATAAAGAAGATAAATAAATAGTGAAGTGCATTTCTCTTATAATTTGAACTATCTTCGAAGAAACCAAATTCATGTAAGAATCAAATGTAGAATGCGTAGACTTAAAATACAACCACTAAGTGAACTCTTTTGGTTTATTTTTAAAGAAATGAAAATGTAGTAATTGAATCAATACCCAAAGTATACTTTTATTTTTTGTTGCAATGTTTAGTGTGGAAAAAAACATTCCTTAGAAAATCAAAACAATAATATAATTTGTTAACAATGTATCAGAGAAATCAAAGCTGTAACACCCTTAATTTTTGATAACATTATTCAGGAGATTTAATTAGATAAACTAAATAGAATAATGTAAATAATTTGAGTGATAAGGGGATTGAGATTTCAAAATAAAATTAAGGGTCGTACTTAATTATTTAAATAGGCTTAAGAATGGTTTGTAAGCTAATTAAATAATACAGGGGCTTATTAGGAAAATAGTCGCACCTTATGTCCACATATCCTTTCATTTTCCTATTTACTTTCATTTCACAAAAAAAACGTAAAACATAAAAGGAATAGCCGACCATTGCTAATGAGACGCCCTACCTCTATACTCACACTAGCCAAGGACATTACGTGGTAATGTCGTTGACAAGCGTGAAGAATAAGGCCGTTTAGGAGCGACGATCTATGTAATTGCTTTGTGTGAGTACCGATATGTCAGATAGTATGGCACGCATTTCGTTTCAAGAGGAAATCTGACTGATCAAATAGAAACTCTAAGCTACTACATAGTGGTTATATGGTCTTCGGAAACAAATACAAAATAAGCATAACACAAAATCAGTCATAGATATTCATATCACTAATTCGGAAACAGATACGAATATATCACATAGAAGTGTTCATCAAAGTAGTGGTCATACAATATCCACTACATCACAAAATAATATGTGCAAGTGCTAGACAAAAGAATATGTATACATCAAGAAGTCTCTATCTCGAATGTATAAAAGCAAAAACTACTAATCTAAAGTAGTTAGCCAAAAGTCAGAAGCTAGTCCCCATTAAGAAGTCAAGTGGAAGCACCTGTAACACCTCAGTCTGACCCGAGTATCATTTAAGGAGAAAAATAATAAACGGATCAGTCTTGCTATAAATTTCATACAAAATGAGATAGAATAAGAGATATGGAAAATATATATGTGATAACAACAAAGAATATAAAATATCTCAAATTTTCTCAAACACCAAAAAGAATGCCATATTCTTCAGCTTTATTCACCAAACCATAAATATTGATAGAACTTATCAATACAAATCACAAAAATTGGTGAAACATAAATTCCAGAAATCAATAATTAGAAATCTCAAAAAACACAAAGGCGGAGGCCTATCACAAACGGGAGTGTGAAAACTCACCAACACGTGTATCACCAACGGGACACTATCTCATGGGTCTCTAACTCATAAAAATACAGGGTACAGTCCCTCATTAGGGATGAATGAGCCGAACAATGACGCACCTAAAAAGATACGCCCAATGCATTGCCGAACATCGACGCACCTAAAAAGATACTCCCCATGCACATACTTATTGAGCCAAACATCGACACACCTAGAAAGATACACCCATGCATATACTCGTTGAGCCGATTGCTCCAAGAACGTTCAAAAGACCATGGGTTATAAGCCCACAAAATGAGATGAAGCTCCATAAATCGGGTTATAGTCCCCCACGTAGACAAAAAGACATCGCATATCGCTAGTCTAAACCATAAAATGATCATCATTGATCAATCTGAAATGTAAATTACACTAAGCTAGCAAATAAATGAGTTTAGCTTCATGTCCCATAATCACTGGCTTAAATTAAATATTTACAAACAGATTATATTTCCACTCGAAAATTGTCACAAGATTTCAATCGAACAAGTCCAAGAATTAACAAATGAAGTAAACTCAAGTGTTTCATACCACTTGTTTTGCTAAGCCGTTTGATTAGATTTCTCATATGAATGAGTAAAGGTTTGTATATACTAATAGATTGAAAAACAATTTTAAAAATGAGCTTTGTATTAAAAATAGCGTTGAAGTCGTTTTTGTGAAAGAGTTTTTGTATTTACTACTAGTATAGAAACCTTTGTATTTTAAAGTGACAAATCACGAAAATGATTGTAGAAACAATCAATCACCAAAAATTCAGATTCAACGACATGAATCAAAACCAAGAAAATTGATTCCAAATCCATCAAATGGATATTCCAAAAATCCAGAAAAAAGTCATCAAAGTCGAGAATAAATGACAACAACCAATCGGATCAACCAAGAATCGATAAAATGGAAATCCACTCAAGAATAGATAATTTGGCTGAAATTAACAACATTAAACGTCTGGTGGTTACCCAAAAGTATGAGCTGAAGGTCTTGAATTTTCTTCCAGATCATCCAAACGTTTGGGAAGTAAGCTCAGACGTCTGAGCTGTACATCTGGAATTTTTATTCCGATGGTTGAGACATTTGAATGTTATACCAGATGTCCGAGCTGAAGCTCAGGGCAAAAAATCAGCCTAGGCCATTGATGGACAAATCGGTTCAGAAGCGATAGGATGAGCAACGGAGGATAGGGATTTATGCCAAGCGACAACCCAGCCCTATAGGCTCTTCAATAAACACCAAACAACATGTCCAGACATCCATGGTAGGATTTTCATAGATTTTGATCTCAAAATACCAAAAATAGGAAAATTCACCAAACAAATTCTATTCAAAAGCAAATGAACATGAAACAGATTTTAGGAATTCACACCTAACAACCATCAAAAATATAGATATGGATGTGAGTTCAAGGACTCACCTTTAAATCCAAAAACAATGAATGAGAAGCTCTAAAACAAAGGAAAGATCAACCTCTCTTTAACTTCAACTCTAGGATCTCCAATCTATGAACATAGATAAATATTTTCTAAATTAGATTATAGGAAATTTCTGAAAATTGGAGAGGAATTGAGATGGAGAAGATGAAGAGGATGCTTACCTAAGCTTCTCCTTGATTTCTAGAACTTCAATTAAAATTTCCTAAGAATTTAGGTCTTAGCAATTTTGATTTCATTCCTTTTTCCCCGTTTTTCTTTTAGGGCTTGAGGGTGTTAGGAAATTTAAAAATGAAATGAATAAAGAGGAGAGGAGTGGGATGTTTATGGTAAGGGGTTTGGGTTCTCTTGTTGGGTTAATGGGCTAGAATACAACCCAAAGCCCAAACAAAATACCAAAATCCTAATCAATTCCAAACATATCGATGTTTATACTCAAAATGATTGTAAATGCCATTTTGAACTCAATGAAAGTAGTCTCGAATCCTAATTTGACTATTTACAAAAAGTAGCATTTCGTACTTTAATCCAACTAACAATGCTATATTTAAATAAAACATTTAAATATATAATCGTAAAATATGGGGGTTGTTACAGACTCTCCTCCTTAAAGAAATTGCATCCTCGCGATACTTAAGAAGAAAACAAAAAGTAACAACCACGCTACGGCATAACAGCACAAATGAAAATTTTGAAGTGAGAAGTTCACCTTAAGGAGCATGAGAAAGTAAGTCCGGATGTGTTCGCTCGATGAATTCTCTAAATTCCGGAGAACAATCCTTAGGAATTGAGGACCTGTTTGTACCGAAATTGGGCACAACACCTTTCAGAAATTTTTGAAGAGATAATAAATGAAGAATATAAGTTGAAAATGAGGATTATCTAACAAAAACTCCAAATAACAGTAAAATAAGGACAAAGACAAGCAGTTTATAGTGGTTCGGTGCGCTGCCTACGTCCACTGTGAAGTTTTTGCAATTTTATTGATTCTCTTTCAATGTTTACGGGTGTTTACAACAAGCAACGGCGAGTTACAATTGGAAATTCGAAATCAACAGAAAATGTATGATGTAGGATGATGAAGATCTCGATCCGACAGAGTCTGGGCACTTGAGAATCCAAAAGATCCCTTTTCTGTTGGCTCTAGAGCTCTATTTATAGGCGTAGGATGCTGATATTTCGCTGAAAACTCGGGAGACCACTTCTGGCACGTGAGGGGGCCCACGTGCCCTGCCTCAGGAAGTTTGGGCCCACTTTGACATCGATTCGAACTCCATTCGAATCGATCGGAAAATCATCCAATCGAGGTGAAATTTGGTGTGGACATTTTTCAACATGTATGCAAGCTTCTGTGAAAATTTCATGGCATTTGGATCAGTAGATAGAGAGATATGATGAATACGAGCTGACGTTCTTCATGTAGCTGTTTAGTTTGAAACCATCCTTTCGAATCGATGGTTTCGAATCGATGGTTTCACACGCCTCTGTGATGACGTGGAGCGCAAACCTCGAATCGATCCGGTCTTCACTCCGAGTTGACCGCGTCGACTCTATATATCTCGGCGTGTTTGTACCGATGAATGACACGTCACAATGGCTAGTTGTCCCGGTGGATTCGAACGAAGCTTCATTGATGGGTTCGAACAAGGCTTCAATGATGGGTTCGAACAAGGCTTCATGGATGGGTTCGAACAAGTCTCCAATGATGGGTTCGAACAAGGCTTCATGGATGGAGTCAAACGACCGATGCTTGATAGATACGAGCTTTGTAACTTCTCCATGGATGCGAAGTCAACACTGGCTGTTGGATACGAGGTCCATCGATATGAACTCGATGGATTCGAAGTTGATGGAGTCGAACCGAGGCACTCCGATGGATTCGAATTTGATCGATACGGAGGGGATCGGTTCGAATCAGTGTTCGGTGGTGGATTCGAAACCTAGGTTTTTCCCTTCAAATTGAATCGATCATAACTCGAGCATATGAACTCGGATTGACTTGAAATTTGAGATGTTCACTTCTATGATCTTTCTTGTCATGTCTTATCAATTGTAGCTCAATCTAGACTCGAACAAAGTTCAGCGATATCCATAGTGAAACGAAGTATTACCAATCTCTGAGATGAACTGTTCTCCGTTTTCGATCGATCTTTCGGTATCATGGCTTTTCCAAAAAGCAGGATAACAGGACCATTGAACTTTCATAAGCGGAACATCTTTATTTCGAAGGCGTTTAACCTCCGTAGGGATGATACGAATAAGATGTTGCTCATAAGTCAAATTAGGTAAAACTTCAGATTCTTCAATAACATTGGGCTCAAGAATAGAATCGGAATCTCTAAAGCATTTCCATAGTTGAGAAACGTGGAAACGTCATGAATAGCAAAAAATTGAGCCTGTAATAAAAGGCGATAAGCCATGGAACCAATGCGTTCAGTGATGGGAAATAGGCCAATATATCGAGGTGGTAATTTTCCTGATCGATTGAAATGTACAACACCCTTCATAGGTGAAACACAAATAAACACCAAATCTCCTATAGAAAATTCCAATTTCCTTCTTCGGTTATTGGCATAGGAGTTTTGTCTACTTTGAGCTTCTCTCATCCTATGGTGAATATGGTCAATCTTTTCTATGGAATCACGAATAAAATCTGGACCTAAAACCAGGTTCTAACGGGCTTTAAGCCAATACGAAGGAGATCGGCATGGCCTTCTATAGAGTGCCTCGATGCCATACCAATCTTTGGAAGCTATTGTTGTAAGAAAACTCAAAAAAAGAAATATGATCTTCCGAACTTCCACCAAAATCAAGAACACATGCACGAAGAAGATCTCCAAGAGTTTGATTCACGCACTCTATTTGTCCGTCGGATGGAGGACGATAAGCGGTGCTAAAAGAGAAGGATGAGCATCAAAGCTACATAAAATAAGAGATGAACATGAATGGGATTCACGATTTCGAATCTTAAAAGTGGACAAAGTCTCAAGATCATTCCATTCGAATATCATCATGGAAACAACAACTTGTTTCTTTCGACTAAGGGCATCAGCATCATGATTTCCCTTTCTGGGAGTACAGACAATATCAAGATCATAAGATGCAAGGAATTTGATCCAATGTTGTTGATGCAAATTAAGTTCCTTTTGAGAAAACAAATACTTCAAAGATTTATGATGTATGTAGAGAACAAAATTCTCTCCCAAAAGATAATGACGCCAAATTCGAAGAGCGAAATAAATAGCCGCGAGCTCCAAATTATGAGTGGCATATCTAGTCTCGGTAGGCTTTAATTGTCTAGAACATAAGCGATAAAATGTTCCCTGTTTGCATGAGAATGACGCCCAAACCAATACGACTAACATCCGTACAAACTACGAGGTCTTGGTTCCCCTCAGGAATCACAAGAATATGGGCGTCTGAAAGGAGTTCTTTTAATTTTTTTGAAAAGCAGCTTCTGTGCTAAATCATTTATTTCATACTCCTTTTTCTTGAAAATCTAAAACATACAAAATTGTGATTAACTTTACATAATCATCTTTTTAGAAAAATTTACTTATTACAAGTCAATTTACTGTGTCTGACTGTCTCATCATAGCGTTTAGGAGATTCCTATCAATAATGTTGATCAAGTGCATCGACCAGAATTCTTAAAGTCCTCAATGGGTAAAACAACACAAAATCCTCTTCTATATGATAAACATGTCTCTTAAAAATTCTACGAATATTTTTTGTTCGTTTTGAGAACAAAATCCATAACTCAAATAAAATCGCCACCAAACCATCCCATTTTGTTTTGGAATCTCCACCACGTACACAGTTGTTAAAGTGGTTTACAGTATTGGTTAGGAGTATGATAATATCTGATCCCGGTCTCTTTATCAACCAAACGCTTATTTCAAATCGTAGTCATTTCATTTTAAATAGTTCGTACTTCATGTCGAAATATCATATTCATTTCAAAATCTTATCAATTCGATATCATCATTCACTTTAAATAATATTCATTTTTAGAATCGTAACAATTTCAAAATTATAACACTTTCAAAATTTAACACCTTTGAAATCAAAACATTTTTGGAATCATAACACTTTTGAAATCATAACCCTTCCAACGTAAACAGTTTAGGCATTGAAAATTGTATATAAATTAAAATAATTATAAATCAAAACAGTTTACATATCAAAATAGTTTATATATTAAAATATTTTTAATTAAAAATAGTTTATACTTATTTAATGAGATTATATTGAAATATTTTCCAAATTAGAGTCGTTTCATCCAATTCCACAAATCGATTCAAATCAACTTAAATTCCAAAATTCATTTAATCAATCCCAGCTCAAAACTTTCAATTTAAAAGGTTAAAATTTCAATTCAAATTCTCAATAAACCATTTCAATATTTATCGATTTCAAATTCGGGTTTAAACAATCTCCTCAATTCCAATAAGATTCATAGTTTAAATATTCAAACAATTTCAATATAAGTTTTATTTAGATTTCAACATTTCACTCTAACTTTATTCAAATTGGAAAATATTCACTTAATCATTTTAATAACAATGAAATCTCAATTTATAATTTAAATCAGCACTAAATATTCAGTCTCAATTTTATCTAAAATTGAGAATATTCATTAAATCACATTTTTATCCATCAAGTTATCAATATATCTTTCAAAATCTCAAAATCAATAAGTGGAAATCAATTCTTATTTAAATTCAATTATTAATCAATTTAAATTCCAAGTCAACATTAATTTATCTTCCCAACCTTATTGCTAAAGTTATAAAATATCTATTTTCAAAATATTAATATAAATTTAAATAAATACTTAAACATATTATAAACCAAATAAATTAAATTTTATTAAATTAAATCTTATTATCAAATGTATTTATGTTAAACCTTATTTTATATATTTTTAAAATAATAGAATTATAAGAAGAATCTTAAAAATTACATTTTCAAAACTATCTTATAAATTTAAAATTTCCAAAACATAAGATTTCAAAAACCTAAATTTTACACATTAAAATAATTTCTTTATATTATAATTTAAAAATCTATATTTAATAAAATCTATATATTTCCTTTCAAACTTTGGCAATCATTTTTCAAAATAGACCAACGGTGTTTGTATATAATTTTCTATCATATGGTCAAGTGATACGAATATTTATCATTCCAATCCGTAGTAATTTAATATTTACAGGTGTATATCATTTCAACCCGCAATCCCAAAAATTAAATACAATGAAAATCGCTTGGGTTCATCATTTCAACTTATATCGATTTTCCTCTAGTTTATAATATCGTTCGGGTATGTATCATTTCAACCCATACGGATTTCTAAAGTAATAGGGAACTTTTAGAGAGAGAACAAATATGATAATAATATAACATATCAATAACAGGCATATATCATCAATAACAAATTTAGATATAATATATACAAAAAGGTTATGTTGTCATATGTCATAGGTAAACAATTGTAGATAATAGCACATCATATTTAATAATAAAATAACTTAACAAGTCAAATTTAACAGCATATTTCACATTTTCTTCTCTTTGTATCCACGCATTTCGTATCGATGACGTGTGTAGAAAATCCAAAGGAGATCCACTTTTCATGTCGTACGACTAAGTCATCCATTTTTCTGAATTCCTTCGTATCGCTCCTTTGCATTACTTCGTATCGCTCCACTTGCTCGTAGCTTCATATCACTCTTCTAAATATTGCTTTGTATCACTTATTTTTACTTGCTACTTCGTGTCCATAGGTAATGACCCATTCGTATCGATCCAGGAGGTGGAAATTTGTATCGATGGCTCAAAAATGCTTCGTATCAACCAACTTGAATGTTGCTCTACGCATCGATTGTTTTAGCCAACCGATATGAATGAATGTCGGATGGTGATCGATAAAAAACATATCATGTTGATGGATACGAAGCAATATGGTTGATGGATATGAATTGCGGTGCATATTGATGGATATGAAGCAAAAGCGATGCGAAGGGGCTAGATGGATGGATTCGTATAGGTTGGTTTCCTTGGCTTGCATCGATCATATCCTGAGCATATGAACTCCAATTGGCTTGAAATTTGGAACATTGGCTTTCATAGCTTTTCTTGTCGTGTTATATCAATTGTAGCTCGGTCTGTACTCGGATAAAATCTACCGATATCCATAGTTGAACTGTATATAACTGGCATTGGAGAAGAACTGTCTCTAGTTTCTAGTCGATTCCTTGGTGTCATGGCCTTGCTAAAAGACGCGATAACATTTGCCCTCCAAAGTACGTCTTGTGTGAACATGACATGCTTTGAAAAGTTGCCATCTTCATTCTGAAGAGTTTTGTCTGATTTGCTGAATAGTTGTTGTCCTTTATGACAAGTGACGCGGCCTTTTGATGGATTTCTAGTAGTATAAACACTGGATCGTTATTGCCGATGGTTGCATAACATACAGTTTTAACTTAGTGTTGAGTGCCGAAAGCATGTTGTTCATCGCTGTAATTGTTGCCAGGTAAGCACTTTAATTCCTGCTAATTTTAAGAATTAAATGTTGATTCACAATGTATAGGACATATATAAACTTTGCTCTTGTCAACATTTGTTCGTTTACGAGTCGTTGCCGGTTTTCTTGGATCGAATCCTACGTCGATCCTCTCCTGAATCGATGTGAAATTCGAACATAATAACGTCAGATGGTTGTTCTGCAATATTAGTTCGTACCGATTCTCTCCTGGATTGATGTTAAAAGTTACAAAGCGTTGATATCATTCATGTTGATGGATACGAACTTAGTTCGTATCGATGAGATCCAAGGGATACGAAATGCTTTTACGTGCCTGAGGTGTGAACTGCAATGCTTTGATTTTGTATCCATGATAGTTGCTATTGTTTTGGTCCATTATTGGATACGAGTTGTTGGTAGCAAGTGAAAATTGGATGGAAGCAAAGCTGTAATTTGTATCGGTTCACTTAGGCAGCTGCTACTGCAGGGGAATGGACACAACGCATGCTCTTTGCATCGGTTCGGTTAGGAGCTTAGCGTGTTTTAACTATTTCTCATAACATAAGGGCGCGTTCATCTTTTGCTTTCATTTCCATGCTCATATATATAACTTCGTACTTGGTTGTATCCCTTCATTGGCTCTTACTTTAATATCTTTGCCTTCGTATCGTTTGCTATGTAAAGAAAGGAAGAAAACCTTATTCTCTCCTTCGAACTGAAATGAACCAACACTCGTCCCTTTGAATTAAGTTCTAGAAATAGGTAAATAACTGACCGCATTAACCTTAATGGGACGAGACATGAAATCTCATGCCATGCCATTCAAATTCATGGTCGAACGTTGTGTAGAGGAGATGATTGAATGCGAGGTTGAGGAAGGCCAATGATGTCTTCATGTTGATTCGAGAAGAAGGTGTTTGGAGGGATGCAAAAGAACTTCTCTTTCAACTCACATCAATAGGAAAAGGAAGGGGTAAGGAGGGTTATGAAAGATTTGGTAGATGGTGGTTCGGCCTTCATTTCGTATCAATAGATTGGAGAAGAAGATGTTTTGGTTTCATATCGGTTATAACTTGAAGTTTCGCATCGATCTCCAACCTCTGATTTCATATCAATAGAGGGGTCTTAAACTTCGCATCGATCACTTTAAATGGATATGAAGCCAACATACTTTGATCGATAGGAAGTTTTTGTCTCCCTGATCGATACCAAACTGAGTCACTCGATGGATACGAAATTGATGTCTTTCGATCAATACGAAATGATCGGCTTGGATCGATGTGAAGTGGTTGGCTTCGATCAATACAAATTGAATCCCTTGACCGATATGAAATTATTAACCTCGATTGATATGAAATGCAAATCTTGATCAATACGAAATTAAGGTCTTTGCCATGAATGATCTAGGTTTTGACTATGATGGATACGAAATTTCATGCACGTTCCAACACTGGACTCCGGCGAACTACTGCCTTGCATATTTTTGACTCGACCGTTTAACTACACATTTAACTGCCTATTGTAGCTCGTCGATGGAGCTATAACTTAACCAGTTCACTTTAACTCGGACAAAATCTCTGAAGTCAGGATGGCACGGTTGTGGCGGTCAGCCATGACAGTCATTTCGATTGAATTTCAAAGTCTCATCATCTAAACACCTTGCTAATTTTTATAGGACATTCTTATGTACCGTAAAACATTGCATTGCACAACACAATCATGCACTTCACACTGAGGCACACACGAGATTATTATCGTCTAACGATAATTTTAGATGAGTTGATTAGTTATAGAATCCGGAAGTTCGCCGCAGCCGGAGACTCAAAATCCAACTTCTTCAGTTATAGTATTGTTGAAAATTGAAGTTGAAATCATTAATCCAGCTACAGATGAGCTTCTTGGAGTAAATGTAATTCTGAACCCGCAAGATTTGGTTCCATCTAACGTTTCCGACTTCATGTTAGGAAGAATTTGTCTACGTCATGGGCTGTTGCCAAACGACGTTCTGCTTCTAGGGCCAAATGACAGGCTACATGCTCCCTTAGAGGGATATACTGCTATTATCGACACTCATGCACAGCCGGGACACTTCCTCCATTTAACTAGTACACTCGAGAATTGTTGTCTTTCCTAGGGATTGCTCCATCGTAGTTGCATCTGAACGGGTATGATTTGTAAAACAGCACATTCATTGTCTTTATGGAGCATATCTTGCGGCCTCCAACTTCGAAAAAATCAATTTATATTTAATGTCAAAAGTCACGGAGACAACCCTTCTTTCACGTTCTTAGTGGTGGTTAGGAACTGCCAAGTTGTGACCAGCGCTTGGACCAGATTAAACTACTACAAAACTAAGTGGTTCTATGTCTAATGCCCACCAAGCTTCGCTAAACGATGGATAGTTAGGCGTAAGTGCTTCAGCTTTACATTAATTGACTAAGTGATCTTACTTGATATCCATTCTAACATTTTGTTTCTTTTACAGCCTCGATTCTATGGTAGTATAGGGAAATTATAAGGCTTCTCCAGGAAGTGCCGGCGGTAGATAGAGAAATTAGCGGAGTGCTTTCTGACGAAAATTTGAGGATCGTCGGCCTGATCGGAGAGAAACGGAGTATCGGGCTTGAGGGACCCTTCAGAGCTATGCCATCAAGGCAAACCAAGCGAAGAGGTCCCGGTATCATTATTTTCGAGGAGAGCGGCGATGTGGATACTCATTCTAAAGACATACCAACACCAAGGCCTTCGCAAAGTCATCATCAACAGGATAAAATAAGGAGAGGAAAGGCCACTGTGCACAAGGCTCCGAGGCATAAGTCTATCTTTGTGTCTCCTCCTACCGTAGGGATATCTATTTCTGAGATTCCTTCTTCTCACGTGGATGGTCCCTTCGTTGGGCATGCCAACATTCCAATCCCTGATCATATATCCCTTCCAAATGATACTGAGTTAGAGGGACTTCAAACGCCGATAGACATAGGCGAGTCAACTCCTATGAGTGCGGTCGAAACAACTGGTTGGTTGGGGCTAAACACATACATGCATACACTTCAAGGCACCACACTTCTAATGCATATGAAATAACTTAACTCTGAATATAATTAACTTCGTTTTTCTTTTAGTTTACAAACACGATGAATAGGCAAGATTCTATGCTCGGAAGCCTCCGTTCGGCACGCCAGTCATCGAGTTCGTACCATGAGTCCCGCAGAAGGGAAGCTGAAAGAGATCGCGATCGCAGTCAATCGACCCAGGAGCGCTATGAGAGGGAGAGAGACAGAGATAGAGAATACAGATACCGCTCCCGATCTCGCCCTCTGCCTCCTCGGACCCCGAAACAATCCTCAGGTCATGGCAAACAACCTTTAGAACCTTCTGTTAGGAACTAGAGATAGTGGTTTTGATGACAACAACCTTTGTAACTTATTTTATTATAACTTATATACTAACACTATTGTTTATATATATATATATATATATGTGTGTGTGTGTGTGTTATTATGCAGGATATATATAAGGTAGGCACTGATTATTGAAGACTATACAGTATAATGATCAAGAATGAAGAAATCAAGTTTGAAGACTCATGAGTATCAAGATTAAGATTTCAGGATAAGTGTCTAGTTTTTGTTAAAACTTCATAATAGCATGGAAATCTTCATTCCAATTTTCATTTGGGTTGGAACCCATTTCTACCTTCTTATTGGCTTACAAACTCATGGCAAGTAGCTTACAAACCTACGACAAGTGGCTTACAAACCCATGAACATCCTGGTTTTGTACAAGTTCTCGAGTCCTGATGTGATGAGATATTCTATAGGAAGAAGCTTGCAAAACTACTTCAAAATGGTTTCTCAAAATGATTTTCAAAACATCTTTTCAAAATATTTTAGCCTTAAAAATTATCTTTTCAAATGATTGTCAAAAAAATGTTTTAGTATTCTTGGCTTTTGTGTATTAAAATATAGGAAAATTAGTTTATTTTACTCCAGAATCATTTCATCTTGTTTTCCTTTTAATACCATTTTCAAAACAAATTTTACATTGTTTTTAACTAAGGGATGTCGACATCATGGGATACCCCATGTCAACATGATGGGCGTTAAATTCAAAAGTTTCAATTTTCAAAAGAAGTGTCTATTTGTTTAAATCTCTTCACAAATGGTTATGACAGTTGGTGGTTTAAAAATAGCCTTCACAAACGAATTTTTTAACTAACTATTTTCTTATTTCTCTTCACTCCTTCTTCCCCACAAATCCATATTCTGAAATTTTCATATTTTTAAGATCGTGCCGAAATTCAACCGAATTCTCAAGTGATTCAAATTAGAATCTCATTCTTGTTTGATTCTCTGCACTCTCTCAAAGAACAAAGTGCTATTCAAAGTTATAGGATCAATTTGTAATCAAAATTTTATCGAGTCTCTCTATAAGGTATGGTTGTGCCTGGAAATCAATTGGGTGATCTTACGTCCCATAAATCAAGAGAGTTTGCCATAGACTCGAGAGACAAGAGGGTAACTCGAGGCCTTTAGAAATTGAGGATTGTAATCTCGACATTGGTATAATAAAAATCTGTGTGAGGTGTTTGACTTGGTACAGGACTGAATGTTGGGTAACTTCGTACCAATATAAAACCCAGTGTGCTCTTTCCTTTTACTACTTTTTATTTACTTTCCGCATCTGTGTTTGATTCTATGATTGTTCTATGATTAAGTTCTACATTTGTTTATATCGTAATTTTTAAATTAGTCCATATAAGTCTTAGAATCCATTAAACACTATTCACCTCCCCTTTAGTGTCAAATTAGCCTTAAGTTCCTTAATACGCACTCCCTTTCACCTTCACGTCAACAACCATCTTCTCAAGCTCCCATGCCCGATTCACAACGCCATAGAACTGAGCCGAAACTCCCTCTATCATTGAAAAAGCCATTACCAAGCCCACTGGGGAAGGAGCAATCAAAATTTCCCAGTTAAGAAAATATTTTTCGAACATTTGTTTCGATGGCTTTATCTTCCCTCCTCACCTAAAGAAAATTCAAGCTGAGATAGAACAAACGATGCATGAGTACATTCACGATATTTATACCCAACACAAGGAGTGGATGAAAGCCGCAGATAAAGCATCGGTGGTGGCTTTTGAGCAAGCAAAAACAATCTAGTGGTTAGAAACCGACCTCGCTCAAAAGGACCATATTATCCAAGTGCTCAATGATGAAGCTGAATCTTCTCGAAAATCTAAAATAGTAGCCACCAAGAAGGCTGACGAGGCAAATCAATCAATGGAACGAATGCGACAAACGCATTTCGCATTGGTTGTGGAGATGGGTCACCGAAACACCACAGTTACAACTAAAAGGGACGTTGCTCTAAAGGAACTTAACGAGTTTAAAGCCAAAACTTCTAAAATCATTAAAGAAAAAGATGATGCGAGCAAGCTGTGGTGCTCCGAGGTGAAAGGGATGCGGCAGCACTCAAAATTCGAGAGGCCGAGGCTAAGGTTGAGGATGAAGTTAAAATGGTTGAAGCCAGGTTGGAGGCCAATATCAAAGACCTTCTGATCACATATACTGAAACATGGAAACTTGTACTGGCTTGACAATTATCGAACACACATGTACAACACTTGGGGACGATTAGTAGAAGATGAAAAGGCCGAGCTCCAAGCTGAGTTGATAGGCGAATTTGAGCTTGAGAACTGGGTGTTGAGCGAAGATGATAGGCAAGTTCTCCATGATGCCATGATTGCATATGAAAAGAAGAGACTTGGTACATAACGCTCGGAGGCTGGAGAAGGTTCTGGTGTCGAGCACCATGACGTAAGTCCTAAAATTCTTGTGCCGACCCAGGCTGGAACTACATCTACGATTGATCCCCAGTCTATTCCTATATACAACCTCGATCTGTCGTAGTTGTCACTAGTCCAAGAGCAAGTATTTGAAGCAGCTCCACCAGCCGCAAGTCAAACTGAGGAAGGTACTGAATATTTCCTAAGCTTGTTAAAAACCATAGCATTACTTGAATTAATTATTCATAGTTCTTTTTTTTCTATTCAATGATTGGAGCTTCATCTGTTATGCCTTTGGCGACCCAAGAGTTACATCACGAGTGGGAGGTTATCATAACGGAAGCGACCACGACAACGGCTACTACACCTACAGATAGGGTACGAGGGAGCGCACTTACTTCCGATGAACAGATGATGGAGGAACTTCTCGATCATCACAGTGAACCGTTCGCTGATGTTCCGTTTGTCATGAGTGGAAGCGCTCCTGTGACTAGTTCCTTGGGCCAAATTGCTAACATTCCAGGTGAGACTCAAATGATTCGCGAAGAAGAAATAATAGCTAAAATTAATGCAAAGATGGAGGCAGTAGCTCGGGCTAGGAGGTGGAATGGCGGGCCTCGGTCTAGCCCCTTTACGAATGATTTCTCCTAGTGGTACGGTCATCGACACCAGTGTGCCCGTTCCGCCTCCTACTGTTGATCATGTCCTTCCGACTCTGCCTTCAGGAAGCATTCCAACACATGTGAGTTCGAAAGAGGAAGTTGATATAATGCCCCGGACTCGAGATCAGCCGCCAAAAGGCAAGGGCTCAAAGAGGAAGTCAAGTGGCAACTCCAACGGATCAATGCCGAAGAACAACCCAAGAAAAAAGAAAGAGTAGACATGTCTCTTCGGCTCATTTTTGATAGATAGATAGGAATCTACTTTTGCTTTCTTTTTGTGGACCGCGTATAGATGCGGATTCGGCCTTCGCTAGAAGGACTTTTGGCATAGATTTATACTTATCCTTTTTATTCTAAAGAATGATTGAAATAAAATTTATTTTGTCTTCTGTACAACTTGTGTTAATTGGTTAAGTGTTTCAACACTCGAACTTCCATTCGATACACTTGTAAAACTTTAGTTCTTTAATTCGGACCCAGATTTAGTTGCTAAGTCTCGGGGTTACTGTTTTGGGTCGCGATCAAATGTTATGTCGAATTCCAATATCGCACTATCTTAATCAATGATCGGTACTTAAGTTCTGTCCCCAGATTCAAGGTACATTGGAAAGATCAGTCAACAATCGTTGTTTGCCTTTAACACATCAATCTTAATCTTTATGAAGCGGAGCTAAAGCATAACGAGTTTGGGTGGCCGAATCACACTCGCTCATTAGTTGGTGATCATGTCTACACTCTAAGGATTGCACCTGCTCATCGGCGGTCGGTTATGCCTCCTTAAGTTTTAGTCATATGTCCACGCTCCGAGGACTTAAGTTGTGACAGCCCGCAAATCCGTACCCCTTGAATCAACACTATTCTACCTCTATTAACTCAAGTGGCACAGAATTACGAACCATTAGGGTTAAAGAAAAGAGATAGAAGAAGAAGAAACTAAACAATATCAGAATCTCACAGTCGCAACGGAATAAAATATAATAATGAATATAGAACTTTACACAAAATGAAAACTATCACTGTTTTACATATATCACATCATCACAAATCAGAGTATCTCATACATCAAATTACCAATCAGACATACCATACAATCACAGCAGCGGAATATACATATATATATATATAGATAATACGTCTCGGGCTCCAGCTCCTCTCCTGCTCCAAAGCATCCTGTCCTGTACAAATAATACTCGGTCTGACCCGAGCATTATAATGAAATAACACCCGAGTCAGTCTGGAATACCAGCTGATAATAATGCATCCAAATTTATTATTAAAGTTTCAAAATCCTTTGAAAACAAAAGCATCTCGTAAGACCACGCCACAAATAAACATGTCGGGTTTTTACCTTACGATAGCTAAAACACTTTTTATAGAAATCCTCTGATATTATAATAGGGTCTATTCACAAATACTTATAAAATAGCCGAAATTGTTACATTTATTAAATTCCAGCTACTAGCCACCGAAGTGGGTAATACAAACAAAACTCGTACAAGTCTCGTAGGGAAAATGGATTTCCAACAATGACTAGGCACTGGGGTACCACCTGTCACAGTACGGGGCCTAGATCACCGTACCGAGGACTACTCCCTTCATCCCCTGCAACACAAGGCCGGAACCATTCCTTACTGAACAGTCCCGAACAAGATAAACCCCGTGGTTGGCGCGACCAACCACCCACTAAGCCGAAATATATAAGGGACATCTAGACAGGGGAAATATCTTGTCCTGCTTGGGCATGACCCACCTAACCTTGCTGCATATCCCCTGATTTTCAGTCATTCCCATTTGATGAGGCTTGAGGCTAAACGTTACCTTTAGAACGTTTCACTTAGAATGCCCATCGTCCACCTGACGATGTTTCGCAAGCATTCGTCTATACAAGTCCGTCCCGGGTTCGAACGGAACCGAAGGCACTACTCCTACTACATCCATTTTGGAAATATCCTCAGGATTAGTAGCGACTAACCCTTGCACTTTCACTGCTCCATCTTCGACGCCGAACACGTTTTTCGCACGAAACGTACAAATCGGATCGAAGTGGTTTTCGAGAAATAAATCTCGATCCCGGTCTCTTCGAAACGATCAACGCATTGTCCAATATTGATAGTCGGTGATTTAACTATCAATTTATATTTATGAACATCCATAAGCATCCATCACACAATAAATAATATTCCATATTATTTATTTACCTCAAATATCTTTAAAAGATATGTTACCCAATTTTCAAATCTCATTTGAAACCATTTCCCAAAATTTCTCCTTTACAAGGTAAATCATTTACCATATATTCCCATTGGAAATATCCAAGTCCAAAACAATTTAGATTTAAAAACAATTTAAAACATTTTAGTTTAAAATATATACTTTAAAATAGGTAAATTTACTACTAATTATTTACTCAAAATATAATTTCAAAATATTTAAAACAAAACTATTATGCAAAATATACTTGGTTTGAAATAAGGTTTTAGTTATACTATAATTAAAAAGTAGAGTTTTTAAAGAAATTTATAAATTTCAACAACTTTATTCAAGAAACTAGCTTTAAGCGAAAGTCCATTTGTAAAGATAATTATTAAGGTATTTATAAAATTTACTATTGCTAATATACATATAATTACTTTAAAATAGTAATTTCCAAACCACTCTTTTTAAAACAAGCTTAACTTTTAGAACTTTCTTCTTATAAAAACAGTTTAAACTCGAACTTGGGTTCTCCCAGGAAATCTCATTTCCACTTAAACGTCACAGAAATCCTTCTCTCGATTCCTGTCCAATTATTTCACTTTAGTTTTATATTTTGAATAACATAAATTTATTTTCCCAAATTTTCAACTAATAACATTTATCTTTGATTACCATTCCAGATTCCCCAAATTTTCAATTTCCATTCTAAATAGATTTCAAATTTTAACCCTTTAAAATTCTTTATTAACCATATCTTTTGTTTCTCTAAAATTCAATTTATCCATTTATAATTATTTATGGATTTATAATTTACTCAACATTATTCCGATTAAATTTTAGTTCAGTTTTCCATCCAAAAGATTCTAATTTTATTTATTCTTTTAAATTTCCTATTTATTAATTTTCTTAGCTTCTTGAAAACCCAATTAAATTCCTTTATAATTAAAACCCTAAATTCCTTTATAATTAACATTTGGGTTTACAGTTTATTCTACAATGTCACCATACAATTTAATTCCAAATTTACCAATCACAGAATATAACAGGCATCATCATCACTATAAAAATATTACTACATTGTGAGGAATCCAGTTGGATCCCTCCAACCTGTTTTCCCTGCATCCACAAATATTAGCACAACCACATATATCAATTCAAATTTGATAATAATTAACATAAACAGCTAAACATCCAACAATAATCAATATTAACTGTCTAACTTTACTAGTATCCAGATGTGAGTGAGAATAACTCACCTTGAGTTTCGGTGAGCGTTCGAAATTCAAATTAAACCGAACGGTGTCCGTTTTAACCCAAATTTCTACTTGCCCGGAATAAATCTGAATCTGCACCATCACGTAGTGTTCGTCTCTGCGATTCCAACGCAACCAATTTCGTCCGAATCTGATTACGTACGAAAAAGTTATGAATATTTAAAGTTAAATCACCAATTTTTTAAACCAATTTCCTTTATTTAATTACCAAAGTAAATCAAGACCGTTCATACGAAATCGAGGCCCCTCCTTCTCCTTCCTCTCGCGCATGATACCCAGGTCGGCACCGAAACCCAACAACGCAACAAAAAACCCTAACCACGGCCTCACAACGATCGCCGAGACTTCGATCCAACGCCTCCATCGTGAAGCCCTCCATCGCCTCGACCCCCACCCCAAACCTCAAGAAGCTCGGTCGCTTCCAGCTCCTTGGAATCGAGCACGAACGAAAGTATGTCGCGACTTTCAAAACGTGATTTCTCTCAAACCACACAGCAAAAGACGATCATACCCGTTGATAAGGAAGAGCTCGAGAAGCATTACGACTTTCCAGTTGGTGCTATTTGACGAAAATCGATGGATAGAGATAAAAATGAGAAAGAACAAGGTGAAACGTCGGCCATTGATAACTTAAGAACGGCGGCTTCGCGATGCTTAGGGTTTGAACGATAAATATAATATATATATTGTTTAATATTATTTAATTAATAAACTTCTCAATGCAACCACACATGCAAACGAACTCCGATTCTCACGTTCCGACAGGCGATTCTAAGGTTTTTCCGCGTTCCGGACAAAATGGAACAAGTTTCGTAAGCCAATTCAATCGTATGCGCGAGTTACGGAATTAAACGATCAAATTTAAAATCAAACCGATTAAAACGATACCGATGCGTTTCGAGCTGCCGGGGTCAAACGACAACTCCGATCGCTACGAAAATTGAAATCCGATAATAACTAATCATTACGGATCCAATGGAACTGGTTTCGTCGAATTCCGAGACTGTGCCCCGGAAGGCTATTTTAACTCGTCTATTAAATCCAACGATTTTCGAAATTATCGAAATCACTCAAAATTTTCACTTTTAAAATTTTATTAACTTAACAATAATTCATACAACATTTATGATCACATCAAATATCATTCTGACTCAATCCGGACTTAAATCGAATTAATTGCAATATTTAATAATATTAAATTCATTTTAAAGTAATATAAAATTCCAAATATTGATTTATCGACTATAAAATTCTTCTAAAATTTCCACCACGCTATTTACACTCAAATAACTCAAGATAAACTTTTAAAACCATTTTTATCACTATTTACATCCTGAATTACCTTTTATCTCAATTTCGAACATTAAATTATTATTATTCAAATTCCAACTAAATCCTCGTATTTGAAATTTGACCAATTTTATTATCTTAACCAAAGTCATTTATTTAAAAATTCAAATTATAATCTATATTAAACATTTAAAATGAATTAAATGTTCAAATCTGGCGACCCAAAATTCTGGGTCGTTACATTCCTCCCCCCTTATAAAAATTTCGTCTCCGAAATTTGTATAAGGTAGAACATACTTTCAAACCCATTTACTTACCCTATTTGCTTAGTTAAAAGCTTATATACACTTCACAAAATCCTTTTTGCTCAATTCCCAAACCTATTTGCTTTACTTATCTCTAAAGCTTTAATTTTAACTTATAACTTCATAAGTTACTTAATTTTTCCAAAACCCCAAAAAAATTCTAACTCCCAAAATTTACGGAAAATTTTGGCAGAGTCTCCCCTGTACGGAGGAGCTTCTGCGACATCGCAGGATACACAAATATATATACATCGGCCCACACGGCCGGAAACCAAAATATAACACAATATATATATCATTTCCCAATTATATTTTCGTAGGCGTATCTTTTTAGCAAATTTTTAATAGCAAGCAGCTAATATAATGCATATACTCACTCCAACTCTCTCAAACGCCTCCCGCACCTGTGCTATACTCAACAAACATATCAGTTTTCACAGATATGAGCATTATAACAACATTTCAAATGAAAATGCAAGCCAACATATCCATTTTACACCCTAACCAAGCAACTTCATACATTTAACAATGTTAACCATTTACCAACAAATCAAAGATTTAAATCACCTTTCAAATTACCTATTCAAGTCCAACTTTGTTTTATTTCACTTGAATGGTTTAAATTCAAGTTTCACTACATACAATCCATATTTATCTCTACCAATTCATTTCTATTTAAATATGATTATCATATGCTTCACTTACCTCTTCTTATTATAACTTACCTTTCCAGTTTGATTTACAACCAAATTTTATTTCCAATTGAAGCACCCACATTTCGTTTAGGCCTCATTTTCATTCATATGCAAACATTGCTTGTTAAATGATAATTCACTCCAATTGATTTAAAATCAATTCCACTTGCTTCTTGAAACCTATTCACTTGCATTCATTTACCAACTCTTTGAATTGGATTCTAATCCATATCAATTTTATTCAAGAATCAATTCCATTGCATAATATCTCAATTCTTTCTCGCATACCAAATCTTAGTTTTATTTTAATTTGACTTTACTTAATCAAATTCCAATTTATCCAGAACCAATTCATTTATTGTTTAAACAACTCAATTCTAAATACATTCAAATATTCAAGTCATTCAAGCAAAACAATTGCCACTTAAACTTATAACCATTTAAAAATTAATTTCAGCTTAGATTCAAATTAATTTTACTCCATTACAAGGTTCACAAAACAAACATTTCCTTTTTCCAATGCAATTGTTAAATCATATTTTCTTACATCTTATTTCATTTCAATTTATTAAATCAATTTCTTATTCACACTTCAAGATCATCATTTAAATTCAAATTAATAACATCTCATTCTATTTTATTTACAGTCCAAACATTCTTGCTTTATTACAATCATTGAATTATATCTTAAATCTTATATTTCCAATTCATTGTCCAATAGATTTATATGAATATCATTCTATTCTGGAACTCATACATTTTTAATTTATCACAGAAATTAATTAATACTATTTCACTTGCAATTCAAATTTTTATTTTCTAACAAATTTCATTCAAGAGTACTTAATAAAACTATTCACAATCATTTTGTTTTACCTTCAAGATACTTAAGTTCTTTCACAATACCTTTATTATCTTCTTATATCAGTTTTTATTTCCATTTGATTCTCATTCAATCAATTCCAATCTATTTATAAATTTTAATGCTCTTTGTTTACTAATTCAATCCATTTACAAATTTATTTTATTAACAAAAAGTCCATTCAAAATTATTTCTTTCCGTTGAATTTTTTTTTTTTTTTTTTTTTTTACAATTCAACTATCCCAGCATAAGCCAAGTTCATTTCCATCCACACCATAAAAATTTGTTACCACAAATTTAAATCCCATGCCACAATTGGATTTTTATTTACTTTCCAAATTTTTGATCAATTACCAAAATTCTATCCATTTCAATACAATTCCCATATAATGGTAATTCAACTTAGCCACTAACCTAATCCATATTAGGTTTTTAATACACTTTCCCAATTCATTCTGAATTCAGTTTTACTATCATCATTTTCCAATTATTTCATTTAGCAATTTAGATTTCTAACTTTCCTTTTTACTCCTTTAAATAGAATCTAAATTTCTTTCAATATTATTAATTACTCAACTGAAATTCAATTTCAATCTCATTACCAAAACAAATTTTATTCTTCCCATACATAAGTTCAAGACTTATTGCCACTTAAGAACATCCACATTAATGTTCCCATTTTGCCTCATTAGGCTTTGCATTTCATTTATGGTCAAAATTTAAATTTGCCACACCCTTCAACCTTTTTCATTAATGAATTACAATTTCATTTTCATTTAAGAGTTTAAGTTGCTCATTTATGTCCTCTTCCATTTGTTAATCACAAGTCCAAATTATAATTTATAACTTAAGAATATGATTTTCTTTATGCAATTATAAGCAATTTACAATTCACCTTTATATCCAATTCAAATTAATTCTAATTCATTTAGATTTAATTAAATTCCAATTTCTCAATTTTAATTCCCCATTTCATCTAGATTTACTTCAATCTATTTTATTCACTTTCAATTACTCAAGTTAAATTTAATTTCAAGATTAAAATTTTCATTTCTTTCTTAATAACATCAGCTTCACCAATATAAGTTCATTAATTGATGCATTTTAACTTACTCTTCATTTAAATAGAATTTTCCAGAATTCAATTACCCTGTTTTATTTCAAAATCATTTTGAAATAAAAATCAAATATATACCTATTTGGTATATCAATCAAATCTTAGATTTCCAAACAACCTGTTTATACCAAAACAAATTTCCACCTTGAAATTTCCCAAAATAACTAGCATACCCAACAAATCCAAACAATGCCATAATCAAGTACTAGGGAAGCAATCCAGCACTTTAGAAACTCGAAAATGAATTCTAATGATGTGGCCAGCATCATCAGGATTATTTTCCAGCGACTTAAGTGAGTTCAATGCTTCTTTACCTTCCCAAATTCATTTCAAATCAGTTGCCATTCAAAACTTATTACTCAAATCCATACTCCATTATTGCCTTCTAAACATTTTGGAAAACATTCCAAACATTCTCCAGATTTTAAATTTCCAACCTTTATTTCAATCCATTATAAACACTTTTCAAAATTTCCAGGGTCAAAATTCTGGTTGAACTCAAATTTTAATTTCACTTCTTCTTATTTACAACTAATTTAATTAATTCCATTTGGTTATAAACCATTTTAATATTTTACATTCTTATTAGCTTATCATTTCAAATTTTGATCAAATTCAAGATTCTCACTTGATTATGGTAGTAACAACCAACAAACACCCAATATAATAAGCTAGAAAAATCATTTCTTTTATATCAAAATATAATTTTGGGTAAAATTATTTCATTTACCCACTTTTAAAACAATACTATGTCGGTTTACCTTGTTTAAGAGTTTAGAAACCCCTATCGATACAGTTGTACTTCCCATACCGACCAGAATTCATAAACACTCAACCGATAAGTCAACACAGTATATATATATATAAAAAAAACAATTTTATATCCACTAACAAGTACGCTCTCATATCTATTAATACGCTCAACTCATTATAGAGTATTATTGACTCTTTTAATGAGTAACTTCCCCACCAAAGCCTAGGTTGTCGCCAACCTAAGCTCTGATACCAAGTGTGACAGCCCGCAAATCCGTGCCCCTTGAATCAACACTATTCTACCTCTATTAACTCAAGTGGCACAGAATTACGAACCATTAGGGTTAAAGAAAAGAGATAGAAGAAGAAGAAACTAAACAATATCAGAATCTCACAGTCGCAACGGAATAAAATATAATAATGAATATAGAACTTTACACAAAATGAAAACTATCACTGTTTTACATATATCACATCATCACAAATCAGAGTATCTCATACATCAAATTACCAATCAGACATACCATACAATCACAGCAGCGGAATATACATATATATATAGATAATACGTCTCGGGCTCCAGCTCCTCTCCTGCTCCAAAGCATCCTGTCCTGTACAAATAATACTCGGTCTGACCCGAGCATTGTAATGAAATAACACCCGAGTCAGTCTGGAATACCAGCTGATAATAATGCATCCAAATTTATTATTAAAGTTTCAAAATCCTTTGAAAACAAAAGCATCTCGTAAGACCACGCCACAAATAAACATGTCGGGTTTTTACCTTACGATAGCTAAAACACTTTTTATAGAAATCCTCTGATATTATAATAGGGTCTATTCACAAATACTTATAAAATAGCCGAAATTGTTACATTTATTAAATTCCAGCTACTAGCCACCGAAGTGGGTAATACAAACAAAACTCGTACAAGTCTCGTAGGGAAAATGGATTTCCAACAATGACTAGGCACTGGGGTACCACCTGTCACAGTACGGGGCCTAGATCACCGTACCGAGGACTACTCCCTTCATCCCCTGCAACACAAGGCCGGAACCATTCCTTACTGAACAGTCCCGAACAAGATAAACCCCGTGGTTGGCGCGACCAACCACCCACTAAGCCGAAATATATAAGGGACATCTAGACAGGGGAAATATCTTGTCCTGCTTGGGCATGACCCACCTAACCTTGCTGCATATCCCCTGATTTTCAGTCATTCCCATTTGATGAGGCTTGAGGCTAAACGTTACCTTTAGAACGTTTCACTTAGAATGCCCATCGTCCACCTGACGATGTTTCGCAAGCATTCGTCTATACAAGTCCGTCCCGGGTTCGAACGGAACCGAAGGCACTACTTCTACTACATCCATTTCGGAAATATCCTCAGGATTAGTAGCGACTAGCCCTTGCACTTTCACTGCTCCATCTTCGACGCCGAACACGTTTTTCGCATGAAACGTACAAATCGGATCGAAGTGGTTTTCGAGAAATAAATCTCGATCCCGGTCTCTTCGAAACGATCAACACATTGTCCAATATTGATAGTCGGTGATTTAACTATCAATTTATATTTATGAACATCCATAAGCATCCATCACACAATAAATAATATTCCATATTATTTATTTACCTCAAATATCTTTAAAAGATATGTTACCCAATTTTCAAATCTCATTTGAAACCATTTCCCAAAATTTCTCCTTTACAAGGTAAATCATTTACCATATATTCCCATTGGAAATATCCAAGTCCAAAACAGTTTAGATTTAAAAACAATTTAAAACATTTTAGTTTAAAATATATACTTTAAAATAGGTAAATTTACTACTAATTATTTACTCAAAATATAATTTCAAAATATTTAAAACAAAACTATTATGCAAAATATACTTGGTTTGAAATAAGGTTTTAGTTATACTATAATTAAAAAGTAGAGTTTTTAAAGAAATTTATAAATTTCAACAACTTTATTCAAGAAACTAGCTTTAAGCGAAAGTCCATTTGTAAAGATAATTATTAAGGTATTTATAAAATTTACTATTGCTAATATACATATAATTACTTTAAAATAGTAATTTCCAAACCACTCTTTTTAAAACAAGCTTAACTTTTAGAACTTTCTTCTTATAAAAACAGTTTAAACTCGAACTTGGGTTCTCCCAGGAAATCTCATATCCACTTAAACGTCACAGAAATCCTTCTCTCGATTCCTGTCCAATTATTTCACTTTAGTTTTATATTTTGAATAACATAAATTTATTTTCCCAAATTTTCAACTAATAACATTTATCTTTGATTACCATTCCAAATTCCCTAAATTTTCAATTTCCATTCTAAATAGATTTCAAATTTTAACCCTTTAAAATTCTTTATTAACCATATCTTTTGTTTCTCTAAAATTCAATTTATCCATTTATAATTATTTATGGATTTATAATTTACTCAACATTATTTCGATTAAATTTTAGTTCAGTTTTCCATCCAAAAGATTCTAATTTTATTTATTCTTTTAAATTTCCTATTTATTAATTTTCTTAGCTTCTTGAAAACCCAATTAAATTCCTTTATAATTAAAACCCCAAATTCCTTTATAATTAACATTTGGGTTTACAGTTTATTCTACAATGTCACCATACAATTTAATTCCAAATTTACCAATCACAGAATATAACAGGCATCATCATCACTATAAAAATATTACTACATTGTGAGGAATCCAGTTGGATCCCTCCAACCTGTTTTCCCTGCATCCACAAATATTAGCACAACCACATATATCAATTCAAATTTGATAATAATTAACATAAACAGCTAAACATCCAACAATAATCAATATTAACTGTCTAACTTTACTAGTATCCAGATGTGAGTGAGAATAACTCACCTTGAGTTTCGGCGAGCGTTCGAAATTCAAATTAAACCGAACGGTGTCCGTTTTAACCCAAATTTCTACTTGCCCGGAATAAATCTGAATCTGCACCATCACGTAGTGTTCGTCTCTGCGATTCCAACGCAACCAATTTCGTCCGAATCTGATTACGTACGAAAAAGTTATGAATATTTAAAGTTAAATCACCAATTTTTTAAACCAATTTCTTTTATTTAATTACCAAAGTAAATCAAGACCGTTCATACGAAATCGAGGCCCCTCCTTCTCCTTCCTCTCGCGCATGATACCCAGGTCGGCACCGAAACCCAACAACGCAACAAAAAACCCTAACCACGGCCTCACAACGATCGCCGAGACTTCGATCCAACGCCTCCATCGTGAAGCCCTCCATCGCCTCGACCCCCACCCCAAACCTCAAGAAGCTCGGTCGCTTCCAGCTCCTTGGAATCGAGCACGAACGAAAGTATGTCGCGACTTTCAAAACATGATTTCTCTCAAACCACACAGCAAAAGACGATCATACCCGTTGATAAGGAAGAGCTCGAGAAGCATTACGACTTTCCAGTTGGTGCTATTTGACGAAAATCGATGGATAGAGATAAAAATGAGAAAGAACAAGGTGAAACGTCGGCCATTGATAACTTAAGAACGGCGGCTTCGCGATGCTTAGGGTTTGAACGATAAATATAATATATATATTGTTTAATATTATTTAATTAATAAACTTCTCAATACAACCACACATGCAAACGAACTCCGATTCTCACGTTCCGACAGGCGATTCTAAGGTTTTTCCGCGTTCCGGACAAAATGGAACAAGTTTCGTAAGCCAATTCGATCGTATGCGCGAGTTACGGAATTAAACGATCAAATTTAAAATCAAACCGATTAAAACGATACCGATGCGTTTCGAGCTGCCGGGGTCAAACGACAACTCCGATCGCTACGAAAATTGAAATCCGATAATAACTAATCATTACGGATCCAATGGAACTGGTTTCATCGAATTCCGAGACTGTGTCCCGGAAGGCTATTTTAACTCGTCTATTAAATCCAACGATTTTCGAAATTATCGAAATCACTCAAAATTTTCGCTTTTAAAATTTTATTAACTTAACAATAATTCATACAACATTTATGATCACATCAAATATCATTCTGACTCAATCCGGACTTAAATCGAATTAATTGCAATATTTAATAATATTAAATTCATTTTAAATTAATATAAAATTCCAAATATTAATTTATCGACTATAAAATTCTTCTAAAATTTCCACCACGCTATTTACACTCAAATAACTCAAGATAAACTTTTAAAACCATTTTTATCACTATTTACATCCTGAATTACCTTTTATCTCAATTTCGAACATTAAATTATTATTATTCAAATTCCAATTAAATCCTCGTATTTGAAATTTGACCAATTTTATTATCTTAACCAAAGTCATTTATTTAAAAATTCAAATTATAATCTATATTAAACATTTAAAATGAATTAAATGTTCAAATCTGGCGACCCAAAATTCTGGGTCGTTACATAAGTTATTTTCACTGGTGGTCAGTCATACCCGATTGATATTTATAACTACGTCCACACTCTAGGGACTTTAGGTTGATTCGTGGGTGGTCAGTCACACTCGGTTTGTGTTTATACTCTAACCGCACTCCAGGGACTCGGAGTTGTCTTACGGATAATCTATTCATATCTGGTTTTTGTTTAAACTCTAATCTACTCCCTGGGGATTTAGAGTTCGTCAATGTTTATACTCCAATCCAAGCTCTAGGGATTTAGAGTTAATTAATTTCGATACTCTGGTTCGCACTCTGGAAATCTACAGTTAGTTGATGTTTGTACTCCAATCCGCACTCCGGGAATCTGGAGTTGTTTGATGTTGATACTTCGGTTCGCACTTTGGGAATTTGGAGTTGGCCGATAGATGGTCTGTCACATCTATTTAGGCTTTATGATTTTGTTCGCACTCCGGGAACGACGGGTTTATCAGGATCGTGGATGATCTACTCACATCCACCTTGAGTTAACAAGCAAGGTCATTAGATGGATAGGTCCATCCTCCTCGAACTTGGTTTGAATATGGGCGAAGTCATTAGGTGGACGATTCCACCCTCTTCGAGACCGTATTTGTAAGTTTATGCTCAAATTCACACTCTGGGAATCTGGAGTTAGTTGAAGGATTGTTGTGTGTCAATCCTTTTTTATCTTTAGTGTGATAACTTGCCCCTGAGCTCAGGTTTCACTTAGAAAGTAACCGGTCGTATCACAGTTACTCCCTATTTGAATAAACCCCACCGTCGGGTGGAATTTAACTCTCCGTGCATAGTGATAGTTGCATGACTCATTTCAAAAAATCACAGCTCTGGCTCGAAGAGATTGCATTTAATTGCTGAAAGAAGAAAATATGGCATAGTCGGTGGCCTTATTACAAATTCAAATTTCGAAATGCATAAACAGATTGAAAATGAAAAGTAAACTGAATAATTAAAGCCTGTCAGGTGTAGTAGCGGAGAAGGCTTTCGATGTTCCAAGCTCTCGGCAGAGTAAGACCCCTTCCCACATTGGTTTCATGTGCGAAGGGACCGGGTAGATTCTTTTGAGGACGAGATCGCCGAATTTGAAGGTTCGAGGCCAAACCTTGGCATTGTATTATCGGGCGACTCGACTTCGGTATGCGGCTGCCTCAAATCAGCCTCTTCACGCTTCTCATCCAATAAATCCAAATATTCGGCAAGTAATATAGCATTCGTTTTCGGATCATAATATGTCACACGATGAGAAGGTACTTTAGTCTCGACTAGAATAACAGCTTATGAACCATAGGAAAGAGAGAATGAAGTGTGGTCGATCGCGGACTTGTGGGTTTTTCTTAAGCCCATAGAGCCATAAGAAGTTCATCGACCCACTTGTCCCTAGCCTTTTCCAGTCATTTCTTCATAATAGACTTTATAACTTTATTAACAGCTTCAACCTGTCCATTTGCTTGAAGGTGTGCAACTGTAGAGAATTTCTTCTAGATGTGGAATTGTTGTTAGAAATTCTTAAATTCAACGCTATTGAATTGGGTTCCATTATCACTGATGATGGTATGTGGGAGACCAAATCGGCAGATAATGTGGCGGACTACAAAGTTGATCACCTTCTTCATCATGCTTGTAGCAAGGGGCTCGCTTCTGCCCACTTGGTAAAGTAATCAACCGCGACGATGGCGTACTTCGCACCACCTTTAGTTAGAGGTAGAGAGCCAATAATATCGATGCCACATGCTATAAACAGCCATGGACTAACCATCTGAGTTATTTTCGTAGGCGGGGCTCTAGGGATCCGAGCGTATTTTTGACATTCGTCACATTTTTTGGCATAGTCCGATGCATCGCAATTTACAGTCGACCAATAGTATCCATATCGGAGCACTTTTTTGGAAAGAGCTTGCCCTTCGATGTGATCGCCACATTCTCCTTCTTGCACATCATGCAATACTCGTTTGATTTCATCATGAGCGATACACCAGAGTAAAGGAACAAAGTATCCCCCTCTATACATGGCTCCATTCTAAATAGTGAACCGTGAAGCTTTTCGAAGAAATCATCTCTTTTCACTACTACTCTCTGGTAGGATCCCATGCTCGAGCTAATTTTTGAATGGAGTCATCCATGACTCCTTATAGGTAACAACCTCAAATACCCAATCTGTCTCCATTTGATCGATGCTTGGTGAAGATAACAGTTCCACAGGAATGAGTCTCATTTGTTATGCTTCACCTATACTGGCTAACTTTGCTAACGAATCGGGTTTTCGATTGCGCACTCGAGTATGTAGTAGATGACATAATAACTGAACTGATTCAATTTTTCCTAAACTTGGGCAAGGTAAGCAGCCAGTCTTCAGTCCTTGGCCTCTTATTCCCCTCGAACATGATACACGACCAATTGCGAATCACAATAAATCTCCATAGCAATGATTCTTAAATCTCGGACGAGTCTTAATCCAGCAAGCAGGGCTTCATATTGAGCTTCGTTGTTTGTCGCATGAAAGTTGTACTTTAAATCATAGCATATAGATCGACCTTCGTGAGTTTTAAGTACAACCCCGGCACCTGAGCAACGTCCATTTGATGCACCATCAGTATGCAGCTTCCAGATATACTTGGGGGATTCACTGGTTTCGAGCAAGTCCTTTGGGAAAGTAAATTCAACTATGAAATCTGCTAGGACTTGTCCTCGAATGGTTCGCCTTAGAGTGTAAGTAATGCCAAACTGACTTAGCTTGATATTCCACTTGAGTAACCTACCTGACGTCCCAGGCCGCGTAAGGACCTGTCGTAATGGCTGGTCGGTGTAAATGGTGATAGGATAAGCGTGGAAATACGAATGGAGATTCCTTGAGGCAATAACAATACAATAAGCCTACTTCTCTATCTTTGGATAGTTTCTCTCAGCTCCCATCAGTCATTTGCTAATGTGGTAGACCGGCCTTTGTATTCGGTCTTCCTTCCAAATTAGGGCAGCACTGATTGTGTTGTCCGAAACCGCCAAATAGATGTACAATCTCTCATTATCAATAGGCTTTGACAGAATAGGTGGTGTGGAGAGATGTTGAACCAGTGCTCGGAATGCGCTCTCACATTCTGTAGTCCATTCAAAGTTCTTTTCCCTTTTCTAATCAGATCGAAGAAGGAAATGCATTTTTCAATGGATTTTTAAATGAACCTACTCAGTGCTACTACTTTCCCGTTGAGGCTCTGGACTTTCTTTATAGTTCTAGGGGTCCCAAGATTTCTAATTGCCCAGATCTTTTCGGAATTGGCTTCAATTCCTCGAGCGATGACGATAAACCTAAGGAATTCACCAGATGCGACCCCAAAGTGACATTTCAATGGGTTGAGCTTCATTCTATATTCTTAGAGGATATTACACATTGATTCCAGGATTTTGATATGTTCAGTGGAGAATCGCGACTTCACTATCATGTCATCTATGTATACCTCCATGGTTTTTTTGATCTTATGCTTTCGAATGCATTAAAGTCATCAGTGCTTTCGAAAGGTAGCTTTCGCTTCAAAATTGTACTAAGCCACATCCTAAAAGCTTTCGAAAGGGTTCAAGGTTTTCGAAGGTATTGGCTTCGAAAGTGCTTTTCGAAGCTATCCTTTAGTATTTTACTTAAATGTTTCGAAGCTTTCAAAAAGATGGTTCCGAAGCCATCAAATTTATCCCAAATAATTTTATATAAAGATCAATGGTTTTGAAAGGGGTACTTTCGTATGTACTTTGTAACGACCCATAAATCTACACCCCTTGAGTCGACACTATTCTCCATCATATCAACTCAAAGTGAGCGGAAATACGAACCATTAGGGTTAAAGAAGAAGGAGGTAGAAGAAAAAATAGAATAAATATCAGAATCTCACAATCGCAGTGGAACAATGTATAATAGATAAATGACTAATCTTCAAAACAAAAGGATTTATATCTATTTATACATTACATCATAAGAGTACAACAAAATTCATAAACACACAACTGCACAGTTATCATAACCTGTCCTCACAAATTTGACTATGCAGTTAATCAAACGTAGTGGAATATTCATCAAATACGTGTGAAACGTCTCGCCATCCAGCTCGTCTCCTGAGCTCCACAGCATCCTTTCATGTATCTATAATACTCAGTCTGACCCGAGCATTATAGTTAAATAACACCCGAGTAGTCTGAAAAACCAGCGTGAGAAAACATGTGAGAAATGCGGAATATGGATCTTAAGGCTAGGATTAACACTAGAGGGGGTGAATAGTGTTTAAAGGAATTACTAAATCTTTTTGAGTTTTTGTTATTTGAACGCAAATGTATGCAATATTCAGACACAGATACTATCACTTAAACAAACACAGATGAAGAAATAAAGTAAAAGCAGTAAAGGAAAGAACACACAGGATTTTATACTGGTTCGGAGTTACCCTACATCCAATCTTGCACACAAGTACGGATTTCCTTTCAAAAGAAGTTGTACAATTACACCCTCGATTTCAAGGCCATGAGGTACATCACTTCAGATTCACAATCCTCTTGGTAGAGATACTTGATTTCATCGACAACAAGAAGATCACTCAATTGATTTCCAAGGCTACAATCACCTTTTCTAACTTGATTGATTTCCAAGGCCACAATCACACCTCCACTCCAGATTCACAATCATCTGGGTAGAGATACTTGATTTCACGGGCAACAAGTTCACCCAACTGATTTCCAAGGCTATAATCACACCTTTTCTAACTTGATTGATTTCCAAGGCCACTATCACACCTTTTCTCTCTTGATTGATTTCCAAGGCTACAATCACACCTTTTCTCGCTAAATTGATTACAAAGAAGTCTAGAACTCCGAATAGCACTAAGATCTTGTTGAGATAGTGATAGAGAATCAAACTAGAAATGATCTAGTTAGATTCAATGTAGCTTTCGGCAGAGTAATGGTAAGAATATGTATAAAAGAAATGTGGAAGAAGAAGAGGAATGAAAATCATAAAAATATGAATTGAAATTCGTTCAAAACAGCCCCTATTTATAGTAGAACAACAGTCATGTCCATTCGTAAAGGGATATGCCGAATAGACACTTCTTTTGAAATTCAAAATTTTGAAATCAACTGCCACTATGTCGACATGGGTATCTTGTGTATGTCGACATCCCAAAGAAAATGTTGGTGATTTGTTTTTCTTCGAAAATAACTTCTATCTTGTATTAAAACTCTTTTAAACTTTATAAATATACTTAACTATAGTTAAAATACATAAATAAGTATAGGGAATAATATTTTGGTATATGTAAAATTTTACTATAAATTTACATTTAAATCTAAGTATAAGTATTTAAAAGTTAAATATATTATTATTAAAAGATATTTTAAAAAAAGGATAATTTGATTTAAAGATTATTTTGAGGCTAAAACATTTAAAACCATGATAGATGTTTTTGATTCTTTTAAAAGGAAGGTTTTGAAATCATTTTGAAAACATGATATAATTTTGTAAAAACATTTGAATAAAAGGTTAGCGGATACAAAACAATGTTCCACTAGATTTTTCGTAGGTTCCATCTCACTTAGGTTTCCATCCCTTTAACAGGCTCGAAGTGGATTCCATTCCACGAATAAATTGGATTTTTAGATGTCAGTGCTTTTCTAGGAGTTTTAACAAAATTCCTAATTAAATTACTTATTATTGAAATCTTGATAATCTTGATATTCTTGATACTCGTAAGTCTTCAATCTTGATATCTTGAATCTCTCATTCTTGGTACCTACATGCTTAAATCCTTCATATACATATATTTCTAAACTATAATGTTAGTATTTATATTTTATAATCCTATTCTAAGGTTGTTGCCATCAAAACCTTCATCTCAAGGACCAACAATCTCCCCCTTTTGACGGTGACAACCTTTGTTTATAAAATATTACTTCTATCCTAATAACTCCCTCTAAAACTAAGAACTCCCCCTTAATCTACGCCTAAATATCCTATTTTATATTTCTCCCCTTTATCATCAACAAAAGACTAACTCGAAACTATATAACTCCCCCTTAATCTAATGATAGTTTTATCATAAATACTCAACACTTAACTCTAAAACTTAAAACTTAGTCCTAAACTACTAACTATCCTAACTAAGTACCCATATAATAATACTTTTAATAGAACACATATAAGAACATGATTTAGTTATTTATTATATAATTATATTTACATTTTCGTAGAGAACGTAAGAAAGAACATACAACAATAGGAAAATGAGAAAAGAAACTAATGAGTGTCTTTGAAAATGGGAGATCTATGAACCGAACAATTTGGATAATGGAAACAGAAATTTCCACGTTGTTCGACAAGATTTCCATCTTTGTCAAAGAACACTTCGCCAACACAAACGACTTTGGCATCTTCTTCAACGTGCTCTTCTTCCACGAAGGCTTCTTCTTCTTCTTCTTCCTCACTGCCCTTTTGCACATGATCTCCTGAAGAATCTTCGTCAATCAAGATTGGATTAGCATGATTGTCCATGAGAAATTTTTATAAATTCCTAAGGATTTTGCCTTGCCTTCTTGTTCTTTGGCCATTCTAAGTTGTACCACTTGAATTTCAGACAGTAATTGCAGTCCATCCTTCAAAGAATCCTTCATTTTTGTCACTCAAGCAAGCGTAGTTCGTTGAAATGGTCCAGAATTAGGAGAAGGGAATGAAAAGTTGAATTTTTGTTTGATTTGGAAGAGGAGGCCATGGTTTAATTTATTTCAGAAGTTGGAGCGGAGAGAGAACAGAGAGAATGATCAAAATTTTGAAAATAAGAAGAATATATAACCAATTATTTGAATTTTGGTGGGAAAAATTTCAAACATAAAAAATAAAAAATAAAAACCGTTGTATGTCGACATGGGTTGAGGGGGTACGTCGACATGGTCCCTGAAATTTTTACTATTTGATTTATTTTGATTTAATTTTTTAATATACTTTGCTATTTATATTTTTACATTTCGGTTATTGAACAAATTCCTAATTATCTTTTTAATTTAGTAAATATGGATTCATTTAAGGGTTTTGTGAATATATCAGCAATTTGATTCTCGAAATTAGTATAATCTACGGTAATTACTTCCTTATTTATATTATCTCTAAGAAAATGATGTCTTATATCAATATGTTTAGTTCGAGCATGTTGTGTGGTATTTTTGGACACATTAGTATTATCATATTAAATTGGTGATTTTGAGATATTTAAACCATAATCTTTTAAAGTTTGTTGCATATATATTACTTGAGAATAGGCCAAAGCAGCAGAAATATATTCTGCTTTAGTTGTTGATAAAGAAACTGTGTTTTTCTTTTTAAGCAGGAAATCAGAGAATTCCCCAAAAAGTGACAAGTTCCACATGTACTTTTTCGGTCTGATTTAAAACCAGCATAATCAGCATCACAGTAAGATATTAAGTCAAAAGAATCATTTTTGGGGTAAAATAAGCCATAATCAGAGGTATGTTTAACATATCTTACGATACGTTTTACGGATTTTAAGTGGGTCTCTTTAGGTTGGGATTGATATCTTGCACAGAGACAAACACTATGCATGATATCAGGTCTACTAGCAGTGATATAGAGTAGTGATCTAATCATTCCTTTATATAATTTTTGATCTACATCTTTCGAGAGATCTTCTTTACTAAGGTACTCATTGGTTGCCATGGGAGTGGGTTTTCCACTCGCAGTAGTCAAACCAAATTTACTAATTAGGTCTTTAACGTATTTTTCCTGACTAATAAAGATACCATTATCTAATTATTTTATTTGTAATCCTAAAAGGAAGTTTAATTCACCCATATGACTCATCTCAAACTCTTTTGTCATTATTTCAGAAAATTCTTTATTCATTTCAAAATTAGTTGATCCAGAAATGATATCATCTACGTAAACTTGTACTAGTTGAATATCATTTTTATTTCTTTTAATTAAAAGAGTATTATCTACTTTACCAATTTCAAAATTTGATTGTAATAAGCAAGATCTTAGTCTATCATACCAGGCTCTAGGAGCTTGTTTTAGACCATATAGAGCTTTCTTAAGTTTGTAAACATGATTTGGTAATTTTTCATTTTCAAAAAGTGGTGGTTGTTCAACATATACTTCCTCTTTTACAAATCCATTTAAAAAGGCACTTTTAACATCCATTTGAAATAGTTTGAAATTATTATGATTTGCGAAAGCAAGTAGAATCCTAATAGCTTCTAATCTTGCTATGGGAGCAAAGGTTTCATCAAAATCTATTCCTTCTTTTAGACAATAACCTTGAGCGACTAACCGGGCTTTATTTCTAACAACCACTCCTTGTTCATCCATTTTATTTTTATAAACCCATTTAGTTCCAATTATATTTTATTTTCAGGTCTAGGAACAAGTTCCCAAACATCATTTCTAGTGAATTGATTTAATTCTTCATGCATAGCCAAAATCCGTGAATCATCAGTTGATGCTTTTTTTGGATTTTTGGGTTCAATAGTTGATGTAAAAGCTACATTGCTCATTTGACTTAGTTGATTTCTAGGTTTAACAACAGATTGCATATCTCCAAGTACATTTTCAATATGGTGATCTTTTAAAAGTTTAATCCTTTTATTAGGATGATTAATTTCATTATTAGTTTCAGTTGACTCTTGATTTTGAGTGATTAAATCCTCTTCATCATTTGAATCTTCAAAAATTTTGAGATTTTCATCGAATGAAACATGCATTGTTTCTTTGATGTATTAGTTTTTAAATTAAACACTCTATATGCTTTACTTCCATTAGAATATCCAATAAAGATACCTTTGTCAGACTTAGAATCAAAATTATCTAAGTTATCTTTTGTTTTTAAAATAAAACATTTACTTCCAAAAATTCTAAAATAAGACACCTTAGGTTTCTTTGAGTGAAGAATTTCATAAGATGTCTTATTAGTTAAAGTTCTAATTAAAATTTTATTTAAAATATAACAGGTGGTAGCAACTGCTTCTGCCTAAAAATACTTTGGTAATTTACTATATGAAAGCATAGTTCTCGCACACTCTTAAATCGTCTTATTTTTACTTTCTACTATTCCGTTTTGTTGTGGAGTTCTTAGAAATGAAAATTTGTGAGTTATTCCCTTTTTATTGCAGAATTCCTCAAACTTTTCATTTTCAAATTCACCATTGTGATCACTACGGATGGTTATAATTTTTAGAGAAAGTTGATTTTGAATCCTTTTGTTAAAGTTCTTAAAACATTCAAAAGTATCACTTTTATGTTTCAAAATATTGTCCATGTAAATCTAGAATAATCATCTACAATTACAAAAACATATTTAATATGATTTATCGACAGAATTTGACATTGACCAAATAAATCAAGGTAAAGTAGTTAAAGAGGTTTTAAGGTTAAAATCGTATCTTTTAATTTAAAGGAA
The DNA here is from genome assembly GCA_030765085.1 of Allium cepa. NCBI lineage: Eukaryota > Viridiplantae > Streptophyta > Magnoliopsida > Asparagales > Amaryllidaceae > Allium > Allium cepa. Next base: position 10,243,461 of record CM060937.1, read on the forward strand.
CTTTTTCTAAGTTTTCCTAATTAACGTGCATCACATAGACTATCTACTTTAAAATTCATTTTAGGGAGACCTCTTACTAGATCATGTTTAGATAGTCTAGATAAGAGTTTGAAATTCAAATGCCTAAATCTCTTATGCCAAATCCAAGGGTCACTTGTATTTGCCAATAGATATAGGTTATCATTTGAAACTTTCATGCTAAGAATATAAATATTCTTTTTCTTAATTCCTTCAAATATTATGGTTGAATTATTATCTTCAATGTAACATTTATCTTTTTCAAATTTAATTTTATATCCTTTATCGCAGAGTTGACTTATACTTAGCAGATTATGTTTCAGATTCTTAACTGGCAAAACATTAGTAATAATAGGAGTTTCAGAGTTACCAACTTTGCCGATGCCAATCACATATCCTTTTGAATTGTCTCCAAAGTTAAGTACCCTCCTTCTTTGTATATTATATCATTCAGCATATCTGGATTTCCAGTCATGTGTCTAGAGCATCCACTATCGAGTGTCCATTTATTCTTTTTGATCTGCATAATTTGTCCATTGTGGATTGATTCCTTATCCCCCATAAAGCATGTTTCCTACACATCAAACAATTTTGGTAGACAACTTGAATTTGAACATTGATTGTATGCAGACTCAAGAAACAATGATGATCTGAATATTTCTAAACTAGTATTAACAAGTTTTTCAAACATTGCCATTTTAAAAAAATTCAAAAATCATATTATGAAACTTTGAAAACCTTGCTCTGATACCAAATGTGAGAAGTGCGGAATACGGATCTTAAGGCTATGATTAACACTAGAGGGGGGTGAATAGTGTTTAAAGGAATTACTAAATCTTTTTGAGTTTTTGTTAATTTGAACACAAATGTGCAATATTCAGACATAGATATGATCACAGAAACAAACACAGATGCAGAAATAAAGTAAAAGCAGTAAAGGAAAGAACACATCTGATTTTATATTGGTTCGGAGTTACCCTACATCTAGTCCTGCACACAAGTAAGGATTTCCTTTCAAAATAAATTGTACAATTACACCCTCGATTTCAAGGCCACGAGGTACACCACTCCAGATTCACAATCCTCTGGGTAGAGATACTTGCTTTTAGGGGCAACAAGTTCATCCAATTGATTTCCAGGGCTACAATCACACCTTTTCTAACTTGATTGATTTTCAAGGCCACAATCACACCTTTTCTCACTTGATTGATTTCCAGGGCTACAATCATGCCTTTTCTCGCTAAATTGATTACAAAAAAGTCTATAACTCTGAATAGAACTGAGATCCGGTTGACATAGTGATAGAGAATCAAACTAGTAATGATCTAGTTAGATTCGGTGTTGATTTCGGTAGAGTAATGGTAAGAATATGTATAAAGAAATGTGGAAGAAGAAGAGGAATGAAAACAGAAAAATATGAATTGAAATTCGTTCAATAGCCCCTATTTATAGAAAAACAACAGCCATGTCCATTCATAAAGGGATATGGCGAATAGACACTTCTTTTGAAATTCAAAATTTTGAAATCAACTGTCACTATGTCGACATGGGTATCTTGGGTATGTCGACATCCAAAGAAAATTTTCGTGATTTATTTTTCCTTGAAATTAAATTCTATCTTGTAATAAAACCATTTTAAACTTTATAAATATACTTAACTATGGTTAAAATATATAAATAAGTATAGAGAATAATATTTTGGTATATATAAAATTTTACTATAATATTATATTTAAATCTAAGTATAAATATTTAAAAGTTAAATATATTATTATTAAAAGATAGTTTGAAAACAAGGATAATTTGATTTTGAAAATAAAGATTATTTTGAGGCTAAAATATTTAAAATCAGGATATATGTTTTTGATTCTTTTAAAATGAAGGTTTTGAAATCATTTTGAAAACAGGATATAATTTTGTAAAAACATTTGAATAAAAGGTTAGCGGATACAAAACAATGTTCCACTAGGTTGTTCGTAGGTTCCATCCTACTTAGGGTTCCGTCCCTTTAACAGGCTCGAAGCGGATTCCATTCCACGAATAAATTGAATTTTAAGATGCCAGTGCTTTTCTAGAAGTTTTAACAAAATTCCTAATTAAATTACTTATTATTGAAATCTTGAACTCTTGATAATCTTGATATTCTTGATACTCATGAGTCTTCAATCTTGAATCTCTATATTGCACAGTCTTCATTCTTGGTACCTGCATGGCTAAATCCTACATATACATATATTTCTAAACTATAATATTAGTATTTATATTTTTTATAATCCTATTCTAAGGTTGTTGTCATCAAAACCATCAACTCAAGGACTAACAAAACACACTCAATTGGATTATTAAAGTTTTCAAAGTCATTTTGAAATCAAAGGTATCTCGTAAGACCACACCAGAAATAAACATGTCGGGTTTTTACCTTACAATAACCAAAACATTTTCTTATAAAATCCTCTGATATTATAGTAGTGCCTATATACAAATACTTATTCAAATAGCCGAAATTGTTACATTCATTAAATTCCAACAATACTAGGTTCTATAAACAAAACCGTAAAGGCACGTCGGGAGAATGGATTTCCAACTAATGACTAGGCACTGTGGTACCACCTGTCATGGTATCTGGTCTAGATCAGCATACCGAGGATCCCCCCTGAATCCCCTGCAACACAAGACCAGACTACCCCTTACTGGATAGCCCGAATAAGATCATACCGCGGTTGGGATCGGCAACCGCCCACACAGCCGAATAAAAAGAGACCTCTAGATAGGGACGACCTTACCCTAATTGGGTGCTACCCACTTAGCCTTGTTGCATATCCCCTGATTTTCAGTCATTCCCGATTGATGAGATTCGGGGCTCAACGTTACATTTTTAGAACACTTTTACTTAGAATGCTCACCGTCCTCCTGACGATGTTCTAAAAGCATTCATCCATACAAGTCCATTTCGGGTTCGAACGAACCGAAGGCACTACTCCTACTACATCCATTTTGGAAATCACCCTCAGGATTAGTAGCGATTAGCCTTTGCACTTCATTGCTCCGTCTTTGACTCTCAGCACTTGTCTTCCACACGAAAAAGTTCAAAACGGATCGAAATGGTTATTGGAGAATTAATCCTGATCCCGGTCTCTTTGAAACGATCAGCGCATTGGCCAATATTGATAATCGGTTATTTAACCATCAAATAACATCCCAAAACAATCATCAGGTTTAAATAATTTTCCAATTTATTTATTTCAAAATATCTTCACAAGATAACCCTTTGAAATAGTTTTCAAATCATTTTTTCTCTCGTGGAAATAAATTTAGAAATATTGTTCATTTCCACTGAAATTCACCAAGTCTTAATACTTAGATTTTAAAATCACTTTATCCAAAATATATACTTTAAAACATTTAATATAGAAACTACTCAAAACACTTTATTTGAAATACTAGATATGAAACTTTATGATAACTTCTCATGTAAGACTTAAGCTAAAACTAATTTTAAAATAAAAGTTACAAAATTCTATATAAGTTTTCAAATAAAAAATTTAGCCAAACTATCTTAAAAATAAAACTACTTATAAAATATAATATTCCTAATTATCTTTTTAAATCATAATAACAATTACCCTTTTTAAAATAAGTACTACTATAACTAATTTAACATATATTTACCTTTAAAATTTTAAACAACTTAAATAATAATTTCTCAAAAACATTCTTTTAAACCAACTTTAAAACTTTTAACTTATACTTAAAAATCTGCTTCGAAAACTTACTTGGCTTTTTAGGAAAATACACTATCCTTCACACCTATGAAAATAAACTACTATTTATTTTTAAACAAATTATCCATTCCTTTATAAATTCCTATCCTGAATTTATACTTCCAGATATCCATCGATATCTTATTTCACTTTATAAACCCAGTTTATAAATCCCATAGTCTCAACCTTCTTTTAAAACACAATTTCAAACACTAAATCAATTTCCAAATCAATTTTCAAATTTCACTCCATTTAAAAAAAATTACCTTACTTACTCAATTTTATTTCAAAACCATTAATTTCAGATTTAACTTCTTTATTATGGTTAAAAATCTTATTTAAACTGAATGTACCAATTTTATATTTTATTTCAAAATTCTTCTTTATTCCTTCCCAAACCATTTAAATTCTGAATTTAAAAATAAATCTTTTATTCCTTTAAATAATATCACTTAAGTTGAAAAATTCATTTATTCCCATTTATTCAAAAATCTCCTTTCCCATGCTAGGAATTTATTTATTAGAATTTAAAAATCAACTTTTATCCTTTTCCAATTCATTCTTTAATTTATCCTAATTCTCTATAACTATTTTACTTCAAAATTCTCTTTTTTATTTTCCTTTTAAAAATTCAATCTTTATGTTTTTGATATCTCAATATATCCAAAATATATTCAGTCAATCCATAACATCCAATATTTTCAAATACCAATATAATCTATCTTGGATTATTAAATAAATCAGATCATAGAGTATTAAAACAATCTAAATATTTTGAGGAATCCAGTTGGATCCCTCCAACCTGTTTCTTTGCATCCACAGATGTTAGCACAATATAGAAATACCAATTCCACTTCGAGGTAAAATATCGCGGTATAAAGGGTCATCCGCTATTATGCGGGGCGCATAGGGTCTCATCTGCTATAATGAGGGAAATCAATCACTCCAATATTATATATATATATATATATATATATATATATATATAACATATCACATTCAAGATAATAATAAATTATCAAGTCAAGAAAACAACCAATAATATAATTTTAACTATTTAAATCTAATGGTATTCCAAAAGAGTGAGATTAACTCACCTTTGACTGTGCATGCAACCCATTTTCAATCCGGCTTGTTTTTCTTCACAGTTTTGGACCTTGTGTGGATAAATTTTTTTTTGGCAAGGCCGACGGGGTTGGATGGAACCCGACCATTTATTGATGCACCAAAAGGAACAGAACACATACAACATTGAGCACAGCTCTAGAAAACAAAGGAAACACAGCGCCACAAGAACAACGGGAAATAAAAACACAAAAAAAACACACACAGACTAATACTTATGGAATGAGTCAAATATCCCTGGGTCAATGCTGAAGGTTTGCATCCCCATGGATTGTTTCATCACGTGTATCAACCAATTCTTGAAGACAACATAAGATTTCACTTTTCTTGCATCAAACACTCTGGTATTATGCTCTTCCCAAACAGCATTGACGAAGCTTTTCATCACCATAGTAAATAATCTCTTATCCTTATTCTTGGTCCCAGTCTTCGCATGTATGTTTTCCCGTTCGACTCGATTGTCATTAGAAGCAGTAGAACTTTTAAGCTTTGTCATAACAACAGACCATAGTTGCTTGATCTACAGACACTCAAAAAACAGATGCTCAACTGTCTCCGGTTGTTGGCAGCAGAAGGAACAGTAGATATCAACAACCATTCCCATGGATGCAAGCTTTGCTTTAGTATGTACTGCACGATTAAGTACTTTCCACAGCAGTAAGTTTTCTCTGTAACTACTGTCCAAACTCCAAGTTCGCTTCCACCATTTCCACTTTGGGTGCTCTCCATTTTTCGACAAGAATTCATATCCATTTCCAATACTGAACTTTCCCTTTTTATTTCCCCAAACTAAACCATCAGAAGAAGAAGGTAGCGGAGTAAACTTTGTAATGTTGCTCCATATGTTCTGAATTCTAGGCTGGAAGAAGAGTAACGTATTCTGTTATAGTTGTTGAGTACGTCCCTAACTTTAGTCGCAGAGTGAATACCGGTCTGCCGAATTTCATTGTACGATAGATGACGCCTGAGAATGAACCCATTATCAAGCCAAGGTTCGTCACAGAAACTAACACTGTAAGTTGGGCAGGTATTCATTTGTATTAGCGGTAGGAAAATTTCCTTTATTTTGAATAAGCTTTGCCATGTCCAGCTCATGTTTTGCGGTTTTATCATATTCCACAAACTCTTTCCTTTAGTCACATTTTTTTTGACCAATTGGCCCAAAGGCTGTCTGTACCATTATAGAAAGTGTCCAAATGCTTCGCAAAGGCAGCCCTGTTCCATTGCTTCAAATTGAATATACCAAGTCCCCGCTTGTTTATTGGCCTCTCAAGCTTGCTAAATTTTATAGGTGCTAAGTATTTGCCAGTTGTCCTGCCTACCCATAGGAATGTCATAAAAGCAGTTCTGATCATATTAATCAACTTATATGGAAGAATAATGGTTCTAGCCCAATAAACTTGCATTGCAAAAATAACCGACTTAATCAAAGTTAATCTACCAGCTTGGCTTAGAGTTCTAGTGGTCCAGCAATTCAATCTTGCTTTGATTCTCTCGTATAGTGGTAGACATTGGTTAATTGTTATCTTTGAAGTTGTGAGCGGCTGTCCCAAATATGACACAGTGCTAGGGTTAGTAGACATACCAGTGATTTGTGTAATTTGAGCAGTCAGAACATCGCTCACACCCGAGACAATAATGTCAGACTTGCGAAGATTAACCTTTAGACCCGTCATAGTATAAAACTGTTCAAGTGTAATCATTATATTCGCGATTGTGTTAATGTCAGGGGTACAAAACACAACTAAATCATCAACGAACATTAAGGCAGTGATTTGAGGATCGCTGCAAGCTGGATGAAGTTTGAACTTATTATGGGTAATTAATTTGTTTAACATCCTCCTAAGAAGTTCCATTACCCAAATGAAGATGAAAGCTGATAACGGATCACCCTGTCTTATTCCTTTCTTACTAGCAAAGAAACCAACAGATACTCCATTAACATTGACTGAATAGGTTGGAGTGGAGATACATTCATATATGCAAGAGATAAAGTGTGATGGGAAGTTCATATAACCCATAATTCTTACTACACTATTCTATTGAAGCATGTCAAAAGCTTTCATTATGTCAAGATTCATCATGGCTTTCGGGGTAGCTTTCTTGCGTCTGTATCCCTTAAGTAGTTCACGGGAGAGGAGGACATGGTCTTGTATATTCCTACCAGGTAGGAAGGCCACTTGATTCTTTGAGATGATACTTGGTAGGACATTCTTAAGCCTTGTCGCTATTACCTTCGAGATACATTTATATAGGGTATTACAGCACGATATAGGGCGGTAATCATTTACACTGTGAGCATTCTTGTGTTTTGGAACAAGAGCTATGTTGGTATAATTATACGACCTTAAGATTTTACTCTTTTTGAAGAATAGCATTATGGAATTGCATACATCAGTTGAGACAATCGTCCAACAAGAAGTATAGAAAAGTGCGTTCAACCCATCAGGTCCACCACACGATTAAGTATTCAGTGAGAACATTGCTTATTTTATTTCTTCAGGGGTAACTGCAACACTTAGGATGTTAAAATCATCTGTGTTTATTCTAGGCAGGATATCATCAGGGATCTGGTCGATATTAGGTATGAAGTTGTCAGAGTTGCTATACATGCCAGAGAAATGCTTAACAAAAGAATCCTGAACTTCCACAGGAGTTGAACAAAGAACACCGTTCGTATCATAAATAGTAGTTAAGTTTTCTCTTCTCTACTTGTTGTTGAGACTTGTATGAAAGTAAGCACTATTTCTGTCTCCTTTTTCCATCCATTTAATTCTCGACTTTTGCCTTATCATATCACTTTCTTTTTCTAACGCTTCATGGTATTGTTGTGACAATGAACTTTCAATCGCTGAGAGATTCGCATCATTAATATTAGTCATCATGTCAGTTTGAACTTCAGAAAGCTTGTTTTTTATAGTAGTACTCATTGTTTCACCTTTGCCAAATCTTTTAAAAGCCCACAGTCTCAAGACTTTCTTCACTTCCTTAATTTTTTTCTGCAACATAAAAAGATGATTACCATTTATTTCTTTGCTCCATGCAGTTTTAATAATAGTTTTGAAGTCTGGTTCAAGAACCCATGAATTAAAAAATTTAAAATTTGTTTTTCCTCTCTTGTCCGCTCCACGAAGATGGATTATTTGGGGTGAGTGGTCAGATAGGAGAGGAGGAGGTTGATGGATGTATAGGAGAGGCCATTTAGATAGTGCTATTTGATTGGGGAAGGTGTGATCAATTCTAGAAAAGGTCCTGCTTCCTTGTTTTCTTTTATTGTTCCACGAGTATTGCATTCCTATTGATCTGACATATACTAGATCAGCATCGATAAGGGTATTAGCAAGTGGTTGTATTTCATTGATAGAGAGGGGATTTCCTCCAACTCTATCAGAGATTGAATAACAGGAGTTGAAGTCACCTAGTATTAGCCATGGGTGGGTGGTCAGCCTCAGGGATGGTATGACAGATAATAAAGGACTTCTAGCAGCAGCAGTGTTATATGCATAAACAAAGGTGACATAAAAAGTTGAGTTGTCTGCAAGGTCATGAGCATGACAATGTATTAGCTGGGAAGTGGATAGGATAGGAGAAAGTTTGACGTGAAGGGGATCATATAGAATCATTATCCTACCATACATAGCTTCATTCAGGTTGTGATGGTATTTCCAGTTGGGGTTTATATAATGTGCATCCTTGATCGTCATCGTAAGATTTAACTTAGTTTCTAGCATGGCTAAGATTGATAACTGATGTGTACTGTTAAGCTGTTTACACTCATCAAGCTTGATTGCTTGATGACCACCTCTTATATTCCATGCTCCAATGCGTGTCATCATTGAGTAACACGGGCATTGAGCAGTTCTATTTTCATTCGCCTAGTTACTGCCTGCGACGAAGACAAGTAGTTAGGGATAGTTGCTAATAATGGGGTAATTTCCTTATTGAATGATTTATCTGACTTTGGGGAGGTTGTGAGATTAGGTTTAGAAGGAGTGGAAATCTGAGGTAGTGAGAGAGTTGACAAAGAGGGTGGAGGTTTGAATGCCATTGGTGGATTGATTTTGGAGTAAATATCTGTTGGAGGAGAATTGAGAGGTTTGACAATTACTTGAGAGGGAGATATAGTTGTTTGGGTATTGGGCTGATAAGCTGTGCATGTTTTTTCTTCCTTATGCATGACATTTTGCTTTGTTACTGTATTTGTTTGCTTCATTTTCAAGTTCCTATTTTTTCCATTTTTCCTTCCACTAGTGTTGGGTTCTTCTTCATTTTTACTCACACTATAATTTCCAACTTCAGTGTGTTCTGCCTCTCTTGCTTCATGTTGTTGTGTTATATTTACTTTATCATGCTTTTGCATTATTTGGTCTACTTTCCCTTGAGTTTCCACTGTATTACTTCTGTCTTTTTGTTTTATTTGACTTTCAGCGGCTACTTGTATTACAACTTCTTCAAATGCAATTTCATCTTGAATTTCAACAATTTGATTCTCTTCACACAATAAGTTCATATTTCCATCCTCATCTAGGTTAAGTAGTGCATTAGTGGTTAAGAGTTCAACCAAGTCTTCATCTTCAGCTCTCCGTACCCTTTCATCTATGTTATCCTTGTTCACATCTTCAACAGTAACTTGATTATTGTCAGTAGTACCTTCAGTAGAATGTTCACTGTTATCTTTTTCATTATCCATATGTACATTTTTATGGTCTACTTTATTACACTCTTCTTTTCCTATTTCATTATCATTTCTGACTCGATCTTTTTTTTTCTCTTCTCCTTCATTGCTTCTTGTGACTTGATCCCTTTTCCTTTCATTTACCGTATTTTCTTTTCTCCTATCTTTTACATGTTGCCATTTTCTGATAACACGCTTCTAAAGAGGCCTTGCATTTCTATTTTCATGGACTAACTCTGTTGTTTCTCTTTCTTTTCCTTTACTACCATTGTTTTTTTTTCCTTTTCACTATCTTTATGACTTTTTTCCAACCTGTCACAACATTCAGTTTTATGACCAAAATTTTTACACGTTACGCATACGTCTGGCCTCCACAAATACTACACATAAATTTTTTGAAATCCTCCTTCCACCGGCTTGACTAGAAACTCATCCACTAGCTCCTTGTCATGTTTAACCTCAATCAAGCATTTTGCATAGCTCAACCTCTCTCGCTTTTCCGTCATTTCGTCCATGCACAACATTTTTCCCAAATGACTACTTAACCAATTAATTCCCATAGGCGACCAAGCAAATAACGGGAGATTATATAAATGTACCCACACTGGAACAGAAGTGACTGTACCAGAGATGCTGCATCATAAGGCTTGACAATGAACAACTTATTATTCATGATTATGGGGTCACTCTGAAGAATTTTGTTTCTATCTTCGGAACAAGAGAAGTTAAGAAGAGAATACCATTTTATTTAACAGTGACAGAGCCTCTCGGTTTCCAGATGAACTTAAGCTTTTGAATGACAGCTGTGTATGATAACGGCTTGTCAAGGAAAAATCCTACTATTGTGTCTTTCCAGATCCTTTCTCCAGCTTCAAGTACTTCAATGGTCGACACTAGTACTTCATTTTCATACTCAGGAGATAGGTCAACGGGAATGTACTTCCCAGCATTTTTGGGTTTATGCTTAAAAAGCGAAGTCCATGTTCGTTCACCTAGAGAGGCGGAAGAAGGCACAGAGGTTTGAGGAGAGGGAGATGCATCGGGAGGACGAATGGGGAATAAGTCTGGGGGACATGAGAGGGGTGACGTATTACAGAAAGGTCTGAAAGGTCAGAAGGAGCTACAGAGGGAAGCAAGGGGACAATTATAGTGGTTACTGGATTGTTAGATGGCGATGGCGTAAGTTTAGCTGAAGATGATAGATGAATTGAGTTGTTTGTGAGGGAACGTTCATCAGAGTTGTTGGGACGAATGAGAGAGTTGACCTGAGAGGAGAAGGGAGGTACGATTGAGTTGTCAAAGTTGGTATGGGGGAGGACATCGGGAGGTATGGTTGGGGAGAGGACATGAGAGTATGATTTATGTTTTATTTTTTTTATTTTTTTTTTAATTTTTTTACAGTTTATTAATATTTTGAAATTATCAAACAGTAAATTCCGTGTAATAAATTTAACTAACTAATACTTTAGTTCAAACTAATTTTTCCTTTAACAATTTCTAGGGTGATTAATTAAACAAATTTACTGCTTAAATAAAATATTTTTAAAATTGACTAGTTAAGTGGAAATATGTGCATTTATTTCCCTTTTGAAATTATACACTTATAACAACAATTTATATAGGTTTAAAAATATAAATTTTATATAATTTTTTTTCCAGTAAACACAACAGAACTTGCTTTTACTGTAAATTGTTTGCGTAAAAAATGGTCGCAAACACCCAAAGTCGTATGAGTTGGTTGATTTTATGTTGTATTTAGTGATTTGGGTGATTTATGCAAATATATAAAAAGCAGGGACTAAACTGTAAAAGACACACAGATTTATAGTGGTTCGGCCAGAACGTGCCTACGTCCACTTTATATGTTATTCTCCTTTTTTCTTTAGATTACAAGTACAAAGCTGTGATTACAAGTATCTAAAGTTGTTTGAGAGTTCCTTCCAGGCTTGAGCTCTCAAACTTCCCTCCTTGTTGTACCCCTACCCCTCTATTTATAGAGTGAGGCTTGGGGAGGGGTCTTGGATGTTTATAGCTGCTGGTGGGCTTGGGCTGAAGCAATCTGGACTGGCAATTATCTGGTTCGGCGAAGCTTGGTCCGGTCTTGAGTGTGTGGTGCTGGACCGGTAGGACGTTGGTCCGGTACCAACCTGGTCCGGTGTTAGGAGTGTTGACCGGTTGTAGGAGATGGTCTGGTCCGGTGGAGTGTGGGGAGAAGGTTGGATCGGCATGTGTTTGGTCCGGTGAGGCTTATGCCGAATGAACTTGTGTTGAGAATGCTGGATGGGCACCTATGCTTGAATTGCCGAATAAGGCTTTGCCGAATGAAACCTTAAACTTCTTAATACCGAATGAGCTTTTGCACTTGGGTTATGAATGAAATCTTCGACTTGTATACGCTTGCTGGCTGCTTCTTCGTGGTGGAAACGCGCACAACATTGATATTCCAGTTTTGACCAAAAATGGGATAACACTTTGCCCCCCAAAACATGTCTTGCGGTAGGAAGGCGTGTTTTGTAATGCCATGAGCTGGATGTTCGTATCCTGTCAACAACCTGTAAAGAGCTTGATAGTTTTATATGGCCCCAAATGACGACCGTTCGGGATCGAGCTATTTGGGATGAAGCGCGGTCGTTCATGGTCAAGCGCCTAACTTCAAATGACGATCGTTCATGATCAAGTCATTTGAGGTGAAGTGCGACCGTGCGCGGTCAAGCGCATAAATCCGTGCGTCGATCGTTCGGGATCGAGTCATCTGCAGTGAAATGTGACCGTTTAAGGTCAAGCGCTTTACTTCAAATGACGACCGTTCGGGATCGAGTCATTCGAGGTAAAGTGCGACAGTGCGCGGTCGAGTGGGGACCGTTCAAGGTCAAGCGCTTAACTTCAAATGACGATCGTTCGTGATCGAGTCATTCGAGGTAAAGTGCGACAGTGCGCGGTCAAGTGGTGGTCCTCAAATGACGACCGTACGCGATCAAGCCATTCGAGGTAAGGCGTAACAGTCAGTGATCAGGTGGCGGACCTCAAATGATGACCGTTCGCGATCGAGCCATTTGAGGTAAGGTGAGTTGTGCCGTTCGAGGCGAGTTGTGCCGTTCGAGGCGAGTTGTGCCGTTCGAGGCGAGTTTGTGACCGTTCGCGGTCGGGTGCCGTTCGAGGCGAGTTGTGACTGTTCGAAATCGGGTGCCGTTCAAGGCGAATGGTGACTGTTCGAAGTCGGGTGCCGTTCGAAGCGAATGAGTGTGCCCGGGGGGGACATAATATTATCAGTGTTGGAGTCATTGTTTGGGGGAATTTTTCGAATCAAAGACTTCGGCAGTTCGTTGCCATGCAATAGGTGCTCGTGGATCGTTCGCGATCCAACGGGCATACAAGTAAATAATTTTTTCATAGAATTGTAAATGTTAAAGCAATAGTACCTTACAGCAGAAATGTCCAAACAGGAAGAATTCAAATGTTCAAATCGAAAAAAAGAAGCAAAGCAAGGATGTCAAAGTGTAAGTTCCCACTCCGAAGCAGTCAATGATCATTCAGAGCATGCCTGGAGATCGTTCGCGATCTCGTACATGTGTAAACGATTTAATTACGTTAGTGGAAGCTTACGACATGTTCATCGTTATTTTAATCAAGCAATCAATGGATAATCAAATGGTGCCTTGATCCAGGGTCACCTCTAGCTGACGTAGAGGGCGGTTGCTCTAGCTCCACCGCTGGAGTTCGCCTCCTCACATACTGAAGGAGCATATCGTTCCTGATATGCCCTTCTACCTCGTCCTTCAAATGCCTACAATCATTAGTGTTATGACCATTCAATTCATGAAATACACAAAACTTATCTGATTTTCTTTCGTCAGAGGTTGGATCCCTTCGCATTGGTCTACGATACGGAACCTGCCCCTTGGTATCCTGATAAATCCGTTTCAAACTCTCATTCAGCTCTGAATAGGTGGTGAAGCGTGGTTCTCTTCGTAGCCACTTTGTCCTGTCATCATTATCCTCAGCCTTTCTTTTTCCTTTGCTAGTCTCCGCACCCTTTCCAGGTGGGTTTCCGCTCTTGATTACGTAAACGTCATCTTCTTCCTCTCTTTCTGCACTAGCATCTTCCAAACGCAGAAACTTTTCAGCCTCATGATAGAACTCTCCCAGATTCACAGGCGGGTCCTTGGTTAATGAATTCTTGAACTCTGTATTACCAGCTATTCCAGATACAGCCGCCATCATGACCATAGATGGATCTGGTCGATCCACTGATGCTGCCGCCGCATTAAATCGCGTTAGAAAGCTCCTCAAAGTCTCTCCAGTTTTCTGTTTCAAGGTTGCCAAAGTCATCACATTCTTGGGTCTCGCAATATGAACCCTGAATTGCCTCATGAATCTCTCAGTTAAATCTTCCCATGTTCCTATGGAGCCGCTCTCCAGTTGCCTAAACCATAATGCTGTAATGTCCGTCAAATACAGTAGAAAGCACCAGGCCATAACCTCCTTTGATGCCCCCAGCACTTCCATATGTATCATATACTTCGTTAGGTGGACCGTGGGGTCCGTTTTCCCGTTGTACATGTCCAATGATGGTAGCTTGAATTCTGGTGGGTTCCTAGCCATCCTAATCGCAGAAGAAAAAGGACTCCTGTTTACATCTTCCAACTCTCTGTTTACTAAACCGCCTCTCATAGCTCTTCTAACCATCTCTGCTAATCTGTCATTGTCTCCAAGCTGTATTTCTCGTTCACTGTCTTCGACCTGCCCCCCGAGTCCGTGGGAGTTTTCATGTGTATGCCTCCCTGGCTGAACGTTCCTTCCTCTATTGCTACCAGGTGGTTCGGATGCCCCCATCTCACTTCCCGGGGTCGGATCAACATGCTCTGCGTGAGTGCCCCCTAGCTCTGGTGCTGCGCCAGATGGTCCTGCCCCGTTCTGAACCCCAGTTGCTCCTTGGATTTGTGCTCCAATTTGCCCAATTTGTTGAAGTAAGTTCTGGATCATCTCTTCTTGTCTTCTCATCATGGCCTCCATCTCATCCCTAGTGATGAAGATCGACGCTTGATTCCCTCCTGAGGAAGCCTCTTGACTTCCTTGGTGTTCACTTCTCTATGGCCTTTGCCTTCTACTTGTTTGTCTTGTCATAACTCTTAGATCTGAACTCTTAGATTTTCAAATTCAACTTCTATCCGATGTAGCGGAAGCTGGTTCCTCTCAATGAAAGCACCAAAATGTTTGCGTAAAAAATGGTCGCAAACACCCAAAGTCGTATGAGTTGGTTGATTTTATGTTGTATTTAGTGATTTGGGTGATTTATGCAAATATATAAAAAGCAGGGACTAAACTGTAAAAGACACACAGATTTATAGTGGTTCGGCCAGAACGTGCCTACGTCCACTTTATATGTTATTCTCCTTTTTTCTTTAGATTACAAGTACAAAGCTGTGATTACAAGTATCTAAAGTTGTTTGAGAGTTCCTTCCAGGCTTGAGCTCTCAAACTTCCCTCCTTGTTGTACCCCTGCCCCTCTATTTATAGAGTGAGGATGGGGGCAGGGGTCTTGGATGTTTATAGCTGCTGGTGGGCTTGGGCTGAAGCAATCTGGACTGGCAATTATCTGGTTCGGCGAAGCTTGGTCCGGTCTTGAGTGTGTGGTGCTGGACCGGTAGGACGTTGGTCCGGTACCAACCTGGTCCGGTGTTAGGAGTGTTGACCGGTTGTAGGAGATGGTCTGGTCCGGTGGAGTGTGGGGAGAAGGTTGGATCGACATGTGTTTGGTCCGGTGAGGCTTATGCCGAATGAACTTGTGTTGAGAATGCCGGATGGGCACCTATGCTTGAATTGCCGAATAAGGCTTTGCCGAATGAAACCTTAAACTTCTTAATACCGAATGAGCTTTTGCACTTGGGTTATGAATGAAATCTTCGACTTGTATACGCTTGCTGGCTGCTTCTTCGTGGTGGAAACGTGCACAACATTGATATTCCAGTTTTGACCAAAAATGGGATAACATAAATAATTGTATATAAATATTTACATACATATAAATCATAGAAATAAATTTAGAAGATTCTCTTTTAAACCTTACTGCCATAATTTTTTGCATATGCATACTTATTCTCTGTATATATATTACACGTATATATTTTATTATTAAATTTAAATGAAGAAAACAAAATCTTACCTCATGCCCTACTCACGAACACACTACGATTCGCCGAAGTCATCACAACTGTGGCCACTGCTGCCTTCACGTTGCTGCCGTCACGTACGCCTTGCCTTAATCCTACCCGACTCGCCTCGAGACCATCATCGATGTCTTCTCTCAACACTTCGATACACCTAAATCCCACCGTGCTCGAGCTCGACTTCCAATCAACAAATCGATACGCCCTCCCAATCATGGCCATTTCTACGTGAGTGCTCTGCATCCGCCTTACTCGCGACGTCGCTCCCTCCGTTCACTCGTGTTCGACGACCAGAGAAAATCGCGACTAGGTCGCGTGCAAATAACTGTCTTCGATTTTTTTTTAAAAGAAGATGATTTCGATTTAACGACAGAAAACGGAAGCCATTATCGTAATATATTTTTTTAATTAGATTGGAATTGATTTTGAAAGAGGATGAGAATTCACTTTTGCCCCTTCTTTTATTTATTTCAGTTCCGCCATTTTTTTATATTTTTATTTTAAAAAGAAGCGAAGGGAAACACTTGTACACGATATAAAAGGCAGAGGGACGCGTGCCTTCATGGAAGAGCACGTGTCATAGGATGCTACAATACTTCAATACAACTATATTATTTATTTAAATTTAAATTGTCTTGAATTCGTAAATCAAAATTCGAACTCCTGTCGATGCGTGCCACCAGGCATTTATAATGTTATACCCCTATTTCGGACACAGCGGAAAAGGTTTCGAGTACTAATTCGATGGTATGGAGAAGATAGCTTTTGGACCCAGTTACTAAATTGAATTTTCGATATAGATTTCAATGCGTTTATTTACCGCACGATCACACGTCAACTCCAAAAGCTATAAAAATTGAAATCTGATAATAGAACACTATTACGAATCCAATGGAACTGGTTTGTCAAATTCTGAGGCCATGCCTCGGAAGGCTATTTTTAAATATCAATTTAAACTATATATTTTTAAAACTCAATAAATCACCTTAAAGTTCAATTTTAAAGCTTTTATTATTTTTAGTACTATTAATACAAATTTTATAAGCCATTGAAATTTTTTAACAAGCCTAAAACTCAAGATTTAATATTTTACCTAATTTCAATTATTAATTTCAATAATTTGATTGCCAAATAAAAAGTGATATTTGAAATTCAAGTTAAACTAACATTAATTTGAAATCGGTTAAATATTTCAATTTCAAATATCCAGAAATTCTAAGTCATCACATATTTACTTTTACATAAAGTATAATTTGGAGGAAAAACTCAATGGTTTCGAAAGAGATACTTCCAAAAAGGTTTCAAACGGGGTATTTCATTGGTTTCGGAGCTATGCTTCTAAGAGATAATATGTAATGCTTTGTTACTTTTGAAAGGTGAGTTTTGAGGGTTTCGAAATAGATGTTTTTCAAGTGCATCGAATGGAATGTTAGTGTTTTGGAAAGAAGATTTAAATGCTTTCGAAGGAGGTCATCCAAGGCTTTCGAAAGTTAAGTTTCAAGGTATCAAAAGCTTAGTTTTCAAAAAAAAAACCAATCTCATTTTAAAGGAAAACCATGACATAGTAAAAAAGTTATGAAATAATTTTAAGTATGGAGTTTTTGAAGAAGTTTTCCTTTGTTAATAAGTTAAAGGGATTAACCAGTTTCTATATAAAATGATTTCAAGGATATTAAACAATAGATGTCGGTATTATTATGTTATTATGTTTGCTTCTTGATATACTCACACACATGCATATATTCACATTACAATGGACCCATAACTGTATTTTAGGAAAGGGCGGAATAACCAACTAGATTGGCCCAATAATGAATATGAATTAAGTTAACTCCTAGATGAGTGGAATAACATCTAAGAGTTTAGCTTGACCAGAATGTAGAATGCCTAAATACTAATTAAATAAGTTGTTAAATGGACAGGTTCATAGTAAACCCTTGAAAACTGTGTTCAGGAAAAGTAATTGGCTGGGGCCAAAAGGTTCATAGTAAACCCATGAAAACTATGGTTGGATATAGTTATTAGCAGAGGTCAACAGGTTTGTAGTGAACCCATGAAAACTATATCTGGACAATGTTATTAACAAAAGTCAATAGGTTCCTAGTCAACCGATGAAAACTAAGATAAGAGGGAAGTTATTGGAGTTACCAATAGGTTCAGGAAGAACCCATAAAATAGTTAAGTTATTGGCGGGGGAAAATATGTTCTTAGTTATCCTATGAAAACTATGAAACTGGACAAGGAGTCCATAAGCATTAAACAGTTTATTAGTCATCATATGAAAACTATTACCTTAATAGTGGCCCTAAAATTAGAAATGAGACAAATAGTCAAAATGAATGGGGATGGGAAATCAAGAATTGATTTACTTGTTTTCATATCATCGTAATATATTGAATTGTTATTTTTTAACCATTATGGATGGAGGAGCATAGTATATGGTTTTATAAAGAATTAGGATACTACTGAGGGGGAAATGCTAAGCGGTGTGGTCTCACTAGATATCTAAATGATTTGATATGGTAGATTATTATTCATACCAAGCTTTATGTCTGACTCGAAGTTTGGTTTTCCCTTAAAATCTTGAATGTTCTACTGATTTTGAGCGGTTTGAGAGTTAAGGTTTTCAGATTCTCTTTAGATTAATAAATTTCTAAAGGAGTGCAGGAGGCAAGCTAGTTAAAACGAGTTCTTTATATTTTGATTCCGCCGTGTTTTGGTTGTAATGGAAAAGTTATTTTATTGCCTTGTCATATACTTTGATCATCCAAGAGAGCTTCTTCATATGTCGCTATTAGTGTATGTTGTAATAACTATATTTTATCTAAAAGCTTCTTCTTTTGGGATTATGTAATGAACTCGAATTTTTTTGACTTGGAAATGTGAAATTTGTTTGATTATTTTAATTTTTTTACGTATCTAAGTGTTTCAGTTATACCAATGTATCTAACATTACCGTATTTGATCGCTGTAGATTAATAACTATGGATGACTACAACATCCGTAGTCGTTCGTTCTGGGCCTCCAAGTGGGGGATGTTACAACTTGGTATCAGAACATAAGCTTATCAAACTCAAAAGAAATTTAAACCTAAAAGATTTTTTAGAACATAATCAAATGAATCAGAAAATAAGATTGGGGTTTGGTATAATGCTATAGTAACGGACTTGTATTTGATATATAGGTATATATATGGGCACATACTCCATGCTCTTTTAGGAAGTACTTTTATATCTTACAAAGGCTTGAATGTAGATTTATGAGAAAGAAGATATGGAGGTAGGAAACGAAAGAGGAAATCTCGGTGGAGAAAACACCACAACCGATGGAAATGCTTGACCCACCAGGAGGAACCCGGATCTACAGGCTAATGCTAACCAAAGTGATGATGCCAATGTGGGTGCTGGAAGTCCACCAGTAGATATAGGGATGATGTACTAGTTCATCGTCAATCTGATGCAAGCATGAGCTGCTACAGGTGTTGTTGGAAATGTTGGATGACCTAATCCGGTAGATCCGTTGGGAATAATTATGCTAAGCTGAGTAGAGATTATACCAGTCTTGGTGGAAAGCAGTTTATAGGAACGAAGGTTGCCATAGAAGTGTATAATTGGTTGTTGCATTGTGAGAGAATATTTGCTGATTTGGGTTTAGATGATGAGCAGAAGAGGAGGCCGGCTTCTATGCAGTTGCAAGGACCAACGCTTTGTTGGTGGAATAGTGTTACTACCAGAATTTTGGAGGAAGAATTGACTTGAGCATATTTCAGAAGGAGATTTGAGTAAAGGTTTTTGTCTGAGGTTTCCAAGTCGGCTTTGCTGAGAAAGTTTATGGATTTAGTGTGGGGAGAGATGTCAATAATAGAGTATGCTACTGAGTTTGATGAGTTGTCCTTGCATGGGTATGCTACTATAAATACCGTCATCAGGAGAATGAGAAGTTTATTATGGGACCGAGGCTTGAGATTGGTAGGGCAACACTGCCATATCTCCATGATCCTAGTAATGTAGTTATGGAGATGGAAATCTACCATGAGGAGATTCTTGCTATTTGTGCCAGAGAGAAGCCGCTTTAAACCTAAGGCTCAGGGGAAAAGAAGAGAAAGTTCTTTAAGAAAAAGGGAGCCCAGAAGGTGTTAGGAAATCAAATCTACGGTTTCGATGACAACAATTATACAATGGAAATCGAATATGCATTTATATTTCTATTTGCAGATACTTTCTAGAGTAACATCACTAGAGAGACAAGAACAATGCTCAAAGAACGTTACAAGAGACTACAAGTCGATAGGATCAATGGAGCAACGAGATAGATTCACAAAATAGACATGCACAGGTTTCAAACATTTGGGTACACTAGCCAGACGTCTGAAGAAATCCTCTGGAACATAAAACAGACAGGATCAGACATCTGGTTGATGCACTCAGACGTTTGAAAGGCTACTGTATACAAAAAAATATAAATAGCCAGACGTCTGAAGCAAATACCGAACATCTGGTGCTGAACTTGGATTTTAAAATTCAAATTACAACTGCCGCATTTGAAAAGACATCTTCGCTTCTCTTCACTGGAACTCTTTATCACCATTAGAAGCAACTATATAGAACTTGTTAATGGATGCAACTACTCAAGGAATCTCTCTACCACTGTAAATAACATCAAAGAATCAAAGAGAAGACTTCAACTTAATTACTTGCGCTCTTTACTCACATACTTTGTTATATTCTTGATCACTAGCAATCTATACTTGTATTTCACTCTTCCATTTATATTCAGATCTCCTCAATCAATACTCTCTAGATATATTTATTGGAAGCATTTGTACTTAATAGTCAATATCTGTGTTATAGAACACATACTTCACAAGGACAAACTATTGTAACCTAGACTATTCCTTCAGGCAAGGAAGGTGTTTGATAGTCGAATTCCGAAGGGGAGCTTCGAGACTGGACATAGGACGGGAGGTCCGAACCAGTATAAAATCCTGGTGTGCTTGTTCTATATTTAACTAGATTAACTTTATATTAGTTGCATCATATAGTTCGTCACATATACTAACATATACATTACACGATCCACTATATAGACTTTCAGAAGGGAGATGCTGCCAAGAAGGCAAAAGCTGATATAGTCTATTTCAAGTGTGACGAGAAGGGTAGCATGAGTGCCTGTCAGGCAGGGGAAGAAATGTGCAAATAAGAAAAGTGTGAAGTGGTTCAACTGTGATCAAGTTGGGCATCATAAAAACTAGTGTCCAAAACCAGTTAGAGCAGACTGGGGGAAGGTCTTTGCTATTGGACCATCATCAGTTAGGCCAACTGCAGCTGACAATGGGAAGAATGTGATGGAAGGTACAATTTTGATTCATAGTATAACTGTTAGGGTATTATTTGATACTGATGCATCACACTCATTTTTATCTCAATGTTTGGCTGATAGGTTATGCTTAGAACCCACCTACCTAGTTACTTCCTTAATGGTTGCGAATCCAATAGGAGCATATGAAACTCTAGGATTGAGATGTGACTAGTTAGAACTTGATTTGTTAGGTCATAAGTTTGCGTGCAGTCTTTAGGTTTTTGATTTCGTAGATCTTAGGGTCATTTTGGGTATGGATTGGTCAGGTGAGTATGAGGCCAGGATATTTTGCCAAGATAGGGAGATATCAGTAAGACACCCTGATAGTCGTAACACAATCATATTCTCAGTAGAGAATTCTATACGGAGTGTTTGTGCTTTGTTAAGTGCTATGGAAGTGGGAGAAGGGTTAAGTTGGGTTCGAATAGCAAGAGAGTTTGCAGACATCTTTGAGCCGGTTATAGGATTACCACTGAAACGAGCGGTTGAATTTTAGATAGATCTTATATCAGGAGCTGAACCTTTGAGTAGACCACCTGGTAAAATGACACCAACCGAGATGAAGGAATTAAAGGTGCAAATATTGTATCTTGAAAGAAGGAATTTTATTTGACCAAGCAGTTCACCTTAGGGAACGGCCGCGGTGATCGTGAAGAAACCAGATTGGTCGTTGAGGATGTGCATCGACTATCGTAAGTTAAACGAGAGGATGTTTAAGAATAAGTATCGTTTGCCAAGAATAGACGATCTATTTGATCAATTGTGTGGGGCCAGAGTGTTTTCCAAGTAGGATTTGGTGACAGGTTTACATCAGTTAAGTGTGGTAGAGGAGTATTCCTCCGATAGCATTTTGGACTAGATATGGTTCATATAAGTGGTTAGTGGTGCCATTTGGGTTAACGAATGCACCTGCTTTCTTTGTGGATTTGATGAACCTTGGTGGACACTCGAACTAACCTTGGCCAATAATCTGGAAACGCGCTGAAGCAGCCCTACTTTATGTTGTTCAGTGGACTATCCATCGATCGATTGTTGGAGAAGATGGTGGGTTTGAAATGGCGTAGGATATGGAATCGTGTCTTTTCTACAGAGAGAAGCAAATGAAAGTTTCGGGTTTTTTTTATTGTTTTGGTAAGGCAAACAGAAGATGAAAGAAACAGAGAAAAAAATGTAGAAAGGGTATTTCATGAATTCCAAAATGACGCGGTTGATTTTATATTCACTGAATTACCATTATCAGAAGCACGCGCACAACACGCACACATGCGCACGCACGCTGTTCCTAATTTATGCATTTTAGTGATATATAAATATACCTTATCCAGTTGGCAGGCTATTTGATAGACCATATGTTCCATTCAAGTAAAGAAACAAGGCATGTAATATATTCCTCAGGACAACGCTTCTCCCTATATTCATAAGGCGTAGTACTTGTAAGCTTTTTAATCACTTTTTTGTTACCAAAGCAGGGAATATAATCTGAGCCAGCAATTACATTACATTGTTTCCAGCTAGAGCTATCAATTTGAACTTTTGGTGACAAAGATGTTTGAACTTCTCTCTCATTTTTTGATTTAGAAGCTTTTATGGATTAGGCTCCACTTTCCACATTAGCCTCATTAAGCAACTTTGAGCGAGCACCAAATAGTAGCAGTTCATTGCGTATTGATCATCATCGTCCTTTTTGTTTTTCTCTATGTTTTCTTCTTACTTAGGAGCTTGTGTTGTATCACCATAAAATTTATTTTCTAGTTTAGCATTGCATCCATGGCCATTACTTTTAGCTTTAATAGAACTTTATGCATCAGGTTGATCCGATTTTCTCTATATCACCCGATTGGTCGGATTTTATATTATCATTCTGTGCCTGCTCAGAGATTTTATTTTCATTTGCATCATTTTTCGTTATCATTCCTTTGTTGTCTTCTTTACCTCCTACACTTATTCTCATCTTCTAACTTCGACATTCTAGCTTCTTCAATTATCTATTTATCACTTTTTACCACCACATCACCTTCAGGTATCCTATTTGGATCACTATATGTTCCAATGTCTGAAGTGTCAACTGATTTTGGTCTACTTGCCTCGCTCTCTTAGTAAAAGTAACTATTAGAGATGTTGCTTCCACGGTTTTGTTTGAAGTAGTATATGTACCACATTTATTCCCATCTATAGGTATACCTTCATTGCCATCTTGGAATTGTGTAGCATCTTTTTCAGATATTTCTTGTTTCTATTCTGTTTTAAAACTATCTACAGGGACATCAACAAGAACTACAATCTTTGGTGTCATCACCCATACTCCAAGTCTCTAGCCAAGGGAAGACCATCAAGGGTCTAGTCGTTGGTTTTTTCCCTAAATAGTCTACTGTGGGTATGCAATAACCCTTATTCTGTGTAATATTTGAATTATTAATCTAGAAATAATCAGTTCATATGCTCATTGAATCACTAATTCCTTCATAAAGGATCATTGTACTTAATTAGTACACTAAAATAGAGAATATCCCTTAGCATGAACGAAAATAATGATAGTTATAATAAATAGAAAAATTATCATCTTGTAATACCATATAAGAATGGTAGGAAACCGGGGAGGCACTAAGAAACAATACAGGTGTCAATATGTAGAATGATGAACAAACTCAGCTATATTTATCGCCTTTTTGCCTCCAATTGTATGATGAATCAGAGTGTATCAAATACTGTTGTTGACTATCAGAAACTACTGCATGTTTAACTATGTTCAACCTGGATTAATTTGGATGATACCTTTCAGCTAAATGTGCATATCACATAGTTTCAACATGAGAGACTCATTAATTGCAATTTTATTTTATTATTTTAATACTGAGTTTGCTGTAAGGAATATTGATGTCTTTGAACGATCATTGTGCATAAGATATAACAATGACAAATTTTCTTTCTCATGTTTTTATGTATCACGTGTAAGTACTAAATCAATAAAATTTACGATTTACTAATTATTTATTTCTACTAGTTTCATAAAGAATGGCACTCCATCCATGTAATTAAATTAAGACTTTTTTATATCAATTAAATTGAAGAAGGGACCTTGAGGCCCCTTTAATGGCTGTTTGGTTTCTCACAGCAGTATTTTTTTGACCTCTTAATAACATGCCAGAATATTCGCTGATTATTTTTTAGCTTTTAACTTGTTCTAATTATTTGGTATGCAAAAATTAAGTTTACCTTCAGTAAATAACTAAAAAACCAACCATGATCAATTAATCATAAGCCAAGCATTTATAACAGTAACGATCAGCAATCCAATGATCTGCAGATAAAATTAAAATGTTGGTAATTTAAATTAAAACATGATCCTATTCTTATGCTTTGAATTTGGTTTATTATCTATAAGGAAGTTTCCATCTAGTTAATAATAGGTGACATCAATTAAGGATGCATAAGAAATAGATGGGCCCGCATTGTTTTCAAATTTGCATGGAACTATTTATTTTAGAATTTACCAATTACCGAATGAATTTGCCTATAATACTACAAACAGATTTCCATAAGCCTTGTGTTGTTACCGGATAATCTTTTTGGTGAAAATATGTCATTGTTATACTACTTCATGTGATACTTTATTATCAAATTTCTTTTGGTTTTGAATTTTTTTGAACAAAGCTAAGCATTTTAGTTGTGAGATGATACACCATCATGGGTTGAATAAATTATGAAATAATAAGCCCTATTTTTGAGCCAAACAATATTATTTATAGATTTGGTACTCGTTTACTTCCTATATATAACAACGCTATTAACTTTTAGCGCCATTGGCTTTTTTAATAATCATGCAGATATCTATTGAAATGAAAAATAATTTTGATACTTATAAATCATTTAGTTTGTGGATAAATCCTACAGATACATTTATTGTTGGTAAAGGGAAAAGTTTCTATATTGCCAAATATAGCACACACCTATTTGGATTTACACATATTAAGTAAATAAAAAGTCAAAATATATACAAATTGCTAAACAAGTAATTAATTTTTTTTATCTTTTTTTTACATTTAACATTATTTGGCTACTAAAGAGAAAATGACCATCTCCATGCTTAAAAATAACTCCAAGAAATCAAAACAATAAAAACAACATAATAAAGCAAATAATTAATCTACTTAGTTACTTAACTTGGCTTAAATTTTTCCTTTTAACGACTCCAAAATATTATTGTATTTACTGTAAAAATAACCGCTAGTCGTATTACAAAAACAAAAAAGAAATGTTGAATCAACGAATTGATGGGGTAAAAAAATTACCTACTACCGAACCGTTGATTAGGTTGTATGTGGAGTGAATCGGAGACGGGGTCGAGATTATTACTGGAGTGAATTCAAAATCAATGGATTGATTTTTAGAATGAATTGAAATAACATGGGAATTAGAGTAAGGGAAATATAGTCCAATCTGAAGGGAGAGGGAATTTTTATTTTTGGCGACCTATATGTTTCAATTTGTTAAACATAGCGGACTATTTTTCTACACACATTCATAGCACAACACGATTTATTATTATTTTTACTTTAATAATTTTTATGTAGCACTTTAATTATAATTCCATAACATTATACCAAATATATCATACGTTCAAGTGCATTTATACTCTACATCACAATTTATAAACGATCGATTTTCTCTTATTTTTTCTAAATAATAGACAGTTGCAAGAAATCGAAAACCACTTACTTTATTTTTGCATTCATAATATTGCTAAACGTACATTTAACCAAATACTAAGATTCGATTTAAATTTTAATTTCCTTCAATGAAAAAGAAAACTCTCCTTTGCAAGTATGCAAATTGGAGGCTCTTTGCTCCTTTAAATATTCCTTGGTGTGTTCACATTTCTTTCTAAATAGATCTGCAACACAAATAAAATGTAAATGTAATTTTGGAGTGGATTTAAACAAGATCCTTATTTAAACTTAAACTACACACATTATATCAAACATACCTCTCATTGTGATTAGAAACACAATACACAGTGAAAATGTTAAGTAAAATAATGAACAGTACGATGCAAACATTTCGACCAACTATTGCCTCCATTATAAGGAATAACAAGTTCAATTCATCACCATGTAGGCTTATTTATAACCTTCACACCAGTTCAATTAATGTAAGATTAAATAACAAATTGTATCTATATAAGTACATCAAGCATATCTGTTGTGTTAATTTAAGACCAGATTACATATCGTGTCATCGAAGACCTAAACTTTCATCTGTGATAAGCTAAAAACTTTTTTAACTATTTATTTATAAATTTTATTATTTTTAAAATTATTCTTATATTTAGGAAACACTTACGTTTATAGGAGTTTGTTTGCAAATGTTTAGGAAAAATCCACAAAATAACTTCGTTAAATGATTTTAAAATGTAAATAAGAATATTGGAGTTTAATTTTGAAAGAATATGTTTTGAAAGTTAAACCTTATTTTTCGATTGGTTTTGGAGAATTGAATTTTTAGGGTTAAAATACAAAATAAAAGGTATAATGTTGGAAAATACGTTCTCATTAAGACTCGAGAAAAAAGGATTTGGAAGTATGAAATTTTGAAAGGAAGAAATTAAGTTGGAATTTCAGTTATGCATTTAAACATATTTTCATTCACATAATGATTGAAATGGGCTTTCGTGTAAAAAAAAATATCTATTCATATTTTGTATTGTAGATTTAAATGAATTTGAATAAATGACATATTACTATTTCCAAATTTATTTCTTGAAAATTAAATTTAAGTCAATGTTGTTTTAGGATTTTGACTGAAGAAAAAAAGTAAGTTTAATGTTTTTGAATAATATAATTTTCAAAGCTGAAACTTAATCAAACCAATCAAAAGCCCTCTCATGGACCGGCTCCACCATCTCCATTTCACTTTATAGCCAACTCACCATCTTTGGTTCTAAAGCTTTAATGCCTCTTTCGCCATTAGTAAAAAATAATGTTTTTGATTTCCAATAAACTAAAAAAATCCCCAAAAATCATATCTAGCTTCTCTGTCATCTTCTTTGCTTAATAAAACTATTGCACGCCAAATTGACTCGAGTTTTGGCCTTTTTGTGATTCGGGATAGCCTGAACTTGTGTTTTTAGCATTACATTTGCGTTCTCTTATTTTCTTCTTCAAGAGTTAACCTTTATTATGGAACTTGAATTGTATAGTTAAGTCTATAAAAGGTATATCTACCATTTACTGCATGTGTGGAAGTCAATTTATTTGTGGAAAATTTTAGTTTTACGCTAACAATCTCTTACAGTACAAAAACTTAATGCCAAATTCTCTTAGTTTTACGCTAACAATCTCTTACAGTAGAAAAACTTAATGCCAAATTCTTGTGCTTTGACTTTGGTTTGTTATCTATAAGAATGTCTCCATCTACGTAAGAACATGTGACATCAATTAAGGATCAATCAGAAATAGAGGGGCCTGCATTGTTTTCAAATTTGCATGGAACTACTTATGTTAAAAAATTTCAATTACCAAATGAATTTGCCTATGACACTACGAATAGATTTCCATAAGCCTTGTGTTGCCACTAGATAATCTCTTTGGTGAAAATACATCGTTGTTATACTAATTTGTGTGATACTTTATTGTCAATGTTTCTTTTGGTGTTGTAGAATTTTTAGCTAAGCTAAGCATTTAGTTGTGAGATGATATGCCATCATGGGTTGAGTAAATTATGAAAAATAATAAGCATTATTTTCAAGACAAACAATAAATTAAGAGACTCGGTACTCATTTACCTTCTATATATAACAACTCTATTAACTGTTAGCATCGTTGGCTTTTGTAATAATCATGCAGATAACTAATGAAATGAAAAGGAATTTTGATACTTAACATTTAGCAGATTACAAATCATTTAGTGTTGGTAAAGGGACAAGTTTCTATATTACCAGATATAGCACCCCCCATATGGAATTACATATATTAAGTAATTAAAAAGTCAAACTAAGTACAAATTGTCAAAACAAGTAATTAAATTTTCTTTTTTTCACACTTAACATAAATCGGTCACTAAGGAGAAAATGACCATCTCCACGCCTAATGTAACTCCAAGAAATCAAAACAATAAAAACAACATAATGAAGCAATTAATTAATCTACTTAGTTACTTAGCTTGGCTTACACTTTTTCCTTTTAACCAGTACACAACATTATTGTATTACTCTTAAATGTAAAAAAACCGCTAGTCATATTACGAAAACAAAAAAAGAAAGGTTGAATAAAAGAATTGATGGAGCAAAAAAATTACCTACCGTCGAACTATTGATTTGGTGGTATGTGGAGTGAATCAGAGATAGGGTCGGGATACAGTCGAGATTGTTGCTGGAATGAATTGAAAATTGATGAATTGATTTTCAGAATGAATTGAAATTACATGGGATTTAGGTTGAGCAAAATTTGATCGAATCTGAAGGGAGAGGGAATTTTTATTTTTGGCTACCTTTATTTTTAACTTTGTTAAATATCGCATACCCTTTTTTTACACACATTCATAGAACAATATGAATTATTGTTATTTTTTTACTTTAATAATTTTTATATATCACTATAATTATAATTCCATGACACTATACCATACGTATCTTACGTTCGAGCGCATTTGAACTCTACGTCACAAGTTATAAGTGAACGATTTTCTCATTTTTTTCAATAATAATAGATAGTGGCTAGAAACTAGAAAACCCTTATTTTATTCATGCATTCATCATATTAAGAAACATACATTTAGCTAAATACTTGATTCAATTTTAATTTTAATCTCCTTCAATCAAAAAATAAACTCTCCTTTGCAAGCATGCAAATTGGCGGCTTTTTGCTTCTCTAAACATTCCATGGTGTGTTCCTATTTCTTTCTAACCAGATCTGCAACATAAATATAATATATATATATATATATATATATATGTATGTATATGTATGTAATTTTAGAGAGGATTTAAACAAGATCCTAATTTAAAATGCACACAAACACACACTATACCAAACATACCTCTCATTGTCATTAGAAACACAACATATAGTGAAATGCAGAGTAAAATAATGAACAGTACGATGCAACCATTTAGGCCAACTAATATCTCCATTATAAGGAATAATATGTTCATTACAAAGTAAGATTACTTATAATAATCACACTAGTTCAATTAGTGTAGGATTAGATAGCTAATCGTATCTATATGAGTACATCGGGCATATTTTTTGCGTTAATTTAAGCCCAGAGTGCATATCATATGTTTGATGACCTAAACTCTCATTCATAATGAGCCGCAAACCTTTTTTAACTATTTATTTGTAAATTTTCTTTTTTTTTTTAAATTATTCCGATATTTAGAAAAATCTTATTTTTATAGGAGTTCGTTTGCAAATATTTGGAAAAAAAAACCACAAAATAATTTCTTCGAATGATTTTAAATGTAAATAAAAATGTTGGAGTTTAATTTTGAAAGAAAATGTTTTAAAAGTTAAACTTTATTTTTTGGCTGATTTTGGAGAACTGAATTTTAAGGGTTAAAATGCAAAATAAAAGGTATGATGTTGGAAAATGCATTCTCATTAAGACTTGAAAAAAAAGGATTTGGTAGTATGAAAATTTTGAAAGGAATATATTAAGTTAGAATTTTAGTTATGCATTTAAACATCTTTACATTTACATAATGATTGAAATGGGCTTCCATGTAAATAAATACTTATTCATATTTTGTATCATAAATTTAAATTAATTTAACAGAGTGATTTATTACTATTTTCAAATTTTTTCTTGAAAATCAAATTTAAATCAATGTTGTTTTGAGATTTTGACTGAAGCCAAAAAAAAGAGTTCAATATTTTTAAACAATATATTTTTCAAAGCCGAAATTAAATCAAACCAATCGGAAGCCCTTTCATGGACCGACTCCACCATCTCCATCTTACTTTATAGCCAACTCACCATCTCGGGTTCCAAAGCCTTAACACCACTTTCTCCGTTAGTAAAAATAATATTTTTAAATTTATTAGTAAAAATAATATTTTTAAATTTGAATAAACTAAAAAAAATCCCCAAAATCATATCTAACTTCTATGTCATCTTCTTTGCCTAATAAAACTATTACATGCTAAATTGACTTAGGTTTAGGCCTTCTGTGATTCAGGATAGCCTGAACTTGTATTTTCAGCATTACATTTAAGCGCTCTTGTTTTCTTCTTCAACGATGGTGAGTTAAACTTTTACTATGAACCATGAATTGCATGTTCAATTCTGTAAAAGGTATATCTACCTTCTTACATGATATGTGGAAATAAATTTATTTGTGGAAAATTTCGGTTTCATGCTAACTATCTCTTACAGTACAAAAAAAAAACATAATGCCAGATCCTCTTGGTCTAACGATTCATTCATTGCTGATGATATGTGTTTGATTGAATATGCATAGTGCTTGAATTATCCAAAGTCAATGCCAAAATTGGTATTAGAAAGGAAAGAAAGAGTCGATATGGGAGGTCGGAGCAAAATTGCTCCAAACGCTCTTTCACAAGTTAACTGTCGTGACCTCATCAGTTTTCACCCGAGGTGACCATTCGACCACTCAAGTCATGACTGTTGACTGATGGGAAGAGGCTGGGGAAATTTTGATTGGACCGAACCCAATAACAAAAAATAAAAATATTTATAAATCATCGAAGTAAATCGAAAAGTCAGAATTTTACATATAAATTTTATTTCAGATAAAGTAGATAAAAATCTCAAATTGAAATTTTGTTTTATTTAAATAAGTTTCATATTCAAATTTTGTAACATATTGATGTGCACATAAATGTGCATATTTTTACCACCATATTTAATCTATTTAAGTTGAATAAAAGATCATATTGGATATTTTAACTTGTTTAAACCAAAATTCAAATTATTTTCAAATTGTCACATATTCATCTTCATACAGGGTAAAATCGTCATTCTTCGCATTTATTAAATTGTGAAAATTTACTTGGAATTTTTTATGTTGTCTTGTAGGAAATTTAGAGAATTTTACAAGCGGTTTTACGATGAAATATGGATGCACAAAGAAGATACAACAGAACGAAGATGGAAATAATTCAAAGTGCAGAACATGGAGGACCCCACCCACTTACCTTAATTTTCAATTCGAGGCTAATGCACATGCTTATGAAGTTTATGGCTTCATGTACACTTAAATGATGATTAGTAGAAGCTAATGATTACTTGGCCTCTACACTTTCTCAAGGGTATTTTGGGCATTCCCCAAAAAGATGAATCAGGGTTTAACACATGTATATATACCCCTTATGTTTCATGTAACCCTCCTCTTACTTAGTCTCTCTTTTAGGCTCTCTTCTCTTAGGAAAATAAAATGAAAGATCTCTTTCTTTTCATGGCTACTTAGCCATTTCTTCTTTTATGTAATTTTTTTATGCAATTTAATACATGTTCTTTTTTTTTTATTTCCTTTCATGTTAGTAGTGTAGATTTACTTTTCATGCAAGTAGATTAGTTTTAATTCTTGTTAATTAGCTTCTCTTTTTCATTTGCTCTCTTTTTCCTCTTCCTTTTCATTCATGTTGCAAGCTACATTAGTTCATATGATAACAAACATGAGAGGCTAAACCCCTTCAATTTCTGGGTAATGAAGCTCTCTAATCATGTAGTTTTAACTTATTTTGATGTTTATGCTCACTTTTTGTGCTTAATTAGAATGATTGAAGTGGTTTAATGATGTTGTTTAGCTTTGAATTTGATAGTCTATGTTGTTCATAACAAATAGACTATGCTTAAACAAACAAAACACAAATTGCATCTATAACAACCCTGTATTTTGTAATTATTTTATTGTATATTTTAATTATTTTTAATGTAAGATTTTGATTTAAAAACTTATTTTACTTATTTGAAATGATTAAATTTATTATTTAAATGTAATCTTGATTTTTATGAGTTATGATTCCAAACTTGTATAAGTTGAATATTTGCCTGAAATGCTGATTTTGGTCAAAATAGTCAAACTGTGACTTTCAACTTAAAATTTTAAAAGTTTAAAAATTTAATTTTTTTCATTTATTTAAAGACTTTGGCTTTTGTTTTCTTAAAAATCTAATTTTGGAAATTTTTTTGAAATGATTTCTGATCATTTGTCCAAATAAAAATAAACAATGTCCGAAAATTTGATTTGGATAAAAAGTGTAACTTTAATAGAAATTCTAAATTTTATAATTCTAAAGGCAAAATTTACATCTTGAACTGTATACAATTGTGTAACATTTGTTTCACTTTTGTTTTGGTCATATTTGTTGTATACTTTTTTTTTTATAAAAAAAAGTTAGTAATAATTAGTGTGAAACGGGAAATAAACTTTACATTTCTTTTACATATGTTTACATCTGTTTCTTAACTTTATATTTAATAATCAATTGGATGAAGCTAAATCAAATGTTATTAATTACGGTATAATAGCTATTAAATTTTGGTTTAAAGTGATGAATTATTTTTCCTAATAGAAACGTTAGTATTTTAAATTTATTTAATAAGAGAAACAAAATAATTTGTACGTTACTTTGGGCATATATTTAATTGTTGCTCTTGCCTTTTCGTTATCTATTTGATTTTTTTCTTGCATTAACAATGCAAAGTTTTCAGCCGTATATTCTCTTTTGAGAATCCAAAATCTTGCTCAAATCTTGCCTTAAATCATTTCCGTGTGTGAATTATTTCTTTCCCTCTTGCCTCCCATACGTTTCCACCTATTGGATAGAATTAAATTGCCTCCACAATTCAAGCATTTTACTCTTGCCTGCCATCTACATAAATTAGTGAGCAAATGTTAATATATATTTCCCGTTCAAAAGTTCCATACCACAAATTATTCTTTTTGCTTCCATCAAAATTTGCGTGAGCATCTCCTGAAGGTATGAACCGGCGCATGCTTTTCCTTTCATTTTTTTCTCTTTTTTCTTTCTTTCTTCTTTTCACTCTTGCTTTATTTCATTTGTTCTCCTTTCATTGTTTTGCTTTATCCTATTGCCTGCCACCGTGCTTGGCCATTCACCATATTTTTCCGACCCTACCCATGCCAGACCACCGAGCCTTGTTTGAGAAAAAAAAAGGAATGAAAAAAATTCCATTTTTGTCGCCTTTGTATTTTGTTTTTGAAGTAATATTGCCACCGAGCCTTGTTTTGAAAAAAAAAGGGAAATGGAAAAAAAAGTTGCTTTTGTCACTTTGTATTTTTGAAGTTATAATCTATTTTTCCACTGGCCCTTGTTCTGGAAAAAAGAAATGAGAAAAAAAAATTGTTTTGTCACCTCTGTAATATGGAATTCTAGTCTATATTCCCTCTGCCCTTTTGTTTGAAAAAAAAAGAAATGAACAAAAATTTTTTTCTCACCTTTGTTTTGAAGTTATAGTCTATTTTAAAAGTGGTCTTGTATTTTTGAAGTCATAGTTTATTTTGTTTTTATAGAATTAAATAGAAAAGGAAATTTGAAAGGCCTTAAACTTTCTATCTTTCTATGGGCCTTTATAGTCCACCCTTTTACTTTTAACCTAACCTTTCACCAATTAACCCTAACACCTCCTCATATCATCTCCTACCACTTCACATTTTTGTGATTGCCATGCCTATGTGATGCCAAACCAGATCCTTTTCCACCTGAAAACATGTGTGGCCTAGCCCTAAGCATGTATGGCCGAGCATACATGGAGTTGTGGTCAAGCAAAAGTGGTTGAAAAGCTTGGTAATGTCATTTGTTGCTTCTACTTCTCTATTGTTCAACAAATCTTTATATTGTATGCATATGTTTATATGGTCTTGTTTATTTGTTGTATACAAGATCATTATCAAGGCTTTCCATTCATTCAATTCAAATCGTGTTTGTCGTGCTTTTGGAATCGCTCTTGTGTTTGTTGTTTTGGTCTCTAGCTTCGAAAAGGTGAGTCTTTCTCACTCTGACATATATACTTATGAAAAGTGGATTGATGACAAGTGTTTAGTAATGTAAAATGTTTATGCAAGTTATTGATGATCATATGATATGCTATGCCGTGTTATTACCAAGTTATTACCATGTTAAAACTGTTAATTTTCACCTGACATCTGATACATGACTGTATATTGTGATATTGACATTGTTTATATTATTTCTGTATATGATCACACTGCAAGTTCCCTGTTAGGATAAAAAATCATTATGGGCTGAAATGATAGGCCTGAGTTATTTTATTTATTTATTTAAACTTGGGATTGCGGGTTTGAAATGATAGAACCCGGATTTTTACCTTTTAAACTGCGGATTGAAATGATACATATCCGTATCACTTGACCTAGGTTAGAAAACTATATACAGACCCGTGGTTATTCTATAAAGTGCTTTGGATATTTTAAGTATTTTAAAAATATAAAATTATGAAATTTGATTTAAATAGATTTTGAAAGGTTTTAAAATAAATAAATTATGATTTTTCTATGTGTTAAAAATGTAATTTATGAATGGATTAACTGGATTTTGAAATATAACTTATGTTTGAAATTTGGAATTTTGACTAAAAATGATATTTAAGTTACATGAATAAAATGGACTTTAATTTTATTTGGAAATGGTAAATATGATAAATTGATTTATATTTGAATTTAAGTGATTTATTAAAGAATTATTGATTTTCTATAAATTTAAGTGGTTGAATAAATGACTGTTGAAAATGAAATTTTAAAATATAACTTGACTTGAAAATGTGAAATTTGAGTTTTAACTACAGATGTTAAATAAATCAAATAAACTGGAAGTTTAGTTAAATTTGTAAAATGGTAATATAAATCTGAAACGTATAGGGTTTAATTTATGAAAGGAACGTATAGGTTTTAATTTATGATAGAAACGTATAGGGTTTAATTTATGAAAGAAACGTATAGGGTTTAATTTATGAAAGAAACGTATAGGTTTTAATTTATGAAAGAAACATATAGGGTTTAATTTATGAAAGAAACGTATAGGGTTTAATTTATGAAAGGAACGTATAGGTTTTAATTTATGAAAGAAATGTATAGGGTTTAATTTATGAAAGGAAGGTATAGGTTTTAATTTATGAAAGAAACGTATAGGTTTTAATTTATGAAAGAAACGTATAGGTTTTAATTAATGAAAGAACGTATGGTGTTCTAATTAATGATAGGAACATGTAAATTCCTAATTAATGATAGAAGGTATAAGTTTTAATTAATGAAAGAAACGTATAAGTTTTTAATTAATGAAAGAAACGTGTAAAGTCCTAATTAATGAGAGAACATGAAAGTTTTAATTAATGCAAGAACATGTAAAGTTTTAATTAAGAAAGAAACATGTAAAGTTTTAAGTAGTGTGGTATTGATTTAATTAATAAATGTTCATTATTGTAATAGGAATATAAAATTTAAAATGTACATTTGACATGTAGATTTTCATCAATGTAATGGTGTATTTTAAATTGATTAAAATGATAAATGTTACTTATTGTAATAATAATATAAGTTAATAAGGTGCTTTTAACTTAACATAAGAATTTCGGTTTAAATTGTATATTACAGTAAGAAAATTTATTTAACTATAAGGCTATGATAAATTGACATGTTAAAATTTTAATCTTATCAATACTTTGATTATATACAATGTAAAGTGGAAAGTAGTACATTCCAAAAATGCTATGATTCCTTAAGGTAACATTTCCAAAATGCTATGATAATTTAAAGGAATATTTCAAGTTTAATAAATTTAAAGAAATATTCAATGATTTGAAAATTTAGGTTTTATTTGAATGATATAATATTGAATTATTTTTGAAATGGAAATGATACAATTGTGATATTCTCTTGAAATGAGTATGATATTTTGGTCTTGGAAGTATAAATTATTTGAAATAAATATCCATGGGTTATAATAACGATTGGTTGTTAAAGAGACCGGGATCGGATATTGTCTTATAGCCGGCCAATACCGAAAACCACTTTAACAACTATGTACGCGGTGGAGATTCCAGAATGAAGTAGGATGGTGACGACGTTCTCGAGGTATATTACGTGTACCCAACTCCCGTGAGTTGGCATATATGACTAAAACAGGAGCTATACCGGGCTACACAAAGGGTCGCACCCTTTTATCGAGCATGCTTCTTCGAAAACCATTCTATTACTTGTGTGATTCGATTTGGTGGCGCCACTTTGATTCGGGGGTATTGTTCGAGGTGGGCGGAAGCTGCTGGCTTGCCGTCACCACCGGTCCGGGAGTGCAAACGGTGTATCCACCCTGGCATTGCCTCGCGTGCCATGTCATATCCTTATATCGAGCCCACTACGATTTTGGTTTTAAAGATCCGACCGCGTTAAGGTTCACCATCCCCTTAACACTATTTTCTATATGATTATACTTTACTGATTAGACACTACCGTATATAGCGTACATTACTACATAGTAAATAGTTTAACGGATCCTTAGAGGATGGGCGGTCCCAAGCATCCTTTAAGTTACTGATGCATTTTGTTACTATTCACTTGAGTTGATTTGCAGTTTATAAGTATTTATGTCCTGACTCGAGGGTTTTGTGTTTTGCTTTACGCTCGGGTCAGATTGAGTGAGTTAGCATTCCAGATTCACCTTCGGCGTTGGAGCTTTCCTTGAAGATCCAGCCTTCTATTTTGTTTCAGTATCCAGTGTTTCAGTGATGTATCTTGTTACTCTTCTGTTGTATCTTATTTAACTTTGATGTATCTCATATTTATATAGTAGCTTCATGAACTACTATCTCTTTTTCTTCCGCTGCATTTTTATATACTCTGTGTCTGTGATCTGTGATTTTATTTACTGTATATTCTGAGATTTGCCAAATTTTTATTTACAACGCGGTATTTTGAGCTATCCAATTCCGGCATGAGTGTCTACCTATACACTTATAATGGATGCGAATTGTTGAAAATATCGGTCATTACAGTTGGTATCAGAGCTTTGGTTAGCTCTAGGCAAAACTCAGCATATGGAGTAGATGTATTTACAGAATCACTTTCATTCGAGTTGAATCTCTCTCTTTTGACTCGATTCCTTTGAATTTTTGGAACGTTCCCTGTGGTTCCAAAAATCCATTCTTATTCCCCGCTACTCATCTTCACGTGATTCTGGAGTATCCCATAACTCCACTTCGAATGATCTTTATAGTGAATTGGCGGTCCCGCCAATCTCAAAAAATTTCTTGTAAAAGGAGTGAAACTCCTTTACAACAGCATCGATTCACCAAAATTTTTATATCCTCGGTTTAGATGCTAGTATCTCCTATTATCCCAAACTCTATCTCTTGAGGTCGAATGTAGATTTACCCCAGAAAATCCACTTCGATCTTATACTTTAAGTCACGGTTGACCCGATTAAGGTTGCCCGTGATTTATTTTAGCTTATCCGCCTCCTTACTCTGTATTTAATAATCTTGTCTTTTGTTTCCAACATATTTTCAAACATTTTGAATTGTATTTGTCAATCTATATTTTGTTTATATATTGTGTTGTTTGAGTTGTTGATGTTGAGTTGGGTTTCCGATCGATTCGTCTGATCAACGCTATCGATAGGATTTCTAAAACACTTTGACAAAACAAACTGACACGATATTATTTTAAAATTTGGTTAATGAAATAAAATTTTGATATATATATTTATGGAACTTAATAAAATGATTCAAATTGATAATTTAAATGATAATACTTGATTTATCATTTATTGTTCTATAAATGAATTTATAAATAATTATTTATAAATTTATATGGGAACTTAAATGAATTTAGAAAAAGAAATTTGAGAATTTAATTTCTGATGGTTCCAAACCTTTTGTTTAAAAGTTTAAAGGGATATAATATTTAAAATATTTTCAAATAGAAATTTGTTTCCAAAGAATTTTAAGTTTAAAATTAGTACTCTTCTCTTTTCGCTGGAAAATAACTTCGGTGATGACTGCAGCATCATCGACGTTCATTTTCAAGTTTCGAAGTGAAGAGACTGTTCTGTAGTCTTGCTACAGCTTTGTTTTGGGAAATTAAATTGATTTGAATTTCTAAAATATGACTTAATTTATAATATATATAGATGTATGATTGAAATTTGATTTGACATATTATATATATATTATTACTTATCTCTAAATGGTTTGAACAAATCGGAAATTTAATTCTTAAATTTTATTTTTAACAATAATTTCAATTATAAAAAGAAAATCAAAAAAATTTGGATAAATGATTAAACTTGAGATAATTGAATTGGAAAGTTTTATTTGTATGAAACAATTCCATTCCAATATAACTTACCTTAATTTCAGAAGTTAACAATGTAATTGGGTAATATACAATATAAAAAGATTTTTATAAATAAAATTTTGGTGGTTATAATAAATGTTATACACTTAAATTTTAATTATAAAATGATTAACAAAGGTAAATATAATAAAGGGTAATTGAATAACTTACAATAAAATGATGTTAAAAGAACAAAGAATAAAAGAAAGCAGTTATAATAAGTGTAAGTATATTGAACATGAGTGATAAATATATTGAGAGGAATAAATTTAAATTTTATTAGGAATAAAGAAGAATAAAATTTATTAAATACAATGTGAGTGTAATAAATGATTATTTTTCTAACCCATGGTTTTAAAAAAAAAATTGTTAATTTAAGATGATTGGATAATAAGATAATGAAATTTGAGATAGTTAAGATTTATGTAACTTGTGTAAAAGTTTATTTTCTATTTAAGTTGAAATCTCCATGCTTTCAAATTCATTTTCTTATTTTGTTTTTCAAACTATCTTTTGGTTGTTCTTATCGTCCTCATCTTGCTATAGACTGATATATGCATCTTTCTATGATCTTTCTGTTTAGAAGTCTTTTTATAATCTTTGATAATCTCCACCTTGTAAAACTTACCTATAACAACAGTTATCAGGTATAACTTCAATCTTCTTGTCATCTTATCTTAATCCTATTTCACTCTATTTTTTCTGTGCCCTTCCATACCTCATTCCTTTTCGGGGACGAAAAGTTTTGAGTGGGGGAGAGTGTAACAACCCTGTATTTTGTAATTATTTTATTGTATATTTTAATTATTTTTAATGTAAGATTTTGATTTAAAAACTTATTTTACTTATTTGAAATGATTAAATTTATTATTTAAATATAATCTTGATTTTTATGAGTTATAATTCCAAACTTGTGTAAGTTGAATATTTGCCTGAAATGCTGATTTTGGTCAAAATAGTCAAACTGTGACTTTCAACTTAAAATTTTAAAAGTTCAAAAATTTAATTTTTTTCATTTATTTAAAGACTTTGGCTTTTGTTTTCTTAAAAATCTAATTTTGGAAATTTTCTTGAAATGATTTCTGATCATTTGTCCAAATAAAAATAAACAATGTCTGAAAATTTGATTTGGATAAAAAGTGTAACTTTAATAGAAATTCTAAATTTTATAATTCTAAAGGCATAATTTTCATCTTGAACTATATACAATTGTGTAACATTTGTTTCACTTTTGTTTTTGTCATATTTGTTGTATACTTTTTTTTTAAAAAAAAAGTTAGTAATAATTAGTGTGAAATGGGAAATGAACTTTACATTTCTTTTACATATGTTTACATCTGTTTCTTAACTTTATATTTAACAATCAATTGGATGAAGCTAAATCAAATGTTATTAATTATGGTATAATAGCTATTAAATTTTGGTTTAAAGTGATGGTTTATTTTTCCTAATAGAAACGTTAGTATTTTAAATTTATTTAATAAGAGAAACAAAATAATTTGTACGTTACTTTGGGCATATATTTAATTGTTGCTCTTGCCTTTTCGTTATCTATTTGATTTTTTTCTTGCGTTAACAATGCAAAGTTTTCAACCGTATATTCTCTTTTTAGAATCCAAAATCTTGCTCAAATCTTGCCTTAAATCATTTCCGCGTGTGAATTATTTCTTTCCCTCTTGCCTCCCATACGTTTCCACCTATTGGATAGAATTAAATTGCCTCTACCGTTCAAGCATTTTACTCTTGCCAGCCCTCTACATAAATTAGTGAGCAAATGTTAATATATATTTCACGCTCAAAAGTTCCATACCACAAATTATTCTTTTTGCTTCCATCAAAATTTGCGTGAGCATCTCCTGAAGGTATGAACCGGTGCATGCTTTTCCTTTCATTTTTTTCTCTTTTTTCTTTCTTTCTTCTTTTCACTCTTGTTTTATTTCATTTGTTCTCCTTTCATTGTTTTGCTTTATCCTATTGCCTGCCACCGTGCTTGGCCATTAACCATATTTTTCCGACCCTACCCATGCCAGACCACTGAGCCTTGTTTGAGAAAAAAAAGGAATGAAAAAAATTCCATTTTTTCGCCTTTGTATTTTAATTTTGAAGTAATATTGCCACCGAGCCTTGTTTGGAAAAAAAAAGAGGAAATGAAAAAAAAAGTTGCTTCTGTCACTTTGTATTTTTGAAGTTATAATCTGTTTTTCCACTGGCCCTTGTTCTGGAAAAAAGAAATGAGAAAAAAAAAATTGTTTTGTCACCTCTGTAATTTGGCATTCTAGTCTATATTCCCTCTGCCCTTTTGTTTGAAAAAAAAAGAAATGAACAAAATTTGTTTTGTCACCTTTGTTTTGAAGTTATAGTCTATTTTAAAAGTGGACTTGTATTTTTGAAGTCATAGTTTATTTTGTTTTTATAAAATTAAATAGAAAAGGAAATTTGAAAGGCCTTAAACTTTCTATCTTTCTATGGGCCTTTATAGTCCACCCTTTTACTTTTAACCTAACCTTTCACCAATTAACCCTAACACCTCCTCATATCATCTCCTACCACTTCACATTTTTGTGCTTGCCATGCCTTTGTGATGCCAAACCAGATCCTTTTCCACCTGAAAACATGTGTGGCCTAGCCCTAAGCATGTATGGCCGAGCATACATGGAGTTGTGGTCAAGCAAAAGTGGTTGAAAAGCTTGGTAATGTCATTTGTTGCTTCTACTTCTCTATTGCTCAACAAATCTTTATATTGTATGCATATGTTTATATGGTCTTGTTTATTTGTTGTATACAAGATCATTATCAAGGCTTTCCATTCATTCAATTCAAATCGTGTTTGTCATGCTTTTGGAATCGCTCTTGTGTTTGTTGTTTTGGTCTCTAGCTTCGAAAAGGTGAGTCTTTCTCACTCTGACATATATACTTATGAAAAGTGGATTGATGTTAACCCTGTTCTGCCAACGAGTTGAAACTTGGGCCGACTCATCCACTTAAGGTCTTAAACGACTCATTGGATTTACGACTCAAGGGGCTTCAGCAACTTAAGGAAAGGACCGACTCAACTAGTAGCGACTCAATTGGCTGACGAGCTAAGGCTCAAGGCAACTTAGAGGAATGGAACGACTCATGCAGGTTAACGGTTCATGAGACAGGCCGACTCAGTGAGTTACCGACTCGACGAAGTTCACGGCTCATATGAGACGACTCAAGGACTGGACCGACTCATCTACTCAAGGACTGGACCGACTCATCTACACAAGGTTCGTAACGACACAGTGGATCAACGACTCAATGAGTTAATGCCTTAGAGGAGCAGAGTGGCTTAACTAGTTAGTGGTTTATGGGGCAGACCGACTCAGGGTTTCCAACGACTCAGGGTTTCCAACGACTCAAGGTGACTAACGACCTATCATAAGTCGCTGGCAACCTAAGCATACGAGGGACAAGCTCAATGCCGTTTCATCTATACCACTGCTTGCTGACTCGTGATATGTGAGTCGGTCACGGTTCATCCTAAGTCGGTCACGACTCATGACTTTACAATTCCAGCCCAGAAATTTGCCTATAAATACATGGCCACCCCCAACATTCAGGGGACTTTTTGGCTGATTCATTTCAAGCACCGTTACTCTGCTGCATCCTGAACTACTTCAACACTTTCAAGGAACTTCACGAAGAAATCATACATGTCCAACATGAGTTCAAAGATTTGGATCGACATTGAAGTTTAGGCTACTTGTTCCGAGTCACTTGTAACTCGAAGTGTGTTGTAATCAAAGTGTAATTGCATCGACTTGTAATCAAATAGTCAATAAAGATATTCAAAGTGGACGTAGGCTCTCTCTTAAGCCGAACCACTATAAAATTGCTGTTGTTTACTGCTTTTTCACTATTATCTGCTTATAATCTGTTCTCGAGCTATCAGGTGGTGCTTTCACAATCTCACTTCATACGCCGGGGTGTTAGCGTTCAAATTTTAGCGTTAACATTTTTGGTGCTTTCATTGAGAGGACTGAACTCAGGCAAATCGTCATCATTGCTCCACGAAAGTTTGTTGAAGTAACCTCTCTAAAGACTAGAAGTTTATCCGAAATCATGGCTCCGGGTAGAAAGAGTAGATTTGTAAGATCTGGAAATGCTCAAGAGGGAACCTCCGCTTCCCCTGTATCGAATCAAGCCACTCCAGCTGTCGGAGTTACAAAGGCAGAGTTGGATGCTGCAATCTTAGGGCTGAACCAGCAGATAAATGCCCAAAATGCACAATTCGAGGCTCAGAGTGCCCAAAATGCCCTAATTCTGAATAGGTTGAATGATTTGCTTGGGGCAAACCGCCAACCGGCAGGTAATGAAAGGAACTTTGCTGGCAACATTCATGATGCTGAAGAAAGGAATGCTCCTAAAAGGGCTGCTAGCCCCTTTGAACAAACACTTCCTGAGGTTGGCGGATCTAGAACTCGACATGATGAGGAGTACCTTTCTGGAATGGTCCGACAAATCATGAAAGAGAGTATGCAGAGGGTTGAAGACGAGAAAGAATGGGGTTTTGCCCCAAGTAAAACTCCATTTACTGAGAAAATCTTAAAGGCTGAATTCCCAAGGAAGTTTGACCCTCCAACCATTCCAGCTTACAAGGGGACAAGCGATCCGAACGAATTCTTATACAAGTATGATTGGCACATGACAGGTGCCAGAGCCTCTGATGAGATAAAGTGCCGATATTTTCCTGTATATCTAGAAGGTGTGGCTCTACTGTGGTTCACCAAGCTACCAGTCCGATCTATTGACCAGTTTTCGGACTTGACCCGGAAATTCAAGGAGCAGTTCAGACTATATGCTTCAAAAGCCAAGGACATCATGTCGTTGTCAAGTTTAGAACAGAATCTAGGGGAGACTATCAGATCTTTCTTAAACCGCTTTAATATAGCACTGGCCGAAGTGGTCAATGCAGAACCGCGAATGATCTTGACTTATCTGATGAGGGCTGTCGACAAGTCGAGCGAATTTGGAAAATGGCTTAATATGAAGGAACCAAATTCCCTTGAAAAATTCTACAAGAAAGCAGATGAGTTCATACGCCTGGAAAGCCGTCCTGTACCGGCAAAGGCAGTGTTAGAAAAAGCTGAAGATAACATTGTTGCTCCACACAAGAGTGAATCTGTAGGACAGAAAAGGGAGAATAACGATGGAAAGAAACAGAAAAATCGGAAGAAGCCTCGTTCCTTCAAACCATCGGAATATACTCCTTTATCAGATACGCCGGAGCGTATATACCTTGCCACTAAAGATTCTGTTGAATATCCTAAACCTCCTGTTCTGAGAACCGGGAGGAAAGCTGTGCAAAGTGGGAAGTTCTGTCGCTTTCATAATCAACCTGGTCATGATACCGACGAATGCCGCCAATTGAAAAATTTGATTGAAGAATTGATAAGGGAAAACAAGCAGCAGCAATTTGTGGAAAAAATAGCAGCAATCCTACTTCGACTAGTCAGGGGCAACGAGCTCCTGCTCATCAGCCTAGGACAGGTGAGATCGCTGCAGGGCATGAATCTGGAAGGCCCATTATCAATGTCATTACAGGAGGACCTCACCCAGCAGGCAGAAGCTGGGGTGAGATGGAAAGGTATACCCGAGCTTTGAAGTATGTACCGACTGAGGAAGATGTATTTGTTTTGGAAGGTGCTATGCCCCTGAAGCAACAAAGAACTTTCAATGATGATATTGTGTTCAGAGCCAGGGATTCCGCAGGTGTTGAAGCTCCTAGCTTGGATCCCTTAGTCATCTCGGCTGGTATCGGGCCAGCTATTGTCAGAAGAGTTCTCATAGATTGTGGCGCATCCTGCAATATCCTCTTCAAGAAAACATTCGACCAAATAAAGATCCCTATGGCTGATGTGCAAGCCTCATCGCAGAAAATCGCTGGCTTCACTGGGAACCAAACAGCCGATAGGAACCGTTGATTTGTTTGTGGAACTTGGAGAAGGAGAGAGAAAAGTGGTCCGCAAGCAAACTTTTGTGATTGTCGACGAATTTTCTGCTTACAATGCTTTCCTTGGCCGCCCAACTCTCGCAGCATTCAAAGTTGTTC
Source organism: Allium cepa (assembly GCA_030765085.1). Taxonomy (NCBI): domain Eukaryota; kingdom Viridiplantae; phylum Streptophyta; class Magnoliopsida; order Asparagales; family Amaryllidaceae; genus Allium; species Allium cepa. The sequence goes on from CM060937.1 coordinate 10,287,973, forward strand.
TGGCCCCATGGTGCCTCACCATTAAGTTTCCCACAGATAATGGAGTGGGAGTTATAAAAGGGGATCAAAATGCGGGGCGGGAATGTTACCTTACAGAGCTACGAGAAACCAGAAAAAGAGAAATGGGAAAGGTTGCGGCAGCCCCAGTCCGCATCAAAGAACCAGCCTTGTAGCAATTACAGGGCGGACCCTGCACTGGCGAGCACAGCGGAGCAAGGAAAGAGATGGATCCTAGAAAAGTCAGTGCAGGGGAGAATAGAGTGGTACCAATGGAAACGACAATACCAGTACCTGTTGACCCAAAGGACCCAAACAAGGTGTTGAATGTGGGATCACAACTTAATGTGTCAATTCAGAATATCTTAATATCTTTGTTAAAGGAAAATTTGGATGTTTTTGCTTGGACTCATGCCGATATGTGCGGGATATCCCCAGAAGTTGCAGTACACGCTCTAAATATTGATCCAAAATTTACACCTGTGAAGCAGAAAAGGAGAACTCAAGGTCCAGAAAGGTCGGCGGCGTTAAAAGAAGAAGTTGATCGGCTCATGGAGAATAATTTTATCAAAGAATCTACCTATCCGAATTGGGTTTCAAATCCAGTGCTGGTTAAGAAAGCCAACGGAAAATGGAGAGTATGCATCGATTTTTCAGATCTAAACACGGCCTGCCCCAAAGACTCCTTCCCATTACCCAGAATCGATCAACTGGTTGACGGAACAGCGGGACACGAATTCTTATCTTTTATGGATGCTTACTCCGGATATAACCAGATCAAGATGCATGAGCCAAATCAGGAGGACACGAGCTTTATCACCGACGTTGGTCTTTACTGCTACAGAGTTATGCCCTTCGGGCTGAAGAATGCAGGGGCAACATACCAAAGACTTGTTAATGCTATGTTCAAACCGCAATTGGGCAAGACTATGGAAGTCTACGTCGATGACATGTTAGTAAAGTCTAAGAAAGCAGTGGATCACATAGAACACTTAGCAGACATGTTCGCAGTCCTCCGAAAATACAGAATGAAGCTCAATCCTTTAAAATGTTCATTTGGAGTGGAATCCGGCAAGTTTTTAGGTTTCATCGTGAGCGCAAGGGGCATTGAGGCTAGTCCAGCTCAAATTACCGCCTTAAAGGAAATCAGAGCTCCTAGAACGAAGAAGGAATTGCAAAGTCTCAATGGAAAAGTCACCGCCTTGAGTCGGTTCATTTCCAGAGCCACAGATAAATGCATCCCATTCTTTGACGCCCTAAAGAAAGGAAAGAAAAACTTCGATTGGACTCCCGAATGCCAAAAAGCCTTTGATGAATTGATTCGCCATATGGAAACGCCTCCAATACTTTCTAGGCCTGGCGATGGCGAGGATCTTCTTATATTCTTGGCAGTATCATCTTATGCTTTAAGTGCAGCGCTGATACGAGAAGACAAGAGGATTCAACATCCAGTTTACTATATCAGCAAAAGACTCACTGGGGCAGAGATGAATTACTCTAAGTTGGAAAAACTCGCCTATTGCCTACTAATTGCATCTAGGAAGTTGAGGCAATATTTCCAAGCTCATCCTATCAGAGTCCTCACTGATCAACCTTTAAAGCAAGTCCTGTTTCGCCCTGAGGCTTCGGGTCGTCTTCTAAAGTGGAATATTGAACCCAGTCAATATGACATCACTTATCATACCCGAAAAGCAATCAATGGACAAGCTTTAGCGGATTTCATCGCAGAATTCACAGATAAGGGTAACAGTGAGGAGGAAACGATCGACGATTCCCCAATCCAATGGAAGTTATATGTCGATGGCGCGAGAAACGACTACTGTTCTGGAGCCGGAGTTGTACTCGAGACCCCTAAAGTTCGATCATTATGCTATGCACTAAGATTGGAATTTCCTTCAACAAACAATGAAGCAGAATACGAAGCCCTTATCGCTGGCTTGAGGATTGCTAAAGAATTAAACATCCGAGCGTTACAGATCTTCAGTGACTCTCAGCTTATTGTATGCCAAGTCAAAAAGGAATTCCAAGCGAAAGGGGGGAATCTGCCCGCCTACTTGTCAAAGGCTTGGAAACTCCTGAGTGATTTCGATCATTACATGATAAGTCACCTTCCTCGAGAAGAAAACATGAAATCAGATTCTCTCGCAAAGTATTCTAGCACGGGCGAAGCTCAATTTCTGGGGTTAACTCCAGTGGAGATTCTGTCGACCCCGGGCATTGATGAGATGGATATTGATTGGATCATGAGCGTGTCTCAAGAGCAAGAATCATGGATGACTTCAATAACAGAATATCTGCTCAATGGATCTTTACCGGAAAGTTCAAAAGAACGAAAGAAGCTATTGAGGAAAGCCTCTCGCTATATAGTCCAGGATGGCCAGTTATACAGACGGGGATTCTCAATGCCGTTACTTCGATGTGTATCCAGGGAAGAGTCCAAAACAATCCTAGCTGAGGTGCATGGGGGAGAATGTGATGATCATTTAGGTGGTCAAACTTTAGCGAAAAAGATTCTCCGATACGGATATTTTTGGCCAGAAATTAATCGAGATGCAGCAGACTATTCCCGAAAATGTGACAGATGCCAAAGATTCGCCAAAATTCCTAGAGCTCCTTCCACTGAACTCACACAGATGGTCAGTCCATGGCCGTTTGCAATATGGGGGATAGACCTTGTAGGACCATTACCAACTGCCAAATCTGGAGTTAAATATGCCATTGTCGCTGTAGATTATTTTACTAAGTGGGCAGAAGCTGAACCACTGGCTACTATCACCTCAAAGAAGATGATAAGTTTTGTGACTAACAACATCATTTGCAGATACGGTGTGCCTCAAAAAATAATTACAGACAATGGTACTCAGTTTGAAAGTGAAGAATTCCAAGAATTTTGCAAACGGTTCAAAATCCGAAAGAGTTTCTCAGCAGTAGCCCATCCGCAGGCAAACGGGCCAGTGGAAGCCGTAAATAAAATTATCAAGTCAACCATCAAGAAGCAACTTGAAAGAGCAAAAGGTGGTTGGGTCGATAAGCTACCGCTGGCACTATGGGCATACAGAACTACCCACAAAACTGCGACTGGGCATACTCCGTTTTCATTGGCATACGGATCAGAGGCAATGATTCCGGTAGAAACAGAGGTCCCTTCACATAGAAGAATCCATTTCAATCAAGCGGAGAATGAAAAACTACAGCTTGAGGCACTAGATCTCCTTGACGAAAAAAGAGAAGAGGCTGAGCTCAGAATCGCATCTCATCAGCAAACGATAGCCAGACATTTCAATTCCAAAGTTCGCCAATGCAGCTTTGAAATTGGAGATCTAGTCCTAAAGAGAATTATGACAGCAACAGGTGTGTTTGGGCCAAATTGGGAAGGACCGTATGTCATAGGTCAAAAGCTTCTGGACGGCACATTCAAACTCACTACTATCGAAGGAGATCAAATTCCAAGAGCTTGGAACAGCAATCACTTGCGTCCATACTTTACTTGATAGCTTTGTCGAAATATTGTAAATAGAATTATGAATGTATGATTCCTGTAATTGAAAGCGATTGTAAAACTGATGCAAGTGAATAATGAAAGACTATAAAGTGGATGTAGGCCCAAATTCTTGGCCGAACCACTATAAATCTTGTGTTCCTTATTATTATTACATGTTTGCTTTATTTTCGATATGAAAAATACATTAAATGTATTACTGAAATATCGATTTAAATTTTTCCAGGCAACGAAAACAAAACTTACACATTACAAGACCAAGTGATTCTTGTTATCATTCAACAAACAAATTCCAAGTCGCAAAATTCCCGAGCTTAAATCCTAGATAAGAAGTGCTTCAATTGAACGGTCAATGATTTCGCCGAAAACGGGCTTTAGCTAATAAATTGAGAAGTTTGAACAAACAAACATCCAATTAAGAAGCTTATGTCCGTTCTCGTGAACTGGCCTAGCAATGAAGTACACTTCTTTGTATTAAACAGGCTACTTGTAAGAGAAGGGAGTGCAAGCAAAAAAAATAAAAATAAATAATAGAGGATCACCGGAAAGGCATAAGCAAGTGGGCAAGGAACAACTAAAGTCCTCTTCGGAGGCACAACTCTTCGGAGGATAAAGACCTCTAACAAAGCATATGCCGTAAAAAAGAAAGTTCTCTACTCAACCAAAAAAGATTGGAGGAGTCGTGACCCTCCAACCATGAGAGAGTAACTTCCAGGCAATCTTCGGAGGCACATTCACCAGGAGTTGAAGTGCAACAGCCGCTCTTCGGAATTTCACTTCACCAGAGTTGAAATGAAAAACAAAATAAAGCTCTCTTCGGAGGCCCATTTCACCAGGAGTTGAAGTGTTACAACCGCTCTTCGGAATTTCACTTCACCAGAGTTGAAATGTAAAACAAAATAAAGCCCTCTTCGGAGGCCCATTTCACCAGGAGTTGAAGTGTTACAACCGCTCTTCGGAATTTCACTTCACCAGAGTTGAAATGTAAAACAAAAGAAAGACCTCTTCGGAAGCTCACGTTTCACCGAGATTGAAATAAAACTTCCAAGTGTTGAAACGTGAAAAGGCTTCCTTCAAAGGCACAACTCTTTGTAGGTACACGTTTCACCAAGATTGAAATAAAACTTCCAAGTGTTGAAACGTGAAAAAATCCCTCCTCAGAGGTACAACTTTCTATGTTTCTAAAAAAAAAAAACCTCCTCCCGGAGACACAATCAAGAAGAAAGACCTCTTCGGAAGCCCACGTTTCACCGAGATTGAAATAAAACTTCCAAGTGTTGAAACGTGAAAAGACTTCCTTCAAGGGCACAACTCTTTGGAGGTACACGTTTCACCGAGATTGAAATAAAACTTCCAAGTGTTGAAACGTGAAAAAATCCCTCCTCAGAGGTACAACTGTCTATGTAAGAAAAAAAAATCCTCATCAAGGGCACACTTTAACTTTCAAAGGAAGAGTGATTTACCTATTCTGGAAAATAACCTTCCTCAAAAAAAAAAAAAAGAAAGTTAAAGTACCCTTCAGAGGCCCGCTTTACCTCATAGAAGAATTCACTTGGTAAAACGTGTACATAAGCAAAAGAAAAGTGATTTCTTCGAAGAACAAAACGTAAAAACTTATATGAAGGGAGTTGTACTCTACGAAGAATTTCTTCAAGAATGAAATAATTATTCTTCAGAAAATAAGAGTGCAAGTCCCCTCGGAGTATAAAATATTGCAGCAAGCTTATGGTATGGGGGCAACATGGTACAGTTATATACAATATGGTATAGCCACATCGACGAAAGTAATGCTCAAACAACATGCCATAAGCCCGCTGCAATATCATATAAATAAACTTGTGCAAAAATGGATAATAAATGCATTCTCCAATTCAAACAGGAGTCTGTACAAATAAAGGATCATTTTATTCAATTGTATTGCAGATACAAGTTTCGAAATAAAAAGCAGGGGCCGGCACCCGCACAATTCTCGACCAGTACATGCAAAAGACAAGATGCTAAAAGCTGGAATCTTCATTTCTTCTTGCCACCTTTAGACCCTTTACCCGGCCGGATGGTTAGCTTTTCAGGTCGGTCTGAAGGCATAAGGGAAGAAGGAGAGGGAGGTGCAACCGGTGCAATTTCCGGTTCCTCTTCAGTAGCAATGATTTTCTTCCCCCTCCTCTTCGATGTTCCGTGCTTCTTTCTTCTCTTCGAAGAAGACTCACTCCCTGGAGTAACGAGAGCGGACAATATTACGTCATCAGAAGGAGTCCGCTCCGGAGAGATCTCGCCTCCTTCAAGTCCCTCGTCTTTCTGCTCTTGCGAAACGATAGGGTCATCTAAGCCATGAAGAGCCTCAATTTTCTCCTCTTGTGACCCGGGCTGTGAAGCAGAAGGAGGAGCCACCTGAAGAGACGGAGGAGGGATAACCGGAGGAGGAGAACCCTGAACAATGCTCAACGTTTTCTCTGCAGAAGGAAAAAAGTTTAAGTCAGCAAAAAGCGGAGATAAAGGTTCGCCGAGATTCAAGAAGTAGTCGAAAAGCCCATCAAGTTCATAAGAAACAGATGAGTAATCTACTTGGGCAAGATTGTCAGTAGGGTTACCTGCAGAAGTCGGTTCCCTGATGTCAACTTCGTAAGCCTTTGCCTCAGCACTCTCGCCGCCCTCATCTCCACCTTGTATGCTTGTAATATCAGTGGTGACTTTAGTAGGAGAAGGGGAATGAGAACTAGAACCGATAATATCAATTTCGGCTGAAGGAGAAGGTTGTATTGGAGTAGTCGAGGTGATTTTTCCTGAATATTCTCCTGCCGCTGTTTCGGCTCTCAATCTTACAAGCTGTTCTCTCCCCTTGGCAAGAGCGGCGCGAGCATCATCATCAAGATAATGCTCTTCAAGAGCTGACTCAGCGTAGCCATCGCCTTTACCACCGAGCATATCGAGTGCTGCCTCCCAAACTTCAGCTAGTGTAATTTCATACTTAGGACCTTAAAAGGCAAGGCTACCACGCCCCAAAATGCTGTGCAGATAGAAATCAAATAATGTTGAGCTAATGTTGGCTTTCGTTGCCTCGTGAGAATCTTCAGCTGCAATTTTGCCGGCAACGGCCTCATCACGCTCCATTTAAGCTTTAGAAAGTTGAAGCTTAAGCATTTGAATCTCCGTTTCTTGGGAGCTGTTTTTCTTCTGAAGCTCTTCAATGTCAGCGTCATAGCCCTCGCTAATTCTTTTCTGCACTTCAAGCCTGTCTTCGGCATCCCTTTGGCTAGCGTGGGCATCTCTCACTTGTTTGAGGAGCACTTCTTCTTTTTGAGAATAAGAAGTAGAGGAAGCAACAAGCTCTTGTTTCAGTTCTTCAACTTTCGCTTCAAGCTCCTCATTGTAAGAAGCAATCCTTCTCATCTCGGTGTCATGTTGCTCGAGCACCTTTTGCCATTCGGCTTTATCAGTTTCCATGGTGAGCATGGCCTCTATGTTCGCACGATTAACCCTCTAAAGCTCGTCAACAAGTTTCTGCCAGTTCGACATCCTCTCAATGTCAAGCTTAACGGCGTCAAGGTTTTGTAGCATGGAAGACTTGTCAATAGGGACCAAGTCAAGGTCAAACCTTACTCCCTTCAGACACCACTGAGGAAATCGGCTTTGCAAAGTGGCAGGACCAGGTCCAACTTGGAATTTGGGTCTGCTAATTATAGTTTGGATGTCCGACTTCACAAGAGCGGGAGAGCCGGAAGGAATATCAAGCGAGGCAGGGGAGGTAACCTTTTCAGGAGTTATAGTGGTGTGCTTCTCACCATGTCGCGCTCGCTTGCTCGAATCTTCAACCACATGACCTTTTCCTCTGTCATCATGGGTTTTTCTTTTATGGGAATCGTCACCTCTCTGTGAAGAATCATGGCGCTCTTCCCTCTCCCTTCTTTCGTAGCGCTCCTCTTGAGCCCTCTTCTCTTGAGCCTTTCGGGCAGCTCTTTCTTCATCGGATTCTCTGTAAGAGGGGAGGTAACGCCTATAATCATATTGGCTACGCCTCCCGTAGCACTGGAAATCATCGTAATATGAGCTGCTGCGCCCCATTGGAGAATCTGAAATAAAAAAAATAATAAGCTTTAGAAATCTTTAAAGTATAAGAAGATAAGTGCGTAGAAGTGCTGAAAAATCCAAAGTGTTGTGTAATGTGTAAACTACACGCATCAAGCTACAGACCACTCTGTGGAGTAGAGGTGGTGATAACTTGAGTAGGAGGAGTTGACATTTGTTGTAGAGAAGATGTCGCCTCGATTACAGAAGAGATAGTTTTGGAAACATCATCTTTGAAAAGTTCTTGTGAAGTCACAATTAGGTCGCTCAACCCCTCAAAAACATCATCGCCATCATGCTTTTTGGGACTTGCTTTCCCAACTCCTTCGTCAGCAGATCTCCCGGAAGATCGTGGAGGTTCTTCCTCTTCGATAACTGGGGCAAGTACAGACTTGTCAGACGGTCTCGCAGCATCCTTCGGAGTTGAACACTTCACTAGTGGAGTTTCTATAGAGGTTCCTCCCCGCATGTGCTCTTTGGTAGAGACCGGGGCATCAGGAGTTTCCATCGGAGAATCGGGAATTTCAGTTGGAACTTCATGAGGCTGAGTGAAGCGAGAGGAATGAAGAAGCCCATATTGATGTAAAAATTCATCATTTAACAAAAACTTTATACTCCTCTCTTCTGCCGCCACGGCGTTCAATCTTTCAAAAATTTGCTTATAGCATGGATCTCTAGAGGGAGGAGGAAGTGCTAAAACACGAAAAAAGAAGCAAAGTTAGCATTTAGCAACTCAGATTTCGAAAAGCTCAAGAATGGAGAAATAAAAACAGGAAATCTTACTTCCTACTCTTCAGATGGCATAAAACCCTGGAGGACAGCGAACAAAGAAATACCGATTTAGAAATCCATGAACGCTTTCAGGAAGATCAGTGATGAGTTTGCGGTTTCGAGCACTCCTTATAACTACGATAGAGGGATGATCTTTAATTTTCGTGAATGAGCAGAGGTAGCAGATTTCCCCAAAGCTCGGTAATCGGTCCAAAACTCTCCTAAATAGCACACATAACCCCATCAGAATGGCATGGTCGTTGGGGTGCAATTGGAATGGAGAGATAGATAACCGAAGCAGGAACTGCTGAAGAAAGTCATTGAAAGGTGGAATGGCACCGCTCAAGCACATTTGGCGATTGACGGCGATAAAGCCGAGAGGGGGCCTATCTGCAGTATCATTTGGCCCCGGGAGTAAGGCATCAGCTTCGGCAATGCCAAACTGGATGCGCAATTGGTTAAACACCCGCTGATTCAGAGTTGTGGAAGTTCTCTCCGGAGGGTTATCCACTGGGTTAGCTATTGGGAAGACATCTTCAGCCTGGCCCATCGGTTCTTCTTGTTGAGAAGTCATTCTACACAAGCAACTGGATGTTCAAATGCGAAGGTGCACGTTTCCTAAAAGTGTGAAGTGTTGTGCAGAACTAATGAAAATAAACAAGTAAATATAACTGAAGTTAAGCTAGTTGGCAATTGATCAATTACTAAATTTCAGGACTTGTTAATTTAAAGTTTCAGGTATAGTGTTAGTGCAAACCGGCCAATTTCAGTTGGCTATTTCGACATTGCTTTAGCACTCTACTTGGATTCGTTGGTTTAAAGTACTTCATTCACGCAATCTATTTAAATTAATTATCTTTTATTGACTAATCTGTCATTAGATGTGGGCAATCAATGGCAGTATATTCGTCCCAATCTTCTGTGATTGTTGTATTAAGCAGGTTGTATACTTGCAAATTGAAGCAATCTGTAAAACTAAAATGTGCAACAAAGTTTAACAGGTTAAAGTCCAAACAAATCAATATTCAGGCAGTATATTTCAACAATCCAAGTTAAAGTTCAAGTCAGAATTATGCCCCGAGACAGTTCAACGTGTCGACTCGCCCACGATTTAAAAGTTATAAGGCGGCTTAGGTCGTTTATGCTTTAAGTTATCAACACTTTGAGTCGGCAGCGCTTAGGTCGTAAGGCATAGAAGAGGGAATAGATTTCAGTTCAAAGTTATGAGAAAATTCTCCAAGTCCTATCTCGGCCCCGACTCAAGACTTGTGTCGTGAGGACTGGTAAGCCGGTTCAGAGTTGAGTCGCAAAGGATATTAGGTCGTCCAGAATTATTGAGTCGCATCTGAGGCAATGCTCCACTCTAATTGGCCAACTTACCATACAATTCCTAAACCCGTCTACCTTCTAGCTCTTAACCCGTGAACCGTCTCCCTCCTATCCCATGAACCTTCTAATTCCTAACCCATTAACCCAATAAGCTCTCAATCAACAATCCTAGCTCTATCGCACCACTAAACCGCCTCGAATCGTAAACCATCAGAACAGATAACCCTAAGTCCATTGATGACCAAAGCAACCAAATTCGCAGGGCTCAAACGGGCAAATCGAAGATGGATATGGGGCGCATAAGCTAGGGATGATCGAAAATCATAAGGAAAGCGAGATCGCTTACGCAATATGATGATAGAGATGATCGATGGAGAATCTGGTCGAAATCGCCCTTGAGAGCTTGAATGTGCGTTAATGGCAGACACGGTTTAAAGGTTAGGGAATGAGAAGAAAAGGGGAACGACTCAGGTTTTTATAACTTTGGGCAGTAGAGTTTGAGTCGGCACACGAGTTAAGATAAGTCAAAGCACACGACCAACGACTTAGGCGTGTACTTCGAGGGGCAAATGTTAACCCTGTTCTGCCAACGAGTTGAAACTTGGGCCGACTCATCCACTTAAGGTCTTTAACGACTCATTGGATTTACGACTCAAGGGGCTTCAGCAACTTAAGGAAAGGACCGACTCAACTGGTAGCGACTCAATTGGCTGACGAGCTAAGGCTCAAGGCAACTTAGAGGGATGGAACGACTCATGGAGGTTAACGGTTCATGAGACAGGCCGACTCAGTGAGTTACCGACTCAACGAAGTTCACGGCTCATATGAGACGACTCAAGGACTGGACCGACTCATCTACTCAAGGACTGGACCGACTCATCTACTCAAGGACTGGACCGACTCATCTACACAAGGTTCGTAACGACTCAGTGGATCAAGGACTCAATGAGTTAATGCCTTAGAGGAGCAGAGTGGCTTAACTAGTTAGTGGTTTATGGGGCAGACCGACTCAGGGTTTCCAACGAATCAGGGTTTCCAACGACTCAGGGTTTCCAACGACTCAGGGTTTCCAACGACTCAAGGTGACTAACGACCTATCATAAGTCGCTGGCAACCTAAGCATACGAGGGACAAGCTCAATGCCGTTTCATCTATGCCACTGCTTGCTGACTCGTGATATATGAGTCGGTCACGGTTCATCCTAAGTCGGTCACGACTCATGACTTAACAATTCCAGCCCAGAAATTTGCCTATAAATACATGGCCACCCCCAACATTCAGGGGACTTTTTGGCTGATTCATTTCAAGAGCCGTTACTCTGCTGCATCCTGAACTACTTCGACACTTTCAAGGAACTTCACGAAGAAATCATACATGTCCAACATGAGTTCAAAGATTTGGATCGACATTGAAGTTTAGGCTACTTGTTCTGAGTCACTTGTAACTCGAAGTGTGTTGTAATCAAAGTGTAATTGCATCGACTTGTAATCAAATCGTCAATAAAGATATTCAAAGTGGACGTAGGCTCTCTCTTAAGCCGGACCACTATAAAATTGCTGTTGTTTACTGCTTTTTCACTATTATCTGCTTATAATCTGTTCCCGAGCTATCAGGTGGTGCTTTCACAATCTCACTTCATACACCGGGGTGTTAGCGTTCAAATTTTAGCGTTAACAATTGATGACAAGTGTTTAGTAATGTAAAATGTTTATGCAAGTTATTGATGATCATATGATATGCTATGCCGTGTTATTACCATGTTAAAACTGTTAATTTTCACCTGACATCTGATACATGACTGTATATTGTGATATTGACATTGTTTATATTATTTCTGTATATGATCACACTGCAAGTTCCCTGTTAGGATAAAAAATCATTATGGGCTGAAATGATAGGCCTGAGTTATTTTATTTATTTATTTACACTTGGGATTGCGGGTTTGAAATGATAGAACCTGGATTTTTACCTTTTAAACTGCGGATTGAAATGATACATATCCGTATCACTTGACCTAGGTTAGAAAACTATATACAGACCCGTGGTTATTCTATAAAGTGCTTTGGATATTTTAAGTATTTTAAAAATATAAAATTATGAAATTTGATTTAAATAGATTTTGAAAGGTTTTAAAATAAATAAATTATGATTTTTCTATGTGTTAAAAATGTAATTTATGAATGGATTAACTGGATTTTGAAATATAACTTATGTTTGAAATTTGGAATTTTGACTAAAAATGATATTTAAGTTACATGAATAAAATGGACTTTAATTTTATTTGGAAATGGTAAATATGATAAATTGATTTATATTTGAATTTAAGTGATTTATTAAAGAATTATTGATTTTCTATAAATTTAAGTGGTTGAATAAATGACTGTTGAAAATGAAATTTTAAAATATAACTTGACTTGAAAATGTGAAATTTGAGTTTTAACTAAAGATGTTAAATAAATCAAATAAACTTGAAGTTTAGTTAAATTTGTAAAATGGTAATATAAATCTGAAACGTATAGGGTTTAGTTTATGAAAGGAACGTATAGGTTTTAATTTATGATAGAAACGTATAGGGTTTAATTTATGAAAGAAACGTATAGGGTTTAATTTATGAAAGAAACGTATAGGGTTTAATTTATGAAAGGAACGTATAGGTTTTAATTTATGAAAGAAACATATAGGTTTTAATTTATGAAAGAAACGTATAGGTTTTAATTAATGAAAGAACGTATGGTGTTCTAATTAATGATAGGAACATGTAAATTCCTAATTAATGAAAGAAGGTATAAGTTTTAATTAATGAAAGAAACGTATAAGTTTTTAATTAATGAAAGAAACGTGTAAAGTGCTAATTAATGAGAGAACATGAAAGTTTTAATTAATGCAAGAACATGTAAAGTTTTAATTAAGAAAGAATCATGTAAAGTTTTAAGTAGTGTGGTATTGATTTAATTAATAAATGTTCATTATTGTAATAGGAATATAAAATTTAAAATGTACATTTGACATGTAGATTTTCATCAATGTAATGGTGTATTTTAAATTGATTAAAACGATAAATGTTACTTATTGTAATAATAATGTAAGTTAATAAGGTGATTTTAACTTAACATAAGAATTTCGGTTTAAATTGTATATTACAGTAAGAAAGTTTATTTAACTATAAGGCTATGATAAATTGACATGTTAAAATTTTAAGCTTATCAATACTTTAATTATATACAATGTAAAGTGGAAAGTAGTACATTCCAAAAATGCTATGATTCCTTAAGGTAACATTTCCAAAATGCTATGATAATTTAAAGGAATATTTCAAGTTTAATAAATTTAAAGAAATATTCAATGATTTGAAAATTTGGGCTTTATTTGAATGATATAATATTGAATTATTTTTGAAATGGAAATGATACAATTGTGATATTGTTTTGAAATGAGTATGATATTTTGGTCTTGGAAGTATAAATTATTTGAAATAAATATCCATGGGTTATAATAACGATTGGTTGTTAAAGAGACCGGGATCGGATATTGTCTTATAGCCGGCCAATACCGAAAACCACTTTAATAACTGTGTACGCGGTGGAGATTCCAGAATGAAGTAGGATGGTGGCGACGTTCTCGAGGTATATTACGTGGACCCAACTCCCGTGAGTTGGCATATATGACTAAAACAGGAGCTATACCGGGCTACACAAAGGGTCGCACCCTTTTATCGAGCATGCTTCTTCGGAAACCATTCTATTACTTGTGTGATTCGATTTGGTGGCGCCACTTTGATTCGGGGGTATTGTTCGAGGTGGGCGGAAGCTGCTGGCTTGCCGTCACCACCGGTCCGGGAGTGCAAACGGTGTATCCACCCTGGCATTGCCTCGCGTGCCGTGTCATATCCTTATATCGAGCCCACTACGATCTTGGTTTTAAAGATCCGACCGCGTTAAGGTTCACCATCCCCTTAACGCTATTTTCTATATGATTATACTTTACTGATTAGACACTACCGTATATAGCGTATATTACTACATAGTAAATAGTTTAACGGATCCTTAGAGGATGGGCGGTCCCAAGCATCCTTTAAGTTACTGATGCATTTTGTTACTATTCACTTGAGTTGATTTACAGTTTATAAGTATTTATGTCCTGACTCGAGGGTTTTGTGTTTTGCTTTACGCTCGGGTCAGATTGAGTGAGTTAGCATTCCAGATTCACCTTCGGCTTTGGAGCTTTCCTTGAAGATTCAGCCTTCTATTTTGTTTCAGTATCCAGTGTTTCAGTGATGTATCTTGTTACTCTTCTGTTGTATGTTATTTAACTCTGATGTATCTCATATTTATATAGTAGCTTCATGAACTACTATCTCTTTTTCTTCCGCTGCATTTTTATATACTCTGTGTCTGTGATCTTATTTACTGTATATTCTGAGATTTGCCAAATTTTTATTTACAACGCGGTATTTTGAGCTATCCAATTCCGGCATGAGTGCCTACCTATACACTTATAACGGATGCGAATGGTTGAAAATATCGGGTCGTTACAGCATCTTTATCTACATATGATTATAGCAAAGAAGTGAATGTTGAAATGAAAATTTGATGGCTTATATTTCTACTTTATAGTTAATAGGCCATGCTTAAAATAGATTTTGCTTTCAATTTTGTTGTCATATTCTATGACATTTAAAAGTGTACTAGTGGTTGTGTTATAGTTTGATGGTTTATATTGGGCTAATTAATATCACAAATATGACATACTTATGATAAACACGAAAATTAATTTCACTAACGAACAAAAAAGAGATCATGATTTCATGTTTGGTTGAACTATATGATCTTGAAAGTGTAATTATCTCTAAATTGCCTCTACATTCTCATATTTTTATCTATTTTCTTTTGCTAGTCTGTCAAGTTTCCCATTTTTTTAGCTAATCACGCTTTCAACTTTGGTTAATTTGATTGAATAGAATTTAAAAATCTAAACAATTTCTGCGGATCGATCCGTATTCATCACGTACTATAAGTGTACGTCGTGCGCTTGCGGTTATTTTTATTTCGAAATCCGTTCGGCTATTTTCTAACTCGATAAACATTTAGCCGTCCGAACAAGTTTTTGGTGCCGTTGCCGGAGAATTGTCTTTGATTTTGATTTTCTATTCTTGAATTATTTGTTGTTTGATTTTTTTGTGTGTTGTTTTGTGTGTATTGTGTTAAAAAAATATTGTTTGTTTGTTTAGTTTTTGTGTGCATTTGTTTGTGTTCTTATTTGTTTTGCATTTTCATTTGCATTTCCATATTTAAAAAAAACAATCACAATTTCAAACTAAAAAAAATTATTTCATTTTCTTTACATTTTACATTGCTTTTATTCACTGCTTTTCGAAAATATTCACTCACTACATCTCTGTTACTGTTCACAGCCATCACTATGCTTGTGCACATTCATCTCCCTGCACATACCTATCCTTCCCCTGCCTTTACATTTCTCTGCAATTTCAACTTGCGGCCTTCAACGCTTCTGCAACCTCGCACTTGCCTCCTCATCTAAACTGCAACTCAAACCCTCTGCCCACTGATCACCACAACCATCACTTCTGTCAAAATTCCAGTTTACTTGAGTGCTCCACCACAACACTGTAACTCAGCTATCACTGCCCTATGTTACTTCTGTTACACTCACTTCTGCCATTCTCTTTCAAACCACTGCATTAGTTCAATTCCACTGCACATAATTCACATACCATTCAAACACTCCCTACCTCAAGTGTATATACTGCCCTCTGCTGCATACAACTGTTTCTCCTTCATCTTCATATCTCAACTGCTCACAACTCTGATTCTTACTACTACATCATCTACCCGTGACATCAAACACTTCACAACACCTATCTGACCATCAACATTTCCTCCACAATACAGCAGCATATACACTTCCTTCTTTAGCT
Organism: Allium cepa; assembly: GCA_030765085.1. Lineage (NCBI taxonomy): Eukaryota > Viridiplantae > Streptophyta > Magnoliopsida > Asparagales > Amaryllidaceae > Allium > Allium cepa. Next base: position 10,303,566 of record CM060937.1, read on the forward strand.
CATCACAACACATTCCCTTCTACTTGCATCTCCCCTTCTTTTTGCCTACAATTGCTTTCATTTCTGCATTCACGACTGTGCAACCTCTCCTAACTGTTGTAACGCGGCCAATACTTCCACCCATCAACCACATCACCAGAGAAACCCCAACCAAACTTCAATTGCATCAAAACTGCTTGCACGCCATCTCAAACAACAGTTCACTGTTTCCTCACTTCACAGTTCATTCATCAACTCTGACATACCATCAACTCCAACATACCCCTAACCACGGTTCATTTTCCATCATCAATTCACATACGTCCACAATAGACTTCACCATCACAAACTTCACATCCTCTCTGAACACTACAATCTACTATATATAAAAAGCAGTGCAACCACCACCACTAAACACTACTGCCTCCTGTACCTTTATCAACCAATTCAAACCATTCACTGTCCAATTCAAACAACCAGACCACCACTTACTGTTATACGTCTAGTATACCCTCGTCGCACAAGTTTATAACTCAGATTTCCACTAAACTGGAATTCTCTATTAATTATTAAAATAATATGAAAGTTGTAAATAAATTACAACAACAGCGTTATACTATTATGAATAAATAGTATAACCAGAATAACAGATATAATATAGAATAATGTATATAAATATACAAACAAACTAGAATTCTAACCGGATTATAAAGGAAATTCCGTCTGAGGCTTGTCGTAACAATTTCCTTAAGAATTTTATTTCAAAATTCCCCAAGATACAACAGACGTAATCTGCTCGAGATTGTAATGAGTATATCAAACTGTGATTTAGAGTATAGTAGCAGAAGAGAAGAAGAAGATTCAGATTCTAAAAATGAGTGAGGAAAGTGATCGGTTTTCCTTCTTATTTATAGTTGGTCTATATCTCTTCCGAACGGTCGTGTCTGCACCCGTTCGCTCAAACAGTCGCGTCCGTACCTCTTCGTACAGTCACATTTGTTCATCCGCTCGTACCACCTGGTACTGTTTCGCCCGCGCCTCTTCAGTCGGGTCGCACCCGCTCGCGCCACATCTGTTCACCCACGTCCGCTTCAATCGGCTCGCACCTGTTTGCTTCTAATGGGTCGCACCCGCTCGTTTCAGAAGTCGCACCTCCTCAGCAATCCGCGTCCGCTTATGAACAGTCTCGTCTTTTCGTATAGCCTGCAACTGTTAAAAGGCCCGGTCCAGTTGTAGTAAAAATACGAGTATCATATTAGACCCAAACATAAACCCGGCCCGGTTCGGTCGGACGGATGGCGGCGGCGCGCGCGCGTGTGTGGTGGAGATGCATGATCTCCCTCCTCACAACGAAGCATACATTTGGGTGCCCCTAGGCCCCAACACCTTCATTGCAAAGCCATATATATATTGGAATGGCTTTGCAAATTTGGCGATGTGGGACAAGTGTATTTCATTTACACTAGGAATTCCAACAATCTCCCATATAAATGATAATATACTTTTCCCCCACACAAAGCGAAATATCAATGAGTATATATGGAATTAATGCTTTATCGTGGATAAGTAGATATTTCACTTTGAACTTTCCCTAGTTAAAACTTATCGGATCTACTTGGCTAATCGGTGAATTATTTCATCTTGAACCGTCGGCCTTTATTGTATATCCAGACAATAAGCTTTATGACTTAGTTCACTTCTCATCCATTCTCTTGGTTGTGTTCATTTTGGTCCTGAACAATTTTTGGTTCTGCGAGTGTTTTAGAGAATAAAAGCCTTTTAATATTCTCATAGAGCCGACCCAGCTCACACTAACATAGGTGATCGCAACCATTAAGAGTATCCTACATATACCCCACTTGTTATTTCCAAGATATGGTCATCATTAAAAAAACATAGTTTTAACCTTTAAAATACTTCTGTAGGCATGCATTTATGTTGTGCACCATCGGAATGGAGTTGGACTATGCCCACATAAATGCATTACGTCTTGAGTTATTCAAAACTGGTTTTCCTATTGATCCTAGTCCGTGGGATCTCCAGTCGCAAGGATAGGTTTTCGTATAAGATAACTCTTATTAGTTTAGGCTATTAAACCCATTCCCCTCGATCGCAGTTAATCTTTTCTCTTGAAAACCTTTAGTAAACGGATCTGCTAGGTTATCATTTGTTCTTACATAATCTATGGAAATAGTTCCATTTGGGAGTAACTGCCCAACTGTGTTATGGCGTCGACGAATGTGTCGTGACTTTCCATTATACACAAAGTTTTGCGATCTGCTTAGCGCTGCTTGGTTATCACAGTGTATGCATATGGCCGGTACATGTTTAGGCCAGAACGGAATATCTTCTAAAAAGTGACGAAGCCATTCTGCTTCTTCGTCTGCTTTATCTAATGCAATGAACTCTGATTCCATAGTGGATCGAGCTATGCATGTTTGTTTAATAGATTTCTATGACACTGCTGCCCCTGCTAGGGTAAAGACATAACCACTTGTTGATTTTGATTCTTCTGAATCTGCAATCCAGTTTGCATCACTATATCCTTCTAAGACGGCAGAATATTTTCCATAATGTAAGGAATAGGTAGTAGTATTTTTTAAATATCCAAGAACTCTCATTAGTGCTTTCTAGTGTTCCTTCCCTGGATTGCTCATATACCTTCTCAATCGACTTACTACATAAGCTATATCTGGTCTTTTGCAATTCATGAGATACATGAGACATCCTATTACACGAGAATATTCCAGTTGCGTTACACTCTCATTGGTGTTTTTATGCAGTACTTCTGATATATTAAAAGGTGTATTTACTCCTATAATTCCAAAATTTTGAAATCTTTCAATCACTTTTTCTACATAATGTGATCGAGATAACTCAATTCCATTAGGTGTTCTTATTATTTTTATTCCCAAAATAACATCTGCAACACCCAAGTCTTTCATGTCGAAATTGTTGATCAACATTTTCTTTATGGTCTCAATTACCTGATTATTTGGATAGAATATTAGCATATCGTCCACATATAGATAGATCATCACATATGATTGTCCAAGTTGTTTATAATAAACACATTTGTCACATTCATTTATACAAAAACCATTTCTCATCATGGCACTATCAAATTTTGCGTGTCATTGTTTTGGAGCTTATTTTAGTCCGTATAATGAATTTACTAATCTGCAGACTTTGTTTTCATTTCCTTTAGAAATAAAACCTTCAGGTTGCTCCATGTAGATCTCCTCATCGAGATCTCCATTTAAGAATGCTGTCTTTACATCCATTTGATGAATTTCTAGACCATAAATCGATGCAATTGCTATTAGCATTCTTATAGAGGTTATTCGTGTTACTGGCGAATATATGTCAAAGAAGTCTACTCCTTCTTTTTGACGATATCCTTTGGCTACTAATCTGGCTTTATACTTGTCGATAGAGCCATCTTCTTTCATTTTCTTCTTGAAGATCCATTTACAGCCAATAGGTTTAATTCCAGGTGGAATATCAACAATTTCCCAAGTTTTATTACATAGAATTGAATCAATCTCACTTTGGATTGCTTCTTTCCAACACGAAGATTCAGAACATGACATTGCTTCCTTGTACGTTTGAGGTTCGTGTTCTAACATATAAGTCAAAAAATCCGAACCAAATGTTTTGAAAGTTCTTGCCCTTACGCTTCTTCTTGGTTCAACCTCCTCGTTGTCCTGATGAGTTTCATCTTGACATGTCTCATCTCTGTTATCTCTTATCCATTTTGGGACAGGATCTCCATCATTTATTTTATGTGGGAACCCATCTTCAAAGAACGAGGCATCTCTTGATTCCATGATTGTATTTATATGAATATCAGGTATATCAGACTTGAATACCAAAAATCTGTAGGCACTACTATTTTGGGCTGGCCCTAGATAATAACAATCTACGGTTTTTGGTCCAAGTTTGACCTTCATTGGAGGCGGAACTGGAACTTTGACCAAGCACCCCCACACTTTGAGGTATTAAAAACTTAGTTTGTGTCCTTTCCATAACTCATATGGAATTGTTCCTGTTTTATTGTGAGGGACTTTGTTTAATATGTGATTAGACATATTTAGTGCTTCCCTCCACAAGTTCGTCGGTAGAGCAGAAGTTAAAAGCATGGCCGTAATTAGGTCTTTTAACGTTCTGTTCTTCCTCTCGGCTACACCATTTTGTTGTGGTGAATATGGAGCTGTTGTTTGATGAATTTTACCATTTTCGGCACAGAACTGTTCAAATGGTGATTCATATTCTCCACCTCAATCAGATCTTAGTATCTTGATCTTTTTATTTAACTAATTGTCTACCTCAGCCTTGTATTTTATGAATGTTGTTATTGCTTCATCTTTACTATTTAAAAGATATACATAGAAATATCGCCTATAATCGTCAATAAAAGTAATGAAATACTTTTTCCCACCTCTTGTAGGTAGTGATTTTAAATCACATTGTATGTACCAAACCTAATGGTTCGGTGCTTCTGTCAACAGATTCAATTTGTTGTTTGACCATTTTTGCTTCTACATATGTCTTACATTTGTAGTTCTTATCTACTTGGAATTTTGGTATTAATCCCAAGTTTGATAATGTTTTCATTTTGCGGAAATTAATGCGTCCCAATCTATCATGCCATAGTAAAATTTCGTGCTCAAGCAAATAAGAAACTTCAATTTTATTAATCGTACAATCAGAATACATATTTTTGTTGCCGACAATGGCTACATTTACCTTAAATAGGCCATCACATAAATATCCCCTTCCTATATACATTCCAGCCTTGGATAGAACCATCTTGTCTGACTCGAACACCATCTTGAATCCCTTCTTTGATAGAACTGCACCAGAGATGAGATTCTTGCATATGTTTGGAACGTGGAGCACGTTATTCAACAACTGTGCCACTGCCTTCGATCATGGAAACTGCAGAATTACCCATGTAGATTTTTTTCTTCGTGATCGAATTTATGATATGTAGAAAACATGGATTTGTCAGAACAAACATGACGAGTAGCGCCTGTATCTACCCACCATTGGTTAGGATTCTGAACCAGATTGCATTTAGATACCACCGCCGAGAAGTTGGACTCGTCTACTTCCATGTTATCCATTATATTTGCCTCTTTATTGCGTTCCTTCTTGAGTCTGCAATCTCTAGCGGCATGTCCAACTTTTCCACAAACCCAACATTCGCCATTAAAATTCTTGGTTCGATTGTTGTCTTTTGGTTTGTTTTCTTGAGATTTCCTTTTCTTCTAGAAATTCTTCTTTTTGTTTTTGGTCTTTGACCCTTCAGCCACAAATGCCTCCTCACTTGGTTTTGTAACTACACGGTTGTCTGCCTCAATTTTTAATCAGACTATGAGATCCTGTAAAGAGATTTCCTTCTTCTTATACTTTAGATAGTTGCGGTAATCTCTCCATGACGGCGGCAGTTTTCCCATGATGGCTTCAACCAAAAACGATTCTCCAACCTTATGACCTTCCGCTTGGAGTTCATGAATGATGATTTGCAGTTCATGAAGTTGAGCAGTCACCGGTTTGGAGTCAACCATCTTGTAGTCCATGAATTTGTCTACAATGAATTTCTTAAGAATGATATTCTACGTCTTATACTTCATGGTAAGTGCATTCCAGAGTTCTTTTGATGTGTTTAAAGGCTGATATACTTTTTATAGCACCTTGTCCAGACAATTTAGAATATAGTTTCTTCATAAAAAATGGGAATGCTTCCAAGTATTCACTTCTGCTTCCTTGCCTAGTGCAGGAATCGATTCCTCCTCGTCGAGGAACTTTTGCAGACCGAGTGTGGTGAGATAAACCAACATCTGATTCTGCCATGTCAAGAAATCATCACCATCTCTCTTGAACGGTTCAGGTCTGTTATGAGTAGTATTCTTTGAAAATTCTACTGTTGCCATCTCTGTTTTAGTAATAAAACATTAAAATTCTTAAGATGTTATATGTCTAGTATACCAAAGTAGAGAATAATCAATTATAAACTCGTCGCACAAGTTTATAACTCAGATTTCCACTACATTGGAATTCTATATTAATTATTAAAACAATATGAAAGTTGTAAATAAGTTACAACAACAGCGTTATACTATTTATAATAAATAGTATAACAACGGATAGAATATAGAATAATGTATATAAATATACAAACAAACTAGAATTCTAACCGGAATATAAAGGAAATTCCGTCTGAGGCTTATCGTAACAATTTCCTTAAGAATTTTATTTTAAAATTCCCCCAAGATACAACAGACGTATTCTGCTCGAGATTGTAATGAGTATATCACTCTGTGATTTAGAGTATAGTAGCAGAAGAGAAGAAGAAGATTCGGATTCTAAAAATGAGTGAGGAAAGTGAGCAGTTTTCCTTCTTATTTATAGTTGGTCCGTATCTCTTTCCGAACGGTCGTGTCTGCACCCGTTCGCTCAAACAGTCGCGTCTGTACCTCTTCGTACAGTCACATCTGTTCATCCGCTCGTACCACCTGGTACTATTTCGCCCGCGCCTCTTCAGTCGGGTCGCACCCGCTCGCGCCACATCTGTTCGCCCGCGTCCGCTTCAATCGGCTCGCACCTGTTTGCTTCTAATGGCTCGCACCCACTCGCTTCAGAAGTCGCACCTCCTCAGCAATCCGCGTCCGCTTATGAACAGTCGTGTCCGTTCGTATAGCCTGCAGCTGTTAAAAGGCCCAGTCCAGTTGTAGTAAAAATACGAGTATCATATTAGACCCAAACACAAACCCGACCCGGCCCGGTTCGGACGGACGAACGGCGGCGGTGGCGCGCGCGCGCGTGTGTGGTGGAGATGCATGTTCTCCCTCCTCACAACGAAGCATACATTTGGGTGCCCCTAGGCCCCAACACCTTTATTGCAAAGCCATATATATATTGGAATGGCTTTGCAAATTTGGCGATGTGGGACAAGTGTATTTCATTTACACCAGGAATTCCAACACTTACCACAGTCAACAACAACCCTCCCTCCCCGAACCTCGAACAAACGCGGCCTCTACCATTCAATCATGCACCGCAACATCGAGCATTCAACAAGCTCCAACATTAAATTTTCCTTTACCAAGTTGCCTCGAACCACCTACGAACCCGCTAGTGACCCTGACATCAACTCCAGTAACCACATAAAATCGCACAACGCCAATCCTCTCTTCTATAATCGTCAACGAACTCGCAACCAATTAGCCTTGCCAATTCGCCTTGTCCAGACACCCCAAATTACCACTAGACAAAAAAAATCGAACTACCCAAATCGCGAGATAATCATACCCAAACCCAAGACCAATCGCCTAGCATCCCCATATCGTCGAACGAATTTGCTGTGAAGTTTCAATCTTTGGATGAACTTTTAATTTTTTTTTGTTTTTGGTGGAATTTTGCTTGAGTAGTTTTAATTTGATTTAAAGTATTAGTTTTTGAGTGAAGTTTTTGTGTGAAGTTTTAATTTGGGTGGAGACTTAAACTTTAAACATGCCGGTTTTAACGTATTGGGCGGGCCTTTTTCTTTTTCTTTTTTTTAAAAAATATATAAAATAAAAATAAAAATAACTAGTTTCTTTCTTTTAGTTTGTCTCGTTTTATCCGTAGAAAAAAGAGTTTCAATTTTCTTCATTAGTTGTGTTTTGTTTTGACTTGTTCTAATTCCCTTAAAACAAAAAAAAAGTTTTAATTTATTTTCACTTGTTTTGTTTTTGTTTTTTCCCTTATACAAAAAAAACTGTATAAATCTTGTTTTATTCAGGTTGCTAAAGCAGAATTACAAAACGAGCTGAAGTGCTTGCTAAAACAAATTGCTTGATTTGTTGATCATGCTATAAAAAAATAACTGTTAGCTTATTTATAGTTTTCTTTTTATTTTCCTTGCATTGTGTATATCTATCATTTTTGTTTGTCTTGCATTGTTGGTTGTTGCATTTTATAAAAAAATTCAAAAACAAAAACAAAAATTCATTCCTAGTTGCATTGTTAGTACACGTTTAATTTCTGTTTTGCGTTTCATCCTAGATTTTGAGTAATAATAACGATTAGACATCGGTAACTTTTAATTGTATATTGACAAGTTGTGTTCTTTGAACAATTCAATTTCTTGGTGTCTAGGCTATGGCAGAGCATAAATCAGTTATAAATATTACGGTGATTCGTAAATATTATACTGAATTGTTTCTCTAAAGTTATTTAAACCTTCGGCTGCATTGCTACGGTGATTCGTGGTGCACCGATAAATCATGTCCATTACCTGGCTGAGAACTAACTTTTTTATCTAAGACAATGTGTGATTATACTATTTTGGGTTAACTTAGGATAAATCATTTGTAATTAACCCGTGCTTTCATTTAGTTGCATTAGTTCATGCATATTTAAAAAAAATTCCAAAAATCCAAAACTAACAAAAAAATTTGTAAATATTCCTTTTTTTTACTTTGAAATTTTTAAATCCTTTTCCTTTGAAATTTCAAAAATCCAAAAAAATTTAGAAAAAAAATCCAAAAAAATATATAAAACATTTTAAAAAAAAGCAAAAAAAATTTGAAAATCCAAAAACAAAACAAAAATCAATTTTCCATTTTGAAAAATAAATTCTATTTGTAAATATTTTTCTTTATTAAAAAACCAAAAAACAAAAACATTTTTGGAAATGTCCGAGTTTCCCCACTTGCGTGAATTTCATAATAGTTCTGAAAATCAATATAATTCATATGATTTCTGTGACGCCCCACCTCTATACCCACGCTAGCCAAGGACACTACAAGGTAATGCCGTCAACTAACACGGAGAATAAGGCTGGTTGGGAGCGACCATCTATAGCCTTGCTCTAACTATCTATTGAATATATCGAATAAGGTCGACATACCCAATGAATACTCAAAACAAAACCATAGGTGGTTGGATCTATCAGAACAGAATATAACAATTCAAATGTAACATACATCACAGAACAGTAGATCATCATATACACATATACTGATACATAACAGAGTTTACAAAGCAATACATGTCAAGTGGTATAGCAGACCACAATATACAGACGAGTCAATAGAATACACATCAGAGTTACAAATGAAAGGGACTACACAAAAAAGCTATGACAAAAAGAAGCTAGCGGAGTAGTCCATGCGGAAGCAAAATAGGCTAAGTCCAAAAGCACCTAACCTGAAACATCTCGGTCTGACCCGAGTATAAAATACACGGGTCATTCTAGCTAAACAAATCAGTTAGATAAACTGAACAACAATAAACCTGGAAGGTTACAAGTATAACAAATATCTCTAAAGGAGATAACACAATCATCTAACAAAAGATGAATCATATGATAACAAGCCTCATATCATCGGCAACATATAAAAACAAAGGATAAGAATATCCCAAAGCAAGCCAAAAGGCAATAACAAATACCGATAAGGTATACAAGTTCCACAAGGTAAACGCTATACAACATGCGGCTCAAAAAGACCAAAAGGGTGATACCTAGGGAATATACATATGAATGAAACATCAGAAAATTGCTCGAGCTCAGTACTGTATAAACAAGGATCCATGAGTCCGAAGACTCCAAACCCAATATCACCCATGCGGCTCATAACGACCAACATCGGAAGCGATACTAAAGGGCAACCCAATATCACCCATGCGGCTCATAACGACCAACATCGGAAGCGATACTAAAGGGCATCAAACTCGAAGGCACAAACCCGAAGGTACAAACCCGAAGGCAACATACCCGAAGGCAACATGCCCGAAGGCAACATGCCCGAAGGCAACAAACCATTGTGGTGAAGGTCCGGAGGCCCAGTACTGGACACCACTAACTGGCGGAATGTGTCACACCTCTCGAAAAGCAATCCGAAAAGTGTTAACGTATGTCCCATAACCACTCGTTCGCACTAAACGGTTTAGTACCGTCAGCCACTTTCACACTCAAAGCAGTACAAAGTTTACCTCATATCATCGATAAACCAAACCCGAAGGTCAAAATGATCAATCGAATAGGTCGGGGACTAATCGGGAAGACAAACGCACAGATTCATGGTCCGTGTTTTACCTAACCATTTAATCTTCCTTCCACTTCACTCGAAGTGCGAAATTGTGTGTGTTTTAAATAGAATTTATAATCTGGAGAAACGAGCTTTTAAATGGGATTCGAAAGATTATTTTATAAAAACCCGTGAATGAAGTCAAAAAGGAATTATCAAGGTCAAATATGCATAAACAAATAATCAGAATCAACAAACGTCGATCAAATTTGGAAAACTAAACGAACAAGGCAAATTGGCCAAAAACAGCATATTCAGACGTCTGAAAGAAGGGATTCAGACGTCTGAATCTAGAAATCAATTTGTTTTCCAAAACAGATTTCAGACGTCTGAATCCAAACTTTCAGACGTCTGAAATAGGCAATATTTTGCCTATTTCCTTTCTGGTTGAAATTTAGGCAATTCAGACGTCTGGAAATATAATTTCAGACGTCTGAATCTGGGGATGAAAATATTCCCCAGAACAATATTCAGACGTTTGAAATAAGGGTTTCAGACGTCTGAAACTCAATGTTCAGGCATTTCCTAAACCTGGGCCAACTATGTCCAAACAAATTGAAAGCAATCGGATGCGTGTTGATTATGGGCTTACGTCAAACGACTACCCAACCTTAACGACACACCCAAATACTCCAAACAACATAAGCATCATCCATATAAGGATTTTCAAAGATTTGGCATCAAAAATCATAATTTGGCAATTTCACCGAATCAACCCAAATCAAAAGCAAAAGAACATATGAACAACTGTTAGGAATTCATGCCTAACATCAATGATATCAAAAGAAGTAGATGTGAGTTCAAAACTCACCTTTTACCCAAAAACAAAGAAGATGAAGCTCAATATCAAGGAGAAGACCAACCAAACACTACTTCAACTCAACAAGCTTCAATCTAAGAATAAAACACATATTTCCCAATTTAGGTTTAGGAAATTTTCTGAAATTGAAGAGGAGAAGAGTTGGAGAAGATGAAGAAGAGCTTACCTATGTCTTCTCTACGATTTTGGAGCAAGAATTTGGAGTTTGCAAATGGAATTAGGGATTGCAATTTCTATTTCCTCTTCCCTTCCACCATTTCAGTTTTTGCTTAAGAAATGAAATGAAATGGAGATGAATGAAGAGAAGGGGCTAAGCTAGAGGGTTAAGTGGAGATTGGGCTGAACCCAAATTCAAGCCCAAGTAGAAAAAGTAGCCAAAATTTCACTTACTCCAAACATATCAAAGATTATACTCAAAAAGATCGCAAACGCCATTTTGGAAGCAATGGAGGTAGTTTCGAGTTCCAATTCGGCCATTTGCAGAAAGTAACATTTCGGACCTAAATCCGACTAACGACGCTATATTTAAATAAAACATTTAAATATAAAATCGTTAAATATGGGTTGTTACAATTTCACTCCAAATTCGTATGGATATTTTAACGACAACTTTTGTATAAACAATTCAAATTTTGAACAACAAAATTTTCAAAACAATAACCAACCCTCGACTTTTGAAAATAACGTTTCATCTTTACTTGAATTCTCTACACAACAAAATCAAAGTATAAATGAATTGTGTAATTCATATTTGTGTAATAACTCGAGCCAAGGATTCAATATTTGAATTCAATTCAAAATTCAAACGAGTATGATTATAACCCATGCCAAATCAATTTCGGACTCCAAAATGAATTTCAAACTCAACATGAAAATGGGAACAACTTTTCAAATAATTTTGGCAATGGGAATAATCTTGACTTCGATGCGAGTGAAATTTTTTGTTCTCAATACATCCAAATCGAAAATTCTCAAGTCAATAATTATAAGTTGGATTTTGTGGAACAAATGAACGAAATTTACGATGACCACACAAATTTGCTATTTGATATATATATGAAAAAACGTGAAAAACAAAACCAAATCCCAATATGTTATGAGTCGAGTGATAATCAATCTTTTACCCAAATCGACGATTTTCAAATAACAACTTTTGAAATTGAAAATAATAATCTTAATGAATTTGTTGAAAACACGGTAATTGAGTTGGATTTCAATTCTTTTTGAGGGTGTGGAACCAAATTTTAATTCGATCTTCCTTTTGCCAATTTTGAAAATTTGAATACTACAACTTTGGATTTTGAATTTGAGACATGTAATAAAGTTGTTGATAATCCAATAAAGGAAGACGAATTTAATGAACACGAATTTTTTGGAATTTGCAAAGACGAGTTGTTAAATTCCAAAAGGTTAGATTTAAATCACCATTTTAATTTTAAACTCAATAATTTTGAAGAAGTTTTCAATGAAAAATATAGATTTCAATTTGCTGAAAATAAACTTGAATTTCAACCAATTATTTTATCGACCCGAAACATCATCGACAATAGAATCACTCGTATGATTTTTAATAAAACAACATTCCTTTTTACAAATCCACATTCAATTCCAAATTCTTTTACGATATTGTTTTCTGCGCTTAAGCTATGTCTCGCATACTTGACAAGACAAATGAATCGGTCTTTGAAAGGTCATTTCATTTACTTCTTAACGATATACTTTCTGATGCGGTGTAAATACATTTCATTTTCATGTAAATAATTATAAACGTTCCTTTCACTTGGGTTGACTATGGGGACATAGTCAAAATCAAGTGTGGGGGGTGGGGAGACTCATCTTCTTTTTTATTTTATTTTTCATGGTTTATTTTTTCTTTTTCTTTTATCTAAAAAAAACCCAAAAACAAATTTTCTTTTGATTTATTTTTAAAGAGACACTATAGGATAAATATATGGTTTTGGTTTACTAAATTGAAATTTATGAAAATTTATTTGTCGTAACAAAAATAAAAATGAAGTTTGATTACAAATAACAATGGTTTAACTAGTATATAGGAAGATTCATACATGATAATTATGAATATATCTTAATTGAAAATCTTTGTTTTAAAAAGTGGTTGATTTAAAGTAAAGGATATAACTTTTTTTTGTCTTCTAAGTTAAGTGGTGCCAAGATGATTTTGCAAAACTTTCTCTTTCCAAAAAAACTAAAAAAAACTTTTGTATATATGTAAATATTTTATGTTAACACCTATAGTCGACAGGTATACACATTTGTATGTACACTCGCCATGCTCTGAACCTTTCTTACGTAAGCACGAAAGGCAGTACACGATCGATATATCTGGCCTCGGATGGTGAATATATAAAAATTATTTTTAATAATTCCTACAGTAAATAGGTGTTCACACTCGTGTGTTCACTCGCCACACTCTGTATTCCCCTCATGTAAGCCCGTAAGGCAATGCATGGGTAATATATCTGACCTTAGTTTATCTAAGTTAGGCATATGTAAATATTGTTAATACAAATAAAAATTTCAAATAAAAAAATTAGAGAGAGTAAGCAAATGAAATCCAAGAACTATTTTAACTTATTTGATTTGACTTGTTATTGAAAAGAAATGAAAATACCACTTTGATAAATTTTGATAATCAACTAAGGATCCATTTCATAAGTACACTTTATTATCAACCGAAATAACAAGTGAAATTATAGTCTATTTGTTATGATAACTTAGTTTTTGTTGGAAATTTTGACAAGTAAATGACTTAAATTTTCAAGATAATGACTGAAACCTATATTTAACTTATTTGTGTCTATTTAAAAGCAAACCTTTCATTTGTAAATATTTCTAAAAACTCGCATTCATCTCTTTGCAAATAAATCTTGCATTTTGTAAATGTTTTGATCCTGCATTTGGATTTTGTGTGTAGTCTACGCTGAAAACCCTCACAAGACAACACTCGTCCTACTGGGGACACCCAGACGTTTAACGGCTTGTTGCATACGCTCAATGCAATCGTGCACCCTTCGAAAACAGATTTATCTTAGTGTTTCTTTATTCGGGGACGAATAAAAAGATATATGTTTGGGTATTTAATGTGCACGTAAATGTGCATATTTTTACCACCATATTTAATCTATTTTGATTGAATAAATGATCATATTGAGTATTTTAACATGTTTAAACCAAAATTCAAATTATTTTCAAATTGTCACATATTCATCTTCATGCATGGGTAGAACGGTCATTTTTTGTGCGTTTATTAAATTATGAAAATTTACTTGGAATTTTATATGTTGTTTTGTAGGAAATTTGGTGAATTTGGCAAGTGGTTTTCTGATGAAATATGCATGCACAAAGAAGATACAAAACAATGAAGATGGAAATAATTCAAAGTGAAGGGCATGGAGGACCCCGCCCACTTAGCTTGATCTTCAATTAGAGGCTAATGCACATGCTTATGGAGTTTATGGCTTCATGTACACTTAAATGATGATTAGTAGAAGCTAATGATTACTTGGCCTCTACAATTTCTTAAGGGTATTTTGGGGATTCCCCAAAATATGAATCAGGGTTTAACACATGGATATATACCCACTATATTTCATGTAACCCTCCTCTTACTTAGTCTCTCTATTAGGCTCTCTTTTCTTAGAAAAATAAAATGAAAGCTCTATTTCTTTTCATCGCTACTTAGCCATTTCTTCTTTTATGTAATTCTTTTTTTATACAATTTAACAAATGTTCTTTTCTTCTTTTTGTTTATTTCCTTTCATGTTAGTAGTGTGGATTTACTTTTCATGCAAGTATATTAGTTTTAATTCTTGTTAATTAGCTTCTCTTTTTCATTTGCTCTCTTTTTCCTCTTCTTTTTCATTCATGTTGCAAGCTACATTTGTTCATATGATAACAAATATGAGAGGCTAAACCCCTTCAATTTAGGGGTAATGAAGCTCTCCAATCATGTAGCTTCAACTTATTTTGATGTTTATGCTCTCTTTCTGTGCTTAATGAGAATTACTAAAGTGGTTTAATGACGTTGTTTAGCTTTGAATTTGATAGTCTATGTTGTTCATAATAAATAAGCTATGCTTAAAAAAAAATACAAATTGCCTCTTCATCTACATATGATTATGGTAAAGAAGTGAATGTTGAAATTAAAATTTGATGGATTATATTTCTAATTTATAGTTAAAGGCCTTGCTTAAAATAGATTTTGCTTTCAATTTTGTTGTCATATTCTATGAGATTTAAAAGTGTATTAGTAGTTGTGTTATAGTTTGATGGTTTATATTGGACTAATTATTATAACAAACATGCCATACTTATGATAAACACAACAATTAATTTTACTAATGACCAAAAAAGATCATAATTTCATGTTTGATTGAACTATATGATCTAGAAAGTGTATTTATCTCTAAATTACCTCTGCACTCTCATATTTTTATCTATTTTCTTTTGCTAGTTTGTCATTTTTCTCTTTTTTTAGCTAATCACACTTTCAACTTTGATTAATTTGATTGAATAGAATTTAAAAATCTAAAAAATTCCTACGGATCAGCTCGTATTCGCCACGTATTACAAGTGTACGCCGTGTGCTTGCGGTTATTTTTATTTCGATTCTAACTCGATAAACATTTAGCCGTCCTAACACATATATTAGAAATTTTTTAAAAAGTTGAGAAATAGTAATTTTCAAATATAAATTAAAGTTTGAATTTAAGATTCATAAAGAATTTTCTAAATGGAATTTCGTAATTTTACATTAATTTTAAAAACGATTTATATTGTTGTTCAGTTCCAATTATGGGTATGATTGTTAAAATGCTTTATAAAATCGTTAAAATTTATTCCTACATTCAAAATTAATTTCCATATGTTATAGGACATTTACAAAATGTGTATGGCTGGTTTCAATGTTTATTTTACTTAAACTTTGCAATGCACAGAAGTGATCTTCATATGTAAAGTTAATTTCTTATTAATTTTGAGAATGTTATAGAATCACCAATATGACTTGTCAAGATGCACTAATTGCTATGTAGAAAACTAACGACATTACCACGACTTAAATCATATGCGGAAAAACATAATTAGATTAACGCACCATCTAAGATAATGGAATTTTTAGTTGATCGCCATCCCAAAAAGTATTACATGTCATGGCTATGGGTAGGGCTGAACCAGTCCTTTCGAGAGGAGCTAGTGATTCCATTCTTGCTTTTAGTACCAAAAAGGGAACATTTAGAGTGGACAAAAGGATGTTCTTTATTAAGAGGAAACATAAATTATCGATAGTTCCAACAATCCCTATTGCCCACGAAGGAAACGTTTCTTTGAAAGAATAGGGTGGAATTCACCGTAGGCCAAAGTGAAAGGCTACATAGAACTAGAGATAGATGAGTGTTACAATAGCTTAGATGAATGATAAACTTAGAGGTAAAATAAAATTGGAGGTGTAATAGCTTTGGACACACCATAGATTTTGATGCACAATAGCCTCGGAGGCACAATAGCTTTAAGTGTATGATAACTCTATGGACAGGATAGGCTTAAAAGCATGATAGCCATGTATGTGATAGATATAGGATGAATGCAATGATAGGTATAAAATGCCAATTCTATTTGGCCGAATTTAGAAAAGTTTTCTAGAAGATGAATGAAGACTTCAAAGATTAAGTAGATAGCCAAGTAGGTAAAAAAAATCCACTTTCTATTCCACTATTGTACAACCAAGCTATATAGCTGGTTAACTATTCTTTGACGCATCATTATATGTTGGATGTGATTCTAATATTTTTGTTTTATTGTATTTAACCCTTGTGTTGGAAAAAATTTGGACAATGGAAAATGCAACGACAATTTTATGCAATGAAGGTTATTTATTCACTCGTTTTACATAACGTTGTTAATAAAAAAATTGATCTTATTTTGTTGCATGAAAAAATTTCGGATGATGACCATAACATGATCAATCTTTAATTTAAGGTCTCGCGGTGGGTAGTGTTATAGGAAAAAAATTGGACAAATGCATTTGGGTTGGTTGAAGACACGCATCCGTTAGATATAACTTTTTTCATGCCGATCAAAACATTTCGTAGTTAACTCAGATTTTGCACTCTATCATGGAAAATTTTAATTGTTCAAATATGATTTTTGAAAATAGAAGTGATCCTAAAAATAAAATCATGTCAATATATATTTTTATTAAATTCAGTGCATAAACTATACGCGTTATCATTAGATATAATACAACAATTAATGTATGAGTGGATGTTGTAGCATTAAAATTCTTAACAATAGCATGCGAAGCAGTTTTGCTTCCAATAGCTTCTCCAACATATGTCATGCTAGCTAGTATTCTATACCAAATTGCATTATGGTCCAAAGGAAATATAATTCACAAGCTAATTAGGACCGGTAGAGTACAACCGTCGATCAACAACTAATTCTTTACTAACTTTCTAATAACACAGCTTGCATTTGATATTTGAACTGTTATATTATGTGAAAAAATTATTTATAATATAATTTTGTATATTAAATTATATATATTGAATATAGACAGAATTAAAATTACCATAATGTCATCTTTCGCAAGGTCTACCATCTTGTGCAAAACAACTCTATCAACGGGAGATGCCACCATCTTATCCTTAGCTTCTCTAATATGTGAGATTATCCTAGGTGCACCATCATGTGCAAAAAATTCTACTAAACTCATTATTACGATTTTGGATGATGATATGCTTGGATTTTATGTGATGTTTTCAAATAAGGTTATTAGATAAATGATTTACATGGTTTTAAACCGATTATAACGATTTCGTATGCCATGAGAAAATTTTATGTTATATAAAACATAATATTAGAGATTAGTTATAAATTTTGTAACATTGCAAACTATGGAAAATTTAATATGAATTTCTTAAGGAAATACGAATAAACTGGGTTTAAAATTAATTTTGGTTATTTATACAAAAATTGGGTCTATAATTTTTATATGTTAGAAAACATATCAAAAGTGATTTTTTGTAACTTTTGGGGATTTTTCCTAAGTGACTTACTATGAAAATTAAATTATTTTAGAAGACGGACTTAATTACTTTATTTGTTTTGCTTAATGGAAGGGATTATATGTTAAATTATTCTTTAATTTAGATCTGAAATTATAAGTCAATTATTTAGGAAAGAATTTGAAAAGTTTAAGGCAATTGGTTAAATGTTTACAAATGGGTAGGTTAGTTATAAAGTTATTACTTTAAATAGAATTAATTCAGTCTTTGCTCAAAAAAGTGAGTTCCGCTCCTTTAGAAGCACCTTTTGACTCGGTGCTTCCATTCCGACTCAATCAAAACGAACCATGTCAAAACAAACATAGCCGAAACTAATACACAAGGTATCACACGTATGGTATGTAGTAGATTGAAGAAAGATGGATGGCATGGTGTCGTAACCTATGCTTACGATGGTTCGAAATATTTGTTTTACTTTCAAATGGTAAGCACCTACCTTGTTTTAAAAAAAGCTTTCGAATGATTGAAAACATATGCTTTCGACTTCTAAATAGCTTTCGAAGAGGGTTGACATCTTATTGTTTAAAAGCTTTCGAATGAGTTCCTTTGTTTATAAAACAGTGCTTTCTAAAAGGGTGGTTTCGACCTGATCGAAACCATACTACCAATCTTATGTCGTTCGAATTTATTAAAGTCATCGTTGCTTTCGAAAGGTAGCTTTTTCTTTAAAATTTTACAAGCCATTTCCTAAAAGCTTTCAAAAGGGTTCAAGGGTTTCAAAAGCAATGGCTTCGTAGCTATCCTTCAATATTTTACTTAAAATTTTTAAATCTTTCAAAGGAATGGTTCCAAAGCCATAAAGTTTTCCCTAAATAATTTTACATAAAGATCAATGGTTTCGAAAGCGTTACTTACGTATGTATTCACTTTAACCCAAAAAATAATTTTGAGGAAAAACCTAATGATGTTTAAAGAGATACTTCCCAAAAGGTTGCGAAAGGGGTACTTTCATTGGTTTTGAAGCTACGCTTCTAAGAGTTAATATGTAATGCTTTAATACTGTCGAAAGTTAGGTTTTGAGGGTTTCGAAAGAGATGTTTTAAAGTGTTTTGAAAGGAATGTTTAGTGTTTTGAAAAGAATATTTAAATGCTTTTAAAGGAGGTTATCCAAGGGTTTCGAAAGTAAAGTTTTAAGGTTTCAAAAGATTTAGTTTTCAAAACAAGTAACTCAATCTCATTTCAAAGAAAAACCATGTCATAATAAATGAGTGTTGAAATGATTTTAAGTATGTAGTATTTGAAGAAGTTTTACTTGATTAATAGGTTAAAGGGATTAACCAGGTTTTATATAAAATGATTTCAAAGATATTAAACCACAGGCGTTGGAATTATTATGTTATTATGCTTGCTTCTTCACACACACATACGTATATTCACATTAAAATGGGCCTATAATTATATTTTAGGGAAGGGCAAAATAACTAGCTAGGTTGACCCAATAGTGAATATAAATTAAGTTGACTCGTGAATGAGTAGAATAACATCTAGGAGGACAGATAGATCAGAATGTAGGATGCCTAATTATTGATTAAAGAAGTTTTCAAATAGATAATTTCGTAGTAAACCCATGATAACTATGTTTAGGTAAGTTATTGGCAGGGGCCAATAGGTTCATAGTAAACCCATGAAAACTATGATTAGAAAGAGTAATTGGAAGGGCCAATAGGTTTTTAGTGAACGCATGAAAACTAGGACAAAAGGGGAGTTAATGGAGTTACCAATGGTTCAGGGAGAACCCATGAAATAGTAAAGTTATTGGTAGGGGCCAATAAGTTCTTAGTGATCCCATGAAAACTATAAAACCGGATAGGGAGTCTATAAGCATTAAACAGGTTATTAGTCAGCCCATGAAAGCTATTAGGTTAGTAGAGACCCTAGAAACTATAAATGAGATAGATAGTCATAATGAATGCGGATGAGAAATCCAGAACTGATTTACTTGTTTGCATATTATCATAATATTTTGAATTGCTATCTTTTAACCATTGTGGATGCAAGAGCACAATATATAGTTTCATAAAGCTTGAGGATACTAATGAGGGGAAAACCCGTTCCGCTAAGCGGCATAGGCTCACTAGATAACTAAATGGTTTGAGATAGCAGATTATTATTCATACCAGGCTTTATGTCTAACTCATAGTTTATGTAGCCTTAAACTCTCGGGTGTGTAACTAATTTTGAGTAGTTTGAGGGTTAAGGTTTTCAGGTTCTCTTTAGATGAATAAGCTTCCGGAGGCATGCAGGAGACAAGCTCATTAATAAGAGTTCTTTATGTTTTGATTCTGATATGATTTGGTTGTAATGCAAAAGTAATTATATTGCCTAGTTATATACTCTGATCATCTAAGGGGGCATCTTTATATGTCGCACTTGGCATATGTTGTAATAATTATATTTTATCTGAACATGGTTACCATGTTGGGATTATGTAATGAACTTGAAATGCTTTGAATTGGATATGTGAAAGTTGTTTGATGATTTCAAATTGTGTGCGTATCCATATGTTTCTGTTAACCAATGTATCTAACATCACCGTTTTTGGTCGTTGAAGATTAATTACTATAGATGACTACAGCATCCGTAGCCGTCAGTTTTGGGCCCCCAAGTGGGAATGTTACAAGTTGGTATCAGAGTCATAGGTTTATGAAACATAAAAGAAATTTAAACCTATTTTTTTTTCAAAACATAATCTAGTGAATTAGAAAATAAGATCAGGGTTTAGGAAAATGTTATAGTAACGTACGTGTATTTAATATATAGGTATATATACGAGTATGTATTTCCTTCTCTCTTAGACCATTCTTCTATATCTTACTAAGGCTCGTTTGTAGATTTACGTGAAACAAGATATGAAGGCAAGAAACAGAAGAGGAAATCTCGATGGAGGAAGCACCACAACCAATGGAAATGATCGACCCAACAAGAGGAACCCAGGTCGATAGGCTAATGGTAACCAAAATTCTGATGGCAATGTGGGTGTTGGAATTCCATCAGGAGATATAGGAATGATGTAACAGTATCTTCGTCAATCTGATGCAACCAGGAGCTGCTACTGGTGTTGTTAGATATGTTGGAGGAGCTAATCCTTTAGCTCCCATTGGGAATAATTATGCTAAGCTAAGCGGAGATTACACCAAACTTGGTGGGTAGTCGTTTATAGGAATGGGAGATTCCATAGAAGTGGAGAATTGGTTGTCGCATTGTGAGAGAATATGTGCTGATTTGGGTTTAGATGATGAGCAAAAGAGGAGGCTGACCTCTAGGAAGTTGCAAGGATCAGTCTTCATATGTGGAATAGTTTACTACTGTAATTTCGAAGGAAGAATTGGCTTAGCCAGATTTCAGAAGGAGATTTGAACAAAGGTTTTTGTCCGAGGTTGGCAGGTTGGTGTTGCTAAGAAATTTTATGGATCTAGTATAGTGAGAGATGTCAGTAATAGAGTATGCTACTTAGTTTGTTGAATTTTTCCGATATGGGTAAGCTACTATAGATACTATCATCAGGAAAAATGAGAAGTTTATTAGTGGACTGAGTCCCGAGATTTCCAGGGCAACTCTACTGCATCCTCGCGATCCTAGTATTGTTGGTGTGGAAACGAAAATCCCCATAGGGAGACACTTGTTATTTGTGATAGAGAGAAGCCGATTGAAACCTAGGGTTCAGAGGAAAGAAGTGAAATTTCTTTAAGAAGAAGGAAGATGTTGCCAAGAAAGAAAAATCTGATTTAGTTTGTTTCAAGTGTGGCAAGAAAAGTCATTACTCACATGAGTGTCGGTCAGGGAAGGGGAAGAAGGCTGTAGATAAGAAAAGTGTGAAGTGCTTCAACTGCGATAAAGTTGGATATTACAAGAACCAGTGGCCAGAATCAGTTAGGGCTGACAGGAGGAAGGCCTTTGTTATTGGACCATGTCAGCTAGGCCAACTGTATCTGATAAAGGGAAGACTGTGATTGATGGTATGCGTTTGATTCAGAGTATAGCAACTAGGGTACTATTTGATACCGGTGCGTCACATTCATTTATATCTCAGTGTTTGGTTGATAGGTTATGCTTAGAGCCTGCCTACCTAGTTACTTCCTCAAGGGTTGCGAATCCAATAGGAGAGAGTGAAACTCTAGGGTTGAGATGTGACCATTTAGAACTTAATTTGCTAGGTCATATGTTTACATAAAGTCTGCATGTTTTTGATTTCGTAGATCTCAAGATCATTTTGGATGTGGATTGGTTGGGTGAGTATGAGGCTAGGATACTTTTCCAGGATAGGGAGATATCGCTAAGACACCTAGATAATCATAACCAAATCTATTTTCAATGGAGAATTCACTACAAGAAAATGTGTTCTCAACTGCATTAGTAGGTAGCATTTTACAATAACTGCTGACAAAATAATTTTGCAAAATAAAATGTAGAACCCTAAACGCCGTTTGAACTAGCCCAATTCATTTTGAGAATTTTTTTCATTACGTGGTTACTTGACCGCCTTCCTTTCTTCCTCTTCAACTTCTCTCTGCGTAAAAGTAAAATCCTAAATCCTCCCGCGAAATTTAAACACAATTAAACATGAAATCTTCTATGAAAAGTTGTTCCTCCCTTGACCTCTCCTGCAATATCCGATAAATTCGAGCCCTAATTCCCTTTGAATCCATCATTGGCAATCACTTGAGCCTTAAAGCACCGTGAATCCTTCATTGGCAAATAAGACAACATGAATCTAATTCTAAGCCCACTTAATAAATATGAGGCCTCACTCAAGAAATCTTGGTCGATTCGCTTTAGAAATCCAATTTCAGTTAACTTATTTAATCTTTAGATGCAACATGTGAAATTGATTTTTTTATAATCATGCATAATAGTGCGGTTATGTTTGCAATTTCTAAAGAAAACAGACAGGCCTTTGTATGGTAGGGTTAGTCAATAATAGTTTGTTTGCATATGGTAAGTCAAGATTTTATCGGTGCTCATCATAGAAAGTTTTAATTTTTATCACTGTTTTAATTACAAAAGGTACAAATAATTTGGTCATAAAGCATCTCGAAATCGACATGATTGGTGATAAAATAGTTTTTACCTGCTAGGTATCTTAGTTCTTCTATTCATGTATTAAAATCCAATAAAGATCCACTAGCTGAAATACTTTACTTGTGTCTCAACTCTCAACTCCTTAATACAATGCATACACTTATTACCTACTTTGAACTTTGTTTAACGATGTATATTTTTTTCTTCAGTCTTGTAAATAATTCCTTCTATTTGTGTTTAATCACCGTTTTCTCTCTCTTTTAATTTTACAGTTTGCAAGCTACTAATCAGCATTAGATCGAGTTATCAGTAGTTGTTCAATCTACTTTACATTTAGTGATTGAGGATAAGCTTCTTAACATAAAAAATGAAGTCTAATGCTACATCGGCTTTATATTGGAATTGATTGTCAAACATTTTTAGTCTTATGGTTACGATGTTGCAGTTTGTTTATCAAAATGGGATAGCTTTGGGGAAGTCCCTAGATGTACTTTTATTCACATTACATAACCTATGATGTGTAAAATTATCTTTCATTATTTTTTGATCAAAACTATTGGGCCTGTAGTTATAGTCTTAGGCCTTCTTGATTTAATCTACTGCAATTATTTTCATACATTCTAGAATAGGTTTGAACAAACTAGAAGATGCCCAAACTGACCAACACAGGAGGAACTATTGCAATTTACACACATACGTATGTCTGTGAGTGTTTGTACACACACATACATACACACATGTGTGTATGCATTCTTTTTTTATTTTTCTTTATAACCTATTCCTGCTTACTGAGATTAAAGAGAGAGAGTTGGTATGGAATCATAAAGCAGGGTCTTAAAGTATAATTTCCTCATTCTAGTTGCATGTAAATGTAAATACTTTATTGATGTTTATTTAAAATGCTTAAGGTGTTATATATTTAATAGTATATCAAACTTAATCATGTATGATTAAAAAATCACCAAAATCAGTTTTCACATATGTAAATGCTTGATGACCATATGATGATTTTGAAAGTGAATAACTGATACTATAATTAGTTTTCACTAAATGTAAATACTTGATGACCATATGATCTAAAATGCTTTAGTCTTTTCTGCAATTCTAACAATATAATTACTATGACAATGCATATATTTGTTTACCGGATCCCATTGTTCTGCTTATTGTACCATAGTATCAATATCTCAGCTCCAATGGAATGTATAATGTATGTGTTGATGTCTATGTACTAAATGCATGTTCAATTGCATCAAATTCTATATTTGAGTATATACTCACTATTGGGTGTATTGTCTTGTTCTACATGAAATTATAAATGACTCAACTTTGAAAGACTGAAATCGAATGCATACATTAATGCTATAAAATTAGTCAGTCGCGGTTTATTTTGCTCTAAATATATTCCTTTTGTTTCTAACTCTATACATCACAATATTTAGAAGGCTATAGATAAAAGGCTGAACATGTGGATACAACTCAAACTCTATTAAAATTTCCTCTTCTTTACCAAGAAATCTAGCGCCAAAAGACTATGTGATAGCTCTTGCATCTATCATATTTAGATAACTCCAAGTACTCAAAACTCATGCTGGCTTTGGTTTAGCTGTATATTCTGTTGAGCATTAAAGGGTACGATGATTGTTTGTACTTTGTTCTAAACATACAATAATGAAAATAAGTGAGCTTGCATAAATAGCATAAAATAGCATGCTCAATACCAAGTGATTCTATAAACTATGGATACACTTTATTATTTTGTTGTTATTGCATAGAAATGTTAGTGACATGGAGGTTTAATGTTGTCAATGTAATTTATAAAATTCTTTCATTGAAGTTTATTAGTGTGAAAATAATATATTTTTTCATAACCAAGGCTTGACTTATTTCCTAATCTACTACTGCCAGGATATAAATTTTTTGTTGCCAATGGATTTGGTAGTATTAATTTTAATTATTTAGCACTAATTTGTAAATGGTTTCCCATGTTATGACAGTAGAAGTAGATTCATAGTTTATACATTATATTTGTGTGAAAAGAATATATTTATTATAACTAAGCTTTAATTATTTCCTAATTAATTTTGTCAGGTTAACAATTGTTTGCTCTTCATGGAAATGGTAATTATTGAATTTAATTGGCTAATATTGATTTGTGAAGAGTTGCTCATGTTATGACATTAGAAACATATGTAAACAAGTTAACTTGGATAATATTCTATGTTTCCGTATAAGATTAATATGTTACTAAATGTTAATATTTTCAATTTTTTGGATTGATATTTTCGTCTTTCAACTTCATTATTATAATGTAATAAACTTGTAACAATAAAACGAAAATACAAAAGGGTGCATTAATCAAGTATAAGGTATCATTATCTTATTCATATTCCAAAATGGCCGTTGAATTTCCTTTTATACTTTAGCATTGTGAAATACAAATTAGTAAGGCTCAAATTCAAGTTACGTGGTTATAATTTTATAGGAAATTAATTTTTTGATTTGTAGAACTAAATGTTTAACCATTTTTATTTCAATTTGTACATTTTTCTTCCAAATGTATCATCGTAGTGGGAATTTTCTTACAAAAATTTAACTAAGTTTGTATATGCAAATTTACTCATGGATGCTTGAGGGTCACATGGTAACTAGCATACTCTCATGAAGGACATATTATAATTGTACAGTTTATTTTGGCTAATAACAAATTGGAAGAGCGACAAAAGCCCATTTTCCATTGCAATATTTAAAATGAAAAGCTCACTTGAACCTTTATTCCCCATTAAATTAAAACCAATATTTTTATGCCATTGCTATTCGATGTGTATGATGAACCAACATAGTTGGATACACCAAAGATTACCTGCACAATGTAGTTTAGTTACTTCTGAGCTTATTTCTAAACCACTCAAACATGGAGCTAGGTAATTATTGCATAATTTAGACATATTATAGCTATATACAATGGAGATGATTAATCTCTAGTGACTTGATCTAATGTTCAGTTTATTAATATTATTTTCATCTTTACTTGTATCGTTACCTGCCTTGGAATTGAGTTCCAATCTATATTGCAGCCTGTTTGAAGTCCAGTTACAATATGTGGTGACATTCATGGATAGTTCCATGATCTTGCTGAACATTTTTGAATTGGAAGGAAGGTACCTTTTGTACCCATGACCATTGATAGTGCTTGATTTTTATTAACTGAGTTGACAGTACAAAGATGAAGATAGTGGTTGGTGGTAGCTAACACAATATAGTTGAACCAAATGCATCTGGTAGCGGAACAACAATTGAAACTTGAAAGTGGACGAACAGCAGTTACAAACATGGTCAGAACAACAAATGCGGATGGATCAAAGCAACAAGTGAACTGGTGTAGCTGTTGAATTGGAGACGAGTGCAAGTTAAAACTTAAAAATAGAGATGTGCAAGAATAAAGCCATCCAAATAGTCACTGGCTCTAAAGTGCATTCGAAATCTAGGCAACCAAAGCATTCAAAAGGCGGATTGAAGCACTAAGATGCAGTTAACTCTACTAAAGTTAAACGAAAACAAATCCAACCTAAAATGGTAACAAATAGATATGGGGACATGCATAGGCTGCAAGAACAACTGCATATTGCGGGTAAATCGAAGTGCATTAAGGAGTTTGGGGAGCACACTGGAATATAGGGACATGCACATTTACACAGCTGCATACAAGCGAAGAACAACTAATGAGACTTAAGGTTGCATAATTGAAACAAAAGATGTGAGCAAATTATGTTAGGTGTGAGAAGTGCAACGTAGGAGTGGCATGAGAGTAGATTGAGCTGCAATGCGAGAACAACAAGAGGAAGTGCAAATGCTGTGGTAATGGTGAGATATTTGTTCACTTCTGCTGATTTCATTCAGATCTATGCAAAAGCAAAGCTCTTGAATCACGAATGTAGGGTTCAAGGTAACTTGAAACACCCCACACCCCGTAATATGCCCAAAAGGACACAATAAAAGGTGTGGTGCGTTGTAAGTATAAATAAAACTAACAGAGACTAAGATTCACAAGACAAAAATAGGTAAAAACAGTGGAAACTAAAATAATTGTCATGACCCAGAATTTTAGGCAATATCAATTTAATAATCTGTGTTGAAAATTAAATTGATTTGATAATTTTCTTTTATAATTTTAATTGGTAAATTTTATCTTCTAAAAGTTAATAAAATGTTTTCTATTTATAGTGTGTATATATATATTTGTATATATTATAAATAGAAAAGCTTTGGTTTGAATTTAACAAATAAAATCATGTTTTCAAATTCTAACATATTTTGGTAATTTGGAAATTATGATTAAATTGCATATAAACTTTTCAAAGCTATTTAATAGATAATTATATAGTTTTCAAGTACTTAAGGTAAATGTTTAATTCTTCAATTGTTTAAAATATGTCTTAGCTTAAGTTTAAATATAAATAAAATTAACAAAAAGGTTTGTTTTATTTTCTCTTTAAATATTATTTGATTATATGATTCGAATATAAGTTTGAAATACAATTTATAAATTATAAAAAGTATACGATATATTAATTCATTTAAGTAATATAAGTAATTTACAAATAATAAGATAATCTCTTCTATAAATTATTTCAAATTGGCAAGATTGTTATTTTCAAATATTATACTGCATTGTTATTTTCAGATTAAATATGTTTTTATAAATTGACTTTAATTTGTATCTTTAAATCTAATTTGAATTTGGATTCAATTTTGAAATTCAAAAGATAGATATTTAAAAAAAATTGGATTTAAATATAGATATATGCTTTTATTTGTATATAATTTTTTTATTTAATTTTCTTTAAAATAATTCATATATGTATTTAAATAAATATTTATAAAATAGTAAATTAAGTAAAAATCTTTTTATTAACATTTAAATAAATATTAATTACTTAAATTACAAGTGTAGATTTATTAGGCTTGGTTTTAACAAGTGTTAGTTAATAAACTAAGGCAAATGACAAATGGTAAGATGTTAAACATTTGTCATTTTTGATTTTTCTTTTATTTAAAATGAATCATTTTAGTTTATATAAACATATGCTTCCTTTCTTTCATTTCTTTTCTATCTTTCTCAAGTTCAAAGCCAAGAAAACTCAAACCATTTCTCAAAAATAAAATCTGGGAATCAACATTCACAAACCAGAAATCAAAACCCAAAAACCCTGCACAAATTTCTCAACAAACTAGTGATCAAACACCTCTCTAACCAAAATCAATATCTTGTAATTCATTTTCAATATCAAAACCAATGCAAGCATTTTCTTCAACCTGGAATCAAAGTTTGCAAACCAGAAACCTGTATTTCATTTTCAATATCATGCCATTTGCCTGAACATTTTTATTCAAATCTGTGATAAATCAAGCAAGTTCAAAACCAAGGCAGTTTTATCTTTGTCCAAATCTGAGTCATCTTCAACAAGTTTTCAAAATCCAGTAACCAACATGCAGTTTTAAAATCAAAACATTTTCCAGCAACTTTGGTTTTAAAAGTTCAAAAGCTGTTTTCAAAACAAAGGTGCTATGTTCATCATTTTTAATAGGTGAGTAACATTTTTATAAAAGCTTAAGTATAAGAAATCTGTTGCATGATAATTTATGGAAATAAAGTATGTATTTTATGGAGCTATATGATTGAATTTTCTATGTATATGCGAATGTATGGATATATGCTTGTTGTTGTATCTGTTTTTGCTTGTACTTAGTTTTAAAAGCTAAGATTGTGATCAAAATCCATTTCCTCTTAAACCAATCTCTGTAAGGACTTAAGTTTCATACAAAACTTGTTTGTTTGATCAAAGAGCAGGTTTAGAATTTTTATTTAAGTTAAAATAAATTTAGAAACTCATTGGAAACCAAAAATGAACAGAGCAAACATAGGATTAGTGAAATTTCAAGCATACTAATTCAATGTTTTCAGGCATATAATCTGAAATCATACCCAAAATCATGATTTTTGGAAGTTAAACTATAATTTTTAGCATTGATTTGAGGGAGCAGTTCAAGTTGATCTAAAAATGGCGATCTAGTTTCGTGGGAAAGTCGTGGTTCTCACTGGAGGTAGTGGAATGATGGGTGCGGTGGGCAAAAATGGCAGAAGTGATGGCAGGTCACTGTAGCGGTGGTTGGAGATCGATTTAGACTGTAACCCTAATTTTGGAGCTTGGAGGAAAAGTGTTCATTCCGGTCCCTCTAGTGGATCGAGTTCCACAGAACTTTGGGAAATGGAAGAGGAAATGTTGGCGAGGTCGTGGCCGGAGGCGCTGATGTTTTGGTGATCTGAGGCAAGAGGTCGAAGATATTTCAGGTTTTGGGTTTTTTCCAGTTTTTTATGCTTGGCTGCTTGATTTCGATTTCGGGTGGGAATCGAAGGAGTTGGGGTTTGGATGGTCTGAGGGTGTCATCGCTGACTTTGGGAGGGTGGCGATGTTGACCGTAGGTGGTCAGAACCACCGTGCATGTGCATGGTGCATTTTGAGGTGTTAGGTTTTGGTTTGGATGTGGGCTCGAAGTAGAACTCATGATTTTGGGGTTTAGACTCGAGTAAATGCTCGGGTTGAATCATGAGTGAGTATTCCAGATTTTAAACTTTAAAAATAAAATTTAAAAAAAAGAGAAGATAGGTTTTTCTCGGGTAAGTGTTCGAGTATCTATCGGGTTGAACCCGCAGCAGCCTATTAAAGCAGATTTGTAAAAGTTTTTAAAAATAGACAACATTTTGAATTTTAATTAATTTGGTTTCAAACTCTTAGAATCTCTTTATGTAAGATATGTGTTTTCTTTAACATTTGTTTATAAGGTTTTAAGTTGTTTTAAATTTTGTTATAGTTAAATTTGTAATTGTTTTAAAACTTAAATTTTGAAATGAAATTTAACAGTAAAATGTTTCAAAGGCTTTGTAAATGATAAATTAAGTCATTAGTAAGAATAAATTATCTTAAGTTAATTAAGATTTAATGATTTGACATTAATTTAAGTAATAAGGAAATTAAAGAGTAATTAATTACTTTAATTAATTAATAATGGATTAATAAATAAGTAATTAAGGTTTGGAAGTTAATTAATTAGGGTTAATTAATCTGAAATTAAAGATCATTAATTAGATAAGTGAGATTTATTAATTAATGGTTAGAAATTAATTAATCAAGTAATTAAGGATTGATTAAGTTTCAGTTAAGCACTTAACTAATAAGGTAATTAGAAATAAATTAGTTGGTTATTAAAAAGTGATTGATTTGTAATTAATGATGGTTAACTAGAGTTTAATTACGTGAGAAAAGTAATTAAGAAATTATTAATATTTAATGAAGATCATTAACTAGGGATTATTAAATAATTAATTAATGTGATTAATTTTAATAAATAATTAAATTAATTAATGAAGGATAATTATTTATGGAATTGTTTAAGTATAATTACTTAATGAAAGTAATTAAAGGGATTAACTACTCAGTGTAATTAATTAAATTAATGTGACTAGTTTAAGTTAATTAATTATTTTAATTAATTTAAAACAATCACTGGATGATTTGTTAAGGATAAGTACATAATGTAATTTATAAAGTGTAATCACTTAGTGAAGTAATTAATGTATAATTTCTGGAAATTAAAGAATGGATGTAATTTAACTAGGCTTAATTACTTTGTGTAACTAATACAAAAGATAATTACTTAGTGGGAGTAATTAAGAATTAATTATTTAGTGTAATTAATTAAAGAATAAATTAATAATAGTTATTTAAAAAATTAATTAAGTAATGTAATTAATTGAAGGAAGTTAATTACTGAATGTGATTAATGAATAAAGAATAGTTAAAAATTAATTATTAAATATGATTAATAATTAATTAAAGAAGTAATTAGGGATCATTAATTAACATAATTAATGAAGTAATTAAGGATTGATTAATTAAGGATAGCTAATCAATAATGAGCGATTATAAAGTAATTAATTAATTGTAATTAATTAAGGATTAATATAATTAATTATAGTTAATTAGTTAAATGAAGTAATTAAAGGTTAATTACTATAAATGGTTAAGGATAATTAATTTGCGTAATTAATTAAAGGCTAATTACTTAATGTAATTAGAGAATGATTAATCAATGATGATTAATTAAGATGAATACTTAGAAGATGATTAATTAATTAAATTATAATTAATTAATGGTTAAGTAAGCAAGATTTATGTAATGAAAGTAATTAATTTAATTTATTTTAAATTAATTAGAGATGAAATCATTAGTTTAATTCATTTTTAATTTATTATAGATGATGTGATTAATAGATCTCTGCTTATGGATGACTGATTGGTATTGAATGCCTTGATTGTTTGATATCGCTGATGAGATATGTGTTGATATGTGGTGTGAGATATTTTGTTGAATGGTGATGATATGAATTATCTATTTGTGAGATTGTAAATTATCTATCTGTGTGTATATAGACAATGAATTGAATCATATTGTTTTAACTTTGAAACAACTTGGACTTAAAAGATGTCGTTTGGATTTCGATGTGACCGGGATAGGGTTTCCAGAATTGGATATCCAAAAACTACATCGATCAAATTAACGATATATCGTGAATCTCAAGTGAAGATGAAGATTCAGAGTGCAAGGGTTATTGTCGTTAACTCTGAGGGTGATTCCAAAATGAGTGTAACGAGATAATGCCTTCGGTTTCATTCGAACCCGGAACGAACTTATATGGATTGAATGCGTTCAGAACAACGTCAAGTGGACGATGAGCATTCTAAGATAGATGTGTTCTATAAAGGTGATCGTAGCCTCAAGCCTCATCAACCGAGAATGGCTAAAACATGGGAGATGCAGCAAGGCTAAGTGAGTCATGCTCAAGTAGGACAAGAGCTTCCCTTGTCTAAAAGTCCCTTTATATTCGGCTGTGTGGGGTAGTCTATTGCTGCAACTGTCGGGGTTGTCATGTTCGGGACAATCCAGTAAGGGATTGTTCCGGCCTTATGTTGCAGGGGATTTAGGGTGGATCCTCGATACAGTGATCTAGGCCACGTACTGTGACGGGTGGTACCCTAGTAGCCCTGCCATTGCTGGAAACCCATTCTTCCTATGTGCCTTTACGGTTTTGATTGTTTTACCCACTTTGTGGCTAGAATGATGAAATTTAATCATGTAACAATATTAGCCATTTCTTATTTATTTGAAAACCTTAGACCCTATTGTAATATCGTCCGATTTCCTATCAATGTTTTGGTTATCGTAAGGTAAAAACTTTTTCGTGTTTACATGCGAGGAGTCTTACGAGATACCTTTTGTTTTCAAAGGTTTTCTCAAAGTTAAGCAACTTTAACCTGTTACTCACACCAGACCCATGTCTGACCCGGAGTTTATCTTCTGTTTTCTTAAACTCTTGGGTACTCAAATTTTTACGAGTAGCCAAGGGATTCAGGTTAGCTTTGATGAATTCTGGAGAGATATGGAGCAGGAGGCTTCAACATTTATAGATATATATAGATATATATATATATATATCTATATATATATATATAGTGCTCCACTGTTTTGGTATCTCTGTGTTGTATTTGAGTTGTAATAACTAGACAGGTGCTTATAACTGTCCACTATGTGTTGTATAAGCTATGTAACTCTGATAGATGTTGTATAATATGTGATACTTATGTGGTTAATATAATTTATTCGTTTCGCTGTTGAGATTCTGATGTTGTTTCTTTCTTTCTTCTCTATATTTTCCCTTTTCTATCCCTTTCTTTCTTATTGATGTTGCCTCTTTCTATGAGATGAAAGGCTGGTCATCAAGTTGGTATCAGAGCGCTAGGTTGAGTGAATACCTAGGCTTGGTTTCTTTCTTGAGAGAGCGTACTTGTAATTTTTAATATATATATATATATATATATATATTTCTACCTATTTGTAGGCTTACCTGTTCAGGTTTTCCAATATGAGTTCTAGAGGTAGGAAAGGTAGTGGTGTGTATTGCACGACTAACAATGGAAGGAGTCTGAGTGTTGAGGTTGGAAGTATCTGCCGAGGCTGTAGACCTAATACCGTCTCGAGTAAGCTTTGTGTAAGGATTTCATCAATCTCTAAAGGAATTTTTTATTTTTGAGTTTCAGAATCATCTTTGTAGTGCAAGTTTGGATGAGTAGAATTTGGATCTGTGGGTTAAGCAAAAGCTTGTGACAGTATCTGGGCAACTTCAGGAAGAAGCAGCTATGTGGAGAGACACAGTGACTATGGATGTTTCCGAAGATGTTTCTTTTGGAGCAAGTTTAAGGAAGTGTGTCTGCTTGGGTGTTGAGTCTTGGTTCAGCTGGGTGTTTGTGTTTGGTTTGAGGCTTGAGTTTCTTGAGTAGACGTCTTCCCATCTCTAGGCTTTGTGTGGGATTGGATGATTTGGCTTTGAGGTTCGAAGAGAGCTTTCGATAGGAAGTCTTTGGCATCTGTGTCAGCGTTGCAGCTCAGATTTTTCTGTGTGCCGGCAAGATGGTCATCTCTCTTAGCAGTTTCTAGAAGTGAAGTTCAGAAGCAGCATAGTGATCCATTTCTTCGATGGTTTGGCTAGACAAGAATAAGCTGTTCTGAATGGTAAAGAGAGAACAGTTTCTTTGGAAATTAGACTGGGTTGATCGCAAAAGTGACTTGCGATAGTTGAATGACCTCTTAAGTTATCTTTTGTTTGGGATCGAGGCATCTCTAGGGAATGTAGGAGTTATGTGAGTTGTCAGAGATTTTTTCGGATGTCTGCGTAGAGGTCAGAAGTTTGCCATTACATCTGGAGATTGAGTTTTTGTATCGACTAGGATTCCAGGAGAGGTACCGGTGGTTCAGCTTAATAGAAGGATGGTTTCTAGAGAGTGGGTTTGGTGTAGCAGCTCATATTTTCGTGGTACTTCTGAGTTTTCTCTTTATGGATCTGTTGAGTCGTTTTTTTTGGGATGTGTTGGACTCGTGTTCATCATCGGCATTCTTATCTACTTCAGATCAGAGTTGTGCAGCAGAAGCAAGGTAACGACTGTTTTAGATTGGAAGCAGTCATTCAAGTTTGCAGTCTTTTGGATTAGAGGGTTTCTAATGGAATTTTTCAGGATCTGATGGCGAGATTGGTAGGTGATCCTTTTTTTTTCTTTCCCAATAGGAGAAGTTAGTTCTCTACTGATCATAGTAGAGATTGTTCTTGATTTTGGTTGATCTTGAGAGGATCATTTTGTTGGTTTGTTTTGGTCCATTTTGTTTTCAAGAAGCATTAGCGAAGGTTGAGCTGGTCAGGAAGGATGAAAGCAGCCAGGATCGTCAGGGGAGTTTTGTAGATAAGAGATGGAGGAATTTGGATTTTGAAGTCGAAGATTTGATTTTGGATAAGTTTTCTCCTATCAAAGGAGCTATAAGTTTTGGTATGACAGGGAAGCTAACTCCGAGGTATATTGGATCTTTCTGTGTTCTGGTTAGGATTAGTGTTTTGGTCTTCAGAATTAAATTGCCAGTTTGAATGACTGGGATTCAATGTGTTTTGCGTATCTCTAATGGAGTACGTGTCTGAACTGTCAATGGTTTTGGAACCAGCAGTTCAGGAGGATTTGGTAGTTGAGTCAGACTTGTCTGTGGTCTGATATCCTGTTTAGTTTTGTAGATCTAGATGAGTAGGAGCTCTGTAACTTGATAGTATAGATTGTTAGGATTCAGTAGAGTGAGTAATCCTGTGTTTAACCTGGGAAACTCTAGATAGTGTTAGGAAGATCTATCCTGGTTTATGTTAGGATCAATAGATGTGTTTGTTTAAGTAAACTGGTTGCTATGGTTGTTAGCATATGGTTTATAATATATGCTTGTGGTTTAAATTAAAATTGTTGATGGATTATTAAATTACCTTTGCTTTTAAATTTCGGGGACGAAATTCTTTTAAGGGGGAGGAATGTGATGACCCGGAATTTTGGGCAATATCAATTTAATAATCTATATTAAAAATTAAATTGATTTGATAATTTTCTTTTATAATTTTGATTTTAATTGGTAAATTTTATCTATTAAAAGTTAATAAAATGTTTTCTATTTATAATGTGTGTGTATATATATATATATTTGTATATATTATAAATAGAAAAGCTTTGGTTTGAATTTAACAAATCAAATCATGTTTTCAAATTCTAATATATTTTTGTAATTTGGAAATGTGATTAAATTGAATATAAACCTTTCATAGCTATTCAATAAATAATTATATAGTTTTAAAATGCTTAAGGTAAATGTTTAATTGTTTAAAATAAATCTTAGCTTCAGTTTAAAAATAAAGAAAATTAACAAAGGTTTGTTTTTTTAAAAAAAAATATTATTTGATTAATATGATTTGAATATATATATATATATATATATATATATGTTTAAAATACAATTTATAAATATAAAAAGCATATGATATATTAATTCATTTAAGTACTATGAGTAACTTATAAATAATAAGATAATATCATCTATAAATTATTTTAAATTGGCAAGATTGTTATTTTCAAATATTATAATGCATTGTTATTTTTAGATTAAATATGTTATTATAAACTGACTTTAATTTGGATTTTTAAATCTAATTTGAATTTGGATTCAATTTTGAAATTCAAAAGATAGATTTTTAAAAAAATTGGATTTAAATATATACATATGCTTTTATTTGTATATAAAATTTGTTTTATTTTATTTTCTTTAAAGTAATTCATATATGTATTTAAATAAATGTTTATAAAATAGTAAATTAAGTAAAAAGCTTTTTATTAACATTTAAATAAATATGAATTGCTTAAATTACAAGTGTAGATTTATTAGGTTTGGTTCTAACAAGTGTTAGTTAGTAAACTAAGGCAAATGACAAATGGTAAGATGTGAAACATGTGTCATTTTTTATTTTTCTTTTATTTAAAATTAATCATTTTAGCTTATATAAACATACGCTTCCTTTCTTTCTTTTCTTTTCTATCTTTCTCAAGTTCAAAGCCAAGAAAACTCAAACCATTTCCCAAAAATAAAAACTGGTAAACAACATTCACAAACCAAAAATCAAAACCCAAAAACCCTGTACAAATTTCTCAACAAACCAGCGATCAAACACCTCTCTAACCAAAATCAAGATCTTGTAATTAATTTTCAATATCAAAACCAATGCAAGCATTTTCTTCAACCTGGAATCAAAGTTTGCAAACCAGAAACCTGTATTTCATTTTCAATATCATACCATTTGCCTGAACATTTTTATTCAAATCTGTGATAAATCAAGCTAGTTTAAAACCAAGGAAGTTTTATCTCTGTCCTAATCTGAGTCATCTTCAACAAGTCTTCAAAATCCAGTAACCAGCATGCAGTTTTAAAATCAAAACATTTTCCAGCAACTCAGGTTTTATAAGTTCAAAAGCTGTTTTAAAAACAAAGGTGCTATGTTCATCATTTTTAACAGGTGAGTAACATTTTTCTAAAAGCTTAAGTATAAGAAATCTGTTGCATGATAATTTCTGGGAATAAATTATGTATTGTGTGGAGGTATGTGATTGAATTTTCTGTGTGTATGCGAATGTATAGATATATGCTTGTTGTTGTATCTGTTTTTGCCTGTACTTAGTTTTATAAGCTAAGATTGTGATCGAAATCCATTT
Source organism: Allium cepa (assembly GCA_030765085.1). Classification (NCBI taxonomy): domain Eukaryota; kingdom Viridiplantae; phylum Streptophyta; class Magnoliopsida; order Asparagales; family Amaryllidaceae; genus Allium; species Allium cepa. The sequence goes on from CM060937.1 coordinate 10,340,224, forward strand.
CCTCTTAAACCAAGATAACCGAGATCAGGAGACGATAACCAAGATCAGGAGTTTTCTTGGACTTGCTAGCAATTACCGAAGATTCATTAAGGATTTCTCACGGATAGCAGCACCTTTGACTAAGTTGACCAACAAAGACGTAAATTTGCTTGGTCCAACAAATATGAGGAGGGGCTTCTTAAGTTAAAACATTTGTTGGCCAATGCACCAGTGTTAGTAGTTCCAGATGGTTACCAAGGGTTGGTAGTATACACTGATGCATATGGGACCGGATTGGGAGCGCTATTGATGCAAAGAGGTAAAGTTATTGCATATGTATCTAGACAGCTTTAATCGCACGTAGTAATGTACCCCACTTATGGCTTGAAGTTGGTTGTTGTAATTTTGGCCCTGAAGATTTGAAGGCATTATCTCTTGGGGGAGAGATTTGAGTTGCTACCGATGATAAGTCTCTAAGATATTTATTCTCTCAGAAGGAGTTGAATTTAAGGCAGCAAAGGAGGCTGGTGTTTTTGGCTACTTATGATTTCAGTATAGAGTATACTCTTAGGAAAGGAAATAAAATAGCAAATGCTTTATACAGAAAACATTAGACTGTGGTGTTACCGATGTTTGAAGAATGGAAGGATCCAGAAGCCTTGTCAAGTTGTGGTTTGCAGTTAAGATCTACTACAAGTTCTAGTCAGGGTATGACCATATTGTCATGTTTAGAAGTGTGACCAGTGCTGATCGAAAGGATTGCTTCTAAATAGAGAGGAGATCCGATTTTAGCCGAGAAGATTAGAAGGCTTGAGGTAGGATCAAAGATCAATGATCTAAAGGATTTTAGTCTTGACCAAAGAGGCTGGTTGAGAAAGAACGGACAATTATGCGTTCTGAATGTAGAGAACTTAAGGAGGGAAGTTCTGGAAGAATGTCATTAATCCAATTTACGATTCATCTTGGAGGGACCAAGATGTATCGAGATATGAAGTAGAGATTCTATTGGAAAGGCGTGAAGAGGAATGTTGGCTTATGGGTTAGGCAGTGTGTGAACTGTCAACAAGTGAAGATCAAACATCAGAAGCCAAGTGGATTGCTTCAGCCTCTAGATATTTAGTCTGGAAATGAGATTCGATATTGATGGATTTCATAGATGGGTTGCCAAAGTCAAACAACAGAAATGAAAGTATATGGTTTATACTCAATAGGTTCACCAAAATGCCCATTTCAATCCAGTCAAGTCAACTAGGATGGCACCTGTATTGGCAAAGTTATTCATGAAGAACATAGTTAGACTTCATGGGATCCCTAGTAGCATAGTTAGCGATAGAGATGCTTTATTCACCAGTGAATTTTGAAAGAGTCTACAAGGGGTATTAGTTACCAAACTCAAGATGAATACAACATATCACCCATAGACAGATGGGAAGACAGAGAGAATTAATAAGATACTCGAGGATTTATTAAGAGCTTGTTTATTGGATATTGGTGGATCCTGGGAGGATCACCTACATTTGATTGAGTTTTCCTATAATAATAGTTATCAGACTACTAAAGGAATGTCACCTTTTGAAGATTTGTATGGAAGGCCATGCAAATCGCTAGCATGTTGGTTAGAGACTAAAGGCAGATTGGTCTTAGGTCTGGATTTGGTTAAAGAGGCACTAGAAAAGATTGAGTTAATCCAAGGCGGATGCAGGAAGCTCAATCCAGGTAGAAGTGTTATGCAGATAAGACGCATAAAGACCTAGAGCTCTCACTGGGAGACATGGTTTTCATAAATGTATCGCCTATAAAAGGTGTTGTACGGTTTGGAAAGATGGGAAAGTTGGCCCCAAGATATGTTGGTCCATTTCAGATTATAGAAAGGATTGGAAAGCTCACGTATAGAGTTGAGTAGCTGAGCAGTTTGGCAGGTGCCGATAATGTATTCCATGTACCTCATCTTCGCAAGTCTATGCACGATCCAGAGGCTACCATTTCTTAGACAGATTGGAAGATTTGGTGGTAAAGCCTAATTTGACATTTGTTAGACAACCAGTTCAGGATGTAGTGAGGGATGAGAAAAGATTGAAGACCAAGACAGTCAGGTTGGTGAAAGTTTAGTGGAACAACAACGACAAGGACTATACTTGGGAGACGAGGATAGGATTCGAGATGCTTATTCTGACCTGCTTTGGTGGTATGTCTATATTAGATTTATATAGATTAGTAGCTAATCGGGTAGGCTAGTATGGTTGTTAGGAGATGTTACAAATGATTGCTATGTTTGCTATTTAGTCCTTACTGAATTTCGAAGATGAAATTCTTTAAGGAGGGGAGCCTTTAACACTCCTAATTTTTAATAACATCATTTAGAAGAATTAATTAGGTTTAATTAAATAGAATAATGTAAAGTTATAAGGGAATTTAGATAGGTAAAAATAATCAGTGGCCATGCTTATTTAAAATGAATGGACTTATAAATAGTTAAGTATTTGCTAATTAGTCATAAGGGCGTTAGGGTCATTGCTGTCAACATTTTCCACCCTTATACTATTATCCTTTGGCCATACACATTCATTTTTACCATAAGCTAATTTTAAAACACAAGAAAGAAAAGGGAGCCGACCATTAGGAAGAAGAGGAGAAGGGAAAAATCAAATCTAGAGCATAGGTTCAAGCTAGAATAGATCAATCTCCATCTTCAATTTCCATATCCAATCTAAGGTGAATAATAATTACTACATCTCTATTTTGGTTTCTATAATCATACATTTTCAAATTGAACGGTAAATTCGTTTTTATGATATCTTAGATGATGATATGATTGATTTAAAATTATATGGTTTTGAAAAGATTGGTTAAAAGAGGATATGCATGGTTTTAGGGTAGAACCGAGGTTAAATAATTTTTAAATGCCATGGAAAAATTATATGTTATAGAAAACTTAATTTTGGTGTTGGGTTTCAATTTTATAATTTTCCAAGCCATAGAGAATTAATTATGAATTTCGAAGGAAAATACAGTTACTAGGGTTATAAATTTATTTTAGAAAATATATTGTGAATTTGGGTTTAAAATTTTGAGATGCTAGACATCATGATTAAAGTGAATTTTTAAAAAAATTTGGGATTTTTACTATGTGATTTGGTATGAAAATTAAATTATTTTGAAAAGAGGACCTAGTGATTTAATTGCTTAATTACTTGGTAGGGCTTAATTGTAACAGTTATTTAGTTTTTAGATTAGAGAAAATCCGGCAAAAATTTGTCAAAAAATTTGAAAGTTTATGATAGCCAATCAAGTGTTTACAAGTGGGCAAGTTAGTTACAAAAAGTTTACTCTATTTCGTAAATACAGCCTTTTGATTAGAAATGTGGGTTTTGCCTCTTTTTGAAGGACCTTTCGATCCAGAGCTTTCACCTTCGACATAGTCGAAACCTTTTACCACAAAACCAATACACATTGTATAACTTAGCTGGTACGTTGTTAACGTGAAACTTTGAACGCTAACACCCCGGTGTGTAAAGTGTAGTTGTGAAAGCACCACCCGATGAATACGGGAATCAAGAGATAACAGTGAGTAACAGAAAATGCAGTAAATGAACATAGAGTTTATAGTGGTTCGGCTTATGATCAAGCCTACGTCCACTTCAATCCTTTTTATTGCTGACTGAATTACAACTTTCTACAATCCTTTTCAATTACAATCCAATTCAATTCAAAAGGACAAGTAGCTCGAATTCAAAAAGACAAGTAGCTAGAGAAAAACTTTAATGCCGCAGAGTTCTTTGAATCCATGATTGAACATGTCGAATCTTTGTGCGAAGTTTGGTCTAAATGTCTTGCGTGAGCTTGAAGTGATGGAGTATAGAATGTTTTGAAGATAGTAGAACCTTGATGTCACGAAGAGAATGATCCAAAAGTCCTTTGAACGTTGGAGGTGGTCGCGTATTTATAGGTGTGATTCTGGGCAGCAGTTTTTCGCTCAAGTCATGAGTCGTGACCGACTTTAGTTGAGTCGCGGCCGACCTATAGAAGCAAATCCACGGTCTAGTAGAGTTAAGCCGACTTACCTGACTTCACAAGTCCAAAGTCGTAAACGAGTTATGGGGCCATGTCATAAAATGATGAGGTATCCGATTCGCTTGCTTAGGTCGTGAACGACCTACCATAGGCCTTAGGTCGGTCTGCCCCATGAGTCGGCCAACATCTTTAAGGCATTAAGGTTATAACCCGGTGATTCGCTGTCCCTGTTAAGTCGGCAACCAGTTGAGTCGTCACTCATTCTGAGTCGGTTCATAGGTTAGGTCGGCAACAAGCTAAGGCTGTTGAGTCGGAACTTCCTTTGAGCCTTAAGTCGGTCTGCTTCTCAAGTCCCTTAGGTCGGTATCCTTCTTAAACCTTATGCAGTTAGGTCGGTCTTCCATGCTAAGATACTAGGTCGGCATCCCTTTGTGCCTTAGGTCGGCAGAACTTGGGTCGCTAACTGTTTGATATGCTAGATCGGTCAGTCATAGCCGAGATGGAGTTAACATTTTCCCCTCGAAGTACACGCCTAATGGTTAGGTCGTGTGCTTCGATGTCCTTTAACTCGTCCGCCACTAGGTTGGTTGCGACCCAACAGTTATATCTTCCGCTTCAGGCATCCCTACTGTAAGGTATAAAACATCCATCTCCTTCTTTTTCATTACTTGTTCCCTTGCTCAATTCTGCCATTAAAATATCCTCAAGTTCCTGAAAGCGATTTCATTCCAACTGATCACCGATAATCTCTATCATTCATTACGTAAGTGATTTTGCTCTTCTTTTGACCGTAGATTACCATCGATTTGTGAATTCTGTCGCTCGAACTCAAATTGCCTCCTTGTACGATGCTCCATCATGAATCCCATCACATTTATAGTTGATGAAGCCTAGGTTGCTCGATTCGGCTTCAAATGATCGTTGATACAACTAAGATGGTTTATCACCTTAGACTCGATGATCTCTGATGGCAGGGTATTGGACTTGTAAAAATTTCGAATTGTTGTATTGGGTGATTCGAGAGCAGGAATGAAGGTTGTTGTTGATGAAATGGTTATCGGGTTAATGGGTTGAATGGAGTGAAATGTTGGTTCGGAGGCGACTCAGCAAATTCAGATGACCTAATTTTTTGGCTGACCTAAACTTTAAGAATTGAATCGTGGCCGAGTTAACACTTGGGAAATTCCCACTTCTTCGAACCGGAGCCTTTCTCCTGATTACTCCTTCACGACCCAGAGGACTACCGATTTAAGGAACGAAGGAACTTAGCCTTAACTCACGAAGGATTTTTAAATCGTAACCGACTTAATACTTAAGCTTTGGACGTGTTTTCATTTAGGAGCATAGACCCACTTTGGGTATTTGACTCGAACTGCCGAACTAAGTTTGCCTAAATTCTGAACTGCCCCAACTTTAAATTTGCTTGAATCTCATTGTATTATTTCGCAGACCGCATTAACTTATAAGCTGCCAACCTGCTGAAAATAACAAACAAAGAAACCAAGGCGAAAATACTGCCATTGACTGCCCACATCAAATGACAGATTAGGCGAGACGAGACAAGCAACTTAAATATATTGCATGAAATGTTTGTGAATCAATCAACTAAAGTTAAACATTGATGCAAAATATCAACAATCTGAACTGATTTGTCTGCATCGACATTATACTTGCATATTTAGGCTTAAAACAATAGTCCCTGGGTTTCATAACTAACAAATGCTTGCTAGTTTTCATTCCAGTTATATTTGTTTATTGCTTTGTTAATTTTACACAATACCTCACACATTTTAGGAAACGTGCACCTTGATGTTTGAATATCTAGTTATTTATGTAGAATGACTTCCCATCAAGAAGAAATGGCAGCTCAAGAGGAAGAAACTTTTCCGGTAGCTCTTCCTATAGAGGACCCTCCAGAGAGAACCCTAACTATTCTAACCCCGAGAGCATTTACTCAGCTGCGCACCCAATTTGGTTTTACTGAGAGTGATGTCCTACTCCCTGGGCCAAGTGATACCGCCGACAGTCCTCCCCGTGGCTTTATTGCAATCAATCGTCAAATGTGTTTAAGCGGGGCGATCCCTCCTTTTAACGACTTTCTCCGAATTCTTCTCCTTCGGTTGTCAATCTCTCCGTCCCAACTTCATCCTAATGGTTATGCCATCTTGATGGGGTTGTGTGTTTTGTTCAGAAGAACTTTTGGTCGCTTACCAAGTTTTGAAGAAATCGTTACTTATGCTCGTTTGCGAAGAGTAGAGATCATCCTTCCCTTATAATTGTGAGGAGTGCTAGAAACCGCAAACTTATTTCTGATCTTACCGAAAGCGATCATGGATTTTTGAACCAATTTTTCTTTGCTCGCTGCCCCCCAGGGTTTTATGCCGATTGGAGAGTAGGAAGTAAGATTACCTGTCTCCATTTTTAAGCTTTCTCGAGATCCGAATTACCAATTGCTAATTTCATTCTTTGCTCTTTTCAGCACTTCCTCTTCCCTCTAGAGATCTGGTCCATAAGCAGACTTTTGACAGATTGAGTGCCGTGGCCGTAGCAGAGAGAAGCATCAAGTTTTTGTTGAGGGATGAATTTTTACACCAATACGGGCTTCTACATACTTCTCGTTCTACACATCCTCATGAAATCCCAGACTCCCCGGCTAGAGCGTTGGATGCCCCAGTTTCTACAGACACATCCATACCAAAAGGACCTGCTCCCGAGGCTTCGCTAGTGAAGTGCTCCACTTCTGTTGATGTTGCGGGGCCATCTGACGAACTTGCCCCGGTTATTGAGGAAGAAGAGCCTCAGGGATCTCCCCGGCGTTCATAGAAATCTGGCGAAGAAGCCGAGAAAACTAGCCTTGTCAAGCAGAGCAGGGACGATACTTTCGAAGGGCTAAGCGACCTCTTTGCCACCTCGCAAGAGATCTTTAAAGATGATCCTATCACTACCGGGGTTTTTTCTTCAGTAGTTGAAGCGACTTCTATCCTGCAACAGACTCTGTCAAATCAAGAGTTGACGCTAACTATTACACCCACAACCACTCCTCAATTAAAGAGTGGTTCGTAGTTTGATGCGCGTAGTTTGCACATCACGCACATTTAGAATTTTTTCGGCACTTTTATGCTTCTGACTTTTTGTACTTTGAAGACTTCTAAAACTTATCTCTTTTTATTTCAGATTCTCCAATGGGACGCAGCAGCTCATACTATGATGACTTCCAGCGCTACGGGAGGCGTAGCCAATATGATTATAGGCGTTACCTCCCCCCTTACAGAGAATCTGATGAAGAAAGAGCCGCCCGAAAGGCTAAAGAGAAGAGGGATCAAGAGGAGCGTTATGAAAGAAGAAAGAGGGAGGAGCGCCACGATTCTTCGCAGAGAGGTGACGATTCCCATTAAAGAAAATCCCATGATGACCGAGGAAAAAGTCATATGGTTGAAGATTCGAGCAAGCGAGCCCGACATGGCGAGAAGCACACCTCTACAACTCCTGAAAAGGTTACTGCCCCCGCCTCACTTGACATTCCTTCCGGCTCTCCCGCTCTCGGGAAGACAGACATCCAAACAATAATTAGCAGGCCCAAATTCCAAGTTGGACCGGGCCCGGCCACTTTGCAAAGTCGGTTTCCACAGTGGTGTCTGAAGGGAGTAAGGTTCGACCTTGACTTGGTTCCTATTGACAAGTCTGCCATGTTACGAAACCTCGATGCCGTCAAGCTTGATATTGAGAGGATGTCAAACTAGCAAAAACTTGTTGACGAGCTCCAAAGGGTTAATCGTGCAAACATAGAGGCCATGCTCACTATGGAAAATGACAAAGCCGAATGGTAAAAGGTTCTTGAGCAACATGACACTGAAATGAGGAGCATCGCTTCTTATAATGAAGAGCTTGAAGAAAAAGTTGAGGAACTGAAACAAGAGCTTGCTGCTTCCTCTACTTCCTATTCTCAAAAAGAAGAGGTGCTCCTAAAACAAGTGAGAGATGCTCATGCCAGCCAAAGAGATGCCGAAGACAGGCTTGAAGTGCAGAAAAGAATTAGTGAGGGCTATGTTGCTGATATTGAAGAGCTTCGGAAGAAGAACAGCTCCCAAGAGGCGGAGATTCAAATGCTTAAGCTTCAACTTTCTAAAGCTGAAATGGAGCGTGATGAGGCCGTTGCCGGCAAAATTGCAGCTGAAGAATCTCACGAGGCAACGAGGACCAGCATCAGCTCAACATTATTTGATTTCTACCTGCATAGCATATTGGGGCGTGGTAGCCTCGCCTTTCTAGGCCCCAAGTATGAAATTACTCTGACCGAAGTTTGGGAGGCCGCACTCGATATGCTTGGCGGTAAAGGCGCTGGCTATGCTGAGTCAGCTCTTGAGGAGCATTATCTTGATGATGATGCACACGCCGCTCTCGCCAGGGGGAGAGAACAGCTTGCAAAATTAAGGGTTGAAACATCGGCAGGAGAATATTCAGGAAGAACTGTCTCAACTGTTCCACTTCAGCCTTCTCCTTCGGCCGAAATTGACATTGTCGGTTCTAGTTCTCATTCTCCATCCCCTACTAAAGTTACCACCAAGATTACAAATATACAGGGTGGAGATGAAGGCAACGAGAGTGCCGAGGCACAGGCTTATGAGGTTGATGTCAGGAAGCCAACTTCTCCAGGTAACCCTATTGTCAATCTTGCCCAAGTAGACTGCTCATTTGTTTCTGAGGAGTTTTATGAACTTCTTGACTATTTCCTGAATCACAGCGAGCCTTTATCTCCTCTCTTTACTGACTTTAACTTCTTTTCTTCTATAGAGAAAGCACCGAGCATTGTTCAAGCTTCTACTCCTCCAATTATTCCTCCTTCGGTTCTTCAAGTCACTCCTCCGTCCGCCTCTTGACCCGGGTCACAAGAGGAGCAAATAGAAGCTCTTCACGGCATAGATGACCTTGTTGCTTCTCAAGATCCGAGAGGAGAAGAAACTGAAGGTAGCGAGAAGACTCCAGAACCAACTGGCTCCGACGCTGAACCGTTATCTAAACTTCTTTCTCCAGGGAGTGGGTCTTCCTCCAAGAAGAGAGGAAAGCAAGGAGTTTCCAAGAAGAAGAAGAAGAAGGGATCCTTAACTGGCGAAGAAGAAGCAGAAGAAAGTCCGACTGAGCCCCTTTCTCCTTCATCCCCTACTCGTAAAAGCCGGCCTAAGAAGTTGGTTATTCGGCCAGGTGCGGGCTCAAAAGGTGGACGGAAGAAGAAATGATGGCTCTGGTTCTGTGGCTTTCATATCGCTTTTTGCCTTTTTGCATGTACTGACCGGAAATTGTGCGGGTACCGGCCCCCGCATTCCTCTTTTACTTTTTAGCTTGGAACTTGTATCTGTACAAAATTTTAACAGTGTTGAATAAAATAATTCTTTTTCTTCATACAAACTTCTGTCTGTATCTGAAAATGCATTTATTATTCATTTTTGTACAAGTTTCTTTGTACGATATTGCAGTGAGCTTGTGGTATATATTGTTCGAGCGCAATTTTACCGATGTAGTTATACCATGTTGCCCCTATACCATAAGCTCATTGTAATATTTTATTTTATGAGGAACTTGTACTTTTATTTTTTAAAGAATAATTATTCCACATTTGGAGGAATATTATTTCGTTAAAAAACAGAGTACAAATAAGTTTTTAAGCTTCATCCTTCGAAGATATCACTTTTTATTTTGTGCATATACACATTTTACTGAATGAAATCTTCTATGTGGTAAAGCGGGTATTTGAAAGGTACTTCAACTTCTTTTTGAGGAAGAGAATTTTCTAGAATAAGTAATTCATTCTTCCTTTGAAAGTTAAAGTGTGCCTTTGATGAGGATTTTTTTTTTTTTACTTGCCACAGTAAAGGGCTTCTTGATTTTTGTTTCATTGAAAAGCTGCACCTCTGAGGAAGACTTCTTCACGTTTCAACACCTGGAAGTTTTATTTCAGTCTCGGTGAAACGTGTGCCTTCGAAGAGGTTTTTCTGCTTGATTGTGCCTCCGGGAGGAGGTCTTTATTTTTTTTTATTTTTTTTTTTGCATTTCAACTCTGGTGAAGTGAAATTCCGAAGAGCGGCTGTTGCACTTCAACACTTGGTGAAATGTGCCTCCGAAGAGGACTTTACTTTGTTTTGCATTTCAACTCTGGTGAAGTGAAATTCCGAAGAGCGGCTGTTACACTTCAACTCCTGGTGAAATGTGCCTCCGAAGAGGACTTTACTTTTTTTTGCATTTCAACTCTGGTGAAGTGAAATTCCGAAGAGCGGATGTTACACTTCAACTCCTGGTGAAATGTGCCTCCGAAGAGGGATTTTCTTTGTTTTGCATTTCAACTCTGGTGAAGTGAAATTCCGAAGAGCGGTTGTTACACTTCAACTCCTGGTGAAATGTGCCTCCGAAGAGGTCTTTATTTTGTTTTGCGTTTCAACTCTGGTGAAGTGAAACTCCGAAGAGCGGCTGTTGCACTTCAACTCCTGGTGAAATGTGCCTCTCGAAGATTGCCTGGAAGTTACTCTCTCATGGTTGGAGGGTCATGACTCCTCCAATCTTTTTTGTTGAGTAGAGAACTTTCTTTTTTGCGGCATATGCCTCGTTAGAGGTCTTTATCCTCCAAAGAGTTGTGCCTCCGAAGAGGAATTGTGCCTCCGAAAAGGAATTGTGCCTCCGAAGAGGGCTTTAGTAGTTCCTTGTCCACTTGCTTATGCCTTTTCAGCGATCCTCTATTTTTCTTTTCAAGCTCGCATTCCCTTCTCTTACAAGTAGTTTGTTTAATCCAAAGAAGTGTACATCATTGCTAGGCAAGTTCGCGAGAACGGGTATAAGCTTCTTAATTGGATGTTTGTTTGTTCAAACTTCTCAATTTATTAGCTAGAGCCCGTTTTCGGCGAAATCATTGGTCGTTCAATTGAAGCACCTCTTATCTAGGATTTAAATTCGGGGCTTTTGTGACTTGAAATTTGTTTGTTGAATGACAACAAGAATCACTTGGTCTTGTAATGTGCAAGTTTTATTTTCGTTGCCTGCAAAAATTTAAATCGACATTTCAGCAATACATTTAATGTACTTTTCATATCGAAAATAAAGAAAACATGTAATAATAATAAGGAACACAAGATTTATAATGGTTCGGCCAAGAATTTGGGCCTACATCCACTTTATAGTCTTTCATTATTCACTTGCATCGGTTTTACAATTGCTTTCAATTACAAGAATCATACACTCAAAATTCTTTTTACAATATTTCAACAAAACATTCAAGTAAAGTATGGACGCAAGTGATTGCTGTTCCAAGCCCTTGGAATTTGATCTCCTTCGACAGTAGTGAGTTTGAATGTGCCGTCAAGAAGCTTCTGACCTATGACATATGGTCCTTCCCAATTTGGCCCAAACACACCTGTTGCCGTCATAATTCTCTTCAGGACTAGATCTCCAGTCCCAAAGCTGCGTTGGCGAACTTTGGAATTGAAATGTCTGGCTATCCTTTGCTGATGAGCTGCAATTCTGAGCTTAGCCTCTTCTCTCTTTTCATCGAGGAGATCTAGTGCCTCAAGCTGTAGTTTTTCATTCTCCGCTTGATTGAAATGGATTCTTCTATGTGAAGGGACCTCTGTTTCTACCGGAATCATTGCTTCTGACCCATATGCCAATGAAAACGGAGTATGCCCAGTCGCAGTTTTGTGGGTGGTTCTGTACGCCCATAGTGCAAGCGGTAACTTGTCGACCCAACCACCTTTCGCTTTTTCCAGCTGCTTTTTGATGGTTGATTTGATGATTTTGTTTACTTCTTCCACTTGCCCGTTTGCCTGCGGATGAGCTACTACTGAGAAGCTTTTCCGGATTTTGAATCGTTTGCAAAAACCTTGGAATTCCTCGCTTTCGAACTGAGTACCATTGTCTGTAATTATCTTTTGAGGCACACCATACCTGCAAATGATACTTTTAGTCACAAAACTTATCATCTTTTTAGAGGTGATAGTAGCCAGTGGTTCAGCTTCTGCCCATTTAGTAAAATAATCTACAGCAACAATGGCATATTTGATTCCAGATTTGGCAGTTGGTAAAGGTCCTATATGGTCTATTCCCCAGATTGCAAACGGCCATGGACTGACCATCTATGTGAGTTCAGTAGAAGGTGCTCTAGGAATTTTGGCAAATCTTTGGCATCTGTCACATTTTCGGGAATAGTCTGCAGCATCTCGATTAATTTCTGGCCAAAAATATCCGTATCGGAGAATCTTTTTTGCTAAAGTTTGACCACCTAAATGATCACCACACTCTCCTCCATGTACCTCAGCTAGGATTGTTTTGGACTCTTCCCTGGATACACATCGAAGTAATGGCATTGAGAATCCTCGTCTGTATAATCGGCCATCCTGGACTATATAGCGAGAGGCTTTCCTTAGTAGCTTCTGTCGTTCTTGTGAATTTTCCAGTAAAGAGCGATTGAGCAGATATTCTGTTATTGGTGTCATCCATGATTCTTGCTCTTGAGACGTACTCATGATCCAATGAATATCCATTTCATTAATGCTTGGAGCCGACAGGACTTCCACTGGAGCTAACCCCAGAAATTGAGCTTCGCCTGTGCTAGAGTACTTTGCGAGAGAATCTGCTTTCGTGTTTTCTTCTCGAGGAATATGGCTTATCGTGTAGTGATCGAAGTCACATAGAAGTTCCCAGGCCTTTGACAAGTAGGCAGGCAGATTTCCCCCTTTTGCTTGGAATTCCTTCTTGACTTGGCATACAATAAGCTGAGAATCACTGAAGATCTGTAATGCTCGGATCTTTTGTTCTTTAGCAATTCTCAAGCCAGCGATAAGAGCTTCGTATTCTGCTTCGTTGTTCGTTGAAGGAAATTCCAATCTTAGCGCATAGCATAATGACCGACCCTCAGGGGTTTCAAGTACAACCCCGGCTCCATAACAGTAGTTATTTCTCGCGCCATCAACATATAACTTCCATTGGATTGGGGAATCATCGATCGTTTCTTCTTCACTATTACCCTTATCTGTGTATTTTGCGATGAAATCCGCTAAAGCTTGTCCGTTAATTGCTTTTCGGGGGTGATAAGTGATGTCATATTGACTGAGTTCAATGTTCCATTTTAGAAGACGACCCGAAGTCTCAGGGCGAAACAGGACTTGCTTTAAGGGTTGATCAGTGAGGACTCTGATAGGATGAGCTTGGAAATATTGCCTCAATTTCCTCGATGCAATCAGTAGGCAATAGGCGAGTTTTTCCAACTTGGAGTAATTCATCTCTGCCCCGGTGAGTCTTTTGCTGATATAGTAAACCGGATGTTGAATCCTCTTGTCTTCTTGTATCAGCGCTGCACTTAGAGCATGAGATGAAACTGCCAAGTATATAAGAAGATCCTCACCATCGCCGGGCCTAGAAAGTATTGGAGGCGTTTCCATATGATGAATCAATTCATCAAAGGCTTTTTGGCATTCGGGAGTCCAATCAAAGTTTTTCTTTCCTTTCTTTAGGGCGTCAAAGAATGGGATGCATTTATCAGTAGCTTTGGAAATGAATCGACTCAAGGCGGCGACTTTTCCGTTAAGACTTTGCAATTCCTTCTTCGTTCTAGGAGCTTTGACTTCTTTTAAGGCGGTAATTTGAGCTGGACTAGCTTCAATGCCCCTAGCACTCACAATGAAACCTAAGAACTTTCCGGACTCCACCCCAAATGAACATTTTAAAGGGTTAAGCTTCATTCCGTATTTCCGGAGGACTGCGAACATTTCTGCTAAGTGTTCTATGTGATCCACTGCTTTCTTAGACTTTACTAACATGTCGTCGACGTAGACTTCCATAGTCTTGCCCACTTGCGGTTTGAACATAGCATTAACAAGTCTTTGGTAGGTTGCCCCCGCATTTTTCAGCCCGAAGGGCATAACTCTGTAGCAGTAAAGACCAACATCGGTGATAAAGCTCGTGTCCTCCTGATCTGGCTCATGCATCATGATCTGGTTATATCCGGAGTAGGCATCCATAAAAGATAACAATTCATGTCCCGCTGTTCCATCTACCAATTGATCGATCCTGGGTAATGGGAAGCAGTCTTTGGGGCAGGCCTTGTTTAGATCTGAAAAATCGATGCACACTCTCCATTTTCCATTGGCTTTCTTAACCAGCACTGGATTTGAAACCCAATTCGGATAGGTAGATTCTTTGATAAAGTCATTCTCCATGAGCCGATCAACTTCTTCTTTTAATGCTGCTAACCTTTCTGGACCTTGGGTTCTCCTTTTCTGTTTCACAGGCGTAAATTTTGGATCAATATTCAGAGCGTGTACTGCAACTTCTGGGGATATTCCGCACATATCGGCATGAATCCAAGCAAAACCATCCAAATTTGCTTTTAAAAAAGATATTAAGATATTCTGAATTGACACATTAAGTTGTGAACCCACATTCAACACCTTATTTGAGTCCTTCGGGTCAACAGGTACCGGTACTGTCGTTTCCACTGGTACCACTCTATTCTCACCTGCACTGGCTTTTCTAGGATCCATCTCTTTTCGTGCTCCGCTGTGCTCGCCAGTGCCGGGTCCGCCCTGTAATTGCTGCAAGGTTGGTTCTTTGATGCGGACTGGGGTTGCCGCATCCTTTCCCATTTCTCTTTTCCTTGCCTCTCGCAGCTCTGTCAGATAACACTCCCGCCCGGCATTTTGATCCCCTTTTATAACTCCTACTCCATTATCTGTAGGGAATTTAATGGTGAGGCACCATGGGGCCAGAACAGCTTTGAACGCTGCAAGAGTTGGACGGCCAAGGAAAGCATTATAAGCAGAAAATTCGTCGACGATCACAAAAGTTTGCTTGCGGACTACTTTTCTTTCTCCCTCTCCAAGTTCTACAAGAAAATCAATGGTTCCTATCGGCTGCTTTGGCTCCCCAGTGAAGCCAGCGATTTTCTGCGACGAGGCTTGCACATCAGCCATAGGGATCTTCATTTGGTCAAATGTTTTCTTGAAGAGGATATTGCAGGATGCGCCACAATCAATGAGAACTCTTCTGACAATAGCTGGCCCGATACCAGCCGAGATGACTAAGGGATCCAAGGTAGGAGCTTCAACACCTATGGAATCCCTGGCTCTGAACACAATATCATCATTGAAAGTTCTTTGTTGTTTCAGGGGCGTAGCATCTTCCAAAACAAAGACATCTTCTTCGGCCGTACATACTTCAAAGCCCGGGTATACCTTTCCATCTCACCCCAGCTCCTGCCTGCTGGGTGAGGTCCTCCCGTAATGACATTGATAACAGGCCTTCCGGATTCATGCCCTGCGGCCTTCTCACTTGTCCTGGGTTAATGAGCAGGAGCTCGTTGCCCCTGACTAGACGAAGCAGGATTGCTGCTATTCTTTTCCACAAATTGCTGCAGCTTGTTTTCCCTTATCAATTCTTCAATCAAATTTTTCAATTGGCGGCATTCGTCGGTATCATGACCGGGTTGATTATGGAAATGGCAGAACTTCCCGCTTTGTACAGCTCTTTTCCCGGTTCTAAGAACAGGAGGTTTAGGATAATCAACTGAATCTTTAGTGGCAAGGTAGATACGCTCCGGCGTATCTGATAAAGGAGTATATTCCGATGGCTTGAAGGAACGAGGCTTCTTCAGATTTTTCTGTTTCTTCCCATCGTTATTTTCACTTTTCTGTCCTACAGATTCATTTTTGCGTGGAGCAGCAGTGTTATCTTTAGCTTTTTTCAATACTGCCTTTACCGGTACAGGACGGCTTTCCAGGCATATGAACTCATCTGCTTTCTTATAGAATTTTTCAAGGGAATTCGGTTCCTTCATGTTTAGCCATTTTCCAAATTCACTCGACTTGTCAATGGCCCTCATCAGATAAGTCAAGATCATCTGTGGTTCTGCATTGTCTACCTCGGCCTGCGCTATATTAAAGCGATTCAAAAAAGATCTGATAGTTTCCCCTGGATTCTGTTCTAAACTTGACAACGACATGATATCTTTGGCTTTTGAAGCATATAGTCTGAACTGCTCCTTGAATTTCCGGGTTAGGTCAGAAAACTGATCTATAGACCGGATTGGTAGCTTGGTGAACCAAAGCAGAGCTACACCTTCCAGATATACAGGAAAACATCGGCACTTTATCTCATCAGAAGCTCTGGCACCAGTCATGTGCCAATCATACTTATACAAGAATTCGTTCGGATCGCTTGTGCCCTTGTAAGCTGGAATAGTTGGAGGGACGAACTTCCTCGGGAACTCAGCCTTTAAGATCCTTTCGGTAAACGGGGTTTTACTTGGAGCGAAACCCCATTCTCTCTCGTCTTCATCCCTTTGCATGCTCTCTTTCATGATTTGTCGAACCATTTCAGAAAGATACCCCTCATCATTTCAAGCTTTAGATCCACCAACTTCAGGAAGTATCTGCTCAAGGGGGCTGGCAGCCCTCTCAGGAACGTTCCTTTCTTTAGCATCATGAACGTTGCCAGCAAAGTTCCTTTCATTACCCATTGGTTGATGGTTTGCCCCAAGCAAATCGTTCAACTTATTCAAAATTAGGGCACTTTGGGCATTCTGAGCCTCCAATTATGCACTTTGGGCATTTATCTGCTGGTTCAGCCCTAAGATTACAGCATCCAACTCTGCTTTTGTAACCCCAACAGGTGGAGTTGCTTGATTAGGTACTGGGGAAGCGGAGGTTCCCTCTTGAACATTTCCAGATCTAACAGATCTACTCCTTCTCCCTGGAGCCATGATTTCAGATAAACTTCTAGTCTTCAGAGAGATTACTTCAACAAACTTTCGTGGAGCAATGATGATAATTCCCCTGAGTTCACTTCTCAGTGAAAGCACCAAAAATGTTAACGTGAAACTTTGAACGCTAACACCCCGGTGTGTAAAGTGTAGTTGTGAAAGCACCACCCGATGAATACGGGAATCAAGAGATAATAGTGAGTAACAGAAAATGCAGTAAATGAGCACAGAGTTTATAGTGGTTCGGCTTATGATCAAGCCTACGTCCACTTCAATCCTTTTTATTCCTGACTGAATTACAACTTTCTACAATCCTTTTCAATTACAATCCAATTCAATTCAAAAAGACAAGTAGCTCGAATTCAAAAAGACAAGTAGCTAGAGAAAAACTTTAATGCCGCAGAGTTCTTTGAATCCATGATTGAACATGTCGAATCTTTGTGCGAAGTTTGGTCTAAATGTCTTGCGTGAGCTTAAAGTGATGGAGTATAGAATGTCTTGAAGATAGTATAACCTTGATGTCACGAAGAGAATGATCCAAAAGTCCATTGAACTTTGGAGGTGGTCGCGTATTTATAGGTGTGATTCTGGGCAGCAGTTTTTCGCTCAAGTCATGAGTCGTGACCGACTTTAGTTGAGTCGCAGCCGACCTAAAGAAGCAAATCCACGGTCTAGTAGAGTTAAGCCGACTTACCTGACTTCACAAGTCCAAAGTCGTAAACGAGTTATGGGGCCAGGTCATAAAATGATGAGGTATCCGATTCGCTTGCTTAGGTCGCGAATGACCTACCATAGGCCTTAGGTCGGTCTGCCCCATGAGTCGGCCAACATCTTTAAGGCATTAAGGTTATAACCCGGTGAGTCGCTGTCCCTGTTAAGACGGCAACCAGTTGAGTCGTCACTCATTCTGAGTCGGTTCATAGGTTAGGTCGGCAACAAGCTAAGGCTGTTGAGTCGGAACCTCCTTTGAGCCTTAAGTCGGTCTGCTTCTCAAGTCCCTTAGGTCGGGATCCTTCTTAAACCTTATGCAGTTAGGTCGGTCTTCCATGCTAAGATACTAGGTCGGCATCCCTTTGTGCCTTGGATCGGCAGAACTTGGGTCGCTAACTGTTTGATATGCTAGATCGGTGAGTCATAGCCGAGATGGAGTTAACATACGTAGTGGATTGGACAAAGATAAATGGTGGGTTGTCGAAACATTGCTTTCGATGGGGTTGGCTCCTTTGTTTTATTTTGTTTAAAAGAAAAGCACTTGCCTGTTCATAAAGCGGGTTTCGACATAGTCAAACCTATGGTTGCGAAAGGTATTTCAAAAGAAGCTTTCGGAAGAGAGCTGTCGCCTTTATTTTAAAGAAGTAGCTTCTGAATGAGTTACTTAGATTTTATTTGACGCTTTCGGAAGGGGTAGTTTCGACGAAGTCGAAACCCTTTTGAGAATCGATGCCATTTGACAGTATTGAAGACATCAATGTCGTCGAAAGGTACTATTGTTTTGATAAATATAAGCCGCTTCCTACTGCTTTCGAAAGTGGTTAGGGGTTTCAAAGGGAATGCTGTCGAAAGGGCTTACAAAGGCAACCTTCAATTGTTTTATCCAGATGTTTAGTGCTTTAAAAAAGATTGTTTCGACACCATTGTGCTTCCCTAATACTCTTTGAAATAAAGAATGGTTTCTAAAGAGATGCTTTTTCTTATGTTCACTTTGACCCAAAAATGTTATTTTAAAAATAAACTCAATGGCTTCGAAAGTTATAATTTAAATGGTTTCGAAGGGTAACCTTCGATGCTTTCGAAAGGGGTACTTTCAAATGGCTTCAAAACTATGCTTATATAATAATATTTTAACACGGCAGAAAGCTTTCGAAAGAAAGTTTTTAAAGTATTCGAAAGGCCGGAGCCAAATGTTTTTAAGTTGATTTTTATGCTCTCGAAGGAGGTCATCCTGTGGCCAAAAGCAAGGTTTCGAAGGTGTCGAAAGGCTTTTAGAAACCAAACTCAAATATTTAAAGGAAAAACCCTGGGCTAAATAAAGGAGTTTTAAAATGACCATAAGTGTGTAAATTTGAAAGAGTATTTCCTTGATAAAAATATAGGTTAAAATGATTAACTATGTTTTATATGAAGTGTATTTCAAGGACCTTAAACCCACAGGAGTGGTATTGTTAAATTGTTATACCAACTTCTTCAAATATGAATATACTCACATGATAAAGAATCCATAACTGTAATATACTCACATGATAAAGAATCCATAACTGTATTTTGGGGGTAGAGGGGTAATAAAACCGGCTAGGTTAATCCAATAGTGAATGTAAATTGATTAAACTCTTGAATGAATAGGAATTGCATCTAGGGAGTCAGGGAGACGAAAATATAGGATGCCTAATCCTTGAAGTTGCCCCGCATATAAGTTCATTGTAAACCCATGAAAACTATGTATTAAGGATAGTTGATAAGGGCCAATTGGTTTATAGTGAACCCATGAAAACTATATCCGGACTAAGAATTGGCATTGTTCAAAAGGTTCCTAGTCAACCCATAAAACTAGGATAAGAATGAAACTAATGGAGGTATCAATAGGTTCCTAGTCAACCTATGAATACTAGGATAATAATATGGTTACTGGATTTATCCATAGGTTCGTAGTCAACCATGAAAACTAGGATAAGAGATGAGTTATTAGAATGACCAATAGGTTCAGGAGGACCCACAAATTTATTAAGTTAATTGGCAGGGACCTATAGGTTCTTAGTGATCCTATGAAAACTGTGAAATAGGACAGGGTGTCCCAGTATTATGAAAAGGTTATTAGTAAAGCCGTGAAAATTAATAGGTTAACAGTGACCCTAAAAACTATAATTATAGGGAGTTAATTAAACCGGAGATGGGAAACCCAAATTGTTTATAAGTATGCGTACCATCATAATATATTGAAATTTTATGTTTTAACCATTGTGGATGCAAGAGCATAGTATACGGTTGTACAAAGGTTTTAGGATAATAGTGAGCAGAAAACCCGTTTCGCTAAGCGGCATGGTCTCAATAGATATCTAAAAGGATTGACATGTTAGATTATTTTTCATACCAGGCTTTATGTCTAACTCAAAGTTTTTGTTTTTCCCTTAAACTCTCGGGTACTCAATTGATTTTGAGTAGTTTGCGGTTTAGGGTTTTAAGGTTCTCTTCTTAGGAGAATAAAGCTTCCGGAGGCATGCAGGACGCAATTTGTTATTTAGAGTTATCATTTTCCGCTGTTTATTTTGGACATAAAGGCAGACATATTAGCCTTATTATATACTCTAATCAATCAAGAGGCATCTTCATATGTCGTTTTTGGCATATGTGTAATAATTTTACTTTTTCTAAACATGGTTAACGTTTATTGGATTATGTAATGAATATCAAATGTTTTAAATGGAATGTGGAAATGTATTTTTGATTTGTTATTTTTTTTTATATTCTTGATATGTATATCAATGTATCTTACACCACCGTATTTGGTTTCGAGAATTAATAACTATGGATGACTACAACATCATAGTCATTAGTTTTAGGCCTCCAAGTAGAGGATGTTACATACTACTTGCTAAATTATCCTAAAGCTGATGTTGATTTTATGAGGAGAATATTTTTCAGAATAAGTCATATTGAATGAAACAATGGTAAAGCTAAATTTGATTTTTAACACCCATGTATCCAACACATACTAATATCACTTGAATTAAAAAAGAAGACATCACTCTACAAAAGCCTATTGCTTTGATTTCATCCAATGTAATTATTATTTTTCCTAATGGCACATTACTTAAAAGAAAATACAAACAAGGGTTGCCCCATAGTTAGCTAGATGAGTATTAAGAGCACTTGGACTTTTGAATGCTTCCATTATACGATTTCTTATTCTCTAACTATGTCATGTCACATTTTATCTTAGTGATTAGGTTATTGAACTATATTATTGCTAAATAAATCTAGAAATTAATGAAGGGATATTGCCACGGTAGGGCTTACGATCTTCCCTTTTGGCTAGTGAAGAGCCGAGCGAACGAAAGACATCTCCCTCAACTTCATATGTGACATCCGCATCTTGATTCTAAGCTCTTCTATATGAACTTGATATTTTTCGTATCTCGAATCTTCCGTATATACGAAGATAAACAAATATGTATTTTACAGTATTTAAATCAAGTTATATGGATGACTTGAATCAAACTTGGTTGCAGCCTCATCAACCTATACACAGTGGTTGACCAACTGGACATTGTAAGTCTTAAAATAAATCCGTCATGAAGTTGGCTCTCTATGAAGCTAGTGATACTAAAAAAAAAACAATATACTATCATATGCATATTATATTTTGACTTGAATGGTAATTAGATTACAGTTACCCAATCGTTAAGGTAATCGATGTAGGATCTCAAACCACCACGATGCAACTTAGGGTTTTCTTTCTACATTATGTATTCCTACCTGAATGCTCTTTGAACTCCTCCGATTTCCAATGTTCCAGAAACCGATTTTAAATCTCCTGACTAAGTAATGGATGCTTATTCCCACTTATTTCATATGATGCGCCCATTTTTTATATTTATTGCTAGTTTTTATCATCTGCACATTCTTCACTTTTTTAGGGGAAACTTCATCTCTCCATTGAAATGAATTCTATACATGCAATTATATATGTTATCAAAAAAAGTAGACAACTTTACTTGTAAATGTTCAAATTGTCGGGTATAATAAAATTATTTTACCATAAATTCATTATACATAACTTTCTTGATATCAAAAGGTATTTTTTTTGAATGTGGGAAAGAAATCATTGATTCGTGCTAACATACCCTCACAAATGGCTTCAGACACATCGCTACAAGTGAACTCTATGCATGCATAAATTATATTATTATGGCTACTAATTAGGATAGAATGAAATGATCATATATGAATGTCAATGTCATGTATATCAAAGCATGTGCATGCGTGCATGGAAGTATGTGGGTAACTCTGATTGTTAGCTAGTCAAAATGGTGTTAGGGGTAATGGTATTGTTCATATTTTTATATATAATTATTGACTTGAGTATATAGTTAAATACTATCTTCAACCTTGTATTATCTACCATTTCCCACCCACTAACTCCACATGTCCCACCTATTTTAATTACATACAAAAAACCAAATCACAAAACTCATTTCGAAACCAATAAATCTTAAATTTGTAGAGAATTCTTATTTAGTCCTAACTGTATGTGTGACGAAAGCTAAACAATGTATTTACATGAATGAAAATATATATACGATGTATGTATAAGGTTTTTTCCCTTTAATTCACATATATAGTGAGCACATGTAAGATATATGTAATTAAAATATAAAACTTGGCCGTGTTACAAAGGAATTAGAGAAGAGCTATACTGACAAAATTTTGTTTTGATAAACGATTTTAACGTTTGGCCAAAAAGAACCATTTTCCCCTCTCGCAAGAATGAAAAGAATCGCATTCTGCCGAGGGGAACTATTAAAGTACGATCATCTCCGGGATATACTGGCTTCAAGGCAAACTCGACAACTTTCGAACAGAGTGTTTCTGAACAGGAGTCCGAGATATCCACATTCAAGTATAAAGAGGATGAAATAGTTTTATAAAGAGCAAAAGTAGTACGAACTAGTTTTCCTTTAGTCCATTAAATTGAAGATGAGAAAGAAATTTATAAAACAGAATGTGGTTGGGCATTTTGAAACATTTTGCTATCATAAAGTAAATGTAATTAAAAGTAATTAATCAAGTGTGATTAATTAGAGGGTAATTAATCAGGTATGATTAATTAAAGGATAATTATGGAATAATTATCATAATAAATAAAGGATAATTAATCAAATGTGATTAATTTAAAAGAGTAATTAAGAGATAATTACTTGGATAATTATGAAGTAATTAATCAAGATGATTAATTAAAATTGTAATTAAGGAATAATTACTTAAAGTAATTAAGTAATAATTAATCAAGGATGATTAATTCAAAGTGGATAATTAAGTGATGTTAGTTAATTAATTTGTAATTAATTAATATGTAAGTTGGATTATGATAATGCAAGTGATTAATTATGGATTAATTAAATTAGTTAAGTTTGGATCAAACTTGTTTATGGATGGTTATTGATTGGTTGATAAGTATCATTGGATGAGTTAATGATATTGGATGATATTTAATGTCATTGGTTGATATGTGACGATATGAATGTGATATATCTGAGATGTGATATATATATATATATATATATATATATATATGCTGCTTTGTGATATGTGTGGATGAATTTGATAATAGTGAATATCTATTTGTGTAATGTGAATCATCCATTTATGTTAAGTGATATTTCTGAATATCTATTGTTTAAAACCCTTAAGTACAACTTGGACATTAAAATGGCGTTTGGTTTCGGTGAGACCGGGATCGGGTTTCCATATTTGGATATCCGAAAACCACACCGATCCAAAATAAACGTTAGGACGTGAATCCAAGTGGAGCAAGTGAAGACTCGAGGTGTAAGAACTATACGTCAGCATAACTCTGGGGGTGATTCCGTGATGAGTTTGACGGAATAGTACTAATAGGTTCGAGATTGTGATTCAGAGTGCAAGGGCTATGGTCGTTGATTCTGAGGGTGATTCCAAAATGATTGCAATGAGATAGTGCCTTCGGTTCCTTTCGAAGCCGGAACGGACTTGTATGGATTGTATGCTTTCAGAACATCGTCAGGTGGACGATGAGCATTCTAAGATAAATGTGTCCTACAAAGGTAATCGCAGCCTCAAGCCAATCGGCAATGGCTAAAACAGGGGAGGTGCAGCAAGGTTAAGTGGGTCATGGCCAAGTAGGACGAGATTCATCCCTGTCTAGATGTCCGTTTTTATTTCGGCTTTGTGGCGGTTGGTCTGCAGCCAACTGCGGGGTGGTCTTGTTCGGGACTGTTCAGTAAGGAATGGTTCCGAATTTGTGTTGCATGGGAGTTAGGGTGGCTCCTCGGTACGGTGATTTAGGCCACGTACTGTGACGGGCGGTACCCCAGTAGCCCTGCCATTGATGGAAACCCATTCTTCCTACAAGACCATACAGTTTTGTTTGTATTACCCACTTTTGTGGCTAGTAGTTGGAATTTAATGAATGTAACAATTTTGGCTATTTCATATTTACTTGAAAACCCTAGACACTATTATAATATGATTGGATTTCCTATCTAATGTTTTGGTTAGCGTAAGGTAAAAACTTTTCCATGTTTATGTGTGGGAAGTCTTACGTGATACCTTTTCTTTCCAAAGGATTTTCTAAAGTTAAGCAACTCTAAGTTGTTTGCTCACAATAGATCCCTGTCTGACCCGAGTGTTTATTTTCTGGTTTAGTAAACTCTTGGGTACTCATATTATGTATGAGTAGTCAAGTGATTCAGGTTATCCTTGACGAATCCCGGAGGAGCTTTGGAGCAGGAGGTTTCAGCGTGTAGATATATAGTTAGAATTTCCGCCGTGTGTTATTCTGTATTGTTGTTCTTGTAATGTATATTAGACAAAAATATTATAACTGTCTAAATTGAGATGTATAATTATGTACTCTGATGTATCTGATATTATATATATGTTATATATTATATTTCATTCTTTCCGCTGTGAGATTTCTGTTGTGTTGTTGTTCTTTCTTCTCTTTCTTTTCTTCTTCTATCTCTTTCTTTCTTAAATAGTGATGCGATTTTCTGGTGATAGAAAGTCGGGTCGCTACATAAACTATCCTCCAAGAAACCAAATTCATGTAAGAATTAACATGTTAATTGTGCAAACTTAGAATACAACCACTAAGTGAACTCTTTCGGTATATTTTTTTAAAAACGAAATGTAGTAGTTGAGTCAATACCCAAAGTATAGTTTTATTTTTTTGTTCAATGTTTAATGTTGAAAAAAAACATTCCTTAAAGAATCAAAATGTAACGACCCGCCCTCCGTCTCCACAGAATGACGCATCATTAATAAGAAAGAAAAAGAAAAGAAGAAGGAAGAAACAACAACAAAATCTCAACAGCGGAACGAATAAATTATATTAAAAATCAAAAATATTACATAGATATATAACAACTATCAGAGTTACACAGATTATACATCTCATACTGGGCAGTTATAAACACCTGTCTTGTTATTACAACATAGAACAAAACGACTCAAAACAAACGACTCAGAGATACCAACACAGCGGATTACTATATATCTACAACGCAGAAGCCTCCTGCTCCATTTGCTCCTCCATAATTCGTCAAAGCTAACCTGAATCCCTTGGCTACACGTAAAAATTTGAGTACCCAAGAGTTTATGAAAACAAAAATAAACTCCGGGTCAGACATGGGTCTGGTGTGAGTAACAGGTTAAAGTTGCTTAACTTTTGAAAAACCTTTGAAAGAAAGGTGTCACGTAAGACTTCCTACACATAAACATGGAAAAGTTTTTACCTTACGCTAACCAAAATATTTGATAGGAAATCCGATGATATTATAATAGGTCTAGGGTTTTCAAGTAAATAGCAAATAGCCGAAATTGTTAAATCTATTAAATTCCGGCTACTAGCCACAAAAGTGGGTAATACAATCAAAATCGTTGGCACTTATTGGAGTTTGGATTCCATACAATGGCAGGGCTACTGGGGTACCATCCGTCACAGTATGTGGCCTAGATCACCGTATCGAGGAGTACGCCCGCTCCCCTGCAACACAAGGCCGGAACCATTCCTTACTGGAGAGTCCCGAACGAAACAACCACGGCAGTTGTTGCGAACCAACCGCCCACACAGTCGAATAAAAAGGAACTTCTAGACAGGGGTAAATCTCGCTCTCCAGTGGGAGCTACCCACGAAACCTTGCTGCACCTCCCCTGTTTTAGCCATTCCGGGTTGATGAGGCTTGAGGCTACGATTACCTTTAGAGAACACATCTCTTAGAATGCTCATCGTCCACCTGACGATGTTCTGGTAGCATTCAATCCATACAAGTTTGTTCCGGGTTCGAACGAAACCGAAGGCATTGTCCCGTTACGCTCATTTTGGAATCACCCTCGGAGTTAACGACGATAACCCTTGCACTCTGAATCTCCATCTCGAGCCTATAAGAACTAGCTCCCTCAAACTCATCACGGAATCACCCCCAGAGTTATACTGACGTATAGTCCTTACACCTTGAGTGTTCACTCTTCGCGAGAGATCACGACAAATCGTTAATTTGGATCGATGTGGTTTTCGGATATCCAAATATGGAAACCCGATCCGGTCTCATCGAAATACAAAACGTGTCTTTTAGGTCCAAGTTGTTTTAAGTTTAAAACAATTAAATTAAACTATCTTTATACACACAGATAGATAATATCATCACAATAGATAATCATCACCACAGATAATCCATATTATCATTATTAGAAGATAATCCAATTCATCATCACAATGCAACCAATGCATCCATATCACATATCATTACTAATCTCATATCTGAGATTCAAACCATTCAAGGAAATCTATATCATCCATATATAAACAAGGACTTATAATCACACCATATATAATTAATTTAAAATGAATTAAATTATTTATATCATCTCTAATTAATTAAAATAAATTAAATTAATTGCCTCAATCTAAAATCCTGCTCACACAACTATTGATTTCAAATGAATTAATTAATTAATTAACCACTAATTAATTCCCTTGATTTATCACCCTTGATTAATCAACCTTTTATTATATTCAAGTAATTAATTTCACAAATTAATTATTCTTAATCAAATATTGTAATTAACCTCTTATTACTCCATTAATTAATTAATTATAATTAATTACATTAATTCTTAATTAATTACAATAATTAATTACTTTAATTACTTATCATTAATTAATTAATCTTAATTAATTAATCCTTAATCCCATCATTAATTATATTAATTAATGATTCCTAATTACATTTAAATTAATTAACTTCATTAAGTAATTAATCTTAATTATTTATCACTTTGATTAATTAACTTCAGTAATTAACCATTTTTAATTTCTGCATTGAGTAAATTGAATACCCCTAAATTAATTATAAATTATATCATTTTATTAGTAATTAATTATCCTTAATTAATTACTTAATTATTTTCCAAAGAACTTAATCAATAATTGGTTAAATTAATTATACCAAGTAATTAATTATTAATTTCTTTCACAAAGAAATAATCCTCCATAATAATTTCACAAACAATTAACCTCAATTCTTCATACTTTAAATAAATTACATTCTTTAATTACTTATCTTAATTACTTCCCTAAGTAATTATTAATCTTATTAACCTATCAATGATTATTATAAATTAATTAAACTTAATTAATTAATTTAAACTAATCAAATAAATAAATTAATTACCATGAGTAATTAATAACTTTAATTACTTCACAAAGTAATCATACTTAACCCAATACCATAATGATTATTTAATTTAATTAATCTAATTAATTATCAAAATTAATTATTTAAATTAATTAATAAATAATCCCAAGTTAATGACCTTCATTAACTGATCATCAGTTTCTTTAATTACCTTACTTAAGTAATTAATCATTTATTAATCACAAATTTATTAATACTTCATAATCATTTAATTAATCACCAATTATTAAATTAATTAAGTTTTCACTTAATTAATTCTAACCTCTTGATTAATTTCTAATCATTAATTAAAAACATAACTAAATTAATTAATGATCATATTCCCAAATAAATTAATTTTAATTAATTATCCTTAATTTTAATTAATTCAAAATCCTTATTTATTTAATTAAATAAATAAATCTTCTAATTACCTTATTAATTTAATAAACCAAAATCATTTAAATCTTTGATTTATTATAAGAAAACTTTTCTTATTAATAATTTCATTATTATTAAAAAGTAATATTTAAAACAACTTACTTTAAAATTTGTTTCCAAATTTCACTTTAAAATTTAAATTTAAAATGAAAACCAAACTTAACTTTATCAAAGTTTTAAAAACATTCTAAAACCTTCTTAAAACTTATGCTAAATAATTTCTCATTTTATAAAAGAAATTTAAACCCACATCAAATTTTAAGATTCAAATCATATTTAGATATGTTTCAAAGTTGTTTAAAACATTTAAAATATTTAAAACTTCTTTTCTTTTCAAAACTTGATTCAAATTTGATTCTTGTCTCTAGATTTGAATTTATGTTTAAATCTTCTATTTTAATTTAAACCTTTAACTTTAAATTTAATTATTTAAACTCTTTTAAATGTTGCTTAAATATTTTAATTTAAAAAGTTTAAATTAAAATTTCAAATCTGGACTCAAATCTCATTTGAAATTCATACCTTAAGTTTTGATTTAAATTCTGTTTTAAAACCCTGCATTTAGATTTTAAAACAAACCTTTAAATTTAAAACTACATGTTTCAAAAACCTGTAATCACAGAAAATAAAAACCCGAGTTTCCCCCTGTTCTACTTCGAGTAAAAACCTGATCAACTTCGAGTAAAAACTCGATTTACTCGAGTATTAACCAGAGTGCAAAACTACTGCAAACCCCAAAACTCCCCTGTTACCATCTACTTCACCGCGCACATGCACGGTGGTCTTGGCCACCTCCGGCCACTACCCAGGCAACAAGCAGGTCAACGCTTACACCCCGATCCACCCACGATCATCAGAACCCACAAAAATCATCAAATCGAACTTGAGTTTCCCAACCCAAAACCTGAAACAACTGCAACAGTTTAAACTTCAACCCCAAACCTGGAAATCGCCCATCCTCTCTCCTCCGACCATCGGAGGCTCTGCAACGCCGTCCAACTCCTCTTCGACACCCAAGCAGCCATCACCCAAAAATTACTGCACTCGGTCCCCTGTAGTCTCCCCACAGATCAAATTACTGCAGTGCCTAAAAACTAGGTTTATGAATCAATTTCGACCACCACCTTCGCCACAGTGAATTTCCACCACCACCCCTATTTTATCCTACATCACTGACCCCTAATCCTTCACCAGAAGCAACCACGACCACCCTGACCCTTTAGAGCATCAACAGAAACCCCAAAATCAATTTCCAGAGAAAACAAAACTGCTCTTCAATTCTACCCTTAAAATTTGTAATTTGTTTTTTAAAAATCATGATTTAGTATAAGCATTTATAATTTAATCCTGAATTCATGATTTCATAAGTTTGAATTTTCCCAAAATTAAAACTTTACTGCTTATTTTAGATTACATAGCAAATTACAATTAATTTAACTTAAGTACAATTTAAAGTTTTCTTTACAATCAAACAATCAGATATTATTTGAACCTTAGATCCTAACATAACTTGTTTAAAAGAAAAAAATGGTTTTTTATTAGAATCTTTACTTATGAAGTTAAGTACAGGAAGGAACATTTTCATAGCACATACAGTTCTATCATTAGTATGCATATGTACAGTAATGTATTTAAGACCATATATGTAACAACCCGCATATTTATCGGTTTTATATTTAAATATTTTATTTAAATATTTCATCGTTAGTCGGATTTTTAGTCCAAAAAGCTACTTTTTGCATACGGTTGAATTAGGACTCGGGACCACTCCCATTGAGTTTAAAATGCCGTTTGCGACCTTTTTGAGTATAAGCTTCGATATATTTGGAGAAAGTTGATTTTTGCTACTTTTTACTTTGGGTTTGGTTTTTGGGCTCAGCCCTATGTTAACTTATACTCCAAAACTGAACCACTCTCCCCATTCTCCCTCGCTTCTTTCTCTTTTCAGTTTTCTTATCTTTAATGGTGGGAGAGATTGGAAATTAAAACTCCAAAACCCTAGTTTCCCTTGCAAATCAAATTCCTTGCTCCAAACTCAAGAAGAACCCATTGGTAAGCTTCTCTTCTTATTCTCCAACTTATTCTCTTACCAATTTCGGAAATTCCTAAACCTAATTTTGGGAATGTTCTTGTTTTTGAGCTTAGATTCAAGCTCAATTGGGTTGTGTTGAAGAGAGGTTGGTTCTCCATTTGCTTTCAAGCTTCTTCTTGTTCGATTTTGTGAAAAGGTGAGATTTTTATCTCACATCTATGACTATAATTATCTTTGGTTGTTGGGTATGAATTCCTAACACTTCTTCATGCGCATTTGCTCTTGTTTTGGATTGGTTTTGTGAATACTCCAATTTTTGGGTTTTTAAGTCAAATTTGTGTGAAATCCTTTAATGGATGTTTGATCATTCTTTTGGTGATGCATCAAGGAGCATATAGGGCCGGGTTGCCGATTGGCATAAACCCTTAGAGCCAATGTTCGTCCGGTTGCATTTTGGAAGAGTTTGCCCTTCATTTACATAAGGCTAAAAAACAGCCCAGGCATGATTCAATCGACTGAAAACTCTGTTCAGTCAACTGAACCTGAAACCCGAGAGTTTCCAGGCATGATTCAGTCGACTGAAAAACTCTGCAAAGTCGACTGAAACTGGTAACAGAAAGTTTCCTGAACCTGGAAAATTTCCAGGCACAGGGTCAGTCGACTGAAAACTCTGTTCAGTCGACTGAACCTGCTGTTTGAGTCCAATTTGCCTTTTTGGATTGAAATTCCAATTTAAATCGATTCGTGATAATCCTATTTGTTGTTATCATCTATTATGACTTTGATGACTCTTTTTTAGGGATTTTTGAATATCCATTTCGATGGATCCTTTATCGATTTCTTTGGATTTTATTCACGTGTTCGTATGTGAATTTTTGTGATTGATTGTTCTTACAATCTTCTTCGTGATTTGTCACTTTAAAAATATAAAGGTTTTCTATACTAGTAGTAAATATCAAAACTCTTTCCTCAAACGATTTCAATACTATTTTAATACCAAATTCGTTTATAAAACCGTTTTCCAATCTATTAGTATATACAAACCTTTACCTCACTCGTATGAGAAATCTAATTAAACGGCTTAGTAAAACAAGTGGTATGAAACGCTTGTGTTTACTTTGTCGGTTAATTCTTGGACTTGTTCGATTGAACCTCTTGTGACAATTTTCTAGTGGAGATTTACAGTTTGTTCGTAAATATTTAAGTTAAGCAAATGGTTATGGGACATGAAGCTAAACTCATATATTTACTAGCTTAGTGTAATTGACACTTCTCGTTGATCATGACGATCATCTTTGTGATTTAGACTAGCAATTTGCGATGTCTCTTTGTCTGCGAGGGAGACTAAACCCCGTTTTGTGGAGTTTCGACTCAATTTGTGATGGGGTAGCAACCCATGGTCTTCGGGCCGTTTGTGGAGCTTCGGCTCAATTTGTGATGGTTAGCGACCATGGAATTAGCGTTCCGTTTGTGATACACGTGTTGGTGAGCTTTATGCTCTCGTTTGTGATAGGCCTCCCCCCCCCCCTTTTTGTGATTTCTGGATTTCTTGTGTAGATTTCTAGAATTTGTGTTTCACCAATTTTTCGTGATCTCCATTGATAAGTCTTATCGATATTTGTGCATTGGTGAATTTGTGTGTCATTGACTTTAGTGATTTCTGGATTTCTTGTGTAGTCTTCTGGAATTTGTGCGTCATTGACTTTTGCGATTGGCATTGATATTATCGTCAATATTTGTGGTTTGATGAACGAAATAAAGAGTATGACACTTCTTGGATTCTTGTGTAGATTTTGTGATATTGATTAATCTCTTGTTGATTATCAACTACTTATATATCACAGCTTGGCCTTGTGATTATTATGTGTTTAGTCATAACTCTGGTTCTATAGCGTTTCATCTGATATCTATAGGTAGACTGATCCGTTTATTATTTTCTTATTAAATAATACTCGAGTCAGACCGAGATGTTACAGGTGCTTCTGCTTGACTTCTCTCTTGGGATTGATTTCTCTTGCTTTTGGTTAACTACTTAGATTAGTAGTTTTTGTTGTATACATTTGAGATATAGACTCCATAATGTGTACTTATTCCTTTGTGTAGTTCATGTAACTATTCTTTTGTGATATTGTGGATCTTTTTAGACCACTACTCTGATGTACACTTCCTAGTGTAATATTCATATCTATTTTCCGCCTTTGTGATATGAATTGTCTGTGCTGATTTGTGTTATGCTTATTTCTATATTTGTTTTTCGAAGGATTTATATAGCCACCGTGTAGTAGCTTTGAGTTTGTGTCGGTATGTCGGATTTCCTCTTGAAATAGAATGCATGTTGTATTATCTGACATATCGGTGCTCGCGCAAAGAAATTACACGGATGGTCGCTCCTCAACAGCCTTATTCTCCGTGCTAGTCGACAGCATTCACCGTAATGTTCTTGGCTAGCGTGGGTATATAGGTGGGGCGTCACAGCTTGGTATCAGAGCCAATCTTCGGAACAATATGGAATATTATAACAAGGATCATCGTCCTAAGTTCTTCTTAGGAGTCGTGCTTTAGGATTTTATTCGGGTCTATGTACCGTTCTATCCTATTTTCTTTTATGATTCCTTGTTTTGTCTATCAAGATTGCTTGATATTCAATTTGGTGAATAACCTTTTTCTTCCTCTTCTTTCTTTCTAAAGGAAGAGAAATGTCTAGACCTGGCCGCCCCAGAGCCGTGCCATCTAGCACTCCGCCCCAGGATGGAGTTTTTATGACTGCTCAACAGCTTCTTGATTTAGTGACAAATGCTCAAGCAGCTGGAGCTAACCCGGAACCTACTCACCCAAAGTCGGGATTTGCACGCTTGTGCAGCGCTTTCACAAATTTGGGTGGGGAACCATTCAAGGGCTCCGAAACTGTTATTGAAGTACAGGCCTGGCTAAGGTCATGCGATCGAATCTTTTCTCGCATGAATCTTATTGACCTTCACCGAGATCAGGTGGCCTCTAGTATGCTCCGAGAAAGAGCATTGGACTGGTACGAACTTCTTATTTCTGAAATTAATGAAGCGGATCTCACCTGGGAGAAATTCCGAGAGCGCTTCGAGTTAAAATTCGTACCAGAAGCAGAAAAAGTGACATTGGCTCGACGATTTATAGACCTTGTTCAAGCTGAGTCATCCGTGACTGATTACGTCGCCTCCTTCAAGTCGCTTTCCAAATATGGGGTCGAATACATCAACACCCCTCTTAAGAAGAATCAGAGATTCATCTATGGCTTAAACAAAAGTCTCAAGAAGCCATTACTTCTAAAGTTAGAAGTTTCTTTCGACCAACTCGTTGATATCGCTCTTCGTCTTGAAGAGGCGGATAGAGAGAATGACGTTGAAGTGGTGGGTTCCAAACCAAACTTCAACAACAAAAAGAGGCCAAACAAATTCAAAGGCCCTTATCCCAATAAGAAAGGGAAGAAAGCAACCTCCGTGGAAAAGACTTCTTCCTTTGGTCGTGGGGAATGCTATAATTGTGGTTCGAAGGACCATTATGCGAACAAGTGCCCAGAGTCTCTTTCTTGTCGCTACTGCAAAGTTCCCGGTCATGTTATATCTTCATGCCCCAAGCTTCAGGGCAAGAAGGAGGGAAAGTTAAATGTTGCTCAAGCCCCTGGCAACACATCTCGTGGCCAAGGTATTTCTCATTCTATTCTAGATGGAATTTTTTTATTTCGTGATCATCCTATTCGAGTTCTTTTTGATACAGGTGCGTCCCGTTCTTTTATATCAAAAGAACTTGTTGATACTTTTTCTTTGGATGTTTTGTGTTTAATGACTTCTTTGAGAATTGCGAATCCGGTTGGTGGATCCGCAACAATCAGTTTATTGTGTAAAGATGTCGAGATTATTTTGTGTGATTTTTCTTTCCGAGCCGATTTGCATGTCATGCGTTATTTAGGCTTTGGAATGATTTTGGGAATGGATTGGCTTAACCGTTATGAAGCTCATATCCTATGTCCTGAGCGGACTATTCATCTTCAACATCCTCAATCTGTTAATCAGGTTTCTGTTATTCTTGAAGATTCAGATTCTTCTTTGGTTGCATCTTTATATTCTTTAAATCCTCGTGATGACGATGATGATGATGAGGGTGATATTATTTCTCTTATTCACATCGTTTGTGAATTTTCCGACATATTCGAGCCCGTTTTAGGATTACCACCTAAGCGAGCAATTGAGTTCAGAATTAATCTTATTCCTGGAGCTCAACCTATCACTCGTCCTCCTTATCGTATGTCCTATAAAGAAAACGAGGAGATGCGTAAACAATTATCTGAATTGCAAACGCATCAATTTATTCGCTCTAGTTCCTCGTCTTGGGGAGCTTCAGCTATTTTTGTGAAGAAATCCGATGGTACACTTAGGCTTCGCATTGACTACCGCAAGCTTAATGATCTTACTATCAAAAATAAATATCCTTTACCTCGGATTGATGATCTATTCGATCAACTTAGTGGTGCTAGAGTCTTTTCACAATTGGACTTGGCTACCGGTTTTCATCAGCTTCGTATTGCAGAGGATAGCATTCCTTTGACATCGTTCCGTACTCGGTATGGATCTTATGAATGGCTTGTTATGCCATTTGGGTTAACAAATGTCCCGGCTTATTTCGTTGACTTAATGAATCGAGTTTTTAAAGACTTTCTCGACCGGTTTGTTCTCATCTTTATCGATGATATTCTTGTGTATTCTAAAACCGAGGAGGAGCATGAAAAACATCTTCGGATTGTGTTGGAAACTCTTAGGAGTAGTCAATTAAAGGCAAAATTTTCTAAATGCCATTTTCGTCAATCTCGTGTGAAGTTTCTCGGTCACATTATTTCTGAATCCGGAATTTTCGTGGATCCTTCAAAGATTGAAGCAATTCAAGATTGGAAGAGACCGGAGAGTGTGACAGAGATTCGTAGTTTTCTTGGATTGGCGGGCTATTACCGTCGTTTTATTAAAGACTTTTCTAAAATTGTTGTGCCTCTCACTAGCCTGACGAAGAAAGGTGTTAAATACATTTGGTCGGACAAATGTGAAGCTTCTTTTCAGAAATTAAAAGAACTTCTTTCTGATGCTCCAATTCTTGCTATTCCCGATGGGAATCAAGATTTCGTTGTTTATACCGACGCTAGTCGCATTGGTTTGGGTGCCGTTCTTATGCAAAAGGAACGTGTTATTGCTTATGCTTCTAGGCAATTAAAGCCTGCTGAGACTAGATATGCCACTCATGATTTAGAGCTCGCGGCTATTGTTTTTGCTCTTCGGATTTGGCGTCATTATCTCTTAGGAGAGAAATTTGTTCTTTACACAGATCATAAGTCTTTGAAATATTTATTCTCTCAAAAGGAACTTAATTTGCATCAACAGCGTTGGCTCGAATTTCTTGCACCATATGATCTTGATATTCTTTATACTCCCGGAAAGGGTAATCGTGTCGCCGATGCTCTTAGCCGAAAACAACAAGCTGTTGTTTCTATGATGATATCCGAATGGAACGATCTCGAGATTTTATCCACTTGCGAAATTCGAGACCGTGTTTCCGATTTATGCTCATCATTTGTTTTATGTAGCCTTGAGGCTCATCCTTCTCTTTTAGACCGCATTCTTGAAGCCCAAGGGTTAGATCCTGAATTGGCTCTTCTCGGCCAAAATATTAGGGATAAAATTGATATTGAAGGATTGAAAGACTTTGATATCGATTCTCGGGGCGACATTCGGAAATTTGGTAGACTTGTTATGCCAAATATTGGTGATCTTCGTAGAGATATTTTAGAAGATTCTCATCACTCTAAATTTACCATTCATCCCAGTAGTAGTAAAATGTACGCGGATATGAAGCGACTTTATTATTGGGAGGGAATGAAACTCGATATTGCTAACTTTGTTAAGTGTTGCATGACTTTCCAACTCGTTAAGGCCGAACATCAAAGGCCTGGTGGGTTATTGCAACCTTTAGAAATTCCAATTTGGAAGTGGGACCAAATTTCCATGGATTTTATAGATGGCCTTCCCCGTTCTCGTTCGGGTCATGATAGCTTATGGGTGATTGTTGATAGGCTTACTAAATCTGCCCATTTTATTCCCGTTCAATCTAATCGAACCGTTCCTCTTTTGGCCAAAATATTTATCAAAGAAATTGTTAAATTGCATGGTGTTCCTACTTCTATTGTTAGTGATCGTGATCCATTGTTTACTAGTGGATTTTGGAAGAGTCTTCAAAAATCTTTAGGAACGAGGCTTAATTTTAGCACCGCTTATCACCCCTAGTCCGATGGACAAACTGAGCGTGTGAATCAAACTCTTGAAGATCTTCTTCGTGCTTGTGTTCTTGATTTTGATGGAAATTGGGAAGATCATATTTCACTTGTTGAATTTTCCTATAATAGTAGCTTCCAATCTAGTATTGGTATGGCACCTTTCGAGGCACTCTACGGAAGGCCATGCCGATCTCCTTCTTGTTGGCTTGAGGCCGGTGAGAAGCTGGTTTTAGGTCTTGATTTTATTCGTGATTCCACAGAGAAAATTGAACTTATTCGTCATAGGATGAAAGAAGCCCAGAGTAGAAAAAAAATCCAATGACGATAACCGGAGAAGGAAGTTAGAATTTTCTGTGGGAGATCTTGTGTTCATTCGTGTTTCACCTACGAAAGGTGTTGTACGTTTCAGTCGATCGGGAAAACTAGCGCCTCGATATATTGGGCCACTTCCTATCACCGAACGTATTGGTTCCATGGCTTATCGCCTTTTATTACCGGCTCAGTTTTCTGCTATGCATGACGTGTTTCACGTTTCTCAACTTCGGAAATGTCTTCGAGATTCCGATTCTATTCTTGAGCCCGGTGTTGTGGAAGAGATTGAAGTTTCGCCTAATTTAACTTATGAGCAACATCCTATTCGTATCATTGCTTCGGAAGTCAAACGACTTCGAAATAAAGATGTTCCGCTTGTTAAAGTTCAATGGTCTTCAAATCCTAAGGATTGTTCTTGGGAACCTAGAGAGTACATCGAGCGTACACATCCGGACTTACTTTCTCGTGCTCTTTGAGGTGAACTTCTTATTTCAAACTTCTTTTGCGTTGAATATGCTTTTATGGTTGTTACTATATATCTTCTTCTTAAAATATTACGAGGACGCAATTTCTTTAAGGAGGGGAGTCTGTAACAACCCGCATATTTATCGGTTTTATATTTAAATATTTTATTTAAATATTTCATCGTTAGTCGGATTTTTAGTCCGAAAAGCTACTTTTTGCATACGGTCGAATTAGGACTCGGGACCACTCCCATTGAGTTTAAAATGCCGTTTGCGACCTTTTTGAGTATAAGCTTCGATATGTTTGGAGAAAGTTTATTTTTGCTACTTTTTACTTTGGGTTTGGTTTTTGGGCTCAGCCCTATGTTAACTTATACTCCAAAACTAAACCACTCTCCCCATTCTCCCTCACTTCTTTCTCTTTTCAGTTTTCTTAGCTTTAATGGTGTGAGAGATTGGAAATTAAAACTCCAAAACCCTAGCTTCCCTTGCAAATCAAATTCCTTGCTCCAAACTCAAGAAGAACCCATTGGTAAGCTTCTCTTCTTCTTCTCCAACTTATTCTCTTACCAATTTCAGAAATTCCTAAACCTAATTTTGGGAATGTTCTTGTTTTTGAGCTTAGATTCAAGCTCAATTGGGTTGTGTTGAAGAGAGGTTGGTTCTCCATTTGCTTTCAAGCTTCTTCTTGTTCGATTTTGTGAAAAGGTGAGATTTTTATCTCACATCTATGACTATAATTATCTTTGGTTGTTGGGTATGAATTCCTAACACTTCTTCATGCGCAATTGCTCTTGTTTTGGAATGGTTTTGTGAATACTCCAATTTTTGGGTTTTTAAGTCAAATTTGTGTGAAATCCTTTTATGGATGTTTGATCATTCTTTTGGTGATGCATCAAGGAAAATATAGGGCCGGGTTGCCGATTGGCATAAACCCTTAGAGCCAATGTTCGTCCGGTTGCATTTTGGAAGAGTTTGCCCTTCATTTACATAAGGCTGAAAAACAGCCCAGGCATGATTCAATCGACTGAAAACTCTGTTCAGTCAACTGAACCTGAAACCCGAGAGTTTCCAGGCATGATTCAGTCGACTGAAAAACTCTGCAAAGTCGACTGAAACTGGTAACAGAAAGTTTCCTGAACCTGGAAAATTTCCAGGCACAGGGTCAGTCGACTGAAAACTCTGTTCAGTCGACTGAACCTGCTGTTTGAGTCCAATTTGCCTTTTTGGATTGAAATTCCAATTTAAATCGATTCGTGATAATCCTATTTGTTGTTATCATCTATTATGACTTTGATGACTCTTTTTTAGGGATTTTTGAATATCCATTTCGATGGATCCTTTATCGATTTCTTTGGATTTTATTCACGTCTTCGTATGTGAATTTTTGTGATTGATTGTTCTTACAATCTTCTTCGTGATTTGTCACTTTAAAATATAAAGGTTTTCTATACTAGTAGTAAATATTAAAACTCTTTCCTCAAACGATTTCAATACTATTTTAATACCAAATTCGTTTATAAAACCGTTTTCCAATCTATTAGTATATACAAACCTTTACCTCACTCGTATGAGAAATCTAATTAAACGGCTTAGTAAAACAAGTGGTATGAAACGCTTGTGTTTACTTTGTCGGTTAATTCTTGGACTTGTTCGATTGAACCTCTTGTGACAATTTTCTAGTGGAGATTTACAGTTTGTTCGTAAATATTTAAGTTAAGCAAGTGGTTATGGGACATGAAGCTAAACTCATATATTTACTAGCTTAGTGTAATTGACACTTCTCGTTGATCATGACGATCATCTTTGTGATTTAGACTAGCAATGTGCGATGTCTCTTTGTCTGCGAGGGAGACTAAACCTTGTTTTGTGGAGTTTCGACTCAATTGTGATGGGGCAGCAACCCATGGTCTTCGGGCCGTTTGTGGAGCTTCGGCTCAATTTGTGATGGTTAGCGACCATGGAATTAGCGTTCCGTTTGTGATACACGTGTTGGTGAGCTTTATGCTCCCGTTTGTGATAGGCCTCCCCCCCCCCCTTTTGTGATTTCTGGACTTCTTGTGTAGATTTCTAGAATTTGTGTTTCACCAATTTTTCGTGATCTCCATTGATAAGTCTTATCGATATTTGTGCATTTGTGAATTTGTGTGTCATTGACTTTAGTGATTTCTGGATTTCTTGTGTAGTCTTCTGGAATTTGTGCGTCATTGACTTTTGCGATTGACATTGATATTATCGTCAATATTTGTGGTTTGCTGAACGAAATAAAGAGTATGAAACTTCTTGGATTCTTGTGTAGATTTTGTGATATTGATTAATCTCTTGTTGATTATCAACTACTTATATATCACAGCTTGGCCTTGTGATTATTATGTGTTTAGCCATAACTCTGATTCTATAGCGTTTCATCTGATATCTATAGTTAGACTGATCCGTTTATTATTTTCTTATTAAATAATACTCGGGTCAGACCGAGATGTTACAGGTGCTTCTGCTTGACTTCTCTCTTGGGATTGATTTCTCTTGCTTTTGGTTAACTACTTAGATTAGTAGTTTTTGTTGTATACATTTGAGATATAGACTCCATAATGTATACTTATTCCTTTGTGTAGTTCATGTAACTATTCTTTTGTGATATTGTGGATCTTTTTAGACCACTACTCTGATGTACACTTCCTAGTGTAATATTCATATTTATTTTCCGCCTTTGTGATATGAATTGTCTGTGACTGATTTGTGTTATGCTTATTTCTATATTGGTTTTCCGAAGGATTTATATAGCCACCGTGTAGTAGCTTTGAGTTTGTGTCGGTATGTGGGATTTCCTCTTGAAATAGAATGCATGTTATATTATCTGACATATCGGTGCTCGCGCAAAGAAATTACACGGATGGTCGCTCCTCAATAGCCTTATTCTCCGTGCTAGTCGACAGCATTCACCGTAATGTTCTTGGCTAGCGTGGGTATAGAGGTGGGGCGTCACAATATACACCGGCAGATTAACCAACATGCAATTCATATAAACCTACACAAACATATTTATTTAAGCAACAACTTATATTTAATTTTTTAAGAGTGTTACTCACCTGTCATTTGAAAGACAGAGCACAAAATTTGAGTTGCAGATTTTTTTTTCACTTGAGTGCTTGCTGTGCTCCAGACTTGCATGCAGGTTAAAGAAATTTGAATTTTGCTGTTAAAAACTTGCATGCAGGCCCAAGTTTCCAGATTGCAGAGGCCAAACCCAATTTTAAAAAATATGCAGGCCATTCAAAACTTGCTCTTCAAATCTCACTTTTATTTCCAGGTTGAAAGATGCATGCATGCATATGCTTGATTCCCAAATTTTATAGAAATGCAGAGGCTTCGTTTTGCTTTTGAAATGAATTTCAGGTGCAGGCTTTTGATTTTCTTTATATTTTGAGGAAGATAGTGCATGCTCTTGATTTACACAGTGGATTGCATGCTAGCTTTAGGAAATGGATTTTACAGTTTGCATGTTCGGAAAATGAATTACAGATTGGTGATTGTGCTTTGCAAACTGGGTTACAGGTAAATGAATTTAAACAAGATTTCTGGTTTTTAGAGGAAGTGTTAGAGTTGCAGATATGTTTGAATAAGTTTTCAGCTGAAACCCCTTTTTTTTCTTTTTTTTCTTAACTTTGAAAAAAAATGAACATTAGAAAAGAATAGAGCTTGAAGAAACATGCTTATATAAGATAAAAATTATTTATTGAAAAATCAAAAGAAAATCAAAAAAATAAAAATAAAAAATCACTTGTCCTAAAACATAACATTTGTCAAATTGAGTAAGTTATTAATTCACATTTGTCTCATTGGTTACCTAGGATATTAACACTTGTTATATACATAATTTACTTATTTTTATTTAATTTAAAAGTAAATAAAACCCCTTTTCTTTATTTGTTAATACTTACGTATTAATTATTTTCATATATAAATGTTATGCATTTCTTTTTAAAGAAAATGAAATAAATCAATTTATATAAAAATGAAAACTTATTTACAAGATTTATATATATTTATTAATTTGAATTTCAAAATTAAATCAAATTCAAATGCTATTTATACATTTAAAAATCCTAATTTTAAAACTAATTTATCAACATATTTTAAATTTAAAATAATAACACTGTCTTTTAGAATCTTATCTATATTTATATTTTTACATTTATTATTTGAAAATAACTCATTTATCAATTTTAAATCATTTATAAAAGAAATCATAAATTACTTGTCTTATCAACCTTAATTAAAAGAATTAATGTTTAATATATAATGAGTATTTTAAATTTTCATATAATTCCAAATTATAATTATTAAGCTATATTTAAAAAGAAATAAAATAAACTTTTGTTTATCTTATTAAAATTTAAACTATGCTTTAAAATATAATTTAAACAATTCAAAACAATTATTTAAGTATCTTAAAACCAAATAGTTAGCTATTAAATAGTTTTTGAATAGTTATTTATTAAATAAATAATAATCTCCAAATTATAAAAATGAATATCAGAATTTAAAAACAAGATTTTATTTGTTCATTAATCTAAAATCAAAACTTATCTATCTACAATATATATACATATATATTATAAATTGAAAGCAATTATTAGTTTTTAAAAGAAAAAATTTACCAATTAAACTTTTATTTAATTGGATTATTTAATCAAGTAAATTTTATTGACAAAATTTATCAAATCAATTTAATTTTAAATACAGATTATTAAATTGATATTGCCAAAATTTCCGGGATATCACATTCCTCCCCCCTTGAAAGAATTTCGTCCCCGAAATTTAAAAGCAAAGGTAATTTAATAATCTCATTAAAGATTTTAAATTTAAACACAAGCATATATCAATCATATGCTAACAACCAAAGCAACCAATTTATCTAATCAAACAAATTTAATTATCCAGACAAAATTCTGGATAAAATCTTCTTGAGTTTCCCCAAGTATATATATACTGGGATACTCGCTCTACAGAATCCAAACAATCTAAACTACGAAGCTACAGAGCTCCTTATCATCTAGATCTACAGAACTTGACAAGATATCAAGCTACAAACGAGTCTGACTCAACAATCAAACCTTCCTGAACAGCTGATTCCATAACCAGAAATAACTCATACGCATACTCCCCCAGAGATACGTGAATCTCATTGAATTCCAAGTTATCCAAACTGGCAATTCAACTCTTGAAAACCAAACACCAATCCAACCAAAACACAGAAGAGAGCCAAAACAAATCTCCGACTTCGGAATCCAATTTCCTTCGTCTCTTAACCACAAATCTCTTCGGATGATCCTGGGCTGCCCATATCCAATCTGATCAGCTTAACCTTCGCTGATGCCTCTAGAAACAAACAGAACCAAAAACAATCCAACAAAACGATCTCCTCAAGATCAATCCAAAACCAGATACACAACTTCACTCTTCAAACCTCCGAAGAACAAACATACTTATTTTATGGAAACACTTCCAAACTGCTACCGCTGCACAACTCTGATCTGGGATAGAAGAAAAATGCTGATGATGATCACTAGCATAAATTGGACAACATATCCCAGAATATGGTTCAACAGGTCCATATAAAGAAAACTTAGAAGTTCCACCAATCCTGAGCTGCTTCTCCAAACCTTATCTCGAGAAAGCATCCTTCTACTAGCTGAACCACTAGCTCCACTCCTGGAATCCAGACGATAATAAACTCAATCTCCCGATACAGACAAACCTCTGACTTCTCAGAAGATATCCAGAAAACTCTGATATCCCAAGAGATCACTCAACTATCCCAAGTCACTTTTGCGATCAACACAGACCAATTTCCAAAGAAAACTGTTCTCTCTTTCCAAAGAGAACAACTTACTCTTTAATTAGCCAATCCACCGAAGAAGGATCTACTCTGTTGCTTCTGAACTCTACCTTCAGAAAAACTGCTAAGCCAGAAGACTTCCGGCTGGCACACAGAACACTCCGAACTGCACTGCTGACATCGATGCCAAAGACTTCCTAATCCAAAGTTCTTCGAGAAACCTGGACCTCAAAGCCAAACACAAACAACTAGCTGAACTTAGCCACAACAACGAAGCAGACATATCTCCTAAAACTTGTTCCAAAGAAAACATCTTCGGAAACATCCATATTCACTACATCTCATCACGCAGCTACCACTTCCTGAGGTATCAAAATACCATCACATACTTCTGCCAAATCAACAGATCCAAACTCAACTCATCCAACTTCAAAGATAGACTCCGAACCTTAACAGGTTACCTTCAGAGATCGATGAAATCTCTACACCACTGCACAACTTACCCGAGACGGTATTAGATCTACAGTCTCGACAGATACACTTCCAACCTCAACATCAAACTCCAACCAATGGTAGTAGTCGTGTTACACACACCACTACCTTATCTACCTTTATAACCTATATTGGAAAACCTGAACAAGTTACCCAACAGATAGGTAGAAATAAATAAATAAATAAATAAATATATAGATATATATCAAAACTACAAATACTCTCTCTCAAGATAGACACCACTCCAGAGCCTAGGTATTCACTCAACCTAATGCTCTGATACCACTGTAACGACCCGCCATCCGTCTCCACAGAATGACGCATCATTAATAAGAAAGAAAGGGATAGAAAGAAAAAGAAAAGAAGAAGGAAGAAACAACAACAGAATCTCAACAGCGGAACAAATAAATTATATTAAAAATCAAAAGTATTACATAGATATATAACAACTATCAGAGTTACACAGATTATACATCTCATACTAGACAGTTATAAACACATGTCTACTTATTACAACATAGTACAAAACGACTCAAAACAAACGACTCACATATACCAACACAGCGGATTACTAGATATCTACAACGCAGAAGCCTCCTGCTCCATTTGCTCCTCCATAATTCGTCAAAGCTAACCTGCATCCCTTGGCTACTCATAAAAATATGAGTACCCAAGAGTTTATGAAAACAAAAATAAACTCCGGGTCAGACATGGGTCTGGTGTGAGTAACAGGTTAAAGTTGCTTAACTTTTGAAAAACCTTTGAAAGAAAGGTATCACGTAAGACTTCCCACACATAAACATGGAAAAGTTTTTCCCTTACGCTAATGAAAACATTTGATAGGAAATTCGATGATATTATAATAGGTCTAGGGTTTTCAAGTAAATAAGAAATAGCCGAAATTGTTACATATTAAATTCCAGCTACAAGCCACAAAAGTGGGTAATACAATCAAAATCGTTGGCACTCATTGGAGTTTGGATTCCATATAATGGCAGGGCTACTGGGGTACCGCCCGTCACAGTACGTGGCCTAGATCACCGTACCGAGGAGTACGCCCGCTCCCCCGCAACATAAGGCCGGACCATCGCTTACTGGACAGTCCCGA
Organism: Allium cepa; assembly: GCA_030765085.1. Taxonomy (NCBI): domain Eukaryota; kingdom Viridiplantae; phylum Streptophyta; class Magnoliopsida; order Asparagales; family Amaryllidaceae; genus Allium; species Allium cepa. The sequence continues at coordinate 10,384,354 of CM060937.1, forward strand.
ACAAGACAACCCCGACAGTTGTCGCGAACCAACCGCCCACACAACCGAATAAAAAGGAACTTCTAGACAGGTGTAAATCTCGCTCTCCAGTGGGAGCTAACCACGAACCCTTGCTGCACCTCCCCTATTTTAGCCATTCCCGGTTGATGAGGCTTGAGGCTACGATTACCTTTAGAGAACACATCTCTTAGAATGCTCATCGTCCACCTGACGATGTTCTGATAGCATTCAATCTATACAAGTTAGTTCCGAGTTCGAACGAAACCGAAGGCATTATCTCATTACACTCATTTTGGAATCACCCTCAGAGTTAACGACGATAACCCTTGCACTCTAAATCTCCTTCTCGAGCCTATGAGAACTAGCTCCGCCAAACTCATCACGGAATCACCCTTAGAGTTATACTGACGTATAGCCTACACCTCGAGTCTTCACTCTTCACAAGAGATCACGACCTATCGTTAATTTGGATCGATGTGGTTTTCGGATATCCAAATATGGAAACCCGATCCCGGTCTCATCGAAATCCAAAACGTGTCTTTTAGTTCCAAGTTGTTTTAAGTTTAAAACAATTAAATAAACTATCTATATACAAACGGATAGATAATATCATCACAATAGATAATCATCACCACAGATAATCCATATTATCATTATCAGAAGATAATCCAATTCATCATCACAATGCAACCAATGCATCCATATCACATATCATTACTAATCTCATATCTGAGATTCAAACCATTCAAGGAAATCTATATCATCCATATATAAACAAGGACTTATAATCACACCATATATAATTAATTTAAAATGAATTAAATTATTTATATCATCTCTAATTAATTAAAATAAATTAAATTAATTACCTCAATCTAAAATCCTGCTCACACAACTATTGATTTCAAATGAATTAATTAATTAATTAACCACTAATTAATTCCCTTGATTTATCACCCTTGATTAATCAACCTTTTATTATATTCAAGTAATTAATTTCACAAATTAATTATTCTTAATCAAATATTGTAATTAACCTCTTATTACTCCATTAATTAATTAATTATAATTAATTACATTAATTCTTAATTAATTACAATAATTAATTACTTTAATTACTTATCATTAATTAATTAATCTCAATTAATTAATCCTTAATCACATCATTAATTATATTAATTAATGATTCCTTATTACATTTAAATTAATTAACTTCATTAAGTAATTAACCTTAATTATTAATCACTTTGATTAATTAACTTCAGTAATTAACCATTTTTAATTTCTGCATTGAGTAAATTGAATACCCCTAAATTAATTATAAATTATATCATTTTATTAGTAATTAATTATCCTTAATTAATTACTTAATTATTTTCCAAAGAACTTAATCAATAATTGGTTAAATTAATTATACCAAGTAATTAATTATTAATTTCTTTCACAAAGAAATAATCCTCCATAATAATTTCACAAACAATTAACCTCAATTCTTCATACTTTAAATAAATTACATTCTTTAATTACTTATCTTAATTACTTCCCTAAGTAATTATTAATCTTATTACCCATCATTAATTAATTTAAAATAATCAAATAAATTAATTAATTACCATTAGTAATTAATAACTTTAATTACATCACATAGTAATCATACTTAACCCAATACCATAATGATTATTTAATTTAATTAATCTAATTAATTGTCAAAATTAATTATTTAAATTAATTAATAAATAATCCCAAGTTAATGACCTTCATTAACTCATCATCAATTTCTTTAATTACCTTACTTAAGTAATTAATCATTTATTAATCACAAATTTATTAATACTTAATAATCATTTAATTAATCACTAATTATTAAATTAATTAAGTTTTCACTTAATTAATTCTAACCTCTTGATTAATTTCTAATCATTAATTAAAAACATAACTAAATTAATTAATGATCATATTCCCAAATAAATTAATTTTAATTAATTAACCTTAATCTTAATTAATTCAAAATCCTTATTTAATAAATTAAATTAAATAAATTAATTAATCTTCTAATTACCTTATTAATTTAATAAACCAAAATCATTTAAATCTTTGATTTATTACAAGAAAACTTTTCTTATTAATAATTTCATTATTATTAACCAAGTAATATTTAAAACAACTTACTTTAAAATTTGTTTCCAAATTTCACTTTAAAATTTAAATTTAAAATGAAAACCAAATTTAACTTTATCAAAGCTTTAAAAACATTCTAAAACCTTCTTAAAACTTATGCTAAATAATTTCTCATTTTATAAAAGAAATTTAAACCCATATTAAATTTTAAGATTCAAATCATATTTAACTATGTTTCAAAGTTGTTTAAAACATTTAAAATATTTAAAACTTCTTTTCTTTTCAAAACCTGATTCAAATTTGATTCTTGTTTCCAGATTTGAATTTATGTTTAAATCTTCTATTTTAATTTAAAGCTTCAACTTTAAATTTAATTATTTAAACCCTTTTAAATGTTGCTTAAATATTTTAATTTAAAAAGTTTAAATTAAAATTTCAAATTTGGATTCAAATCTCATTTGAAATTCATACCTTAAGTTTTGATTTAAATTCTGTTTTAAAACCCTGCATTTAGATTTTAAAACAAACATTTAAATTTAAAACTACAGCTTTCAAAAACCTGTAATCAAAGAAAATAAAAACCCGAGTTTCCCCCTGTTCTACTTCGAGTAAAAACCAAATCAACTTCGAGTAAAAACTCGATTTACTCGAGTATTAACCAGAGTGCAAAACTACTGCAAACCCCAAAACTCCCATGTCACCATCTTCTTCACCGTGCACATGCATGGTGGTCTTGGCCACCTCCGGCCACTACCCAGGTAACAAGCAGGTCAACGCTTGCACCCCGATCCGCCCACGACCATCAGAACCCCACAAAAATCATCAAATCGAACTTGAGTTTCCCAAACCATAACCTGAAACAACTGCAACAGTTTAAACTTCAACCCCAAACCTAGAAATCGCCCATCCTCTCTCCTCCGACCATCAGAGGCTCTACAACGACGTCCAACTCCTCTTCGACACCCAAGCAGCCATTACCCAAAAATCACTGCACTCGGTTCCCTGTAGTCTCCCCATAGATCAAATCACTACAGTGCCTCAAAACTAGGTTTAGGAATCAATTTCGACCACCACCTTCACCACAGTGAATTTCCACCACCACCCTCATTTTATCCTACATCACTAACCCCTAATCCATCACCAGAAGTAACCGCGACCACCCTGACCCTTTAGAGCATCAGCAAAAACCCCAAAATCAATTTCCAGAGAAAACAAAACTGCTTTTCAATTCTGCCCTTAAAATTTGTAATTTGATTTTTAAAAATCATGATTTAGTATAAGCATTTATAATTTAATCCTGAGTTCATGATTTCATAAGTTTGAATTTTCCCAAAATTTAAACTTTACTACTTATTTTAGATTACAGAGAAAAATTACAATTAATTTAACTTAAGTACAATTTAAAGTTTTCTTTACAATCAAACAATCAGATATTATTTGAACCTTAAATCCTAACATAACTTGTTTAAAAGAAAAAAATGGATTTTTATTAGAATCTTTACTTCTGAAGTTAAGTACATGAAGGAACATTTTCATAGCACATACAGTTCTATCATTAGTATGCATATATATAGTAATGTATTTAAGATCATATACACAGGCAGATTAACCAACATGCAATTCATATAAACCTACACAAACATACTTATTTAAGCAACAACTTATATTTAAATTTTTAAGTGTGTTACTCACCTGTCATTTGAAAGACAGCACAAAATTTGAGTTGTAGATTTTTTTTTAACTTGAGTGCTTGCTGTGATCCAGACTTGCATGCAGGTTAAAGAAATTTGAATTTTGCTATTAAAAACTTGCATGCAGGCCCAAGTTTCCAGATTGCAGAGGCCAAACCCAATTTTTTTTAAAAGCAGGCCATTCAAAACTTGCTTCAGATCTCACTTTTATTTCTAGGTTGAAAGATGCATGCATGCATATGCTTGATTCCCAAATTTTAAAGAAATGCAGGGGCTTTATTTTGCTTTTGAAATGAATTTCAGGTGCAGGCTTTTGATTTATTTTATATCTTGATTTACATAGTGGATTGCATGCTAGCTTTTGGAAATGGATTTTACAATTTGTATGTTTGAAAAATGAATTACAGATCGGTGATTGTGCTTTGCAAACTGGGTTATAGGTAAATGAATTTAAACAAGATTTCTGGTTTTTAGAGGAAGTGTTAGAGTTGCAGACATGTTTGAATAAGTTTTCAGCTGAAACCCTTTTTTTTTCTTAACTTTGGAAAAAAATGAACATTAGAAAAGAATAGAGCTTGAAGAAACATGCTTATATTAGATAAAAATGATTTATTTAAAAATCAAAAGAAAATAAAAAAAAGAACACTTGTCCTAAAACATAATATTTGTCAAATTGAGTAAGTTATTAATTCACATTTGTCTCATTAGTTAACTAGGATATTAACACTTGTTATATACACAATTTACTTATTTTTATTTAATTTAAAAGTAAATAAAACCCCTTTTCTTTATTTTTTAATACTTATGTATAAATTATTTTCATATATAAATGTTTATGCATTTCTTTTTAAAGAAAATGAAATAAATCAATTTATATAAAAATGAAAACTTATTTACAAGATTTATATATATTTATTAATTTGAATTTCAAAATTAAATCAAATTCAAATGCAATTTATACATTTAAAAATCCCAATTAAAATAATAACATTGTCTTTTAAAATCTTATCTATATTTATATTTTTACATTTATTATTTGAAAATAACTCGTTTATCAATTTTAAATCATTTATAAAAGAAATCACAAATTACTTGCCTTATTAAACTTAATTAAAAAAATTAATGTTTAATATATAAAGAGTATTTTAAATTTTCACGTAATTCCAAATTATAATTATTAAGCTATATTTAAAAAGAAATTAAATAAACTTTTGTTTATCTTATTAAAATTTAAACTATGCTTTAAAATATAATTTAAACAATTCCAAACAATTATTTAAGCATCTTAAAACCAAATAGTTAGGTATTAAATAGTTTTTGAATAGTTATGTATTAAATAAATAATAATCTCCAAATTATCAAAATGAATATCAGAATTTAAAAACAAGATTTTATTTGTTCATTAATCTAAAATCAAAACTTATCTATCTACAATATATATACATATATATATTATAAATAGAAAGCAATTATTAGTTTTTAAAAGATAAAATTTACCAATTAAACATTTATTTAATTGGATTATTAAATCAAGTAAACTTTATTGGCAAAATTTATCAAATCAGTTTAATTTTAAATACATATTATTAAATTTATATTGCCAAAATTTCCTGGATATCACACAAAACGTAATATAATTTGTTAAAAGTATATCAAAAAAATCAAAGCTGTAACACCCTTAATTTTTTATAACATTATTCGTGAGATTTAATTAGATAAATTAAATAGAATAATGTAAATAATTTGAGTGATAAGGAGATTGAGATTTGAAAATAAAATAAAGGATCGTGCTTAATTGTTTAAATGGTCTTAAGAAAGGTTTGTAGGCTAATTAAATAACACAATGGCATTTTAGGAAAATAGCCGCACCTTATATACACATATCCATTCATTTTAACGTTTACTTTCATTTCACAAAAACAAACATAAAACATAAAAGGAATAGCTGGCCATTACAATGAAAAAAAGAGAAATTCAATCAAAAGCCAAGGATTAAAGCTACAGGAAATTAATCTCCAACAAATATAAAAGTCCTTTTCATAATCATAGTGAATAATAGTTTTAATCAACTCAATTTTGTTTTATAGTCATTTGTTTTCGGGTTTAAGATTAAATTCATTTTAATGATGTTTTGGATGATGATATGCTTGGGTTTTATGTAATATTAAATTCAAATAAGGTTATTTGATGTAACGACCCAGAAATTTTGATAACTAAAATTTGAATATTTAATTAATTTTAAATATTAATAAGTGAATTTATAAGTCAAATAAATTTTATTTTGAATTATTGGATTTAATTGAATAATTAAATCGATAATTTAATACGTTAAATTATGGAAATAATTGAAAATTGGGTTAAATATGATTGAAAATGATTTGTAAAATTTTATTTTATCATATGGGAGTTAGAACGATATTTTAGAACTTTTAAAATCGAATTAAAAGTTAATTTGTGAAAATTGAATATTTTAATATTAAAATCGACTAGTAAAAATAGTCAATTTTTGAACAGTCTCAGAATTGAACGAAACCAGTTCCATTGGATCCGTAATAGTTAGTTATTACCGGATTTCAATTTTCGTGTCAATCGGAGCTATCGTTTGAGCGTGGCAGCTCGAAACGCATCGATCTATTTTTAATTTAAATTTGACGAGCTAAAATAGCCATTTTTCAAAAAGTCTCGGATTTCGACGAAACTAGTTTCATCGGATCCGTAATGTGATATTATTGTAAGGTTTCAAATTTCAAGTCAATTGGATTTACCGTTTGTCCGGTACGAATTAAAACGCCTAGAAATCGACTTAAATCGGTTTGATTTAAATTGAGCGTTTACAGCCGTAACTCGCACATACTTCCGAATTAGCTTCCGAAACCTGTTCCATTGTGTCCGGAACGTGGGGTAAACCTTAGAAACGCTGGTTACGGCGCGTAAATCGTAGTTCGGAATTTCCGGATGAATAGTGTCGAACGAAACTCTATAAATAGACCAACACCTCTCTCTCTTCATTAAAAATAAAAATAAAAATAAAACATGAAACACTAGCCGCCATCCCCCCTGAACGGCCAGAAACATCCCAACTTCCACCTCGATTATCTCCTCATCCATCGACATTTACCAACAACTTTCAACTAGAGAATCGAAGAGCATGAAGAGATCTTTAATATCAACGGTCAAGATCGCGAATGGCTTCACGAATCAACGGGAATTTGTGTTCAAAGGGCTGTAGTTCATTCTCGAACTGCGTGCTACAGGGATGGCCGAGCTCTATGAGCTTCAGGCCGAGCATAGCTTGTGGAAGGAGCTTCGAGATGAAGGTGGTTTGATGTGATTTCGTCGAGAAATGAGGTTGTAAAGTGAAAACCTAATTTCATGCTATGGGTTTCTATATAGTTCGGCCTTGGCATCATGTTCTGGAGCAAGAAAACGTGGAGGGGGAAGAAGAAAACGTGCGGGCCTGATAAGGAGGGTATAGATCCAACGGCAGATATTAATCTAGGTTATAAAATTTTAAATTTATGTTGTATTTGTGTATATAAATACGAGCAAACTTCAAAAATTCATAACTTTTTCATACGAGGTCAAAAACGCGCGAAACCAGTTGCGTTGGAATCGTATGGACGAGCATTACGCGATGGAGTTGGTTTGGAGTCGTTTGGAGTTAGTGAGAATTTTGGGTAAAATTAAACGCGCGTTTAATTTAATTCGAAATAAAAGCTGAAACGGAAATTAAAATCAAGGTGAGAACTTCTCACTCAATCGAATCAGTTTCGATTTTATTTTAAATAGTTAGATTTAAAATATTTGAATGCATGTTTGAATGTTGATTGATATCTATTGATTGTTAAAATAGACATTATACGCCGTTAGTAAGCGGATGTTATTTAATGAAAACATATACCGCGAATATTTCATAAACAGTGAAATTGGTATTATAAATAATATCAATATATGTATATTGGCATATGTATATATTGCAGTTGATTGATTCCCCGCATTTTTTAGCGGATGAGACCCTAGTACGCCGTTATTAAGCGGATAATATTTAATAAGAACATATGCCGCGATAATTTCGTACTGGAGCGAAATTGGTATTGTGCTAATGTTTTTGGATGCAGGAAAACAGGTTGGAGGGATCCAACTGGATTCCTCAACAGTTTTTATTTAATTTCAGATATTTTGATATTTGATTGATTATCATATCGATATATGATATCGTTGTAGTCGTGATTGACTATTTGGTGTGTAACATCATTGGACCCAGATTTTGGGATTTTAAAATGATTTTTAAAGTGATTTTTGAAAATATACTATATTTTTGGAATTGATCTATTTTAAATAAATAAACGTTATAATTTTTAATGTTATAAAAATTATGGTTTTTGTGAAATATAGTTAAAAGCTGATTTTTGAGAAATGTGAATTAATGATTTTTATAAAATAGTTTAAATTGGATTTTTGAACATATTATAAAAGTTTAAATATAGGATTTATAAAATTTGATTATTTTATAAATCAAGAGAATGGTGAAATAATAAAGGAAATTAAAGACGTTTTAAAGAATAATATAAATTGATTTATATTAAGAGATTTATAAATGGATATTTATAAATTGAAATATAGACATTATAAAACGAGTTTTTATAAGTGTTTGAATGAAGTGAAAATGAATTTCATAAATGAATGAAATTTATAGAATTATAAACTGTGAAGTTATAAATAAAATTTATAAATAGTAAGATTTATAAATTGGTGAAGTTAATTGAGGAATAGATTTGGGTGAATAATTGAATCTTATAAGTTATAAGATTTATAATTATGAAGTTCAAAGGAACGATTTTTGTAAACGAATAGATTATAAGTATTTAACTTATAAGATGAACTGTTAGTATATCATTGAGTTATAAACTGGAATAGGTTAATAAAAGAATTTATAAAAAGGAAGTTTTTATAAACAAATAGAAATGGAATTTATAAACGTTGTTTTATAAATTCACAAATGACTTATTTTGACAAGAAAATTTGTTGAGACCTATAAATGGAGTTATATTCACATTTTTGAATAGTGAATAATCCTTTGAATTAAAATGAATAAAAGGATGAAATTGTTAATGAAGTATATTCACGTTTTTGAATAGTGAATAACACGTTAAAGAAATTGTTTTGAATGTGATATTGAAATAGAATTAAAACGATCTGACGAAGTTTTAATTGTGTTGAGATTCGAAACCATAGATTTCAACATTTATTGTTGAAATAGACGTTTTCGAGAAATAGAAGGAAATAATGGACTATAACACTGTTGTTATAGTAAATGATTTCCGAAAGGAAATGTTTTGTATAGTATTGGGATTTATATATCTATTTTAATTTCGAATCCCTATACTAGTGATTTTGGGACGTCGTAACGATGTTTTACGTAACATTCGTTTTGGCCCAAATAAATATGTTTAAGAGAATGATTTCCTTAATAGAATGAAATATATACTTAATTTCGATTGAAGTATATTGAATATTTTCCAAGTGTTGAAAATAAATAAAAATTGTGAATTACTTATGAATAAATAAGTATGGGAATGTTTTTCCAATGTGAAATGAAACGTTTAGAGAATTTATCTTTTTGAAGATAAATTGAAATGAATAATTGAAATCGAATATTCATTGATATTTTGGAATTATAAATTCACTAAGGAATTTATAAAGGAAGTGGGATTTGTTTAAAAATAAATATTGATTTATTTTTGAAGTATTGAAATTTTATATCTTGTAAAGATATTTTGGAAGATAAATAATTTGGAAAATTATTTGGAAACTGGTGATGTGTGCATATCCAATGATAGTTCAATAACCGACTATCAATATTTCCCTTTGAATGGGTAATTGATATGATTTGTTTGAATGTGAATGCCACACTTATTTTTGAATAAGCGCTCACTATTCGGGTTAACCGGGAAAGGACCATGGGGTCGTATAACCCATTCCGAATATGTGATACGTCGTTGTGAATTGCATTGAAGATCGGTGTTGAAGACCCGGTATTTGCGAGAGCGATAGGATGAACTATCGATTGACTCTGCACCGAGTAGCTACGGTATTGAGTTCTCCATATGTGATGGTGAGTCCGATCAGGATTGTGAATATCCGGATTGCAAGGACCTCTTTGTAAGTGCCTTCGGTTTTGTTCGATCCCGGAACAGACTTGTATGGATTGTGTGTCTGACATTACAAGTTGAGATGTAAAGCCGATTTCTTTCAAATATATTTCTGTTGGTGGCGGAGAATTTATTCTTTTAGCTTAACACCCTTCTCTGAGACGTACGAGCTCAGAGGTTATGTAGTTGAATGTTATCAGCGATATATTCCCAATTTGGTAATGTGACATGCTGAGTGATGCTGAAATGATCATTGTGTTGATTATTTGTGATAGGATCGTTTATTTGATCGTCTATCCTTGTGATCATTGTGTTGATCATTTGTTGACCCAAAGCATGGCTTTTGTATAAAGTATGTTTTTGTGGACGTGACTTCGTTGAACCTCACACCCCGGAAATGGTCAAAACAGGAAAGATGCAGCAAGGTTATGAGTGGGTAGCACCCTTTAGGGTATGTACATTTCCTTCTGGATAGAGGTGGTATCATGGTATGGAGCCCAGATATTTAACCTATGTGGTTACTACGAATTTATTACTTTGTGGTTGTTGGTTTTCGGGATCCCGTGAGAAAGGTCGTTTACGATCGGGGAATGGCGTGCTCGTGTCAGTAGTTACCCAGTTAGGGGTAACCCGGCCTTGTGTTGGCAGAGTTCCGGTTTGGTTCTCGGGGATGTCTTTCCAGAGGCATTCTCATGTGGCAATGGGAAGTTCCTTGGCCTGACCATTTATTGGAAATCCAAAGAAACAATACGAAACTTGTACGGTTTTAGTTGTAGAACCTGCCATCTAATATGGTAGCTATTAGTAGGCATAATATAATGGTATCTATGCTGGCTAAGATTTATATTCTACTTTCGAAATGAATTTCTTCTACACTATGCACTAATAATAATATCAAAATTGATTTGATTTTAATACGTATCAAGCATCTTTGACTATCATAAGGAGAAATCTTCTCCAAGTCTGCGTTTGCATTGTGTGTGTGGCAGGAGGTCTTATGGTAGTCTCATTTTTAAAAGCATTGCGAATTGAAATAAAAATATCTCTCTGTTTTGATTTTAAAGATAAATAAACTGTTTTGAGTTCTCACACCAGTCACATGACTGACTTGGAGTTTATTGTTTTCCTTCCTAAACTCTGGGTGCCCACCAATTTCCACACGGGCAGTCAAGAGTTAGGTTTATCAGGATATTCTGGATATTCTAGAGTTGCTGGAGGCAAGCTGGATGGCATGGCGTATTACTAGTTTTGTAACGACCCAGAATTTTTGATAACTTGAATTTGAATATTTAATTTATTTTTAATATTAATAAGTGGAATTTTTAAGTCGAATAATTTATTTATCGGATATTGGATTTAATGGGATAATTTAATCGATAATTTAATAGTGAAATTCCAGAAATAATTAGATATTGGGTTAAATATGATTTGAAATGATTTGGAAAATTTTGTTTTATCATATTGAGGTTATAGAAATGTTTTAGAACTTTTAAAATTGAATTTGGAATTAATTTGTGAAAAGCGAATATTTTAATATTTAATTATCGACTGAAAAATAGCCAATTTTTGAACAGTCTCAGAATTGAACGAAACGAGTTCCATTGGATCCGTAATAGTTAGTTATTATCGGATTTCAATTTTCGTAGCAATCGGAGTTGTCGTTTGACCGTGGCAGCTCGAAACGCATCGATATCGTTTTAATTTTAATTCGGCGAGTTAAAATAGCCATTTTTCAAACGGTCTCGGATTTCGATGAAACCAGTTTCATCGGATCCGTAATGTGATATTATTGTAAGATTTCAAATTTCAAGTCGATTGGATTTATCGTTTGTCCGGTACAAGCCAAAACGCCTAGAAATCGTTTAAATCGGTTTTTAATTTAAATTGATCGTTTAATTCCATATCTCACACATACGATCGAATTAGCTTACGAAACCTGTTCCATTGTGTCCGGAACGCGGAAAAACCTTAGGATCGCCTGTCGGAACGCGTAGATTGGAGGTCGTTTGCATAAGTTGTTAACAAGAGAATTTTATTAATAAAATAATATTAAACCATATTATATATTCAATTAATTTTCCAAAACCCTAATACACTATCACCAGCCGCCTCCTATAGGTCCAATGGCCGAAATCATCCCATTTTCTCCTCTCAAAATCTCCAAATCCGCTCATCGAATCGAGAAACTTCCAACATGAAAGTTGTAGAGCATGGTGTGGACTACAGATCCAACGGTGGATCTCAGCTATCGTCGCCGTTTGGAGGCAGGATGGGCCGCGTCTCCTGGGAGTTGCGCACGCAACTCGAGGCATGGGCAGGGGCCGAGTGTGGCCGCACTTGGGTCGAAGGTGGAGGAGGTTTAGAGCTTCGTAATGGCGCTCCCTGATCGTGTTTTCGTGCATCGTGGTGGTCGTGGCCTTTAACCCTAGTTTTTGGTTCATGGGTTTGCTTGCGTTCATCATCCTGTAGCCGTGCGCGTGAAGGTAGAGAGGGAGAGGGTGAAGTGGAGATGTGCGGCCAGGATTTGCAGGTTGAAAATTTTGAAATTTAAATGTAAATTAATTTTAGTTCAAATCGTATAACTTTAAACTGCGATATATTTTTGCTGCGAGGTCCGATTTGGGCGAATCAAAGTGCGTTGGGATCGTATGGTCGTGCTCTTCGCGATGAAGCCAGTTTGGAGTCGATTGGAGCTCGTTTGAATTTCGGGTAAAATTAAACGTTCGTTTAATTTTATTCGAAACGAACGCCGAAACAGAAATAAAATCAAGGTGAGAACTCCTCACTCGATCGAACCGTTTGGTTTAAAATTTTAAATAGTTAATGTTGATTGATGATTGCTATTTGATTGTGGTAGTAGATATAGTAGGATATATACTATATATAGCAATATATATATATTGGCATATGTATATATTGGATTTGATTTCCCGCCTCGTATAGCGGATGAGACCCTATTGCGCCGTTAGTAAGCGGATAATATTTTATAAATCCCATATACCGCGATATTCCACCTTGAAGTGGTATTGGTATTGTGCTAATGTCTGTGGATGCAGGGAAACAGGTTGGAGGGATCCAGCTGGATTCCTCGCAAATATTTAGTTGTTTATAAATATTGTGTTGATTGTTAACTATCATATCGATATATGATGTTTATTCCCGTGATTGACCATTTGATGCGGTTGCATCATCGGATTCATTTTTAGAAAAAAAATTAAAAGTACCGATTTTGAATTTAAAAGGATTTTTAAGTAATTTTTCAAGTATATGTTTTATTAAGTTTTGAACTTGATTCATTTTAAATAAATTAAGATTTTAAATACTAAAGTTATAAAACTATGATTTTTATGGAATATAACCAAAAGGAAAATTTTAAAATAAATAGATTTATAAAATAGTTAAATTGGGTTTTTGGGTAATTTTTATTAATAGTTTATGTAAAAGATTTTATAAATTGATATCTATAAATTTAAAATTTTTGGAATTATAAGACGGGTTATTAAGTGTTAAAATGAAGTATAAAAATGGATTTCATTTAAACTATAGTTTTATAAATTATGAAAGTTATGAAATGAATTGATGTTGAAAATAAAAGTTTATAAGTAATCAACTTATAAAATGGCTTTGGGCATTTAAAAGGGGATTTTTATAGAAATTGTTAATAAAGGAGGTTTTTATAAGTTGAAAACTATTATAAAAGGTGAGAAATCTTATCAGTAATAAGATTAACAATTTGTGAAGTTTTAAAAGGAACGACTTGGTAAATAAATAATATTTTAAGTATTTGACTTATAATACGAACTTTTGGTATAGAAATTGGGTTTATAAATTGAATTGGCTTAATAAAAGAGATTTCTAAACCGAAGTTATTAATAGAAATAGAATCTATAAACGTTGTTTATAAATTTGAAATCAATGGAATTTGATAAATTGAATTTAGAATTTGTTAAAGGAGTTATATTCACTCTTTTAAACGATGAATATATTATTAAGTCAAATGGGCATGTTTTGGGAGAAGAATGTTTTAAAGGGAATTTCAAAACGATTTAAAGATGCTTTAAAATGCATTAAGTATCGAAAACCTGGATTTCAACATTCATTGTTGAAATAGACGTTTTCGGGAAATAGAAGGAAATGAACACGTAGATTTCAACATTCATTGTTGAAATAGGCGTTTTCGAGAAAATAGAGAAACGGTGGACTATAACACTGTTGTTATAGTAAATGGTTTCCAAATGGAAATATTTTGTGTAGTATTGGAATTTATGTTTCTATTTTTATTTTTAATCTCTATACTAGTGATTTTGGGTGGTCGTAACGATGTTCTACGTAACATTCGTTTTAACCCAAATAAAAGTGAATAAAAGAATGTTTAAAAAAAAAAAATGAAATATATATTTAACTATGGGTTAAGTATATTGAATATTTTCAAATTGTTGAAAATAAATAAATTTGTGGATTACTTATTTTTAAATAAGTATGGAAATGCTTTTCCAATATGAAATGGAACGTTTTTGAGGATTCATCTTTTAAAGGTAAATTGAAAGCGAATAATTTGAAATCGAGTTGAGAATCGTATATTAGTAAATATTTGGAATTTAAATTCACTATGGAATTTATAAAAGGAAGGGAAATTTGTTAAAAAATAAATATTGATTTATTTTGAAGTATGGAAATGAATTTACGAATTTGGAACGTAAATTTAAAATAAATCGGTAAAGACTTATTTGATGATTTGAAATTTGTTTTCAAAGGGTATAAATGATGTAAAGTAATTTGAAATTGGTTTTCAAATGGTTGAAGTGTGAAATTATATCGTGTAAAGATATTTTGGTAAAACAAATAATTTGGGCAATTATTTGGAAGGTGTATGTATACATATCTTGTGAAGATATTTTTGGGATTGAATAATTTTGGAAAATTATTTGATGTTCGTATTATAAGTCAAATACTTAAAATATTATTTATTTACCAAGTCGTTCCTTTTAAAACTTCACAAATTGTTAATCTTATTACTGATAAGATTTCTCACCTTTTATAATAGTTTTCAACTTATAAAAACCTCCTTTATTAACAATTTCTATAAAAATCCCCTTTTAAATGCCCAAAGCCATTTTATAAGTTGATTACTTATAAACTTTTATTTTCAACATCAATTCATTTCATAACTTTCATAATTTATAAAACTATAGTTTAAATGAAATCCATTTTTATACTTCATTTTAACACTTAATAACCTGTCTTATAATTCCAAAAATTTTAAATTTATAGATATCAATTTATAAAATCTTTTACATAAACTATTAATAAAAATTACCCAAAAACCCAATTTAACTATTTTATAAATCTATTTATTTTAAAATTTTCCTTTTGGTTATATTCCATAAAAATCATAGTTTTATAACTTTAGTATTTAAAATCTTAATTTATTTAAAATGAATCAAGTTCAAAACTTAATAAAACACATACTTGAAAAATTATTTAAAAATCCTTTTAAATTCAAAATCGGTATTTTTAATTTTTTTTTCTAAAAATGAATCCGATGATGCAACCGCATCAAATGGTCAATCACGGGAATAAACATCATATATCGATATGATAGTTAACAATCAACACAATATTTATAAACAACTAAATATTTGCGAGGAATCCAGCTGGATCCCTCCAACCTGTTTCCCTACATCCACAGACATTAGCACAATACCAATTCCACTTCAAGGTGGAATATCGCGGTATATGGGATTTATAAAATATTATCCGCTTACTAACGGCGCAATAGGGTCTCATCCGCTATACGAGGCGGGAAATCAAATCCAATATATACATATGCCAATATATATATATTGCTATATATAGTATATATCCTACTATATCTACTACCACAATCAAACAGCAATCATCAATCAACATTAACTATTTAAAATTTTAAACCAAACGGTTCGATCGAGTGAGGAGTTCTCACCTTGATTTTATTTCTGTTTCGGCGTTCGTTTCGAATAAAATTAAACGAACGTTTAATTTTACCCGAAATTCAAACGAGCTCCAATCGACTCCAAACTGGCTTCATCGCGAAGAGCACGACCATACGATCCCAACGCACTTTGATTCGCCCAAATCGGACCTCGCAGCAAAAATATATCGCAGTTTAAAGTTATACGATTTGAACTAAAATTAATTTACATTTAAATTTCAAAATTTTCAACCTGCAAATCCTGGCCGCACATCTCCACTTCACCCTCTCCCTCTCTACCTTCACGCGCACGGCTACAGGATGATGAACGCAAGCAAACCCATGAACCAAAAACTAGGGTTAAAGGCCACGACCACCACGATGCACGAAAACACGATCAGGGAGCGCCATTACGAAGCTCTAAACCTCCTCCACCTTCGACCCAAGTGCGGCCACACTCGGCCCCTGCCCATGCCTCGAGTTGCGTGCGCAACTCCCAGGAGACGCGGCCCATCCTGCCTCCAAACGGCGACGATAGCTGAGATCCACCGTTGGATCTGTAGTCCACACCATGCTCTACAACTTTCATGTTGGAAGTTTCTCGATTCGATGAGCGGATTTGGAGATTTTGAGAGGAGAAAATGGGATGATTTCGGCCATTGGACCTATAGGAGGCGGCTGGTGATAGTGGATTAGGGTTTTGGAAAATTAATTGAATATATAATATGGTTTAATATTATTTTATTAATAAAATTCTCTTGTTAACAACTTATGCAAACGACCTCCAATCTACGCGTTCCGACAGGCGATCCTAAGGTTTTTCCGCGTTCCGGACACAATGGAACAGGTTTCGTAAGCTAATTCGATCGTATGTGTGAGATATGGAATTAAACGATCAATTTAAATTAAAAACCGATTTAAACGATTTCTAGGCGTTTTGGCTTGTACCGGACAAACGATAAATCCAATCGACTTGACATTTGAAATCTTACAATAATATCACATTACGGATCCGATGAAACTGGTTTCGTCGAAATCCGAGACCGTTTGAAAAATGGCTATTTTAACTCGTCGAATTAAAATTAAAACGATATCGATGCGTTTCGAGCTGCCACGGTCAAACGACAACTCCGATTGCTACGAAAATTGAAATCCGATAATAACTAACTATTACGGATCCAATGGAACTCGTTTCGTTCAATTCTGAGACTGTTCAAAAATTGGCTATTTTTCAGTCGATAATTAAATATTAAAATATTCGCTTTTCACAAATTAATTCCAAATTCAATTTTAAAAGTTCTAAAACATTTCTATAACCTCAATATGATAAAACAAAATTTTCCAAATCATTTCAAATCATATTTAACCCAATATCTAATTATTTCTGGAATTTCACTATTAAATTATCGATTTAATTATCCCATTAAATCCAATATCCGATAAATAAATTATTCGACTTAAAAATTCCACTTATTAATATTAAAAATAAATTAAAAATAAAAAAAATAAAAAAAAATAAAAAAAATAAAAAAAATGAAATGTATATTTAACTATGGGTTAAGTATATTGAATATTTTCAAATTGTTGAAAATAAATAAATTTGTGGATTACTTATTTTTAAATAAGTATGGAAATGCTTTTCCAATATGAAATGGAACGTTTTTTGAGGATTCATCTTTTAAAGGTAAATTGAAAGCGAATAATTTGAAATCGAGTTGAGAATCGTATATTAGTAAATATTTGGAATTTAAATTCACTATGGAATTTATAAAAGGAAGGGAAATTTGTTAAAAAATAAATATTGATTTATTTTGAAGTATGGAAATGAATTTACGAATTTGGAACGTAAATTTAAAATAAATCGGTAAAGACTTATTTGATGATTTGAAATTTGTTTTCAAAGGGTATAAATGATGTAAAGTAATTTGAAATTGGTTTTCAAATGGTTGAAGTGTGAAATTATATCGTGTAAAGATATTTTGGTAAAACAAATAATTTGGGCAATTATTTGGAAGGTGTATGTATATATATCTTGTGAAGATATTTTTGGGATTGAATAATTTTGGAAAATTATTTGGAATCTGATGATGTGGCGCATCTTTATTGATAGTTAAATAACCGACTATCAGTATTTACCTTTGGATGGTATTTATTGTGATTGTTTGAAATTGAATGCTACACTTATTTTTAAAATAAGCGCTCGCTATTCGGTTTAGCCGGGAGAGGACCTTTGTGTCGTATATCCCATTCCGAATATGTGATACGTCGTTATGGATAGCATTTGAAGACCGGTGTTGAAGACCGGGTATTTGTGAAAACGATAGGATGACCTATCGATTGTCTCTGCATCGTTAGCTACGGTATGGAGATTTCCTTTGTGATGGGAAATTTTATCGGGATTATGAATACCCGGATTTGCAAGGGCTTCTTTGGAAGTGCCTTCGGTTCTGTTCGAACCCGGAACAGACTTGTATGGTTACGTGTCTGACATTACATTTTGAGATATAGAGCAGATTTTTTTCAAATACATTTCTGTTGGTGGCGGAGAATTTATTCTCTTAGCTTAACACCCTTCTCTGAGACGTACGAGCTCAGAGGTTATGTAGTTGAAGGTTATCAGCGATATATTCCCAATCTGGTAATGTGACATGCTGAGTGCTGCTGTGTGATGATCATTGGTTGGTCATGTGTGATATGATCATTTGTTTGATCGTTTATCTTTGTGATCATTGCTTTGGTCATCTGTTGACCCAAAGCATGGCTTTGTTGCACAAAGCATAGCTTTGTGGACGAGACTTCGTCAGGACCTCACTCCCCGGAAATGGTCGAAACAGGAATATGCGGCAAGGTTATGAGGGTCGCTCCCTTTAGGGTATGTCATTTCCTTCTAGAAAAGGGTGGTATCATGGTATGGAGCCCAGATACTTACTCATGTTGATACACTATATCTATTACTGTGTGGTGTTGTTGGATCGAGCGCTCGGATAAAGGTCCCAAAGGACCGGGGAATGACATATTCGTGTAGTAGTTACCTAGTTACAGAGGTAACCCGGCCTTGTGTTGGCAGAGATCTAACCGTAACGTTAGTTTCTCGAGACGTCCCGCCAGAGGCGATCCCATGTGGCAGTAGGAAGTTCCTTAGCCTGACCATTTGTTGGAAATCCAATCAAAACAATACGTGCCTTGTACGATTTTAGTTGTATTACCTGCCATGGAATGTGGCGGTAACCTGCTATTGAACATGGTAGCTATAGTAGGCATACGACGAAATGTCGTGTGTTGGCTAGGATTTATATTCTACTTTCGAAATTGTTTTTCTACACCATGCACTAATAATAATATCAAAATGATTTAAATTTTGCGTAGTAAGCATCTTTGACTATCATAAGGAGAAATCTCCTCCGATTCTGCGATTGCATTGTGTGTGTGTGCGGGAGGCCTTATGGTAGTTTCATTTTCCAAAAAGCATTGCGGATTTAAAAATTTAAATTTTCTTGTTGCTTGTTTAAAGATAAACTGTTTTGAGTTCTCACACCAGTCCCATGACTGACCTGGAGTTTATTGTTCCTTTCCTAAACTCTGGGTGCCCACTATTTTCCACACGGGCAGTCTAGAGTTAGGTTATCAGGTTATTCTGGAGTCGGGTGATGCTTTGAAGATGTTGGAGGCGAGCTTGGATAGTGTAGTCTATTATCTATTGTATATAGTATTCTTTCCGCTGTTTTATTGTTGTACACTCTGATGATATGATGTATTGTGATGTATGTATAAAATGTATAGTTCTTTTGTTTAAATGATTATTCATTTATCTATTATATGTTGCTCCGCTGCGATTGTGAGATTCTGATATTGTCTTCATGTTCTGTTGGTTGTTTCTGTTTCTTCTCTCTTTTCTCTCTTCTTCTACCTCTTTCTTCTTCTTAAACCCTAACGGTTCGATTTTTCGGCAACGAAAAATCTCGATCGTTACATTTGGTATCAGAGCATATGGTTAAGCGACAACCATGGCTCTGTTGGGTATTACTCATTAGAGGTAGAGTCAGTAGTACTCTAGAATGAGTGTGAGTGTAATAATGGATATGAGCGCGTATTTGTTAGTGAATATAAAATTGTTTTATATTGTGATGATTGGTTTATTGAGTGGCATATGAACCTTCGTCGGCACAGTCTGTACAACTGGATCGAAGGGGTTTCTAAACACTTGAGTAGAACAACTCGACACGATATTGTTTTAAATTGGGTAAATGAAATAATTTTACCTTGACTATATTTTCTATATAAGAAAATAATTTTTTCAAGAATTATTGAAGTGTGTGTATAATTGATTGTTTGATTGTTTGAAATATAAATATATATAAATTAATTAAAAGTTGTTTGAATAAGTTAAATGAAAGCAACAATTGTAAAAGAATAATAGTATAACCAATGAATTATAAGTATGGAATTATAATTAAAATGATTTACAATTGTAAAATAATCTTATGTATATAAGAAGTGAAATTTTATAAGTAAGATTTATAAATGTAATTTATAAATAAAAGGAAATTTTGAAAGAATATTTAGCACTGATTCACTATTGTTACTGGGAAATAATAAGGATGATGACTGCAGCATCATCAGTATCATTTTTGAGTTTCTATGTGATGGATTTGCTACAATAATGAATTTAAGATTGAAGCTTTGTTGTAATAAACAAATTTGACATTAAGATTCAACTTGAAGTTGATAAATATAAGTGTAATATGAGTTGGAAGTTGTATAATAAGTTGTATAACTTATAGAATGAGAAAATGTAAGTGAAACCAATTATTGAAGTGGTTAAGAAATTAAGTTAAGTAAAATGAAATACGAATTTGATTGTTGATATGAATTTGACTTAAGTAAAAGTTAAATAGAATTTACTTAAGAATTGGAAACCGAATTGGATTGATAAGTGGAAACTTAAGTTTATTTGAACAAATTATGTTAAATGGAATAGGGTTTGAAATGAATTAGGAGAATACTTAAGTTGAATAGTGGAAGTAAATGTAAATGAAGTTGAATGGAATATAACTTGAGTAATGTTGAAAGAATTGATGTTGATATCAAAATAAAATGAATAAAGTGAATTAATGAAATCGTTAAATGATGTGAACTTGAGTTATATAAATGAAATTCAATTTTTATATGTAAAAAGAATTGGCAACTGAATTAAAGTATGGATTGAATGTTAATTAATCGAATGTGAATAAGTTGATATGAAATGATGTATGTAAGTGTAAATTCATTTCGAGCTAGTTGAATAATTGAATGAAAATCAGTTGAATGTTAAATCAATTGGAATTAAAACTGTTGAACCAAATTGAATGTAGTGAGAGAAAAACTAATAATTTGGTTTTATTGGATATACATTGGTTGTTATTTGCTTGTTGGTTGATTGTATGTAAATTCATTAAGTGTTAATGAAATTGAATTAGCACATTTGAAAACTATGTAATTGAATTCAAATTGAAAGTGAAGTAAATAAATTTGAATAGAATTGAATTTGATTTGACTTGAAAGTGAGCCAATGTGAATTTAATTAGTGAATGTAAACTAATTAGAAACGAATGAAAATGAATATGTAACATCAATAGTAAAGCTAAAATTGAAATAAAAAGTAAGTATCGAAATTTTGTAAATGGATTTGGCAAAATAGTCTGAATGTTGGAATTGGATACTACTACTAGCAGGATATACAGGTATATAATGGAATTGGGATTTTGATTTTGAAGTAAAAAATTGAATTGCTCGACAAAAAGGTACGTATTTCAATTTTAGTATGAGATTTGATGATTTCCTTCTCCAGCCACTTGGCTTTCTCTTTTCTTTTTGATTCTGAGGGGCCGTGGTGCCATTCTGTAGTCGTACCGATCGAGCCGCGCAAAGGAGACGCTGGCGAAATTTTTCGAAAATTTAGGGAGTTAGAAAATTTTTGAGAAAATTTTGAAAGTTTGAAATTAGAATTTAAATTTAAATTTGAATTGTTGAGTAAACAATGTTGTTTGAAACCTATAATTGAAGTTGGAAAGCTAATTGAAATGATAGTAAATCTTTAATAAAAAGATTAGTGCTAGAAGGTTGATAAAACTATTAGTTTTGGAAAAATAATAAACGGATTATGAATTATTCTCCTTAACTTGCAATTTCGAGGACGAAATTCTTTTAAGGGGGGAAGATTGTAACGACCCAGAATTTTTGATAACTTGAATTTGAATATTTAATTTATTTTTAATATTAATAAGTGGAATTTTTAAGTCGAATAATTTATTTATCGGATATTGGATTTAATGGGATAATTTAATCGATAATTTAATAGTGAAATTCCAGAAATAATTAGATATTGGGTTAAATATGATTTGAAATGATTTGGAAAATTTTGTTTTATCATATTGAGGTTATAGAAATGTTTTAGAACTTTTAAAATTGAATTTGGAATTAATTTGTGAAAAGCGAATATTTTAATATTTAATTATCGACTGAAAAATAGCCAATTTTTGAACAGTCTCAGAATTGAACGAAACGAGTTCCATTGGATCCGTAATAGTTAGTTATGATCGGATTTCAATTTTCGTAGCAATCGGAGTTGTTGTTTGACCGTGGCAGCTCGAAACGCATCGATATCGTTTTAATTTTAATTCGGCGAGTTAAAATAGCCATTTTTCAAACGGTCTCGGATTTCGACGAAACCAGTTTCATCGGATCCGTAATGTGATATTATTGTAAGATTTCAAATTTCAAGTCGATTGGATTTATCGTTTGTCCGGTACAAGCCAAAACGCCTAGAAATCGTTTAAATCGGTTTTTAATTTAAATTGATCGTTTAATTCCATATCTCACACATACGATCGAATTAGCTTACGAAACCTGTTCCATTGTGTCCGAAACGCGGAAAAACCTTAGGATCGCCTGTCGGAACGCGTAGATTGGAGGTCGTTTGCATAAGTTGTTAACAAGAGAATTTTATTAATAAAATAATATTAAACCATATTATATATTCAATTAATTTTCCAAAACCCTAATCCACTATCACCAGCCGCCTCCTATAGGTCCAATGGCCGAAATCATCCCATTTTCTCCTCTCAAAATCTCCAAATCCGCTCATCGAATCGAGAAACTTCCAACATGAAAGTTGTAGAGCATGGTGTGGACTACAGATCCAACGGTGGATCTCAGCTATCGTCGCCGTTTGGAGGCAGGATGGGCCGCGTCTCCTGGGAGTTGCACACGCAACTCGAGGCATAGGCAGGGGCCGAGTGTGGCCGCACTTGGGTCGAAGGTGGAGGAGGTTTAGAGCTTCGTAATGGCGCTCCCTGATCGTGTTTTCGTGCATCGTGGTGGTCGTGGCCTTTAACCCTAGTTTTTGGTTCATGGGTTTGCTTGCGTTCATCATCATGTAGCCGTGCGCGTGAAGGTAGAGAGGGAGAGGGTGAAGTGGAGATGTGCGGCCAGGATTTGCAGGTTGAAAATTTTGAAATTTAAATGTAAATTAATTTTAGTTCAAATCGTATAACTTTAAACTGCGATATATTTTTGCTGCGAGGTCCGATTTGGGCGAATCAAAGTGCGTTGGGATCGTATGGTCGTGCTCTTCGCGATGAAGCCAGTTTGGAGTCGATTGGAGCTCGTTTGAATTTCGGGTAAAATTAAACGTTCGTTTAATTTTATTCGAAACGAACGCCGAAACAGAAATAAAATCAAGGTGAGAACTCCTCACTCGATCGAACCGTTTGGTTTAAAATTTTAAATAGTTAATGTTGATTGATGATTGCTGTTTGATTGTGGTAGTAGATATAGTAGGATATATACTATATATAGCAATATATATATATTGGCATATGTATATATTGGATTTGATTTCCCGCCTCGTATAGCGGATGAGACCCTATTGCGCCGTTAGTAAGCGGATAATATTTTATAAATCCCATATACCGCGATATTCCACCTTGAAGTGGAATTGGTATTGTGCTAATGTCTGTGGATGCAGGGAAACAGGTTGGAGGGATCCAGCTGGATTCCTCGCAAATATTTAGTTGTTTATAAATATTGTGTTGATTGTTAACTATCATATCGATATATGATGTTTATTCCCGTGATTGACCATTTGATGCGGTTGCATCATTGGATTCATTTTTGGAAAAAAAGTTAAAAATACCGATTTTGAATTTAAAAGGATTTTTAAGTAATTTTTCAAGTATATGTTTTATTAAGTTTTGAACTTGATTCATTTTAAATAAATTAAGATTTTAAATACTAAAGTTATAAAACTATGATTTTTATGGAATATAACCAAAAGGAAAATTTTAAAATAAATAGATTTATAAAATAGTTAAATTGGGTTTTTGGGTAATTTTTATTAATAGTTTATGTAAAAGATTTTATAAATTGATATCTATAAATTTAAAATTTTTGGAATTATAAGATGGGTTATTAAGTGTTAAAATGAAGTATAAAAATGGATTTCATTTAAACTATAGTTTTATAAATTATGAAAATTATGAAATGAATTGATGTTGAAAATAAAAGTTTATAAGTAATCAACTTATAAAATGGCTTTGGGCATTTAAAAGGGGATTTTTATAGAAATTGTTAATAAAGGAGGTTTTTATAAGTTGAAAACTATTATAAAAGGTGAGAAATCTTATCAGTAATAAGATTAACAATTTGTGAAGTTTTAAAAGGAACGACTTGGTAAATAAATAATATTTTAAGTATTTGACTTATAATACGAACTTTTGGTATAGAAATTGGGTTTATAAATTGAATTGGCTTAATAAAAGAGATTTCTAAACCGAAGTTATTAATAGAAATAGAATCTATAAACGTTGTTTATAAATTTGAAATCAATGGAATTTGATAAATTGAATTTAGAATTTGTTAAAGGAGTTATATTCACTCTTTTAAACGATGAATATATTATTAAGTCAAATGGGCATGTTTTGGGAGAAGAATGTTTTAAAGGGAATTTCAAAACGATTTAAAGATGCTTTAAAATGCATTAAGTATCGAAAACCTGGATTTCAACATTCGTTGTTGAAATAGACGTTTTCGGGAAATAGAAGGAAATGAACACGTAGATTTCAACATTCATTGTTGAAATAGGCGTTTTCGAGAAAATAGAGAAACGGTGGACTATAACACTGTTGTTATAGTAAATGGTTTCCAAATGGAAATATTTTGTGTAGTATTGGAATTTATGTTTCTATTTTTATTTTGAATCTCTATACTAGTGATTTTGGGTGGTCGTAACGATGTTCTACGTAACATTCGTTTTAACCCAAATAAAAGTGAATAAAAGAATGTGTCTAAAAAAAAAATGAAATATATATTTAACTATGGGTTAAGTATATTGAATATTTTCAAACTGTTGAAAATAAATAAATTTGTGGATTACTTATTTTTAAATAAGTATGGAAATGCTTTTCCAATATGAAATGGAACGTTTTTGAGGATTCATCTTTTAAAGGTAAATTGAAAGCGAATAATTTGAAATCGAGTTGAGAATCGTATATTAGTAAATATTTGGAATTTAAATTCACTATGGAATTTATAAAAGGAAGGGAAATTTGTTAAAAAATAAATATTGATTTATTTTGAAGTATGGAAATGAATTTACGAATTTGGAACGTAAATTTAAAATAAATCGGTAAAGACTTATTTGATGATTTGAAATTTGTTTTCAAAGGGTATAAATGATGTAAAGTAATTTGAAATTGGTTTTCAAATGGTTGAAGTGTGAAATTATATCGTGTAAAGATATTTTGGTAAAACAAATAATTTGGGCAATTATTTGGAAGGTGTATGTATATATATCTTGTGAAGATATTTTTGGGATTGAATAATTTTGGAAAATTATTTGGAATCTGATGATGTGGCGCATCTTTATTGATAGTTAAATAACCGACTATCAGTATTTACCTTTGGATGGTATTTATTGTGATTGTTTGAAATTGAATGCTACACTTATTTTTAAAATAAGCGCTCGCTATTCGGTTTAGCCGGGAGAGGACCTTTGTGTCGTATATCCCATTCCGAATATGTGATACGTCGTTATGGATAGCATTTGAAGACCGGTGTTGAAGACCGGGTATTTGTGAAAACGATAGGATGACCTATCGATTGTCTCTACATCGTTAGCTACGGTATGGAGATTTCCTTTATGATGGGAAATTTTATCGGGATTATGAATACCCGGATTTGCAAGGGCTTCTTTGGAAGTGCCTTCGGTTCTGTTCGAACCCGGAACAGACTTGTGTGGTTACGTGTCTGACATTACATTTTGAGATATAGAGCAGATTTCTTTCAAATACATTTCTGTTGGTGGCGGAGAATTTATTCTCTTAGCTTAACACCCTTCTCTGAGACGTACGAGCTCAGAGGTTATGTAGTTGAAGGTTATCAGCGATATATTCCCAATCTGGTAATGTGACATGCTGAGTGCTGCTGTGTGATGATCATTGGTTGGTCATGTGTGATATGATCATTTGTTTGATCGTTTATCTTTGTGATCATTGCTTTGGTCATCTGTTGACCCAAAGCATGGCTTTGTTGCACAAAGCGTAGCTTTGTGGACGAGACTTCGTCAGGACCTCACTCCCCGGAAATGGTCGAAACAGGAATATGCGGCAAGGTTATGAGGGTCGCTCCCTTTAGGGTATGTCATTTCCTTCTGGAAAAGGGTGGTATCATGGTATGGAGCCCAGATACTTACTCATGTTGATACACTATATCTATTACTGTGTGGTGTTGTTGGATCGAGCGCTCGGATAAAGGTCCCAAAGGACCGGGGAATGACATATTCGTGTAGTAGTTACCTAGTTACAGAGGTAACCCGGCCTTGTGTTGGCAGAGATCTAACCGTAACGTTAGTTTCTCGGGACGTCCCGCCAGAGGCGATCCCATGTGGCAGTAGGAAGTTCCTTAGCCTGACCATTTGTTGGAAATCCAATCAAAACAATACGTGCCTTGTACGATTTTAGTTGTATTACCTGCCATGGAATGTGGCGGTAACCTGCTATTGAACATGGTAGCTATAGTAGGCATACGACGAAATGTCGTATGTTGGCTAGGATTTATATTCTACTTTCGAAATTGTTTTTCTACACCATGCACTAATAATAATATCAAAATGATTTAAATTTTGCGTAGTAAGCATCTTTGACTATCATAAGGAGAAATCTCCTCCGATTCTGCGATTGCATTGTGTGTGTGTGCGGGAGGCCTTATGGTAGTTTCATTTTTCAAAAAGCATTGCGGATTTAAAAATTTAAATTTTCTTGTTGCTTGTTTAAAGATAAACTGTTTTGAGTTCTCACACCAGTCCCATGACTGACCTGGAGTTTATTGTTCCTTTCCTAAACTCTGGGTGCCCACTATTTTCCACACGGGCAGTCTAGAGTTGGGTTATCAGGTTATTCTGGAGTCGGGTGATGCTGTGAAGATGTTGGAGGCGAGCTTGGATAGTGTAGTCTATTATCTATTGTATATAGTATTCTTTCCGCTGTTTTATTGTTGTACACTCTGATGATATGATGTATTGTGATGTATGTATAAAATGTATAGTTCTTTTGTTTAAATGATTATTCATTTATCTATTATATGTTGTTCCGCTGTGATTGTGAGATTCTGATATTGTCTTCATGTTCTGTTGGTTGTTTCTGTTTCTTCTCTCTTTTCTCTCTTCTTCTACCTCTTTCTTCTTCTTAAACCCTAACGGTTCGATTTTTCGGCAACGAAAAATCTCGATCGTTACAAGTTTATATAGTATTTCTTTTTCCGCTGCACTATTTGCTGTTGTTGTACACTCTGATGAGATGATGTAATGTAATGTATAAAATGTAATAACTGATATAGTTCTTTGATTAAAGATTATTCATTTATTATTATATGTTGTTCCGCTGCGAATTGTGAGATTCTGATGTTGTTCTGTTGTTTTCTGTTCCGTCCTATTTTCTTCTGTTTTTCTTTTTCCTCTGTTCTCTTTTTTTTTTCTATTCTATTTTAAAATTTTGTTCTATTCACTATTCTATGTTCTCTATTCTCTTTTTCTTCTATCTCTTCTATGTTAAATTTTTTTTCTTAAACCCATAACTATTCGGTTTTTCGGCAACGAAAAACCGCGTACGTTACATTTGGTATCAGAGCTTATGGTTAAGCGACAACCATGGTTCTGTTGGGTATTTCTCATTAGAGATAGAGTCAGCAGTACTCTAGAATGAATTTGAGTGTAATAATAGCTATGAGAGCGTATTTGTTAGTGAATATGAAATTGTTTTATATTGTGATGATTGGTTTGTTGAGTGGTATATGAACCTTCGTCAGCGTGGTCTCGACAACTATGCCGAAGGGGTTTATAAACACTTGAATAGAACAATTCGGCACAGTATTGTTTTAAATTGGGTAAATGAAATAATTTTACCTTGATTATATTTTGTATATGAAGAAATAATTTTTCAGAATTATTAAAGTGTATATAAGTTGATTGTTAGGTTGTTTGAATAATCTAAATAAAGGAATTGTATAAGCAAAAAGAATTATAAGAATTGAATTATAATTAATGTGATTTACAATTGTGAAATAAACTTATATATAGATAAGAAGTGAAACTAATGAATATATTTATGAACTTGAGTTATATAAATGAAATTCAACTTTGAAATTGAATTGAATTAATCAATTAAATGTAAATCAATTAAATGTGAATAGTTGATATGGAATAATGAATGTAAGTGTAATTCATTAAAATGTAATGTTATTGGAAGTTGAATAATTGAATGAAATCAATTTAATTAAACCAATTGAAAGTGATGGTGTTAAACCAAATTGAATGAATGTAAGCAAAGGAATTTGGTTATAATTAATATACATTGGTTGTTATATGATTGTTAGTTGATTGTTGATTGATCGTATATAATTCATTAAGTGTTAATGAAATTGATTTAATAAAATTGGAAGCTAAAGTAATTGAAATTCAATTGGAAGTTAAGTGAAACTTAAATAAAATTGAATTTGAATTGGAAGTGAACCAACTTGAATATGAATTAGTGAATATAAGCAAATTGTAAATGAATCAAATGTGATTAAATTGAAAAAAACCAATTCATGAAATATTAATGAGAATATAAATGAATATTTATTGGATATGGATGTTAGTTGAATGATAGTTGGTTGATGTTTGCATTTGTTGCTTTTGTTTCAATTGCTATATGATGTATATTGATACTATTGCATATATACATGTTCTCATATTTTTTGTTGAGTGATTAGTAGGTGCGGATCGCGTTTGCTTCGCATTTGGAGCTCGCTTTTGCGCTATATTAGCCGTATATGCTAGCTAATAAAATATAAGGTACATATCTCGGATTACATACCGTACTTTTACACTTTTTTCCCTGCGGGATGCCTCATTACTTGATGAGATGTATATTTGTGATATATATACTGTCATTTTTTTTCGGATCGAGCCGCGCAAAGGAGACTATGGCGAATTTTTCCGAAAATTTAAGGCGTTAGAAAAAATTTAAGAAAATTGGGAAAATTTTGAAAACTTTAATTTTGATTTGGAATTGAAAGTTAAACAATAGTAGTTGTTTTTGAAAAGATAACTAAGTATGATTTGAAAACTTAGTAAAGATTTGTAAGAAGTTTAACTATGGATTTTGGAAAATTAATAAGTTCTATAACTTTTCTTACTTAATAATTTCGAGGACGAAATTCTTTTAAGTGGGGAAGATTGTAACGACCCAGAAATTTTGATAACTAAAATTTGAATATTTAATTAATTTTAAATATTAATAAGTGAATTTATAAGTCAAATAAATTTTATTTTGAATTATTGGATTTAATTGAATAATTAAATCGATAATTTAATACGTTAAATTATGGAAATAATTGAAAATTGGGTTAAATATGATTGAAAATGATTTGTAAAATTTTATTTTATCATATGGGAGTTAGAACGATATTTTAGAACTTTTAAAATCGAATTAAAAGTTAATTTGTGAAAATTGAATATTTTAATATTAAAATCGACTAGTAAAAATAGTCAATTTTTGAACAGTCTCAGAATTGAACGAAACCAGTTCCATTGGATCCGTAATAGTTAGTTATTACCGGATTTCAATTTTTGTGTCAATCGGAGCTATCGTTTGAGCGTGGCAGCTCGAAACGCATCGATCTATTTTTAATTTAAATTTGACGAGCTAAAATAGCCATTTTTCAAAAAGTCTCGGATTTCGACGAAACCAGTTTCATCGGATCCATAATGTGATATTATTGTAAGGTTTCAAATTTCAAGTCAATTGGATTTACCCTTTGTCCGGTACGAATTAAAACGCCTAGAAATCGACTTAAATCGGTTTGATTTAAATTGAGCGTTTACAGCCATAACTCGCACATACTTCCGAATTAGCTTCCGAAACCTGTTCCATTGTGTCCGGAACGCGGGGTAAACCTTAGAAACGCTGGTTACGGCGCGTAAATCGGAGTTCGGAATTTCCGGATGAATAGTGTCGAACGAAACTCTATAAATAGACCAACACCTCTCTCTCTTCATTAAAAATAAAATAAAAATAAAACATGAAACCCTAGCCGCCACCCCCCCATGAACGGCCAGAAACATCCCAACTTCCACCTCGATTATCTCCTCATCCATCGACATTTACCAACAACTTTCAACTAGAGAATCGAAGAGCATGAAGAGATCTTTAATATCAACGGTCAAGATCGCGAATGGCTTCACGAATCAACGGGAATTTGTGTTCAAAGGGCTGTAGTTCATTCTCGAACTGCGTGCTACAGGGATGGCCGAGCTCTATGAGCTTCAGGCCGAGCATAGCTTGTGGAAGGAGCTTCGAGATGAAGGTGGTTCGATGTGATTTCGTCGAGAAATGAGGTTGTAAAGTGAAAACCTAATTTCATGCTATGGGTTTCTATATAGTTCGGCCTTAGCATCATGTTCTGGAGCAAGAAAACGTGGAGGGGGAAGAAGAAAACGTGCGGGCCTGATAAGGAGGGTATAGATCCAACGGCAGATATTAATCTAGGTTATAAAATTTTAAATTTATGTTGTATTTGTGTATATAAATACGAGCAAACTTCAAAAATTCATAACTTTTTCATACGAGGTCAAAAACGCGCGAAACCAGTTGCGTTGGAATCGTATGGACGAGCACTACGCGATGGAGTTGGTTTGGAGTCGTTTGGAGTTAGTGAGAATTTTGGGTAAAATTAAACGCGCGTTTAATTTAATTCGAAATAAAAGCTGAAACGGAAATTAAAATCAAGGTGAGAACTTCTCACTCAATCGAATCAGTTTCGATTTTATTTTAAATAGTTAGATTTAAAATATTTGAATGCATGTTTGAATGTTGATTGATATCTATTGATTGTTAAAATAGACATTATACGCCGTTAGTAAGCGGATGTTATTTAATAAAAACATATACCGCGAATATTTCATAAACAGTGAAATTGGTATTATAAATAATATCAATATATGTATATTGGCATATGTATATATTGCAGTTGATTGATTCCCCGCATTTTTTAGCAGATGAGACCCTAGTACGCCGTTATTAAGCGGATAATATTTAATAAGAACATATACCGCGATAATTTTGTACTGGAGCGAAATTGGTATTGTGCTAATGTTTTTGGATGCAGGAAAACAGGTTGGAGGGATCCAACTGGATTCCTCAACAGTTTTTATTTAATTTCAGATATTTTGATATTTGATTGATTATCATATCGATATATGATATCGTTGTAGTCGTGATTGACTATTTGGTGTGTAACATCATTGGACCCAGATTTTGGGATTTTAAAATGATTTTTAAAGTGATTTTTGAAAATATACTATATTTTTGGAATTGATCTATTTTAAATAAATAAACGTTATAATTTTTAATGTTATAAAAATTATGGTTTTTGTGAAATATAGTTAAAAGCTGATTTTTGAGAAATGTGAATTAATGATTTTTATAAAATAGTTTAAATTGGATTTTTGAACATATTATAAAAGTTTAAATATAGGATTTATAAAATTTGATTATTTTATAAATCAAGAGAATGGTGAAATAATAAAGGAAATTAAAGACGTTTTAAAGAATAATATAAATTGATTTATATTAAGAGATTTATAAATGGATATTTATAAATTGAAATATAGACATTATAAAACGAGTTTTTATAAGTGTTTGAATGAAGTGAAAATGAATTTCATAAATGAATGAAATTTATAGAATTATAAACTGTGAAGTTATAAATAAAATTTATAAATAGTAAGATTTATAAATTGGTGAAGTTAATTGAGGAATAGATTTGGGTGAATAATTGAATCTTATAAGTTATAAGATTTATAATTATGAAGTTCAAAGGAACGATTTTTGCAAACGAATAGATTATAAGTATTTAACTTATAAGATGAACTGTTAGTATATCATTGAGTTATAAACTGGAATAGGTTAATAAAAGAATTTATAAAAAGGAAGTTTTTATAAACAAATAGAAATGGAATTTATAAACGTTGTTTTATAAATTCACAAATGACTTATTTTGACAAGAAAATTTGTTGAGACCTATAAATGGAGTTATATTCACATTTTTGAATAGTGAATAATCCTTTGAATTAAAATGAATAAAAGGATGAAATTGTTAATGAAGTATATTCACGTTTTTGAATAGTGAATAACACGTTAAAGAAATTGTTTTGAATGTGATATTGAAATAGAATTAAAACGATCTGACGAAGTTTTAATTGTGTTGAGATTCGAAACCATAGATTTCAACATTTATTATTGAAATAGACGTTTTCGAGAAATAGAAGGAAATAATGGACTATAACACTGTTGTTATAGTAAATGATTTCCGAAAGGAAATGTTTTGTATAGTATTGGGATTTATATATCTATTTTAATTTCGAATCCCTATACTAGTGATTTTGGGACGTCGTAACGATGTTTTACGTAACATTCGTTTTGGCCCAAATAAATATGTTTAAGAGAATGATTTCCTTAATAGAATGAAATATATACTTAATTTCGATTGAAGTATATTGAATATTTTCCAAGTGTTGAAAATAAATAAAAATTGTGAATTACTTATGAATAAATAAGTATGGGAATGTTTTTCCAATGTGAAATGAAACGTTTAGAGAATTTATCTTTTTGAAGATAAATTGAAATGAATAATTGAAATCGAATATTCATTGATATTTTGGAATTATAAATTCACTAAGGAATTTATAAAGGAAGTGGGATTTGTTTAAAAATAAATATTGATTTATTTTTGAAGTATTGAAATTTTATATCTTGTAAAGATATTTTGGAAGATAAATAATTTGGAAAATTATTTGGAAACTGGTGATGTGTGCATGTCCAATGATAGTTCAATAACCGACTATCAATATTTCCCTTTGAATGGGTAATTGATATGATTTGTTTGAATGTGAATGCCACACTTATTTTTGAATAAGCGCTCACTATTCGGGTTAACCGGGAAAGGACCATGGGGTCGTATAACCCATTCCGAATATGTGATACGTCGTTGTGAATTGCATTGAAGATCGGTGTTGAAGACCCGGTATTTGCGAGAGCGATAGGATGAACTATCGATTGACTCTGCACCGAGTAGCTACGGTATTGAGTTCTCCATATGTGATGGTGAGTCCGATCAGGATTGTGAATATCCGGATTGCAAGGACCTCTTTGTAAGTGCCTTCGGTTTTGTTCGATCCCGGAACAGACTTGTATGGATTGTGTGTCTGACATTACAAGTTGAGATGTAAAGCCGATTTCTTTCAAATATATTTCTGTTGGTGGCGGAGAATTTATTCTTTTAGCTTAACACCCTTCTCTGAGACGTACGAGCTCAGAGGTTATGTAGTTGAATGTTATCAGCGATATATTCCCAATTTGGTAATGTGACATGCTGAGTGATGCTGAAATGATCATTGTGTTGATTATTTGTGATAGGATCGTTTATTTGATCGTCTATCCTTGTGATCATTGTGTTGATCATTTGTTGACCCAAAGCATGGCTTTTGTATAAAGTATGTTTTTGTGGACGTGACTTCGTTGAACCTCACACCCCGGAAATGGTCAAAACAGGAAAGATGCAGCAAGGTTATGAGTGGTAGCACCCTTTAGGGTATGTACATTTCCTTCTGGATAGAGGTGGTATCATGGTATGGAGCCCAGATATTTAACCTATGTGGTTACTACGAATTTATTACTTTGTGGTTGTTGGTTTTCGGGATCCCGTGAGAAAGGTCGTTTACGATCGGGGAATGGCGTGCTCGTGTCAGTAGTTACCCAGTTAGGGGTAACCCGGCCTTGTGTTGGCAGAGTTCCGGTTTGGTTCTCGGGGATGTCTTTCCAGAGGCATTCTCATGTGGCAATGGGAAGTTACTTGGCCTGACCATTTATTGGAAATCCAAAGAAACAATACGAAACTTGTACGGTTTTAGTTGTAGAACCTGCCATCTAATATGGTAGCTATTAGTAGGCATAATATAATGGTATCTATGCTGGCTAAGATTTATATTCTACTTTCGAAATGAATTTCTTCTACACTATGCACTAATAATAATATCAAAATTGATTTGATTTTAATACGTATCAAGCATCTTTGACTATCATAAGGAGAAATCTTCTCCAAGTCTGCGTTTGCATTGTGTGTGTGGCAGGAGGTCTTATGGTAGTCTCATTTTTAAAAGCATTGCGAATTGAAATAAAAATATCTCTCTGTTTTGATTTTAAAGATAAATAAACTGTTTTGAGTTCTCACACCAGTCACATGACTGACTTGGAGTTTATTGTTTTCCTTCCTAAACTCTGGGTGCCCACCAATTTCCACACGGGCAGTCAAGAGGTAGGTTTACCAAGATATTCTGGATATTCTGGAGTTGCTGGAGGCAAGCTGGATGGCATGGCGTATTACTAGTTTATATAGTATTTCTTTTTCCGCTGCACTATTTGCTGTTGTTGTACACTCTGATGAGATGATGTAATGTAATGTATAAAATGTAATAACTGATATAGTTCTTTGATTAAAGATTATTCATTTATTATTATATGTTGTTCCGCTGCGAATTGTGAGATTCTGATGTTGTTCTGTTGTTTTCTGTTCCGTCCTATTTTCTTCTGTTTTTCTTTTTCCTCTATTCTCTTTTTTTTTCTATTCTATTTTAAAATTTTGTTCTATTCACTATTCTATGTTCTCTATTCTCTTTTTCTTCTATCTCTTCTATGTTAAATTTTTTTTCTTAAACCCATAACTATTCGGTTTTTCGGCAACGAAAAACCGCGTACGTTACATTTGGTATCAGAGCTTATGGTTAAGCGACAACCATGGTTCTGTTGGGTATTTCTCATTAGAGATAGAGTCAGCAGTACTCTAGAATGAATTTGAGTGTAATAATAGCTATGAGAGCGTATTTGTTAGTGAATATGAAATTGTTTTATATTGTGATGAGTGGTTTGTTGAGTGGTATATGAACCTTCGTCAGCGTGGTCCCGACAACTATGCCGAAGGGGTTTATAAACACTTGAATAGAACAATTCGGCACAGTATTGTTTTAAATTGGGTAAATGAAATAATTTTACCTTGATTATATTTTGTATATGAAGAAATAATTTTTCAGAATTATTAAAGTGTATATAAGTTGATTGTTAGGTTGTTTGAATAATCTAAATAAAGGAATTGTATAAGCAAAAAGAATTATAAGAATTGAATTATAATTAATGTGATTTACAATTGTGAAATAAACTTATATATAGATAAGAAGTGAAACTAATGAATATATTTATGAACTTGAGTTATATAAATGAAATTCAACTTTGAAATTGAATTGAATTAATCAATTAAATGTAAATCAATTAAATGTGAATAGTTGATATGGAATAATGAATGTAAGTGTAATTCATTAAAATGTAATGTTATTGGAAGTTGAATAATTGAATGAAATCAATTTAATTAAACCAATTGAAAGTGATGGTGTTAAACCAAATTGAATGAATGTAAGCAAAGGAATTTGGTTATAATTAATATACATTGGTTGTTATATGATTGTTAGTTGATTGTTGATTGATCGTATATAATTCATTAAGTGTTAATGAAATTGATTTAATAAAATTGGAAGCTAAAGTAATTGAAATTCAATTGGAAGTTAAGTGAAACTTAAATAAAATTCAATTTGAATTGGAAGTGAACCAACTTGAATATGAATTAGTGAATATAAGCAAATTGTAAAAGAATCAAATGTGATTAAATTGAAAAAAACCAATTCATGAAATATTAATGAGAATATAAATGAATATTTATTGGATATGGATGTTAGTTGAATGATAGTTGGTTGATGTTTGCATTTGTTGCTTTTGTTTCAATTGCTATATGATGTATATTGATACTATTGCATATATACATGTTCTCATATTTTTTGTTGAGTGATTAGTAGGTGCGGATCACGTTTGCTTCGCATTTGGAGCTCGCTTTTGCGCTATATTAGCCGTATATGCTAGCTAATAAAATATAAGGTACATATCTCGGATTACATACCGTACTTTTACACTTTTTTCCCTGCGGGATGCCTCATTACTTGATGAGATGTATATTTGTGATATATATACTGTCATTTTTTTTTGGATCGAGCCGCGCAAAGGAGACTGGCGAATTTTTCCGAAAATTTAAGGCGTTAGAAAAAATTTAAGAAAATTGGGAAAATTTTGAAAACTTTAATTTTGATTTGGAATTGAAAGTTAAACAATAGTAGTTGTTTTTGAAAAGATAACTAAGTATGATTTGAAAACTTAGTAAAGATTTGTAAGAAGTTTAACTATGGATTTTGGAAAATTAATAAATTCTATAACTTTTCTTACTTAATAATTTCGAGGACGAAATTCTTTTAAGTGGGGAAGATTGTAACGACCCAGAAATTTTGATAACTAAAATTTGAATATTTAATTAATTTTAAATATTAATAAGTGAATTTATAAGTCAAATAAATTTTATTTTGAATTATTGGATTTAATTGAATAATTAAATCGATAATTTAATACGTTAAATTATGGAAATAATTGAAAATTGGGTTAAATATGATTGAAAATGATTTGTAAAATTTTATTTTATCATATGGGAGTTAGAACGATATTTTAGAACTTTTAAAATCGAATTAAAAGTTAATTTGTGAAAATTGAATATTTTAATATTAAAATCGACTAGTAAAAATAGTCAATTTTTGAACAGTCTCAGAATTGAACGAAACCAGTTCCATTGGATCCGTAATAGTTAGTTATTACCGGATTTCAATTTTCGTGTCAATCGGAGCTATCGTTTGAGCGTGGGAGCTCGAAACGCATCGATCTATTTTTAATTTAAATTTGACGAGCTAAAATAGCCATTTTTCAAAAAGTCTCGGATTTCGACGAAACCAGTTTCATCGGATCCATAATGTGATATTATTGTAAGGTTTCAAATTTCAAGTCAATTGGATTTACCCTTTGTCGGGTACGAATTAAAACGCCTAGAAATCGACTTAAATCGGTTTGAATTAAATTGAGCGTTTACAGCCATAACTCGCACATACTTCCGAATTAGCTTCCGAAACCTGTTCCATTGTGTCCGGAACGCGGGGTAAACCTTAGAAACGCTGGTTACGGCGCGTAAATCGGAGTTCGGAATTTCCGGATGAATAGTGTCGAACGAAACTCTATAAATAGACCAACACCTCTCTCTCTTCATTAAAAATAAAATAAAAATAAAACATGAAACCCTAGCCGCCACCCCCCCATGAACGGCCAGAAACATCCCAACTTCCACCTCGATTATCTCCTCATCCATCGACATTTACCAACAACTTTCAACTAGAGAATCGAAGAGCATGAAGAGATCTTTAATATCAACGGTCAAGATCGCGAATGGCTTCACGAATCAACGGGAATTTGTGTTCAAAGGGCTGTAGTTCATTCTCGAACTGCGTGCTACAGGGATGGCCGAGCTCTATGAGCTTCAGGCCGAGCATAGCTTGTGGAAGGAGCTTCGAGATGAAGGTGGTTCGATGTGATTTCGTCGAGAAATGAGGTTGTAAAGCGAAAACCTAATTTCATGCTATGGGTTTCTATATAGTTCGGCCTTAGCATCATGTTCTGGAGCAAGAAAACGTGGAGGGGGAAGAAGAAAACGTGCGGGCCTGATAAGGAGGGTATAGATCCAACGGCAGATATTAATCTAGGTTATAAAATTTTAAATTTATGTTGTATTTGTGTATATAAATACGAGCAAACTTCAAAAATTCATAACTTTTTCATACGAGGTCAAAAACGCGCGAAACCAGTTGCGTTGGAATCGTATGGACGAGCACTACGCGATGGAGTTGGTTTGGAGTCGTTTGGAGTTAGTGAGAATTTTGGGTAAAATTAAACGCGCGTTTAATTTAATTCGAAATAAAAGCTGAAACGGAAATTAAAATCAAGGTGAGAACTTCTCACTCAATCGAATCAGTTTCGATTTTATTTTAAATAGTTAGATTTAAAATATTTGAATGCATGTTTGAATGTTGATTGATATCTATTGATTGTTAAAATAGACATTATACGCCGTTAGTAAGCGGATGTTATTTAATAAAAACATATACCGCGAATATTTCATAAACAGTGAAATTGGTATTATAAATAATATCAATATATGTATATTGGCATATGTATATATTGCAGTTGATTGATTCCCCGCATTTTTTAGCGGATGAGACCCTAGTACGCCGTTATTAAGCGGATAATATTTAATAAGAACATATACCGCGATAATTTCGTACTGGAGCGAAATTGGTATTGTGCTAATGTTTTTGGATGCAGGAAAACAGGTTGGAGGGATCCAACTGGATTCCTCAACAGTTTTTATTTAATTTCAGATATTTTGATATTTGATTGATTATCATATCGATATATGATATCGTTGTAGTCGTGATTGACTATTTGGTGTGTAACATCATTGGACCCAGATTTTGGGATTTTAAAATGATTTTTAAAGTGATTTTTGAAAATATACTATATTTTTGGAATTGATCTATTTTAAATAAATAAACGTTATAATTTTTAATGTTATAAAAATTATGGTTTTTGTGAAATATAGTTAAAAGCTGATTTTTGAGAAATGTGAATTAATGATTTTTATAAAATAGTTTAAATTGGATTTTTGAACATATTATAAAAGTTTAAATATAGGATTTATAAAATTTGATTATTTTATAAATCAAGAGAATGGTGAAATAATAAAGGAAATTAAAGACGTTTTAAAGAATAATATAAATTGATTTATATTAAGAGATTTATAAATGGATATTTATAAATTGAAATATAGACATTATAAAACGAGTTTTTATAAGTGTTTGAATGAAGTGAAAATGAATTTCATAAATGAATGAAATTTATAGAATTATAAACTGTGAAGTTATAAATAAAATTTATAAATAGTAAGATTTATAAATTGGTGAAGTTAATTGAGGAATAGATTTGGGTGAATAATTGAATCTTATAAGTTATAAGATTTATAATTATGAAGTTCAAAGGAACGATTTTTGTAAACGAATAGATTATAAGTATTTAACTTATAAGATGAACTGTTAGTATATCATTGAGTTATAAACTGGAATAGGTTAATAAAAGAATTTATAAAAAGGAAGTTTTTATAAACAAATAGAAATGGAATTTATAAACGTTGTTTTATAAATTCACAAATGACTTATTTTGACAAGAAAATTTGTTGAGACCTATAAATGGAGTTATATTCACATTTTTGAATAGTGAATAATCCTTTGAATTAAAATGAATAAAAGGATGAAATTGTTAATGAAGTATATTCACGTTTTTGAATAGTGAATAACACGTTAAAGAAATTGTTTTGAATGTGATATTGAAATAGAATTAAAACGATCTGACGAAGTTTTAATTGTGTTGAGATTCGAAACCATAGATTTCAACATTTATTATTGAAATAGACGTTTTCGAGAAATAGAAGGAAATAATGGACTATAACACTGTTGTTATAGTAAATGATTTCCGAAAGGAAATGTTTTGTATAGTATTGGGATTTATATATCTATTTTAATTTCGAATCCCTATACTAGTGATTTTGGGACGTCGTAACGATGTTTTACGTAACATTCGTTTTGGCCCAAATAAATATGTTTAAGAGAATGATTTCCTTAATAGAATGAAATATATACTTAATTTCGATTGAAGTATATTGAATATTTTCCAAGTGTTGAAAATAAATAAAAATTGTGAATTACTTATGAATAAATAAGTATGGGAATGTTTTTCCAATGTGAAATGAAACGTTTAGAGAATTTATCTTTTTGAAGATAAATTGAAATGAATAATTGAAATCGAATATTCATTGATATTTTGGAATTATAAATTCACTAAGGAATTTATAAAGGAAGTGGGATTTGTTTAAAAATAAATATTGATTTATTTTTGAAGTATTGAAATTTTATATCTTGTAAAGATATTTTGGAAGATAAATAATTTGGAAAATTATTTGGAAACTGGTGATGTGTGCATATCCAATGATAGTTCAATAACCGACTATCAATATTTCCCTTTGAATGGGTAATTGATATGATTTGTTTGAATGTGAATGCCACACTTATTTTTGAATAAGCGCTCACTATTCGGGTTAACCGGGAAAGGACCATGGGGTCGTATAACCCATTCTGAATATGTGATACGTCGTTGTGAATTGCATTGAAGATCGGTGTTGAAGACCCGGTATTTGCGAGAGCGATAGGATGAACTATCGATTGACTCTGCACCGAGTAGCTACGGTATTGAGTTCTCCATATGTGATGGTGAGTCCGATCAGGATTGTGAATATCCGGATTGCAAGGACCTCTTTGTAAGTGCCTTCGGTTTTGTTCGATCCCGGAACAGACTTGTATGGATTGTGTGTCTGACATTACAAGTTGAGATGTAAAGCCGATTTCTTTCAAATATATTTCTGTTGGTGGCGGAGAATTTATTCTTTTAGCTTAACACCCTTCTCTGAGACGTACGAGCTCAGAGGTTATGTAGTTGAATGTTATCAGCGATATATTCCCAATTTGGTAATGTGACATGCTGAGTGATGCTGAAATGATCATTGTGTTGATTATTTATGATAGGATCGTTTATTTGATCGTCTATCCTTGTGATCATTGTGTTGATCATTTGTTGACCCAAAGCATGGCTTTTGTATAAAGTATGTTTTTGTGGACGTGACTTCGTCGAACCTCACACCCCGGAAATGGTCAAAACAGGAAAGATGCAGCAAGGTTATGAGGGGTAGCACCCTTTAGGGTATGTACATTTCCTTCTGGATAGAGGTGGTATCATGGTATGGAGCCCAGATATTTAACCTATGTGGTTACTACGAATTTATTACTTTGTGGTTGTTGGTTTTCGGGATCCCGTGAGAAAGGTCGTTTACGATCGGGGAATGGCGTGCTCGTGTCAGTAGTTACCCAGTTAGGGGTAACCCGGCCTTGTGTTGGCAGAGTTCCGGTTTGGTTCTCGGGGATGTCTTTCCAGAGGCATTCTCATGTGGCAATGGGAAGTTCCTTGGCCTGACCATTTATTGGAAATCCAAAGAAACAATACGAAACTTGTACGGTTTTAGTTGTAGAACCTGCCATCTAATATGGTAGCTATTAGTAGGCATAATATAATGGTACCTATGCTGGCTAAGATTTATATTCTACTTTCGAAATGAATTTCTTCTACACTATGCACTAATAATAATATCAAAATTGATTTGATTTTAATACGTATCAAGCATCTTTGACTATCATAAGGAGAAATCTTCTCCAAGTCTGCGTTTGCATTGTGTGTGTGGCAGGAGGTCTTATGGTAGTCTCATTTTTAAAAGCATTGCGAATTGAAATAAAAATATCTCTCTGTTTTGATTTTAAAGATAAATAAACTGTTTTGAGTTCTCACACCAGTCACATGACTGACTTGGAGTTTATTGTTTTCCTTCCTTAACTCTGGGTGCCCACCAATTTCCACACGGGCAGTCAAGAGTTAGGTTTATCAGGATATTCTGGATATTCTGGAGTTGCTGGAGGCAAGCTGGATGGCATGGCGTATTACTAGTTTATATAGTATTTCTTTTTCCGCTGCACTATTTGCTGTTGTTGTACACTCTGATGAGATGATGTAATGTAATGTATAAAATGTAATAACTGATATAGTTCTTTGTTTAAAGATTATTCATTTATTATTATATGTTGTTCCGCTGCGAATTGTGAGATTCTGATGTTGTTCTGTTGTTTTCTGTTCCGTCCTATTTTCTTCTGTTTTTCTTTTTCCTCTATTCTCTTTTTTTTTTCTATTCTATTTTAAAATTTTTTTCTATTCTCTATTCTATGTTCTCTATTCTCTTTTTCTTCTATCTCTTCTATGTTAAATTTTTTTTCTTAAACCCATAACTATTCGGTTTTTCGGCAACGAAAAACCGCGTACGTTACATTTGAATAAGGTTATTTGATATGTCATGTAAAATATGAATTTGTGGATGGGTTCCAATTTGTGTAATTTTCCAAATAGTGGAAAATTTAATATGAATTTTCAAAGGAAAATATGTACAATTGGATTTAAAATTTTATTCCGATTATTTTAGGAAAAATTTGGGTCTGGAATTTTTGTATGTTAGATAACATATTGAAAGTGAATTTCTATAATTTTTTAGGATTTTTCCTAAGTGATTTAAGATGGAAATTAAATTAATTTAGAAGGACTTATTTGCTTTTTTACTTTTGCTTAATGGAAGGGCTTAATTGTTAATATAAACTTTGATTTAGATCAGAAATTATGTGGTGGTTATTTGGGAAAGAATTTGAAAAGTTAAGGCAACCGATTAAATTTTTATAAATTTGTAAGTTAGCTAAAAAGCAATCACTTTAAATGGTATTAAATCAAACTTCACCTAGAAAATTAGTTTCTACTTCTTTCAGATGTACCTTTCGACTCCTATGCCTCTACTTTGACTCAGTTGAAACCAACCTAGTCAAAACCTACCAAAGCCGAAACCAATACACATGGTATCAATGAGAAGTATGAAGTGGATTAGAGAAAAGGGGAAGGCATGGTGTCGAAAGCATTGCTTCTGATGGGGTCGAAACCTTTGCTTTGCTTTCAAATTTAAGCGCCCTCTTTGTTTTACTAAAAGCTTTCAAAGGAGGCAAAAACATATGCTTTCAAAAGGGGTTTTCTAACTAGCTTTCGAAGAGAATTTCCATCTTTCAGTTTTAAGTATGAGCTTTCGAATGAGTCCCTTGTTCATAAAACAATGCTTTCGAAAATGGTGGTTCCGACGTAGTCGAGATCCTGCTGTCGTTCT
The DNA here is from genome assembly GCA_030765085.1 of Allium cepa. Classification (NCBI taxonomy): domain Eukaryota; kingdom Viridiplantae; phylum Streptophyta; class Magnoliopsida; order Asparagales; family Amaryllidaceae; genus Allium; species Allium cepa. Next base: position 10,427,655 of record CM060937.1, read on the forward strand.
TTTAGCTTTTGACTGTATTAAGGACATCGATGCTTTCAAAGGGTAGTCTTTCTTTTAAACTTATACTAAGCCACTTCCTAAAAGCATTCAGAAGGGTTCAAGGGTTTTGAAGGCAGTTGCTTCGAAAGAGGGTTTTGATGTAAACCTTCAATGTTTTACTTAAGATTTTTGAAGCTTTCGAAGGGATGATTCTGAAAACATCAAATTTCCTCCCCAAATTTTTTATATTAAGATTAGAAGGTTTCGAAATGGATACTCTAGTATATACTCAATTTGACCCAAATGACCTTTTCAAGTAAATCCAATGGTTTCAAAAGGGGAACTTTCATTGGTTTCAAAGATATGTTTCCAAAAATTATTAAGTAATGCTTTATTATATTTGAAATGTGCATTTTGTTTTCGAAGGAGATAACTAAAGCACTTCGAAAGGTATATATTTAGTGTTTTGATAATAAGTTTTCGATGTTTTCGAAGTAGTTTATTCAGGTGTTTTGAAAGTAATCTTGTAAAGTTTCGAAAGCCTTAGTTTTCAAAACAAATAACCTGATCTCATTTTAAATGAAAACCATGGAATGATAAAAGAGTTTTGAAATGATTTTAAGTATAGGTTTTAAAGAAGTTTTCCTTGATTAATAGGTTAAAGGGATTAACCATGTTTTATACATAATAATTTCAAAGATATTAAACCACCTGTGTTGATATTATAATGTCATTATGTTTACTACTTTATATATATATATATATTCACATTGTAATGGACCCATAACTGTATTTTGGGGAAGGAAAGCATAACCAGCTAGTCTGAGCTAGTAGTGGATATAAGTTAAAATTAACTCCTGAATGAGTAGAATTACGTCCAGAGGTCCGGAAGACTATAATATAGGATGCTAAAATATTGATTAAAGAAGTTTTTAGGGAGACAGGTTCATAGCAAACCCATGAAAACTATGTATCGGAAAAGTTATTGGTAGGGGCTAATAGGTTCATAATAAACCCATGAAAGCCATGTATAGAAGAAGTTATTGGAAGGTGCCAATAGGTTCATATTAAACCCATAAAAATTATGATTTATTTGAGTTATTAGCAGGGCCAGTATATTTGTATTGAACCCATGAAAAACTATATCCAGATTAAGTTATTGACAAAAGTCATTGGATTCCTTGTCAACCCATGAAAACTAGGACAAGAGGGAAGTTATTGGAGTTACCAATAGGTTCAGGGAGAACCCATGACACAGTAAAGTTATTCGCAAGGGTCAATAGTGTTTTAGTGAAAACCCATGAAACAATAAAGTTATATGCAAGGGCCAATAGTTTTTTAGTGAACCCATGAAATCAATAAAACTGGACAGGGATTCCATAAGTATATTAAACATGTTATTAGTCGGCCCATGAAAAGTAATAGGTTAATGGTGATCCTGGAAACTATAAATGAAACAGTTGGTCAAAATAAATGAGAATGGGAATTCCAGAATTGATTTACTTGTTTTCATATCATCATTACATTTTGAATTGCTATGTTTTAACCTGTTGTGGATGTAGAAGCAAAGTATATGGTTTTATAAAGTTTTAGAACTGATGGTAAGGGGAAAACCCCTTCCACTAAGTGGCATGGTCTTACAAGATATCTAACTGGTTTGAGATAGTAGATTAGTATTTATATCATGCTTTATGTTTGACTCGAAGTTTTTGTTTTCCCCTTAAATCTCGGGTGCTTAAATTATTTTGAGTAGTTTGAGGGTTAAGGTTTTCAGGTTCTGTTTTAGAGTAATAAGCTTCTGGAGATGTGGAGGAGGCAAGCTAGTTAATAAGAGTTCTTTTATTCCGCTATGCCTTTGGATGTAATGGCATAGTTGTTACTTGTCCATATTATATTATGATCATCCAAGGGGACATTTTCATATGTTGCTCTTGGCGTATGTTGTAATAAGTATATCTTATCTGAACGTGGTTAACATTTGTGGAATTATGTAATAATGGTCTTGAAATGGAATGTGGAATTTATTTGATATTCTAAATTTTTTCCATATTCATTTGTTTCTGTTATATCAATGTATCTAGCATTACCGTACTTGGTCGTCGAAGATTAATAACTATGGATGACTGCAACATCCATAGCATTAGTTTTTGGCCTCAAAGTAAGGGATGTTACAAGTTAGTATGAGAGCAAAGGTTTATGAAACTTAAAAGAAATTTAAAACCAAAAAAAAAAAATTCAAACATAATCCAATGATTTAGAAAATATGATCAGGGTTTGGGTTAATAGTATAGTAACGTACTTGTATTTAATATATATAAGTATGTATTGCCTGCTATCTAAGATTGTTGTTTTGTATCTTACTAAGACACGTATGCAGATGTACAAAAAATGATATGGAAGTAGGAAACGGAAGAGGAAATCTCGATGGAGGAAGCACCATAACCAATGGAAATGCTCGACCTACCAGGAGGAACCCGGGTCGATCGGCTAATGCTAACCAAATTGCTAATGCCAATGTGGGTACTGGAAATCCACCAGTAGATATGGGGACGATGTATCGGTTCTTTGTCAAAATGATGCAAGCAGGAGTTGCTGCTGTAGTTGCTGGGAATGTAGGGGGAGCTAATTATGTGGCTCTGGTTGGGAATAATTATGCTAAGCTGGGTAGAGATTACATCTGTCTAGGTTGGAAGCGATTTATGGGAAAGGAGGATATCATAGAGGTAGAGAATTGGTCGTTGCATTGTGAGAGAATATTTGCTGATTTGGGTCTAGATGATGAGCAGAAGAAGAGGTTGGCCTCTAGGCAAAGATCAACGCTTCATTGGTGGAACGGTGTTACTGCCGGAGTTCCAAAAAAGGATTTGACTTGGGCTGATTTTTGAAGGAGATTTGAGAAAAGGTTTATGATTTAGGTTGTTAAGTTGGCATTGCTATATGAAGTTCTTAGATATGGAGTAGGGTGAGATGTCGGTTTTTGAGTATGCCACTAAGTTTGATGAGTTTTCCTATTATGGATATAATACTATAGACATTGTCATTAAGAGGAATGAGAGGTTCATTTGGCGACCTAGGCTCGTGATTTATATGGCAACCCTGTCACATCTCCGTGATCCTAGTAATGTAGTGGTGGAGATGGCAATCCACCACGAGGAGATGCTTGCTATTTGTTCCGAGAGAAGCTAGTTGAAATCTTGGGTTCTCAAGGAAAGAAAAGAAAGTTGTTTAAGAAGAAGGGAGCCCAGAAGGGAGATGCTGCAAAAAAGGAAAAGGATGATTTAGTTTTCTTTAAGTGTGACATGAAGGGTCATTATGCGCATGAGTGCCGGTCATGCAAGAGGAAGAAGGTTGTAGATAACAACAGTGTGAAATGCTTCAATTGGGATCAATTTGGGCATTACAAGAATTAGTGTCCAAAGCCAGTTAGGGCGGACAGAGGGAATGTTTTTTATTTTCGACCATCATCGGCTAAGACAATTGTAGTTGATAAAGGGAAGACTATGATAAAAGGTAAGCTTTGGATTCAGAGTATACCAGTTTGGGATACCAGTGCATCCCATTCAATTGTATCTCAGTGTTTGGTTGATAGGTTACGCTTAGAACCTACCTACCTTCTTACTTCCTTAAGGGTTGCAAATCCATTGAGAGAGTATGCAACTCTAGGGTTGACATATGACCGGTTAGAACTTGATTTGTTAAGTCATAAGTTTGCATGCAGTTTGTATGTTATCGATTTCGTAGATTTCAAGATCATCTTGGGTATAGATTGGTTAGGTAAGTATGAGGCTAGGATATTGTGCCAGGATAGGGAGATATCACTGAGACATCTAGATAGTCATAACTAAATCATATTCTTAGTAGAGAATTCTTACTAGAGTGTTTGTGCTTTGTTGAGCGCTATGGAGGTAGGAGAAGAGTTAAGTCAGGTTCTTATAACAAGAGAGTTTGTGGATGTCTTTGAGCCGGTTAAGACCTTACCACTGAAATGAGTTGTTGAATTTCAAATAGAATTTGTGCCATGAGCTGAACCTGTGAGTAGAACCTATCAGGATGACACAAACTGAGATGAAGGAATTGAAGGCGTCGCTAGTGGATCTTGAAGGAAGGAATTTTATTAGACCAAGCAGTTTGCTTTGTGGAGCGGTCGTAGTGTTCATGAAGAAACCATATGGGTCGTTGAGGATGTGTATTGACTATCGTAAGTTGAACGAGAGGACGATTAAGAATAAGTATCCTTTGCCAAGAATAGTGTTCTATTTGATCAGTTGAGTGGAGCAAGAGTGTTTTCCTAGTTAGAATTGGCGGTAGGTTCCCATCGATTAAGAGTGGCAGAGGACAGTATTCCTTTGATAGCATCTTGGACTAAGTAGGTTTTGTATGAGTGGTTAGAGATGCCATTCGGCTTAACGAATGCACTTGCCTTCTTCATGAATTTGATGAATCGAGTTTTTCGAGGGTACTTGGATAAGCTTGTTTTCGTATTTATAGACGATATTTTTGTATACTATAAGGATGAGAGAGAGCATGAGGATCATCTTAGAGTGGTTCTTGAGACGCTTAGTAGCACCAGCTAAAGGCAAAGTTTACCAAGTGTCATTTTTGGAAGAAAGAGATTAAGTTTCTAGGTCATGTGGTTTCAGAGAAAGGCTTGTCAATCGATCTAGAAAAAATCGAAGTTGTGAATAATTGGAAGAGACCAGAGATAGTTACCGAGATCAGAAGTTTTCTTGGACTTGCTGGCTTCTACCAAAGATTCATCAAGGATTTTTCGCAGATAGCAGCACCGTTGACTAAGTTAACAAGGAAGGATGTGAAGCTTTTCGGGTTTGACAAATGTGAGAAAGCATTCCTTAAGTTAAAGCATTTATTAACCAATGCATCTGTGTTCGTTGTCTCTGACAGGAAGCAAGGGATGGTGCTGTATACTGATGCATATAGAACTGGATTAGGAGTGATGTTGATGCAGATGGGTAAAGTTATTACTTACGCTTCATGAGAGCTTAGACGGAATGAAGTAAGATATCCGACTCATGATTTGGAGTTGGCAATGGTGATCTTCACATTGATGATTTGCAGGTAGTATCTCTTAACGGAGAGATTTAACCTATATAAGGATCATAAGTCTTTAAGGTATTTATTCCCTCATAAGGAGTTGAATATAAGACAACAGAGGTGGCTAGAGTTTTTGTTGCTCATAATTTTGGAATAGAGTACACACCCAAGAAAGGAAATAAGGTAGTGGATGCTCTTATCTGAAGATATCAGAATGTGGTGTTAGCTATGTTAGCAAATTGGAAGGATATAGAAGCTTTGAATACTTGTAGTGTGCAGTTGAGATCGACTGCTAGTTCTAGTTAGAATAACAAGATGTTGTTCTGTTTAGAAGTTCGACCAGTTGTGATCGAGAGGATTGCTTTAAGCAGAAAGAGGATCCAATACTAGCCGAGAAGATCAGAAGTCTTGAGTTTGGAACTGAAATAGATGATCTAAATGATTTTACCCTTGACCAAAGAATATGGTTGAGAAAGAAGGGATGGCTGTGTGTACCAAATGTTGAGGACTTAAGGGAAGAAGTTCTTAGAGAATGTCATCGGTCCAAGTTTATGATCCATCCGGGAGGGACCTAAGATGCATCAAGATATGCAAAGGAGGTTCTATTGAAAAGGTATGAAGAGGAATTTTAGCTTGTGGGTTAGGCTATATGTGAACTGTCAATAAATGAAAGTCAAACTTTAGAAGCTGAGTGGGTTGCATCAGCCTTTAAAGATTCCACTTTGGAAATGGGACTCAATATCCATGGATTTTACAAACGGGTTGCCAAGGTAAAATAGTGGAAATGAAAGTATATGGGTCATAGTGGACAGATTGACCAAGAGTGCCTATTTCATTCCAGCTAAGACAACCAGGACTGTACCTGTTTTAGCTAAGTTTTTCATAAAGATCATAGTTAGACTACATGAGTTCCTAATAGTATAGTCAGTGACAGAGATGCTTTGTTCACTAGTAAATTCTGAAAGAGTCTATAGGATGTATTGGGCACTAAGTTTAATATGAGTAATACATATCACTGTCAGACGGATGGGCAGACAAAGAGAGTCAATAAGGTGCTCAATGATTTACTGAGAGCTTGTGTATTAGTCTTTGGTGGATCTTGGGAGGATCATCTACATTTGGTTGATTTTTCCTATAATAACAGTTACCAGACTGGTATAGGAATGGTGTCTTTTAAAGCTTTGTATGCAAGGCGATGCAAATCAGCAGCATGTTGGTTGGAGACTGGGGATAGATTAGCCTTAGGTCTAGATTTGGTTAGAGAGGAATTAGAGAAGATTGAGTTGATTCGGGAAAGGATGAAGGAAGCTTAGTCCAGACAGAAGAGTTACGCAATCAAGAGGTGTAAAGATCTAGAATTCTTAGTTGGAGATAAGGTTCCCATTAAGGTATCACCGATGAAGGGTGTGATACGATTTGAAAAGTCAGGGAAATTGGCACCTAGATATGTTCGTCCATTTAAAATTATAGAGAGTATTGGAAAGCTCGCACAAAGAGTAGAATTGCCGAGCAGTATGGCAGGTGTCTATAATGTATTCCATTTGCCTCATCTTCGCAAGTATGTGCATGATCAAAAGACTATTATTCCTTCGACAGGGTTGGAAGATTTGATAGTAAAGCCTAATTTGACTTTTTTTAGATAACCGGTTCAAGTTGTAGTGAGAGATGAGAAAAGATTGTGGAACAAGACATTTAGGTTGGAGAAAGTCCAGTGGAGCGACAATGAGAAGGACTGTATTTGGGAGACAGAAGACATGATTAGAGATACTTATCATGATCTGCTTTGAAGGTATATCTATGATAGATTTATATAGGGAGTAGCTAGTCAGGTAGGCTAGTATGTTGGTTAGTTTTTGTTACCGATGATTGCTATGTTTATTATTAGTCCTTAGTGAATTTTGAGGACGAAATTCTTTAAGGAGGGGAGAATTTAACACCCCTAATTTTCGATAACACTATTCTAGAGATTTAATTAGATAAGCTAAATAGAATAACGTAAATAATTTGAGTGATAAAGGAATTGCGATTTCAGACTAAAATTAAGGGTTGTGCTTAATTTTTTAAATGGCTTAAGAATGGTTTATGAGATAATTAAATTACACAAGGTCTTATTAGGAAAATAGCCGCACCTTATATCCATATATCCTTTCATTTTCTCGTTTACTTTCGATTCACAAAAACAAATATAAAACATAAAAGGAATATTCATCCATTGCCAAGGGGAAAAAAGAAGAGAAATTCAATCAAAAGCTAAGGATTAAAGCTAAGGGAAATTAATCTCCAACAAATCTTAAAATCCTTATCATAGCAAGGGTGAATAATAATCTTAATCATCTCCATTTTGTTTTATAATCATTTATGTTCGGGTTTAAGACTAAATCCATTTTAATGATGTTTTGAATGATGATATGCTTGGGTTTTATGTGATATTAAATTCAAATAAGGTTATTTGATAAAGGATTTACATAGTTCTGAGGCTAAAACCTATCGTTATGATTTTCAAATGCCATGGAAAAATTATATGTCATGTAAAATATGATTTCGAAGATGGGTTTCAATTTTGTAATTTTCCAAGTTATGGAAAATCTAATATGAATTTTTAAAGGAAAGAAAGTACGATTAGGTTTAAAATTTGATTCCAGTTATTTCAAGAAGAATTTGAGCCTGGAATTTTTATGTGTTAGATAACATATTGAAAGTGAATTGTGTAATTTTTAGGGATTTTTCCTAAGTGATTTACTATGGAAATTAAATTATTTTAGAAGAAGGACATATTAGCATTTTTGGTTTTGCTAAGTGGAAGGGCTTAACTGTTAAATTAAACATTGAATTAGATCTGAAATTATGTGGCAATTATTTGGAAAAGAATTTGAAAAGTTAAGGCAATCAATTAAATGTTTACAAATAGGCAGGCTAGTTATAAATTAATTGCTTTAAATGGTATTAAATTAGATTTTACCTAGAAAAGTTGGTTCCACCTCATTTAGAAGCGGCTTTCAACTCCTATTCCTCCGCTTCGACTCAGTCAAAACCTACTAAAGCCGAACCAATACATGTGGTATCAATGAGATTGGTATGAAGTGGGTTGGAGAAATGTGGAAGGCGTGGTGTCAAAAGCATTACTTTCGATAGGGTCGAAACCTTTGCTTTGCTTTCAAATGTTAAGCACTTGCTTTGTTTTACTAAAAGGTTTCAAAGGAGTTGAAACATATTATTTCAAAAAGGATTTTCTAATTAGCTTTCGAAGTGGATTGCCATCTTTCATTTTTAATTACGAGCTTTCAAATGAGTCCCTTGTTCATAAAACGTTGCTTTTGAAAATGGTGGTTCCGACCTAGTCGAAACCTAGCTATCTTTCTTTTACCTTTCGAATGTATTGAAGACATCAATGCTTTCGAAGGGTAGTTTTTGTTTTAAACTTATTTTAAACCGCTTTCCAAAAGCTTTCGAAATGGTTAAAGGGTTTCGAAGGCAATGGCTTTGAAAGGGGGTTTCGATGCTTATCTTCAAAGTTTTACTAAAGCATTTTGAAGCTTTCTACAGAATAATTCCAATGCTATCAGATTTTCCCCCAAACAATTTTATATGAAGATTGAAAGATTTTGAAAAGGATACTTTCGTATATATTCACTTTGACCCAAAAGATATTGTTAAGTAAATCCAATGGTTTTGAAAAGGGAACATTCATTGGTTTCGAAGCCATGTTTCTAAGAATTTCTAAGTAATGCTTTAGTAATTTTGAAAGGTACATTTTGGTTTCGAAAGAGACAAATAAAGAGCTTTGAAAGGTATATATTTAATGTTTTGATAAGAAGTTTTCAACGCTTTCGAAGGAGTTTATCTAGGGGTTTCAAAAGTAATGTTTTAAGGTTCGAAAGCCTTAGTTTTCAAAACAAATAACTCAATCTCATTTTAAAGGAAAACCATGGCATGATAAAAGAGCTTAGAAATGATTTTAACTATGGAGTTTTCGAAGAAGTTTTCCTTGATTACTAGCTTAAAGGGATCAAGCAAGTTTTATATAAAATGATTTCAAGGATATTAAATCAAAGGTGTTGGTATTATAATGTAATTATGTTTGCTTCTTCATATATATATATATATATATATATATTCACATTGTAATGGACCCATAGCTGTATTTTAGGGAAGGGAAGCATAGCCAACTAGGTTGTCCGTGTAGTGAATATAAATTAAATTAACTCCTGAATGAGTATAATTGCATCTAAGAGATCAGGAAGACCATAATATAGGATGCTAAAATATTGATTAAAGAAGTTGTCATGGAGATAGCTTCGTAGTAAACGCACAAAAACTATGTATAGGAGAAGTTGTTGGCAAGAGCCAATAGGTTCATAGTAAACCTATAAAAACTATGTATAGAAGAAGTTGTTAGCATGAGCCAATAGGTTTATAGTAAACCCATGAAAACTATGATTAGATTGAGTCATTCGCAGGGGCCAATAAGTTTGTAGTGAACCCACGAAAACTGTATACGGATTAAGTTATTGTTAGAAGTCAACAGCTTCCTAGTCAACCAATGAAAACTAGGATAAGAGGAAAGTTATTGGAGTTACAAATAGGTTCAGGGAGAACTAATGAAATAGTAAAGTTATTGGCAGGGGCTAATAGGTTCTGGTGAACCAATGTAAACTATGAAACTGGACAGGGAGTCCATAAGTATTAAACAGGTTATTTGTCAGCCCATGAAAGCTATTAATAATGACCCTAGAAACTATAAATGAGACAATTAGTAAAAATGAATGGGGATGGGGAAATCTAGAATTGATTTACTTGTTTTTATATCATCACGACATTTTGAATTTCTATGTTTTTAACCGTTGTGGATACAGGAGCACAGTATATGTTTTTATAAAGTTTTAGTATAATAGTGAGATTAAAACCCATTTTGCTAAGTGGCGTGGTCTCACTAGATATCGAAATGGTTTAAGATGGGAGATTATTATTCATACTAGGTATTATGTCTGACTCAAAGTTTTTTCCCCTCAAACTACCGTGTGCTCAAATTATTTTGAGTAGTTTGAGGGATAAGGTTTTCAGGTTCTCTTTTAGACGAATAAGCTTCTGGAGACGTGCAGGAGGCAAGCTTGTTAATATGAGTTCTCTTATTCTACCGTGTTTTTGGATGTAATGACAAAGTTGTTTACTTGCCTATATTATACTCTAATCATCCATTGTGGCATCATATGTCGCTATAGTGTATATTGTAATAATCATATTTTATCTGAACGTGATTAACGTTTGTGGAATTATGTAGTGAACTTGAAATGGTTTCAAAATGGTATGTGGAATTTTTTTGACGTTTTAAAAATTTTCCATATTCATGTGTATCTGCTATATCAATACATCTAACATACTTGGTCATCGAAGATAAATAACTGTGGGTGACTACAGCTTCCATAGCCGTTAGGTTTGGGCCTCCAAGTGGGGGATGTTACAAAGAATAACATAATTTGGTATAAAATCAAACTATTTTATGAAAAAATCGAAGTCAAATGGAAGTTAAACTATAGGTCAGTATAGATAATAGTAGTAGACTAGCTTAAGAAAAATGTTAGCAAAACAGTGAGAACCTCAAATTTGTAAGCACTCGTTCCAGTAATTTAAATATTCAAACTCCAATGGAATAGAAAATTTAGTTTAGAGCAGTTTGGTTAAATTTGAAAAATCAATTCACCTATACCCATATGGACCGCATGAATGTACTTGAACCCACAAACCTAATGTACTTGAATCATTAGATTGAATTCGAATTGGTGATTAAAATCTAATTCGATTTGGAGTGGGTGAAAGATTTCCCTAACATGCAAAGAAGATTATTAGCTAGGAGTGCTGATATTGATGACAGAAGGCGGCAATGATGATGGGAGGCGATGGGGATGACAGAAGGTGACGGCGATGCTAGGAAAGTGTTTAGAAATGCCATGTAATAATACGATCACTTGAAAGGTTCCTTTAATTTATAAGATCTTTACTAAGCTTTCTTTGTCAACATCATTCATCATAACGTGTTGGAATCTTTGCAGTTAAAGTGTTCGGCAGATTCAATGCAGTGGAGGTGCGAAAAGTCCTAGCGGGGATATAGCAAGGATATAACAGGGTATAGCGGATGACTCTAAAACAACATATAAACCTCGTGCTTAATGTTTATAAAAATATATAAATGGCAATTAAATGAAAAATTAACATTTAATTGAATTATAATTACTACATAAATAATTAAATGAAAACATGTGCGAATATACTACAAATAAACGTAAAACTGCTACATAACATAATCGAATTTAGAAGAATATTAGAGTATTTTCATTTATGAAAATATATTTAAAATTCAGTTAAATAAATTAATTTCATAATTTTTATAAGATATAAATGTCATTTTTCAATTCACTTCTTTTAAAGAAGATATAGCGAAAAACCCGGAATATAGCGGGAATAACGAAATGTAGCGAAAATAGTGGGGCTTAAAGCGGAAATACTATATTTGGGGCTATATGGAAAAATCAGAGTGGTAGAAATCTGCTATGAGATATAGCAGGATTATAAGGGGGTAATAGCGGGCAATAACTACACGGGTTGGAATTAAAGACTTTAAGAAATGTAAACACACAAATGGTCATAAATTGCTAGATATGAAAATATTATGAAAAAAATTAAGCAATGTCTTAAGCAAGCCTGCTGATGTTGTAGGTGCATGGATAATTAGAACACAACATACTATTTCCTATTATAGCTTCATGTGGTCGTTTCAATTGTAGGCACCCTACTATAAGAACTAAGATCAGTTTGACTTTTTTCATTCATGACTACACCAAATTCCACCAAATCTTTTTTAGTTATAAGTACCAATATAATACATGAATAATTCTCTAGCATGTCAAAGATATGATGATGTTGTTTTATTGGATTTAACTACATAACCTTGAACATGGTTTCAGTTGTACCCGAGAAAAAATTGAAGTTAATTGCAACAGCCCTAATTTTAGTTTAACATTATTCAAGTCATTTAATTAGATAGACTAAATAGAATAGTGTAAATGGTTAAGGAGAATGATATTTGGTCATGAATAAGATCGTGCCTAAATAAATTAACTAATGAGATTGTTTGGGTAAACTTAATTATAAAAGGATATATGAGAAGGATAATCTAAGTATAGACCTACGTTTTATCCCTTAAACTCTCTCCTCCTCATATCATTCTCATTTTTCATAAAAAAAACAATCAAAAGAAAAACCTAAGATTGTCGGCCATAACCTAGGAGAAAGAGCACGAAAATCAAAAGGAATTCAAGCAAGTTTAGGGGAAACTAAAGCACTCATCTCAACTCTATGGTTAATAATACATGAATCATAATTTTTTTTTACTTTTTGAATCAGGTCCGCATAATACCCAAATTATTTTTATGATTTTTTCGAAGTTATGGTCGTTCAATCATTATTTGGATAGAATAATGATTCATGCAATCGTTTATTTCATTATTCAAGTGGTTTTAAGGGTAAAACCAAAGTTTTAAATCATCAATAGCTTCGATTTTCGAGTATATTGAGTGAAACATTGTTTTGAAGAAGGGTTTTCAATTTCATAATTTTCTAAGTGAAATTGAATACTTTATGAATTTCCTAAAGGGAAAATTGAGTTAAATTCGAGTTTTAATTATTAAAAATAATTAAATATGGTTTTTGGTCTCGAAAGTTTTATATAATGAAGAAAATAGTATTTTTGAATCTTTGTGAATTTTTTTGGTTTTTCCCAAGAGATTTTGAGTTATTGTGAATTTTTTGGGTTTTTCCCAAGAGATTTCGAGTTATTGTGAATTTTTTGGGGTTTTCCCAAGAGATTTCGAGTTATTGTGAATTTTATATGCTAGGAAAGCCTTTAAATGGATAATTAATTAGTGATATTAATTAATTTGTTTGATATATGTCTTGTAATTTGGAAAATGTATGTGGTAGGTATTTCTGAAAAGTTTTGATTACGGGATTATTTTAACCAATAGAAATCGAGCAAGAATTAAGGTTCGGTTAAAAGCAATTACTTCTATTAGTAATAAACCAGTTTTATTCATAATTACGATAATATTATGCCGCATGCATGCTCGCCATGCCTATAGAAGCGCCGTGTCCATCAATGTCGACGTCGAACTAAAAAGAAGTGTTGGATAATTACTTCGGTAGTTATGGAATGTTTTATAGTAGGACGAAGTCGACCTCATTGACAATTTAGCATCAATGACATTGGCACTTCATGATTCATCTATAAGTGAGGTTCGCATCTCTTCTACTATGTCTCGACATCGCACTTATGTATTTGTAGCATAATAGCCGAAGTAAGTTAAGAATACAACTTTTAATGACTTCACTAGTCTTTTTACCGCTACTTATCAGGGTCGGCGACCCAATATGTTCAATTTTCGGCAGTTGGCCAATTGTTTATACTATCCTTTTGATAAATCTTGACATTGTCTTTAGAGTCGACCTTATTTCTATATAAACATCATAGCAGAATAGCCGAAGTAAGTTAAGTACGTTTTTATAATGACATCGCTTATATTGACGTTGTCGTTCATCAGTGTCAGCAACGTTATACTTATTTTTACAAACACTAAGGTTTGCAAAAAGGTTGGGTGACCAATATTTTATCTATGTCATCGATGTCGTCCTCGACATAGAGTTCTAATACTTAGAAGAATTTAAGTGATGTCCTTGACCTTAGACAGAGGTCAATGATGTTGTAACGCCTTGGGTTTCACATGTTATTTGATTAAAGATGGAGAGCCTCAATCCTCCATGCCGACACTGTTAGAATGTCGACATTGATCTATATTAACGTAATTAAGGATCATGAACCTATTTTTTAAGACTTTGATTTTAAACATTGGGGACATCAATTCTATTTTGATTGTAGATGTCAACACTATCATTGGTGACACCAAAGTAAATTAGTATTGGAAAACTAAATGTTTTATAAGTGAGACTTTATCACTGGGGATACCAATGTATTTTCTTAAATGAGTTTGACATGCTAGAGATACATTATATGTCACTTGGAATGTTATAACCTTAAAAGGAGAACCTAATTGGGGAAACCAATAGACATAGGTTAAACATGTTGGTAATATGAATCAAATTGTAAAATGATGGGTTCATAGCCATCCTAGGAAAATAATGAGATGTGAGATGGATAGTCCACGTCATACCGATGATGGATAATCTCTATGAGGTTAGTGAAAGGTTCATAGTCATCCTAAGTAAACTATAAGATGTGTGATAGAAAGTCCACTGTTTGTAAATTAAATGAAATATATGTGATGGATAATCCACATAATTTAAACAATAGAACAATATTTGATGTGTAGTCAATATGATAGGCGCTGGGTAATCCAAGTAATAATTTCATGTGGGATGGATAGTCCATATGACCATGAATATGTTTAAATGTGAAATGTTTAGTCACATAATCATAAGACGGGTAGTCAAATTAAAATAAGATGGAAAGTCAATTTAAATTATGATAGGTAGTCATTTGAAATTAAGATGGGTAATCAGTATATGTTGTATGGCTATAAATGCTATGTTTGTTCCAACCATTGTGAATGCAGGAGCACGATATATGGTTAATTAGTTTCAGTTAAAATACTGGTGAAGGGGAAAACCATTCAGCTCAGCGGCATAGTCTCACTAAATATCTATTTGATTCAAGATGGTAAGTTATTATTCACACCAAACTATTTTCTGATTCAAAGTTTTTGTCTTTCCCTTTCAACTCACGGGTACTCATTTGAGTAAGTCGGGGGTAAGAGTTTTCAAGTTTCCAATTAGATGAATAAGCTTCTAGAGACGTGCAGAAGGAAATCTAGCTATTAGGAGCTTTATCTATTTCCACTGTGTAGCTTGATTTTGTCTATTTGGATGTAATAAAAAAGTTGTATAATTTCCAAATATTTGATCTTATTAACTAAGGGGGCATCTTCGTATGTCGCTCTTAGAGTATTCTGTATAGTTATATTTTATCTGAATGTGAAATCGCAAATGGGATTACATAATGGATACGAAATCTTACTTTGAAAAGGAATGTAAATGTTATTTTTGAAAACTATATTTGAAAAAAAATTCATATTCATGTGCTATTGAATATAGATATGGTAAACATAGCCACATTTTGTCGTTAAGAATTAATAACTATGGATGACTTTAGCATCAGTAGCGGTTAGTTTTGGGTCTCAAAATGAGGCATGTTACTTTAATTAACATAATGCAAATTCTAAATTAATAACAAAGGATTTCCTGAATTTATAATTTAGTGCATAGATGACAATAATAAAATATGCAGTTGCTTAAATAAATATAAACTGAACATGGTCACAGCAGCAACACTATAGCGGAGTTGATCTAATCCATTTATGTAATAACATAGAAAGTATATTGAAACAGACATATGGACATCAATAAATTTAAAACTTGTGAAAGTAAAAATAATCTCTTCTTCTTAGAGAAATTAGAATGCGATTGCATTGTATTTTTACCATTACAATTGAAGATGTAGATTCCAAATAGTCTAATGTCATATTAAGGGCTAAAGTTGCAATTGTAATACATTATTTAGTCTATGGAGCAAAAAATTATTGCAATGGCCAGTTCTATTAATAAGCAAATTGCATTTATGACTTGATTAAAAGTGAAACTAATACTAACATCCCTAGAGTGTTTAAATATGAATCTTTTAACAGGAAGTAAACCTTTTTTATTTAGTAATTAAATACTATAACTATTGATCTAAGAGAAAATCAAATTAGAAAAACTGCTATTTTTGAATATAATGGTGAATATGAATGGAGATATCATCATAATAAATATATGATTTTCATCAATGCAAATGAAATTACGACAGCCTTGGAAATATACTTTGTTATGGACATAAGATTATTTCAAACATAAGACAGAAAGTTCTAAATATGATTTGTGTAGGTAATTCATAAGTAATGTATCAGACAATGGCCAATAATGCCTCAGATAGTACATAATTAAATCAAAGTACTGCATAACCAATATTCCAAATGCTACTAAATCAAATTCCAAACTGCAAATGCTACTCAATGAAATTAAAATGAGAAACACATAATAAAAAATATATTTGTTTAGCCGATAATTGAATAAATAACAAATCATAGTTCAACGAACTAACCTCAATGAGTTGTCGATCGATCCATAATCATTAGTAGTACGTAAAAGTTGGAGAAGACGGTGGATTGTTAGAATCGCGTTGATGCAACCCTAACCTTCGTGGAAACTCGAACTAACCTTTGCTAATAATTTGGAAGTTCTCTAAAGCTGTAATATTTTGTGCGGTTCAATGGACTAACCATCGATCGATTGTTGGAGAATATGATGGATTTGGAATGGAGTTGGATATGGAAACGTGTCTTTTTT
This sequence comes from Allium cepa, assembly GCA_030765085.1. Classification (NCBI taxonomy): domain Eukaryota; kingdom Viridiplantae; phylum Streptophyta; class Magnoliopsida; order Asparagales; family Amaryllidaceae; genus Allium; species Allium cepa. The sequence continues at coordinate 10,444,134 of CM060937.1, forward strand.
GTAGTGAGAAAGAAATGAAAGAATTTTTTGTTTTGGGAAGGCAAACAAAAGAAGCAAGAAATAAAGAATAAAATGGAGAAAGGGTATTTCATGAATTTCAAAATGACGCGGTTGATTTTATATTCATTGAATTACCATTATTAGGAGTACATACACAACACGAAGGCGCACACAGGCATGATGTTCCTGATATATGAATTTTGGCGATATATAAATATAACATATCCTGTTTACAGGCCATTCGATGGACCTAATGTACCCTTCAAGCAAAGAAATAAGGCATGTAATATGTTCCTCAGGGCAATGCCTTTCCCTATGTTCATAAAGCCTAGTATTTGTTAGCTTTTTAGTCACTTTTTTATTTTCAAGGTTGGGAATAGAATCTAGGTTAGTAGTTACATTACATAGTTCGAACTAGAGCTATCAATTCGATTGGTCATATTTTATATTATCGTTCTATTCCCATTCAGGGATTTTATTTCCAATTGCATCGTTTTTCATTATCATTCCTTTGTTGTCTTCTTTTCCTCATTTATTCTTATTTTCATTTTCTAACTTCGATACTCCAGCTTCTTTAATAAAAAAATTATTACTTTTTACCATCACACCATCTTTAGGTATCCTATTTGGATGACTATATGTTCCGATGTCTGATGTGTTAACTGATTTTTGTCTAATTGCCTTGCTCTCTTAGTAAAAGTATCCATTAGAGATGTTGCTTCCACAGTGTCATTTGAAACAGTATATGTACTGAGGATATCTTGTCCATATGCCTCAGTCAGTTCTCTTACTATTCACTAATAGTGAGAATGAGTGCAAGAAGAAGACGAGATAGGGGACAGAGGGGTACCACTACAAATGGTTGATACCCTGTAGCAACATGGAACAATTTTTCCTGTCAATCTCCTTTGTTCATCATCCAATTTCAAATCTTTTGATGGTTTCCTGGCAGCTACAAGAAGAAGCTTTGGTGTGGTGGTGGCCTTGCGAATCTTTGTTTACGTTGTAGAAATGTTCCTAATTCGTATTCTTAACATCTGTTTCTTATCAGTTTTTCATTCTTGATTTTACGAAATTGAAATTTTACTTGAATTGTTTAACAAGATATGAAGCCAAATCAAACTTATCAATAAAACGATTTCGATTAAAACTAAACTTAGAAGTTGTGTGTAGATTTTTGTGATCTTAATAAGTTAACCTTTGAAAATAAATTTCCTTTGTCTTGAATCAACAACCTGCTCGATCAATTGTATGGGCTAGGTCCATTTTGGAAAAGAACTGAGAGCTATCTAATCTAGCCCAAAGATTCCATCAGCTGAGAATTGTGAAAGATTGTATCCACTTGTCCATTCTTTGCGGTCTCTATATATTTTATGAATGGTTAGTTATCCTTCGGACTAACTTATGCCCTTGCATATTTCGTAGATCCGATGACCCGAGTATTTTGTGAAGTGTTTTATAAATTTGTTCTCGTATTGATTGATGATATTCTAATTTGGTAAGCCAAATATAGAATAGATATTTCATCTTGATCTGGTAAACCAATTCTCTAACTTTCTTGTGATCATATGTTCTTTGTTTGTCCCCCTGTCTAGCAAATTTCGGGGACGGAATTTTCTTAAGGGGGAATCTGTAACGTCCCGTTTTTAAGTCAAATTTAATTTAGTAACTTATATAAATTTTGGATTAAATTGTGAATTAATTTGAATTTTTTTCAAATTGAATGAGATATGTGTTTATATATATATATATATATATATATATATTGTAAATAGACTTTTGATTTGAAATTCAAAGATAAATGTTTTAGAAATAAGTTGGATCTAAAAACTCTATATTTCAAAACTAATAGAAACTTGTTTTCTAATTATAATATAATGTAATATATATTTGGAAGTTGTGTATCAATAAAATTCTTCTTTGTTTCCACTGTGTTGTTTTCATCTAATGTGTTATAAGCCCCGGCGAACCAAACTCAACGTTTGAATTTGCGGTATTCGAATACGGGTGAAGTATGGATGTCGATTTTCGGATGCTGAATCCTGGTCATTACAGTCTAGTCATTGGTTTATTTCCAAAAAATCTACTGTGGGTATGCAATAACCCTTATTCAAGGTAATATCTAAATTACTAATCTGTAAATGAAAAGTTCATATACTCCATTAATTTTTAATTCCTTCTTAAAGGATCAAAGTACTTCATTAGTATGCTAAAATAGAGAATATCCCTTAGCATGAACAAAAATAATGATAGTGATAGTAAATAGAAAACTTATTATCTTATAATACCATATAAGAATGGCAGGAAACCGGGGAGGAAGTAAGAAATAATACAGGTGTCAATATTTAGAATGAAAATAATTTTGACACTTAAAAGTCAATTAGTTTGTGGATAAACCTTACAAATACATTTAGTGCTGGTAAAGGGGAAAGTTGCTATATTAACAGATAAAGTACACCACTATTTGGAGTTACACATATTAAGTAATTAAAAAGTCAGAATATATACAAATTGTCAAAACAATTATCTAAATTTTCCTATTTTTTTCCATACTTAACATAAATCGCCTACTAAGGAGAAAATGACCATCTACACGCTTAAAAATAAATCCAAGAAATCAAAACAATAAATACAACATAATGAAGCAAATAATTAATCTACTTAGTTAGTTAGCTTGCTTATACTTTTTCTTTTCACTAGTCCAAATCAATATTGTATTACTCTTAAATGTAAGAAAAACCCAATAGTCATATTACAAAAATAAAAAAAGAAAGGTTGACTAGACTAATTGATGGAGTAAAAGAATTACCTACTACCGAACTGTTGATTTGGTTTCTTGTTGAGTGAATCGGAAATGGGCTTTAGATAGGGTCGATATTATTACTGGAGTGAATTGAAAATCTATGGATTGATTTTTAGAATGAATTGAAATAACATGGGATTTAGGGTAAGAGAAATTTGGACGAATCTAAAAGGATATGGAATATTTATTTTTGGGGACCTTTATTTTTAACTTTGTTAAATATAACGGACAATTTTTTTACACACATTCATAGAACATCACAATTTACTGTTATTTTTTTCTTTAATAATTTTTATATATCACTTTACTTATAATTCCATGACACTATACCATATATATCATACATTCAAGTGCATTTAAACTCTACATCACAGGTTATAAATGATCAATTTTCTCTTCTTTTTTTAAAAATAATAGATAGTAGAAAGAAATTAGAAAACTCTTATTTTTCTCATGCACTCATCATATTACCAAACATACATTTAACCAAATACTAAGATTCGATTTTGATTTTAATATTCTTCAATGAAAAAGTAAACTCTCCTTTGCATGTTGCAAATTAGAGGCTTTTTGCTTCTTTAAACATCCCTTGGTATGTTCCCATTTCTTTCTAACCAGATCCTCAGCAGAAATAAAATATATATGTAAGTTTGGAAAGGATTTAAATAAGATCCTTATGTAAAATACACATACACTCTATATCGAACATATCTCTTATTATGATTAGGATCACAACACACAGTGAAATGTTGAGTAAAATAACGAACAGTATGACCCAAATATTTAGGCTAACTAATGCCTCCATTATAAGGGATAATATGTTCAATTTGTTACCAAGTATTCTTATTTATATCCGTCACACTAGTTCAATTAATGTAAGATTAGATAGAAAATCATATCTATATAAGTACTTCGAGCATATTCGTTGCGTTAATTTAAGACCAAATTGCATATCATATCTTTGAAGACCTAAACTTTCATCCATGATAAGCCATAAACTTTTTTTTAACTATTTATTTATAAATTGTCTTATTTTTTAAATTATTCCTATATTTAGAAAAACCTTACTTTTATAGGAGTTTGTTTGCAAATATTTGGAAAAAAACTACAGAATAATTTCTTAAAATGATTTTAAAATGTAAGTAAGAATGTTGGAGTATAAATTTGAAAGAAATGTTTTGAAAGTTGAACTTGACTTTTTGGTTGATTTTGGAGAATTGAATTTTAAGGGTTAAAATGCAAAATAAAAGGTATAATGTTGGAAAAAGCGTTCTCACTAAGGCTTGGAAAATAAAGGATTTGGTAGTATTGAAATTTTGAAAGTAAGAAATTAAGTTGGAATTTTAGTTGTGCATTTAGACTCCTTTCCATTGACATAGTCATTGAAATGGCCTTTCTTGTAAATAAATATCTTTTCATATTTTGCATGGTAAATTTAAATGAATTTGACAAAATAATTTATTACCGTTTTCAAATTTATTTTTCAAAAATTAAATTTAAATCAACGTTGTTTTAAGATTTTGACTGAAGCAAAAAAAATGAGTTTAAGGTTTTTAAATAATATAATTTTCAAAGCAAAAATTAAATCAAACCAATCAAAAGCCCTTTCATGGACCAGCTCCAACATCCCCATCCCGCTTTGTATCCAACTCACCATCTTTGTTTCCAAAGCCTTAATGCCTCTTTCTCCATTAGTAAAAACAATATTTTTGAATTCCAACTAAGTAAAAAAATCCCCAAAAATCATATCCAGCTTCTTTGCCATCTTCTATGCCAAATAAGACTATTGCATGCCAAATTAACTCGTAATTAGGCCTTTTGTGATTCATGATAGGCTGAACTTGTGCTTTTAGCATTACATTTATGCTCTCTTTTTATCTTCCTCAACAACAGTGAGTTAAACCCTTACTATGAACCATGAATTGCGTAATTAATTCTGAAAAAGGTATATATTCCTTTTATAGGATGTGTGGAAACAAATTTATTTCTGGAAAATTTTAGTTTTACGCTAACAATCTCTAACGGTACAAAATTTAATGCTCCTCTGGATCTAAGGATTCATTCATTCCCTATGATATGTACTTGACTGAATATGTATGGTGCTTGAATTTTCCTGAGTCAATGCCGAAATTGGATCAAAAAGGAGAGAAAGAGTTGATATGGTAGTTTGAAGCAAAATTGGTCCAAATGCTCTTGCATAGGTTGACTGCCGAGGCCTCATCAGTTTTCACCCAAGGTGACACGTCGACCACTCAGGTCATGACTGGTAGATTGTTGGGAAGAGGCTGGGGAAATTTTTTCTAGGCCGATAAAAATATTTTATAAATTCATTAAAATAAATCAAAAAGTCAAAATTTTAAATATAAATTTATTTCGGGTATAAAGTAGATAAAAATCTCAATTTTGAATTCTGTTTTATTTAAATAACTTTCAGATTCAAATTTTGAAACATTTAGTAGAATTTTTTAAAATAGTTTAAATATATTTCTGGAAAATTTTAGTTTTATGCTAACAATCTCTTACAGTACAAAATTTAATGCCCTTCTGAATCTAATGATTCATTTATTCCCTATGATTGTGTTTGATTGAATATGTACGGTGCTTGAATTATCCCAAGTCAATGCCGAAATTGGATCAAAAAGGAGAGAAAGAGTTGATATGGTAGTTTGAAGAAAAATTGCTCCTAATGCTCTTGCACAGGTTGAATGCCGAGGCCTCATCAGTTTTCACCCAAGGTGACTCATCGACCACTCAGGTCATGACTAGTAGACTGTTGGGAAGAGGCTGGAGAAACTAGGCTGATGAAAATATTTTAAAAATTCATTAAAGTAAATCGAAAAGTCAAAATTTAAAATATAAATTTATTCAGGTATAAAGAAGATAAAAATCTCAATTATGAATACTGTTTTATTTAAAAAACTTTCGGATTCAAATTTCGAAACATTTAATAGAATTTTTTTAAAAAGTTGAGAAATTGGAATTTTCAAATATAAATTCAAGTTTGAATTTAAGATTCATAAAGAATTTTCTAAATGGAATTTCATAGTTTTACATTAATTTTGAACACGGTTTATATTGTTTCTTAGTTCCAAGGCTTTATAAAATCATTAAAATTTATTCCTACAGTCGAAATTAATTTCCACGTGTCATAGGACATTTACAAAATCTATATAGCTGCTTTCAATGTTTATTTTATTTAAATTTATTCCTTTAAAAGTTAGGGTTTTTTTTTGTTTTGGGAAGGCAAGTAGAAGAAGCAAGAAACATAGAACAAAATGTAGAAAGGGTATTTCATGAATTCCAAAATGATGTGGTTGATTTTACATTCATTGAATTACCATTATTGGAGTACATACACAACATGCACGCATGCACGTGCTTACTGTTCCTGATTTATGCATTTTAGTGACATTTAAATGCACCTTATCCTCCTGGCCATTACTTTCAGCTTCAATTGAATTTTGTGCATCAAGTTGATTAGATTTGTTCTATGTTATTCGATTGGTCGGTTTTTATACTATCATTTTGTTCCTGCTTAGAGATTTTATTTTCATTTGCTTTATTTTTCATTATCATTCCTATTTATCTTCTTTATCTCCTGTATTCTTATTTTCATCTTCTAACTTTGACACCTTAGCTTCTTTAATTATATGTTTATCACTTTTATCGTTACACAACCTTTAGATATCCTACTTGGATCAATATATGTTCTATCATTCCTATTTATCTTCGTTACCTCCGGTATTCTTGTTTTCATCTTCTAACTAAGATACTCTCGCTTCTTTAATTATATGTTCATCACCTTTTGCCGTTACACCATCTTTTGATATCCTACTTGGATCACTATATGTTCCAAGTTTGAAGTGCCAACAGATTCTTGTCTACTTGCCTCACTGTAACGACCCGGAATTTTTACAGCATATTTTAATGAATATTTAATCCAATTTAGAATTAAATGTAAGCTTGTCAATGTTTAAATTGATGAAATCTTGGATATTTAACAGTTATATATGTTTGTAAAATAAAATTTTGATTTGAAAATCTTAAATAGAATGCTTTAACTCATTAAAACAAAATTCGTCTTATTTAATAAAATCAAATCAAAGATTCAATATTGTGTTATTTGATAATTTATATGAATACAATTTTAGTTTTTAAAATGGTAAGTTTTAAAATTAACAAGCATAAGAATATTAAACTTAAACATGGAAGTATAAAACAATATAAATAATTATAAATATAAACATACAAAACTAGTATAAACATAATCATAAATTATAAAATGTAACTAAAAGTATAAATATACAAATATAAAATATAACTTGAAATATATAAATACATGTATGTTGTAAATCAAATGTTTGAGAATTTAATTAACAAATAAACTACAACTAATATGCTAAAAATAACTTGAAAACAATCATATCAAAAGATTTGAAAATATAATCTGTATAATGCAAAGTAACAAGACAAGTTGTACTTAATAAATAAAAACAAAAATCTAAATCAGGTTTCACAAGAATAATAAACATATGTGTAAATAAGCTAGCTTCTACAATAAGCCAAATAAATGTATAGCTAAATATACTTTCAAAACCAAGTGGAACCTGAAAGAAAACAAAAAGATCTTGTACAAAAATATGCTGGCCAAAATTTGATAAGTATCTTTGTACACATATACACAGTAATTAAGTGTTTGTCCAGAGAAAAATTTTATAAACTGAAAATGAATGTAAACCAGTAATAAACATATATGTGCTATGTACAGTTTTATGCCTCAGGAAGCAAGTCCACTTTAATATAAAACAAGTTTTATTTTAAATATAATAAAAACAAAGCCTGTGTTTATATGAAAACATGTTTGGCCGAAATAATGATAAATATCTTGTACAACAAAGTAAGTAACAATAAATATCTTTGTACCAAAATTTGCAACAGGCAGCAAACATTTATTTCTTGCTACCATAATTAAAAGCAAAAACATTAATTAGCCTAACATCTTGTTTAAACAAGTACATGCAGCCGAGATCAAAATCATTTCATATTTGCAGTAAATGTAATACTAAGATTTTTGTTTGGTCAAATATGGTGGCTGGCCAGTTATCTCCTATATTGTTCAAAGTAGCTTCTATATATATATATATATATATATATATGTACCATATCTTTATATTCGTATATAAAACTCAATAAAAACTTAAAACAAACCTGAGAATCAAATAAGGAGAGAAGATAATCATCTGTTGCTTTGCAAACTGGAAATTTATTTAAAACAGAAAGCTAAAGAGAGGGCTTCAGGAAATTCTTCTGCAGTATTCTTCATCAATACTTTATCTTCTGTTTTAAGTTTCAACACTGTTTGGTGAGTAAACTTATCTTTAATCTATACTTGTATTTGTAGCTTATAAATGGTGTGTTTTGGATCATTGCTTCAATAAGTAGCCTTGAGTAATTTGTTGTTGCTCTGGAAAAGTTGCTATGGTCTAATTTGTTGATAGTAAAACAAAGGAATTGTAAATGATTCTTCATATAAATGTTTGAAACCTGGACTTTGATGCTAATGTAAGTAGTTTACTTAAATCAATGCCTGCAAGTTTTGCTTTAAAGTTTTACAGCATGCTATCAACATTGTTTATTCAAACTACAGGTAAAGGGATTCAAAGATCAAAATTCGAATGTTTAGATTTAGGAATTCAATAACATATTTCAAATTCAGATACAAAATTAGGATTTTTAGCATAAAAATTATGATTTTTAAATAGGGGTATTAAGAGCAGTTTCAAGATGAAACTAAAATGGGTTTCAGTCAATTTTGGGATGTTGTGTTAATTTTAATTTCTGTAAATTCATACGAAGCAAGCTTGTAATCCTTTTGACACTAGAAAAATATTAGAATAATTTTCGAATGTATGGATTTTGAGATTGAGGTAAAAATAGGGTTTTGTTCGACTTTCTGAACAAATTGGAAGTTTCGGTCGTGGTGACTAGCACGGTGCATCGAGTGTTGTGTGGCTGGAAGGGAGAGTAGTGTGGAGGTCGAGGGTGATGTAGCCGGAGTTTCGAAGCTACAGGGGGTTTGTCTCGCCTGAACATGGTGGGAGTTGATCAGAGCATTTCCTTGGATTGGGAGCTCGAATCCTCTTTTCTCTTTCACGAATCTCATCGAAGTTTGGGGTATTGGAATTCAATGAGTGGATGGCGATCGACTAGTCAGCAATCAGGCCAGGTGATGGAAGAGCGTCGGAGGGGGGTGTACGTGCACAGATGGTTGTGCACGACGGCGTGAAGAAGCTGCTCGTGTCGACTCGAGTGTAACTCGAGTTAGTCGCGTGATTGACTTCGAGTTTTGTTCCTGGGTCTATGGTCGTGTGTGTGTTTGAGGTTGTATCGGTTTTAACTTAAAAAAAAGGAAGAGTAAAAAGAGAAACAGGGAAGAAGAAGTGTTCCAGAGAGGGAACGCGAGAGAAGTGAAGGATGGACTCGAGTACTACCCAATTTTGTCGCGAAGTTTACTTGGGTTTCCAATACCTGAAATTTTGCTAATGTAATTTGAAAATAAGAGTAAATAAGTTAAGTGTAAACTATGTTATTAAGTGTTAACCAATTTGTTTTGACTCCTGATAAACTTTAGAGCGTTATTGAAACAAAGTTGAGTAATTAATTTGGAAAGAGAAATTAATTACGAATGTAATAAAATTTATAATTGAAATAAATAGGTCAAACTCAATTAAATTAGTAAATTAAGATTATAACGATAATTTTGTGGAATCATTTGTAATTAAGAATTTAATTAATCATTACTTATTAATTAACAAATCGTAGTTATGAATTAATTAAATAATTATTGATTTAACGATAAGTTAATTAATAAGTAATGATTGATTTAGCAATTTAGTAATAATTAATTGTATAATTGAGTTTTATAAATCAATAATTAAGGTTATTGATTAATACTTAAGAATTAATCCATTAATTAAGTGAATAGTTAATAAGTAATTAATAAACTGAAACAAGTTAATTAATTAATAATTAATTAAGCAAAGAAAAAAATACAATTTACTCTTAAGTATACAATTAAGTTTAAAACAAATCAAACTTGTTGATATGAATCAATGATTCTATTTGATTGCATTTGATGTTTATTTACTCTGAGATGTTCTGTGATACTCCGAATATATCTATGATGGTTGTGTGTGATTTATTTGCATTAATTTTCTATATGATTTATCCGAAGTTATTTACCTGTGCCATATGATTTATCTGATGTTATTTATCGGTGTTAAATTGCTTTATGAATTCAAGTGTTAAATTATTAAACTGTTTAAGTTAATTAGACAACTTGGCCCTTAAAATGGCGTTTGGATCCGATGAGACAGGAATCGGAAGAATCAATTTTGATTCTCCGAAAACCACATCGATCCAATTTAAACGTTAGGTCGTGAATCCTAAAATGAAGATCGAGATGGTGCTTTCAAAATGCAAGGGTTATCGTCGTTGACTCTAAGGGTGATTCCAAAATGAGTGTGACGAGATAATGCCTTCGGTTTCGTTCGAACCCGGAACGAACTCGTATGGATTGAATGCTTTCAACACATCGTCAGGCGGACGATGAGCATTCTAAGAAAAATGTTCAATAAAGGTAATCGTAACCTCAAGCCTCATCAACCGGGAATGGCTAAAACAGGGGATGTGCAGCAAGGTTAGGTGGGTCATGCCCAAGCAGGACAAGATATTTCCCCTGTCTAGATGTCCCTTTTTATATTTTGGCTTAGTGGGCGGTTGCTAGCTACAACCGCGGGGTTTATCTTGTTCGGGACTGTTCAGTAAGGAATGGTTCCGGCCTTGTGTTGCAGGGGATGAAGGGAGTAATCCTCGGTACGGTGATCTAGGCCCCGTACTGTGACGGGCGGTACCCCAGTAGCCCTGCCATTGTTGGAAATCCATTTTCCCTACGAGACCCTATGGTTTTGATTTGTATTACCCACTTTTGTGGCTAGTAGCTGGAATTTAATGAATGTAACAATTTCGGCTATTTTCTATTTACTTGAAAACCCTAGACACTATTATAATATCACTGGATTTCCTATGAAATGTTTTGGTTAGCGTAAGGTAAAAACTTACCCGTATTTATTTATGGGAAGTCTTACGTGATACCTTTATTTTCAAATGTTTTTCAAAGTTAAACAATTTTAAACCGTTTACTCATACCAGACCCATGTCTGACCCGGAGTTTATTTTTGTTTTTCATAAACTCTCGGGTACCCAAATTTTTACGGGTAGTCAAGAGATTCAGGTTAGAGTTGACGAATTCTGAAGGAGCAATGGAGCAGGAGGCTTCAGCGATGTAGATATATATATATATATATATATATATATATATATATATATATATATATATAGTTCTGTTGTGTTAGTATCTCTGAGTCATATTGTTTGAGTTGTATGAACTAGACGGGTGTTTATAACTGTCTAGTATGTGATGTATGTATGATTGTCACTTGTATTGATATTGTATAACTCTGATATTTGTACAAACTATGTATTATTTAAGTGATATATCATATTTTGTTCCGTTCCGCTGTGAGATTCTAATGTTGTTGTTCTTTCTTCTCTATCTTTTCTATTTTCTCATCCCTTTCTTTCTTAATGATGATACATCTTTCTGGTAGTAGAAGGGCGGGTCATCACAGTTGGTCACTCTCTTAGTAAAAGTATCTACTAGACATATTGCTTCCACAATGTTGTTTGAAACAATATATGTACCACATTTATTACCATCTATAGGTATACCTGCATTGCTACCTTGGAGCTAGGTAGCATCTTTCTCTCGTATTTCTTGTTTCTATTCTATATTAGAACTATCGGCATTAATAGGAACTACAGTTGATAATGTCATCATCCATACTCCAAATCTCCAAACAAGTAAAGCCCACCATGGGTCTAGTCGTTTGTTTTTTCAAAAGAGTCCAGTATAGGTATGCAATAACCCTTATTCGGTGTAATATCTGAATTACTAATTTGCAAATAAACAATTAATGTATTCCTTGAACCATTAATTCCTTCTTAAAGGATCAAAGTACTTCATTAGTATGCTAAAATATAGAATAACCCATAGCATGAATAAAAAAATGATATGGATAATAACTAGAAAACTTATAATCTTATAATACTATAAAAGAATGGTAGGAAACAGGGGAAGCACTGGGAAACAATATTGGTGTCAATAAATAGAATGAAGAACAATCTCATTTATAATTATGGTTCTATTGCGTCCATTTGTATGATGAATTCGAGTTTATCAAATACCATTGTCGACTATCGAAAACTATTGCATATTTAACTATGTTCAACCCGGGTTAGAATGGACGATATCTTTCGGCTAAATGTGCATGTCACATTAGTTTCAACATGAGAGACTCACTAATTGCATTTTTATTTTATTATTTTAATACCGAGTCTACTATAAGGAATATTAATGTCTTTGAAAGATCATTATGCATAAGATATAACAATGACAAGTTTTCTTTCTCATGTTTGTACGTACCATTTGTAAGTACTAAATTAGTAAAAAAATTTAATTTGCAAATTCTACTAATTTCATAAAGAATGGCACAATGTCCATGTAGTTAAACAAAGACTTATTTAATAACAAATTTAATGGAAGAAGGGACCGATCTCACTCCTTTAATGGCTATTTGCTTTCACAACAGCCTTTTCTTCCAACCTCTTAATAACATACCAAAATATTCAATGACTATTTTTTAGCTTTTAACTTATTTTAAGTATTTGGTATGCAAAAATTTAATTTTAACTTTAGTAAATAACTTTGAAAAACTTACCTTGATCAGTTAATCACAAGCCAAATTTTTGCAACAATAATGATCAGCAATCCAGTGATCTACAAATAAAAGTAAAATTTTGGTAATTTAAATTAGATATGATCCTATTCTTATGTTTTGACTTTGGTTCGTTATCTATAAGGAAGTCTCCATCTACTTAAGAATAGGTGACATCAATTTAGGATCCATCAGAAATAGATGGACCCGCATTATTGTCAAATTTGCATGCAATTATTTATTTTAAAATTTGTCAATTACCGAATTAATTTGCCTATAATACTACAAACATATTTCCCTAAGCCTTGTGTTGCTACCATATAATCTTTTTGGTGTAAATATATCATTGTTATACTACTTCATATGATACTTTATTTTCAATTTTTCTTTTGGTTCTGTAGAATTTTTAACTAAGCTAAGAATGTTTGTGTGAGACCATCATGGGTTGCGTAATTTATGAAACAATAAGCACTATTTTCCAGCCAAATAATAAATTAAGAGATTCGGCACTCATTTACTTCATAAAAACAACAACTCTATTAACTATTTGCGCCGTTGGCTTTTGTAATACTCATGTAGATAACAAATGAAATGAAAAAGAATTTTGATAGTTTAAAGTCATTTAGTTTGTGGGTAAATGTTACAAATACATTTAGTGTTGGTAAAGGGAAAAGTTGCTATATTACCAGATATAGCACACCCCCATTTCGATTTACACATATTAAGTAATTAAAAAGTCAAAATATATATAAGTTGTCAAAAGGAATATTTGGTGGTATACGAAGTGAATCAGATATGAGGTTGAGATATGGTCGAGAGAGTGAATTGAAAATTGATGGACTGATTTTTAGAATGAGTTTAAATATCATGGGATTTAGGGTAAGCGAAATTTGGTCGAATCTGAAGGGAGAGGGAATTTTTATTTTTGGTGAACTTTATTTTTAACTTTTTTAAATATAGCGAACTATTTTTTTGTGATGACCTATTTAATTTCCACCATTCAAATCGACAATAATCCACACATGCCAGACTTGAATATTACAAAATAACAGATTGTAATAAAAATTCGGAGCAAATAAAACCAAATCACAAAATCACAGACATAGAACATTAGAATATCTCACAGGAGAAAATAGAATACCATGGTAGTTCATGAAGCTACTATCCCAATGTCTCAAAACCAAATACAAACATCAGTCTGAAAACAGATACAACATAAAATCCCAAATACAAAGAAGTCCTCTAATACAAAGCTGACAACTAAATAACAGAACTGAAATATAGATAACTAGATAAGCTGATAATCTCCAACGATTCCAGACCTCTAGAGAGTGGAAATCCACATCTATGAATAACTCAGGCTGACCCGAGCGTAAATAAAACACAAACACTCGAGTCAGGATGTGACGCCTCACCTCTATACCCACACTAGCCAAGAATACTACGGTGTAGAGTTGTCAACTAGCACGGAGAATAAGGCTGTTGAGGAGCGACCATCCTCGTGATTTCTTATCACGCGGTGGCTATAATAATCTACGGAAACAAACATAGAAATATGCATAACACAAATCAGTCACAGACATCCATATCGCAAAGGCGGAAGAAGATATGAATATATAACTAACACATGAAAGTGTACATCAGAGTAGTGGTCAAAAAGATCCACAATAATACAAAAGAATAGCAACACGTGCTATGCAAAAGAATACATCTATGAGTCTATATCTCAAGTGTAAACGACAAAAACTGCTAATCTAAAAGGTCAGCCAAAAGTCAGAGTAGTAAATCCCTAGGGGAGAAGTCAAGCAGAAGCACCTGTAACATCTTGGTCTGACCCGAGTATTATTTATAAGAAAATAATAAACGGATCAGTCTAGCTATAAATATCAGATAACATGATATAAACAATAGATATGGCAAGAACATATAGTAACCATAAAGACATACTATGATAAGCATGTAAATGAAGATCTTCAAGAGATCAAACAATATCAAAAGAATCTTCTAAAAGATCCAAATTCGCCTAAACATAAAAGTTGGAAAATTATAACAATGAAAGTCATGAAAATAGGTGAAGCACAAATTCCAGAAGACTACACAAGAAATCCAGAAATTACAATATAGGAGCATGAAATCTCACAAAATGGGAGCATGAAACTCACCTACACGTGTAACACAAAGCGAGAAGCTATCTCATGGTTGCAAGCCATTAATTTTGACACACGAATGGCCCGAAGACCGTGGGGCGCTACCCCACATATGTGATGGCGAAACATCACACAAATGAGATGGCGAAACATCACAAGAGCGGGGTCTAGTCTCCCTCGCAGACAAAGAGACATCGCACGGTTGCTAGTCTAAAACACAAAAATGATCGTCATGATCATAAAGAAGTGTCAATTACACTAAGTTAGTAAATATAAAAGTTTAACTTCATGTCCCATAACCACTTGCTTAACTCAAATATTTACTAAAAAACTGTAGATCTCCACTAGAAAATTGTCACAAGAGATTCAATCGAACAAGTCCAAGAATTAACCGACGAAGTAAACGCAAGCGTTTCATACCACTTGTTTTACTAAGTTGTTTAATTAGATTTCTCATACGAGTGAGGTAAAGGTTTGTATATACTAATAGATTGGAAAACGGTTTAAGGAAAAAGCTTTGTTATTAAAAATAGAGTTGAAATCGTTTTGCTGAAAGAGTTTTGATATTTACTACTAGTATTGAAACCTTTATTTTATTAAAGTGACAAATCACAAAAACTTCGCGTTCAAAGACGTGAATGAAATCCAAGGAAATCAACTCAAAATGCATCTTTCATCAAAGAGCCCCTACGGAGGGGGGTGGCAACCACCCAAGGCGGGGGTGCGGGGGCAACGCCACCGCTTACGGGGTTCGACCTGCCCGGTCAGGTCGCGGGGGTCCAGGGGGCAGCGCCCCCGGGGGGGTGCGGGGCAGCGCCCCGTCCAAAACGGTACGACCTAGTGAAGACAAAATGAGGTCTAACGACCTAAGGGGAATTGGGTCGAGCGACCTAATGGTTGCGACCTAAGGGTCTTCGCGACCTAACGACCTAAACAAGGTCGAGCGAGTTAAGGTAATGCGCGACCTAATGTGTCACGCGACTTAACGAAGGCAAGGCCGAACGAGTTAGGGGGATGCACGACCTAACGGAGGCGAGCGACTTAAGGGACTCGCGACCTAACAGAGGTGAGCGACTTAAGGGTTATAAGGTGGAACGACCTAACTGATACGCGGCTTAAAACCCACGCGACCTAACGACCTAACAGGTCATACGATCTAGTGGTCGAGCGACCTATCGATTTTAACTCGCGAGCGACCTATCAGTTCTACGACTCAAGGGGTCAACGACCTACGGGATATAGATCACGCGACCTAACGTTTTAACACGCGAGCGACCAACCGTTATAAAGGCCAAACGACCTAAAGCTTAACACGCGAACGACCTACGGCTTAAGACTCAACTCGCGAGCGACCTAACACTTCAGAGGGGGTTTAAGGCCAAAAACGACCAATGTGTTAGCGACCTAACGACCTATGGGCCAAACGACCTACGACTTAAAGCCCAACGACCTAATTCCGAGATGACAATACGTGCAGTGCGACCTAGCGCATTAACACGCGAGCGACCTAAGGGCTATGTCGCGAACGACCTAACTCCGAACACACGAAAATGGCGAGAACGACCTAAATGCAGAAAATTCACCAAAACGCTAAAAATTGCAGTTTTTCGCCAATCCAATCCAAACAAAATGCAAATGTGCATGCAAAAGTGATAGGGAATCATTCCCAACGGTCCAATGTAGTTATAGGCTAGAATTGTGAGATAAAAATCTCACCTTTGCACTAAAATTTATGAAGATGAAGCTTGAAAGCAAGGAGAAGCAATCCGAAGCTTGAATCCAATATCTTCTACTTGAATTTGGAGTTGAATGTTGGATTTGCAATTGAATTTGTGCTTGGAGTTTTAATTTCTCATTCTCTTCCCCATTAATGCCAAAGCTTGAGTTAGTTAGGAAATTTATGAAGAGTGAGGAGAAGGGGGTTGGAACTGGGGATTAATAGGCTAAACTAACCCAAAGTCCAAGGCGGGAAAAGTTAGTGAAATTTCACTAACTCCAAAACTATCGATGTTTATACTTAAAAAAGTTGTAAACGGCATTTCGAACTCAATGGAAGTGGTCTCGAGTCCTAATTTGACCGTTTGCAAAAAGTATCTTTTCGGACCAATATCCGATTAACGACAAAATATTTAAATAAAATATTTAAATATAAAATCGATAAATATGCGGGTTGTTACACAGGACGTACATACTTATCCAATGTAAACCAACTCAAGTGAACTATAGTAAAGGTACAAGTAACTTAGAAGATGCTTGGGATCGTCCATCCTCTAAGGATCTGTTAAACTATTTACTATGTAGTAATATTGCGCTATTATAATTATGTCTATCAGTAAAATAAACTTACTTTAAAATAGCATTAAGGAGTGACCCAATATTCCCCTTAACACAAATAATGCCAATAGTCTATACAATACCTACATATCTCCTGATCGTGAGACTATGATAAGATACTGCATAGGTACGACACAAATAGAAACTCGTAGTAAAGGCTCGACATGGTAGGAGACACGACCACGAGGCAATGCTAGTGTAGATATACCAATTACCATACCCGGGCTGGTGGTACGCAGCAGCCACATATGCGCACCTCAGAACACATTCACAAATCGGAGGGTGGCCACCAAACAATCACAAGTAATAGACTGGTATCGAAGAAATGCGTCCAACTAGAGGAGCTATCCCTTTTGGCTCGAGACCGCTCCTGTTTCTACCGCCTTATGTCAACTCACAGGAGTCGGGTGCATGTAATATACCTCAAGAACGTCACCACCATCCTACTTCATTATGAAATCTCCATCGCGTACATAGTCGTCAAAGTGGTTTTCGTTATAGACAGAGAGTATGTTCATATCCGATCTCGATCTCTTTGCCAACCAATCGTTATTATAACCCGTCGTTATAACTTTAAAAATAATAATTTATACTTTAAAATATTATATCCTTTCAAAACCCAATCTTTGTCAAAAAAAAGATTAAATCATTTCCAAACCATTTCAAAATTTTAAAATATCATATCCTTCCAAAACTTCCCTTAAATCATTATTTGAATTCAAATACAAATATCAAACTTAATACCCTTTTAAAATTCAAAGATAACATTCATTTATTTCAATTCAAATCATCTTTAAAATGATTCATTTTCCAATTAAATTCATTTATTTAAATCATTTAAAAATGAAGTTATTATTCTTTCAAGTCAAGTATTCAATTGCCAAAGATTCATACCATTCTGAGCTCATTTACTAAGTCAAAACCAATAATTATTAAAATTTATGTCTTCCGCAGCATTTCGAAAAAGCTGTTATAAGTTACACTTGAAAACATTTTTAATTCAGTAAAGACAACACTTAAAAACTACTGTAAAAACTCAGTTTTAGTTAAATTTTAGTTCAAACAGCAAAGACAGCATTTCCAGAAATTTTGCAATAGCTCAGGTTTCAAAATAAAGGTTTTAATTCATTTCAGCAAAGACAGCAGCCCACTACCGCATTTACAAAAATGCTATAATAGACCTGAGTTAAGTTTTAAGCCTATTAGTTCAACTACAACAACTACAGCATTTCAGAAATGCTATAATAGCTCTTTTATTAGCCTTTTATTCATTTTTAGAAACCATAACACTTTTGAATGCTATTAAAAGTGATTTCCAGATTTTAATGCATTTACAGCAATCAATAAACTTCATTTTAAACCCTTTAAACATTATAAAAATCATAATTTAACATTAAAAAGTTCATTAACATATCATTTAAGATATTATTTTTAAAAAATAATTTTTCTTATAATTAAATCCAATTTCAACAAATTACTTAATAAACTCAAGTGCAAAAGTTTCCAATTCTTCACATTTTAAATAAACAACTTAACACTTAAATTTTATCCATTTTTTTTGCAAATAAAATTTAATTTCCATTTTTATTTATATAACTAAATTTTTATTTAACAAAATTCCAATTTTTCCACTTAAGTTATATTTTCAAAATTCAATGTAACTATCCATTTTTCCAACATTTTTAACTTATAGAAAATCCCAAATTTCTATATTAAATATTTAGAAATCTAATTTGAATCAAATTTTCATATATATAAAATTTTAAAATTACTTAAAAATTCCAGAAAATTTTATAAAAATAACGACGGGCCTGTATATAGTTTTCTAACCTCAGTCAAGTGATACAGATATATATCATTTCAATTCGCAGTTTACAAATAAAAATCCGGGTTCTATCATTTCAAATTCGCATTCCCTGGTCAAAATAAATAATTAAAAACCGTTCAGGCCTATCATTTCTGCCCATAACAATTTTTTCCTATTCTAAAGTCTGTTCGGGTATGTATCATTTCAACCCATAGTGATTTCTAATCTAATAGGGAACTTGTAGTGCGATAAACAGATATAAATGAACGGTTCAACAATATACAACAACAACAAGTGATATGACATGTAATTTACAGGTTTAACATCTTACATAAATAATCACAGGCAGTTATCGCATCATTTATAATTCTACACATTCAATTGTTATCACTTCACGTTTCCGTAAGTATATAATGTCGCGTGAGATTTACTCACCTCTAAATGCTGGAGATTGCAATACAACTGACACAATGAAATCAAGAGCAAATGACAAGACTATGGATTTGAGTGGAGAGCAAGATCCAACGCTACAGATCTTGTGTTACATCCCAAAACAAATCAAACAAATTTAAAATTTAATACCATTTTGAAATTGATATAACTTTGGAATAAAAAGAGATTTGAATGCAACAACTTTTAACTTGCTTTCTCTATTCTTTTGCATGGCCTAGGGGTGCATGTGGTCAGGTCTTGGTCAAGACATGGCTCGGGCTTGGGCTAGCATGGCTCGGGTTTAAGGCATAAACATGGTGGAGTTTATAACATGAGAAGGTGAAGGGGTTTTAGGCAATGTAGTATGATTTTTGCCAAAACAAAGGCTCGACCATGGAGGATTGGGCTCCGCCTGGGGTGCACCATGACTGGTCAGTGGATGGAGGGGTGTGTCATGGTCAGGTTAGTGAGGTGGTGGCAGCTAGGGTGGTGGTCATGGTGGTGGTTGAAGGAGATGAGGCAAGTGGTGGTCAAACTAGCGTGGTTTCAAGGGTCTAGTTGCATTTTTGTGGAGTTTTTGCACCATGGTGGGCTCGACCATGGTCAATGCCTGGGGTGTAGGTGATGATGATGGTAGGGAAGAGGTGTAGGAGGTGGTGGCCGTGGATATGAGAGAGAGGCCGATCAAACATACATGAGAAAACAAGGAAAAATCTTATAAAAATGAGAATAAATGAATAAAAAGATGATGCGATTACCAATATTTTTCTTTAACCGTGAAGAATGATGAGGAAGATGTTTTGTGCATGAAAGGTAAATGAAGATTCAGCGCTAAGAAACATAATTCACGGCCAAAACAAAAAGTAAATGAGGAGTTAAAGAAAATGAAAAGTCTAGAAATGAAAAGCCATAGGAAAAGGAAGAGTCTTGTCTCTTCAATTTAGCATTTCTTTTTAAAACAAATAAAACAAAATAATTTTATTAAATACATTTAAAAACCAAAAAAAGGTGAAATAATATGAAAATAAATAATAAACTTTAGAGAAAATAGAAAAAGAATAAAAGAAATTTCTTAAAAATCCAAAACAGTGTTCAAAAATTACAAATAAATCATCACTAGCCTTGGAAAAATATCCACTTCATTTTAAAAATATTATAAAGCAAAATTTTGAAATAAAATAATTTATTTATCATTTCTAAAATGAAATAAATAATTATTTTGGAGAAAAATTAGAAAAATAACTAAAGAAATTGTTTAAAAAAGCCAAACAGGACATGAAAATTACAAAAAAATTACGATTAACTCTAGAAAAATTCCTGCTTCACTTTGAAAATATTTTAAAACAAAATTTTAAGTAAAATAATTTATAAAACATTTTCAATGTGAAATAAATTCAATTAAAGTTAATTTCAAAAATATTGGGTTGTTATACTCTTCCCCACTCAAACCTTTTCATCCTCGAAAAGAATAGAAACAAGGAAATAAGAAAACAAGATAGAAAAACAAAATAGTACCTAGAATAAAAAATTCCGAATTTGAAGCGTGAATCCTCTCCTCCGTCTCCCAAGTACAATCATGATCACCAGTACTCCACTATACTTTGAGCAGACTAACATATTTCCTTCTTAGCTGCTTCGTACCTCTGTCGACAATACGAAGTGGCTTCCTCTCGACAGTCAGATTAGGCTCAATATCCAAGCTGTCAAGAGCAGAAGGCTGAACAAACAGAGATGGGTCATGGAGATACCGACGAAGATGTGAGACGTGGACTACATCATGCAGTCCAAAAAGCTTCTCGGGTAAGTCCAGATGATAAGCCAAGGAACCAACTCTTTCCAAAATGCGGAAAGGACCAATGAATCTGGGCGAAAGCTTCCCTTTATGACCAAAGCGATGAACATTCCTTAAGGGAGAGACCTTAAGGAAAACCAGATCACCAACAGCAAACTCAAGCTTCCGCCTTCGCCTATCAGCATACTTCTTCTGCCTATCCTGAGCAACCCTCAACCTTTTCTTAATCTCCTCAACTCTCTCTGAAGCTTTCAAAATCATATCAGGACCAAGAACCAGACGATTACCAGATTCGATCCAGCAAGATGGGGATCGACAAGGTCGTCCATACAGAGCAGCAAATGGACACGTCTTGATACTGGCCTAAATCGAAAGATAGAAAGAGATAGATAAAAGATTAAGATAAGCTTAAAATAGAAGATAAGATTATACCTGATAACTATTATTGTAGGTGAACACGAAATGATGAAGATGATCTTCCCAAGATCCACCATAATCAAGCACACAAGCACGAAGAAGATCTTCGAGTACCTGATTCACTCTTTCCATTTGACCGTCGGCCAGCGGATCGTAAGCAGTGCTCAGATTCAGATGAGTACCCAAAGATTCCTGAAAAGCTTTCCAGGACTGGCTGGTAAAGATAGGATCACGATCAAAAAAAATACTGAGAGGAACACCATGGAGACGAAAAATCTCCCTCATGTAGATCTCAGACAAGCTAGAAGTAGAATGGGTAGACTTGACCGGAATGAAATGAGCAGATTTGGTCAGCCTATCCACAATAACCCAGATACTCTCATTGCCTTTCCTAGACCTCGACAATCCATCAATGAAATCCATGGAAACAGGTTCCCACTTCCAGTTGGGAATCTCAAGAGGCTGCAACATACCAGGAGTCTTTTGATGATCGGCCTTGACTTGTTGACAAGTTGCACAGGCCTTGTTGACAAGTCGCACACCGACTAACAAAGATAGAGACATCCTGCTTCATCCCTCTTCACCAATAAAGCCTCTTCATATCCTGATACATCTTCGACACGCCTGGATGAATAGAAAGCTTGGATCGATGATTCTCCCGAAGCAATTCCTGCTACAATCCATTAACATTCGAGACACAAATCCTGCCATTAATCCTCAATACCACTATCATCTATCTGAGCTCTACCACTACCACTACTACTACCAACCCTGCTACGAACACTCTCCTTCATCAATCTAAGCATCTTATCCTCATCCTGCTTAGCCTTGATACGATCCAGAAGAGGAGAAGAAACAACAAGCTGACACAACAAAGCCTTCTTCCGACTCAAAGCATCGGCCACAACATTAGCTTCACCAGGAGTATAGCTAATATCGAGATGGTAAGAAGCCAGAAACTCAAGCCAACGAACTTGCCTCTGATTCAAATCCTTCTGGGTGAAGATATATATCAGAGACTAATGATCAGTGAAAAGCTCAAACTTAACACCAAGAAGATGATGCCTCCAAAGCTTCAAAGCAAAGAAAACAGCAAGTAACTCTAAATCATGGGCAACATAATTAGCTTCATGGGTTTTCAACTGACGGCTGGCATAGGCTATGACCTTACCATCCTGCATGAGAACAACACCCAATCCCTCACGACTAGCATCAGTATATACCGTCAATCCCTCACTTCCATTTGGAACGGTAAGAACTGGTGCGGAAGTTAGCTTGCTCTTTAACTCATTGAATGTAGCTTTACACTTCTCATCCCAGATGAACTTAACATTCTTACGAGTCAAAGCAGTGAAAGGTGCAGCAGTCTGAGAAAAATTCTCAATAAATCTCCGGTAGTAATCGGCAAGGCCCAGAAAACTAAGAATCTCAGAAGGAGTCTTAGGAGCCTAATCCTGTAACAGAATAGAGAAAATAAGAACCATAGAAGAGATAGAATAATTAAATGATAAATGAAAAGAGAAAGAAGGAAAGACTTACATTGGTCGCAGCGATCTTGACTGGATCAACAAAAACTCCATTACCAGAAACAATATGTCCAAGGAATCGGACTTCATCTTTCCAGAAATGGCATTTAGAAAATTTTTCCTTCAACTGATGATTTCTAAGAGTCTCAAGAACATATTTCAAATGTGACTCATGCTCCTCCTTGGTCTTAGAGAAGACAAGGACATCATCAACAAAGACTAGAACAAATTTATTAAGCACAACACGAAAAACACGATCCATAAGATCCACAAAGAAACTAGGAGCATTAATCAAACCAAAAGGCACGACAAACCATTCATAAAATCCATTCTCAGTCCGAAAAGCAGTCTTTGGGATGCTTTCCTCAGCAACTCTAAGCTGGTGGAAACCTGTGGAAAGATCAAGCTGAGAGAAACAAGTGGCACAATAAAGTTGATCAAACATATCATTGATGCGAGGCATTAGATATCTGTTTTTCATAGTGACTTGTTCAGCTCCCTATAATCAACACACATCCTCAAAGAACCATCGGACTTGGTGATGAAAACCACCGCTGCTCCCCATTCTTAATAGCTAGGTCTGATCAGACCTTTGGAGAACAAGTCCTCAATTTGCTTTGCTAATTCAAATTTCTCGCAGGGTGCCATTCTTCTAGGAGGAAGAACAACAAGTCGAGCACCAGGAATAAGATCAATGCGGAAATCTATCTCCCGCTTAGGAGGCAAAGCAGTGACTCCACCAAAAACATCTGGAAAGAGTTTGACCACACGGGTCGAATGAAAATCACTAGGAGCAGAATCCAGAGAATATATAAAACTACCTGCAAAATCCTGAGGCATGCGGCACTGAATAACAAAGGAAGCATCCAGATCATCCTCAAGATAAACAGACTGGGCTTTACAAGAGATATGGGCATTATGCCTACCAAGCCAATCACTACCAAGCAACAAATCAAAAGCATCGAAGCCCAAAACATAAAAATCACCAATGAAGGAGTGATCAGAATATGTAAGTTCCACATGCTTACAAATCCAATTAAGGTTTGCAGGACCCTCAATTGGATTTGAAACACATAAAGGCACAGAATCATACTCAGGAGAAAGAAGAAGCTCGAACTTATCACACAAATCAACAGATATAAAACTGTGGGATGCACCAGTGTCAAACACAACACGAATAGAATGCTGAAATAAAGAAAAAGAACCCTGGAGAGTACCTTGGTCATCACTAGGAGCTCGAGGAGATGGAGAAGGGGCAGAGGTGACAACAAATATATCAGAAGGCTTACCCCTCTGTTGGGTAGGGCAATCTTTCCTGAAATGGCCAGGATGGAGGCATATGTGGCAAAGATCACGCCTAACTGGCTGAGCAGGGGAGGAACAGTAACCACAATAATAGTACGACAACTATTCACATAGTGTCCCTTCTGGTCACACTTAAAGCAGGTGATGGAAGAAAGGTCAGTTGGCTGCCTCTGAGGGCAGACGATGAAGATCCCAAACCAGGATTCTTGAGCCAATTCTTCTTCTGCTGCTGGAAACTGAGCTTCCTCTTCATAGAATTTGCAGAAGAAGTCTGAGATGAAGGAGCACCAACTGAAACAGGACCCTTAGAAGTAGGGTTCTCATAACGAAGAGCCATATCCATAAGCTGGGTAAAAATGCCATGAACATGAGAAATGAGACGACTGTAGTGCTCGTAACGAGCACCAACAATAAACTTCTCATTCTTCTTCAGAGGATTGTCTATCAGACCAAGTCCGAACATAGAAAGTTCGTTAAACTTCCTCTCATACTCTGAAAAAGACATGCTTCCCTGCTTGAGGTCCATGAACTCTCTATAAAGCAGGGATTTCCCGGCTTCGGGCATCCACTTAGCAACGAAAGCCTCCCTGAGAAGTATGATAGATAAGCTTAGAAAATGCACGAAAAGATAGAAAAATAAAATTCAAAGAAACACAAGAAGATACCTGACTCCCACCAATCTTGGGCAGCCTCCTGCAACTGCCATGCGGCTAACTGACGCTTCTGGGCATCAGTAATCTCAAGACTAGTAAATATCCTCCCGATACTCCTCAGCCATTGACGAGCCTCAATGATAAACTCAGAACCAGTGAACTTGGTTCCACCAAGCTGAGTAAATTCTTTGCAAAGAACAGTGAAACGGACAGGAGCTGGGGCTGGAACTAGGCAGCACCACGACCCTGACCTCTAGCATTTCTACGATTCATCCTGAAAATTCAAGAATGAATATTAGGACAAAGTTAGAGATAAGATAAAGATAAGACAAGATAAATTCACTTGGATGAACATCCTAATTACATAAATTTCTAACAAGGTAGATACGAAAGGAAAAAAGTTTAGAAAAATTTGCTTTTAAAAGAAAATTGTTATGTCAAAATAATCTTTGAAAAATTCATTAAAAATCATTTTAAAATCATTTATACTTTGAAAATACGTTCTCTCACAAAGAAAGGATTTTGAAGTTGATTTCACTCATTCTAGGATATTTCTACCTATCTCTAATGATTTTTTGCTCCGCAGGCTAAGGCTTGCCTAAAAACCAAAGCTCTGATACCAATTGTGACGACCTATTTATTTTCCACCATTAAAATCGACAATAATCCACACATGCCAGACTTGAATAGTACAAAATAAAAGATTGTAATAAAAATTCGGAGCAAATCAAATCAAATCACAGAATCACAGACACAGAATATCTCGCAGCGGAAAATAAATTACCGTAGTAGTTCATGATGCTACTATCCCAAAGTCCCAAAACCAAATACAAACATCAATCTGAAAACAGATGCAACATAAAATCCCAAATACAAAGATGTCCTCTAATACAAAGCTGACAACAGAATAATAGAACTGAAATATAGATAACTACATAAGCTGATAATCTCCAGCAATTCTAGACCTCCTAAGAGTGGAAATCCAAATCTGTGAATAACTCAGGCTGACCCGAGCGTAAATAAAACCCAAACACTCAAGTTAGGACATACATACTTATCTAATGTAAACCAACTCAAGTGAACCGTAGTAAAGGTACAAGTAACTTAGAGGATGCTTCGGACCGCCCATCCTCTAAAGATCCGTTAAACTATTTACTATGTAGTAATATTGCGCTATTATAATAATGTCAATCAGTAAAATAAACTTACTTTAAAATAGCGTTAAGGAGTGACCCAATATTCCCCTTAACACAAATAATGCCAGTAGTCTATACAGTACCTGCATATCTCCAGATCGGGAGACTATAAGAAGATACTGCATAGGTACGACACAAATAGAAACTCGTAGTAAAGGCTCGATATGGTAGGTGACACGGCACACAAGACAATGCCAGGGTAGATATACCAATTACGATACCCGGGCTGGTGGTAACGCAGCAGCCACATACGCCCACCTCGGAACACATTCCTAAATTGGAGGGTGATGACCAAACAATCACAAGTAATAGAATGGTATCGAGGAAATGCGTCCGACCAGAGGAGCTACGCCTTTTGGCCCGAGACCGCTCCTGTTTCTGCCACCTTATGCCAACTCACGGGAATCGGGTCCACGTAATATACCTCAAGAACGTCGCCACCATCCTACTTCATTCTGGAATCTCTACCGAGTACACAGTTATCAAAGTGGTTTTGGGTATCGACAGAGAGTATGTCCATATCCGATCACAGTCTCTTTACCAACCAATTGTTATTATAACCCGTGGTTATAACTTTAAAAATAACAATTTATACTTCGAAATATTATATCCTTTCAAAACCCAATCTTTATCAAAATAAAGATTAAATCATTTCCAAACCATTTCAATATTTCAAAATATCATACCCTTTCACATCCCTTTAAATCATTATTTGAATTCAAATACAAATATCAAACTTAATACCCTTTTAAAATTCAAAGATAACATTCATTTATTTCAATTCAAATCATCTTTAAAATGATTCATTTCCCCATTAAATTCATTAATTTAAATCATTTAAAAGTGAAGTTATTATTCTTTCAAGTCAAGTATTCAATTTCCAAAGTTTCAAACCATTCTGAACTTATTTACTAAGTCAAAACCCATAATTATTAAGATTTCAGCCTTTCGCAACATTAAGAAAACGCTATTATAAGTTACACTTGAAAACATTTCTAATTCAAAAAAGACAGCACTTAAAAGTTGCTGTTAAAACTCAGTTTTAATTAAATTTTAGTTCAATCAGAAAAGACAGCATTTCCAGAATTGCTGTAATAGCTCAGGTATCAAAACAAGAGTTTTAATTAATTTCAGGAAAGACAGCAGCCCACTACAGCGTTTACAGAAATGCTATAATAGACCTGAGTTAAGTTTTTAGCCTATTAGTTCAACTACAGCAACTACATCATTTCAGAAATGCTATAATATATATTTTATTAGCCTTTTAGTTCATTTTCAAAAACCATAGCACTTCAGAATGCTATTAAAAGTGATTTCCAGATTTTAGTGTATTTACAGCAATTAATAAACTTCATTTTAAACCCTTTAAACATTATAAAAATCATAATTTAACATTAAAATGTTCATTAACATATCATTTGACATATTATTTTTATAAAATAATTTTTCTTATAATTAAATCCAATTTCAACAAATTGCTTAATAATTTCAAGTGTAAAAGTTTCCAATTCTTCACATTTTAAATAACTTAACACTTAAATATTCTCCATTTTTCTTCACAAAAAAAAATTAATTTCCATTTTATTTATATAACTAAATTTTTATTTAACAAAATTCCAATTTTTCCACTTAAGTTATATTTTCAAAATGCAATGTAACTATTCATTTTTCCAACATTTTTAACTTATAGAAAATTCCAGATTTCTATATTTAATATTTAGAAATCAAATTTAAATCAAATTTTCATATATATACAATTTTAAAATTACTGAAAAATTCCAAAAAATTTTATAAAAATAACCATAGGCCTGTATATAGTTTTCTAACCTAGGTCAAGTGATATGGATATATATCATTTCAATCCGCAGTTTACAAACAAAAATCCGGGTTCTATCATTTCAAATTCGTTGTCCCAGGTCAAAATAAATAATTGAAAACCATTCAGGCCTATCATTTCAACCCATATCGATTTTTCCCTATTCTAAAGTCCGTTCGGGTATGTATCATTTCAACCCATGGTGATTTCTAATATAACAGGGAACTTGCGGTGTGATAAACATATATAAATGAACAGTTTAACAATATACAACAGTAACAGGCGATATGACATGTAATTTACAGGTTTAACATCATACATAAATGATCACAGGCAGTAATAGCATCATTTATAATTTTACACATTCAATTGTTATCACTTCACATTTGCATAAGTATATAATGTCGTGTGAGATTTACTCACCTCTAAATGCTGGAGATTGCAATATAACTGACACAACGGAATCAAGAACAAAATGACAAGACTACGAATTTCAGTGGAGTGTGAGATCTAATGTTACAGATCTTGTGTTAATACCATTTTGAAATTGATATAACTTTGGAATAAAAGGAGATTCGAATGCAACAACTTTTTCCTTGCTTTCTCTATTCTTTGGCACGGCCTAGGGGTGCATACGGTCAGGTTTTGGTGAAGACATGGCTTGGGTTTGGGCTCGCATGGCTCAGGTTTATGGCATAAACATGATGGTGTTTATAACATGAGAAGGTGAAGGGGTTTTAGGCAATGTAGTGTGATTTTTGCCAAAACAAAGGCTCGACCATGGAGGATTGGGCTCGGCTTGGGGTGCACCATGACTGTCAGTGGCTGGAGGGGTGTGTGGTGGTCAGGTCGCTGAGGTGGTGGCGTCTAGGATGGTGGCTGTGGTGGTGGTTGAAGGAGATGGGGCAAGTGGTGGTCAAACTAGCATGGTTTCAAGGGTCTAGTTGCATTTTTATGGAGTTTTTGCACCATGGTGGGCTCGGCCATGGTTAAGGCTTGGGGTGTAGATGGTGATGATGGCAGGGAAGAGGTGTAAGGCGTGGTGTCCGTGGATGCGAGAGAGAGGCCGATCAAATATACATGAGAAAACAAAGCAAAATCTTATAAAAATGAGAAGAAAAGAATAAAAAGATGATGCTACTACCAATATTTTTCTCTAGCCGTGAAGAATGACGAGGAAGATGTTTATGTGCATGAAAGATAAATGAAAATTCATGGCTAAGAAACAAAATGCATGGCCGAAACAAAAAGTAAATGAGGAGTTAAAGAAAATGAAAAGTATAGAAATGAAAAGCCATAGGAAAAGAAAGAGTCTTGTCTCTTCAATTTGCAATTTATTTTTAAAAATCAAACAAAATAATTACAATAAATACATTTAAAAACCTAAACAAAGAGAAATAATATGAAAATAAATAATAAATTTTAAAGAAAATAGAAAAAGAATAAAAGAAATTGCTTAAAAATTCAAAACAGTTTTCAAAAATTACAAATAAATCATCACTAGCCTTGGAAAAATATCCACTTCATTTTAAAAATATTATAGAGCAAAAATTTGAAATAAAATAATTTATTTTTCATTTCTAAAATGAAATAAGTAATTATTTTGGAGAAAAAGTTAAAAAAAACTAAAGAAATTGTTTAAAAATGGCAAACAGGACCTGAAAATTATAAAAAAATTACCATTAACTCTAGAAAAATTCCTACTTCACTTTAAAAATATTTTACAACAAAATTTTAAGTAAAATAATTTCTAAAACATTTTCGAAGCGAAATAAATTCAATTAAAATTAATTTCAAAAATATTAGGTTGTTACATTTCTTATGCACATTCATAGCACAACACGATTTATTGTTATTTTTTTTTACTTTAATAATTTTTATATATCACTTTAATTATAATTCCATGACACTATACCATATATATCATATGTTCAAGTGCATTTAAAATCTACATCACAAGTTCTAAATGGTCGATTTTCTCATTCTTTTGCTAATAGTAGATAGTAGCAAGAAATTAGAAAATACTTATTTTATTCATGCATTCATCATATACCGAACATACATTTAGCCAAATACTAGGATTTGAGTTTCATTTAAATCTCTTTCAATGAAAAAGTAAACTCTCCTTTTCAAGTATGCGAATTGGAGGCTTTATGCTCCTTTAAACATCCCTTGGCGTGTTCTCATTTCTTTTTAACCAAATCAGCAAAACAAATAAAATATATATGTAATTTTGGAGAGGATTTAAACAAGATCCTTATATAAAATACACACACGCACTATATCGAACATTCCTCTCACTGTGATTAGAAACACAACACACAGTGAAATGCTGAATAAAATAATGAATAGTACAATGCAAACATTTAAGCCAACCAATGTCTCGATTATAAGGAATAGTATGTTCAATTCGTTACTTAGTAGGCTTATTTATAGCCGTCACACTAGTTCAATTAATGTAAGATTAGATAGCAAGTCATATATATATAAGGACATCAAGCATATTCGTTGTGTTAATTTAAGACCAGATTACATGTCATACCTTTGAAGACCAAAACTTTCACATGTGATAAGCCAAAAACTTTTTTTAACTGTTTATTCACAAATTTTCTTATTTTTAAAATTATTCCTATGTTTAGAAAAAACTTACTTTTATAGGAGTTTATTTGCAAATATTTGGAAAAAAATAAAAAAATAATTTCTTCAAATTAAAATGTAAATAAGAATGTTGGAGTTTATTTTTGAAAGAAAATATTTTGAAAGTTAAACTTTATTTTTTGCCAATTTCGAAGAATTGAATTTTAAGGGTTAAAATGCAAAATGTAAGATACAATGTTGGAAAATGTGTTCTCACTAAGGCTTGAAAAAAAGGATTTGGTAGTATGAAAGTTCAGAAAGGAAGAATTAAGTTGGAATTTTAGTTGTGCATTTAAACACCTTTTCATTAACATAATGATTGGCATAGGCTTTCAAGTTAATAAATATCTATTCATATTTTGTATGGTAAATTCAAATGAATTTGACAAAATGATTTATTACTATTTTCAAATTTATTTCTTGAAAATTAAATTTATATCAATGTTTTTTTGGATTTTCACTGAAGCAAAAAAAAAAGAGTTTAATATTTTTAAATTTAATAATTTTTAGAGCCGAAACAAAATCAAACCAATTAAAAGCCCTTTCATGTACCGGCTCCACCATCTCCATCTCACTTTTTAGTCAACTCACCATCTTTGGTTCCAAAGCTTAATGTCTCTTTCTCCTTCAGTAAAAATAATATTTTCTAATTCCAATAAACTAAACCAAAATCCCCAAAAATCATATCTTGCTTCTCTGTCATCTTCTTTGCCTAGTAATATTATTGCACGCCAAATGGACTCGATTTTAGGCCTTCCGTCATTCGAGATAGCATGAACTTGTATTTTTTGCATTACGTTTGAGCTCTCTTGTCTTCTTCTTCAACAAAGGTGAGTTAAAACTTTGTTGTGAACCATGAATTGCATAGTCAATTCCATGATGTGTACAAATAAATTTATTTGTGGAAAATTTTGGTTTTATTCTAATAATCTCTTACAGTACAAAACTTAATGCCAAATCTTCATAGTCTAACGATCCACTCATTGCCTATGATATGTGTTTAATTGAATATAATTGGTACTTGTATTATCCAAAGTCAATGCCAAAATTAGATAAGAAAGGAGAGACGGAGTCGACATGGGGAAAAATTGCTCCAAATGATCTCGTACAGGTTGACTGCTGCGACCTCATCAGTTTTAACCTAAGGTGACCAGTCGACCAAACAAGTCATGACTGGTAACTAATGGGAAGAGGCTGTAGAAATTTTGTTTGGGTCGAGCACAATAACAAAAAATAATCATAATTTAAAATTCATTAAAGTAAATGAAAAGTCGGAATTTTAAATATAAATTTTATTTCAGATATAAAGTAGATAGAAATCTCAAAATTGGAAATCTGTTTATTTAAATAACTTTCAGAGTCAAAATTTTGAAACGTATAATAGATTTTTTTTTAAAAGTTGAGAAATATGAATTTTTAAATATAAATTCAAGTTTCAATTTAAGACTCATAAAGAATTTTCTAAATGGAATTTCATAATTTTACATTAATTTAAAAATGATTTACATTGTTGTTTTGTTCCAACTATGGGTCTAGTTGTTAAAATGCTTTATAAAATCGTTAAAATTTATTCCTAAATTCGAAAGTAACTTCCAAGTTTTATAGGACATTTACAAAATATGTATAGTAGATTAATATCTAGTTTAATTGAATTTATTCCTCTAAAAGCTAGGGTTTTTTTGGAAAGGAAAAGAGAAGAAGTAAGAAACAAAGAATAAAATGTTGAAAGGGTATTTCGTGAATTCCAAAACGATGTAGTTGATTTTATATTCATTGAATTACCATTTTTAGGAGTACACACACAACAAGAACACATGCACACGCATGATGTTCTGGATTTATGCGTTTTAGTGAATATTTAAATATACCTTATCATGTTGGCAGACCATTCGACTGACCTTATATACCCTTCAAGTAAAGAAACAAGGCACTTAATATATTCCTCAGGACAACGCCTCTCCTTATGTTTGTATTGCCTAGTATTTGTGAGCTTTTTAGCCACTTCTTTGTTATCAAGCTAGGGAATAGAATCTAGGTCAGCAGTTACATTACATAGTTAACAACTAGAGCTATAAATTTGAACTTTTGGCGATAAAGATGTTTGAATTTCTTTCTCATTTTCTGATTTAGAAGATTTTCTAGATTAGGCTCCACTTTATGCATTAGCCTTACTAAGAAATTCTGAGCAAGCACCAAATAGTAGCAATTCATTGCGTATTAATCTTCATCATCCCTTTTGTTTTTCTCTACATTTTCTTCTTGCATAGGAAATTGTGTTGTATCACCGTCAAATTTATTTTCTTATTTATTATTGTATCCTTGGCCATTACTTTTAGCTTCAATAGAATTTTGTGCATCTAGTCGATCAATTTTGTTCCATATCATCTGATTAGTTAGGTTTTATATTATCGTGATGTTCCTACTCAGAGATTTTATCTCCAGTTGCATTATTTTTCAATGTCATTCCTATGTTTTCTTCTTTACCACCTATATTCTTATTTTCTTCTTCTAATTTTGACACTCTGGCTTCTTTAATTATCTATTTATTACTTTTTACCATCACACCATCTTTAGGCATCCTATATGGATTACTATGTGTTCCAATGTTTAAAGTATCAACTAATTCTTGTCTGCTTACCTCATGCTCTTAGTAAAAGTATTTACTAGAGATGTTGCTTCATTGTAATATGAAACAGAATATGTACCACATTATTACCATCCATAGGTAAACCTACATTACTTTCTTGTAACCGTGTAGCACCTTTCTTAGTTATTTCTTGTTTCTATTCTATATTAGAACTATCCGTAGGGACAACAATAGGAACTACAGTTGATGATGTCATCATCCATACTACAAGTCTCCCACCAAGTGAAGACCACCAAGAGTCTAGTCATTGGTTTTTTTCCAAATAGTCTACTGTGGGTATGCAATAACCCTTATTCAGTGTAATATTTAAATTACTAATCCACAAATAGACAATTCATATAGTCCTTGAATCATTATTTCTTCTTAAAGGATCAAAGTACTTTGTTAGTATGCTAAAATAGAGAATATCCCTTAGCATGAACAAAAATAATGATAGTGATAAGATATAGAACTTATAATCTTATCATACCATACAAGAATGGTAGGAAACTAGAGAGGCAGTAAGAAACAATACATGTGTTAATACGTCGAATGAAGTGCAAACTCATTTATAATTATGGTTGTTTTGCCTCCAATTGTATGGTGAATTCTAGTGTATCAAATATTGTTGTTGACTATTGTAAACTATTGCTTATTTAACTATGTTCAACCTGGAGTAGTTTAGACAATACCATTTAGCTAAATGTGCATATCACATTAGTTTCAACATGAGAGACTCACTAGTTGCATTTTTATTTTATTATTTTAATACCGAGTCTGTTGTAAGGAATATTGATGTCTTTGAAAGATCATTGTGCATAAGATATGCCAATGAAAATTTTTATTTCGCATGTTTGTATGTATCATGTGTAAGTACTAAATCAATCAAATTGATCGATTTACTAGTTCTTTATTTCTACTAATTTCATAAAGAATGGCACTTCATCCATTTATTTAAACTAGGACTTTTTTAATATCAAATTGAATTAAAGAAGGGACTTGGAGGCCTCACTCCTTTAATGGCTTTTTGGTTTCTCATAGCAGCATTTTCTTCCAACCTCTTCATAACATACCAAAATATTCACTGATTATTTTTAGCCTTAAAATTATTTGAAGTATTTGGTATGCAAAAACTCCGTTTTACCTTCAGAAATAAATAAATAAATGACTTGATCAATTAAACGCAAGCCAAGCATTTGCAACAATAGCGATAACAATCCAATTATCTACAAATAAAAGTAAAATGTTTGTAATTTAAATTAAAATATGATCCTATTCTTATGCTTTAACTTTGGTTTGTTATCTATAAGGAAGTCACCGTCTACTTAGATAGGCTATATTAATTAAGGATCCATCAAAAATAGATAGGTCCGCATTGTTGTCAAATTTGCTTGGAACTATTTATTTTAAAATTTATCAATTACCAAATTAATTTGCCTATAACACTACGAACAGATTTTCATAAGCCTTGTTTGCTACCAGATAATCTCTTTGATGAAAATATATCATTGTTCTGCTACTTCATATGATACTTTATTGTCAATTTTTCTTTTCTTTTTGTAGAATTTTTAACTAAGCTAAGCATTTTAGTTGTGGTATGATACACCCTCATGGTTTGAGTAATTTATGAAACAATAAGCATTATTTTCGAGCCAAATAATAAATTAAGAGGTTCGATACTCATTTACTTCCTATATATAACAACTCTATTAGATGTTGGCACCTTTGGCTTTTGTAATAGTCATGCAGATAAGTAATGAAATGAAAAAGAATTTGGATACTGAAAAGTCATTTATTTTGTGGATAAAACTTACAGTTACATTTAGTGTTGGCAAAGGGAAACGTTGCTATATTACCAGATATAACACACCCCTGTATGGATTTACACATATTATGTAATTAAAAAGTCAAAATATATACAAATTGTCAAAACAGGTAATTAAATTTTCTTTTTTTCCGCACTTAACATAAATCGGCTACTAAGGAGAAAATGACAATCTCTACGCCTAAAATTAACTCCAAGAAATCAAAACAATATAAACAACACAACGAACCAAATAATTAATCTACTTAGTTACTTAGCTTGGCATACACTTTTTCCATTTAACTAGTCCAAAACATTATTATATTGTTCTTAAATGTAGAAAAAACCTGCTAGTCTTATTACAAAAATTAAAATAGAAAAGTTGAATTAAGGAGTTGATGGAGTAAAAAAATTACATACTACTGAACTATTGATTTGGTGGTAGATGGAACGAATCAGAGATGGGGTCGAGATATGGTAAAGATTGTAGCTGGAGTGAATTGAAAATCAATAGATTGGTTTTCAGAATAAATTGAAATAACATGGGATTTAGGTTAAATGAAATTTGGTCGAATCTGAAGGGAGATGGAATTTTTTTATTTTTAGCAACCTTTATTTTATCTTTCATAAATATATATAACGGACTATTTTTTATACACATTCACAGCACTACACGATTTATTGTTATTTTTTTATAATTTTTATGTATCACTT
Organism: Allium cepa; assembly: GCA_030765085.1. NCBI lineage: Eukaryota > Viridiplantae > Streptophyta > Magnoliopsida > Asparagales > Amaryllidaceae > Allium > Allium cepa. The sequence goes on from CM060937.1 coordinate 10,479,979, forward strand.
TATTTATAATTCCATGACACTATACCATATATATCACTTTAATTGGTTGTTGCAATGTGAGAGAATATTTTTTGATTTTGATTTAGATGATGAGCAGAAGAGGAGGTTGACCTCTAGGCAGTTGCAAGGGTCAGTGCTTCATTGGTGGAATAGTGTTACTGCAGGAGTTCCGGAGGAAGAATTTACTTAGGCAGATTTCAGAAGGAGATTTGAGCAAAGGTTTTTGTTTGAGGTTGCCAAGTCGGCATTACGGAGAAGATTACCGATTTAGTGCAGGGAGAGATATCAGTAATTGAATATAGTACTAAGTTTAATGAGTTGTCCCAATATGGGTATGCTACTATAGATACCGTCATCAAGAAAAATGAGAAGTTTATTAGGGTATTGAGGCCTGATATTGCTAAGGCAACCGTATCACATCTCTGTGAACCCAGTAATGTGGTTGTGGAGATGGATATCCACCATGAGGAGATGCTTGCTATTTTTTCTAGAGAGAAGCCATTTGAAACCCATGATTTATAGGGAAAGAAGAGAAAGTTCTTTAAGAAGAAGGGAGCTCTGACGGGAGATGCTGCCAAGAAGGCATATGCTGATTTAGTCTGTTTCAATTGTGACAAGAAGGGTCATTATGCACATAATTGCCGGTCAAGAAAGGGTAAGAAGTCTGTAGATAAGAAAAGTGTGAAGTGGTTCAACTATGATCAAGTTGGCATTACAAGAACCACTGTCCGGAACCAGTTACGGTGGACAAAGGGGAAAGTCATTGCTATTGGACCATTGTCAGCTAGGTTAAATGCAGTTGATAAAGGGAAGAATGTGGTGGAAGGTGCAATTTTGATTCAGAGTATACCTATTAGGGTAGTTGATATCGGTGCATCACACTCATTTATATCTCAATGTTTGGCTGATAGGTTAAGCTTCGAACCCACTTGACTAACTACTTCATTAAGGCTTGCGAATCCAATACGAGGGTATGAAACTCTAGGGTAGAGAGGTGACCAGTTAGAACTTGATTTGTTAGGTCATAAGTTTTCATGTAGATTATAGGTTTTTGATTTCGTAGATCTCGGGATATTTTTGGGAATGGATTAGTTGGGTTAGTCCGAAGCTAGGATATTTTGTCAGGATAGGGAGATATCACTAAGACACCTTGGTTGGCATAACCAAATCATATTCTAAGTGAATAATTCTGACCGGAGTGTTTGTGCTAGGTAAATGGGAGAAGAGTTAAGTCAAGTTCGAGTAGTAAGAGAGTTTGCAGACATCTTTAAGCCGATTAAAGGATTACCATCGAACGAGCTGTTGGATTTCGAATAGATCTTATGACTGGAGAAGAACTTGTGAGTAGACCACCTAGCAAGATGACACCAACTGAGATGAAGGAATTGAAGGTACAACTAGTGGATTTTTAAAGGATGAAATTTTATTAGACCAAATAGTTCGCCTTGTCGAGCAGTCGCGGTGTTCGTGAATAAACTATATGGGTCATTGAGGATGTGCATTGACTATCGTAAGTTGAATGAGAGGATGATTAAGAATAAGTAACCATTGCTATGAATAGATTACCTATTTGATCGGCTGTGTGGAGCCAGCATATTTTCCCAATAGGATTTGTTGATAGGTTTCCATTAGTTTAGAGTGGCAGAGGAAAGTATTCCTTTAACAGCATTTCAGACTAGGTATGGTTCGTATGAATGGTTAATGATGCCATTCAGGTTAACTAATGCGCCTTCTTTCTTTGTGGATTTGATGAACCTTAGGGGACATTCAAATAACCTTAGGCGATAATCTAAAATCATGCTGAAGCAGCCCTACTTTGTGCGGTTTAGTGGACTAACTATCGATCGATTGTTTGAGAAGATGGTGGATTTGGAATGGCATAGGATCTGGAATCGTGTCTTTTTTGTAATGAGAAAGAAATGAATGTTAGGGTTTTTTATTTTTATTTTGAGAAGGAAAATAGAAGATGCAAGAAACAAAGAACAAAATGTAGAAAGGGTATTTCGTGAATTCCTAAATGATGCAGTTGGTTTTATATTCATTGAATTACCACTATTAGGAGTACGCACACAACAGGCATGCACGCACTCGCATGATGTTCCTAATTTATGCATTTTAGTTATATTTAAATATACCTTATCTAGTTCGCAGGCCATTCGATGTACCTTATGTACCCTTTAAGTAAAGAAACGAGTCATTTAATATATTCCTCAGAATAACGCCTCTCCCTTAGTTCGTATTGCTTAGTATTTGTAAGCTTTTTATTTACTTGATTGTTCTCAAGGTAAGGAATAGAATTTGGGCCAGCATATACATTGCATAGTTTCCAACTTGGGCTATCAATTTGAACCTTTCGCAACAAAGATGTTTGAACTTCTTTCTCACTTTTTGATTTAGAAGCTTTTATGGATTAGGCTCCACTTTGCCCATTAGCCTCATTAAGTAACTCTGAGCAAGCACCAAATAGTAGCAATTCATTGCGTATTAATCTTTATCGTCATTTTTTTTTCTATACGTTTTCTTCTTGCACAAGAGCTTGTGTTATATCACCGACAAATTTATTTTCTAGTTTAGCATTGTATCCTTGGCCATTACTACCAGCTTCAATGGAATTTTGTGCTTCTAGTTGATTATATTTGTTCTAGACCATCAATTGGTCAGACGTTATATTATCATATTGTTCCTGCTCAGATATTTTATTTTCATTTGCATCATTTTTCGTTATCATTCCTTTGTTGTCTTCTTTACTTCTTGTATTCTTATTTTCATCTTCTAACTTCGATAGTCTAGTTTATTTAATTATATGTTTATCACTTTTCACCGTTACACCACCTTCAGGTATCCTATTTGGAACACTATATGTTCCAATGTCTGAAGAACCGATTCTTGTCTACTTTCCTCGCTCTCTTAGTAAAAGTATCTACTAGAGATGGTACTTTCATAGTGTTGTTTAGAATAGTATATCTACCACATTTATTCCCATCAATAGCTATACCTCCATTGCTATCTTGGAATTGTGTAGCATCTTTCTTAGATTTTTTTTGTTTCTATTCTATATTAGAACTGTCTGCAGGGACATCAACAGGAACTAAATTTGATGATGTCATCATCCATACCTTGTCTCCAACCTAGTGAAGTCCACCAAGGGTCTAGTCGTTGGTTTGTTTCCAAATAGTCTATTATGGGTGCGCAATAACCCTTATTCGGTGTAATATCTGAATTACAATTTTGCAACCAAATAATTCACATACTCCTTGAATCATTAATTCCTTCATAAAGGGCCAAAGTACTTCATTAGTATGCTAAAACAGAGAATATCCCTTAGCATGAACAAATATAATGATAGTGATAATAAATAACAACTTATAATCTTGTAATACCATATAATAATGGTCGAAAATCTGGGAGGCACTTAGAAAAAATACAGGTTTTAATATGTAGAATGAAGAACAAACTCATTTATAATTATGGTTGTTTTCCTTCAATTGTTTGATGAATTCTAGTGTGTTAAATATTGTTGTTGACTATTGAAAACTATTGCATGTTTAACTATGTTCAGTTTGGACTAGTTTGGATGATACCATTCAACTAAATGTGCGTATCACATTAATCTCAACATGAGAAACTCGCTAATTACATTTTTATTTTTTATTTTGATACTGAGTCTGCTGTAATGAATATTGATGTCTTTGATAGATCATTGTGCGTAAGATATAACAATGACAAATTTTCTTTCTCATTTTTATGTGTATCATGTGTATGTACTAAATCGATAAAATTCATCGATTTAATAATTATCTATTTATAGTGATTTCACAAAGAATGGAACTTCATCTATGTAATTAAACAAATACTTTTCTAGTATCAAATTGAATTGAAGAAGGGACCTGAAGGCCTCACTCCTTTAATGGAAGTTTTCTTTCTCACCACGGCCTTTTTTTCCAAAGTCTTAATAACATACCAAAATATTCACTAATTATGTTTTTGATTTTAACTTATTTTAAGTCTTCCCTATGCAAAAATTCTGTTTTAACTTCAATAAATAATAATAAAAAATTAACCTTGATCGACTAATCGCAAGCCAAGCATTTGCAACAATAATGATCAGAAATCCAATGTTCTGTAAATAAAAGTAAAATGTTGGTAATTTAAATTAAAATATGATCCTATTCTTATGCTTTGACTTTGGTTTGTTATCTATAAGGAAGTCTCCATCTACTTAAGAATAGTGACATCAATTAAGGATCTATCAGAAATTGATCGGCCCGCATTGTTGTCAAATTTTCATGGAAGAATTTATTTCAAAATTTATCGATTACCTAATGAATTTGCCTATAACAATACCAATAGATTTCCATAAGCCTTAAGTTGCTACCAGATAATCTCTTTAGTGAAAATATGTCATTGTTATACTACTTCATATGATATTTTATTGTCAATTTTTCTTTTGGTTTGTAGAATTTTTAACTGAGCATTTTAGTTGTGAGATGATACACCATAATGGGTCGAGTAATTTATGAAATAATAAACACTATTTTCGGGCCAAACAATTAATTTAAGAGATTCGGTACTCATTTACTTCTTATATATAACAACTCTATTAATTGTTAGGGCCGTTAGCTTTTGTAATAATCATGCAGATAACTAATGAAATGAAAAAGAAGTTTGACACTTAAAAGTGATTTCGTTTAGGGATAAATCTTACAAATACATGTAGTGTTGGTAAAGGGAAAAGTTGCTATATTACCAGACACAGTACACCACTATTTGGTTTTACACATATTAAGTAATTAAAAAGTTAGAATATATTTAAATTGTCAAAAAAAAATCTTTAATTTTTTTTTATTATTTTCCACATTTGACATAAATCGCATACTAAGGAGAAACTGATCATCTCCACGCTTAAAAATGACTCCACGAAATCAAAAAAATAAAACAATGTAATGAAGCAAATAGTTAATCCACTTAGTTAGTTAGCATGGCTTAAACTTTTTCCTTTTAACTAATCCAAAACAATATTATATTACTCTTAAATGTACAAAAAACCACTAGTCCTATTACAAAAAAAAAGGTTGAATAAACTAATTAAAGGAGTAAAAGAAATACCTACTACCGAACTATTGATTTGGTGGTATGTTGACTGAATCGGAGATGAGCTTTTGATATTGTCAACATTGTTGCTGGAGTGAATTGAAAACCGATGGATTGATTTTAATAATGAATTGAAATAACATCGAATTTAGGTTAAGAGAAATTTGGACGAATCTGAAGGGAGAGGGAATTTTTATATTTGGCGCCCTTTATTATTAACTTTGTTAAATATAGCGGACAATTTTTTACACATGTTCATCGCATATCGCAATTTATTGTTATTTTCTTTCTTTAATAATTTTTAAATATCACTTTAGTTATAATTCCATGACACTATACCATATATATCATACATTCGAGTGCATTTAATCTCCACCTCGCAGGTTATAAATGACCAATTTTCTCATTTTAAAAAAAAAGATAGTAGCAAGAAATTAGAAAAACCGCATTTTACTTATGCATTCATCATATTACCGAGCATACATTTAACTAAATACTAAGATTCAATCTTAATTTTAATCTTCTTCAACGGAAAAGTAAACTCTCATTTGCAAGTATGAGAATTGGAGGCTTTTTGCTTGTTTAAACATCCATTGGTATGTTCCCATTACTTTATAACTAGATTCGCAACAAAAATAAAATATATATGTAAGTTTGGAGAGGAATTAAATATGAGCCTTATTTAAAATACAAACACACACTCTATATCGAACATACCTATTATTATGATTAGAAACAAAACACACAGTGAGATGATGAGTAAAATAACGATTAGTATGACACAAATATTTTGGCCAACTAATGTCTCCATTATAAGGGATAATATGTTCAATTCGTTACGAAGTAGGCTTATTTATAGCCGTCACACTAGTTCAATTACTGTAAGATTAGATAGCAAATCATATCTATATAAGTACTTTGAGCATATTCGTTGTGCTAATTTAAGACCAATTTGCATATCATATCTTTGAAGGCCTAAACTTTCATCCATAATAAGCCTAAACTTTTTTTTAACTATTTATTTATAAATTTTCTTATTTTTAAAATTACTCCTATATTTAGAAATAACTTACTTCTATAGGAGTTTGTTTGCAAATATTTGAAAAAAAAACCACAAATTAATTTCTTAAAATGATTTTAAAATGTAAATAAGAATATTGGAGTTTAACTTCGAAAGAAAATGTTTCGAAAGTTGAACTTTATTTTTTGGCAAATTTTGGAGAATTGAATTTTACGGGTTAAAATGCAAAATAAAAGGTATAATGTTCGAAAAAGCGTTCTCATTAAGACTTGACAAAAAGGATTTGGTAGTATTAATGTTTTGAAAGAAGAAATTAAGTTAGAATTTTAGTTGTGCATTTAAACACCTTTCCATGAAACTAAAGATTGAAATATGCTTTCATGTAAATGAACATCTATTCTCATTTTATATGGTAAATTTAAATGAATCTGACAAAATGATTTATTACTATTTTCAAATTTATTTCTTAAAAATTAAATTTAAATCAATGTTGTATTAAGATTTTGACTGATGAAAAAAACATGAGTTTAAGTTTTTATGATAATATAATTTTCAAAGCCAAAATAAAATCAAACTAATCAAAAGCCCTTTCATGGACCAGCTCCACCATCTCCATCTCACTTTATACCCAACTCACAATCTATGTTTCCAAAGTATTAATGCCTCTTTCTCCATTAGTAAAAACAATATTTTTGAATTCCAATAAACTAAAACAAGACCCTAAAATATCATAGCTAGCTTCTTTGTATCTTCTGTGCCCAATAAAACTATTTCATGCCCAATTGACTCGTATTTACGCCTTTAGTGATTGATGTTAGCCTGAACTTATTTTTATACCATTGCATTTACGCTCGCTTGTTATCTTCTTCAACAATAGTAACTTAAACCTTTACTATGAACCATGAATTGCATAGTTAATTCTAAAAAAGGTATATCTGCCTTTATAGGATGTGTGGAAACAAATTTATCTCTGGAAAATTTTGGTTTTATGCTAACAATCTCTTATAGAACAAAATTTAATGCCCCTCTAGATCTAATGATTCATTCATTCCCCACGATATGTGTTTGACTGAATATGTATGGTTCTTAGAATTATCCAGTGTTAATGCCGAAATTGGATCAGAAAGAAGAGAAAGAGTCGATATGGAAGTTTGGAGCCAAATGCTCTTGTACGAGTTGACTGTCAAGACCTTATCAGTTTTCACCGAAGGTGAATCGTCGACCGCTCAGGTCATGACTGGTTGACTAGTGGGAAGAGGCTGGAGAAATTTTTGCTAAGCCGATAAAAATATTTTAAAAATTCATTAAAATAAATCGAAGAGTTGGAATTTTGAATATAAATTCTATTTCAAGTACAAACTAGATAAAAAACTCAAATTTGAATTCTGTTTTATTTAAATAACTTTCAAATTCAAATTTTGAAACATTTAGTAGAATTTTTTTTTAGAAAAGTTGAGAAATTGGAATTTTCAAATATAAATTCAAGTTTGAATTTTTAAATTCATAAAGAATTTTCTAAATGGAATTTCATAATTTTACATTAATTTTAAACATGATTTATATTGTTGTTTAGTTCCAATTATGGGCATAATTGTTAAAATGATTTATAAAATCGTTAAAATTTATTCCTACAGTCGAAAGTAATTTCCAAGTGTCGTGGGACATTTTACAAAATATGTATGGCTGATTACAATGTTTATTTCATTTAAATTTATTCCTTTAAAGGTTAGGATTCTTTGTTTTGGGAAGGCAAGTAGAAGAAGCAAGAAATGGAGAACAAATTATAGAAAGGGTATTTCTCGAATTCCAAAATGATGTGGTTGATTTTATATTCATTGAATTACCATTATTAAGAGTACACACACAACACGAACGCATGGACGCACTTGCTATTCCCGATTTATGCGTTTCAGTGATATTTAAATGTACCTTATCCTATGGTAATTAGTTTCAGCTTCAATAGAATGATAATATAAATTCCGACCAATCGAATGACATATAACAAATCTGGTCAACCTGATGCACAGAATTAAATCAAACCAATCAAAAGCCATCACATGGAGAGGCACCACCATCTCTAGCTTAATTTATAGCCAACTCACTATCTTTAGTTCCAAAGCCTTAATGCCTCTTTCTCCATTTGTAAAAATATTATTTTTGAATTCTAATAAACTAAAGCAAAATAGCCAAAAATCATATATAGCTTCTATGTCATCTTCTTTGCCTAATAAAACTAGCACACGCCAAATTAACTCAAGTTTAGGCCTTTTATGATCCAGATAAACCAAAGTTGTGCTTGTAGCATTACATTTAATCTCTCTTGTTTTATTCTTCGACAATGGTGACTTAAACCTTTATCATGAACCATGAATTGCATAGTTACTTCTGTAAAAAGTATATCTACCTTTTACAGGTTGTGTGGAAATAAATTTATTTATGGGAAATTTTAGATTTACGTTAACTATCTCTTACAGTAAAAAAGTTAATGCCAAATCCTCTTGGTCTAACAATTTATTCAATGCCCATGATATGTGTTTGATTGAATATGTATGATGCTTGAATTATCCAGAGTCAATACCAAAATTGGATCAGAAACGAGAGAAAGAGTCGACATGAGAGTTTGGAGCAAAATTGCTCCAACTGCACTTGCATAAGATGATTGCCCGACCTCATAAGTTTTCACCCAAGGTAACTAGTCGACCACTCACGTTATGACTAGTTGACTATTGGGAAGAGGCTGGGGAAATTTGTTTGGGGTAAACCCAACAACAAAAAACAAAAATATTTTAAAAATTCATTATAGTAAATCGAAAGTCAAAAATTTAAATATAAATTTTATTTCAAATATAAAGTAGATAAAAATCCCAAATTGGAATTATATTTTATTTAAATAACTTTCAGATTCAAATTTTGTAAAATATATTAGAATTTTTTTGAAAAGTTGAGGAATAGGAATTTTCAAATATATAACTTTACATTTAGGATTCAAAAGAATTTTCCAAATTTAATTTCATAATTTTACATTAGTTAAAAATGATTTATATATTATAGTTTAGTTCGAATTATGGGCATAATTGTTAAAATGCTTATAAAATCGTTAAAATTTATTCCTACATTCGAAAGTAATTTCCACGTGTTATAGGACATTTACAAAATATGTATGGTCGTGTTCGATGTTTATTTTTATTTTATTTAAACTTTGTATTGCACATAAGTGATCTTCATATGTAAATTTAATATCATGTTAATTTTGAGAATGTTATAGAATCACCAATATGACTGGTCAAGATGCACCAATGACTACACTGAAAACTAATGAAATTATCATGCCTTAAATCATATATAGAGAAACATAATCAGATTAACGCATCATCTAATATAATGTAATTTTTAGTTGATCCCCATCCCCAAAAAATATTACATGTCATGGCCATGGGTGGAGCTGAACCAGTCCTTTCAAGAGGAGCTAGTGATTCCATCCTTGCATTTAGTACCAAAATGGGACCATTTAAAATGGACAAAAGGACGTTCTTTATTAAGCGGAAACATGAATTACCGATTGTTCCAACATTCCTTATTGGCCACTGTGACGACCCGCACTTCTACTACCAGAAAGACGTATCATCATTAAGAAAGAAAGGGATAGAAATAGAAGAGAAAGAGAAAGAGAGAACAGCAACATCAGAATCTCACAGCGGAACGGAATAAAATATAATATATCACATAAATATTACATAGTTCTACATATATCAGAGTTATACAATATCAATACCTATGACAGTCATGCATACATCTATCACTATATACATCAGAGATACAGTACATATCAATTAACACATCGACACTAGATAAATAGCTACATACGTCTGGAATCTCCTGCTCCAAGCTCCTCCAGAAATCAAGTCCGAAACCTATCACTTGGCTACTCATAAAAATTTGAGTACCCAAGAGTTTATGAAAAACAAAATATAAACTCCGGGTCAGACATGGGTCTGGTATGTGTAAACGGTTTAAGGTTGTTTAACTTTGAAAAACATTTGAAAATAAAGGTATCATGTAAGACTCCCCACAAATAAATACGGGTAAGTTTTTACCTTACGCTAACCAAAACATTTCATAGGAAATCCAGTGATATTATAATAGTGTCTAGGGTTTTCAAGTAAATAGAAAATAGCCGAAATTCTTACATCTATTAAATTCCAGCTACTAGCCACAAAAGTGGGTAATACAAAACAAAACCGTAGGGTCTCGTAGGGAAAGTGGATTTCTAACAATGGCAGGGCTACTGGGTACCGCCCGTCACAGTACGGGGCCTAGATCACCGTACCGGGGATCACTCCCGACCCCCTACCACACAAGGCCGGAACCATTCCTTACTGAACAGTCCCGAACAAGATAAACCCCGTAGTTGGCGCGACCAACCACCCACTAAGCCGAAATATAAAAAGGACATCTAGACAGGGGAAATATCTTGTCCTGCTTGGGCATGACCCACCTAACCTTGCTGCATCTCCCCTGTTTTAGCCATTCCCAGTTGATGAGGCTTGAGGCTGCGATTACCTTTAGTGAACATATCACTTAGAATGCTCATCGTCCGCCTGACGATGTGCTGAAAGCATTCAATCCATACAAGTTCGTTCCGGGTTCGAACGAAACCGAAGGCATTATCTCGTCACACTCATTTTGGAATCACCCTCAGAGTCAACGACGATAACCCTTGCATTCTGAAAACACCATCTTGATCTTCATTTCAGGATTCACGACCTAATGTTTAAATTGGATCGATGTGGTTTTCGGAGAATCAAAATTGATTCTTCCGATCCCGGTCTCATCGAAATCCAACCGCCATTTTAAGGGCCAAGTTGTCTAATTAACTTAAACAGTTTAAATAATTTAAACCTAACAGTTGAATTAACATAGCATTTATCACAAATAAAACATATACAAGCATCATAGATATAACATAACATATCATAGAGTGTGACGCCCCACCTCTATACCCATGCTAGCCAAGGATACTACAGGGTAATGCCGTCAACTAACACGAAGAATAAGGCTGGTTAGGAGCGACCATCCATAGCCTTGCTCTAATTATCTATTGAATACATCGACAAGAGTCATACCTAGCAGGTCGACATACCCAATGGATATTTAAAACAAAACCATAGGTGGTTGGATCTATCAGAACAGAACATAACAACTCAAATGTAATATACATCACAGAACAGCAGATCATCATGTACACATATACTGATACATAGCAGAGTATACAAAATAATACATGTCAAGTGGTATAGCAAACCACAATATACAGACGAGTTCACAAGAATAAATATCAGAGTTACAACATAATAGGACTACACAAAAGCTATGACAAAAAGAAGCTAGCGGAGTAGTCCATGCGGAAGCAAAATAGGCTAAGTCCAAAGTACCTAACCTGAAACATCTCGGCCTGACCCGAGTATGAAATACCCAGGTCAGTCTAGCTAAACAAATCAGTTAGATGAACTGAACAACAATAAACCTTCAAGGTTACAAAGCATAACAAATATCTCTAAAGGAGATAACACAATCATCTAACAAAAGATGAATCATATAGAACAAGCCTCATATCATCGGCAACATATAGAAACAAAGGATACAATTATCCCAAATCAAGCCAAAAGGCAAATAACAAATATCAATATGGTATACAAGTTCCATAAGGTAAACGCTACGCATCTTGCGGCTCAAAATGACCAACACCGAAGGGCGATACCTAGGGAATATACATATCAACAAAACATCATAAAATTTGCTCGAGCTCAGTACTGTACAAACAAGTATCCATGAGTCCGAAGACTCCAAACCCATTATCACCCATGCGGCTCATAACGACCAACATCGGAAGCGGTACTAAAGGGCAACCCAATATCACCCATGCGGCTCATAACGACCAACATCGGAAGCGATACTAAAGGGCAACAAACCCGAAGGCACAAACCCGAAGGCACATACGCGAAGGCAACAAACCGTAGTGGTGAAGGTCAGAGACCCAGTACTGGACACCACTAACTGGCGTAATGTGTCACAACTCTCGAAAAGGAATTCGAAAAGTGTTAACGTATGTCCCATAACCACTCATTCGCACTAAATGGTTTACTATCCGTCAGCGACTTTCACACTCAAAGCCGTACAAAGTTTACCTCATATCGTCGATAAACCAAACCCGAAGGTTAAAACGATCAATCGAATAGGTCGGGGACTAATTGGAAAGATAAACATAGGGATTCATGGTCCGTGTTTTACCTAACCATTTAATCTTCCTTCCAATTCGCTCGAAGTGTGAAATTGTGTGTTTTAAATAGAATTTATAAGTTTGAGAAACGAACTTTTAAATGTAATTAGAAGATTATTTTATAAAAACCCGTGGATGAAGTCAAAAAGGAATCATCATGGTCAAATATGCATAACAACTAATTGGAATCAATTTAAATCGATAAAAGTGAAAATCACAAACAAATAGGCATACTGGACAAAATGAAGCAGGTCAGTCGACTGTCAGTCGACTGGCCTACTGCAGTCAGTCGACTGAACCATGACCCGAGAGTTTTTACTCTCTGTAGTCAGTCGACTGACTGCAGGGGGTCAGTCGACTGGCTATAGCTGGAAATGTTTTCCAGCCTAGCAAATGGAGGAGCAACTCACCCCATTTGCAACATATCGAGCAATGGACTTAAGGGGATTTTGCCAATCGATAACCCAACACCATTGACTCCGATTTACCACCAAAAACCATGATCAAACATCAAAGTTATGATTTTCAAGGATTTGACACCAAAACACCAAAAAGTTAAATGTTCACCAATTCAATTCAGACTAAAGGCAAATGCATATGAATAAGGTGTTAGGAATTCATACCCAACATCAATGAAATCAAGAGAAGTAGATGTGAGTTCAAAACTCACCTTTTATCTCAAAACAAAGAAGAAGAAGCTCAATTTGCAAGGAGAAGACCAACCAAACACCTCTTCAACTCAACAAGCTTCAATCTAAGAATAAAACACATATTTCCCAATTTAGGTTTAGGAAATTTTCTGAAATTGAAGAGGAGAAGAGTTGGAGAAGATGAAGAAGAACTTACCAATGGATTCTCTTTGATTTTGGAGCAAGAATTTGGAGTTTTGCAAATGGATTTAGGGCTAGGAGTTTCTAATTTCCTTTGTCTTCCCCTATTTCAGTTTTAAGCTTAAGTTTTTATGAAATGAATAAGTGAATGAGAGGAGAGGACTGAGTTAGGGTTAATTAGATAGTTAGTGAGCTGAACCCAAGCCCAAAACCCAAAAGAAAAAGGATCAAAATTTCACAAACTCCAAACATATCAAATATTATACTCAAAAAGATCGCAAACGCCATTTTGGAACCAATGGAGGTAGTTTCGAGTCCCAATTCGGCCGTTTGCAAAAAGTAACATTTCGGACCCAAAATCCGACTAACGATGCTATATTTAAATTAAACATTTAAATATAAAATCGTTAAATATGCGGGTTGTTACAAATCTCCCCTCCTTACAAAATTGCGTCCCTGCAATTCCTAGAGACGATATTTGTAACTACTACATACATACAACATTCAAAAGAGAAGGAAATGAGCTAGAAACGCAAAGATAATCTCACCATCGACAAGCTAAGAAAGAAAACCCGGATAAGATCGCTCAATAAACCCTCTGGTTTCCCAAGTACAGTCATTGGGATTAGCGGACCATTGAACTTTAACGGGCGGCGTGTCCTTGTTCCGAAGGTGTCACACCTCCGTGTCAAGCACGCGAATAGGTTGCTGTACAATAGATAAGTCCGGTGAGACCTCAAGCTCTTGCAAATCAGGAGTAGTAATAACAGAATCCGACTCCCGAAGACACTTCCGAAGTTGCGAGACATGAAACACGTCATGAATACCAGATAAATGAGCAGGAAGTGAAACTCTATAAGCCACAGGGCCAATACGTCCCGTAATAGAAAATGGTCCTATAAAGCGAGGAGCAAATTTCCCAGTTGCACTGAAATGCATAACCCCCTTCAAAGGAGAAACACGAATAAAAACAAGATCGCTGATCGAGAACTCGAGAGGATTCCTACGGTTGTCCGCGTAGGATTTCTGGTGACTCTGTGCCTCTTTCATTCTCAATCGAATAAGATCAATCTTCTCGGAAGAATGACGAACAAAATCTGGACCAAGAATAAGCTTCTCTCCAGATTCTAACTAACATGAAGGTGATCGACATGGTCTTCCGTATAAGGCTTCGAAAGGAGCCATACCGATACTAGATTGAAAACTATTGTTGTAGGAGAATTCTACAAGAGGTAGATGATCCTCCCAACTACCACCGAAATCAAAAATACAAATACGGAGAAGATCTTTCAAAATACGATTCACCCGTTCAGTCTGTCCGTCAGACTGCGGATGATAAGCTGTAGAAAAATTAAGCTTTGTTCCCAAAGCTTGCTGAAGACTCTTCCAAAAATGACTCGTGAATAAAGGATCACGATCACTCACAATAGAACTAGGAACACCGTGAAGTCTCACGATTTCCTTGACATATAACTTAGCCAAAAGTGAAGCAGTTCTATTTGACTTAATAGGAACAAAATGAGCAGACTTAGCGAGACGATCAACAATAACCCAAATGCTAGAATGGCCCGATCTCGAACGAGGTAGGCCGACAATAAAATCCATAGAAATTTGATCCCATTTCCACAATGGAATCTCAAGGGGCTGAAGAAGACCCAAAGGACGCTGATGTTCGGCCTTAAAACGCTGACAAGTTATGCAATTGCTCACATAACTCGCCACATCGCGCTTCATGCCTTCCCAATAATAAAGACGATGCATATCGGCATACATCTTTCTACTACCGGGATGAATGGTATACTTAGAACGGTGACAATCATCAAGAATGTCATGCCTAAGTGCAAAGTCAGAAGGCACAAAAAGACGGTTCTTCTTACGAAGACACCGATGAGAATCAATGCTAAAATCTTGCAACGCCTCATCACAAGATCCAGACTCACAAAGCTGAATAAAATGCAACAAATCAGGATCACGCCGCCAGGCATCGGTAATACGATCCAATAAAATAGGTCGAGCTCCCAAACTAAATAATAGAATAGGAGAATCAGAAGATGAACCTCGATCACGAATTTCACAAAAAGATAGAGTCTCAAGAACATTCCATTCGGCAAGCGTCAAAGAAATAACAGCCGAATGTTTGCAACTAAGCGCATCTGCAACACGATTACCCTTAATAGGGGTATACTGGATATCAAAGTCATAAGAAGCAAGAAACTCGAGCCAACGCTGTTGTCTCATATTGAGTTCCTTCTGAGTGAACAAATACTTCAAGGATTTATGATCGGTATAGAGAATGAAGCGCTCGCCCAACAAATAATGTCGCCAAATCTTCAAGGCAAAGACAATGGCGGCTAACTCAAGATCATGAGTGGTATAGCGAACTTCATTCGGACGCAGTTTCCTAGAAGCATAAGCAACTACCCGATCCTTCTGCATAAGAACAGCACCGAGACCACTACCACAAGCATCGGTGTAGACAACAAGATCATGATTCCCTTCGAGAACCACAAGAATAGGAGCATTAGTGAGAAGTTCCTTCAATGTCAGAAAGGAAGCTTCACACTTGTCGGACCAAATAAAACGAATGCCTTTCCGAGTAAGGCAAGTAAGAGGAAGCACAACCCGGGAAAAATCCTTAATGAACCGACGGTAATAACCCGCCAATCCAAGGAAACTACGAATCTCATGTACATTCTCAGGCCTCTTCCAATTCTGGATGGCTTCGATCTTTGAGGGATCGACAGAAATGCCATCGGAAGATACAACATGGCCTAAGAACTTAACCCTATTCTCCCAAAAATGGCACTTGGAGAATTTGGCTCTAAGATGATGATGACGGAGGGTACTCAAGACAATCCTCAAGTGATTAGCATGCTCAGCTTCAGACTTAGAATAAATAAGGATGTCATCAATGAACACAAGGAGGAACTTATCGAGATATTCCCGGAATATCCGATTCATGAGATCAACAAAGAAAGCAGGAGCATTCGTCAAACCGAACGGCATAACGAGCCACTCGAAAGAACCATATCGAGTGCCGAAAGCTGTAAGAGGTATGCTATCCTCCGCGACTCGTAACTGATGAAAACCTGTGGCAAGGTCAAGCTGAGAAAAGACCTTAGCACCACTCAATAGATCGAACATATCATCGATCCTAGGCAATGGATACCTATTCCTAATGGTCAACTCGTTAAGCTTGCGATAGTCAATGAAAAGCCTAAGAGTTCCATCGGACTTTTTCACAAAGACAACCGCGGATCCCCACGGAGAAAAACTGGACTGAATTAACTGCTTGGACTCAAGCTCCAAAAGCTGCTTCTTGAGTTCCTCATTTTCCTTTGTAGACATCCTCGTGGGAGGACGACTAACTGGCTGCGCGCCTGGAATGAGATCAATGCGGAACTCAATTGCCCGCTTGGGTGGCAAACCCGATACAGGCTCAAAAACATAAGAAAAGTCACAAGCAATAGGAATACGAGATATATCATCACCATCTCGCGAATCAAGAGAATATAAAGCCATTTCGGAATTATCCACATCCCGAAGAATAAGAGACAGCTGAGTAGGAGAATCCGGATGTCGAAGATATAAGATTCTCTCGGAACAAATAATCATGGCATCATATCTCACTAGCCAGTCCATGCCCAAAATCAAATCAAATCCCAGACAAGAAATAACGTGCAGATTCGCACGAAAAGAAAAACCACATAAAAAAATCTCAACATCATCACAAAGCAAACTAAGGGTCGCGGATCCCCCAATAGGATTCGCAATCCTTAAAGAAGTAACCAAACAAGAAACATCCAAAGATAAATTATCAACGAGCTTGTTCGATACGAAAGAATGTGATGCACCCATATCGAAAAGAACTCGAATACTATGGTCATGAAATAAAATAGAACCTTCCAAAATAGATGAAGATATACCTTTGGGCTGAGAAGGACCTTCAGAAGCTTTAGCAGCATAAAGCCTGCTAGACTAGGCACCAGCCGGAACAGTAGGGCAAGCTGAAACATGATGACCTTCCTTCTTGCAATAACGGCAGAAGAGAGGCTTAGGACAAGCTTGAATGATATGATCCGGAGAACCACAATTAAAACGCTTTCGAACGAAAGATGTTCCGGAAGACTGAGGCTGAGAACTAGGACCACCAGTCTTCTTCTTCTTAGAAGGAAAAGGCCTGGACTTCTAAATTGGAAATGGCCTCTTGTTGGGGTTCTTGGAAACCTCAACATCAACATCACTATCACACTCCTTCTCGACGGTCTCGAGATGAAGTGCCGAATCAACCAACTCCTCAAAAGAAAGTTTAAGTTGGAGCAACAAAGATTTCTTAAGATATTTCTTAAGACCAGAAACAAATTTCAAATTCTTCTTATAAGAAGTACTGATGAATTCAAGACCATACTGAGATAAAGCCTCGAATGATGCAACATACTCAGAAACAGAAGACTTCCCTTGCTTCAACTCAAGGAAGCGACGGGTCAATAAAACTTTTTCAGATTCAGGAACGAACTTGAGTTCGAATCGTCCCCGAAACTGAGTCCAAGAAAGAGTAGGCTCATCAATCTCGGCTACAAGAAGCTCATACCAATCAAGAGCATGCTCTTGTAATACGCTAGAAGTTACAAGAACTCTATCATGGTCGGAAAGATCCATGCGAGAGAAGATACGCTCGCACGTGCGAAGCCAAGCTTGGGCTTCAAGAACGGACTCGGAGCCCTTAAACGGCTTCCCTCCAAGATGAGAAAAATCACTGCACTGACGTGCAAAAGCAGACTTGCGAGGTGGAGATACTCGAGGAGGAACTGGAGGCTGAGTGCTCCTAAACAATTCCAAAAACTGATCGGCAGACATATAAACGCCATCCGAATGTGAGCCGCTGGATTGCCCAGCATCCGAGCGTCGTCCTCTGCCTCTTCCAGCCATACGCTGAAGGTAAATAAGAACAAGATTATTCACAAGGTAGATATTACAATATGGGATATTACGGAATAGAAATGCATTCCTAGACGTATTCCCAAACTCTATCTAACCTTGATGGAATAAAGAAACACGATGATTCAAAGATTTGTATCACTTGTACACTTTGATGTACCGTAATATGTGCTCTATTCTGTGTTTATCAACTTTTGTTCTGAACTCGGCTCTGATACCATGCTGTGACGCCCCACCTCTATACCCATGCTAGCCAAGGACACTACAGGGTAATGCCGTCAACTAACACGGAGAATAAGGCTGGTTGGGAGCGACCATCTACAGCCTTGCTCTAATTATCTATTGAATACATCGACAAGAGTCATACCAAGCAGGTCGACATACCCAATGGATATTTAAAACAAAACCATAGGTGGTTGGATCTATCAGAACAGAATATAACAACTCAAATGTAATATACATCACAGAACAGCAGATCATCATGTACACATATACTGATACATAGCAGAGTATACAAAATAATACATGTCAAGTGGTATAGCAAACCACAATATACAGACGAGTTCACAAGAATAAATATCAGAGTTACAACATAATAGGACTACACAAAAGCTATGACAAAAAGAAGCTAGCGGAGTAGTCCATGCGGAAGCAAAATAGGCTAAGTCCAAAGTACCTAACCTGAAACATCTCGGCCTGACCCGAGTATGAAATACCCAGGTCAGTCTAGCTAAACAAATCAGTTAGATGAACTGAACAACAATAAACCTGCAAGGTTTCAAAGCATAACAAATATCTCTAAAGGAGATAACACAATCATCTAACAAAAGATGAATCATATAGGACAAGCCTCATATCATCGGCAACATATAGAAACAAAGGATACAATTATCCCAAATCAAGCCAAAAGGCGAATAACAAATACCAATAAGGTATACAAGTTCCATATGGTAAACGCTACGCATTATGCGGCTCAAAATGACCAACACCGAAGGGTGATACCTTGGGTATATACATATCAATAAAAAATCATAAAATTTGCTCGAGCTCAGTACTGTACAAACAAGGATCCATGAGTCCGAAGACTCCAAACCCAATATCACCCATGCGGCTCATAACGACCAACATCGGAAGCGATACTAAAGGGCAACCCAATATCACCCATGCGGCTCATAACGACCAACATCGGAAGTGATACTAAAGGGCAACAAACCCGAAGGCACAAACCCGAAGGCACATACCCGAAGGCAACAAACCGTAGTGGTGAAGGTCAGAGACCCAGTACTGGACACCACTAACTGGCGGAATGTGTCACAACTCTCGAAAAGGAATCCGAAAAGTGTTAACGTATGTCCCATAACCACTCGTTCGCACTAAACGGTTTACTATCCGTCAGCCACTTTCACACTCAAAGCAGTACAAAGTTTACCTCATATCATCGATAAACCAAACCCGAAGGTTAAAACGATCAATCGAATAGGTCGGGGACTAATCGGAAAGATAAACATAGGGATTCATGATCCGTGTTTTACCTAACCATTTAATCTTCCTTCCACTTCGCTCGAAGTGTGAAATTGTGTGTTTTAAATAGAATTTATAAATTTGAGAAATGAACTTTTAAATGTGATTAGAAGATTATTTTATAAAAACCCGTGGATGAAGTCAAAAAGGAATCATCATGGTCAAATATGCATAAACAACTAATTGGAATCAATTTAAATCGATAAAAGTGAAAATCACAAACAAATAGGCATACTGGACAAAATGAAGCAGGTCAGTCGACTAGCCTACTGCAGTCAGTCGACTGAACCATGACCCGAGAGTTTTTACTCTCTACAGTCAGTCGACCGACTGCAGGGGGTCAGTCGACCGGCTGTAGCTGGAAATGTTTTCCAGCCTAGCAAATGGAGGAGCAACTCACCCCATTTGCAACATATCGAGCAATGGACTTAAGGGGATTTTTCCAATCGATAACCCAACACCATTGACTCCGATTTACCACCAAAAACCTTGATCAAACATCAAAGTTATGATTTTCAAGGATTTGACTCCAAAACACCAAAAAGTTAAATGTTCACCAATTCAATTCAAACTAAAGGCAAATGCATATGAACAAGGTGTTAGGAATTCATACCTAACATCAATGAAATCAAGAGAAGTATATGTGAGTTCAAAACTCACCTTTTATCTCAAAACAAAGAAGAAGAAACTCAATTTGCAAGGAGAAGACCAACCAAACACTACTTCAACTCAACAAGCTTCAATCTAAGAATAAAACACATATTTCCCAATTTAGGTTTAGGAAATTTTCTGAAATTGAAGAGGAGAAGAGTTGGAGAAGATGAAGAAGAACTTACCAATGGATTCTCTTTGATTTTGGAGCAAGAATTTGGAGTTTTGCAAATGGATTTAGGGCTAGGAGTTTCTAATTTCCTTTGTCTTCCCCCATTTCAGTTTTAAGCTTAAGTTTTTATGAAATGAATAAGTGAATGAGAGGAGAGGGCTGAGTTAGGGTTAATTAGATAGTTAGTGGGCTGAACCCAAGCCCAAAACCCCAAAGAAAAAGGGTCAAAATTTCACAAACTCCAAACATATCAAAGATTATACTCAAAAAGATCGCAAACGCCATTTTGGAACCAATGGAGGTAGTTTCGACTCCCAATTCGGCCGTTTGCAAGAAGTAACATTTCGGACCCAAAATCCGACTAACGATGCCATATTTAAATTAAACATTTAAGTATAAAATCGTTAAATACGCGGGTTGTTACACAGAGCAACACAGAACATCATCAAATAAATATCACAAGCAGATATCCTACTCAACCATCCATAAACAATTACCCTTAAATGTTATTTGTAATTAATTCACTTTAGAATTAATTACCCGAGAGTTAATCTCTTAACTCTGTGTAATTAATTATTAATTAACAATTTATTTCCTATTCCATTTCAAATCATCTGATAAATGATTTCTTAATCAACTATTAAATCCTAATTACATAATTATTTATTTCACACTATCAATTACTTAATTTCTTCTTAATCCAGTTATTTACTTCAATTAATCATTTAATTAATAGTCTCAATTATTAATTATACTTAATTATCCATTTAATTACTGCTAATTACTTACTTAACCATTTATTTACTCTTAATTAATTTACTCGACTAATCAACTATTAATCATTCATAAAATTGACTTTAAGTACATAATTTCCAAATTTACCCCTTCTCTTAATTATTTACTCGATCTTTGCTTGTGAAGCAATTACTCTCAACCAACTTCCACCAAGAATTAATCTACCGTTAATTCTAATTTAAAAGTAATTGTTAATAATTTATTTATCTTATGTGTTCAACTTAATTAAATATGTAAATTTCTTTTTTTAAATTGTATAACCAAATATAGTATTAACCACAACATTAATTATTGGTTAACCTATTACTTAATTTAAATTAATTCCATAATTAAATTAGCAGCTAAGAATTTGAACCATTGTGAAACATTACTTCTATAATAAAAATAGTATTAAGTTGTATCTAAATTTTGTTAAACATTACAACTGAAAACAACAGGCCCAAAACCAACAGACCCGAGATCTCACCCTAAAAACCCGAGAATTACCCTGTTCACACTCGAGTGTTGATTCGAGTTTCTCACGCAACATCCTGAGTCACCTCTGAACAACTCCTTATTCTTCATATTTTTATTTCTACTTTCTATAATTAAGTTTAAGGTTTTAAGGTAAACTAAAATTAGCATCAGAACCTTTCACTCGAACGCGAACCCGGAGTAAACCCAGCTACTACACGAGCACGACTCGGGAGAGTGAGCACGCGACCATTATGGCCACTTCAACCCGACGTCCATCACCACCGTGCACGTGCACGATGGTTCGCCTTGCCTCCGGCGACCCACGACAGTCCCCACAAACCCCAAACCGACCTCACATACGAATACAACACCCAAATCATCTCGATTCGGTCGATGGCAAAGAATTGCCTGAAGCTCGATCATGCGGCACCAACCCCTTCCCAAAATTTCCCTCGTGCGGCCACCATCCATCACCGGAGGTGATGAAACTTCACCAGTACGTCGCTCACATCCCCACCTAACTCCACCTAAACTCGCGTTCCACTCGGTTGACTCATGATGCCGAAACACAATTTTTACAGAGCATTGAAAAATGAAAGCACTAAACCCTACTTTAATCACAAACCCAAAATTTATGCATTTGAAAAATAATTTGGCATTTTTCTAGTGTTAATACAACTTCAACCTTACTTCATTCTAAATTTCAGAAATTAAAGTTAACTCGATCTTCCAAAATTTGCAAAAACCCATTTTTGTTTCATTATAAAACTGCTCTTCATACTCTTACTTAAAAATGCTAATTTTTATGCTAAAAATCATAGTTATGTGTATGAAATCTAAATATGTTACTGAATTTACAAATTCAAACATTCGAGTTCTTGATCCTTTAATTTATTTTACCTGTAGTCTTGCAATAACAATGTTTCTGTCTTACTGCTATACTTGGAAACAAGTTTTAGGCCTATGTTCGAGATAATTAACTTAAATCAGCAACAATACCAAGTTACAACAATTATAGGAACAAGTGTTTATACATTTCTTGGCATTACTTTGTACAAATTTTCAAAATTTCTGAAGAACACTTCATATGTTACAGTTAACAGGGAGCGCTCAAGTTTAACTAGTCAAGCAGGTATCAAAGCACATATTTTGAAAGATATATATACAAATCTTAGATTGGGAAAAGTTAAGTTTACTCACCAGAACAATCTTGAACAGAAAGTGATGTTGAAGAAAACACTACAGGTGAAGTTTTTTCTTTCTTTCTGAAATTCTTCTTTTCCTTCTCTGTTTCTTTTCTTGGTTTTTCTGTTTTGCATGGTATTTATATTTGCAAAGCCGACAAGCACCATTATCCCAGTGGTTAAGTGATTCGACTTTGGTGTAAGAGGTCATAAGTTCGAAACCTGCGTAATATGATTCGAACAATTATTGACATGTGAGTTGTGATATGTTGTATATAAAGTACCATTTCCAAAAAAAAAACAAATATTTGCAAAGCCATAATGTCTCAGGTTTGCTTTTAGTTCAAGTTTGTCTAAATGAATTGATGCTATATAGGTGGATATATATAGATTGAAGCTACTTAATAGTAGGTTGTATCTAGGCAGTTCATATTTGTAATGCCATTCTTTCTTTTAATTGGTTAAGAAATATACACTGCAGTGAGAAATGACACAGAGATTTCGGCTGCATGTACTATACTTAAACAAGATGTTATGCTATTAAATGTTTATGCTTTTAATTATGATAACATGTAAGTAATGTTTACTGTAAGTTGTAATTTGTACAAAGATAGTTATTATTATTTCGGCCAAACATATCCTATAAGACACATATTTTGTTTTATACAGATTTGTTTGTTTTTATTATATTGAAGTAAAACTTGTTTTTCTTATTCATATAAACTGTATAACAGCACATGAGTTGTTGCGGAAGTATGTTACAAGTTATCTCTTTAGCTTATGCATTTAACATGTCTACATGATATTCAAAAGTTCTATGTTGTGCAAATAAAATTTACAGGTTATTGTTTTGACTTCATTGATTGTAGTTTATTTGCACTTTAGTTTTCCAAGCATTAGATTCATAATATATGTAAATTTTATATTTCTAGTTATAACTTATATTCGTATATTTATATTGTTAGTTATATTTTATATTTTATAATTATGGTTTATACTTATGTTTATAATTATGATTCATACTTGTTTTGGATGGTTATGTTTATAATCAATTATATTGTTTTAAACTTATGTGTTAGATTTCCATGTTTATGTTAATATTACTATGTTTGTTAATTTTTAAACTTTATCATTTTAAAAATTAACATTGTATTCATATAAATTATCAAAAACAAAATATGGAATCTTTGATTTGATTTTATTAAATAAGACCGATTTTGTTTTAAATGGTTTTGAAGTATTCTATTTAAATTTTCAAATCAAACTTTCTTTTATAAATACATATATAACTGTTAAATATCCAAGATCTCGTCATTTTAAACATTTAAAAGTTTGCATTTAATTTAAATTAGATTAAATATTTATTAAAATATGCTGTCAAAATTCCGGGTCCTTACATTCCTCCCCTCTTGAAAGAATTTCGTCCCCGAAATTTAAAACAACAGTTAATTCAAAAGCTTATATATTAACAATCCAAACATACATATCATTCATACAATAGCAAACAAACAAACAGTCTACTCTAACAAACATCACTAGTTATCCGAACATAAATCTGGATAAGCTTTCCTAAAATTATCGAGGGTTGCCTCACGATGATCAACAATCCGAACTGAACCCCTGACCATAGATAAATTTGATTCAACTTCCAAATTCCTGAATTACTAGTTTAACAACTAATGATGAATCATGAACAAATTTCCTGAGATATATGGAATACACAATACATTCCAGATATCCATTCTGCCAATTTAATTCTGAAATCCACAATATTAACTCGTTCCAAATTTATTGACTTTTTTTACAGAATTTCAATATCTATTTAATCAAACCCGTACGATGTACATACACTATTCGTACACAATATCAAATCCGATCACTCACTCGATCACACAATTTCATTTCCGAACTAGTATCGTCCACTCGACTTCCTAGTGCGGACACAGAACTGGTTTCTTGATCAGAAACTATTATTCTCCTTGCATAGTCACAACTATGATAGAGAATTTCCAGCATTAATCAAAATCCATATCCATGGTTCGTCGTCGAAAATCGAGTGAAAAATTCCAACTCGGATCGATATAACTATCTCGAAATTCTGTGCTCCAATCTGAATCGAATCGTTATGCGAATAAAATCATATACGTTCATCCTACGTATTTATATCCATTGGTTATCAACTATATCAATTTCTTTAATTCGCGTTATTTTGATTTCTATCCACTTGGAATAAATATCTCAATATGAACTTTACTTAAGAATTCCACCATTTATTCCTTAAGCTTATTATAAGCATTATATATATTCTTATATTATTATCCTACTATTTAAGCCTTTATATCTTCATATTTAAATCTGAATTTCCAATTTGAATTTCTAATTCCATGTGAATCCAAATTTTCTTCAACTCTGAATATTTAATTTTTGTTGACTATCTTTTCATTTATTTATAACTAATTTCTATCATTATTTTAAATTAGTTTCATACACTAGTTTATTTTAAATTTTCAATTTGAAATTGTTTTGTTGCTAAATTTTTTTTTTATAAAGTTTTCAAATTCTGAAAAGCTTTGACATATTCTCCATTTGTTTAGCATTACATATTTCCATAAGCACATATGTAAGGTTCCAATCCTCAACACAATTAGTTTCAATCAATTCTCAAACCATTCCCTTTTAATTAAAAGGAATTTAGAACTTACTTGCTTATACAATCCATTTAAGCGATACAAACTCATATTCAAAATCATCCTATTTTGCTTGCAATAATTCATAGAATTTTATCTAATTCTCATTTACTTCAAACAACCCATTTTCTTATGCAATTTAACAATATCATTGTGAATAAATGATTACTTAAACTTTATAACAAATCTTAAATTGATTTCAGCTCAATTTACACTTGAGTCCATCTCATTTAATTTATTCACAATCCTTTCATTGCATTTTCTTTCATTTCAACAGGTTTGATTTCAAACCATTTTATCAAACTCAACAACCAATATTTCAAATAATCATTTCACAGTTTACTTAAGTCGTTTATTTTCTTCAAACTGTTCCACCTATTACTTAGGTTTATTCTACTTCACCAGTTTCCATTCAAATCTTTGATTTGATTTTCCTTTAATCAAATCCCAACTACTTACTGATTAGTTTATTCTTTTATCCATCCATAAATTTTAATTTACATTAACAATTCATTATTGAATTTATTCATAATTAAGGTTATTTAATTTTATGTTTGAATTAGATTTGCTAACAACTCACATCATATCTATTTTAATCAAATTCAAGACTTACTTGTTTTATATTTACTTATTTACATAAGAATTTTATTTCATTCAATTTTATCTATAACTCGACTGAGTTCATTTAAATTCAATTTTATTCTAACTCAACTTTAGTTAAATTTAGCTACTTACAAATCTTTAAATTTATTTCTCAATATATGAGCTCACAACTTATTTATCTACTTAACAGCTTATATTACTCATTTGAGTCATTTCATCTTATAACCACAATTTCAGATGACATACATATAACTCTTACTATCTTAAGGTATACATTTCATTTTGCCATTACAATTATTTTCCCTTCTAGGTTTATATCCAATTAAGTTCGTTTTGAACTTCAATTCCATTTAACTTATCTCAGGTTAACCTCTAATATGTTTCTTATTTTCATTTACTTAAGTTAAATTTTAATTCCCGGATTAAAAATTTCCAATTTCTTCTTATTAATATCAACTTTACTTTATAAGTTCAATAGTTAATTCATTTAAACTTTTCACATTATCTAAATAGAATTTCTTAGAATTCAATTGCCCGGTTTTCATTTCCTAAACCATTTTGAAATGATACCACACATACTCAATTGGTATATCAAATCAAATTTTCAACTTCCAAACACTTTTTTTCACCAAAACAAATTTTCTCTTTTGAAAATTTACTTGTATACCCAACAACTCCAAACAATATCATGTCCAACTATCCTCGTAGCAATCCATCACTTTAGAAACTCGAAAATGAATACTGATGATGTGGCCATCACCATCAAGATTATTTCCCAGCGACTGAAGTGAGTTCAGTGCTTCCTTACTTTCACAAATTCTTTTCAAAATAATTTCCATTCAACAATATTTTCCAAAACCAATTCCTTTATTTCCTTCAACTCTTTTGGAAAAACATTTCAAACATACCAAGATTTTTAACTTAAATTCATTTAAACACTTTTCAAATTCCCGGGACTTAAATTCTAATTTAATCAGATTTCAGTTATATTCCTTTTTATTTAAAATCATTCTTAAATAATTTTATTTGGTTATAAACCACTCACATTTAAAATTTTATTTGATTGTACTATTAACAATCAAATATCCAAGTATATATAGTTATTTCAGAAAAATATTTCTTTTATATCAAAATATAATTTTGGGTAAAATTATTTCATTTACCCCACCTTTAAAAACAATACTGTGTCGGTCTATCTTGTTTAAGAGTTTAGAAATCCCTATCGATGAAATGGCATCCCACACATCGACCAGAATCCATAAACACTCAACAGATAAATCAACACAATATGAAAACAATTTTATATTCACTAACAAGTACGCGCTCATATCTATTAATACACTCAAACTCATTCTAGAGTTCTACAAACTCTATTCTATGAGTAATTCCTACCAGAGCCAAGGTTATCACCAACCTATGCTCTGATACCAACTGTGACGACCCGCCCTTCTACTACCAGAAAGACGTATCATCATTAAGAAAGAAAGGGATAGAAATAGAAGAGAAAGAGAAAGAGAGAACAGCAACATCAGAATCTCACAGCGGAACGTAATAAAATATAATATATCACATAAATATTACGTAGTTTTACATATATCAGAGTTATACAATATCAATACCTATGACAGTCATGCATACATCTATCACTATATACATCAGAGATACAGTACATATCAACTAACACATCGACACTAGATAGATAGCTACATACGTCTGGAATCTCCTGCTCCAAGCTCCTCCAGAAATCAAGTCCGAAACCTAAAACTTGGCTACTCATAAAAATTTGAGTACCCAAGAGTTTATGAAAAACAAAATATAAACTTCGGGTCAGACATGGGTCTGGTATGAGTAAATGATTTAAGGTTGTTTAACTTTGAAAAACATTTGAAAATAAAGGTATCACGTAAGACTCCCCACAAATAAATACGGGTAAGTTTTTACCTTACGCTAACCAAAACATTTCATAGGAAATCCAGTGATATTATAATAGTGTCTAGGTTTTTCAAGTAAATAGAAAATAACCGAAATTGTTACATTTATTAAATTCCAGCTGCTAGCCACAAAAGTGGGTAATACAAAACAAAACCGTAAGGTCTCGTAGGGAAAGTTGATTTCCAACAATGGCAGAGCTAATGGGGTACCGCCCGTCACAGTACGGGGCCTAGATCACCGTACCGAGGATCACTCCCGACCCCCTGCTACATAAGGCCGAAACCATTCCTTACTGAACAGTCCCGAACAAGATAAACCCCGTGGTTGGCGCGACCAACCACCCACTAAGCCGAAATATAAAAGGGACATCTAGACAGGGGAAATATCTTGTCCTGCTTGGGCATGACCCACCTAACCTTGCTGCATCTCCCCTGTTTTAGCCAATCCCGGTTGATGAGGCTTGAGGCTGCGATTACCTTTATAGAACATATCACTTATAATGCTCATCGTCCGCCTGACGATGTGCTGAAAGCATTAAATCCATACAAGTTCGTTTCGGGTTCGAACGAAACCGAAGGCATTATCTCGTCACACTCATTTTGGAATCACCCTCAGAGTCAACGACGATAACCCTTGCATTCTGAAAACACCATCTTGATCTTCATTTCAGGATTCACGACCTAACGTTTAAATTGGATCGATGTGGTTTTCGGAGAATCAAATTTGATTCTTCCGATCCCGGTCTCATCGAAATCCAACCGCCATTTTAAGGGCCAAGTTGTCTAATTAACTTAAAAGTTTAAATAATTTAAATCTAACAGTTGAATTAACATTGCATTTATCACGGATAAAACATATACAAGCATCATAGATATAACATAACATATCACAGAGCATCACAGAACATCATCAAGTAAATATCACAAGCAGATATCCTACTCAACCATCCATAAACAATTACCCTTAAATCTTATTTGTAATTAATTCACTTTAGAATTAATTACCTGAGAGTTAATCTCTTAACTCTATGTAATTAATTATTAATTAACAATTTATTTCCTATTCCATTTTAAATCATCTGATAAATGATTTCTTAATCAACTATTAAATCCTAATTACATAATTATTTATTTCACACTATCAATTACTTAATTTCTTCTTAATCTAGTTATTTACTTCAATTAATCATTTAATTAATAGTCTCACTTATTAATTAAACTTAATTATCCATTTAATTACTGCTAATTACTTACTTAACCATTTATTTACTCTTAATTAATTTATTTGACTAATCAACTATTAATCATTCATAAAATTGACTTTAAGTACATAATTTCCAAATTTACCCCTTCTCTTAATTATTTACTCGATCTTTGCTTGTGAAGCAATTACTCTCAACCAACTTCCACCAAGAATTAATCTACCTCTAATTCTAATTTAAAAGTAATTATTAATAATTTATTTATCTTATGTGTTCAACTTAATTAAATATGTAAAAGTCTTCTTTTAAATTGTATAATCAAATATAGTATTAACCACAACATTAATTATTGGTTAACCTATTACTTAATTTAAATTAATTCCATAATTAAAATAGCAGCTAAGAATTTGAACCATTGTGAAACATTACTTCCATAATAAAACTAGTATTAAATTGTATGTAAATTTTGTCAAACATTACAACTGAAAACAACAGGCCCAAAATCAGCAGACCCGAGATCTCACCCTAAAAACCCGAGAATTACCTTGTTCACACTCGAGTGTTGATTCGAGTTTCTCACGCAACATCCTGAGTCACCTCTGAACAACTCCTTCTTCTTCATATTTTTATTTCTTCTTTCTGTAATTAAGTTTAAGGTTTTAAGGTAAACTAAAATTAGCATCAGAACCTTTCACTCGAACGCGAACCCGGAGTAAACCCAGCAGCTACACGAGCATGACTCGGGAGAGTGATCACGCGACCGTTGTGGCCACTTCAACCCGACATCCATCACCACCATGCACGTGCACGGTGGTTCGCCTTGCCTCCGGCGACCCACGACAGTCCCCACAAACCCCAAACCGACCTCTCATACGAATACAACACCCAAATCATCTCGGTTCGGTCGAAGGCAAAGAATTGCCTGAAGCTCGATCATGCGGCACCAACCCCTTCCCAAAATTTCCCTCGTGCGGCCACCATCCATCACCAGAGGTGATGAAACTTCTCAAGTATGTCGCTCACATCCCCACCTAACTCCACCTAAACTCGCGTTCCACTCGATTGACTCATGATGCCGAAACACAATTTTTACAGAGCATTGAAAAATGAAAGCACTAAACCCTACTTTACTCACAAACCCAAAATTTATGCATTTGAAAAATAATTTGACATTTTTCTAGTGTTAATACAACTTCAGCCTTACTTCATTCTAAATTTCAAAAATTAAAGTTAACTCGATCTTCCAAAATTTGCAAAAACCCATTTTTGTTTCATTATAAAACTGCTCTTCATACTCTTACTTAAAAATCATAATTTTTATTCTAATAATCATAGTTATGTGTATGAAATCTAAATATGTTACTGAATTTACAAATTTAAACATTCGAGTTCTTGATCCTTTAATTTATTTTACCTGTAGTCTTGCAATAACAATGTTTCTATCTTACTGCTATACTTGGAAACAAGTTTCAGGCATATGTTCGAGATAATTAACTTAAATCAGCAACAATACCAAGTTACAACAATTATAGGAACAAGTGTTTATACATTTCTTGGCATTACTTTGTACAGATTTTTAAAATTTCTGAAGAACACTTCATATGTTACAGTTAACAGGGAGCACTCAAGTTTAACTAGACAAGCAGGTATCAAAGCACATATTTTGTAAGATAAATATACAAATCTTAGATTGGGAAAAGTTAAGTTTACTCACCAGAACAATCTTGAACAGAAAGTGATGTTGAAGAAAACACTACAGGTGAAGTTTTTTTCTTTCTGAAATTCTTCTTTTCCTTCTCTGTTTCTTTTCTTTATTTTTCTGCTTTGCATTGTATTTATATTTGCAAAGCCATAATGTCTCAGGTTTGCTTTTAGTTGAAGTTTGTATAAATGAACTGATGCTATATAGGTGGATATATATAGATTGAAGCTACTTAACAGTAGGTTGTATCTAGGCAGTTCATATTTGTAATGCCATTCTCTCTTTTAATTGGTTAAGAAATATACACTGCAGTGAGAAATGACACAGAGATTTCGGCTGCATGTACTATACTTAAACAAGATGTTATGCTATTAAATGTTTATGCTTTTAATTATGACAACATGTAATTAATGTTTACTATTAGTTGTAATTTGTACAAAGACAGTTATTATTATTTCGGCCAAACATATCCTATAAGACACGTATTTTGTTTTATACATATTTGTTTGTTTTCATTATATTGAAGTAAAACTTGTTTTTCTTATTCCGATAATCTGTATAACAGCACATGAGTTGTTGCAGAAGTATGTTACAAGTTATCTCTTTAGATTATGCATTTAACATGTCTACATGATATTCAAAAGTTCTATGTTGTGCAAATAAAATTTACAGGTTATTGTTTTGACTTCATTGATTGTAGTGTATTTGCACTTTAGTTTTCCAAGCAATAGATTAATAATATATGTAAATTTTATATTCCTAGTTATAACTTATATTAGTATATTTATATTGTTAGTTATATTTTATATTTTATAATTATGGTTTATACTTATGTTTATAATTATGATTCATACTTGTTTTGGATGTTTATGTTTATAATCAATTATATTGTTTTAAACTTATGTGTTAGATTTCCATGTTTATGTTAATATTACTATGTTTGTTAATTTTTAAACTTTATCATTTTAAAAATTATCATTGTATTCATATAAATTATCAAAAATAAAATATGGAATCTTTTATTTGATTTTATTAAATAAGACCGATTTTGTTTTAAATGGTTTTGAAGTATTCTATTTAAATTTTCAAATCAAACTTTCTTTTATAAATACATATATAACTGTTAAATATCCAAGATCTCATCATTTTAAACATTTAAAAGTTTGCATTTAATTTAAATTAGATTAAATATTTATTAAAATATGCTGTCGAAATTCCGGGTCGTTACATTCCTCCCCCCTTAAAAGAATTTCGTCCCCGAAATTTAAAACAACAGTTAATTCAAAAGCTTATATATTAACAATCCAAACATACATATCATTCATACAATAGCAAACAAACAGTCTACTCTAACAAACATCACTAGTTATCCGAACATAAATCCGGATAAGCTTTCCTAAAATTATCGAGAGTTGTCTCACGATGATCAACAATCCGAACTGAATCCTTGACCATAGGTAAATTTGATTCAACTTCCAAATTCCTGAATTACTAGTTTAACAACTAATGATGAATCATGAACAAATTTCCTGAGATATATGGAATACACAATAAATTCCAGATATCCATTCTGCCAATTTAATTCTGAAATCTACAATATTAACTCTTTCCAAATTTATTGACTTTTTTACAGAATTTCAATATCTATTTAATCAAACCCGTACGATGTACATATACTATTCGTACGCAATATCAAATCCGATCACTCACTCGATCACACAATTTCATTTCCGAACTAGTATCGTCCACTCGACTTCCTAGTGCGGACTCAGAACTGGTTTCTTGATCATAAACTATTATTCTCCTTTCATAGTCACAACTATGATAGAGAATTTCCAGCATCAATCAAAATCCATATCCATGGTTCGTCGTCGAAAATCGAGTGAAAAATTCCAACTCGGATCGATATAACTATCTCGAAATTCTGTGCTCGAATCTGAATCGAATCGTTATGTGAATAAAATTATATACGTTCATCCTACGTATTTATATCCATTGGTTATCAACTATATCAATTTCTTTAATTCACATTATTTTGATTTCTATCCACTTGGAATAAATTTCTCAATATCAACTTTACTTAAGATTTCCACCATTTACTCCTTAAGCTTATTATAGGCATAATATATGTTCTTATATTATTATTCTATTAGTTAAGCCTTTATATCTTCTTATTTAAATCTGAATTTCCAATTTGAATTTCTAATTCCATGTGAATCCAAATTTTCTTCAACTCCGAATATTTTATTTTTATTGACTATCTTTTCATTTATTTATAACTGATTTCTATCATTATTTTAAATTAGTTTCATCCACTAGTTTACTTTAAATTTTCAATTTGAAATTTTTTTGTTGCTAAATTTTTTTTTATAAAGTTTTCAAATTCTGAAAAGCTTTGACATATTCTCCATTTGTTTAGCATTACATATTTCCACAAGCACATATGTAAGGTTCCAATCCTCAACACAATTAATTTCAATCAATTCTCAAACCATTCCCTTTTAATTAAAAGGAATTTACAACTTACTTTCTTATATAATCCATTTAAGCAATACAAACTCATATTCAAAATC
This sequence comes from Allium cepa, assembly GCA_030765085.1. Lineage (NCBI taxonomy): Eukaryota > Viridiplantae > Streptophyta > Magnoliopsida > Asparagales > Amaryllidaceae > Allium > Allium cepa. Next base: position 10,513,613 of record CM060937.1, read on the forward strand.
ATCCTATTTTGCTTCCAATAATTCATAGAATTTTATATAATTCTCATTTACTTCAAACAACCCATTTTCTTATGCAATTTAACAATATCATTGTGAATAAATGATCACTTAAACTTTATAACAAATCTTAAATTGATTTCAACTCAATTTACACTTGAGTCCATCTCATTTAATTTATTCACAATCCTTTCATTGCATTTTCTTTCATTTCAACAGGTTTGATTTCAAACCATTTCATCAAACTCAACAACCAATATTTCAAATAATCATTTCACAGTTTACTTAAGTCGTTTATTTTCTTCAAACTGTTCCACCTACTACTTAGTTTTATTCTACTTCACCAGTTTCCATTCTAATCTTTGATTTGATTTTCCTTTAATCAAATCCCAACTACTTACTGATTTGTTTATTCTTTTATCCATCCTTAAATTTTAATTTACATTAACAATTCATTATTGAATTTATTCATAATTAAGGTTATTTAATTTTATATTTGAATTAGATTTGTTAACAACTCACACCATATCTATTTTAATCAAATTCAACACTTACTTGTTTTATATTTACTTATTTACATAAGAATTTTATTTCATTCAATTTTTTCTACAACTCGACTGAGTTCATTTAAATTCAATTTTATTCTAACTCAACTTCAGTTAAATTTAGCTACTTACAAATCTTTAAATTTATTTCTCAATATATAAGCTCACAACTTATTTATCTACTTAACAGCTTATATTACTCATTTGAGTCATTTCATCTTATAACCACAATTTCAGATGACATATGTATAACTCTTACTATCTTAAGGTATACATTTCATTTTGCCATTACAATTATTTTCCCTTCCAGGTTTATATCCAATTAAGTTCGTTTTGAACTTCAATTCCATTTAACTTATCTCAGGTTAACCTCTAATATGTTTCTTATTTTCATTTACTTATGTAAAATTTTAATTCCCGGATTAAAAATTTCCAATTTCTTCTTATTAATATCAACTTTACTTTATAAGTTCAATAGTTAATTCATTTAAACTTTTCACATTATCTAAATAGAATTTCTTAGAATTAAATTGCCCGGTTTTCATTTCAAAAACCATTTTGAAATGATACTACACATACTCACTTGGTATATCAAATCAAATTTTCAACTTCCAAACACTTGTTTTTAGCAAAACAAATTTTCTCTTTTGAAAATTTACTTGTATACCCAAAAACTCCAAACAATATCATGTTCAACTATCCTGGTAGCAATCCATCACTTTAGAAACTCGAAAATGAATACTGATGATGTGGCCATCACCATCAGGATTATTTCCCAGCGACTGAAGTGAGTTCAGTGCTTCCTTACTTTCACAAATTCTTTTCAAAATAATTTCCCATTCAACAATATTTTCCAAAACAAATTCCTTTATTTCCTTCAACTCTTTTGGAAAAACATTTCAAACATACCAAGATTTTTAATTTAAATTCATTTAAACACTTTTCAAATTCTCGGGACTTAAATTCTAATTTAATCAGATTTCAGTTATATTCCTTTTTATTTAAAATCATTCTTAAATAATTTTATTTGGTTATAAACCACTCACATTTAAAATTTTATTTGATTGTACTATTAACAATCAAATATCCAAGTATATATAGTTATTTCAGAAAAATATTTCTTTTATATCAAAATATAATTTTGGGTAAAATTATTTCACCTACCCTACCTTTAAAAACAATACTGTGTCGGTCTATCTTGTTTAAGAGTTTAGAAATCCCTATCGATGAAATGGCGTCCCACACATCGACCAGAATCCATAAACACTCAACAGATAAATCATGATGCAGCTCAGAACAGAGAAGAAATGCAACCAAAATTTCTAACAAGGATGAGTCGTACACGACTCATAGAGAGGTTAAGTCGTACGCGACTTAGGAAGGCAGGGTTAAGTCGTTTCCGACTTAATGGTGCACGGGATAGCAAGTTTCGAGTTAACAACAATTTGAACCGCATAAAAGAGGCATCGGGTTTGAGTCGTGCGAGCTTGAGTCGTATACGGGATAATGGAACAGGGTTACGACTCAAGGGAAACTTGGAGTGTGCATACTTGATGAGTCGTACACGACTTAACAACGTATCCATAAGTCGTGACCGAGATAGCATCAAGAAGGAGAAGGATTCAACTGATGGGAGCTTGAGTCGAAGGAAGGATGTTGAGTCGCTGAAGTTATGAGTCGTGAGTCGTAGGTCGTTGCCGACCTAGTATGAGTCGTGAGTCGTTTGTTGTGATGAGTCGTGTACTGTTGTATGTTGTAAGTCGTATGTCGTGAGTTTTAAGTCGGTATGTAGTGGATCGTGTTGCATTTTAGGTCGTTACCGACCTATGGGTTGTGAGTGTTGTATTTTAGGTCGTTACCGACCTAGGGGTAATGTTGAGTCGGTCATGTATATGAAGTGTTGGGTCGCATACGACCTATGGTGAGTCGTCTTAAGGTCATATGATGATGTATGAAGGTCGTGCTTGTTAAGTCGGCCAGGGTTGAGTCGTTCTGGAGTTGAGCTGCCTTGTGTTGAGTCGGCCGCGACCTAAGTTAGGTCGTAAGTCGTCGCCGACCTAAGAGTCAGGTGAGGGTTTGTGTGTGTTGAGTTGTGAAAGCTATAAATAGCGCGTGTGTTGTACATTTTGAGGTTGTTGATTTTGAATAAAATTTCTCTTTTGTTAGCTTTGTGCTTTCATACCAATTGGTAGTTGAGTGTAATCTCCTATCTCCTCTTTCGGTTAATCGAGTGCGCTCGATTCAACGATCGTAGAAGCCGATTCACGGAATCTAGTGCGCTAGATCAACGTGCGAAGAATCGTAGATCTTTAAACACGGTATAGTGCGCTATCAACGTGTTTGAGATAGCTAGAGTTCGGTATCTTTGGATCAACGAACTTGGGCATTTGGTATCTTCAACTCACCGATTGCTACATTTCATCGATTGAAGTTTTGTTTGATTAATCCGCTGCGTCATTATTGGTATCAGAGCCATACTTAGCCAATCATAGCTAAGTTTGATTCTTGGAGCCAAGTTTTTGAAGTTTTTGAAGTTGGAAGGAGTTCATCGTGTTCATATTGAAGTTGCATCAAGTTTGGAGAGTTTGATCCATTTCATTTTGGATCGAGGAGTTGGATTTTGTTTGGATTTTGAATTGGTGATTTGCGCGCCAAAGTTTTGAAGGTTTTGGAGTGAGCCGAGGCAAGTCTTGACCGAGCCAAGCAAAGTTGTGAAGAGTCAAGGCCGAGACAAGCATTGCCGAGACAGTTGAGCCTAGATTGCCTTATCGTGTGAAATTTTGAAGTATTGTGTTCAATTTGTTGAAGTTTGTGAAAATTTTAACCATGCCACCAAGGAGAGCTAATCGTCATCAAAACGTTGAAGCTTTGTATCGTAGAGAAGAAGCTGAGCTTATGGAACAACGTATTAATGAAAAATTTGATGAAGGCATTGGTAAATTGGAGAGATTGATGAATGATTTGAATCAAAGAAGGAGATCACCAAACTCGAACCATGGAGGAAACCGAGTTTCGCCATCGGTTACGGAAGCGAGGAGGGTATCGCCACATTCTTGTAGAGATAGAAGAGAAACATCAATTTCATCACGAAGAGATCATCATGACTATGCACATGAAGAGAGAAGAAGTCAACGTGAATTTGACCATGAAGCATATAGAGATGAGGAGAGACATAGTCAAAGAAGCATGCATGAACAAAGGGATGACATTGGTCGAGATCGATGTAGGCGTACTTTTGATTTTGTTGAAGAGGGTGATAGAGCAAGTATTCATTATCGAGATCGAGACCAAGTTCGAAATTCTTACCGTGATGTGGAGGATGACCGTCGTTGGGAGTCGGGTATGAAAATGGAGATTCCGGAGTTTAAAGGCGGGATGGTTGCTGAGGAATTCTTAGATTGGTTGTCTAATGTGGAGGAAAACTTTGATTTCAAGGAGGTGCCGGAGAATAGAAGGGTGAAGTTAGTTGCTACAAGGCTGAGGGGAAGAGCATTGGCATGGTGGCAGCAAACTAAACTTACTCGAGAACGAATGGGGAAGTCAAAGATAGAATCTTGGGAGAAGATGAAAAAGTTGATGAGATCTACTTTCTTACCTTACAACTACCAGTCACTTATGTACCAAAGGTTGCAGAATCTGAGGCAGGGGACGAAGTCTGTTAGTGATTATGCTGATGAATTTTACCAACTCATTGCTAGAAACGATATTATGGAGACAGAAGAACAGCTGACAGCTAGATTCGTTGGGGGTTTGAGAATGCAGATCCAGGATATGGTTAATATGTTTGATCCTAGATCCGTTGTAGAGGCACATCAGAAAGCGTTAGCTTGGGAGAAACAAGGAAGGCGTGGAGGTGGTGTGTTTACTAACTCTAATAATCAAGCAAGGGGTGTTGGCGGAAGTTCTAATGTTCCTAAACCTGTTACAAAGCCAGTGGTCAAGGAGGCAGAGAAAGCGAAGGCTAGTAGTGTTTTCAAATGTTATAATTGTCAGGAGTTGGGTCACAAAAGCAACGAATGTCCGAAGCCGAAGAAGAGAACCATGGTTGCAGAGGTTGAAGCAGATGATGGTGAGGAGGCAGAGTATTCAAATGTACCTTATGTTGAGGAGGAAGAAAAAGTGTCGGGTGATGAAGGTTGTAATCTTATGATGAGGAGAAGTTGTTTGACACCTAAGCAAGAGGAGGATTGTAGTTGGCTGAGAAGCAATATTTTCCAATCGACATGTACTATTCTGGGAAAGGTCTGCAAGTTTGTTATTGATGCAGGAAGTTGTGATAATATTATTTCTACAGAAGCAGTGAGAAAGTTGAACTTGAAGACCGAGAAGCATCCTAAACCATATAAGCTAGCATGGTTAAGGAAGGGAGGTGAAGTAAAAGTGTGTCGAAGGGCTTGTGTTAATTTTTCGATTGGGAAGAAGTACAAAGATGAAATCTGGTGTGATGTCGTAGATATGGATGTTTGTCACTTATTGTTGGGCAGACCATGGCAGTTTGATAGAGCAGTTCAGCATGACGGTCGTGCCAACAGTTACAGTTTCATGTTCGAGGGTACTAAAATCACTTTGGTTCCTAAGAAACAACAGCAGAAGGAGAACAAACTGGAGGAGATTGAAGAATTGAAAACTCTGTTGACTTTGAAGGAGTTTGTTAAAGAAGTGGAGGAAGAACCGGAAGTGTTTTTGTTGATTGGGAGAGAGAGTAGTGAAGAAGTTGAGATTCCCGAAGAAGCAAAGCCAGTTTTGGAAGAGTTTGAAGATGTCTTTCCAGAGGAGTTGCCAAAGGAGTTACCACCACTTAGAGACATTCAACATCAGATTGATCTTGTTCCCGGAGCAGTGTTACCACACCGACCACATTACAGAATGAGTCCGAAGGAACATGAGGAGTTACGAAGGCAGGTGGAAGAATTACTTGAACAGGGTCGTATTCAGGAAAGTTTGAGTCCGTGTGCTGTACCTGCATTGTTAGTACCAAAGAAGGACGGAACTTGGAGAATGTGCACTGATAGTAGAGCTTTGAATAAGATCACTGTTCGTTACAGATTTCCTATGCCGAGGTTGGATGATTTGTTGGATCAGTTGAGTGGGGCAACTATATTCTCGAAAATTGATTTGAAGAGTGGTTATCATCAAATTCGTATCAGACCTGGAGATGAATGGAAGACAGCTTTCAAAACTAGAGAGGGGTTGTACGAATGGTTGGTTATGCCATTTGGTTTGTCTAATGCACCTAGTACATTCATGCGGGTGATGAATCAAATTTTTAGACCATTCATTGGAAAGTTCGTCGTGGTGTATTTCGATGATATTTTGATTTATAGCAGGAGTACGGAGGAGCATGTTCTACATCTGAGGGAAGTGTTGCTTATTCTTCGTGAAGAACAATTTTATGCTGCTACAAAGAAATGTGTGTTTATGACACCTACTGTTTTATTCCTGGGTTATGTTGTTTCAGGGAAAGGTATTCAAGTTGACCAGAGCAAAGTTGAAGCAGTCAAGAATTGGCCACAGCCAAAGGCAATTACAGAAGTGAGAAGTTTTCATGGGCTAGCGTCATTCTACCGAAGGTTCATACCACACTTCAGTAGCGTGATGGCTCCAGTGACTGATTGCATGAAGGGTAAACAGTTTGTGTGGTCAGAGGAAGCGGGGGTTGCCTTTGAGAAGATTAAGGAATTGTTAACGTCTGCACCAATTCTTGTTCTACCTAATTTTCAGTTATTGTTTGAATTGCATACTGATGCTTCGAAGGTTGGTATTGGAGGAGTTCTGAGCCAGAATGGAAAGCCAGTTGCTTATTTTAGTGAGAAACTATCAGGGGCAAAGATGAGATACAGTACATATGACGTTGAATTTTATGCTGTTGTTCAGGCTGTTAAGCATTGGAGACATTACTTATTTCAGAAGGAATTTGTTCTGTACACTGATCACGAAGCTTTGAAACATTTACAGGGACAGGATAAAATTTCAGCGAGACATGCATCATGGATTTCATATTTACAGCAGTTTACTTTTGTCGTAAAACACAAATCAGGGGTGACGAATCGAGTAGCTGATGCTTTAAGTAGGAGGAGTCATTTGTTAACGACAATGAAGGTTGAAGTGACCGGGTTTGAAATGTTGCCAGAAATTATTGAAGAAGATCCTTACTTTGTGAAATATGTGGAGAAAGTGAAGGATGGGAGTACCGATGAATTCATGTTGGTTGATGGTTTTCTGTTTAAAGGGAATCGTTTATGCATACCGGACTGTAGTTTGAGGATGAAGATTGTGAAGGAATTACATGAAGAAGGGCATGTGGGCCGTGATCGTACTTTGCAGTTGATTTCGCAGTCTTACTTTTGGCCGTCGATGAGAAAAGAGGTTGAAAGGTTCGTGGAGCGATGTCATATTTGCCAAGTTTCAAAGGGGACAGCAACGAATGCAGGGTTGTATATGCCATTACCAGTACCATCTAAGCCATGGGTTGATATCAGCATGGATTTCGTTTTGGGTTTGCCGAGAACTCAAAGGGGAAATGATTCGATATTTGTTGTGGTGGACAGGTTTTCGAAGATGGCACATTTTGTTGCTTGCAAGAAGACAGCAGATGCAGTTCGAGTAGCGCAGTTATTTTTCAAGGAGATTTATCGACTTCATGGTTTACCAGAATCTATTGTTTCTGATCGAGATACTCGTTTTCTGAGTCACTTTTGGCTGAGTTTGTGGAAGATGGTGGGAACGAAACTGAAGTTTAGCAGTGCTTATCATCCACAAACTGATGGACAGACAGAAGTTGTTAACAGGTCATTGGGGAATTTGTTGCGTTGTCTTGTACAGGATAATTTGAGAAGTTGGGACATGAAGCTATGCCAGGCAGAATTTGCTCATAATCATGCAGTAAATCGTAGCACAGGATTCAGTCCGTTTCAGATTGTTTATTCAAGTTTACCTAGGGGGCCGTTGGATTTAGCAGTTGTACCACAGTCAAAGAGAACAGTTAAACGAGCTGCTGATTTTGTTGATGAGCTGACTGAATGTCATAAAATCGTTCAGGAACGATTGGAGAAATCGAATGAGAAGTATAAGAAGTCTGCAGATTTGAAACGTCGAAATGTTGAATTTAAAGAAGGTGATTTGGTTTATGCCGTATTAACAAAGGATCGTTTTCCGGTGGGTGCTTATAACAAGTTGAAGGCACGAAAAATTGGTCCAATTGAAGTTTTGAAGAAAATCAATGAGAATGCTTATCGATTAAAGTTACCAGATGATGTTTATACTTCTGATGTTTTTAACGTCAAACATTTAATTCCATATCATGGAGGTGAGATGGTTGAGGAAGAATTTACAAATTCGAGGTCGAATTTTTCTCAACCAGGGGAGGATGATGCAGCTCAGAACAGAGAAGAAATGCAACCAAAATTTCTAACAAGGATGAGTCGTACACGACTCATAGAGAGGTTAAGTCGTACGCGACTTAGGAAGGCAGGGTTAAGTCGTTTCCGACTTAATGGTGCACGGGATAGCAAGTTTCGAGTTAACAACAATTTGAACCGCATAAAAGAGGCATCGGGTTTGAGTCGTGCGAGCTTGAGTCGTATACGGGATAATGGAACAGGGTTACGACTCAAGGGAAACTTGGAGTGTGCATACTTGATGAGTCGTACACGACTTAACAACGTATCCATAAGTCGTGACCGAGATAGCATCAAGAAGGAGAAGGATTCAACTGATGGGAGCTTGAGTCGAAGGAAGGATGTTGAGTCGCTGAAGTTATGAGTCGTGAGTCGTAGGTCGTTGCCGACCTAGTATGAGTCGTGAGTCGTTTGTTGTGATGAGTCGTGTACTGTTGTATGTTGTAAGTCGTATGTCGTGAGTTTTAAGTCGGTATGTAGTGGATCGTGTTGCATTTTAGGTCGTTACCGACCTATGGGTTGTGAGTGTTGTATTTTAGGTCGTTACCGACCTAGGGGTAATGTTGAGTCGGTCATGTATATGAAGTGTTGGGTCGCATACGACCTATGGTGAGTCGTCTTAAGGTCATATGATGATGTATGAAGGTCGTGCTTGTTAAGTCGGCCAGGGTTGAGTCGTTCTGGAGTTGAGCTGCCTTGTGTTGAGTCGGCCGCGACCTAAGTTAGGTCGTAAGTCGTCGCCGACCTAAGAGTCAGGTGAGGGTTTGTGTGTGTTGAGTTGTGAAAGCTATAAATAGCGCGTGTGTTGTACATTTTGAGGTTGTTGATTTTGAATAAAATTTCTCTTTTGTTAGCTTTGTGCTTTCATACCAATTGGTAGTTGAGTGTAATCTCCTATCTCCTCTTTCGGTTAATCGAGTGCGCTCGATTCAACGATCGTAGAAGCCGATTCACGGAATCTAGTGCGCTAGATCAACGTGCGAAGAATCGTAGATCTTTAAACACGGTATAGTGCGCTATCAACGTGTTTGAGATAGCTAGAGTTCGGTATCTTTGGATCAACGAACTTGGGCATTTGGTATCTTCAACTCACCGATTGCTACATTTCATCGATTGAAGTTTTGTTTGATTAATCCGCTGCGTCAAATCAACACAATATGAAAACAATTTTATATTCACTAACAAGTACGCGCTCATATCTATTAATACACTCAAACTCATTCTAGAGTACTACAAACTCTATTCTATGAGTAATTCCTACCAGAGCCAAGATTATCACCAACCTATGCTCTGATACGAACTGTGACGACCCGCCCTTCTACTACCAGAAAGACGTATCATCATTAAGAAAGAAAGGGATAGAAATAGAAGAGAAAGAGAAATAGAGAACAGCAACATCAGAATCTCACAGCGGAACGGAATAAAATATAATATATCACATAAATATTACATAGTTTTACATATACCAGAGTTATAAAATATCAATACTTATGACAGTCATGCATACATCTATCACTATATACATAAGAGATACAATACATATCAACTAACGCATCGACACTAGATAGATAGCTACATACGTCTGGAATCTCCTGCTCCAAGCTCCTCCAGAAATCAAGTCCGAAAGCTATCACTTGGCTACTCATAAAAATTTTAGTACCCAAGAGTTTACGAAAAACAAAATATAAACTCCGGGTCAGACATGGGTCTGGTATTAGTAAACGGTTGAAGGTTGTTTAACTTTGAAAGACATTTGAAAATAAAGGTATTACGTATGACTCCCCACAAATAAATACGGGAAAGTTTTTACCTTACGCTAACCAAAACATTTCATAGGAAATCCAGTGATATTATAATAGTGTCTAGGGTTTTCAAGTAAATACAAAATAGCCGAAATTGTTACATCTATTAAATTCCAGCTACTAGCCACAAAAGTGGGTAATACAAAACAAAACCGTAGGGTCTCGTAGGGAAAGTGGATTTCCAACAATGGCAGGGCTACTGGGGTACCACCCGTCACAGTACGGGGCCTAGATCACCGTACCGAGGATCACTCCTGACCCCTTGCTACACAAGGCCGGAACCATTCCTTACTGAACAGTCCCGAACAAGATAAACCCCGTGGTTGGCGCGACCAACCACCCACTAAGCCAAAATATAAAAGGGACATCTAGACAGGGGAAATATCTTGTCCTGCTTGGGCATGACCCACCTAACCTTGCTGCATCTCCCCTGTTTTAGCCATTCCCGGTTGATGAGGCTTGAGGCTGCGATTACTTTTATGGAACATATCACTTAGAATGCTCATCGTCCGCCTGACGATGTGCTGAAAGCATTCAATCCATACAAGTTCGTTTCGGGTTCGAACGAAACCGAAGGCATTATCTCGTCACACTCATTTTGGAATCACCCTCAGAGTCAACGACGATAACCCTTGCATTCTGAAAACACCATCTTGATCCTCATTCATGATTCACGACCTAGCGTTTAAATTGGATCGATGTGGTTTTCGGAGAATCAAATTTGATTCTTCCGATCCCGGTCTCATCGAAATCCAACCGCCATTTTGAGGGCCAAGTTGTCTAATTAACTTAAACAGTTTAAATAATTTAAACCTAACAGTTGAATTAACATAGCATTTATCACAGATAAAACATATACAAGCATCATAGATATAACATAACATATCACATAGCATTACAGAACATCATCAAATAAATATCACAAGCAGATATCCTACTCAATCATCCATAAACAATTACCCTTAAATGTTATTTGTAATTAATTCACTTTAGAATTAATTACTTGAGAGTTAATCTCTTAACTCTATGTAATTAATTATTAATTAACAATTTATTTCCTATTCCATTTCAAATCATCTGATAAATGATTTCTTAATCAACTATTAAATCCTAATTACATAATTACTTATTTCACACTATCAATTACTTAATTTCTTCTTAATCCAGTTATTTACTTCAATTAATCATTTAATTAATAGTCTCAATTATTAATTAAACTTAATTATCCATTTAATTACTGCTAATTACTTACTTAACCAATTATTTACTCTTAATTAATTTACTCGACTAATCAACTATTATTCATTCATAAAATTGACTTTAAGTACATAATTTCCAAATTTACCCCTTCTCTTAATTATTTACTCGATCTTTGCTTGTGAAGCAATTACTCTCAACCAACTTCCACCAAGAATTAATCTACCGTTAATTCTAATTTAATAGTAATTGTTAATAATTTATTTATCTTATGTGTTCAACTTAATTAAATATGTAAAAGTCTTCTTTTAAATTGTATAATCAAATATAGTATTAACCACAACATTAATTATTGGTTTACCTATTACTTAATTTAAATTAATTCCATAATTAAAATAGCAGCTAAGAATTTGAACCATTGTGAAACATTACTTCCATAATAAAACTAGTATTAAATTGTATATAAATTTTGTTAAACATTACAACTGAAAACAACAGGCCCAAAATCAACAGACCCGAGATCTCACCCTAAAAACTCGAGAATTACCCTGTTCACACTCGAGTGTTGATTCGAGTTTCTCACGCAACATCCCGAGTCACCTCTGAACAAATCCTTCTTCTTCATATTTTTATATCTTCTTTCTGTAATTAAGTTTAACCTTTTAAGGTAAACTAAAATTAGCATCAGAACCTTTCACTCGAACGCGAACCCGGAGTAAACCCAGCAACTACACGAGCACGACTCGGGAGAGTGATCACGCGACCGTTATGGCCACTTCAACTCGACATCCATCACCACCGTGCACGTGCACGGTGGTTCGCCTTGCCTTCGGTGACCCACGAAAGTCCCCACAAACCCCAAACCGATCTCTCATACGAATACAAGACCCAAATCATCTCGATTCGGTCGAAGGCAAAGAATTGCCTGAAGCTCGATCATGCGGCACCAACCCCTTCCCAAAATTTCCCTCGTGCGGCGACCATCCATCACCGGAGGTGATGAAACTTCACCAGTACATCGCTCACATCCCCACCTAACTCCACCTAAACTCGCGTTCCACTCGGTTGACTCGTGATGCCGAAACAATTTTTTTACAGAGCATTGAAAAATGAAAGCACTAAACCCTACTTTAATCACAAACCCAAAATTTATGCATTTGAAAAATAATTTGACATTTTTCTAGTGTTAATACAACTTCAACCTTACTTCATTCTAAATTTCAGAAATTAAAGTTAATTCGATCTTCCAAAATTTGCAAAAACCCATTTTTGTTTCGTTATAAAACTGCTCTTCATACTCTTACTTATAAATCATAATTTTAATGCTAAAGATCATAGTTATGTGTATGAAATCTGAATATGTTACTGAATTTACAAATTTAAACATTCGAGTTCTTAATCCTTTAATTTATTTTACCTGTAGTCTTGCAATAACAATGTTTCTATCTTACTGCTATACTTGGAAACAAGTTTCAGGCCTATGTTCGAGATAATTAACTTAAATCAGCAACAACACCAAGTTACCACAATTATAGGAACAAGTGTTTATACATTTCTTGGCATTACTTTGTACAAATTTTCAAAATTTCTGAAGAACACTTCATATGTTACAGTTAACAGGGAGCACTCAAGTTTAACTAGTCAAGCAGGTATCAAAGCACATATTTTGTAAGATAAATATACAAATCTTAGATTGGGAAAAGTTAAGTTTACTCACCAGAACAATCTTGAACAGAAAGTGATGTTGAAGAAAACACTACAGGTGAAGTTTTTTTCTTTCTGAAATTCTTCTTTTCCTTCTCTGTTTCTTTTCTTTGTTTTTCTGTTTTGCATTGTATTTATATTTGCAAAGCCATAATGTCTCAGGTTTGCTTTTAGTTCAAGTTTGTATAAATGAACTGATGCTATATAGGTGGATATATATAGATTGAAGCTACTTAACAGTAGGTTGTATCTAGGCAGTTCATATTTGTAATGCCATTCTTTCTTTTAATTGGTTAAGAAATATACACTGCAGTGAGAAATGACACAGAGATTTCGGCTGCATGTACTATACTTAAACAAGATGTTATGTTATTAAATGTTTATGCTTTTAATTATGACAGCATGTAATTAATGTTTACTGTTAGTTGTAATTTGTACAAAGATAGTTATTATTATTTCGGCCAAACATATCCTATAAGACACGTATTTTGTTTTATACAGATTTGTTTGTTTTCATTATATTGAAGTAAAACTTGTTTTTCTTATTCCTACAAACTGTATAACAGCACATGAGTTGTTGCAGAAGTATGTTACAAGTTATCTCTTTAGATTATGCATTTAACATGTCTACATGACATTCAAAATTTCTATGTTGTGCAAATAAAATTTACAGGTTATTGTTTTGACTTCATTGATTGTAGTTTATTTGCACTTTAGTTTTCCAAGCATTAGATTCATAATATATGTAAATTTTATATTCCTAGTTATAACTTATATTCGTATATTTATATTGTTGGCTATATTTTATATTTTATAATTATGGTTTATACTTATGTTTATAATTATGATTCATACTTGTTTTGGATGTTTATGTTTATAATCAATTGTATTGTTTTAAACTTATGTGTTAGATTTCCATGTTTATGTTAATATTACTATGTTTGTTAATTTTTAAACTTTATCATTTTAAAAATTAACATTGTATTCATATAAATTATCAAAATGAAATATGGAATCTTTGATTTGATTTTATTAAATAAGACCGATTTTGTTTTAAATGGTTTTGAAGTATTCTATTTAAATTTTCAAATCAAACTTTCTTTGATAAATACATATATAACTGTTAAATATCCAAGATCTCATCATTTTAAACATTTAAAAGTTTGCATTTAATTTAAATTAGATTAAATATTTATTAAAATATGCTGTCAAAATTCCGGGTCGTTACATTCCTCCCCCCTTAAAAGAATTTCGTCCCCGAAATTTAAAACAACAGTTAATTCAAAAGCTTATATATTAACAATCCAAACATACATATCATTCATACAATAGCAAACAAACAAACAGTCTACTCTAACAAACATCACTAGTTATCCGAACATAAATCCGGATAAGCTTTCCTAAAATTATCGAGAGTTGTCTCACGATGATCAACAATCCGAACTGAATCCTTGACCATAGGTAAATTTGATTCAACTTCCAAATTCCTGAATTACTAGTTTAACAACTAATGATGAATCATGAACAAATTTCCTGAGATATATGGAATACACAATAAATTCCAGATATCCATTCTGCCAATTTAATTCTGAAATCTACAATATTAACTCTTTCCAAATTTATTGACTTTTTTACAGAATTTCAATATCTATTTAATCAAACCCGTACGATGTACATATACTATTCGTACGCAATATCAAATCCAATCACTCACTTGATCACACAATTTCATTTCCGAACTAGTATCGTCCACTCGACTTCCTAGTGCGGACTCAGAACTGGTTTCTTGATCAGAAACTATTATTCTCCTTGCATAGTCACAACTATGATAGAGAATTTCCAGCATCAATCAAAATCCATATCCATGGTTCATCATCGAAAATCGAGTGAAAAATTCCAACTCGGATCGATATAACTATCTCGAAATTCTGTGCTGGAATCTGAATCGAATCGTTATGCGAATAAAATAATATACGTTCATCCTACGTATTTATATCCATTGGTTGTCAACTATATCAATTTCTTTAATTCGCATTATTTTGATTTCTATCCACTTGGAATAAATTTCTCAATATCAACTTTACTTAAGAATTCCACCATTTATTCCTTAAGCTTATTATAAGCATTATATATATTCTTATATTATTATTCTACTACTTAAGCCTTTATATCTTCTTATTTATATCTGAATTTCCAATTTTAATTTCTAATTCCTTGTGAATCCAAATTTTCTTCAACTCTGAATATTTAATTTTTATTGACTATCTTTTCATTTATTTATAACTGATTTCTATCATTATTTTAAATTAGTTAAATCCACTAGTTTACTTTAAATTTTCAATTTGAAATTGTTTTGTTGCTAATTTTTTTTTATAAAGTTTTCAAATTCTGAAAAACTTTGACATATTCTCCATTTCTTTAGCATTACATATTTCCATAAGCACATATGTAAGATTCCAATCCTCAACACAATTAATTTCAATCAATTCTCAAACCATTCCCTTTTAATTAAAAGGAATTTACAACTTACTTGCTTATATAATCCATTTAAGCAATACAAACTCATATTCAAAATCATCCTATTTTGCTTCCAATAATTCATAGAATTTTATCTAATTCTCATTTACTTCAAACAACCCATTTTCTTATGCAATTTAACAATATCAGTGTGAATAAATGATTACTTAAACTTTATAACAAATCTTAAATTGATTTCAACTCAATTTACCCTTGAGTCCATCTCATTTAATTTATTCACAATCCTTTCATTGCATTTTCTTTCATTTCAACAAGTTTGATTTCAAACCATTTTATCAAACTCAACAACCAATATTTCAAATAATCATTTCACAGTTTACTTAAGTCGTTTATTTTCTTCAAACTGTTCCACCTACTACTTAGGTTTATTCTACTTCACCAGTTTCCTTTCAAATCTTTGATTTGATTTTCCTTTAATCAAATCCCAACTACTTACTGATTAGTTTATTCTTTTATCCATCCTTAAATTTTAATTTACATTAACAATTCATTATTGAATTTATTCATAATTAAGGTTATTTAATTTTATGTTTGAATTAGATTTGTTTACAACTCACACCATATCTATTTTAATCAAATTCAAGACTTACTTGTTTTATATTTACTTATTTACATAAGAATTTTATTTCATTTAATTTTATCTATAACTCGAATGAGTTCATTTAAATTAAATTTTATTCTAACTCAACTTCAGTTAAATTTAGCTACTTACAAATCTTTAAATTTATTTCTCAATATATGAGCTCACAACTTATTTGTCTACTTAACAGCTTATATTACTCATTTGAGTCATTTCATCTTATAACCACAATTTCAGATGACATATGTATAACTCTTACTATCTTAAGGTATACATTTCTTTTTGCCATTACAATTATTTTCCCTTCCAGGTTTATATCCAATTAAGTTCGTTTTAAACTTCAATTCCATTTAACTTATCTCAAGTTAACCTCTAATATGTTTCTTATTTTCATTTACTTAAGATAAATTTTAATTCCCTGATTAAAAATTTCCAATTTCTTCTTATTAATATCAACTTTACTTTATAAGTTCAATAGTTAATTCATTTAAACTTTTCACATTATCTAAATTGAATTTCTTAGAATTCAATTGCTCGGTTTTCATTTCCAAAACCATTTTGAAATGATACTACACATACTCACTTAGTATATCACATCAAATTTTCAACTTCCAAACACTTGTTTTCACCAAAACAAATTTTCTCTTTTGAAAATTTATTTGTATACCCAACAACTCCAAACAATATCATGTCCAACTATCCTGGTAGCAATCCATCACTTTAGAAACTCGAAAATGAATACTAATGATGTGGCCATCACCATCAGGATTATTTCCCAGCGACTGAAGTGAGTTCAGTGCTTCCTTACTTTCACAAATTCTTTTCAAAATAATTTCCATTCAATAATATTTTCCAAAACAAATTCCTTTATTTCCTTCAACTCTTTTGGAAAAACTTTTCAAACATACCAAGATTTTTAATTTAAATTCATTTAAACACTTTTCAAATTCCCGGGACTTAAATTCTAATTTAATCAGATTTCAATTATATTCCTTTTTATTTAAAATCATTCTTAAATAATTTTATTTGGTTATAAACCACTCACATTTAAAATTTTATTTGATTGTACTATTAACAATCAAATATCCAAGTATATATAGTTATTTCAGAAAAATATTTCTTTTATATCAAAATATAATTTTGGGTAAAATTATTTCATTTACCCTACCTTTAAAAACAATACTGTGTCGGTCTGTCTTGTTTAAGAGTTTAGAAATCCCTATCGATGAAATGGCGTCCTACACATCGACCAGAATCCATAAACACTCAACAGATAAATCAACACAATATGAAAACAATTTTATATTCACTAACAAGTATGCGCTCATATCTATTAATACACTCAAACTCATTCTAGAGTTCCCCAAACTCTATTCTATGAGTAATTCCTACCAGAGCCAAGGTTATCACCAACCTATGCTCTGATACCAACTGTGACGACCCGCCCTTCTACTACTAGAAAGACGTATCATCATTAAGAAAGAAATGGACAGAAATAGAAGAGAAAGAGAAAGAGAGAACAACAACATCAGAATCTCATAGCGGAACGGAATAAAATATAATATATCACATAAATATTACATAGTTTTACATATATCAGAGTTATACAATATCAATATCTATGACAGTCATGCATACATCTATCACTATATACATCAGAGATACAGTAAATATCAACTAACACATCGACACTAGATAAATAGCTACATACGTCTGGAATCTCCTGCTCCAAGCTCCTCCAGAAATCAAGTCCGAAACCTTTGACTTGGCTACTCATAAAAATTTGAGTACCCAAGAGTTTATGAAAAACAAAATATAAACTCCGGGTCAGACATGGGTCTGGTATGAGTAAACGGTTTAAGGTTGTTTAACTTTGAAAAACATTTGAAAATAAAGGTATCACGTAAGACTCCCCACAAATAAATACGGGTAAGTTTTTACCTTACGCTAACCAAAACATTTCATAGGAAATCCAGTGATATTATAATAGTGTCTAGGGTTTTCAACTAAATAGAAAATAGCCGAAATTGTTACATCTATTAAATTCCAGCTACAAGCCACAAAAGTGGGTAATACAAAACAAAACCGTAGGGTCTCATAGGGAAAGTGGATTTTCAACAATGGTAGGGCTACTGGGGTACCGCCCGTCACAGTACGGGGCCTAGATCACCGTACCGAGGATCACTCCCGACCCCCTGCTACACAAGGCCGGAACCATTCCTTATTGAACAGTCCCGAACAAGGTAAACCCCGTGGTTGGCGCGACCAACCACCCACTAAGCCGAAATATAAAAGGGACATCTAGACAGGGGAAATATCTTGTCCGGCTTGGGCATGACCCACCTAACCTTGCTGCATATCCCCTATTTTAGCCATTCCCGGTTGATGAGGCTTGAGGCTGCGATTGCCTTTATGGAACATATCACTTAGAATGCTCATCATCCGCCTGACGATGTGCTGAAAGCATTCAATCCATACAAGTTCGTTCTGGGTTCGAACGAAACCGAAGGCATTATCTCGTCACACTCATTTTGGAATCACCCTCAGAGTCAACGACGATAACCCTTGCATTCTGAAAACACCATCTTGATCTTCATTTCAGGATTCACGACCTAACGTTTAAATAGGATCGATGTGGTTTTCGGAGAATCAAATTTGATTCTTCCGATCCCGGTCTCATCTAAATCCAACCGCCATTTTAAGGGCCAAGTTGTCTAATTAACTTAAACGGTTTAAATAATTTAAACCTAACAGTTGAATTAACATAGCATTTATCACAGATAAAACATATACAAGCATCATAGATATAACATAACATATCAAAGAGCATCACAGAACATCATCAAATAAATATCACAAGTAGATATCCTACTCAACCATCCATAAACAATTACCCTTAAATCTTATTTGTAATTAATTCACTTTAGAATTAATTACCTGAGAGTTAATCTCTTAACTCTATGTAATTAATTATTAATTAACAATTTATTTCCTATTCCATTTCAAATCATCTGATAAATGATTTCTTAATCAACTATTAAATCCTAATTATATAATTATTTATTTCACACTATCAATTACTAAATTTCTTCTTAATCCAGTTATTTACTTCAATTAATCATTTAATTAATATTCTCAATTATTAGTTAAACTTAATTATCCATTTAATTACTGCTAATTACTTACTTAACCATTTATTTACTCTGAATTAATTTACTCGACTAATCAACTATTTATCATTCATAAAATTGACTTTAAGTACATAATTTCCAAATTTACCCCTTCTCTTAATTATTTACTCGATCTTTGCTTGTGAAGCAATTACTCTCAACCAACTTCCACCAAGAATTAATCTACCGTTAATTCTAATTTAAAAGTAATTTTTAATAATTTATTTATCTTATGTGTTCAACTTAATTAAATATGTAAAAGTCTTCTTTTAAATTGTATAATCAAATATAGTATTAACCACAACATTAATTATTGGTTAACCTATTACTTAATTTAAATTAATTCTATAATTAAAATAGCAGCTAAGAATTTGAACCATTGTGAAACATTACTTCCATAATAAAACTAGTATTAAATTGTATCTAAATTTTGTCAAACATTACAACTGAAAACAACAGGCCCAAAATCAACAGACCCGAGATCTCACCCTAAAAACTCGAGAATTACCTTGTTCACACTCGAGTGTTGATTCGAGTTTCTCATGCAACATCCTGAGTCACCTCTGAACAACTCCTTCTTCTTCATATTTTTATTTCTTCTTTCTGTAATTAAGTTTAAGGTTTTAAGGTAAACTAAAATTAGCATCAGAACCTTTCACTCGAACGCGAACCCGGAGTAAACCCAGCAACTACACGAGCATGACTCGGGAGAGTGATCACGCGACCGTTGTGGCCACTTCAACCCGACATCCATCACCACCATGCACGTGCACGGTGGTTTGCCTTGCCTCCGGCGACCCACGACAGTCCCCACAAACCCCAAACCGACCTCTCATAGGAATACAACACCCAAATCATCTCGATTCGGTCGAAGGCAAAGAATTGCCTGAAGCTCGATCATGCGGCACCAACCCCTTCCCAAAATTTCCCTCGTGCAGCCACCATCCATCACCGGAGGTGATGAAACTTCACCAGTACGTCGCTCACATCCCCACCTAACTCCACCTAAACTCGCGTTCCACTCGGTTGACTCATGATGCCGAAACATAATTTTTACAGAGCATTGAAAAATGAAAGCACTAAACCCTACTTTGATCACAAACCCAAAATTTATGCATTTGAAAAATTATTTGACATTTTTCTAGTGTTAATACAACTTCAACCTTACTTCATTCTAAACTTCAGAAATTAAAGTTAACTTGATCTTCCAAAATTTGCAAAAACCCATTTTTGTTTCATTATAAAACTGCTCTTCATACTCTTACTTAAAAATCATAATTTTTATGCTAAAAATCATAGTTATGTGTATGAAATCTAAATATGTTACTGAATTTACAAATTTAAACATTCGAGTTCTTGATCCTTTAATTTATTTTACCTGTAGTCTTGGAATAACAATGTTTCTATCTTACTGCTATACTTGGAAACAAGTTTCAGGCCTATGTTCGAGATAATTAACTTAAATCAGCAACAATACCAAGTTACAACAATTATAGGAACAAGTGTTTATACATTTCTTGGCATTACTTTGTACAGATTTTCAAAATTTCTGAAGAACACTTCATATGTTACAGTTAACAGGGAGCACTCAAGTTTAACTAGTCAAGCAGGTATCAAAGCACATATTTTGTAAGATAAATATACAAATCTTAGATTGGGAAAAGTTAAGTTTACTCACCAGAACAATCTTGAACAGAAAGTGATGTTGAAGAAAACACTACAGGTGAAGTTTTTTTTCTTTCTGAAATTCTTCTTTTCCTTCTCTGTTTCTTTTCTTTGCTTTTCTGTTTTGCATTGTATTTATATTTGCAAATCCATAATGTCTCAGGTTTGCTTTTAGTTCAAGTTTGTATAAATGAACTGATGCTATATAGGTGGATATATATAGATTGAAGCAACTTAACAGTAGGTTGTATCTAGGCAGTTCATATTTGTAATGCCATTCTTTCTTTTAATTGGTTAAGAAATATACACTGCAGTGAGAAATGACACAGAGATTTCGGCTGCATGTACTATACTTAAACAAGATGTTATGCTATTAAATGTTTATGCTTTTAATTATGATAACATGTAATTAATGTTTACTGTTAGTTGTAATTTGTACAAAGATAGTTATTATTATTTCGGCCAAACATATCCTATAAGACACATATTTTGTTTTATACATATTTGTTTGTTTTTATTATATTGAAGTAAAACTTGTTTTTCTTATTCCTATAAACTGTAAAACAGCACAGGAGTTGTTGCAGAAGTATGTTACAAGTTATCTCTTTAGCTTATGCATTTAACATGTCTACATGATATTCAAAAGTTCTATGTTGTGCAAATAAAATTTACAGGTTATTGTTTTGACTTCATTGATTGTAGTTTATTTGCACTTTAGTTTTCCAAGCATTAGATCATAATATATGTAAATTTTATATTCCTGGTTATAACTTATATTCGTATATTTATATTGTTAGTTATATTTTATATTTTATAATTATGGTTTATACTTATGTTTATAATTATGATTCATAATTGTTTTGGATGCTTATGTTTATAATCAATTATATTGTTTTAAATTTATGTGTTAGATTTCCATGTTTATGTTAATATTACTATGTTTGTTAATTTTTAAACTTTATCATTTTAAAAATTAACATTGTATTAAATATAAATTATCAAAAATAAAATATGGAATCTTTGATTTGATTTTATTAAATAAGACCGATTTTGTTTTAAATGGTTTTGAAGTATTCTATTTAAATTTTCAAATCAAACTTTCTTTTATAAATACATATATAACTGTTAAATATCCAAGATCTCATCATTTTAAACATTTAAAAGTTTGCATTTAATTTAAATTAGATTAAATATTTATTAAAATATGCTGTCAAAATTCCGGGTCTTACAGCCACGAAGGAAACGTTTCGTTAAAAGAAATGATATGGTGGAATTCATCGTAGGCCAAAGGTGAAAGGCTACATAGAACTTTAGGTAGATGAGTCTTACGATAGCTTAGATGCATGATAACCCTAGAGATAAAATAGAATTGGAGGCATAATAGCTTTGGCCACACCATAGATTTTGATGCACAATAGCCTCGAAAGCACAATAGCTTTAATGGTATGATAGCTTTAAGGACAAGATAGGCTTAAAAGCATGATAGCCATGTTTGTGATAGGTATAGGATGAAGGGTATGACAACTATAAAAAGCCAATTCAATTTGGTCGAGTTTATGGAGAAATGTTTTCTAGAAGATGAATAAAGACTTCAAAGTTTAAGTAGGTAGCCAAGTAGGTAAAAAAATTCCATTTATTATTCCACTATTGTATAACTAGGCTTTATAGCTAGTTAACTATTCGTTTGGCGTCATTATATGTTAGGTGTGATTCTACTATTTTTACTTTATTTTATTTAATCCTTGTGTAGGAAAAATTTTGGACAATGGAAAATGTAATGGCAATTTTATGCAATGGAGGTTATTATTCGCTCATTTTACATAATGTTGTTAATTAAAAAATTGATCTTACTTTGTTGCATGAAAATATTCCGATGATGACTAAAACATTATCGATCTACAATTTAAGGTCATGTAGTGGGTGGTTTTATAGGAACAAAATGGACCAATGCATTTAGTTTGGTTGAAGACATACATCCATTAGCAATAACTTTTTTCACGCCGATCAATTTACATTTCATATTTAACTCAGAATTTGCACTCTATCATGGAAAATATTTAATTGTGTAAATATGTTTTTTGAAAATAGATGTGATCCTATAAATAAAAGCTTGTCAATATATATGTTTAATAAATCCAATGCACAAACTATACGCATTATCATTAGATATAATACAACAATTAATGTATGAGTGGATGTCGTAGCATTTAAATCCATAATAATTACATTTGTTTCTGGCCAAGCTATTTTGCTTCCAATAGCTTCTCCAACATATATCATGCTAGCTGGTGGTCTCTACCAAAAGACAATATGGTCCAAAGCGAATATAATTCACAAGCTAATTAGGATCACTAGAGCACAACCGTCGATATGCATTTAATTCTTTGCTAACTTTCTAATCACATAGCTTGCATTTGATATAAGAGCTGCTATATTCTATGAAAAAAATATTTATAATATACTTTTGTATATTAAATTATAAATATATTGAATACAACCAGAATTAAATTTACAATAATGTCATCTTTGGCAAGGTGTACCATGTATAAAACAACTTTGTCAATTGGCGATGCTACCATCTTATCCTTAGCTTCTACAATAAGTGAGATCACCCGAGGTGTAGGCCCCATGAAAAAGAATCCAAATTCTTTGGGAAATCTGTCAAAATATTCATAACATTCAGTCAAAGAGGCATATTATGTATAAAGTCTTTCAGTTCAGTTGACAGAACTCTTTATTTTGCAACTGTTTCATCCATCCCAGTCCAGTGCAATATATTTCATTTGAAGTTTGTTTTGTCATACTTATTCTACATCTACAATTTGTCAAAAGAAATTATGTCATATTATAACACCCCTAATTTTTGATAACACTATTCAGGAGATTTAATTAGATAAATTAAATGTAATAATGCAAATAATTGGAGTAAAAAGGGATTGACATTTGAAAAAAAATTAAAAGTCATGCCTAATTATCTAAATGGGCTTATATGTTAATTAATTAAAACAAGGGTATTCGGGTGATTGTCACCTACATTTCTATCACCCTTATATTTGCATTTTATTCTTTCTCACGTTTATTTTCTAAAAAATAAAAACATAAGTGCAAACAAAAGAGAGGAGCCGGCCATTACATGGAGGAAAAAGTAGAAAATAAAATCTAAAGCTATGGAATTAAAGCAAAGGAATCAATCTCAATCGAATCTCAAACTCCTTATCCTAATCAAGGTGAATAATAATCTAAACTGTCTATATTTTCTTTTTACTATTATTTGAGTTTCGGGTTTAAGAATGTTCTCCTTATAATGATTTTAAATGATGATATGCTTGGACTTTATGTGATGTTAAACTCAAATAAGGTTATTTGATAAATGATTTACATGGTTTTATGGGTAAACTAATTTTAGTGAGTCCGTATGCCATGAGAAAATTTTATGTTATGTAAAACACAATATTAGAGATGGGTTTTAATTTTTGTAATTTTCCAAGCTATGGAAAATATAATATGAATTTCCTAAGGATATGAATAAATTGGGTTTAAAATTAGTTTCAGTTATATATAAAGAAATTGGGTCCGAAATGTTTATATGTTGGACAACATACTAAAAGTGAATTTCTGTAATATTTGGGGATTTTTTCTATGTGATTTACTATGGAAATTAAATAATTTGAGAAGAAGGACATAGTTGCTTCATTGATTTTGATTAATGGAATGGCTTATTTAAATTAGTCTTTGATTTAGATTTGAAAAATATGCGACATTTATTTAGGAAAGAATTTGAAAAGTTTAAGGAAACCAATTAAAAGTTTGCTAATGGGTAGGTTAGCTATGAAGTTATTACTTTAAATAGCAATAAATTGGCCTTTACTCAAAAAAGTGGATTTTTCCTCTTTTAGATACACCTTCCGACTCTGTACTTCCGCTTCGCCTCGTTCAAAACCAACTATTTTGAAACAAACATAGCCTAAACCAAATACATAATGTATCATAAATATGGTATGTAGTAGATTGGAGAATGGCAGAAGGCATAGTGTCGAAATCTATGCTTCCGATAGGGTCGAAATTTTGTTTACTTTCAAATGTTAAGCGCCTGCCTTTTTTTAATAGAAGGTTTCAAAAGAGTGGAAACATATGATTTCGAAAGGGTGTTCTAAATAGCTTTCGAAGAGGGTTACCATCTATTAATTTAAAGTATAAGCTTTCCAATGAGGTACTTTACTTACAAAACATTGCTTTCGAAAAGGGTAGTTTCGACCTAGTCAAAACCATGCTGCCAATCTTATGCCTTCCAAATGTATTGAAGTTATCAGTGCTTTCGAAAGGCAGCTTTTGCTTTACAATTTTACTAAGCCACTTCCTAAAAGCTTTCGAAAGGGTTCAAGGGTTTCGAAGGCAATGGCATCGAATGGGGGTTTTAAAGCTATCCTTCAATATTTTACTTAAATGTTTTGATGGTTTTTAAAGGTTGGTTCTAAAGCCGTCAAGTTTTCCCCAAACAATTTTATATAAAGATCAATGGTTTTGAAAGGGGTATTTTCATATGTATTCTTTTTGACTGAATAGATAATTTTGAGGAAAAATCCAATGGTTTCGAAAGAGATACTCCAAAAAGGTTTCTAAAGGGGTACTTTCATTGGTTTCGAAGCTACGCTTCTAAGAGTTAAAATGTAATGCTTTAATACTTTCAAAAGGTATGTTTTGAGGTTTTCGAAAGAGATATTTTTAAAGTGTTTCGAAAAGAAAATTTAAATACTTTCGAAGCAGGCCATCCAAGGGTTTCGAAAGTAAATTTTAAAGGTTTCGAAAGCCTTAATTTTCAAAAAAAATAGTAATAACCTAATCTCAATTTAAAGGAAAACCATCGCATAATAAAATAGTTTTGGAATGATTTTAGTATGGAGATTTTGAAGAAGTTTTCCTTAATTAATAGGTTAAAGGGATCAGCCATGTTCTATATAAAATGATTTCAAGGATATTGTACAATAGGTGTGGGTATTATTATGTTATTACGTTTGCTTCTAATATATATATTCACATTATAATGGGCCAGTACTGTATTTTAGGGAAAGGAAGAATAACAAGCTTGCTTGATCCAATAGTGAATATAAATTAAGTTAATTCTCGAATGAGTGGAATAACATTCAGGAGGTCAGATAGACCAAAGTGTAGGATGCCTAAATATTGATTAAAGAAGTTGTCAGATAGACAAGTTTGTAGTAAACCCATGAATATATGTTTAGGAAAAGTTATTGGCAAGGGCTAATAGGTTTATTGTAAATCCATGAAAACTATGACTAGAAAGAGTTATTAGTAGGAAGCAATAGTTTTGTAGTGAACCCATGAAATTTATATCCGGATAAAGTTATTGGCAGAAGTTAATAGGTTCCAAGTCAACCCATGAAAACTAGGATAAGAGGGAAGTTATTGGAGTTAGCAATAGGTTCAGGGAGAACCAATGAAATAGTAAAGTTATTAGTAGGGGCCAATAACTTCTTTGTGATTCCATGAAAACTATGAAACCGAACAAGAGTCAATAAGCATTAAACAGGTTATTATTCAGCCCATGAAAACTATTAGGTTAATAGTGACACTAGAAATAATAAATGTGATAGATAGTCAAAATGAATGGAGATGGGAAATCCAGAATTGATTTACTTGTTTGCATATCATCATAATATTTTGAATTGCTATTTTTGTAACCATTATGGATGTAGGAGCACAGTATATGGTTTTATAAAGTTTTAGGATACTAGTAAGGGGAAAACATGTTCCTCTAAGCCGCATGGTCTCAATAGATATCTAAATGGTTTGAGATGGTATATTATTATTCAAACCAGGCATTATGTCTGACTCAAACTTTATATTTTACCCTTAAACTCTCGGGTGCTCAATTGATTTTGAGTTGTTTGCGAGTTAAGGTTTTCCAGTTCTCTTTTGATGAATAAGCATCCGGAGGTATGCATGAGGAAAGCTATTTAAGATTTTTTTATATTTTGATTCCGCCGCATTTTGGTTGTAATGGGAAAGTTGTTTTATTGCCTAGTAATATGCTATGATCATCTAAGTGGGCATCTACATATTTCGTTCTTGGCGTATGTAGTAATAATTATATTTTATCTGAGCATGGTTCTCTTGCTAAGATTATGTAATAAACTTGAAATGTTTTGAGTTGGAA
The DNA here is from genome assembly GCA_030765085.1 of Allium cepa. Classification (NCBI taxonomy): domain Eukaryota; kingdom Viridiplantae; phylum Streptophyta; class Magnoliopsida; order Asparagales; family Amaryllidaceae; genus Allium; species Allium cepa. The sequence goes on from CM060937.1 coordinate 10,540,383, forward strand.
ATGTGAAAGTTGTTTGATGATTTTAAATGTTTTACATATCCATGTGTTTTTTTTATATCAATGTATTTAACATTACCGTATTTGGTCACCGAGGATTAATAACTGCGGATGACTGTAGCATCCATAACCATTAGTTTTGGGCCTCCAAGTGGTGGATGTTCCAAGTTGGTATCAGAGCATAGGTTTGTGAAACTTAAATTTAAACCTAAAATATTTTACCAAAAATAATATAATAAATAAGAAAATAAGATCGGCGTTAGGGATAACGCTATAGTAGCATATTAATATTTGATATATAGGTATACATATGTACGTATTCCCCGCTCTCTTAGACCATTCTTCTGTATCTTACTAAGGCTTGTACGTAGATTTATGAGAAAGAATATATGGAGGTAGGAAACGGAAGAGAAAATCTCGGTGGAGGTAGCACCACAACCAATGAAAATGCTTGACCCACCAGGATGTACCCAGTCGACAGGCTAATGCTAACCAAAATGCTGATGCCAATGTGAGTGCTAGAAATCCACCAGTAGATATGGAGACGATGTATCAGTTCTTCGTGAATCTGTTGCAAGCAGGAGCTGCTGCTGGTGTTGTTGGGAATGTTGAAGGTGTTAATCATGTAGCTCCCATTAGGAATAATTGTGCTAAATTAAGCAGAGATTACACTAGTCTTGATGGGAAGCCATTTATGGGAACGGAGAATGCCATAAAAGTGGATGACTAGCTGCTGCACTGTGAGAGAAGACTTGTTTATTCAGGTATAGATGATGAGAAAAAAAGGAGACTGGCCTTTTGGCAGTTGCAAGGGTCAGTGCTTCATTGGTGGAATAGTTTTATTGCCAGGGTTCCAGAGATAGAATTGACTTGGGCAGATTTCAAAAGGAGTTTGAGCAATGGTTTTTGTTTAAGGTTACCAAGTTGGCGTTGCTGAGAAATTTTATGGATCTAGCGCAGGGAGTGATGTCATTTTAGAGCATGCTATTAAGTTTTATTAGTTGTCCTGGTATGGGTATGCTGCTATAGAAACTGTCATCGAGAGAAATGTGAAGTTTATTAGGGGACCGAGGCCGAGATTGCTAGGGCAAGCCTGCCACATCTCCGTGATCCTAGTAATGTAGTTGTGGAGATGGAAATCTGCCATGAGGAGATGCTTGCTATTTTGCTAGATTATAAGCCAGTTGAAGCCCATGGTTCACAGGGAAAAAAGAGAAAGTTCTTTAAGAAGAAAGGAGCCTGGAAGGGAGATGCTACCAAGAAGGAAAAAGTTGATTTAGTTTATTTAAATTGTGATAAGAAGGGTCATTATCCATATGAGTGCTGGTCAGGCAAGGGGAAGAAGGCTGCAGATATGAAAAGTGTGAAGTGCTTCAATTGTGATCAGGTTGGGCATTACAAGAACCAGTGTCCAGAATCAGTTAAGACGGACGGGGGAAAGTCTTTGCTATTGGACCATCGTCAGTTAGGCTAACTGCAGCTGATAAATGGAAGAATGTATTGGAATGTACATTTTGATTCAGAGTATACCAGTTAGCGTGCTATTTGATGCCGATGCATCACATTTATTACTATCTCAGTGTTTGGTAGATAGGTTATGCTTAGAACCCACCTACCTAGTTACTTCTTTAAGGGTTGAAAATCCAATAAAAGGGTATGCAATCTAGGGTTGGGATGTGATCAGTTAGAACTTGATTTTTTAAGTCATAAATTTGCATGCAGTCTTTATGTTTTTGATTTCGTAGATGTCAGAATCATTTTGGGTATTGTTTGGTTGGATGATTACGAGGCTAGGATATTTTGCCAAGATGGTGATATCGCTCAGGCACCCTAATAGTCATAACCGAATCATATTCTCAATGAAGAACTTTGACCGGAGTGTTTGTCTATGTTAAGTGCTATGGAAATTGGAAAAAGGTAAAGTCAGGTTCGATCGGCAAGAGAGTTTGCAGACTTTTTTGAGTCTGTTACAGGATTACCACCAAAATGAGCTATTGAGTTTTGGATTGAACTTATGCCAGGAGTTGAACCTGTGAGTTGCCACCTAGCAGGATGACACCAACCAAAATGAAGGAAATGAATGTGCATGTAGAGGATCTTGAAGGAAGGAATTTCGTTTGACCAAGCAGTTCGCCTTGGGGAGTGGCCATGTTGTTCGTAAAGAAATAAGATGGGTCGTTGAGTATATGCATCGACTATCGTAAGTTGAACGAGAGGAAGATTAAAAATAATTATCCTTTTCCTAGAATAGACGATCTATTTGATTAGTTGTGTGGAGCCAGAGTGTTTTTCTAGTTGGATTTGGCGACATTTTTCCATCATTCAAGAGTGACAGATGACAATATTCTTTTGACGGCATTTCAGAGTATGTATGGTTCATATGAGTAGTTAGTGATGCCACTCGGGTTAACAGATGTACCTGCTTTATTCGTGGATTTGATGAATCGAGTTTTCTGAGAGTGCTTGGATAGATTTTTGTAGGTGTTTATAGATGACATTTTATTGTACTGTAAGGATGAGAGAGAGCATGAGGATCATCTTAGAGGGGTGCTTGGGATGTTGATGCAGCATCAGCTGAAGGCGATGTTTACCAAGTGCCATTTTTGGAAGAAATGGGTAAAGCTTCTTAGTCATGTGGTTTTAGAGAAAGGCTTGTTAGTCGTTCCAGATAAGACCGAATTTGTTAATAATTGGAAAAGACCAAAGATGGTGACTGGGATCAGAATTTTTTTAGACTTGCTGGCTATTACTGAATATTCATTAAGGACTTTTCGTGGATAGCAGTACCTTTGAAAAAGTTTACCAGGAAGGTTGTGAAGTTTGTCTAGTCCGACAACTATGAGGAAGCATTCCTTAAATTAAAGCATTTGTTGACCAATGTACATATGTTAGTAGTTCTAAACGGAAAACAATGGTTAATGGTGTATACCGATGCATGTGGGACTGGATTGGGAGTGTGTTGATGTAGAAAGGTCAAATCATTGCCTATGCTTCACAATATCTTAGACCGCACAAAGTGATATATTCTACTCATGACTTGGAGATGGATGTTATGATCTTTGCATTTAAGATATGGAGATGTATCTCTTAGGGGAGAGGTTTGAGCTATACGCATATCATAAGTCTTTAAGGTATTTATTATCTCAAAAGGAGTGGAATATAAGACAACAGAGGTGGCTGGAGTTTTTGGCTGCTTATGATCTTGGTATAGAGTATACACCTCAGAAAGGAAATAAGGTAGAATATGCTCTTAGCAGAAGACATCAAAATGTAGTGTTAGTTATGTCGCAGAATGGAAGGATTTAGAAGCTTTGACTATATGTAGTGTGCAGTTGTGATCGACTGCTAATTATAGTCAGAGTACCGCCATGTTGACTATAGCATCCAGTATTCGCCGAGAGAATTAGAAGGCTTGAGATGGGATTGGAGATCGGTGATCTAAGGGATTTTAGTACTGATCAGAGAGGATGGTTGAGAAAGAAGGGACCATTGTGTATTTTGAATGTGGAGGACTTATGGAAAGAAGTTCTTGGAAACTATCATCGGTTCGAGTTTACGGTTCATTCCGAAGGGACCAAGATGCATTAAGATACGAAAAGGAGCTTTTGTTGGGAAGGTATGAAGAGTGATGTTGGCTTGTAGGTTAGGCAGCGTACAAACTGTTAACAAGTGACGACCGAACATCAGGAGTCGAGTAGGTTGCTTTAGCCTTTAGAGTTTCCAGTTTGGAAATTGAATTCAATATCCATGAATTTTATAGATGGATTGCCAAGTTCTAATAGAGGAAATGGAAGTATATGGGTCATAGTGGACAGGTTAACCAAGAGTGCCCATTTCATTCCTGTTAAGTCAACCTGGACATCACCTGTTTTTGCTAACTTGTAAGAAAACATAGTTGGGATATGAAATTCTTAGTAGTATAGTCTGTGTCAGAAATGCTTTGTTCACTAGTGAATTTAGGAAGAGTCTACAGGATGTATTAGGTTTAAGATTAAATTCATTAAAATGATCTTGGATGATGATATGCATGAATTTTATGTGATGTTAAATTAAAATAAGTTTATTTGATAAATTATTTGCATGGTTTTAAGGGTCAACTGATTATAATGATTTTTTATGCCATGAGAAAATTTTATGTTATGTAAAACATGATATTAGACTGGGTTTTAATTTTTGCAATTTTCCTAGCTATGGAAAATTTAACATGAATTTCCTTAGAAAAATATAAATAAATTCAGTTTAAAATTAATTTTTTTATTTTATAATGAAATTAGGTGTGGAATTTTTATATTTTAGACAACATATTGAAATTGAATTTCTGTAATTTTTAGGGATTTTTCCTAAGTGATTTATTGTGGAAATTAAATTATTTTAGAACGACTTAATTGCTTTATTAGTTTTGCTTAATGGAAGGGTTTATTTGTTAAATTAATCATTGATTTGCATCTGAAATTATGTGGCAATTATTTAGGAAAGATTTTGAAAAGTTAAAGGCAACCAATTAAATGTTTACAAAATGGCAGGTTAGTTATAAATTTATTGTTTTAAATAACATCTTTACTCGAAAAAGTGATTTCCGCCCCTTTCAAAAGCACCATTCAACTCTTTGCCTTCGCTTCGATTTAATCGAAACCAACCATGTTGAAATAAACAAAGCTTAAACCAGTGCACAAGGTATCACAGGTATGGTATGTAGTGGATTGGAGAAAAACGGAAGGTATTGTGTCGAATCCGATGCTTCTGATGGGTCGAAACATTTGCTTTACTTTCAAATGATAAGCCTGCCTTATTTTAATATAAGCTTTCAAAGGATTCAAAACAAGTGCTTTCAAAAGAGTCTTCTATATGGCTTTCAACGAGGGTTGCCATCTTTTCGTTTGAAGTATAAGCTTTTGGATGAGTTCCTTTAATTATAAAACAATGCTTTCGAAAAGGGTGGTTTCGACCTAGTCGAAACCATGCTGCCAATCTTATGCTTTTCAAAAGTATTGAAGTCATTATTTCTTTCGTAAAATATCTTTTTCTTTAAAAATGTACTAAGCCACATCCTAAAAGCTTTCGAAAGGGTTCAAGGGTTTTGAAGTCATTAGCATCGAAAGGGGGTTTCGAAGCTATCTTTCAAAATTTTACTTAAATGTTTTGAAGATTTCGAAAGGATAGCTCGGAAGCCATCAAGTTTTTCCAAACAATTTTATATAACGATCAATGGTTATGAAAGGCGAACTTTCGTATGTATTTACTTTAACCCAAAATATAATTTGGAGGAAAAACCCAATGGTTTTGAAAGAGATACTTCCAAAAAGGTTTCAAATGAGGTATTTTCATTGATTTCGGAGCTATGCTTCTAAGAGTTAATATGTAATGCTTTAGTACTTCCGAAAGGTATATTTTTAGGGTTTCGAAAGAGATGGTTTTAAAGTGTATCGAATGGAATGTTAATGTTTTGAAAAGAAGATTTAAATGCTTTCGAAGGATGTCATCCAAGGCTTTCGAAAGTTAAGTTTTAAGGTTTCAAAACCCTTAGTTTTCAAAACAAATAACCTAATCTCATTTTAAAGGAAAACCATGACACAATAAATGAGTTATGAAATGATTTTAAGTATAGAGTTTTAGAAGAAGTTTTCCTTGATTAATAAGTTAAAGGGATTAACCAGTTTCTATATAAAATGATTCCATGGATATTGAACCACTGATGTTGGTATTATTATGTTATTATGTTTGCTTCTTGATATATATATATATTCACATTACAATAGACTCGTAACGGTATTTTAAGGAAGGGCAGAATAACCAACTAGGTTGGCCCAATAGTGAATATAAATTAAGTTAACTCCTGAATGAGTGGAATAGCATCCAAGAGGTCAGATAGACCAGAATGTAGGATGCCTAAATATTGATTAAATAAGTTGTCAAATAGACAGGTTCATAGTAAACCCATGAAAACTTTGTTCATGAGAAGTTATTGGCTAGGGCCAATAGGTTCATAGTAAACACATGAAAACTATTGTTGGAAAGAGTTATTGGCAGGGGCTAATTGAAAAGTGTGCGGTGAACGAGTGCACGTACTAATATAGTACACACGGATCGTGTAATATGGAATATATATATAAATGCGGAAATAGATGATAGTAGCAAAGTAAATAAAAGTAGAAAAATCACACCAGATATTTTTATACTGGTTCGGAGCACCGTCCTACGTCCAGTCCCAGACTTCTATCTGGATTTTCACTATTAACTACCTCGCTTCACCCGGAGGAAAAGGTTTAAAAAAACCGAGCAAACGAACGGGATTTCATACCTCTAATACACTGAGGACTTCAACACTTGCCTCTTACAACACCGAGGACTTCAACACTTGCCTCTTACAACACCGAGGACTTCAACAAAGATGAATATAATTGTTTGTCGACGGTATGTGTTCTTGCTAACACAGTTTTGTCACTTGTAGCACAAACTTCCTATAATCTTATCCTCAAAATAAGTGAATGATGTTTTGTGAAGATTAAGGGAAGTATATTACTTATTGAAACAAAAGATATGAAATAATTTCAATGATTCAATAAGCAGTTAAAATAATTGAGACCTTTTAGAATGCAGGAGTATTTAGAAAGTGAGATCAGAAATTAGAGTAGAAAAACATATATTAATCTATATTCATTTATATTAATCAATGATTTAGATGAGTATATATATAGAAAAAATGGTTGTAACTCTTTGTGAACAGTAGCCATTAATAGATATGACCATTGATGAAAGGTAAGAGATGCAACCATTGGAGAAAGAAGTGTCTTTTGGAAAAGGTTGCTCGCTGTTTAAAAAACGGTTGACAGGTCAAAAAATGGCCAGTAGACAGGATTTCAAATATATAGTCCTTATGTGCATGTTTGCACGTTTATTGTGCATTTTACACAGGAACGGTTGACCGCCTGATTTATGACGATCGAACGGTCCCTGTTAATTTTTTCAATGAATGTGCAATGTTTTTCAAACATATATATATCGATTATATTGAGGTGCATGATTATTTGAGGATAGATTTTAACAAGTTCATCACTATTATAATATTAAATAATCAACCTATAATCTAGAGTACCATATGTTGCTCTTTTGTGCCTCTTTATAGCCATGATGTCTTTGTTTTGTCGATCGCCTTTATTTCTTTGTCAGAAATCAAAAACTTCATAGAACCTGTGACTCAACATTCTCCCCCTTCTTGATTGATGACAACATATATCTGAAGTTCTGAATCTCCCCCTGAATATGTGATCTCCCCCTGAGATTTTGTTTGTATTCTTTATATATATATATATATTCCGCAATTGCTCACATCGCCTTTGCCGATGATATAGCCTTTTGAATTATCTCCAAAAGTGACGGAGCCACCATCTGAGTATGTAATATGTGTTAATAAGCTCTTGTCTCCAGTCATGTGCTTCGAGCAACCACTGTCCAATATCCACTTTCCTCTTTTCTTAAGTGGGACCTGCAAAAAATAAAATTAAGTCCATGGTACCCACTTTTTGTAGGGTCCTAAGAGTTAGGTCTTAGGAGTCCAAACCCATACGGGTCTGGTATCCCCTTTATATAGATAATTAGTATTAAGATGCACAGTATTCATGAATTGCTGAATGTATTTGTTCCTAATCAAATTGTTATTTGTTTTAGGAACCCATATTTTGATAGTCTTTGTATTTTTCTTTTGAAATTTCACAACTGGCTTTGGTTTGGAATATAATAAACTAAGATTTTTCTTAAGTTCGGTCTTTTGTACCTTTTTCTTTCTTTTATTACCAAGATGTTTCTTGATTTCTTGTTTCTTATATCCTAAACCTTGTTTATCCGAAATAGATTGTGAACTTTCAATGATTTTTGTCAAATTTTCTCGACCTTTGTTAAAGTTAGAAACATTTTGAGTAATGTTATCTAACTTAGTTTGTAAACTAGCCTTTTCTAGGTCCAGAATTTTGACTTTTGCCTCAAGCTCATGATTTTTAGTAGTAAGAGCATCATTTTTCTCTTTTTGAGTTTCAATTTCTTGACTCGAAAGAACTAGTTGAGAGTCAACATTAGATGATGATTCTTAAAATTTTTCAAGTTCTTCTTCAAATATTTTCTTCTCGTCTTTTAACATATCTCGTTCAAATTCTGCTCTGCTCAAATCTGCTTTGGTTTCTTTTAGCTGTCGTTTTATGTCTTTATATTTGACTATCAATTCAGCATTAATATCAAGCATTTCATCGAATGTAGGAATTTGTACCTCATCTTCTATTGCCATGAAACATACATTTGCTTGTTCATCTTCCGTATCACTATCACTTTCTGATGAGTCTGTATCATCCCATGTTACCGAGAATGCTTGTCTCTTTGATTTGTCCTTCTTATATCTTAATTTGTCATTTTCTGACTTCTTCTTTTGCTCCGGACAATCCTTGTGCATGTGCCCCTTTTTGTGACAGTTGAAGCATTCTATAGAGGATGATGTTGGTTTATTTGATCCAGATTTCTTTCTGTTATAACGACTTGCTTTTCGCTGTTTTAGGAATTTTTTGAAACCTTTTGCTATGAATGCCAGATCTTCGTCTTCAGACTCTGATTCATTTTAGTCTTTTTCAGCATGGAATGCCACGTTTTTCTTTTCTTCTTTTTGTTCCTTTCTAGTCTGCAAGTTAGCTTCGTAGGACATTAGATTTCCTATCAATTCATCTGGCTTCATGACAGAAAGGTCATTAGCTTCTTCAATTGCTAATACTTTTCCTTCCCATTCACTAGTCAGAGAATGTAGGACTGTTGAAACAACATCAAAATCAGAATACTTTTGTCCTAAGCCAATAAGTGCATGGTGGATAGTTTGAAACCGTGAATACATATCATTGATTGTCTCATTTGGTTTCATTTTGAAATTTTGAAATTGACTTTTTAGCATGGCTATTTTTGCTTGTTTAACCTTGTTAGTACCTTCATGAGTGATTTTTAGCGTTTGCCAAATTTGATATGCAGTAGTGCAGATACTAACACGGTTATATTCATTTTGGTCTAATGCACAAAACAACATATTTATTGCTCTTGCATTTACGGCTGCTGCCGTTTTCTCAGCCGCTGTCCATTCTGAATAATCAGTTGTTGGATTCACTATTTCTTTTTGAGTTGCATTCCAAGCATCATAACTATTTGATTGCATAAAGAATGACATACGTGTTGCCCAATAACTATAGTTAAGACCATTGAAAAATGGAGGTCTTTGTGTCGATTGACCTTCCATGTAAGTGGTGTTTTGAGTGCGAGTACTTGCGTTATTTGCCATATTACAAGAATATATCAAATAACTGTGTTACGGTTATACGATGGTCGTGCTCTGATACCAAATGAAAAGTGTGCGGTGAACGAGTGCACGTACTAATATAGTACACACGGATCGTGTAATATGGAATATATATATAAATGCGGAAATAGATGATAGTAGCAAAGTAAATAAAAGTAGAAAAATCACGCCAGATATTTTTATACTGGTTCGGAGCACCATCCTACGTCCAGTCCCAGACTTCTATCTGGATTTTCACTATTAACTACCTCGCTTCACCCGGAGGAAAAGGTTTAAAAAAACCGAGCAAACGAACGGGATTTCATGCCTCTAATACACTGAGGACTTCAACACTTGCCTCTTACAACACCGAGGACTTCAACACTTGCCTCTTACAACACCGAGGACTTCAACAAAGATGAATATAATTGTTTGTCGACGGTATGTGTTCTTGCTAACACAGTTTTGTCACTTGTAGCACAAACTTCCTATAATCTTATCCTCAAAATAAGTGAATGATGTTTTGTGAAGATTAAGGGAAGTATATTACTTATTGAAACAAAAGATATGAAATAATTTCAATGATTCAATAAGCAGTTAAAATAATTGAGACCTTTTAGAATGCAGGAGTATTTAGAAAGTGAGATCAGAAATTAGAGTAGAAAAACATATATTAATCTATATTCATTTATATTAATCAATGATTTAGATGAGTATATATATAGAAAAAATGGTTGTAACTCTTTGTGAACAGTAGCCATTAATAGATATGACCATTGATGAAAGGTAAGAGATGCAACCATTGGAGAAAGAAGTGTCTTTTGGAAAAGGTTGCTCTCTGTTTAAAAAACGGTCGACAAGTCAAAAAATGGCCAGTAGACAGGATTTTAAATATATAGTCGTTATGTGCATGTGTGCACGTTTATTGTGCATTTTACACAGGAACGGTCGGCCGCCTGATTTATGACCGGTCGACCGGTCCCTGTTAATTTGCTCAATGAATGTGCAATGTTTTTCAAACATATATATATATATATCGATTATATTGAGGTGCATGATTATTTGAGGATAGATTTTAACAAGTTTATCACTATTACAATATCAAATAATCAACCTATAATCTAGAGTACCATATGTAGCTCTTTTGTGCCTCTTTATAGCCATGATGTCTTTGTTTTGTCGATCGCCTTTATTTCTTTGTCAGAAATCAAAAACTTTATAGAACCTGTGACTCAACACTAATAGGTTTCTAGTGAACCCATGAAAACTATATCCAAATGAAGTTATTGACAGAAGCCAATAGGTTCCTAGTCAACCCATGAAAACTAAGATAAGAGGGAAGTTATTGGAGTTATTAATAGATTCAGGGAGAACCCATAAAATAGTAAAGTTATTGGCAAGGGACAATATGTTCTTAGTGATCCTATGAAAACTATAAAACGGGACAAGGAGTCCATAAGCATTAAATACGTTATTAGTCAACCCATGAAAACTATTAGGTTAATAGTGACCCTAGAAACTCGAAATGGGACAGATAGTCAAAATGAATAGGGATAGGAAATCTAGAATTTATTTACTTGTTTGCATAATATCATAATATTTTGAATTGCTATTTTTTTAACCATTTTGGATATAGGAGCATGGAATATGGTTTTAGAAAGATTTAGGATACTACTGAGGAGAAAAACCATTCCGCTAAGCGGCGTGCTCTCACTACATATCTAAATGATTTGAGACAGTAGATTATTATTCATACCAAACTTTATGTTTGACTCGAAGTTTATATTTTCCCTTTAAAATCTCGGGTGAGCAATTAATTTTGAGCAGTTGGAGAGCTAAGGTTTTCAGGTTCTTTTAGACGAATTGACTTATGAAGGCGTGCATGAGGCAAGCTTAATAAGAGTTCTTTATATTTTTGATTCCGCTGTGTTTTTGTTGTAATGGCAAAGTTATTTTATAGCCTAGTCATATATTCTGATCATCCAGGGAGCATCTCCATATGTCGCTCATGGCGTATGTCGTAATAATTATATTATATCTGAACATAGTTCTTGTATTAGGATTATGTAATGAACTTATAATGTTCTGAATTGGAAATGTGAAAGTTGTTTGATGATTTTAATTTTTTTACATATCCATGTGTTTCGGTTATATCAATGTATGTAATATTACCGTATTTGATCACTAAGGATTAATAATTATGGACGACTACAGCATCCGTGGCCACTAGTTTTGGGCCTCCAAGTGGTGGATGTTACAAGTTGTTATCAGAACATAAGTTTATGAAACTCAAAAGAAATTTAAACCTAAAATATTTTTCAAAACATAAATAAAGGAATTTGAAAATAAGATCGAGTTTTGGTATAACGTTGTAGTAACGGACTTGTATTTGATATATAGGTATATATATAGGTACTTACTCCATCCTCTCTTAGACTGTTCTTCTATATCTTACTAAGGCTTGAATGTAGATTTATGAAAAAGAAGATATGGAAGCAGAAAACGGAAGAGGAAATCTTGTTGGTAAGCACCATAACCAATGGAAATGGTCGACCCACCAGGGCGACCCGGGTCGACAAGCTAATGTTAACCAAAATGGTAATGCCAATGTGGGTACTGGAAATCCACTAGTAGATATGGGGACGATGTATCAGTTCTTCATCAATCTGATGCAAGCATGAGCTGCTACTAGTGTTGCTGGAAATTTTGGAGGGCTAATCGGCTCCATTGGGAATAATTATGCTAAGCAGAGTAGAGATTACAGGAGTCTTCATGGAAAGCCGTTTATTGGAATGGAGGATGCCATAGAAGTGTATAATTGGTTGTTGCATTGTGTGAGAATATTTCTGATTTGGGTTTAGATGATGAGCAGAAGAGGAGGCTGGCCTCTAGGTAGATGCAAGGACCAATGCCTCATTGGTGGAATAGTGTTACTGCTAGAGTTTTGGACGAAGAATTGACTTGGGTAGGTTTCAGAAGGAGATTCGAGCAAAGGTTTTTCTCTGAGGTTTCCAAGGCAGCTATGCTGAGAAATTTTGTGGATTTGGTGCACTGAGAGATGTCAATAATAGAGTATGCTACTAAGTTTGATGAGTTGTCCCTATATGGGTATGCTACTATAAATACTGTCATCAGGAGAAATGGGAAGTTTATTAGGAGACCGGGGCCTGAGATTGCTAGGGCAATACCGCCACATCTTAGTAATGTAGTTATGGAGATGGAAATCTGCCATGAGGAGATGCTTGCTGTTTGTGCTAGAGAGGTCGTTTGAAACACAAGGTCCCTAGGAAATGAAGAGAAAGTTCTTTAAGAAGAAGGGAGCCCAGAAGAGAGATGCTTGCAAGAAGGCAAAAGCCGATTTTGTCTATTTCAGATGTGACAAGAAGGATCATTATGCGCATGAGTGCTTGCCAGGTAAGGGGAAGAAAGGTGCAAATAGAAAAAGTGTGAAGTGCTTCAACCATGATCAAGTTGGGCATTACAAGAACCAGTGTCCAAAACTAATTAGGGCAGACTGGGGAAGGTCTTTGTTATTGGACCATCATCAGCTAGGCCAACTTCAGCAAATAAAGGGAAGAATGTGATGGATGGTACATTTTTTATTCAGAGTATACTGGTTAGGGTACTATTTGATATCGATGCATCACATTCGTTTATATCTCAGTGTTTGGCTGATAGGTTATGCTTAGAACCAACCTACCAAGTTACTTCCTTAAGGTTGTGAATCCAATAGGAGGGTATGCAACTCTAGGACTGAGATGTGACCAGTTAGAACTTCATTTGTTAGGTCATAAGTTTGCTTTCAGTATGTGTGTTTTTGATTTTGTAGATCTTGGGATCATTTTGGGTATGGATTGGTTGGTTAAGTATGAGGCTATGATATTTTGCCAAGATAGGGTGATATCACTAAGACACCCTGATAGTCATAATCGAATCATACTCTCAGTGGAGAATTCTGATCGGAGTGTTTGTGCTATGTTAAGTGCTATGGAAGCGGGAGAAGGGTTAAGTTACGTTTGAGTAGCAAGAGACTTTGCAGATGTCTTTGAGCCGGTTACAGGATTACCACTGAAACGAGCGGTTAAATTTCGGATAGATCTTGTGTTGGGAGATGAACCTAGCAGTAGACCACCTAGAAAAATATCACTAACCGTGATGAAGGAATTGAAGGTGCAGCCAGTGGATCTTGAAGGAAAGAATTTTATTTGACCAAGCAGTTCGCATTGGAGAGCGATCGCGGTGATCGTGTAGAAACCAGATGCGTCGTTGAGGACGTGCATTGACTATCATAAGTTATACAAGAGGACGATTAAGAATAAATATCGTTTGCAAAGAATAGACGTTCTATTTGACCAGTTGTGTATGGCTAGAGTGTTTTCCAATTAGGATTTGGCGATAGGTTTCCATCAGTTAAGTAAGGCAGAGGGTAGTGTTCCTTTGACAGCATTTCGGAACAAATATGGTTCATATGAATTGTTGGTGATGCTATTTGCGTTAACGAATGCACCTGCTTTCTTCATGGATTTGATGAACCTTAGTGGACACTCGAACTAACCTTGGCCAATAATTTGGAATCACGCTGAAGCAGCCCTACTTTGTGTTGTTCAGTGGACTAACCGTCAATCGATTGTTGGATAAGATGGTGGATTTGGAATGGTGCTGGATCTGTAATCGTGTATTTTCTATAGTGAGCAAGAATTGAAAGTTTGGTTTTTTTGGAAGGAGAACAAGAGACGAAAGAAATAGAGAACAAAACATAGAAAGGGTATTTCATGAGTTCCAAAATGACGCGGTTGATTTTATATTCATTGAATTATCATTATCAGGAGAATGCACATAACACGCATAAACACGTGCGCACACTGTTCCTAATTTATGAATTTTAGTGATATTTAAATATACTTTATCCAGTTGACATGCCATTTGACAGACCTTATCTTCCCTTCAAGTAAAGAAAACGAGGCATGTAATATATTCCTCAAGACAACGCATCTCTCTATGTTCATAATGCATAGTATTTGTAAGTTTTTTAACCACTTCTTTGTTATCAAGGCAGGGAATATAATCTGGGCCAGCAGTTAAATTACATTGTTTCTAACTAGAGCTATCAATTTGAACTTTTGGTGACAAAGATGTTTGAACTTCTTTCTCATTTTCTGATTTAGAAGCTTTCATGGATTAGGCTCCACTTTGCGCATTAGCCTCATTTAAGCAACTCTGAGCAAGCACCAAATAGTAGCAGTTCATTGCATATTAATCTTCATCGTCCTTTCTCTCTCTCTATGTTTTCTTCTTGCATAGGAGATTGTGTTGTATCACCATCAAATTTGTTTTCTTGTTTAGCATTATATCCGTGGCCATTACTTTCAGCATCAATAGAATTTTGTGCATCTGGTTATCGTATTTGTTCTATATCACCCGATTGGTCAGATATGATATAATCATTCTATGCCTGCTCGAAGATTTTATTTTCATTTGCATCATTTTTCTTTATCATTCCTATGTTGTCTTCTTTACCTCCTGTACTCTTATTTTCATCTTCTAACTTCGACATTCTAGCTTCTTTAATTATCTATTTATCACTTTTTACCATCACACCACCTTCAGTTATCCTATTTGGATCACTATATGTTCCAATGTCTGAAGTGTCAATTGATTCTTATCTACTTGCCTCGCTCTCTTAGTAAAAGTAACTACCGGAGATGTTGCTTCCATAATGTTGTCTGAAATAGTATATGTACCACATTTATTCCCATCTATAGGTATACCTCCACTGCTATCTCGGAATTATTTAGCATCTTTCACAAATATTTCTTGTTTCTATTCCGTATTAAAACTATCTACAGGGACATTAACAGGAACTACAATTGATGATGTCATCTTCCATGCTCTAAGTCTCCAACCTAGTGAAGACCATCAAGGGTCTAGTCGGTGGTTTATTCCCCGAATAGTCTATTGTGGGTATGCAATAACCCTTATTCGATGTAATATTTGAATTATTAATATGCAAATAAACAGTTCATATACTCCTTGAATCATTAATTCCTTCATAAAAGATCAAAGTACTTCATTGGTAAGCTAAAATAGAGAATATCCCTTAGCATGAACAAAAATAGTGATAGAGTTAATAAATAGAAAACGTATCATCTTATAATAACATATAAGAATGGTAAGAAACCGAGGGGGTACTAAGAAACAATACAGGTGTTAATATGTAGAATGAAGAACAAACTCATTTATAATTATGGTTTTTTGCCTCCAATTGTATGATGAATTAGAGTGTATCAAATACTGTTGTTGACTATCAGAACTATTGCATGTTTAACTATGTTCAACCTAGATTAATTTAGAGATACCATTCAGCTAAATGTGTATATCACATTAGTTTCAACATGAGAGACATGTTAATTGCATTTTTATTTTATTATTTTAATACCAAGTCTGCTGTAAGGAATATTGATGTCTTTGAAAGATCATTGTGCATAAGATATAACAATGACAAATTTTCTTTCTCATGTTTTTTTGTATCATGTGTAAGTACTAAATCAATAAAATTTATTGATTTACTAATTATTTATTTCTACTAATTTCACAAAGAATGGCACTCCATTCATGTAATTAAACTAGGACAATTTAATATCAATTTGAATTGAAGAAGGGACCTGGATGCCTCACTCCTTTAATGGATGTTTAGCTTCTCACAACAGCCTTTTCTTCCAACCTATTAATAACATACTAAAATATTCGCTAATTATTTTTTAGCTTTTAACTTATTTTAAGTATTTAGTATGTAAAAATTCAGTTTTACCTTCAGTAAATAACTAAAAAAACTATATGTGATCAATTAATCGTAAGCTAAGCATTTACAATAGTAACGATCAGCAATCCAACAATCTGTAAATAAACGTAAAATTTTGGTAATTTAAATAAAAACATGATCCTATTCTTATGCTTTGAATTTGGTTTATTATCTATATGGAAGTCTCCATCTGCTTAAGAATAGATGACATCAATTAGGGATCTATAAGAAATAGATGGCCCGCATTGTTGTCAAAGTTGCATGGAACTATTTATTTTAAAATTTATCAATTACCGAATGAATTTTCCTATAACACTACAAACAGTGTTCCTTAAGCCTTGAGTTGCTACCAGTCCAAAACTTGGCTTACATTTTTCCTTTTTAACCAGTCCAAAAATTTATTATGTTTACTGTAAAATTAACCGCTAGTCATATTACAAGAACGAAAACAGAAATGTTGAATAAATGAATGGATGGAGTAAAAAAAATTACCTACTACAGAACTATTGATTTGGTGGTATATGGAATGAATCAGAGATGGGGTCGAGATTATTGCTGGAGTGAAATGAAAATTGATGGATTGATTTTTAGAATGAATTGAAATAACATGGGATTTATGGTAAGCGAAATTTGGTCCAATTTGAAGGGTGAGGAAATTTTTATTTTTGGCGACCTTTACTTCTAAATTTTTTTAAATATAGAGGACAGTTTTTTTTACACACATTCATATCACAAATACAATTTATTATTTTTTACTTCAATAATTTTTATATATCACTTTAATTATAATTCCATGACACTATACCATATATATCATATGTTCAAGGGCATTTAAACTCTACATCATAAGTTAGAAATGATCGATTTTCAAATTTTTTTAAAATAATATATAGTTGCAAGAAATTGGAAAACCCTATTTTATTCATGCATTCACTATATTACCGAACGTATAACCAAATACTGAGATTCAATTTTAATTTTAATCTCCTTCAACGAAAAAGTAAAATCTCCTTTGCAAATATGCGAATTGGAGGCTATTTGCCCCTTTATACATCCCTTCATGTATTCCCATTTCTTTCTAACCAGATCTGCAACACTAATAGAATATAAATGTAATTTTGGAGAGGATTTGAAGAAGATCCTTATTTAAACTACACATGCATAATATATCGAACATACCTCTCATTGTGATTAGAAACACAACACACGGTGAAATGCGGAGTAAAATAATGAACAGTACGACGCAAACATTTCAGCCAACTAATGCCTCTATCGTAAGGAACAATATGCTCAGTTCATTACCAAGAAGGCTTATTTATAGCCGTCACACCAGTTCAATTAATGTAAGATTAGATAACACTATATAAGTACATCGAGCATATTCGTTGCGCTAATGTAAGACCAGATTGCATATCATATCTTCGAAGACCTAAACTTTCATCCTTGATAAGCCGTAAACTTTTTTTTTAACTATTTATTTGTAAATTTTCTTATTTTTAAAATTATTCCTATATTTAGAAAAAACTTGCTTTTATAGGAGTTTGTTTGCAAATATTTGGAAAAAAAATTCAAATTAACTTCTTCAAAAGATTTTAAAATGTAAATAAGAATGTTAGAGTTTAATTTTGAAAGAACATGTTTTGAAAGTTAAACTTTATTTCTTGACTGATTTTGGAGAACTGAATTTTGAGGGTTAAAATGCAAAATAAAAGGCATAATGTTAGAAAATGCGTTCTCATTCAGGCTTGAAAAATAAAAGGATTTGGTAGTATGAAAATTTTGAAAGGAAGAAATTAAGTTGGAATTTTAGTTATGCATTTAAACACCTTTTCATTCACATAATGATTGAAATCGGCATTCATATAAATAAATATCTATTCATGTTTTGTATTGTAAATTTAAATGAATTTGACAAAATGATTTATTACTATTTTCAAATTTATTTCTTAAAAATTAAATTTTGAATCACTATTGTTTTCGGATTTTGACTGAAGAAAAAAATGAGTTTAATTTATATAATAAAATTTTCAAAGCCGAAATTTAATAAAACGAATCAAAAGCCTCTCATGGACCGGCTCCACCATCTCCATCTCAACTTATAGCCAAATGCCATCTCTGGATCCAAAGCCTTAATGCCTCTTTCTCCAGTAGTAAAAATAATATTTTTGATTTCCAATAAACTAAAAAAAATCCCCAAAAATCATATATAGCTTCTCTGTCATCTTCTTTGCCTAACAAAACTATTGCATGCCAAATTGACTTGCGTTTAGGCCTTTTGTGATTTGGGATAGCCTGAACGTGTGTTTTTAGCATTACATTTAAGCTCTCTTGTTTTCTTCTTGAACAACGGTGAGTTAACCTTTACTATGAACCATGAATTGCATAGTTAATTCTATAAACTGTATATCTGCCTTTTACATGGTGAGTGGAAATAAATTTATTTATGGAAAATTTTGGTTTACGCTAACAATCTCTTATAGTACAAAAACTTAATGCCAAATTCTCTTGGTCTAACGATTCATTTATTGCCTATGATATGTGTTTGAATGAATATGTATGGTTCTTGAATTATCCAGAGTCAACGCCAAAATTGGATCAGAAAGGAGAGAAAGAGTCGATATAGGAGTTTGGAGAAAAAATGCTCCAAATGCTCTTGCATAGGTTGACTGCCGCGACATCATCGGTTTTCACCCAAAGTAACCAATCGACCAATTTGGTCATGACTGGTTGACTGTTGGGAAGAGGTTGGAAAATTTTTGTTTAGGTCGAACCAATAACAAAAAATAATAATATTTTAAAAATTCATTAAAGTAAATTGAAAGTTCATAATTTTAAATATAAATTTTATTTCAGATATAAAGTAGATAATAATCTCAAATCTGAAATTTTCTTTATGTAATAACTTTTGGATTCAAATTTTGAAACATATATTCGAAGTTTTTTAAAAAGTTGAGAAATAGGAACTGTCGGGTATAAATTCACATTTGAATTTAAGTTTCATAAAAAAATTTCTTAATGGAATTTCATAATTTTACATTAATTTTAAAAACGATTTATATTGTTGTTTAGTTCGGATTATGGATTAATTGTTAAAATTCTTTATAAAATTTTAATTTTTTTTCCTATATTCGAAAGTAATTTCCAAGTGTTATAGGACATTTACAAAATATGTATGGCTAGTTTCAATGTTATTTTATTTAAATTTATGCCCTTGAAAGTTAGGTTTTTTTTGTTTTGGGAAGGCAAATAGAAGAAGCAAGAAATAGAGAACAAAATGTAGAAAGGTTATTTCGTGAATTCAAAGCGATGCGGTTGATTTTACAACCATTATTAGGAGTACACACACAACACCCACACACGCACACGTTGTTCTTGATTTTTGCATTTTATTGATATTTAGATATATCTTATCCTATTGGTAGGCCATTCGATAGACCTTATGTACCCTTCAAGTAAAGAAAGCAGACATGTACCATGTTCCTCATGGGGTCGCCTCCCCTATGTTCATAATGCTTAGTATTTGTAAGCTTTTTAATCACTTCTTTGTTATCAAGGCAGTGAATAGAATCTAGGCCAGCAGTTACAGAACATGGTTTCCAACTAGAACTATCAAGTTGAACTTTTGGCAACAAAGATGTTTGAATTTATTTCTCATTTTCTGATTTAGAAGCATTTATGGATTAGGCTCCAGTTTGCGCATTAGCCTCATTAATCAACTGTAAGCAAGCATCAAATAGAAGCAATTCACTGCATATTAATCTTCATCGTCTCTTTTGTTTTCTCTACGCTTTATTCTTACACAGGAGCTTGTATTGTACCACCATCAA
This sequence comes from Allium cepa, assembly GCA_030765085.1. Classification (NCBI taxonomy): domain Eukaryota; kingdom Viridiplantae; phylum Streptophyta; class Magnoliopsida; order Asparagales; family Amaryllidaceae; genus Allium; species Allium cepa. The sequence continues at coordinate 10,560,304 of CM060937.1, forward strand.
ATTTATTTTCTTGTTTAGTATTTTATCCTTGGCCATTAATTTCAGCTTCAATAAATTTTGTGCATCTGGTTGATCAGATTTTTTCTATATCATCTGATTGGTCAAATTTTATATTATCATTTTGTTCTCGTATAGAGATTTTATTTTCATTTGCATCATTTTTCGTTATCATTCCTATATTGTCATCTTTACCTCCTGCAATCATATTTTCATCTTCTAACTTCGACACTCTAGCATCTTTCATCTATTTATCACTTTTTACTGTCGCACCACCTTCAAGCATCCTATCTGGATCAGTATATGTTCCAATATATGAAGTGTTAACTAATTCTAGTCTATTTGCCTCGCTCTCTTAGTAAAAGTATCTACTAGAGATGTTGCTTCCACGGTGTTGTTTGAAATATTATATGTACCACATATATTCCCATCTATAGGCATACCTCCTGTAAAGGCCCGCAAATCCGTACCCCTTTGAACTAACAAAATCCCACAACAATTCTGTCCAAAGTGGCACAAATGTACGAGTCTTCGGGTAAAAGAAGAAAGAGGAAGAAGAAGAAGAAAATAAAAACAACATCAGAGTCTCACAATCGCAGCGGAACAAAATATAATATATAATAACAGCTTTTAAATTCAAAGAAATCAGTACTGTATAGATATACATACATACCATCATCGGAGTACAACAAACATCCATATAGAGACAACTCAATATTTGCCCATACACAGAAGAAATAATAGTCAAATGCGGAAGTACGCTCTGTCATCAGTTCGTCTCCTGGACTCCTTAGCTTTTTACCTGATTCTGTTTAACTCGGTCTCACCCAAGCATTATATAAAACAACACCCGAGTCGGTCTGGAAAACCAGCGTGAGAAATCACACTCAATTGGATTATTATATTTTCAAAAATCCTTTGAAAAACAAAAGCATCTCGTAAGACCACGCCACAAATAAACATGTAGGGTTTTTACCTTACGATAGCCAAAACATTTTTATTAAATTCGTCTGATATTATAATAGTGTATATAGAAAGTAAAATAGAATTTAGCTGAAATGCTTGCATCTCACGTTTCAGAAATAGTTGGGCACAATCAAAACCGTGCAGGCGCTTATTGGAGATTGGATTCCATACAATGGCAGGGCTATCGGGGTACCGCCCGTCACAGTACCTGGTCTAGATCAGAGTACCGAGGAGCCACCCTAACTCCCCTGCAACACAAAACTGGAACAATCCCTTACCGGACAGTCCTAAGCAAATCACCCCGTGGTTGGCGCGACCAACCAACCACTAAGCCGAAATAAAAAGGGACATCTAGACAGGGGAAACCTTACTCTCCAGTGGGGGCTACCCACGAAGCCTTGCTGCACCTCCCCTGTTTTTGCCATTTCCGGTTGATGAGGCTTGAGGCTAAGTGTTACCTTTCAAGAACGAGTCCCACTTAGAATGCTCATCGTCCCCCTGACGATGTTCTGAAAGCATTCGTCCATACAAGTTGCCCTCGGTCTGGACAAACCGAATCACCGTCTTCAATTCTTCACGATCTTCATTCGTAATCATTCAAAGCGGATCGAAGTGGTTTTCGGATAATTAAATCCGATCCCGGACTCTTCGAAACGATCAGCGCTTTATCCAATATTGATACTCGGTGATTTAACTATCAAATAATCATTCACGAGCAGCCATCAAATTATTTTCCACAAATTATTTATTTCAAATATCCACCCAGATATTTATTTCTATTCAACCCATTTAAATAAATTTTCAACTCCTTTTTAATTTTCCCATGAAATCACTTATATGATTTCTCACACTTTAATTACATTTCGATTTACCCTTTGAAAATATTCTTTATTTTCTGATTATTTTCCCAAAATCAATTCACACCTTTTCTTATAAATTCTTAAATCTGATTGCCCACTTTACTTTGTGAGTCTTTATTCCGTTTCCAAAAAACTCTAATTTTATACTTGTAAATTGATTTAAGTTACTTTAACTCCACTTAGAAGATTTTCTTCTAAATGTTATACATTTACTAAATTTGTTTATCATCTCAAGAGACTTTATGATTGGATTTTCAAAAAGAAATATTTGAAAACATCTAAGGTTATATAATAGAATAATAATCTTATTTTAAATTATGGTTTGAAGAAAATATTAAATATAAACATTACAATTTATATCAAATTATTGATAAGACTCAAAGCCGTTTTTAGAAAATTTGAGTGTATAATAAATTACTAAGCTTTCGAAAAACTAATTTGACATGTTTATAGTTCACAAAATTTTATAGTAGTAATTTAAAAATATTCATTTAAAATAAGTTTATCATTTTTAGAAAACCCAATATCCATATAGAAATGTCTCTTGTCCAAATTCACACTTATCACCATCGGAAATATTCAACTATTTCCTTCCAACAAATTTCATATCTCAATATAAGTTCAGTTTGACTTATCTTTTCCAATATACACTGATATTTCCCTATCTCGTCTATAAACTCCATTTATAAGTTTATAAAATCTCCCTGAGTTCTCCCTTTTTTTATAAAATAGTTTTATTTAAGAAGTCCATCTTATAATTTATTTATTTATTTATATAAATCTCCATATTACTCTTTAAATAAATTCCATTCATTACTTAATAAAATTTTCCTTTTTATTTCATAATAAAATTTCCTTTACTTCTTAATAGAATTCTTAATTGTACTTCTTAATAACATCGTCTTTTTAATTCTTAATAAAATTTCACTTATTGATTACAATAATTCTTCAGGTGTTAGTATTTAAATCTTTCCAAAAACTCAACTTTAACCAATTTCAGTTTATAAGATATTTATATTTCTTTTTCTTCATTCTTTATTTGAAGTAGATTCATTATTTCAATAATTATATTCTATTGAGTTTTATTTATCTTTGTTAAATTAGTTTATGTAATTTATAAATTTCAAACTTCAACTTCAATGTTATTTTACTCTTAATAATTCAATTCACATACCAATCTATATCGATTCATCCATCCAGTCATATCACACATATATAATGAGAAGTAAATACTTTTGAGTAATCCTATTGGATCCCTTCAACCTGTTTCCCTGCATCCAAAGATATTGCACAATAACATATCAATTCCACTTCAAAGTGGGATATCACGGTATATGGGTTTATAATATCATTCAGTGAAAAAACTATTCTAAATCAAACAAACACATCCAATGAATTAAATTTAACATTTAAATTTTTAACTATGGCATTCAAATGAGTGAGAAAGTCTCACCTTCGCTTTTAAGTTGCAATCCTTTCCAATCATGACCCGATTTCTTGACTTTTGACCTTATATAACAATTATATGATTTTATTATTATTTTAAACAAATCGAATGATTAGTTACCGTTTAAATAAATTAATTTTTAATCTAATAATTTAATTTTAACTAATGATTTATTTCAACAAATAATTAAATTTTAAACGAACTCTCCCCCTTTTTTTAAAAAAATCTTTTAGCGACTAAAATGATTAAAAAAGTTAGGTTAATCGCTATAATTCATTATTTTAAAATAAACTAGCAATATTTAAAATGTAGAGGTATATATTAATTTTAACTTTCTTCTTTGTAATTTCTTATACCAAAATGAATTATATTTATTTTAAAAATCATATCTTTATATTTTCATGCTAAAGAAAAATAAATTTATCTTCCTAACGTATAATTTAAATTTACAACAGAAAGTATTTTAACTTCACTGTAAACATTTCCTTCTTTGTAAACATTTTAACTTCACTGTAAACATTTTATTTAAATTAAACTAATATCAATCTTAAAATATAAAACTACTTAACAGTTAAAAGATTTTATATATATATATATATATATATATATATATATATATATATATTAAAAAAACCAAAACCCTAGTTACTGTAAAATTTTAAATTTCAAAAATACACAGAGAATTACCTCACTGACGCTCCACAAACTCAGGCCCAAATTGCCGCTGCGCGACCACCTCCAAGGGTCGTGGCTTCTTCGCGACATTGCTTACAGCCTTCACTGCTCGAGCCATATGCCATCGCATTTCCCCTTGGTCGCGATCTGACTTCCTCCCCGAGCTCGAGAAACCATCACGCGACCGCCACGAACGAGCAACTCCATTCACCAGCGTCGCCTCCAATCGCCGCGCGAACTCCACAAAATTGCGCCTCCACCCATCGCGAGATTTAGCAACAAAAACACAGCACGGCCTAATGCACGAACGCGAATCGATTCGCGTGCTTCCCACCCCATTCGATTTCGCTCGACATTTTATTTATGTATGCCATGAATCGGGTTGAGGAAGAAAAAGGGGGAAAAACGAAGAGGGCTGATCGATTAAAATAGGATAAGGGTATCGCATTTATGAAGTGGCCATCAAAATTTTAGTTTCTGATCCAAGAAAGACACAGGCAGCATCGTGTTTATATATAAAAAAAGCGTATGGAAGAAGACGAATAATAGTGTCCTGATGGAATGGCTGCGTGTTGAGGAAGCTGGATTAATTAATTTTATTTTAAACTCAAATTTAAAATCTTCTTGAATTACGCAATTCAAAATCCTGACCTCCTATCGACACGTGCCGCTCGGCGTCTATAATGTTATACACCTATTCCGAACGCGATGGAAAAGTTTTCGAGTCCTAATTCAGTCGTATGGAGAAGATAACTTTTTGGATTGACTATTAAAATTAATTCAATTAATTATTTTCTATGCGTTTACATTTTGTATGATCACACGGTAGCTCCGAAAACTACGAAATTTGAAATCCGATAATAATTAAATATTACCGATCCAATGGAACTGGTTTCGTCGAATTCCGAGACTATGCCTCGGATGGCTATTTTAAACGTCAATTTAAACGATGTAATTTTAAAATCGAACAAACCACTGTTTAATTAAAATTTTAACTCATCTATTATTTTCAGTATTATTAATATAAATTCTGTAAGCCATTAAAATATTTTAAACAAGCTTACTACCCCAGATTTAATATTTTACCCGATATTCAATTACTATTTTAATAATTACTTAATTCAACAGGTCGTTATATTTAAATTTTAAATCTCTTTTATATTAAAAATCAATTCATAGTTCAAAAAATATATTTGTTCAAAAATCCGGGTCGTTACATTCCTCCCCCCTTAAAAGAATTTCGTCCCCGAAATTACTAACACGGAAGAATGCCCCAAACCCATTAACTTTTTCAAATCCCCTTAGTGAAAATTTCATATTCACTTTTCTATCTTTAGTTACAACTAAGCAATTAGTTTCAACCAAAACAATTTATTCCCAACTCCATTTCCAAAATCCTTTATTCCAATCCCAATTTTAAATCGTTTTGTCGATAGTAAAAATAATTCCCAAAATTTTTTAAAATTTTTCTAACTCCCAAAATTTCTGAAAATTTTTGGCAGAGTCTCCTTTGTACGGAGGAGCTTTTGCAATTTGATAATAGATATAAATATATATACATCGACCCACACGGTCGGAAAAACCAAAAACAGTTCATATTTCCTAGTTTGTATTGCGTAGGCATACCTTTTTTAGCATTTTAAGCAAGCAGCGTATTTACTTAAGCATTTGTGTGCCCAAACTCTCGCTAAATGGTCTTTTGGTACCTGTACTTACTCAATTTAAACACATAAGTAACATATTTATGAAATTTATAATATTTCATTTATTTAAACAGCTACAACACAACTATAACACATGTAATGCATTAGGAATACTTTCATAAGCCGATTGCGAAGTTTCCAACTAGTTCAATTTGTTGCATTCAACACAAGTGATTAACAACTCATTTGCTTATCTTCAATTCATAATTATGTCCAAACAATTCATTTCAAATTTAATTGATTTCAAAATCAATCCATGCTACTTCTATCAGTTAATAATCACAAGTTTATTTTTTTATAAACAATATACACAACTAGTTTCCATAAGCAATTAATAAAGTCTCAATATTAACCCAATTGCTTTACTCGATTTCTATATTATCCTGTCCAATTCGGAATGATTTTTAACATCATTTTCTTACATTCTATTCATTTTTAATCTAACCAACACATATTCATTGCATTTGATTTACAAGTCAAATTTTTATTTACTTTATCATTCAATAGAATTTTATTTCCTTTCGTTTACGTAGAACGACCAATTTAAGAAGTTCAACGATATTTATTCAAACATCAATTTCTTTAGTTTTACAATCATTTTAAATTGATTCCCACTCAATTCATTTTTGATTTCATTTTCATTTAAACTTATTCATAACCATACACTATATTTTATTTAATATGTTTGCATAGGTTTCTTTCGAAACCACTTTATTCAGCTTGGAAACACCCAATTAAATAACCATTAACGTATTTACTTAAGCCAAGCTTCTATTCAATTATTTGCTTAAGTTATTTATTTTCTTCAACTTATTTCAATTCCATAACCCAAGTTTATTTTACTTGTGAACAATCTCCATTTTAAATCCTTGATTTGATTATTATTATTATTATTGTTTCAACTCCATTTCACCTATAATTCAATTTATTTATCTACTTGTTCATTTTAAATTTTAATTCACATTCACAGTTCACTTCCGAATCTATTTATTTAATTATAAGGCCATTTCCACTTTTATTTCAACTCTCTTGAATTTTATTTGTAATTCCACCCATTCTTGTTTCATTTGACAATATTAGAATTTAGTGTACTAACAATATACGTTGAATATTATTCATTCAAGTTCTATTTAATTCAATTTACTTATCATTTTAAAGTCCATTCCATTTTAATTTATTTACACACCATACATGAGCATTTTATTCTATCCTCACATTGGTTCCTTTCAAACCATTTTATTAAGCTCGATATTCCGTGCTTATAAATTAATAATCATTTTCCAATTTAAATTCACCCAGGTTTCATTTAATGGGCTTTCACCCATCCTCGAAGCCAAGCTTCAATTATTTTTAACTTAAGTTAATTTACTTACTTCAATCTCATACTTAAGTTCATCTTCATTCTAATTTGATTCTCCTCTAATCAAATTCCATTTAATTCAATTAGCCATTCTCATAATCCATTTAAATTCCAAATTTCATACCCAATTCATCTGAATTTATTTTATTATTAACAAGGTCATGTTTAACTTATTTATACTTGAACTGGATTTTATTTGCAAATGCACACCATCTTTATTTCAATCCAATTCCACAACATTTCCATATATATTTAATTCACAACCAATCCCAGTTGAATTTTATTTATAACTCGAGTCCATTCCCAACTCCATTATTATCTCATAATCCAACTTCGGTTCCATTTCCTTATTCATTAGATAATTAATTATCTAATATAGTTCACTTCCACTTCCCATTCCACATTGGATTTTAATCTTTAAAATCATCTTATTATTTTATTTGAGTTCAATTTTATTTTATAATTCAAGTTTGAGTTTTTATTTCATTTTCCAAATACAAAACAATTTTATTTTTGCTTACTGTTTAACTTCTCCATTTATTTTTTATATTTTCTCTTATAAGTCACACAATTATATTTTCTCACGTTTCTACCCATTTTAAGCTTGAATATATTCATATTTCATTTTAACTCGAGATTTAACACTTATTTACAACTAAAAATATTCTTAAACAATGGGTTGTCAACTCTTCAAAAGCTATCGGGATATATTTATTCCAAATCAATTTCATTCCAACTTACTCTCATTTATTCTATTTGGGTTGGAATTTCACTTCTTTGGATTTATAAGTCATACACTTATTTATATTCACATTTCCATCCATTAACAATCAATCCCATTCATCTTCTACTTTTAATTAGGGATTATATATTTTACTTAGTCAAGTATATATTTCTATTTCAATGCTTTTTAACCTTATGGGCTATTTTAAATTCATTCACCCTAAACAATCTCTTATTCAACTTACTTTCACTTGTTAAAGTAAGAATTGAATTCCACTCAATATTATTTACAACTCAATTGAATTTTATTACAATCCAAATCTTAACTTCCGTTAAATGTAGAATCATACCATACTCTTTAATCCACCAATTCACTTGGATTTAATTAAGTAAGAATATAATTTCATTTAATATCATCCATATCTCCATTCATTTCCTTTCAGTTCGATTTCAACTTAATTCAATTACAACTGAATTTTATTCCGATTAATTCAACTTACCTCCATTTACTTAGCTTAAATTAATTTCAATCCACTTTGATTTTGTCTTCCAATTCACATTTAATTTCTATTTTACCATTTCAATCACATTCAAATTTTATTAATTTATTTCTATTAAATTTTCTCAATCCGATTCATCTACATTCTAAATTTTTATTTGCTTCACCAATTTACTTATATTATTATTATTTTCCATCATTAGTTAATTTTAAAAAGTTAAATTTTCAACTTAATCCAAGTTAAATATTTATTTTCAATTTTGACTCCAAAAATTCAATCTCATACTTTTCTTGGTTATATAAGCCATTTTAAATCTTTATAATCTTATTTGTCTATAATACTATCATCCAAACACTTTAATTATATATAATAATTTGCAGAAAATTATTTCTTTTTATATCAAAATATATTTTAGGTAAAATTATTTCATTTACCCGCTTTCGAAAACTATATTGTGACGAATTGTTCTATTCAAGTGTTTAGAAACCCCTTCGGCCCAGTGTTGCAGACTACGCTGACGAAGGTTCATATGCCACTCAATAAATGAATCAACACAATATAAAATCATTTTATATTCACTAACAAATACGCTCTCATATCTATTAATACACTCAAACTCATTCTAGAGTACTAATGACTCTATCTCTAATGAGTAATACCCGCCAGAGCCAAGGTTCTCGCTTAACCTTTCAGCTCTCATACCAAGTGTAAAGGCCCGTAAATCCGTACCCATTTGAACTAACAAAATCCCACAACAGTTCTGTCCAAAGTGGCACAAATGTACGAGTCTTCGGGTAAAAGAAGAAAGAGGTAGAAGAAGAAGAAAATAAAAACAACATCAAAGTCTCACAATCGCAGCGGAACAAAATATAATATATAATAACAGCTTTTAAATTCAAAGAAATCTGTACTGTATACATATACATACATACCATCATCAGAATACAACAAACATCCATACAGAGACAACTCAATATTTGTCCATACACAGCAGAAATAATAGTCAAATACGGAAGTATGCTCTGTCATCAGTTCGTCTCCTGAACTCCTTAGCTTTTAACCTGATCCTGTTTAACTCGGTCTGACACGAGCATTATATAAAACAACACCCGAGTCAGTCTGAAAAACCAGCGTGAGAAATCACACTCAATTGGATTATTATATTTTCAAAAATCCTTTGAAAAACAAAAGCATCTCGTAAGACCACGCCACAAATAAACCTGACGGGTTTTTACCTTACGATAGCCAAAACATTTTTATTATATTCGTCTGATATTATAATAGTGTCTATAGAAAGTAAAATACAATCTAGCTGAAATGCTTCCATCTCACGTTTCAGCAATAGTTGGGCACAATCAAAACCGTACAGGCGCTTATTGGAGATTGGATTCCATACAATGGCCGGGCTACCGGGGTACCGCCCTTCATAGTACCTGGTCTAGATCAGAGTACCGAAGAGCCACCCTAACTCCCCTGCAACACAAGACCGGAACCATACCTTACTGGATAGTCCCAAGCAAGATCACCCCGTGGTTGGCGCGACCAACCACCCACTAAGCCGAAATAAAAAGGGACATCTAGATAGGGGGAACCTTACTCTCTAGTGGGGGCTACCTACGAAGCCTTGCTGCACCTCCCATATTTTAACCATTCCCGGTTGATAAGGCTTGAGGCTAAGCATTACATTTCAAGAACGAGTCACACTTAGAATGCTCATCGTCTCCCTGACGTTGTTCTGAAAGCATTCGTCCATACAAGTTGCCCTGGGTCTGGACAAACCGAATCACCGTCTTCAATTCTTCACGATCTTTATTCGTAATCGTTCAAACCTGATCGAAGGGGTTTTTGGATAATTAAATCCGATCCTGGACTCTTCTAAACGATCAGCGCATTGTCCAATATTGATATTCGGTGATTTAACTTTCAAATAATCTTTCACAAGCAACCATTAAATAATTTTTCCCAAATTATTTATTTCAAATATCCGCCCAGATATTTATTTCTATTCAACCCATTTAAATAAATTTTAAACTCCTTTTTAATTTTCCCATGAAATCGTTTAGATAATTTCTCACACTTTAATTACATTTCGATTTACCCTTTGAAAATATTCTTTATTTTCTTATTCTTTTCTCAAAATCAGTTCACTCTTTTGCTTATAAATTCTTAAACCCGATTGCCCACTTTACTTCGTGAATCTTTATTCCATTTCCAGAAAACTCTTATTTTATACTTTTAAATTGATTTAAGTTTCTTTAACTCCACTTAGAAGATTTTCTCATAAATCTTATTCATTTACTAAAATTTTTATCATCTCAAGAGACTTTATGATTGGATTTTCAAAAAGAAATATTTGAAAACATCTAAGGTTATATAATAGAATAATAATCTTATTTTAAATTATGGTTTGAAGGAAATATTAAATATAAATATTACAATTTATATCAAATTATTGAGAAGACTCAAAGCCGGTTTTAGAAAATTTGAGTGTATAATATATTACTAAGCTTTCGAATGACTAATTTGACATATTTATACTTCATAAAATTTTATAGTAGTAATTTAAAAATATTCACTTAAAATAAGTTTATCATTTTTAGAAAACCCAATATCCACATAGAAATGTCTCTTGTCCAAATTCACACTTATCACCATCAGAAATATTCAACTATTTCCTTCCAACAAATTTCATATCTCAATATAAGTTCATTTTGACTTATCTTTTCCAATATACACTGATATTTCCCTATCTCATCTATAAACTCCATTTGTAAGTTTATAAAATCTCCCTGAGTTCTCCCTTTTTTTTATAAAATAGTTTTATTTAAGAAGTCCATCTTATAATTTATTTATTTATTTATATAAATCTCCATATTACTCTTTAAATAAATTCCATTCATTACTAAATAAAATTTTCCTTTTTATTTCATAATAAAATTTCCTTTATTTCTTAATCGAATTCTTAATTGTACTTCTTAATAACATCTTCTTTTTAATTCTTAATAAATTTCACTTATTGATTACAATAATTCTTCAGGTGTTAGCATTTAAATCTTTCCAAAAACTCAACTTTAACCAATTTCAGTTTATAAGATATCTATATTTCTTTTTCTTCATTCTTTATTTGAAGTAGATTCATTATTTCAATAATTATTTTCTATTGAGTTTTATTTATCTTTGTTAAATTAATTTATTTAATTTATAAATTTCAAACTTCAACTTCAATGTTATTTTACTCTTAATAATTCAATTCACATACCAATCTATATCGATTCATCCATCCAGTCATATCACACATATATAATGAGAAGTAAATACTTTTGAGGAATCGTGTTGGATCCCTCCAATATGTTTCCCTGCGTCCACAGATGTTGCGCAATAACATATCAATGCCACTTCAAAGTGGGATATCACGGTATATGGGTTTATAATATCATTCAGTGAATAAACTATTCTAAATCAACCAAACACATCCAATGAATTAAATTAAACATTTAAATTTTTAACTATGGCATCCAAATGAGTGAGTGAGTCTCACCTTTGCTTTTAATTTGCAATCCTTTCCAATCGTGGCCCGATTTCTTGACTTTTGACCTTATATAAACAATTATATGATTTTATTAATATTTTGAACAAATCGAATGATTAGTTACCGTTTAAATAAATTTATTTTTAATCTAATAATTTAATTTTAACTAATTATTTATTTCAACAAATAATTAAATTTTAAACGAACTCTCGCTTTTTTTTAAAAAAAATCTTTTAGCAACTAAAATAATTAAACAAGTTAGGTTAATCACTATAATTCATTATTTTAAAATAAACTAGCAATATTTCAATGTAGAGGTATATATTTATTTTAATTTTCTTTGTAATTTCTTATACCAAAATGACTTATATTTATTTTAATAATCAAATCTTTATATTTTTATGCTAAAGAAAAATAAATTTATCTCCCTAACGTATAATTCAAATTTACAACAGAAAGTATTTTAACTTCACTGTAAACATTTCCTTCTTTATAAACATTTTAACTTCACTGTAAACATTTTATTTAAATTAAACTAATATCAATCTTAAAATATAAAACTACTTAGCAATTAAAAGATTTTATATATATATATATTTTTTAAAAAAAAAACCAAAACCCTAGTTACTGTAAAATTTTAAATTTCAAAAATTCACAGAGATTGGATAGCAAATCGTACCCATATAAGTACATCGAGCATATTCGTTGTGTTAATTTAAGACAAGATTGCATATCATGTCTTTGGTGACTGTACTTTCATCCGTGATGAGCCATAAACTTTTTTTAACTATTTATTTATAAATTTTCTTGTTTAAAATTCGTCCTATATTTAGCAAAAACTTACTTTTATAGGAGTTCGTTTGCAAATATTTGGAAAAAAACAACAAAATAATTTCTTCAAATGATTTTAAAATGAAAATAAGAATGTTCGTATTTAATTTTGAAAGAAAATGTTTTGAAAGGTAAACTTTATTTTCTGGCCGATTTCGGAGAATTGAATTTTAAGGGTTAAAATGGAAAATAAAAGGTAAAATGTTGGAAAATTAATTCTCATTAAGACTTGAAAAAAAGTATTTGGTAGTATGAAAATTTCGAATGGAATAAATTAAGTTAGAATTTTAGTTGTCCATTTAAACACCTTTTCGTCTACATAATGATTAAAAAGGGCTTTCATGTAAATAAATATTATTCATATTTTGTTTCGTAAATTTAAATGAATTTGACAGAATGATTTATTACTATTTTCAAATTTATTTCTTGAAAACTAAATTTAAATCAATGTTGTTTTAGGATTTTGAATGAAGCAAAAAAAATGAGTTTAATGTTTTTATTTCAAAGCCGAAATTAAATCAAACTAATCAGAAGCCCTTTCATGGATCGACTCCACCATCTCGCTTTATAGCCAACTCACCATCTTTGTTTCCAAAGCCTTAACACCACTTTCTCCATTAGTAAAAATAATATTTTTAGATTCCAATAAACTAAAACAAAATCGCCAAAATCACATCTAGCTTCTGCGTCATCTTCATTAGCCAATAAAACTACTACACATCAAATTGAGTTAAGGACTTCTATGATTCGGGATAGCCTGAACTTGTGTTTATAACATTACATTTAAGCTCTCTTGTTTTCTTCTTCGACAATGGTGAGTTAAACCTTATTATGAACCATGAATTGCATGGTCAATTTTGCAAAAGGTATATCTACCTTTTTACAGGATACATGGAAATAAATTTATTTGTGGAAAATTTTGGTTTTATATTATCTATCTCTTACAGTGCAAAAAACTTAATGGCAGATCCTCTTGGTCTAGCATTTCATTCATTGCCTATGATACGTGTTTGATTGAATGTGTATGGTGCTTGATTTATCCAGAGTCAATGCCAAAATTGGATTAGGAAGGAGAGAAAGAGTCGATATGGGAGGTTGGAGCAAAATTGCTCCAAACGCTCTTTCACAGGTTGACTACCGCGACCGCATCAGTTTTCACCCAAGGTGACCAGTCGACCACTCAGGTCATGACTGGTTGACTGATGGGAAGAGGCTAGGGAAATTTTTATTGGGTCGAACCCAATAACAAAAAATAAAAATATTTATAAATTCATTTAAGTAAATCGAAAAGTCCGAAATTTAATTATAAATTTTATTTCAAATATAAAGTAGATAAAAATTTCAAATTGGAATTATTTTTTTAAAAATAATTTCATATTCAAATTTTGTAACATATATTAGAAATTTTAAAAAGTTGAGAAATAGTAATTTTCAAATATATAAATGCAAGTTTAAATTTAAGATTCATAAAGAATTTTCAAAATAAAATTTCATAATTTTACATTAATTTTAAAAAGGATTTATATTGTTGTTTAGTTCCAATTATGGGCATAATTGTTAAAATGCTTTATAAAGTCGTTAAAATTTATTCCTACATTCAAAAGTAATTTCTAAGTGTTATAGAACATTTACAAAATGTGTATGGCTGGTTTCAATGTTTATTTTATTTAAACTTTACATTTCACATAAGTGATCATCATATGTAAAGTTAATATCTTATTAAATTTGAGAATGTTATAGAATCATCAAAACGACTAGACAAGATGCACCAATTTCTATATAGAAAACTAATGAAATTACCATGCCTTAAATCATATATGAAAAACATAATCTGATTAACACACCATCTAAGATAATGGAATTTTTAGTTAATCCCCATCACGAAAAAGTATTACATGTCATGGCCATGGGTGGAGCTAAACCAGTCCTTTCAAAAGGAGCTGGTGGCTCCATCCTTGCTTTTAGCACAAAAATGGGAACATTTAGAGTGGATAAAAGCACGTTCTTTATTAAGAGGAAACATAAATTGCCGATTTTTCCAACATTATACCTACTAGCCACAAAGGGAACGTTTCATGAAAAAGAAATAATAGGGTGGAATTCATTGTAGGTCAAAGTGAAAGGCTACACAAAAATAGAGATATATGACTCTTACAATGCTAATGCATGATAACCCTAGAGATAAAATAGAGTTGGAGGTGCAATAGCTTTGGCCACACCATAGATTTTGATGCACAACAGCCTTGGAGGCACAATAGCTTTAAGTGTATGATAGCTCTAAAGACAGGACAAGCATAAAAGAACGATAGTCATGTATGTGATAGGTATAGGATGAAGAGTACGACAAGTATAAAAGGCCAATTCTATTTGATTAAATTTGAAAAAGTTTTCTAGAAGATGAATAAAGACATCAAAGACTACGTAGGTAGCCAAGTAGGTAAAAAATCCATTTCTTATTCCACTATTGTATAACTAGGCTTTATAGCTGGTTAACTATTCATTTTGGCATCATTATATGTTGGTTGTGATTCTACTATTTTTGTTCTATTGTATTTAACCCTTGTGTTGGAAAAAAAATTGGACAACGAAAATTGCAATGTGAATTTTGTGCAATGAAGGTAATTTATTCGCTTGTTTAACGTAGTGTAGTTAATAAAAAAATTTGGTTATATTTTGTTGCATGAAAATAATTCTGATGATGACTATAACATGATCAATCTTTAATTTAAGGTCTCGTAGTGGGTGCTGTTATAGGAAAAAAATGGACCAACTCATTTGGGTTGGTTAAAGAAGCGCATCCGTTAGCAATAACTTTTTTGACGCCGATCAAATTGCATTTTGTATTTAACTTAAATTTTGCATTCTCTCATGGAAAAAAATTCAATTGTGCAAATATGTTTTTTGAAAATAGTAGTGATCCTAAAAATAAAATTTTGTCAATATATATGTTTAATGAATTCAATGCATAAACTATACACGTTGTCATTAGATATAATAAAACAATTAATGTATGAGTGGATGTTGTAGCATTAAAATTCTTAACAATTACATGTGTTTCTGGCCAAGCAATTTTGCATCCAATAGCTTCTCCAACGTATGTCATGCTAGCTAGTGGTCTCTACCAAATTGCATTATGGTCCAAAGGAAATATAATTCACAAGCTAATTAGGATCAGTAGAGTGCTACTGTCGATTAACAATTAATGCTTTGCTAACTTTCTAATCACATAACTTGCATTTGATATTTGAACTGTTATATTATGTGAAAAAATATTTATAAAATATTTTTGTATATTAAATTATAAATATATTGAATACATCCAGAATTAAATTTACCATAATGTCATCTTTCACAAGGTGTACCATCATGTGCAAATCAACTCTATCATCCGACGATGCCACAATCATATTCTTAGCTTCTCCAATATGTGAGATCATCTAAGGTGTACCATTTTGTGTGTAAACAACTCTATTAAACTCATTATACTGATTTTGGATGATGGTATGCTTGGATTTTATGTGATGTTAAATGCAAACAAGGTTATTTGACAAATGATTTACACGGTTTTAAGGGTAAAACCGATTATAATGATTTTGTGTACCATGATCAAATTTTATGTTATGTAAAACATAATATCAGAGATCGGTTTTAAATTTTGTAATATTCCAAGCAATGGAAAATTTAATATGCATTTCCTAAGGAAAATATGAATAAATAAGGTTTAAAATTTATTTCGGTTATTTATACAAAAATTAGGACTGGAATTTTTATATGTTATAAAACATATAAAAAGTGAATTGTTGTAATTTTTGGGGATTATGTCTCAGTGATTTACTATGAAAATTAAATTATTTTAGAAGATGGACTTAACTGCTTCATTTGATTTGCTTAATGGAAGAGATTATTTGTTAAATTAATCTTTAACTTAGATATGAAATTATGCGCTAGTTATTTAGGAAAGAAGTTGAAAAGTTTAAGACAATTAGTTAAATGTTTATAAATGGGTAGGTTAGTTACAAATTTATTATTTTAAATAGCATTAATTCAGTCTTCACTCAAAAAAGTGAGTTCCGGCTCTTTCAGGAGCACCTTTTGACTCTGTGCTTCCGTTTTGACTCGGTCAAAACCAACCACGTCGAAACAAACATAGCCGAAACCAACACACAAGGTATCACAAGTGACGCAGCGGATTAACAGAAAATCGATATAACGATGAAAGTGTAGCAATCGGTGGATTGATGAGTACCAAAATGCCCAAATTCGTTGATCCGAAGATGCCGAATTCTAGCTATCTCTAACACATTGATCGCGCACGATACCGTGAAAGAAGATCTTCAATTCTTCAAGCGTTGATCAAGCGCACTTGATTCCGCGAATCGGCTTCAACAATCGTTGATTCGAGCGCACTCGAATAACCGAAAGTGGAGATAGGAGATTACACTCAACTACCAATTTAAGATGAAAGCACACAGCAATCAACAAGAAATTTTATTCAAAAATCAACTACCTAAAAGTTACAACTCACTCCCTATTTATAGAAGTTTCACACCGACCCCAGACCTTAAGTCGTGTACGACTTACGACCCAATTTAAGTCGGCAACGACTTAACACCAAGCACGACTCAACTCATAAAGGCGCGACCTAGTCAGCAGCGGCTCATCAAACACACGGCTTAACCGACGCAACTTCATGCCGACTTACGGCCTAGGCAACGACTTAAAAAAAATACAAACACCTTTACATACTTAGGTCGTATACGACCTAATGACTTCCGACTTAAAGAAAAAAAATTACAACACAGGATTACGACTTAACAACACATGTTAACGGCTTAAACATATAACGACTCAAAAAAAATGAACGACTCCCAACAGCAACGACTTAACATATACGACTCAAAGACTTGCGACTTAACAACCAACACCTGCTCATATGACCGACTTAAGAGCATGCCGACTCAAGCCCCCAATCTTCCTGCGCATATCTCCTCAACGACTTAGTTAGGTCGTGACTGCTTCCTCTTCTGTTAAGTTGTGGCCGACTTAAGCTCTTAAGTCGTAGCCGACTTGAGTCTTTAGGTCGCAGATAACTCAACGCGGCTTCCTCAACTCGTAGCTCCTCTTCCTTAGGTCGGGGCCGACCTAGCTTAACCCATGCATGGTCTAAGCCTTGTGCTACCATAGATCGTGCTGCATCAACAAGTATGGTATTTAGTGGATTGGAGAAAGGCGGAAGGCATGGTGCCATAACCTATGCATCCGATGGGTCGAAATCTTTGTTTTACGTTCAAACGATAAGCGCCTACCTTATTTTGAAAAAAAGCTTTCGAAGGACTCAAAACATATGCTTTCAAAAAGGTCTTCTAAATAGCTTTCGACGAGGGTTTCCATCTTTTTGTCTAAAGTATAAGCTTTCGAATGAGTTCCTTTATTTATAAACTAATGCTTCCGAAAAGGGTGGTTTCGACCTAATCGAAACCCTACTGCCAATCTTATGCCTTTCGAATGTATTGAAGTCATTAGTGCTTTCAAAGGGTAGTTTTGGCATTAAAATTATGCAAGCCACTTCCTAAAAGATTTCGAAAGGGTTCAAGGGTTTCGAAAGTAATGGCTTCGTGTCTATCCTTCAACGTTTTATTTAAATTTTTTGAAGCATTCGAAGGGATGATTCCGAAGCCATCAAGTTTTTCCAGAACAATTTTATGTAAAGATCAATGGTTTCGAAAAGGGTACTTTAATATGCATTCACTTTAACCTAAAAGATAATTTGGAGGAAAAATCTAATGGTTTTGAAAGAGATACTTCCAATCGAAAAGGGTACTTCCATTGGTTTCGAACCTATGCTTCTAAGAGTTAATATGTAATGCTTTGATACTTTCAAAATGTATGTTTTGAAGGTTTTGAAAGAGAAGTTTTGAAAGTGTTTTGAAAGGAATGTTAGTGTTTTGAAAATAATATTTAAATGCTTTCGAAGGAGGTCATTCAAGGGTTCCGAAAGAAAAGTTTTAAGGTTTCAAAAGATTTAGTTTTCAAAACAAATAACTCAATCTCATTTCAAAGAAAAACCATGGAATGATAAATGAGTTTTGAAATGATTTTAAGTATGCAATATTTGAAGAAGTTTTACTTGATTAATAGGTTAAAGGGATTAACCAGGTTTTATATAAAATAATTTCAAGGATATTAAAAAACAAGTGTTGGTATTATTATGTTATTATGTTTTCGTCTCAATATATATATATATATATATAGACACATAAATATATTCACATTATAATGGAACCATAATTATATTTTGGGGAAGGGAAAAATAAATAGCTTGGTTAATCCAGTAGTAAATATAATTTAAGTTGACTCCTGAATAAGTGGAATGTAGGATACCTAAATATTGGTTAAAGAAGTTGTCAAATAGAGAATTTCATAGTAAACCCATGAAAACTATGTTTAAGAAAGTTATTGGTAGGGGCCAATAGGTTCATAGTATACCCATGAAAACTATGATTGGAAAGATTTATTGGGAAGGTCCAATAGGTTTGTAGTGAACCCCTAAAAACTATATCTATGTAAAGTTATTGACAGAAGTCAGTAGCTTCCTTATCAACCTATGAAAACTAGGATAAGAGGGAAGTTATTGAAGTTACCAATAGGTTCTAAGAGAACCCATGAAATAGTAAAGTTATTGGCCGGGGCCAATAGGTTCTTAGCGATCCGATGAAAACTATGAAACCGGACAGGGAGTCCGTAAACATTTAACAGGTTATTAGTCAGCCCATGAAATCTATTAGGTTAATAGTGACCCTAGAAACTATAAATGAGATAGATAGTCAAAATGAATGGGATGAGAAATCTAAAATTTATTTACTTATTCGAAAATCATTATTATATTTTGAATTGTTGTCTTTTTAACCATTGTGGATGTAGGAGCACAATATATGGTTTCATACATCTTTAGGATACTAGTGAGGGGAAAACCCGTTCCGCTAAGTTGCATGGTCTCACTAGATAGCTAAATGGTTTGAGATAGCAGATTATTATTCATATCAGGATTTATGCCTAACTCAAAGTTTATGTACCCTTGAACTCTTTGGTGCTCAACTAATTTTAAGTAGTTTGAGTGTTAAGGTAATCAGGTGCTCCTTAGACAAATAAGCTTCGGAGGCATGCAGGAGGCATGCTCATTAATAAGAGTTCTTTATGTTTTGATTCTTATATGCTTTGGTTGCAATGGAAAAGTTTTTTTGTTGCCTAGTCATACACTTTGATCATCCAAGGGGGAGTCTTAATATTTCTCTCTTAGCATATGCTGTAATAATTATTTTTCATCTGAACGTGCTTCTCGTGTTGGGCTTATAAAATGTACTTGAAATGTTTTAAAGTGGAAATATGAAAGTTGTTTGATGATTTTAAATTTTTTACAGATCCATGTGTTTCTGTTATATCAATGTATCTAACATCACCGTATTTGGTGATTGATGATTAATAACTATGGATGACTGCCTCCGTAGCCGTTAGTTTTGGACCTCCAACTGGGTGATGCTACATGTTGGTATCAGAGCATAGGTTTATGAAACATAAAAGAAATATAAGCGAAAAATATTTTTCAAAACATAATATAATGAATTAGAAAATAAGATCAGGGTTTGGGAAAATGCTATGGTAACATATGTGTATTTGATATATAGGAATATATATGGTTACGTATTTCCCGCTCTTAGACCGTTCTTTTATATCTTACTAAGGCTCGCATGTAGATTTACATGAAACAAGATATGGAGGCAAGAAATCAAGGAGGAAATCTTGATGGAGGAAGCACCACAAGCAATGGTAATGCTCGACCCAACAGGAGGAACTCAGGTCCACAGGCTAATTGTAACCAAAAATGCTGATTGCGATGTGGGTGCAGGAAATCCACCAGCAGATATGGGGATGATGTATCAGTTCTTCATCAATCTAATGTAAGCAGGAGCAGCTACTGGTGTTGCTGGAAATGTTGGAGGAGCTAATCTTGTAGCTCCCGTTTGGAATAATTATGCTAAGATGAGCAGAGATTACACAGTCTTGGTGGCAAGCTGTTTATAGTAAAGGGAGATTCCATAGAAGTGGGGAATTGGTTGTTGCATTGTGAGAGAATATTTGCTAATTTGGGTTTAGAGGATGAGCAGAAGAGGAGGTTGATCTCTAGGCAGTTGCAAGGGTCAGGCTTCATTAGTGGAATAGTTTATTACTAGAGTTTCGAAGGAAGAATTGGCTTAGGTAGATTTCAGAAGTATATTTGAGTAAAGGATTTTGTTTGAGATTGGCAAGTTGGCGTTGTTGAGAAAATTTACGGATCTAGTACAATGATAGATGTCAGTAATAGAGTATGCAACTAAGTTTGATAAATGTTCCCAATATGGGTAAGCTACTATAGATACTGTCATCATGAGAAATGAGAAATTTATTAGAGACTGAGGCCCGAGATTTCCAGGGCAACCCTACCACATCCCCGCGATCCTAGTAACGTAGTTGTGGAAATGAAAATCCGCCATGGGGAGATACTTGCTATTTGTACTAGAGAGAGGCCAATTGAAATCCAAGGTTCACGGGAAAGAAGAGAAAGTTCTTTAAGAAGAAGGGATATGCTACCAAGAAGGCAAAAGGTAACTTAGTTTGTTTCAAGTGTGACAAGAAAAGTCATTATGCACATGAGTGCCGATCAGGCAAGTGGAAGAAGGCCGTAGATAAGAAAAGTGTGAAGTGCTTCAACTGCGATAAATTTGGGTATTACAATAACAAGTGCCCAAAACCACTTAGAGCCGACAAGGGGAAGGTCTTTGTTATTGGACCATCGTCAACTATGCCAACTGTAGCTGATAAAGGGAAGACTCTAATGGATGGTACGCTTTTGATTCAGAGTATACCAACTAGGTTAGTATTTGATACAGATGCATCACATTCACTTATATCTTAGTGTTTGGTTGAAAGATTATGGTTAGAACCCACCTAACTAGTTACTTCCTTAAGGGTTGTGAATCCAATAGGAGCGAATGCAACTCTAGGGTTTAGATGTGACCGGTTAGAACTTGATTTGCTAGATCATAAGTTTGCATGCAGTCTGTATGTTTTTGATTTCATAGATCTTAAGATCATTTTTGGTACGGATTGGTTGGGTGAGTATGAGGCTAGGATATTTTGCCAGGATAGGGGGATATCGCTAAGACACCTTGATAGTCATAACCAAATCATAATTTCAATGGACAATTCTAATCGAAATGTTTTTCTATGTTAAGTGCTATGGAAGTGAGAGAAGAGTTAACCAAATTTCTAGTAGCATGAGATTTTATAGACGTCTCTGAGCTGGTAACAGAATTACCACTAGACGAGCTATTGAGTTTTTGATAGATCTTGTGCTAGGAGTTGAATCTGTGAGTGGACAACCTGGCATGATGATACCAACTGGGATGGAATTGAAGGTGTAGCTAGTGGATCTTGAAGGAACGAACTTTATTAGACCCAATAGTTCATCTTAGGGAACGGCCACGATGTTTATGAAGAAACCAGATGGGTCGTTGAGGATGTGCATCGACTATCGTAAGTTGAACAAGAGGATGATTAAGAATAAGTATCCTTTGCCAAGAATAGAAAATCTATTTAATCAGTTGTGTGGAGCAAGAGTGTTTTTCCAGTTGAATTTGGCGACAGGTTTCCATCATTTAAGGATTGTAGAGAACGGTATTACTTTGAGAGCATTTCGAACTAGGTATGATTCGTATGAGTGACTATATGCCATTCGAGTTAATGAATGCTCCTACATTCTTTGTTTAATTGATGAGCCAAGTCTTCCGAGAGTACTTGAGAAGGTTTGCGTTGGTGTTTATAGATGACATTTTAGTGTAGTCTAAGGATAAGAGAGAGCATAAGGATCATCTTAGAGTGGTACTTGAGACGCTATGGCAGCATTAGGTGAAGGCGAAGTTTACCAAGTGTCATTTTTGGAAGAAAGAGATTAAGTTTCTTATTTACGTGGTTTTAGAGAAGGGCTTGTCAGTCGATCTAGATAAGATTGAAGCCGTTAAAATTGGAAGAGTCCAAAGACGGAGATTGAGATCAAAAGTTTTCTTAGACTTGTGGCTATTACCGAAGGTTCATTAAGGACTTCTCGTGGATAGTACACCTTTGACTAAGTTAACCAAGAAGGATGTGAAGTTATTCTGGTCTAAAAAAAGTAAGGAAGCATTCCTTAAGCTAAAGCATTTACGGACTAACACACCTGTATTGGTAGTTCTAGTCGAAAAACGAGGGATGATGTTGTATATCAATGCATGTGGAAATGGATTGGGAGCTATATTGATGTAGAAAGGTCAAGTCATTTGCCTATGCTTCACGAGATCTTAGATCGCAAGAAGTGAGATATCCTACTTATGATTTAGAGTTGGCCGAGGTGATCTTCGCATTGAAGATATGGAGACATTATCTCTAAAAGGAGAAATCTGAGCAATGCACAGATTATAAGTCGTTATGGTATTTATTATTTTAGAATGAGTTTAATATGAGACAGCCGAGGTGGCTGGAGTTATTGGCTGCTTATGTTTTGTTATGGAATATACACCTGGGAAAGGAAATAAGGTAGCTGATGCTCTTAGAAGAAGACATGAGAATGTGGCGTTAGCTCTGTTGGCAGAATGAAAGGATTTAGAATCTTCGACTGCTTGTAATGTGCAATTGAGATCGATTGCTAGTTCTAGGCAAAGCACCACCATGTTGTCCTGTTAGAAGTTCGACTAGTGTTGATCCAAAGGGTTGCTTCGAAGCAGAAAGAGGATCCAGTATTAGCTGAGTAGAGGGCTTGAGGTGGGATCAAAGATCAGTGATCTAAAGGATTTTAGCCTCGAATAGAGTAGATAGTTGAGAAAGAAGGGATGGTTCTGTGTTCTAAATGTGGAGAACTTAAGGAAAGAAGTTCTTGGAGAATGTCATCTGTCCAAGTTTTCGATTCATCCTAGAGGGACCAAGATGTATCGAGATATGAAGAGAAGCTTCAATTAGGAAGGCATGAAAAGGGATATTGGCTTATGGGTTAGGCATTGTACAAACTGTCGACAAGTGAAGGTCGAACATCAAAAGCCGAGTGGGTTGCTTCATCCTTTAGAGATTCCTGTTTAGTAATGCCGATGTCCATGGATTTTATACATGGGCTGCCGAGGTCAAATAGTGAAAAATGAAAGTATATGTGTCATAGTGGATAGGTTGACATAGAGTGCCCATTTCATTCTAGTTAAGTCAACCAGAACGCTCCTGTTTTTGCTAAGTTGTTCAGGAAGAACATAGTTAGACTAATGGAATTCCTAGTAGTATGTTCAGCGATAGAGATGCTTTGTTCACTACTGAATTCTGGAAGAGTCTACAGGATGTATTATACCATGCTTAACATGAATACTGGATATCACCCTTAGATTGATGAGTAGACAGAGAGAGTCAATAAGGTACTCGAGGATTTACTGAGAGCTTGTGTATTGGACTTTAATGGATCTTGGGAAGATCACCGATATTTATTGAGTTTTTCAATAGTAATAGTTACCAGACTAGTATAGGAATGGCACCTTTTGATGCTTTGTATGGAAGGCCATGCAAATCACCGGCATGTTGATTGGAGACTGGAGACAGTTTAGTCTTAGGTCCATATTTGATTAGAGAGGCGTTAGAGAAGATTGAGTTAATCCAAGAAAAGATGAAGAATGCTCATTCAAGACAAAAGATTTAAGGAGATAAGAGGTGTAAAGACCTAGAATTCTCGATTGGAGATAGGGTTTTCATTAAGGTATCACCAATGAACGGTGTGGTATGATTTGGGAAGTCAGGGAAACTAGCATCACAATGTGTTGGTCCATTCCACATTATAAAGAGAATTGGAAAGCTCGCATACAGAGTAGAGTTGTCGAGTAGTATGGAAGATGTCCATAATGTATTTCGTGTATCATCTTCGTAAATGTGTGCATGATCCACAGACTACTATTCCTCCGACAGGGTTGGAAGATTTGATAGTAGAGCCTAATTTGACATTTGTTAAACAACAAGTCCAGGTTGTGGCTAGAGATGAGAAAAGATTGAGGAATAAGGAAACCAAGTTAGTGAAAGTTCAGTGGAGCAACAACGAGAATGACTGTACTAGGGAGACAGAAATAAGGATTAGAGATACCATCCTGTTCCGCTTTGATGGAATGTCTATATTAGATTTATATAGATTTTTGCTAGTTAATCAGGCTAGTACGGTTGTTAGGAGTCATTACAGATGATTGCTATGTTTAGTATTTAGTCCTTACTAAATTTCGAATTTCGAGGATGAAATTCTTTAAGAAGGGAAGCCTGCAACACCCTTAAGTTTTAATAACATTATTCAGGATATTTAATTAGATAAATTAAATTAAATAATGTAAATAATTAGAGTGATAAGGAATTTAAATTTGAAAATGAATTAAAAGCCCGTGCTTAATTATCTAACTGGGCTTATAAGTGGCTTATATGTTAATTAACTAAAACAAAGGTATTGGGGTAATTTCCACCCACATTTCTATCACTCTTATATTCACGTATCACTCTATCTCACGTTGAATTTCTAAAAAACATAAAACATAAATGCAAACAAACGGTTAGAGCCGGCCATTGCTAGGAGGAAAGAGGAGAAACCCAAAGCCAAGAAATTAAAGCAAGGGAATTAATCTCAATCAAAGCTCGAAGTCTTTATCCTAATCAAGGTGAATAATCTAAACCATCTATATTTTGTTTTTACAATCATTTGATTTTTGGGTTTAAGATTAAACTCATTATAATGATTTTGGATGATGATATGCTTGGATTTTATGTGATGCTAATTTAAAATAAGGTTATTTGATAAATGATTTACATGATTTTGTGGGTAAAGCTGATTATAATGATTTTGTATGCCATGAGAAAATTTTATGTTATGTAAAACATTATATTAATTTTTGAAATTTTCCAAGCTATGGAAAATTTAATATGAATTTCCTAAAGAAAATACGAATAAACCGAGTTTAAAATTAATTTCGGTTATTTAATAAAGAAATAGATTCTAGAATTTTTATACGTTAGGCAACATATTGAAAGTGAATTTCTGAAATTTTTGGGGATTTTTCCTAAGTGATTTGCTATGAAAATTAAATTATTTTACAAGAAGGATTTAATTGCTTTATTGGTTTTCTTTGATGGAAGGGATTATTTGTTAAATTAATCTTTGATTTAGGTCAGAAATTATGCAGTTTTTATTTGGGAAATAATTTTAAAAGTTTAAGGCAACCAACTAAATATTTACAAAAGGGCGGGTTAGTTATAAAGTTATTACTTTAAATAGCATTAATTCAGTCTTTCTTCAGAAAAGTGGGTTCCACCTCTTCCAGAAGCACCTTTCGACTCTATGCTTCTGCTTTGACTCAGTAGAAACCAATCATGCCAAAATAAACACAGCTGAAATCAATACACAAGATATCATAAGTATGGTATGCAGTGGATTAGAGAAAGGAGGAAGGCATGGTGTTAGAACCTGTGCTTCCAATGAGGTTGAAACCTTTGTTTTACTTTCAAATGATAAGCGTCTGCCTTGTTTTAATAAAAGCTTTCGAAGGAGTTGAAACATATGCTTTTGAAAGGTTCTTCAAAATAGCTTTCGAAGATGGTTGCCATCTTTTAGTTTAAAGTATAAGCTTTCGAATGAGTTCCTTTTTTATAAAACAACGCTCTCAAAAAGGGTGGTTTCGACCTAGTCAAAACCTTGCTGCCAATCTTATGCCTTTCGAAAGTACTGAAATCATTAGTGCTTTCGAAAGGTATCTTTTGCTCTAAAATCTTACTAAGCCACTTCCTAAAAGCTTTCGAAAGCGTTCAAGTGTTTCGATGGCAATGGCTTCAAAAGATGTTTCAAAGCTACCCTTCAATATTTTACTAAAATGTTTTAAAGCTTTTGAAGGGATAGTCCCGAAGTCATCATGATTTCCCCAAACAATTTTATGTAAAGATAAATGATTTCGAAAGGTGTACTTTCATATGTATTCACTTTGATCCAAAAGATAATTTTTAGGAAAAACCCAGTGGTTTCGGAAGAGATACTTCAAAAAGGTTTCGAAAGGGGTACTTTCATTGGTTTCGAAGCTATGCTTCTAAGAGTTAATATGTAATGCTTTAATATTTTCGAAAGTTATGTTTTGAGGGTTTCAAAAGAGATGTTTTTAAAGTGTTTCGAAAGGGATGTTAGTGTTTTGAAAAGAAGATTTAAAAGCTTTCGAAGGAGGTCATCCAAGGGTTTCAAAAGTAAAGCTTTAAGATTTCGAAAGCCTTAATTTTCAAAACAAATAATCCAATCTCATTTTAAAGGAAAATCATTGCATAGAAAAAGAGTTTTGAAATCATTTTAAGTATGGGGTTTTTGAAGAAGTTTTTCTTGATTAATAAATTAAATGGATTAATCATGTTTTATGTAAAATGATTTCAAGGATATTTAACCACAGGTGTTGGTATTATTATGTTATTATGTTTTCTTCTTTATATATATATTCACATTATAATGGACCCATAACTATATTTTGGGGAAGGGCGAAATAACCAGCTCGGTTGACCCAGAAGTGAATATAAATTAAGTTGACTCCTTAATGATTGGAATAACATCCAGGAGGTTAGATAGACGAAGATGTAGGATGCCTAAATATTGATTAAAGAAGTTGTCAGATAGACAGGTCATAGAAAACCCATGAATACTATATTTAGGAAAAGTTATTGGCAGAGGCCAATAGGTTCATAGAAAACCCATGAGAACTATGATTAGAAAGAGTTATTGGTAGGGACCAATAGGTTTGTAGTGAACCCATGAAACCTATATTTGGATAAAGTAATTGACATAAGTCAATACGTTCCTGGTTAACCCATGAAAACTTGGATAAGAGAGTAGTTATTGGAGTTAAGAACCTTTGAAATAGTAAAGTTATTGGCAAGGGCCAATAGGTTCTTAATGATCCCATGAAAACTATGAAATCGGACATGGAGTCCATAATTATTAAATAGGTTATTAGTTAGCCCATGAAAACTATTAGGTAATAGTGACCCAAGAAACTATAAATGAGATAGACATTTAAAATTAATGGGGATTGGAAATCCAGAAATTGATTTACTAGTTTGCATATCATCATAATATTTTTAATTGCTATTTATTTAACTGTTGCGAATGCAGGAGCATAATATATAGTTTTATAAAGTTTTAGGATACTGGTGAGGTGAAAACCCATTCCACTAAGGGCATGGTCTAACTAGATATCTAAATAGTTTAAGACGGTAGATTATTACTCGTACCAGGCTTTATGTCTGACTCGAAGTTTATGTTTTCCCCTTAAACTCTCAGGTGTTCAATTGATTTTGGTTATTTTAAGGGTTAAGGTTTTTAGGTTCTCTTTAGACAGATAAGTTTCCGGAGGAGTGCATGTGGCAAGCTAGTTAATGAGGGCTCTTTGTATTTTGATTCCGCTATGTTTTGGTTATAATAGAAAAGTTGTTTTATTACCTAGTCATATACTCTGATCATTTAAGCGACATCTTCATATGCCGCTCTTTGCGTATGTTGTAATAATTATATTTTATATGAACCTGGTTCTCGTGTTGGGGTTATATGATGAACTTGAAATGTTTTGAATTGGAAACGTGAAAGCTGTTCGATGATTTTAAATTTTTATATATCTATTTTTTTTCTATTATATCAATGTATCTAACATTATCGTATTTCGTCACAAATGATTAATAACTATGGATGACTGCAACATCCGTAGTTGATGATTTTTGGCCTCCAAGTGGGGGATGTTACAAGCTGGTATCAGAGCATAAGTTTATGAAACTTAAAAGAAATTTAAACCTAAAAGATTTTTCAAAACATAATCCAGTGAATCAGAAAATAAGATCGGGGTTAGGTATAATGCTACAATAACGTACATATATTTTGTACTTATATTCGATATATAGCATATATATATATTAGTACATATTCCCTGCTCTGCTTTTGTATATTACTAAAGCTCATATGTAGATTAACAAGAAAGAAGATATGGAGGCAGGAAGCGGAAGAGGAAATCTCAATGGAGGAAGCACTACAACCAATGGAAATGCTTGAACGACCAGGACGAACCCGGGTCGGTGGGCTAATGCTAACCAAAATGTTGATGCCAATGTGGGTGCTAGAAATCCACTAGTAGATATGGGGACGATGTGTCAGTTCTTCGTCAATCTGATGCAAGTAAGAGCTACTGCTAGTGTTGCTGGAAATGTTATATACAAATCAACTCCTAGTTTAAGAAAGTATAGAACAACAATGTTGATATAAATAAAAAAAGGACAAAACATTAACTGGTATAACAACTATATCGATTCAACGCATGCGTCATAGCACGCGTGAAGCACCTGTGAATTGTTTTTCTACAAATCATATATGTTTAATCAAATTTTTACGTTGAAATAAAGTGCCACTAGTTTTAGATTTTATGTGTAAGGTGCGACATATGATTTTTCGTTTGTTTCTATTTTTATTTCTATTATTAACTAATGAAGAATGAATTTCTAAAGAAAATTTATTTGTTAGATCCTATTTTTAAATGATATGTTTTGATATGATCATATTTTCATAGAAGAGTTTTGAATTGGTGAAGAAAGTTTACTTACTAGACCGTATTTTTAAGTAACATTAAAATTTGATTTGGTAATATTCGTAGAGTGGCACTTTAAATTAGTAAAACAAGTTTATTTGTTCAATCATATTTTTAAGTTATAGTGGAATTTTGATAATATCAGTGGAGGGGCATTTTTGATAGTTCACGCTGACACCAAGAACGAGTAACCCCAAAGGTATTACAACCATTATCAAAGAAGATAATATAAATACTTGTTCAGACATAAATCGTACTTGCCTGATATCTATACATATGTTTAGTTACAAGCAACGTTTATCAGCAACATTGCAAGCATTCTGACAAATCATTTTTGATTCTAAACAAACATGTTTGTTCATTTACACTCATAAAGTAATATTTGTTGTATTCAAACTTTATCAGTGAGAAAATGAGTTAATGCTGAACCACTTATCCTACAAATGCCTGTATTATAGTTAATGATGATTTGATTTATTTTTGGATTTCATATCATCGTTTACCTTTTAATTTTCATAATTTTATTCCCACACTAAGATAGAATGTTCTTTAGAAGTTCAAAATTACACCTAAGTAAATCATTTTGTTTGTGTCCTGTGAAACCAAGAGAGATTACCACATGTAGTATGCTAAAAATAAAGTTGTTGAATACTATTTAATACAATAGATTATTGGTACTATACTAATCTCCACTTCTTTAAATTTTGTATTAATACTAATTATACACATGCTTACTGTCATAAAATAAGACTATAAGACCCCTAAAAGAAATTTCATAAAGTTAGATATTGTTATTAAGGACATATGCTTTGTAGCGGGAATTCTAACTCGAGACCACTCAAATCAAAAACCCAAAGCATAGTGGAAAACGAGATCAGGGCAAGAAGTGCAAAGACAACCAATCAATATGTCAATCCAATTCTCAATCAAATCAAAAACCTACCAAAATCAGCAAACAAGTAATAGAGAACCAAAGCAATAACGATAAAATAAATCACACGCCGATTTATAGCGGTTCCACTAATGTCTTGTTAGTGTACGTCCAGTTTGATAGAGGGCCTTAATTAATACCAATGAGAAGAGTACAAGAGATTGATTAAAATGATCGATAATCAAATTGAATAGATTTGTGGAGAAGAGAATTGAAGAAAACTGGGTTTAGATAAACCTTAGTTAATGGAAGATAAAACCCTTAATTAAACCATAACAGTCGCTTTCGTCTCTGAATCCTAAAAATAGCTTATATAGGAGAGTTGAAAATCTAGGAAATATTCCAAAACTGCCCCTCCAAATTTCACAAATCATCACATCAAGCCAGGACTGAAAAATAAGCTGAAAATCGTTATGGACATCTGTCATTTTATGACAAACATCTGTCATATATTCCAGGAAAACATTTCTTAAAACCACAGATGTCTGTCCCAAAGTGACAGACGTCTGTGCCAAGCCTTGGGTTCCAAGCCCTGCTATCATATATGCCAGTCACTTTATGATAGGTGTCTATTGCTAACTCTAGCCACAGCGCTCCACCTTCATCACCATATCTCCCTCAACCGAGATCTGATTTGCGAACTGTGTTCTCCGTCACCAAGCCTTTTGTTCAAACCCTATGAAATATTCAAATGTTAATTTATTTAAAGTGCAGTTTTATTAATTAAGTTTTCAAATAAGCAATGAAAACCACTTTTGTGATGTTTCACTTTTTTTAGCATGAATACAATTCATAGTAATGGTGTTATTCTCTTTGATCACATTAGTAAGAATGGCTATGTACCTACTGTGTAACTTCCTAATTTTTGATAACATTATTTAGGAGATTTAATTAGAATAAATTAAATAGAATAATGTAAAGTGATAAGGGAATTGAGATTGGTAAAAACAATTAGTGGTCGTGCTTATTTAAAATGAATGGAGTTATAAATGATTAAGTATTAGTTAATTAATCATAAGGGCATTATGGTCATTGCCGCCCACATTCTCCACCTTTATTCTATTATCCTTTGGCCATACACGTTCATTTTTACCATAAGAAAATTTTAAAATGTAAGAAAGAAAAGGGAGTTGACCATTAGGAAGAAGAGAAGAAGGGAAGACAAAAATATAAAGCTTTCAAGCTAGAAGAAATCAATCTCAATCAACCTTCAATTTCCATATCCAATCTAAAGTGAATAATAATTACTACATCTCTGTTTGGTTTCTATAATCATATGTTTTTTTATTTAAGGGTAAATTCTTTTTTATGATATCTTGGATGATGATATGCTTGATTTTAAATTATATGGTTTAAAAAAGATTGGTTAAAAGAGGATATGCACGGTTTTAAGGTAAAACCAAGGTTAATTGATTTTTAAATGCCATGGAAAAATTATTTGTTCTGGAAAACATGATTTTGGAGTTGGGTTTCAATTTTTATAATTTTCCAAGCCATGGAGAATTAATTATGAATTTTCAAAGGAAAATATGGTGTTGGGGTTTATAAATTTATATTGGAAAATATATTATGAATTTGGGTCTGAAATTTTGAGATGTTAGATAAAATGATTAAAGTGATTTCTGAAATTTTTGGAGATTTTTACTAAGTGATTACGCATGAAAATTAAATTATTTTGAAAGGACCTAAATGATTTAATTGCTCTATTGCTTGGAAGTGCTTAATTGTAAAAGTTATTCATTTTTTCGATCAGAGAAAATGCGACAAAAATTTGTAAAATGATTTGAAAGTTTATGATAGCCAATCAAGTGTTTACAAGTAGGCAAGTTAGTTACAAAAAGTTTACTTTATTTGGGAAAACAGCCTTTTGCTCAGAAATGTAGGTTCTGCCTCCTTTAGAAGGACCTTTCGACCCAAAGCTTTCCCCTTCGACATTGTCGAAACCAATACACTTGGTATAACTTAGCTGTTACGTAACTGATTAAGAAGACAGATGGTAGGATGTCAAAACATTGCTTTTGATGGGGTTGGTTCTTTTGTTTTATTTTGTTTTAAAAGAAAAGCGCTTACCTGTCTATAAAAGGGTTTCATTATAGTCAAACCTATGGTGGTGAAAGGTATTTCAAAAGAAGCCTTTGGAAAATCTGTCGCCTATATTTTAAAGAAGTAGCTTTCGAATGAGTTTCTTAGATTTTATTTGAAGCTTTTGGAAGGGGTAGTTTCGACCAAGTTGAAACCCTTCTTAGAATCGATGCCTTTCGATGGTATTGAAGACATGAATGTTGTTAAAAGGTACTGTTGTTTTTTTAAAAAATATAGGTCACTTCCTACTGCTTTCGAAAGGAGTCAGGGTTTCAAAGGGATTGCTATTGAAAGGGTTTACGACGCCAACCTTCAATTGTTTTACCTAGATGTTTAGTGCTTTCGAAAGGATAGTTTCGACACCATCATGATTCCCCAATACGTTTTGAAACAAAGAATGGTTCCGAAAAAGATGTTTTAGCTTATGTTCACTTTGAATCAATAATGTTATTTTAAAAATAAACCCAGTGGCTTCGAAAGGTATACTTTCAGTGGTTTCGAAGGGTAACCTTTAATGATTTTGAAAGGGGTACTTTCAAATGGTTTCGAAGCTATGCTTATATATTTATATGATAATACTTTAACACGGTCAAATGGTTTCAAAAGAAAGGTTTTAAAGTATTCGAAAGGCAGGAGGCTAATGTTTTTAAGTTGATTTTTAAGCTTTCGAAGGAGGTCATCCTATGAGGTTGGAAGCAAGGTTTCGAAAGGGTCGAAAGGCTTTTGAAACCCAAACTCAAATTTTTGAAGTAAAACTCCATGGTTAAACAAAGGAGTTTTCAAACGACTTTAAATATGTAATTCGTAGAAGTATCGCCTTGATAAGAATATAGGTTTAGTTGATTAAGTATGTTTTATATGGTATGTATTTCCATGACCTTAAACCCACAGGAGTGGTATTGTTAAATTGTTATGCCTGCTTCTTCAAATGTGAATATGTTCACAGGATGAAAAACCTATAACCGTATTTTAGGGGTATAGGGGTAGCAGAACTAGCTAGGTTAACCCTATAGTGAATATGAATTGATTAAACTCCTGAATGAATATAATTGCATCCAGCGAATCAGGGAGACCATAATATAGGATGCCTAAAGCTTGAAGTTGTCCGGGAGATAGGTTCATAGTAAACCCATGAAAACTATGTATTAAGGATAGTTGGCTAGGGCCAATTGGTTTATAGTGAACACATCAAAATTATATCTTGATTAAGAATTGACATTAGTCAAAAGATTCTTAGTCGACCCATATCGGATTAAGAATTGACGTCATTCAAAAGGTTACTAGTCAACTCAAGAAATATAGGATAAGAAAGAATTTAATCGAGTTATCAGTTGGTTCGTAATCAACCCATGTAAATTAGGATAAGAAGGGTGTTACTGGGTAAATCCATTGGTTCCTAGCCAACCCATGAAAACTAGGATAAGAGATGAGTTATTAGAATGACCAATAGGTTCGTGAGGACCCATGAATTTGTTAAGTTAATTGGAAGGGGCCTATAGGTTCTTAGTGATCCCATGAAAACTATGAAATAAAATAGGGTGTCTCTATATTACGAAAGGTTATTAGTAAAGCCGTGAAAACTAATAGGTTAATAGTGACCCTAGAAACTATAATTATGATAGGGAGTCAATTAAATCAGAGATGGGAAACCCAAATTGTTTATAAGTATGCATACCATCATAATATATTGAAATTTTATGTTTTAACCATTGTGGATGCTGGAGCATAATATATGGTTTTACAAATGTTTAAGGATACTAGTGAAAGGAGAACCCGTTCTACCAAGCGGTGTGGTCTCACTAGATATCTAGAAGGATTGAGATGTTAGATTATTATTCATACCAAGCTTTATATCTAACCCAAAATTTTTATTTTCCCCTTAAACTCTCGGGTACTAAATTGATTTTGAGTTGTTTAAGGTTTAGGGTTTTCAGGTTCTCTTCTAAACTGAATAAAGCTTCCAGAGGCATGTAGGAGATAATTAGTAATTTAGAGTTATCTTTTGCCATTCTGTATTTTGGATGTAAAGGTCGACTTATATGCCTTATTGTGTACTCTGATCAACCAAAGGGGCATTTTTATATGTCGCTCATGGAGTATGTGTAATAATTATATTTTTTGAACGTGGTTAACGTTTGTGGGATTTTCTAATGAACATCAAAGGTTTTAAATGGAATGTGGAAATGGGTTTTTGAGTTGTTAAAGTTTTTTCCATATTCTTGTAAGCTGTGTATCAATGTATCTAGCACAGTCGTATTTGGTCACAGAGAATTAATAACTATGAATGATTGCAACATTAGTAGCCATTAGTTTTGGACCTCTAAGTAAAGGGATTTTACAAGTTGGCATTAGAGCATAGGTTTATGAAACTTTATAAGAAAAGTTAAACCTAAAAGATTTTTTTAAAACATAATCCAATAATTCAGAAATATGATCGGGATTTGGGCTAACGCTTTAGTAAAGTTCTTGTAATTGATATGTAGGTATATATCTAAGTGCATGTTCCCCTCTCTTTTTGACCGTTCTTCTATATTTTACTAGGGCTCCATATAGATTTACGAGAAAGAAGATATGGAAGTAGCAAAAGGAAGAGGAAATCCTGGTATAGGAAGCACCACAACCAACGGAAATGCTCGACCTAATACCAGGAGGCACCAAGGTCGACATGCTATTGCTAACCCACATGTGAAGCCAATGTGGGTGCTAGAAATCCGTCAGTAGATGTGGGGATGGTTTATTAGTTATTGTCTTATCTTTTGCAAGCTGGTAATGTTAGAGGAGATGATCTAGTGGCTCAAGTTGGGTATAATTATGCTATGCTGAGCATAGACTACACCAGTCTGGGTGGAAAGCCATTTGTTGGAATGGTACAGATGCTGTTGAGGTTGGGAATTAGCTTTTGAGCTATGTGGGATCATTACTGATTTAAGCTTGGACGATGGGGACAATAAGAGGCTTGCCTCTATGTAGTTGCAAGGGGTAGCGCTCCACTGGGGAATAGTGTGACTGCCGAAGTTTCGGAGGAAGGGCTTGCATGGGATGATTTTAAAAGGAGATTTAAGCAGAGGTTTTTATCTGAGGTTGCGTAATTGATATTGATGAGAAAGTTCACGAATCTTGTTCGGGGAGATATGTTAGTAATCAAGTATGCTGCTAAGTTTGACGATATATCTCGATATGGGTATGCCACTATAGACACTGACATAAGAAGGAATGAGTTGTTCATTCGAGGACTGAGACCGAAGCTAGCTAGAATGACTATGACATATGTTAGAGAGCCTCGTAATGTAGTGGTGGAGATGGTCATTCGCTATGAAGAGATGCTTGCTGTGTCCATTAGGGAGAAGCCAGTACCAGTTTCCTCAGGGAAAGAAGAGGAAATTCTTTAAGAAGAAAGGATCCTAGAAAGGGGATGATGCTAAGAAGGCGAAGGCTAATTTAGTGTGCATGAAGTGTGATAAGTAGGGTCATTATGCTCACGAGTGCAGAGCTGGCAAAGGGAAGAAACCTATAGATAAGAAGAATGTGAAATGCATCAACTACGACCAAGTTAGGCATTATAAGAACAAGTGTCTAGAGCTAGTCAGGGCGGATAGAGGAAAGATTTTTGCTTTTGGACCGCCATCTTCTTCTAGGCCTGCTACAGCAAAGAAAGGATAAACTGTGTGGAAGGACTCTTTTATTTCAGAGTATACCAGTTTGGGTACTATTTAATACCTGTGCATCACATTCATTTTTATCACAATATTTGGTTGATAGGTTATGCATAGAACCCACATGCCTTGTTACTTCCTTAAGGGTTGCAAATCCAATAGGAGGGCGTGCAACTCTAGGGATGAGATGTGACTAGCTAGAACTTGATTTGTTAGGTCATAAGTTTGCAAGCAGTCCGTAAGTTTTTGATTTCGTAGATTTCGGGATGATTTTTGGTACAGATTGGTTGGGTAAGTATGAGGCTAGAATTTTTTCCAAGATAGGAAAATATCGTTAAGACACCTAGTAGGAGTGTTTGTGCTTTGTTAAGCGCCATGGAGGTTGGAGAAGAGCTTAGTCAGTTTCGGGTTGCAAGAGAGTTTGCCATTGTCTTAGAGCTGGTTACGGTATTACCATATAAACGGGCTGTTGAGTTTTGGATAGATCTTGTACTGGGAGCTGAACCTATGAGTAGACCACCTAGCAAGATGACACCGATAGAGATGAAGCAGTTGAAGGTGCAGCTAATGGATCTGGAGGGAAGAAATTTTATTAAACCAAGCAGTTCACCTTAGGGAGTGGCCATGGTGTTCGTGAAGAAACAAGATGGGTCGTTAATGATGTGGATCGATCCACGTAATTTAAACGAAAGGAAGATCAAGAATAGGTACACTCTGCCGAGGGTAGATGACCTGTTTGATCAGTTGAGTGGAGCCAGAGTGTTTTACCGATTGGATTTGGCGACGGGGTTCCATCAGTTGAGAGTGGCAGAGGATAGCATTACATTGATAGCATTTCAGACTAGGCATGGTTCGTATAAGTTGTTGATGATGCTATTTGGATTGATTAATGCACATGCTTTCTTCAAAGATTTGATGAACTGGGTTTTCCGAAAGCATTTGGATAGGTTCGTGTTGGTATTCATAGATGACATTTTAGTGTACTCGAAAGATGAAAGAGAGTTTGAGACTCATCTTAGAGTGGTGCTTGAAACGCTGGAGTAGAATCAGCTAAAGGCGAAGTTTACTAACTGTCATTTTTGGAAGAAAGATGCTAAGTTTCTTGGTCATGTAGTTTCCGAGTAGGGTTTGTCGGTCGATCTAGTTAAGATTGAGACTGTCAATAATTGGAAGAGACCAAAGATGGTAACCGAGATTATGAGTTTTCTTGGATTTGCTGGCTATTATCGAAGATTCATAAGGATTTCTAGTGGATAGCAGCACCATTAACTAAGTTGACCAGGAAAGAGGTGAAGTTTGTTTGGTCCGACAAATGTGAGGAAGGGTTCCTTAAGTTCAAACATTTGCTGGCCAATGCACCAGTATTAGTAGTTCCAAATGGTAACCAAGGGTTAGTAATATACACCGATGTATGAGGGATCAGATTGGGAGCAGTATTGATGCAAAGAGGTAAAGTTATTTCCTACACATCCAAACGACTTAGACCACGCGAAGTAAGATACCCCACTCATGACTTGGAGTTAGATGTGGTAACCTTTGCCTTGAATATTTGGAGGCATTATCTCTTGGGAGAGATATTCGAGTTGTTTACCGATCAAAAATCTCTAAGATATTTATTCTCTCATAAAGAGTTGAATATGAGGCAGTAAAAGGGGCTAGAGTGTTTAGCTACTTATAATTTCGGTATAGAGTATACTTCTGGGAAAGGAAATAAAGTAGCAGATGCTATTAGTAGAAAACTTCAGAATGTGGTATTAGCGATGTTGGCAGAATGGAAGGATCTAGAAGCCTTGGCCAGTGGCGGATTGCATTTAAGATCTACTGCAAACTCTAGTCAGGGTACATCCATGTTGCCTTGCTTAGAAGTGCGACTAGTGTTGATCGAAAGGATAACTTCGAAATAGAGAGAAGATCCAGTTTTAGCCGAGAAGATTAAAAGGCTTGAGGTAGGATCAAATATCAAGGATCTAAATGATATTAGTGTTGACCAAAGAGGATGGCTGAGAAAGAAGGGACGATTATGGGTTCTGAATGGAGAGAACTTAAGGAGGGAAGTTCTAGAAGAATGTCATCGATCCAAGTTTATGATTCATCCTGCAGGGACCAAGGTGTATCGTGATATGAAATAGTGCTTCTACTGGGAAGGCATGAAGAGGAATGTTGGCTTGTGGGTTAGGAAGTGTGTGAACTATCAACAAGTGAAGGTAGAACTTCAAAAGCTAAGTTGATTGCTTAAGCCTTTAGATATTCTAGTATGGAAATGGGATTCAATATCGATGGATTTTATAGATGGGTTGCCAAGGTCGAACAGTTAAAATGAAAGTATATGGTTTATAGTCGACAGGTTGACCAAAAATGCACATTTCATTCAAGTCAAGTCAACAAGATGGCACCTGTTTTGGCAAACTTGTTTATTAAGAACATAGTTAGACTTCATGGGATTCCTAGTAGCATAGTCACCGACAGAGATGCATTATTTACTGGTGAATTTTGGAAGAGTCTACAAGGGGTACTAGGTACCAAGCTCAAGATGAATATTACATATCACCCATAGACAGATGGGCAGACAGAGAGAGTCAATAAGATACTCGAGGATTTATTTAGAGTTTGTTTATTGAATATTGGTGGATCTTGGGAGGATCGCCTGCAAGTGATTGAAATTTCCTATAATAATAGTTATTAGACTAGTATAAGAATGGCGCCTTTTGAAGACTTGTATGGAAGAGCATGCAAATCACCATCATTTTTGGTTAGAGACTGAAGATGGATTGGTCATAGGTCTAGATTTGGTTAGTGAGGCGCTAGAAAAGATTAAGCTAATCCGAGGTGATGCAGGAAGCTCAATCCGGTGGAAGAGTTACATAGATTAGATGCATAAATTCCTAGAGTTCTCAGTGGGGGACAGGGTTTTCATTAATGTATCACCTATGAAAGGTGAAGTACGGTTTGGAATGATGCGAAAGTTGGCCCCGAGATATGTTAGTCCATTTCAGATTATAGAAAGGATTGGAAAGCTCGCGTATAAAATTGAGTTGTCGAGCAGTTTAGCAGGTGTCCATAATGTATTCCATGTGTCTCATCTTCGCAAGTTTGTGCATGATCTAGAGGCTACCATTCCTCAGACCGATTTGGTGGTAGAGCCTGATTTGACATTTGTTAGACAACCAATTCAGGTTGTAGTGATGGATGAGAAAAGATTGAGGACTAAGATAGTCAGGTTGGTGGAAATTTAGTGGTGCGACAACAAGGACTATACTTACGAGACAAAGGACAGGATTCAAGATATTTATCCTAATCGCCTTTGATGGTATGTCTATACTAGATTTATATAGATTAGTAGAAGGTCGAGTAGGCTAGTATGGTTGTTAGGAAAAGTTACATATGATTGCTATGTTTTCTATTTAGTCCTTACTAAATTTCGAGGATGATTTTGAGGAGGGGAACTTGTTACACCCTTAATTGTTGATAACATTATTTAGGAGATTTGATTAGAATAAATTAAGTAGGATAATGTAAAGTGATAAGGGAATTGAGATTGGTAAAAAGTAATTAGTGGTCGTGCTTATTTAAAATGAATGGACTTATAAATGGTTAAGTATTAGCTAATTAATCATAAGTGAATTAGGGTCATTGCAGCCCACATTCTCCACCCTTATACTATTATTCTTTGGCCATACATGTTCATTTCTACCATAAGAAAATTTTAAAACACAAGAAAGAAAAGGGAGCTGGCCATAAGGAGGAAGAGATGAAGGGAAAAATAAAATCTAAAGCTTAGGTTCAAGCCAGAAGAAATCAATCTCAATCAATCTTCAATTTCCTTATCCAATCTAAGGTGAATAATAATTACTACATATCTACTTTGGTTTCTGTAATCACATGTTTTTGGATTTAAGGTAAATTCATTTTTATGATATGTTGGATGATGGTATGCTTGATTTATAATTATATGGTTTAAACAAGATTGGTTAAAAGAGGATATGCACAGTTTTAGGGTAAAAAGGAGGATAAATGATTTTTAAATGCCGTGGAAAAATTATATGTTATAGAATACGATTAGTTGAGATTCAATTTTTATAATTTTTCAAGCCGTGGAGAATTAATTATGAATTTTCAAAGGAAAATATGGTTATTGGGGTTTATAAATCTATGTTGGATAATATATTGTGAATTTGGATCTGAAATTTTGAGATGTTAGATAACATGATTAAAGTGAATTTTGAAAATTTTGCAGATTTTTACTAAATGATTTGGTATGAAAATTAAATTGTTTTGAAAGGAGGACCTAATGATTTAATTGCTTTATTACTTGGAAGGACTTAACCATAAAATTTACTTAGTTTTAGATCAGAGAAAAATGGCAAAAATTTGTAAAACAACTTGAAACTTTATGATAGATAATCAAGTGTTTACAAGTAGACAAGTTAGTTACAAAAAGTTTACTTTATTTGATAAAAACGGCCCTTTGCTCAGAAATTTAGATTCTGCCTCCTTTTGGAAGGCCCTTTCGACCCAAAGCTTTAACCTTCGACATAGTCGAAACATTCTACCACGAAACCAATACACATTGTATAACTTAGCTAGTACGTAGTAGATTGGACGAAGGTGGATGGTAGGTTGTCGAAACGTTGCTTTCGATGGGGTTGGCTCCTTTGTTTTATTTTGTTCTAACAGAAAAGCGCTTGCTTGTTTATAAAGGGGGTTTCGATATAGTCAAACCAATGGTTGCGAAAGGTATTTCAAAAGAAGCTTTTGGAAGAGAGATGTCGCCTTTGTGTTAAATAAGTAGCTTCTGAATGAGTTACTTAGATTTTATTTGAAGCTTTTGGAAAGGGTAGTTTCAACCAAGTCGAAATCCATTTGAGAATCGATGGTATTAAAGACATCATTGCTGTCGAAAAGTACTGTTATGTTTATAAATATAAACCACTTCCTACTTCTTTCGGAAGTGGTTAGAGGTTTCAACGGGAATGCTGTTGAAAGGGGTTACGAAGCCAACCTTCAATTGTTTTTTCCAGATGTTCATTGCTTTCGAAAGGATGGTTTTGACACCATCGTCCTTCCTTAATCCTTTTTGAAGTAAAGAATGGTTTCGAAAGAGATGTGTTCATCGACGGAAGTTCTATCGGTTTAGAAAGCCGTCGAACGAATTTAAATTAAAAATAACCGCAAGCGTGTGGTGTACGAATATAGCACATACGAATATAGCACATGGCGAATACGGGTCGATC
Organism: Allium cepa; assembly: GCA_030765085.1. NCBI lineage: Eukaryota > Viridiplantae > Streptophyta > Magnoliopsida > Asparagales > Amaryllidaceae > Allium > Allium cepa. The sequence goes on from CM060937.1 coordinate 10,601,459, forward strand.
CGCAGGGAATTGATGATTTTAAAATTCTACTCAATCAAATTAACCAAAGTCGGAAGAGTGATTAACTAAAAACAGAAGAAAAATGACAAAAGAAAATAGATAAAAATATGAGAGTGTTAAGACAATTTAGAGGCAATTTCCACTCTCTAGATCACATAAATCAACAAAATGAAGTTATGATCTCTCTTTTCTTGTCATTAGTGAATTAGTTGATGTGCTTATCATAAGTATGGTATATTTGTGCTATCAATTAGCTCAATATAAATCATCAAACAATAACACAACCACTAATACACTTTTAAATCTCATAAAATATTACAACAAAGTTGAAAACAAAATCTATTTTAAGCATGGCCTATTAACTATTAATTAGAAATATAAGCCATCAAATTTTAATTTCAACAATCACTTCTTTACCATAATCATATGTAGATGAAGAGGCAATTTGTGTTTTGTTTGTTTAAGCATAGCCTATTTGTTATAAACAACATAGACTATCAAATTCAAAGCTAAACAACATCATTAAACCACTTCAATCATTCTCATTAAGCAAAAAAAGAGAGCATAAACATCAAATTAAGTTGAAGCTACATGATTAGAGAGCTTCATTACCCCTAAATTGAAGAGGTTTAGCCTCTCATATTTGTTATCATGTGAACAAATGTAGCTTGCAACATGAGAGAAAAAGAAAAGGAAAAGAGAGCAAAGTGAAATGGAAAACTATTCTAATTGCATAAAGAAAAATCTACACTACTTGCATAAAAGGAAATGAACATGTAATTAAAAAGAAATAATTAACATTGCATAAAAGAAAAGAATTACATAAGAGAAGAAATGGCTAAGTAGCCATGGAAATATAGAGAGATTTGATTTATTTTCTAAACTAAAACTAACTAACTAAGAGGAAGAGGGCTACATGAAACATAAGGGGTATTTATACAAGTTAGAAACCCTAATGCATATTTTTGGGGAGTACCCAAAATGCCCTTGGAGGAAGTGTGGTGGCCAAGTTATCATTAGCTTTAATAACCCCCCACTTAAATGTACATGAAGCTTTAAATGTCTTTTAGTATGTGCATTAGCCTTTAATTTGTACATTAGGTAGTGGGTAGGTGGGGTCCTCCATGTTCTTCACTTTGAATTACTTCCATCTTCATTATTTTGTATCTTCTTTGTACATGCATATTCCTTCATGAAACCACTTGTGATTGAGTTTAAAATCCTACAAAATAATATATAAATTTCCCATTAAATTTTCATAATTGAGTTTAAAATCCTACAAAATAATATATAAATTTCCCATTAAATTTTCTCAATTTGATATATGCACAAAAATGACCATTTTGCCCCTATATGAAGATGAATATGTGACAATTTGAAAACAATTTGAATTTGGTTTAAACAAGTAAAAATACCCAATATGATCATTTATTCAATTTAAACAGATTAAATATTGTGGTAAAAATATGCATATTTACGTGCACATCAAGATGCTTCGCTTATGTTCACTTTGACACGAAAATGTTGTTTTAAAAATAAACCCAATGTCTTCGAAAGGTATAATTTAAATGGTTTCGAAGGGTAACCTTCGATGGTTTTGAAAGGGTACTTTCAAATGGTTTCGAAGCTATGATTCTATATTTATATGATAATACTTTAGAACGACCTAAAGGTTTCAAAAGAAAGGTTTTAAATTGTTCGAAAGGCAGGAGCCTAATGTTTTTAAGTTGATTTTTAAGCATTCGAAGGAGGTCATCTTATGGGGTCAAAAGCAAGGTTTCGAAGGTGTCGAAAGGATTTTAGAACCCAAACTCAAAATTTTAAAGGAAAAACCCATTGCTAAACAAAGGAGTTTTAAAATGACTTTAAGTATGTAAATTTGAAGAAGTATTTCCTTGATAAAAATATAGGTTAAAATGATTAACTGTGTTTTATATGAAATGTATTTCAAGGACCTTAAACCGACAGGAGTGGTATTTTTAAATTATTATCTCTACTTCTTCAGATATGAATATATTCACATGACAAAGAACCCGTAACTGTATTTTGGGGGTAGTGGGGTAGTAAAACCGGCTAGGTTAATCCAGTAGTGAATAGAAATCGATTAAACTCTTGAATGAGTATAATTGCATCCAGGGAGCCACGTAGACGAAAATATAGGATGCCTAATCCTTGAAGTTGTCTGGGAGATGAGGTCACAGTAAACCCATGAAAACTATGATTTAAGGATAGTAGGCGGGGGCCAATTGGTTTATAGGGAACCCATGAAAACTATATCCAAATTAATAATTGGCCTTGGTCAAAAGGTTCCTAGTCAAGCCATGAAAACTAGGATAAAAAAGAAGTTAATGGAGGTATCAGTAGGTTCCTAGTTAACCCATGAAAACCAGGATAAGAATAGAGTTACTAGGTAAATCCGTAGGTTCCTAGTCAACTAATGAAAACTAGGATAGGAGATGAGTTATTAGAATAATCAATAGGTTCAGAAGGACCCACAAATTTATTAAGTTAATTGGCAGGGGCCTATAGGTTCTTAGTGGCCCTATTAAAACTATGAAATAGGATAGGGTGCCCCTATATTATGAAAAGGTTGTTAGTAAAGCCATGAAAACTAATAGGTTAATACCAACCTTAGCAACTATAATTATGACAGTGAGTCAACTAAACCGAAGATGGGAAACCCAAATATTTTATAATATGCATACCATCGTAATATATTGAAATTTTATGTTTTAACCATTGTGGATGTAGAAACACAGTGTTTTACAAAGGTTTTAGGATACTAGTGAGGGGAAAACTCGTTCTGCTAAGCGGCGTGGTCTCACAAGATATTAAAAAGGATTGAGATATTAGATTATTTTTCGTACCAGGCTTTATGTCTAACTCAAGGTTTTTGTTTTCCCCTTAAACTCTCAGGTACTCAAATTGAGTAGTTTGAGGTTTTGGGTTTTCAGGTTCTCTTCTTAGACGAATAAAGCTTTTAGAGGCATACATGAGGCAGTTAGTTATTTAGAGTTATCTTTTTGCCCTTTGTATTTGGGTAAAAAGGCAGACTTATTAGCCATATTATATACTCTGATCAACCATAGGGCAACTTCATTTGTCGCGCTTGGCATATGTGTAATAATTATATTTTTTTGAACGTGGTTAATTTTTGCAGGATTATGTAATGAACACCAAATGTTTTAAGGGGAATGTGGAAAGTATTTTTGATTTGTTAAATTATTTTCATATTCCTGTGATATGTATATCAATGTAACTAACACAACCGTATTTGGTCATCGAGAATTAATAACTACAGATGAGTGCAGCAACGTAGCCGTTAGTTTTGGGCATCCAAGTAGGGGATGTTACATACTGCTTGCTAAATTATCATAAAGCTGATGTTGATTTTATGGGGAGAATATTTTTGAGAATAAGTCATATTAAAATGAAACAATGGTAAAGCTAAAATTGATTTTTAACAACCATGTATCACACACATACTAATGTCACTTGAATTAAAAAAGAAGACATCACTTTACAAAAACTTGTTGCTTTGATTTCATCCAATGAAATTATTATTTTTCCTAATGGCTCATTCCTTAAAATCAAATACAAACATGGTTTGCATCACAGTTAGCTAGATGAGTATTAAGAGCACTTGGAATCTTGAATACTTTCATTATACGATTTGTTATTCCCTAATTGCATCATGTCACATTTTTTCTTAGTGCTTAGGCTATTGAACTATGTTGTTACTAAATAATTCTAGAAATTACTAAAGGAATATGCCATGTTAGGGATTACGATCTTTCCTTTTGGCTGGTGAATGTCTAAGCAATTGAAAGACATCTTCATCAACTTCATATGTGACATCCATATCTTGATTTCTAAGCTCTTCTATCTGAACTTGATATTTTCCTATTTCGAATGTTCCATATTTGTGAAGATACATAAATATGTATTTTGTAGCATTTAAATCAAGTTATATGGATGACTTGCATCAAATTCGGTTGCAGCCTCATCAACCCATACACTAGTGGTTGACTGACTCGACATTGTAAGTCTTACAATAAATTTGTCATGAAGTTGGTTCTCTATGAAGCTAGTCATACTAAATAATAAAAACAATATATTATCATATGCATATTCTATTATGACTTAATTGGTAATTAAATCATAGTTACCGAATCGTTAATGTAATCGGTGTAGGATCTCGAACCACCATGATGCAACTTGGGGTTTTCCTTTCTACATTTTGTATTCCTACGTGAACGGTCTTTGAACTCTTACAATTTCTAATGTACCAGAAACCGATTTTTAAATCCCCTGACCGGGCAATGGATGCTTATTCCCTCTTTTTTCATATGATGCACCCATTTTTATATTTATTGCTAGTTTTTGTCATCTGCACATTCTTCACTATTTTAGGGGAACATCATCACTCCATCGAAATGAATACTGCACATGCAATTATAAATATTATAAAAAAAAAATTAGACAACTTTACTTGCAAGAGTTCAAAACATTGGGTATAATAAAATTGTTTTACCATAAATTCATTAAACATAACTTTTTTGACATCAAAAGGGATTTTTTTGAATATGGAACAAAAATTATTGACTCGTGCCAACAAACCCTCACAATTGGCTTCAAATGCATCGCTACAAGTGAAGTCATATCTACGCATGCATAAATTATATTATTATGATTATTAAATAAGATTGAATGAAATGATCGTATATGTATATCAATGTCGATGTATATTAAAGCATGTGCATGCATGCATGGAAGTATATGGGTAACTCCAATTGTTATTAGTGAAAATGGTGTTGGGGTAATGGAATTGTTCATATTTTTATATATAACTCATTGACTTGAATATACAGTTGAAAACTATCTTCAAACTTGAGTTATTTACCATTTCCCATCCATTAAGTCCATATTCCCACCCATTTTAATTACATACTAAAAACGAAATCAAAAAACTCATTCCGAAACCAAAAATATCTTAAATTTGTAAGAATTCTCATTTAGTCCTAATTCTATGTATGATGAAAGCTAAACAATTTATTTACATGAATGAAAATATACATACGATGTATGGATAAGGTTTTTTGTTTCCTTTAATTCACATATATCCTGAGCATATGTAAGATATCTGTAGTTCAAATATAAAACTTAGCCATGTTACAAAGAAATTAGAAAAGAGCTGTACTGACAAAATTTTGTTTTCATCAACTATTTTAACATTTGGCCAAAACCTTTTTTCGCTCTAAAATATCCATATTCAAGTATAAAGAGGATGAAATTGTTTTATAAAGAGCAAAAGTAGTGCGAAGTAGTTTTCCTTGAGTCCCATTAAATTGAAGATGAGTAAGAAATTTATAAAACAAAATGTTGTTGGGCATTTTGAAACATTTTGCTATCATAAAATAAACAATGTTTACTAAATGGCCAACTTACAGTCTAAAATAAAAATTTAGATATATAATTTGTGCCAGCAATTAGCAAAAAAAATGAATCTCGGTGTTATATTAAAGGGATTCCATGTGGGTACATTATTTGCAAAGATTTTAGACATAACATCAATATATATAATTTCATGGCATATAGAAATCTGTTGTTTCAAAAAAAAATGCTCAAGGTATATAGGATCAATTACAAGCGTAGACAAAAGAAAATTCAATGAAAAATCTTAATCTGTATACAAAAAAAGGTTCCCATCAAATATGTGATATGACCCATTATTGGAAGCAAATGAACTTATATTTGAATATATTTGATATTTCAAAGATTATATATGTTGACTTGAATATACAAGCGTGAATTTTGGCTTAGTTGTACATATTGTTAAATCAACATATTTGTAAATTAAACAATATTTACTTCAAAATAAAGCTAATAGCAACGAGAATTAGAAACAGTGTTATAGTACCATGATTTTTAAATAGAAATAGTATGAATGCATCAAATGAACACGATATCGAATAGAGGCTTGGTCGAGTTTATTTATAGGTCGAAATGCAAATAAGGTATAAATACTATCAACTAAACAACTGATACTTGGAAGAGATATTTTGAGTGGAATGAAGCCTGGTCCAATCCAATAAGTTAAATATGTTAGCAATTTATGTGGAGCAAAAATTTAAATACATCATACACTCAATTGAGCGCCCCCAAATCGTATTAAAACTCAGTGTTTATGCAGATGTGCATGGGAGCCTCTTAGGTATAACTATTGGGGCGCCCCTCAAAATGCCATGCGGTGTAGTTATGAATAAAGTTGTTGACCTTGAAGTTGTTGTTTGCCTATGCACTGTAATTAAACTTAATTTACTTGCAATTAACCTTAATATTCCACTTGCTCTTAGCTTGCGTTTGAACTACTGTGGCGAGAATGTGCCTTCTGGTTTACAATGCCCTTAAAATGTGAGGGACGGTCTCAGTTATTTATGTGATGTTTCATTGAATTGTGTGAGATCATGTGTGTGCACAGATTTGCTCAGATTGAAATTTGCATAGATGTATCACATGTCCTATATGTATGGATGGTTTATTTCCATATTTGAATACATGGATATCTAACTAATACAATAAAAACACATTAAAATAGAAACCTAATTTTAGTTCATTATACCAATTATTATTATTATAATCATTATTTATCAAAGTCAGGGAAGTCTGGTAATTCTACCACTTGAAATTAATTTTCGGAGGTTTGGACAAAATTAATAACGAAACATAAGAGGTAGAAACTCTAACTATTGGGAAAAAATTGAATTAGTAGCTGTAAATTGGCAACTCATATCTCGACGATGGTGATATCTGGATGTCTATGTCAATTAGGTTTTATCAACATGCCATCATCCATAGCATCATAAGATGTTGATAAAACACAAAACAGAACAATAAAGAAAGTTATATGAAAATAAATCTTGAAAACCTGTTAAATAATAATTTGTGTCTACCATTATTGAAATACACAAGTTGTACATAGATACATTTTTATTAATATAAAGTTCTCTAAAAATATTAAAATTATTAAAAACTTGACAAATATATGGAACTTTCGATTCATACTCTAAGATAATTCTCAGACTCGGCAAAAAGTTAATTCAACTGTAAGTTAGAATCAGAAGAGAAATCAAAATTTTACCTTCGACTGATAATAAATCGAAAGCTTGAAACGTATTAGGGTAGGAGAAAAAACCCTAACCTACGTTGGCTAGAGTCACTAATTTAGATGAAGGGATTGGGGTTGAGAACGTTGGTGGTGGATAGTAAAAGGACGAGCTGGCCGAATGCAAGAAAGGGGTCAAATGTAGGTTGTCGCGAGGAGGAGATTGGGCGGATCGTGAAATTGTGTTTCATGGATTTTTTTTCTTTTGTTTTGTATTTCATGACCGTCGGGAGTAAAAGAAAGGTAATGTGATGTGGGGGGAACGTAGTTCGTAGACATCGTCCCTATGTCATTGCTAAGTATTCTGAACATACATACAGCCTTTTTAATTCCAACTTATTCCGACAACATAACAACTCACTATAAAATGTCATAAGAAAATAAGGATCTGAAACATCAATGTTTTCTAGTAGTGTCATCATAATCGCATCCGTAATCACTTTTTCGAATATCAGATATTTATCCACTTTTCGGATATGGATGCGGACGGATACGAATTTTTCAGATATCCATTGACAGCCTTAGTTCCTTCAAGATTGAAGTAAATGAAAATCAATGTGGCAAACATGCTTTAATCTAACAAATCAAAATGATCTAGCCAATCGTTAAAAACATTTGTTCATAACTATAAAATTGAAGAAAATAGATTAGTTCTAAATGTAAATATGAAAGTCTAAGATTGGAAAATATGGTTTTTTTTGTAAATATAGAAAACCAAATATTTTTAATATTTGAAAATATAAAGTTTAATAAATAAAGAAGATAAATAAACAATGAAGTGCATTTCTCTTATATATTGAACTATCTTCGAAGAAACCAAATTCATGTAAGAATCAAATATAGAATGCGCAGACTTAAAATACAACCACTAAGTGAACTCTTTTGGTTTATTTAAAAAAAAAACGTCGTAATTGAATCAACACCCAAAGTATACTTTTTTTTTGTTGCAATGTTTAATGCGGAAAAAAACATTCCTCAGAAAATCAAAACAATAATATAATTTGTTAACAAAATATCTGAGAAATCAAAGCTGTAACACCCCTTTGATAACATTATTCAGGAGATTTAATTAAATAAATTAAATAGAATAATGTAAATAATTTGAGTGATAAGGGGATTGAGATTTCGAAATAAAATTAAGGGTCGTGCATAATTATTCAAATAGGCTTAAGAATGGTTTGTAAGCTAATTAAATAATACAGGGGCTTATTAGGAAAATAGTCGCACCTTATGTCCACATATCCTTTCATTTTCCTATTTACTTTCATTTCACAAAGACAAACGTAAAACATAAAAGGAATAGCCGACCATTGCTAATAAGACGCCCCACCTCTATACTCACATTAGCCAAGGACACCACGAGGTAATGCCGTCGACTAGCATGAAGAATAAGGCCATAGAGGAGCGACGATCTATGTAATTGCTTTGTGCGAGTATCGATATGTCAGATAGCATGGCACGCATTTCATTTCAAGAGGAAATCTGACTGATCAAATAGAAACTCAAAGCTACTATACAATGGTTATATGGTCTTAGGAAACAAATACAAAATAAGCATAACAAAAAATCAGTCATAGATATTCATATCACTAAGTCGGAAACAGATACGAATATATCACATAGAAGTGTTCATCAAAGTAGTGGTCATACAAGATCCACTACATCACAAAAGAATATGTGCAAGTGCTAGACAAAAGAATACGCATACATCAAGAAGTCTCTATCTCGAATGTATAAAAGAAAAAACTACTAATCTAAAGTAGTTAGACAAAAGTCAGAAGCTAGTCCTCGCTAAGAAGTCAAGTGGAAGCACCTGTAACACCTTGGTTTGACCCGAGTATTATTTAAGGAGAAAAATAATAAACGGATCAGTCTAGCTATAAATTTCAGCCTAAACCATAAAATGATCATCATTGATCAATATGAAGTGTAAATTAAACTAAGCTAGTAAATAAATGAGTTTTTCTTCATGTCCTATAACCTCTGGCTTAACTTAAATATTTATGAACAGATTGTAGATTTCCACTCGAAAATTGTCACAAGATTTCAATCGAACAAGTACAAGAATTAACAAATGAAGTAAACTCAAGTGTTTCATACCACTTGTTTTGCTAAGCCGTTTAATTAGATTTCTCATATGAATGAGTAAAGGTTTGTATATACTAATAGATTGAAAAATGATTTTAAAAACGAGCTTTGTATTAAAAATAGCGTTGAAGTCGTTTTTGTGAATGAGTTTTGTATTTACTACTAGTATAGAAACCTTTGTATTTTAAAGTGACAAATCACAAAAATGATTGTAGAAAGAATCAATAACCAAAAATTCACATTCAACGACATGAATCAAAACCAAGAAAATTGATTCCCAATCCATCAAATGGATATTCCAAAATCTAGAAAAGAAGTCATCAAAGTCGATAATAAATGACAACAACCAATTGGATCAACCAAGAATCAATAAAATGGAAATCCACTCAAAAATAGATAATTTGGCTAAAATTAACATCATCAAACGTCTGGTGGTTTTCCAAAAGTCTAAGTTGAAGGTCTGGAATATTCTTCCAGATCATCCAAATGTTTGGGAAGTAAGCTCAGACATCTGAGCTGTACATCTGGAATTTTTATTCCGATGGTTGAGACGTTTGAGTGTTATACCAGACGTCTGAGCTGAAGCTCAGGGCCAAAAATCAGCCTAGGCCATTTATGGACAAATCGGTTCAGAAACGATCGGACGAGCAATGGAGGCTAGGGATTTATGCCAAGCGACAACCCGGCCCTATAGGCTCTTCAATACACTCCAAACAACATGTCCAAACATCCATAGTAGGATTTTCATAGATTTTGATCTCAAAATACCAAAAATAGGAAAATTCACCAAACCAATTCTATTCAAAAGCAAATGAACATGAAATAGATGTTAGGAATTCATACCTAACAACCATCAAAGGTATAAACATAGATGTGAGTTCAAGTACTCACCTTTAAACCCAAAAACAATGAATAAGAAGATCTAAAACAAAGGAAAGATCAACCTCTCTATAACTTCAACTCTAGAAGCTCCAATCTATGAACAAAGATAAATATTACCTAAATTAGATTACAGGAAATTTCTAAAAATTGGAGAGGAATTGAGATGGAGAAGATGAGGAGGATGCTTACCTATGCTACTCCTTGATTTCTAGAACTTGAATTAAAATTTCCTAAGAATTTAGGGCTTAGGAATTTTGATTTCATTTCTTTTTCCCCGTTATTCTTTTAGGGCTTGAGGGTGTTAAGAAATTTAAAAATGAAATGAATAAAGAGTAAAGGAGTGGGATGTTTATGGTAAGGGGTTTGGGTTCTCTTGTTGGGTTAATGGGCTAGAATACAACCCAAAGCCCAAAGAAAATACCAAAATCCTAATCAACTCCAAACATATCGATGTTTATACTCCAAATGATTGTAAACGCCATTTTAAACTCAATGAAAGTAGCCTCAAATCCTAATTTGACTTTTTACAAAAAGTAGCATTTCGTACTTTAATCAAACTAACGATGTTATATTTAAATAAAACATTTAAATATATAATCGTTAAATATGGGGGTTGTTACAGACTCTCCTCCTTAAAGAAATTGCATCCTCGCGATATTTAAGAAGAAAACAAAATGTAACAACCATACTACTGCATAACAACACAAAAGAAAATTTTGAAGTTAGAAGTTCACCTTAAGGAGCATGAGAAAGTAAGTCCAGATGTGTTCGCTCGATGAATTCTCTGAATTTCGGAGAACAATCCTTAGGAATTGAGGACCATTGAACTTTCACAAGTGGAACATCTTTAATTCGAAGGCGTTTAACCTCCGTAGCGATGATACGAATAGGATGTTGCTCGTAAGTCAAATTAGTTAAAACTTCAGTTTCTTCAATAACACCGGGCTCAAGAATAGAATCGGAATCTCTAAAGCATTTCCATAGTTGAGAAACATGGAACACGTCATGAATAGCAAAAAATTAAGCCGGTAATAAAAGGCGATAAGCCACGGAACCAATGTGTTCGGTGATGGGAAATAGGCCAATATATCGAGGTGGTAATTTTTTCGATCGATTGAAATGTACAACACCCTTCATAGGTGAAACACAAATAAACACCAAATCTCCTTTAGAAAATTCCAATTACCTTCTTCGGTTATCGGCATAGGAGTTTTGTCTACTTTGAGCTTCTCTCATCCTATGGTGAATATGGTCAATCTTTTCTGTGGAATCACGAATAAACTCTGCACCTAAAACCAGGTTCTAACGGGCTTCAAGCCAATACGAAGGAGATCGGCATGGCCTTCTATAGAGTGCCTCAAAAGGTGCCATACCAATACTAGATTGGAAGCTATTGTTGTAATAAAACTCAAAAAAAGAAATATGATCTTCCCAACTTCCACCAAAATCAAGAACACATGCACGAAGAAGATCTCTAAGAGTTTGATTCACGCGCTTTATTTGTCCATCGGATGGAGGACGATAAGCTGTGGTAAAAGAGAAGGATGAGCATCAAAGAAACATAAAATAAGAGATGAACATGAATGGGATTCACGATTTCGAATCTCACAAGTGGACAAAGTTTCGAGATCATTCCATTCGAATATCATCATGGAAACAACCGCTTGTTTCTTTCGACTAAGGACATCAGCATCACGATTTCCCTTTCCGGGAGTATATACAATATCAAGATGATAAGATGCAAGGAATTTGATCCAATGTTGTTGATGCAAATTAAGTTCCTTTTGAGAAAACAAATATTTCAAATATTTATGATATATGTAGAGAACAAAATTCTCTCCCAAAAGATAATGATGCCAAATTCGTGAAGGAAAAAAATAGCCGCGAGCTCCAAATTATGAGTGGCATATCTAGTCTCGGTAGGCTTTAATTGTCTAGAAGCATAAGTGATAACACGTTCCCTATTTGCATGAGAACGACGCCCAAACCAATACGACTAGCATCGGTATAAACTACGAGGTCTTGGTTCCCCTCGGGAATCACAAGAATAGGGGCATCAGAAAGGAGTTCTTTTAATTTTTTTGAAAAGAAGCTTCTATGCTAAATCATTTATTTCATAATCCTCTTTCTTGAAAATCTAAAACATACGAAATTGTAATTGACTTTACGTAATCATCTTTTTAGAAAAAATTACTTATTACAAGTCAATTTACTGTGCCTGACTGTCTCATCATAGCTTTTAGGAGATTCCTATCAATAATGTTGATGAAGTGCATCGACCAGAATTCTTAAAGCCCTCAATGGGCAATACAACACAAAATCCTCTTCTACATGATAAACATGTCTCTTAAAAATTCTATGAATATTCTTTGCTCGTTTTAAGAACAAAATGCACAACTCAAACAGAATCATCACCAAACCATCCCATTTCGTTTCGGAATCTCCACCACGTACACAGTTGTTAAAGTGGTTTACGGTATTGGCAAGGAGTATGACAATATCCGATCCCGGTGTCTTTATCAACCAAACGCTTATTTCACATCGTAATCATTTCATTTTAAATAGTTCGTACTTCATATCAAAATATCATATTCATTTCAAAATCTTATCAATTCTGTTGGGTGAGTTTCCACCACCACCAAACCATTCACTACCGAGCCAACCCACCTCCTAAGCCTTGCCGAACCAAACTCTATCCTTTATCACCTAACTCACCACTCTCCACAGGACCAAGTCCCACCGAACCAAATCCCAACTCATTCACTACCGAACTAATCCACCGGACCAAGTCCCACCGAACCAATCCACCGGACCAAGTCCCACCGAACCAATCCACCGGACCAAGTCCCACCGAACCAAATCCCAACTCATCCACTACCGAACCAAGGCACTACCGAATCAACAATGCCAGGCCAGATTACATCAGCCCAGGCCCACCAGCAGCCATATACATCTAGGGCCCCTACCCCCAGCCTCACTCTATAAATAGAGGGGTAGGGGTATAACAATGGGGGACAAGTTTGAGAGCTCAAGCACGGACAGATGTTTCAAACAACTTTCATACACTTGTAATCAAAGCCTTGTACTTGTAATCAGAACAAAGAAAGGGAATAACATATGAAGTGGACGTAGGCACATTCTGGCCGAACCATTATAAATCCGTGTGTCTTTTACAGTTTAGTCCCTGTTTTTTACATATTTGCATAAATCACCCAAATCATTGAGAACAACATAAAATCGACTAAATCATACGACTTGGAGGTGTTTGCCCATTTTTTGTGCAAACATTTTTGGTGCTTTCACTGAGAAATCGAGCTAGAAGCTTTAGCTTCTCCCACTTAACCTTCTTCCCGACAGCATCGCTCATTGCTTGGAAGACATGCCTCCAGGCAGAAGAAAGATGTTAGCAAAGGAAAGAACATCGCAACTAGCAGCGTTCCAGATCCAGTAATCACAGACCAAGAGAACCGTCTAGTTTCAACAGCAGTACAAAATGGAAATCAGGCAAATCCGACATCCCCTGCCACGGAACAACCAACAGCAATTTCTAGGGCAGATCTAGACAGGGTTGTGGCTGAAGTGACTAACCGTTTCATATCCCAACAAGAAGCCTTGGTGGACCAACTCATGTCATGCTTAAGGGATGCTGAAGAATCAAACTGCAACACTGAATCATGGGATGAGTCCCAGTCTGGAGGATCTGAGAGGCGACAAAGATCTTTCTTCTTCGAAGAAGCTAACAACAGAAACAACAATGATAGGAGCCGAGCCCGAACTCAGCCCGAACTCCGACCCGAGGAAACACTTGGAACCAAACCCAATGGGGGAGGTACCAGGAGAGGGTCGGCTGTGGCTAAGCCCGTCATGCTACCTAGCCATGGAAACACCAATGAACGGGGCCGAGCTAGAGTCCAGCCCGAAGTTGGACCCGAGGAAGTGCTCAGAACAGAACCCAGCAGGGGAAGATCAAGGCAAGGGCCAACTGTAGCTGACCCTAGCGTGCTCCCAAAAGACCAGAAGCAGCCACTGGAAAATATTAGGATTGATTGACGATACCACGCCTACAGATCTTTTGGACGGAATCAATCCCGCAGAGAAGAACCAAACTCATTTCTATCTGCTCTAAATTCTGATGAAAGGATGGCGCGATTGTTCAGAGAGTGCGTCCAACGGGATCAAAGAGATCGAGGGATAGGCGCTAGGGTAACCAGCCCTTTCACCCGCAATATCGAAATTGCCATCACCCCCCGAGAATGGAAAATGTCAACAATGGAACCTTATAAGGGAATCTCTGACCCCGTTGTACACTTGCAGAGATACACACAGCATATGCTCATGAGTGGAGCCACAGAAGGAGTATTGTGCAAATGCTTCCCACTATTCTTGGCAGATCTAGCTACCTCCTGGTTCTGCCACCTACCCCAAGGATCCATCAACTCATGGGAAATGTTGATAGAAAAGTTCATCAGCCAGTTCCGCATTCATGTGGAACAACCTAAGGACGCTTATTCCCTATCTAATATCAAACAGAAGCCTGGAGAGATAGTGCAGCAATATCTAACCCGATTCAATGCTGCAGCAGACGCAGTCCAAGATGCTTATGAGAAACTTATCTTAATGGCCCTTTGTAGTGGTGTGCATCCGGATACTAAGTTTGCTAGAAGATTAACGAAAGAAAAACCAGCTACCTTACCCGATTTCTTTCATGAAGCCGGAAGATATATGAGACTTGAAGACGCTGCCACTGAAAGACAGACAGGACAACAAACCAAGGCAGCTCATGGCGACACACCCGATGTAGCAAAGGACGTTCGAAGAAATGACTCTAGAGACAATGCTGGAGGCCAGAAGGGAGAAAAACGTCTATATCGGCCAGGACCGAGGTTTGACACTTACACTCCTTTGAATGAGACAATCGAAAACATATTCCTGGCCACCCAAGACGAAGTTAAATACAGACGCCCCTCATACAAGAAGGAATCAGATAACGCAATTAAGTCTGGAAAGTTCTGCCGCTTCCACGAATCTCATGGGCATGATACCAATGAATGCCATCATCTTCAGGACTTAATTGAAGAACACATCAGAAGGAAGAGACATGAACGCTATGTAAAAGGCCAGAACAGGACCCCAGCTCCTGCCAATGAGAACCCAAGGCTACCCCTCCCAAAAACAGGAGGGGGAAATCGCAACACTGGCGGCCCCAGTCATGAGAAGATAGTGGTCCATACCATATCGGGAGGACCACACATCGCCGATAGAAGCTGGGCAGAGATGGAAAGATATGGAAAGTCACTTAGAAACAATGAAGGCTACGTTAATTCTATTATGGAAGGACGCCACCCGAAGCGAAACGAGCATGATGACATTACATTCAATAGGCGTGACCTGGAAGGAAGGCAGTACCCTCACATTGATCCTATGGTCATCTCTGCCCGGTTTGGCCCAGCCGAAGTTTTCCGAATCCTAGTAGACACTGGAAGCTCAGTAAATATCCTATTCAAGCATGCTTTCGACAGAATGAAGCTGTTAACGATAGATGTGTCTCCCTGCAACAAACCACTACACGGTTTCACTGGAGATGCGAAGATGCCCCTCGGGCAATTGGACCTTTTTGTTGAAATAGAAAGTCACCCCCGCTCCGTTGTGCGGAAACAAACATTTGTGCTGATAGATAACCACTCGGCATATAACGCCTTTTTAGGAAGACCAGCCTTGTCTGACATCCAAATTGTTTTGGCCCCGTGGTGCCTGAAGATGAAATTTCCAATGGACAATGGAATAGGGGAAGTAGAGGGAGGTCAAGACGCCGCTCGAGATTGCTATGTAACTGAACTTCGTAATAATCGCAGGAAGGATAGAGGAAAGAATGCAGAGACTACTCTCTGCATGAAAAACTTGGAAGCATAGCAACTAAAGAAAGCCCCTCCTCTTCGATATACCAGTGATCCTTTCAATGAATTAGACCCCAGGGACAAAGAGGAGGAGGCCACCACCGAGCCTGCAGAGGCTATGGAATTTATATCTGTAGACAAACACGACTCGAGTAGACTGTTGAAAATCAGATCTCAGCTAAGAGTAAAATTGAGGGATCAACTCATTGATTTTCTCCGCCACAACTTGGATGTATTTGCATGGACGCACGCTGACATGACTGCAATCTCCCCAGACGTGGTATGCCACGTACTAAACATCAATCCTACCAAGGCACCAGTAAAGCAGAAAAAGAGAAGTATGGGGGCAGAACGATCAGCAGCCCTCGATGAAGAAGTAAAGAACCTACTTGCCAATAACTTCATACGAGGAGCCATCTGCCCAGAGTGAATCGCTAACCCGGTACTAGTAAAGAAGGCTAATGGGAAATGGCGAACATGCATTGACTTCTCTGACTTAAATGACGCTTGCCCGAAGGATTGCTTCCCACTCCCCCGAATCGATCAGCTCGTGGACAGCACCTCCGGGCACGAACTCTTATCTTTTATGGACGCATACTTAGGATATAACCAAATTCCTATGCACGCCCCCGATCAAGACCACACTAGTTTCATCACTAGCCGGGGATTGTACTGCTATAGAGTAATGCCTTTTGGACTCAAAAACGCCGGGGCTACCTATCAGCACCTCGTCAACAAGATGTTTGCGAAACTGATAGGACAAACTATGGAGGTTTATGTGGATGACATGCTAGTAAAATCGAGGAAAGCCAACGATCACGTAAGCCACTTGAGCGAGATGTTTCAAGTACTTCGCCAATATGGAATGAAGCTGAATCATCTAAAGTGCTTATTCGGAGTATCATCAGGAAAGTTCTTAGGATTCATCGTCTATACCAGAGGAATTGAAGCAAGCCCCGAACAAGTCCGAGCCCTGAAAGATATCAGGATACCTTCCACTCGAAAAGAAATGCGAAGTCTAAATGGGAAGGTGGCCGCCCTAAGCAGATTCATCTTTAAAACGACTAACAAGTGCGTCCCCTTCTTCGAGGCTCTAAAGAAAGACAAAGGAAAGTTCGAATGGACTGACGAATGCTTAACAGCCTTATTTAACCTAATCGAACACCTCTAGAGACCACCAGTACTCTCAACTCCAAACGAAGGCAAAGAGCTATACCTATACCTTGCTGTGTCATCTCATGCTCTAAGCGCCGCTTTGGTGAGAGAAGACAACCGCGCGCAACGACCAGTATACTTTGTAAGCAAGAGGTTAACGGGGGCAGAAGCCAGATATCCTAAACTTGAGAAGCTAGCATACTGTTTATTAATCATGTCACGGAAACTGCGACACTATTTCCAATCTCATTCCATCAGAGTTCTAACCGATCAACCGCTACGGCAGGTACTCCATCGTCCCGACACTTCTGGACGACTACTTAAATGGGGCATTGAACTGAGTCAATATGATATCACCTACCATCCTCGCACCGCCATCAAGGGACACGCCATAGCCGATTTCATTGCCGAATTCACTACCAACAAAGGTAAGGAGCAATCTGAAATAGCAAAAGACATTAAGTGGAATCTCTTTGTGGATGGAGCTTCAAACGAACAAGGCTCGGGGGCAAGTGTTGTAATAATCACTCCCAGGGGAAGGAAGCTACACTATGCTCTAAGGTTGGGATTCGCTGCCACCAACAACGATGCATAATACAAAGCAGTAATAGCTGAATTAGAACTTGCCTTGGAGATTGGAGTCAGTTCTTTATGTCTTCATAGTGATTCTCAACTTATTGTAAACCAAATACTAGGAGAATTTCAGACTCGAGGAGAACGACTCACAACATATCTAAAGAAGACCAAGCTGCTACTCGATCAATTGGATCACTATTTAATCAAACACATCCCTCGAGAAGAGAACGAAGAGGTCGACGAGCTGGCAAAGCAAGCTAGCATGAAAGACGGTACCTTTTCCCGAACGGTAGCCATCTCAAAGCAACTAACCTTGATTGTTGAGCAAGTGAATCTGGTAGCTGCGATCGAAGAGGAAACTTGGATGACTCCCATCCGAAAATTCTTACAAGATGGCACACTGCCCAGCGAGCATAACGAAGTCAGCAAAATCTTGAGGAAAGCTTCCCGCTACACAATACAAGAAGGCATCCTCTATCGGCGCGGCTACTCTTACCCCTTATTAAGATGTATCGCTGGAAGGGAAGCTAAGAAAATCTTATCCAACATCCACCAGGAAGCTGCGGAGATCAAACTGGAGGAAGACTCTGGCAAAGAAAATACTCCGATATGGATATTTCTGGCCCGCCTTAAACAAAGACGCCATAGACTTCGATAAAAAATGTGACAAATGTCAGAAATTTGCCAAGATTCCTCGTCTGCCAACAAATGAGATTACTCAAATGACCAGCCCTTGGCCCTTTGCAGTATGGGGAATTGACCTGATTGGCGAACTGCCGGTGGGCCGAGGCGGAGCCAAATATGCTATAGTGGCAGTCGACTATTTCACCAAATGGGTGGAAGCGGAACCTCTAAATAAAATATCCTCGACAAAAGTTATTAACTTCTTGATCAAAAATGTTCTATGCAGGTACGGTGTTCCATTCAAAATCATATCAGACAATGGACTTCAGTTTGACAGCGAAGAGTTTGCTGACTAGTGCCAAAAGCACGGAATTCACAAAATCTTCTCATCTGTGGCTTACCCCCAGGCAAATGGACAAGTCGAAGCTGTCAACAAAATTCTCAAAACTTTAATAAAAAAGAAGCTTGAAAAATCGAAAGGCGCTTGGGTGGATGAACTTCCTACGGCACTTTGGGCCTACCGCACATCATTCAGAACGTCAACGGGGCATACTCCTTTCTCTCCCAGTCGAAACTGTAGTACCTTCCCACCGCAGGATCCACTATAACCCAAAAGAGAACGAAGAACTCCTTCACATGTTCTTGGATCTAATTGAAGATAGGAGAAACGATGCAACGCTCAAAGCAGCAGCTCACAAGCAAAAAGTGGCGGCGCAATACAACTCCAAAATCAAGCATCGTAGCTTACAAGAAGGAGATCTTGTCCTCAAACGAATCTTCCTGCGCCTCGGTGCACTAGGTCCAATCTGGGACGGACCATATGTAATTCATAAAGATCTCCACAACGGAGTTTATATTTTGTCAACAGTGGACGGAGAGGTGTTCTAGAGGCCATGGAACATCCAACACCTTCATCGATACTTTTCTTAACTTATACTGCCCATATGAAGTGAATTAACAAAGAGAATCAGTGGACGTAGGCATTTTCGTGCCGAACCACTTTAAAAACTTGTCTCTTTTTTAACTTATTCCTTTATATCTTGGCTTCTTGTAACTTTATCCTTTTCTGTTGAACAAAATCCTATGTAATGGCATTTCCATTCAAGACACATCACAGCACGACTTTATCTGGACAAGACCTAACAGGTACTATGCGAATCTATGCCCTCGCCATTGAGACACTTTTGCTCTAGCATCCCTCTATTGTGGGTTAACTCATTGCTCGCGATTGGCCCTTAAAGCCAACCGTAATGAGCCGATTATAAGCCACCGAGAAGGCCGACTATAGCCGAGGCAGCTCATTACGGCGTTCGGCTCACCGGCAACCGTGAACCTACTTTAAGCCCCAACATAAGGTGTAGCTAGCCAGAGGTAGTTCACGGTTGACGATCGGCACCCACACTAGCCGGTCATGGTAAATCGAATAATACCCACGATTACGGGCCATAATGGCCCGGGTAGTTACTGTGCGCGATCTCGGCTCCGTGTGTCTTAAGTGCGGCTATGGTAAAAAAGAGCAACTCCACGTGGAGGCGTAAGATGGGTGACAAATGTCTCCAACACCCACAACTAGGAAAAGTGACTATAAAACCCGTTTTCCACGAACTTAAGCACATCGCAGGCCTTCCGTGATTGGAAGTTTTACTATTTATTGTATTTCTATTTTATTCAAAAACTTTGCTCCTATCCTCTATAACGATCCCTAAAGTACAGGACACAAAATAGAAGGCGCTCGCTAATGGGAATAGGAACTCACAACTGGATGACAGGTCACTCAGCTGCATTCCATGCTCAGTCATACAAGACGCTCAAAGCAACCGTCGATGACTAAAACATGAAGGGCGGTACATTCTTCTTTTGTATATGAATACGTAGCTATAATTTATTCGCACATCACACTAACATTGCAAGATATGAAATTATATTTTAAGCAAGAACTTGACATCAAACACAGTTGAATCACAGGAATATGCACAGCTATATTTCTTATGCAACACACCAAAATAACCATAGTATTCAAATATGACATAATCAGCTTAAGTTAAAAATTAAATGCCAAGAATAAAGTCGTTCGTTACGAATAACATAATTACAGCCTAAAAGTTACATTAATGTTTTGGGACTACCATAGATAGCAATGTTAGCTAAACCAAAAGATGTCCAGGTCAAGTCAGGGAGTCGGCTGCATCAGAGCTTCACCTCTATCCTACTGGCCCACCGAGATCTACTTAACCGCGGGATCGGAACTCTCAGCATGTTGACCAGAAGTAGTTGGTGCTCCAGGGGTCCCGCCTATCCAATTCAGGAGAGAATCCATTAATAGTCACGAACAATAAGCAATCAAGTTACGAAAAAAGCTAAAAGGGAAGACTTACCAGCATCTGCTCCTTGATCATCATCCTCCAATTGCACACCTACCTCGTCAGCGGTAAGCAGCCGCATACCCTCCTTCACCGCCGCTTTCTCCTCCTTGGTGAACTGGACCGTGACCACGTCCATTCTGAAGGCCACGCCACCCTCCATATCCGCATCGGCCTTAGCCTCCTCCAGGGCCCTAAGGTAGATCCTGGCCATGACTCGGGGATAATCATCCATCCAGGATAAGTTGCCCTGTTTCCAAGTGCAAAAGTACATATCCTGAAGCATCTCATCCATTATCCCTTCGTTTTCCTCGAACTCCCTTATTCGGTCCCCAGAAGCCACGCTTTGCAACGGCAGCATCCCTCTCCGATTGGTATCGCGAGCAGTCAGCCTGAAAAGATTTCCTCATCGCCTCCATCTCCTCCTTCAGCTTGGTTTGAGCAAGCTCCGCGGCTTTAAGCTTCCCAGATAACTCCTGTACCCGCTCAAGATCCGCTTTTCGAACCTCGTCCACCGTTGCAATGGCCATATCAATCCGTTCCTTACAAACAGCCTCCATTTTCCGCAACTCTGTCCTGCTGGCCTCTTCCATAGTTCTCTTCAATTGCCTAGAGGCGGCCTCATGTTGAGAGATCTGGATGGCCTGATCAGCGAATTGTTTGGCCTGGTCGAAAACCATTAACCGCAGTCGAATGTTGGCACCCACGATTTCTTCCCCAGCCTTGACTAGTTGGGCATGATGCCCCATCAGCTTCCTGGTCTCCACAGCAACCCGGTCGATGTTTGCCTTAGCTTCGCCCCCCAAAGTTACAACCCGAGTGGTAAGCAAATCAAGGTCCAGGGACTTAGATTCATCGAGTACCCTTACAATATGATTACGAGGGAGAAGGTGCTCGCCGGTAGCCTCATCGAAGGTAACATCACGAAAACCCGGATCCAGATCCGGATAACCCGCAAACGGATTACGAAATAAACTGGGATGATCTATCTGGGTAACAGTAGGATTTTCCGACGAATGCGGAGAAAGTATAAACCTAGTACTCTCCTCCGTGGTATCCTAGGGAGGCTGAGTTGGAAGCTGAGGACCAGGTGAAGATTCAAGCAAGGAGTGACTCCTCTTCTTCCTTTGGGTATCCTCTTCGATAACTCCAAGAAGAGGATGGTAGCCGACTACGTCTCCGGGGCGGTTAGTCGGAGGCTTTGGTTTAGTAGAAGCCTTGAGAAGTTTGTATTGTTCGAGACGGTGCCAAATGTTTGATGTCTTGGCCACCTTACCTGTTTCTGTGATATGAAACCAAGTATTACAAACATACATTGAACTATAATTCAAGAAATATATCAAGTTAAGAAGAGTAAAGAGGTGCTTTGTTATACAAATTCTGGGGAGGAGTAGGATACTGCAATAAGTCCTGGATCTCACTCCAGGACGGAAGCCGATCATAAAATATTCCTAAATCCCTATCATAAATGGAGTCTGCAGGAGTCAAAAATTCACCTTGAATCGCAGGAGTTGCCTTAGCTCAAATGCTCTTAGAAGATGAATCGGCACCAGTCCCGGCCTTGTCAGCTTTCTTTGGCTTCTCTACTAAAGCCGATCCTTCCTCCAACCATTCGAAAGCTAGACAGAAAGCATCGTCCGTCCACTCCAGGATCACACCTGCTTTCTCCGAAGACAAAGCCCCAACACCACTACCACTCTGTCCATCGCCACCATCATCACCATGACCATCACCATCACCTTCTCCGTCACTTCCGATCTCCTCCTCACCTCCTTCATCCTCACCTCTTTCCTCCTCCACATCTCCCTCCTCCGAAATGTCTGGACATGTGCTGGGGGAGGGACTGTCGGACTTCTTAAGTTTCTTCCCCCCGGCTATTGGATGTTTCGAGAAGGGTTTCCTTTTTCTGCTCTTCGTCGTAGCCCCTCCTTTAGCTTTGGCGGCCCTCTCCTCAGCTGTGTCTCTTTGCTTGACCACAGACTGCCATGGCAGAATCAAGTTGTGCTCCAAAAGAGTAGCATTCCTGATCAAATAAGAAGCTGCCCTCTCCTTTTCCGGAATGCCTTCTATTTCCCCAGCCATCCGAACTAAACGATCATTCTCTACAACCGCAAAGCCACTTGTCGCTAGCAAGAAACAAAGCAGATAAGGAGGAGCATTACAGTCAGAACGGAAATTATAAGTAAAAGTCGACTCACCGCCAGAGGTGAAGCGGTGGAAAGAAACAGAGTCATCCTTGACAAAGAACCATTCCTTCTTGAACATGCTAAATTTCGAATATAAGTCCAGGACTGGCTTGAAAGACACGGCCGATTCTAAACTAATATACGGAGACCCCTTCTTGTAGCCTCTCAGGTTGTATAGATACCGAATCTCCCGGTTGGAAGGAGGACGCTCGTATTTTCTTTGGAAGATAATAAACAGACTCACCAAGCTGGCATAGGAGTTGGGCTGAAGCTGGAAAGGGGTCACCTTCAAGTATGTGATGAAGCTGACGATCCAAGCGTTGATCGGAGGAATGGCCCCACACATACAATGATACCTACTATAAGCGAAATATCCTTCAGGGGGACTATACGGCATCACTCCTTCCCCCGGCAACAACATATGCGCTCTGTCGATCCCGAAAGAGCGAGATATAACATCAAGCTGCTCATCTTTGAGGGAGCTGGGAAAGCAGTCTGGCGGTGAATTCAAGAGCTCTTGAGGACTGTACCTGTCTACTAACGATCTCGGGGTTGGTCCATGACGTTCTGCCCGAACCGGGGGCACTATGGGGGGCTCTCCTGTGTCTTTGGATTTCTTCTTATCAGAACGAGTTTCTACTTTACGAGACATTATCTGCAACACAAGAAAACATATTGTTAGAACAAGGAAAGTAGAGATATAAGCAAGCAAGTGCGTACAGTCTGGAATTTCATTTGTAATTCAAAACATGAAAGGCTCAAAGTTCACTGGGCATTCAAACCCCCGATCTCATTCGGTATTTCCAACCTAAAGTCCATTCGGCACTCGTACTTCCCAAATTCATTCGGTAGTGCGAGGCGAAGGTTCATTCGGCACTCTTACTCCCCGGATTCATTCGGTAGTTCAAAGCGAAAGTTCATTCGGCATAAGAGGGCCTCACCTGGTCCGGCAGCTGAGGTCTGGTTCGTTGATGCGTTTGATTCGGCAAAGACAAGAAATTGGTTCGGCTGGTAGGGAATAACAGAGGCGTGAAGCACCTACTTATAGACCAACATAGACGACCGGTCCAATTGGTTCGGCACTTGGGCCGAACGTGGTGAAAACAAAGCGCGACATATGCTGGCATATACCCTACTTTAGGGGGCAAGTGTTGGGTGCGTTTCCACCACCACCAAACCATTCACTACCGAGCCAACCCACCTCCTAAGCCTAGCCAAACCAAACTCTATCCTTTATCACCTAACTCACCACTCTCCACCGGACCAAGTCCCACCGAACCAAATCCCAACTCATTCACTACCGAACCAATCCACCGGACCAAGTCCCACCGAACCAAATCCCAACTCATCCACTACCGAAACAAGGCACTACCGAATCAACAATATCAGGCCAGATTACATCAGCCCAGGCCCACCAGCAACCATATACATCTAGGACCCCTACCCCCAGCCTCACTCTATAAATAGAGGGGCAGGGGTACAACAATTGGGGACAAGTTTGAGAGATCAAGCACGGACAGAACTTTCAAACAACTTTCATACACTTGTAATCAAAGCTTTGTACTTATAATCTGAACAGCGAAAGGGAATAACATATGAAGTGGACGTAGGCACATTCTGGCCGAACCACTATAAATCTGTGTGTCTTTTACAGTTTAGTCCCTGCTTTTTACATATTTGCATAAATCACCCAAATCATTGAGAACAACATAAAATCGACTAAATCATACAACTTAGAGGTGTTTGCCCATTTTTTTGTGCAAACAAATTCGATATCATCATTCACTTTAAATAATATTCACTTTTCGAACCGTAAGAATTTCAAAATTATAACACTTTCAAAGTCTAACACGTTGGAAATCAAAACACTTTGGAATCACAACACTTTTGTAATCATAACACTTTTGAAATCATAACCCTTCCAACATAAACAGTTTAGATATTGAAAATCGTATTTAAATTGAAATAGTTATAAATCAAAATAGTTTATATGTCAAAATAGTTTATATATTAAAATATTTTTAATTAAAAATAGTTTATACTTATTTAATGAGATTATATTGAAATATTTTCCAAATTAGAGTCATTTCATCCGATTCCACAAATCGATTCAAATCAACTTAAATTCAAAAATTCAATTAATCAATCCCAGCTCAAAACTTTCAATTTAAAAGGTTAAAGATTCAATTCAAATTCTCAATAAACCATTTCAATATTTATCGATTTCAAATTCGAGTTTAAACAAACTCCTCAATTCCAATAAGATTCAAAGTTTAAATATTCAAACATTTTCAATATAAGTTTTATTTAGATTTTAACATTTAACTATAACCCTATTCAAATTAGAAAATATTCACTTAATCATTTTAATAACAATAAAATCACAATTTATAATTTAAATCAGTACTAAATATTCAGTCTCAATTTTATCTAAAATTGAGAATATTAATTAAATCACATTTTTATCCATCAAGTTATCAATATATCTTTCAAAATCTCAAAATCAATAATTTCAAATCAATTCTTATTTAAATTCAATTATTAATCAATTTAAATTCCAAGTCAACATTAATTTATCTTCCCAACCTTATTACTAAAGTTATAAAATATCTATTTTCAAAATATTAATATAAATTTAAATAAATACTTAAACATATTATAAACCAAGTAAATTATATTTTATTAAATTAAATCTTATTATCAAATGTATTTATGTTAAACCTTATTTTATATATTTTTAAAATAATAAAATTATGTGAAGAATCTTTAAAATTACATTTTCAAAACTATCTTATAAATTTAAAACTTCCAAAACATAAGATTTTAAAAACCTAAATTATACACATTAAAATAAATTCTTTATATTATAATTTAAAAATCAATAATTATTAAAATCTATATATTTCCTTTCAAACTTTAGCAATCATTTTTAAAAATATATCAGCGGTGTCCGTATATAGTTTTATATCCTATGGTCAAGTGATACGAATATTTATCGTTTCAATCCGCAATAATTTAATATTTACAGGTTTATATCATTTCAACCCGCAATCCCAAAAATTAAATACAATGAAAATCGTTGGGTTCATCATTTCAACTTATATCGATTTTCCCCTAATTTATAATATCGTTCGGGTATGTATCATTTCAACCCATACGGATTTCTAAAGTAATAGGGAACTTTTAGAGAGAGAACAAATATGATAATAATATAACATATCAACAACAGGCATATATCATCAATAACAAATTTAGATATAATATATACAAAAAGGCTATGGTGTCATATGTCATAGGTAAACAATTGCAGATAATAGCATATCATATTTAATAATAAAATAACTTAACAATTCAAATTTAACAGCATATTTCACATTTTCTTCTCTTTGTATCCAAGCATTTCGTACCGATGAGGTGTCTAGAAAACCAGAGGAGATCCACTTTTCATGCCGTACGACTAAGTCATCCATTTTTCTGAATTCCTTCGTATCGCTCTTTTGCATTACTTCGTATCGCTCCACTTGCTCGTAGCTTCACATCGCTCTTCTAAATATTGCTTCATATCACTTATTTTTACTTTCTACTTCATGTCCATAGGTAAGGCTCCATTCGTATCGATCTAGGAGGTAGAAATTTGTATCGATGGCATAAAAATGCTTCGTATCAACCAACTTGAACGTTGCTCTTCGCATCGATTATTTTAGCCAACGAATATGAATGAATGTCGGGTGGTAATCGATACGAAACATATCATGTTGATGGATACGAAGCAATATAGTTGATGAATACGAATTGCAGTGCATATTGATGGATATGAAGCAAAAGCGATGCGAAGGGGCTAGATGGATGGATTCTTATAGGTTGGTTTTCCTTGGCTTGCGTCGATCATATCTTGAGCATATGAACTCCAATTGGCTTGAAATTTGGAAATTTGGCTTTTATAGCTTTGCTTGTCCTGTCATATCAATTGTAGCTTGGTCTGGACTCAGACAAAATCTACCGATATCCATAGTTGACCTGTATATAACTGGCATTGGAGAAGGATTGTCTTTAGTTTCTAGTCGATTCCTTGGTGTCACGGCCTTGCCAAAAGGCGTGATAACATTTGCCCCCAAATTACGTCTTGTGTGAACCTGACATGCTTTGAAAAGTTGCTATCTTCATTTTGAAAAGTTTTGTCCGATTTACATAATAGTTGTTGTCCTTTATGTCAAGTGACACAGCCTTTTGATGGATTGCTAGTAATATAAATACTGGACTGTTATTGTCGATGATTGCATAACATACAGTTGTAACTGAGTGTTGAGTGCCGGAAGCATGTTGTTCATCGTTGTAATCGTTGCCAGGTAAGCACTTTAATTCCTGCCAATTTTAAGAATTAAATGTTGATTCACAATGTATAGGACATATATAAACTTCGCTCTCGTCAACATTTGTCCGTCCATGATTCGTTGCTGGTTTTCTTGGATCGAATCCTACATCGATCCACTCTTGAATCGATGTGAAATTCGAACATAATAACGTCGGATGGTTGTTCTGCAATACTAATTCGTATCGATTCTCTCCTGGATCGATGTGAAAAGTTATAAATCTTTGATATCATTCATGTTGATGGATACGAACTTATTTCGTATCGATAATATCCAAGGGAGACGAAATACTTTTAGGTGCCTGAGGTATGAACTATAATGCTTTGATTTTGTATCCATGATAGTTGCTATTGTTTTGGTCCATTATTGGATATGATTTGTCGGTAGCAATTGAATATTTGATGGAAGCAAAGTTGTTCTTTGTATCGGTTCACTTAGGCAGCTGCTACTACAAGGGAATGGACACAAAGCATTCTCTTTGCATCGGTTCAGTTAGGAGCTTAGTGTGTTTTAACTATTTCGCATAACATAAGGGCGCGTTCGTCTTTTGATTTCATGTCCATGATCATATATATAACTTCGTACTTGGTTGTATTTTGCTCTTTCTTTAATATCTTTGCCTTCGTATCTTTGCTATGTAAAGAAAGGAAGAAAACCTTATTCTCTCCTTTGAATTGAAACAAACCAACACCCGTCCCTTTGAATTAAGTTCTAGAAATAGGTAAATAACTGACCGCATTTAACCTTAAAGGGACGAGACATGAAATCTCATGCCATTCCATTCAAATTCATGGTCGAACGTTGTGTAGAGGAGATGGTTGAATGTGAGGTTGAGGAAGGCCAAGGATGTCTTCATGTTGATTCAAGAAGAAGGTGTTTGGAGGGATGCAAAAGAACTTCTCTTTCACCTCACATCAATAGAAAAAGGAAGGAGTAAGGAGGGTTACGAAAGATTTGGTAGATGGTGGTTCGGCCTTCATTTCGTATCGATAGATTGGAGAAGAAGATGTTTTGGTTTCATATCGGTTATAACTTGAAGTTTCGCATCGATCTCCAACCTCTGATTTCGTATCAATAGAGGGGTCTTAAACTTCACATCGATCACTTTGAATTAATATGGGTATGAAGCCAACATACTTTGATCGGTAGGAAGTTTTTGTCTCCCTAATCGATACGAAACTGAGTCGCTCGATGGCTACGAAATTGATGTCTTTCGATCAATACGAAATGATCGGCTTGGATCGATGTGAAGTGGTTGGCTTCGATCAATACGAATTGAATACCTTGACCGACATGAAATTATTAACCTCGATTGATACGAAATGCAAATCTTGATCAATATGAAATTAAGTCTTTGCCATGAATGATCTAGGTTTTGACTTTGATGGATACGAAATTTCATGCACGTTCCAACACTTGACTCCGGCGATCTACTGCCTTGCATATTTTTGACTCGACCGTTTAACTACACATTTAACTGCCTATTGTAGCTCGTCGGTGGAACTATAACTTAACCAATTCACTTTAACTCGGACATAATCTCTGAAGTCAGGATGGCACGGTTGTGGCGGTCAGCCATGACGGTCATTTCGATTGAATTTCAAAGTCTCATCATCTAAACACCTTGCTAATTTTAGTAGGACATTCTTATGTACCGTAAAACATTGCATTGCACAAAACAATCATGCACTTCACACTGGGGCACACACGAGATTATTATCGTCTAACAATAATTTTAGATGAGTTGACTAGTTATGGAATCCGAAAGTTCGCCGCAGCCGGAGACTCAAAATCTAACTTCTTCAGTTATAGTATTGCTGAAAATTGAAGTTGAAATCATTAATCCAGCTCCGGATGAGCTTCTTGGAGTAAATGTAATTCTGAACCCATAAGATTCGGTTCCATCTAACGTTTCCGACTTCATGTTAGGAAGAATTTTTCTACGTCATGGGCTATTGCCAAACGACGTTCTGCTTCTAGGGCCAAATGACAGGCTACATGCTCCTTTAGAGGGATACACTGCTATTATCGACACTCATGCACAATCGGGACACTTCCTTCATTTAACTAGTACACGCGAGAATTGTTGGCTTTCCTATGGATTGCTCCAATGCAGTTGCATCTGAATGGGTATGATTTGTTAAACAGCACATTCATTGTCTTTATGGAGCATGTCTTGCGGCCTCCAACTTCGAAAAAGATCGATTTATATTTAATGTAAAAAGTCAGGGAGATAGCCCTTCTTTCATGATCTTAGAGGGGGTTAGGAACTGCCAAGTTGTGACCAGCGCTTGGACCTGATTAAATTACTTCAAAACTAAGTGGTTCTATGTACGATGCTTGCCGGGCTTCGCTAGACGGCGGATAGTAAGGCGTAAGTACTTTAGCTTTACATTGATTGACTAAGTGATCTTACTTGATATCCATTCTAACACTTTATTTCTTTTACAGCCTCGATTCTATGGTAGTATAAGGAAATTATAAGGCTTCTCCAGGAAGTGCCCGCGGTAGATAGAGAAATTAGCGGAGTGCTTTCTGACGAAAATTTGAGGATCGTCGGCCTGATCGGAGATAAACGGAGTATCGGGCTTGAAGGACCCTTCAGAGCTGTGCCATCAAGGCCAACCAAGCGAAGAGGTCCCGGTATCGTTATTGCCGGGGAGAGCGACGATGAGGATATTCATTCTAAAGACATACCAACACCAAGGTCATCGCAAAGTCCTCATCAACATGATAAAATAAGGAGAGGCAAGGCCACTGTGCACAAGGCTCTAAGGAATAAGTCTATCTTTGTGTCTCCTCCAACCGTAGGTATATCTATTTCTGAGATTCCTTCTTCTCGCATGGATGGCCCCTTCGTAGGGCTTGCCAACATTCCAATCCCTGATCATATATCCTTTCCAAATGATACCGAGTTAGAGGGACTTCAAACGTCGATAGACATAGGCGAGTCGACTCCTATGAGTATGGCCGAAACAACTGGTTGGTTTTCGGGGGTGAACACATACATGCATACACTTCAAGGCACCATACTTCTAATGCATATGAAATAACTAAACTCTGAATATAATTAACTTCGTTTTTCTTTTAGTTTACAGACACTATGACTAGGCAAGATTCTATGCTCGGAAGCCTCCATTCGGCGTGCCAATCATCGAGTTCATACTATGAGTCCCGCAGAACGGAAGCAGAAAGAGATCGCGATCGCAGTCATTCGAGCCAGGAGCGCTATGAGTGGGAGAGAGATAGAGATAGAGAATACAGATACCACTCCCGATCTCACTCTCTGCCTCCTCGGACCCCAACACAATCCTCAGGTCATGGCAAACAACCTTTAGAACCTTCTATTAGGAACTAGAGATAGTGGTTTTGATGACAACAACCTTTGTAACTGATTTTATTAAAACTTATACACTAACACTATTGTTTCTATATATGTGTGTGAATGTTATTATGTAGGATATATATAAGGTAGGTACTGATTATTGAAGACTATATAGTATAATGATCAAGAATGAAGAAATCAAGTTTGAAGACTCATGAGTATCAAGATTAAGATTTCAAGATAAGTGTCTAGTTTTAGTTAAAACTTCATAATAGCACGGAAATCTTCATTCCAAATTTCATTTGGGATGGAACGTATTTCTACCTTCTTAGTGGCTTTCAAACCCACGACAAGTAGCTTACAAACCTACGACAAGTGGCGTACAAACCCATGAACATCCTGGTTTTGTACAAGTTCTCGAGTCCTGATGTGATGAGATATTCTGTAGGAAGAAGCTTGCAAAACTACTTCAAAATGGTTCTCAAAATGATTTTCAAAACTTCTTTTCAAAATATTTTAGACTTAAAAATTATCTTTTCAAATTATTGTAAAAAAAATGTTTTAGTATTCTTTGCTTTTGTGTATTAAAACATAGGAAAATTAGTTTATTTTACTCCAGAATCATTTCATCTTGTTTTCCTTTTAATACCATTTTCAAAACAAATTTTACATTGTTTTTAACTAAAGGATGTCGACATCATGGGATACCCCATGTCAACATGATGGCCGTTAAATTCAAAAGTTTCAATTTTCAAAAGAAGTGTCTATTCGTTTAAATCTCTTCGCAAATGGTTATGACCATTGGTGGTTTAAAAATAGCATTCACAAATGAATTTTTTAACTAACTATTTTCTTATCTCTCTTCACTCCTTCTTCCCCACAAATTCATATTCTGAAATTTTCATATTTTTAAGATCATGCCGAAATTCTACCGAATTCTCAAGTGAATCAAATTAGAATCTCATTCTTGTTAGATTCTCTACACTCTCTCGAAGATCAAAGTGATATATAAAGTTATAGGATCAATTTGTAATCAAAAGTTTATCGATTCTCTCTATAAGGTGTGGTTGTGCCTGGAAATCAATTAGGTGATCTTATGTCCCGTAAATCAAGAGAGTTTGCCCCAGACTCGAGAGACAAGAGGGTACCACAAGGCCTTTAGAAATTGAGGATTGTAATCCAGACATTGGTATAATAAAAATTAGTGTTGGCGTTCGACTCGGTACAGGACCGAATGTTGGGTAACTCCGTACCAGTATAAAATCCAGTGTGCTCTTTCCTTTTATTGATTTTTATTTACTTTCTGCATCTGTGTTTGATTCTATGATTGTTCTATGATTAAGTTCTGCATTTGTTTATATCATAATTTTTAAATTAGTCCATATAAGTCTTAGAATCCATTAAACACTATCCAACTCCCCTTACATGTCAAATTAGCCTTAAGATCCTTAATATGAACTCCCTTTCACCTTTACGTCAACAACCATCTTCTTAAGCTCCCATGCCTGATTCACAATGCCGTAGAACTGAGCCGAAGCTCCCTTTGTCATTAAAAAAGCCATTACCGAGCCCATTAGGGAAGGAGCAATCAAAATTGCCCAGTTGAGAAAATATTTTTCGAACATTTGTTTCGATGGCTATATCTTCCCTCCTCACCTAAAGAAAATTCAAGCTGAGACAGAACAAACGATGCATGACTACATTCACGATATTTATAACCAACACAAGGAGTGGATGAAAGCCATAGATAAAGCATCGGTGGTGGCTTTTGAGCAAGCAAAAACAATCGAGTGGTTAGAAACCGACCTCGCTCAAAAGGACCGTATTATCCAAGTGCTCAATGATGAAGCTTAATCTTCTCAAAAATCTAAAATAGTAGCCACCAAGAAGGCTGATGAGGCAAATCAATCTATGGAATGAATGCAACAAGTGCATTTCGCATTGGTTGTGGAGATGGGTCACCGAAACACCACAGTTACAACTGAAAGGGATGTTGTTGTAAAGGAACTCAACAAGTTTAAAGCCAAAATTTATAAAATCATTAGAGAAGAAGATGATAAGAGAAAGCTGTGGTGATCCAAGGTGAAAGGGATGCGGCAGCACTCAAAATTCGAGAGGCCAAGGCTAAGGTTGAGAATGAAGTTAAAATGGTAGAAGCCAGGTTGGAGGCGAATATTAAAGACCTTCTGATCACATATACTGAAACACAGAAACCTGTCCTGGCTTGACAATTATCCAACACACATGTACAACACTTGGGGACGATTAGTAGAGGATGAAAAGGTTGAGCTCCAAACTAAGTTGATAGGCGAATTTGAGCTCGAGAACTGGGTGTTGAGCGAAGATGAAGGGCAAGTTCTCCATGATACCATGATTGCATATAAAAAGGAGAGACTTGGCACATAATGCTCGGAGGCTGGAGAAGGTTCTGGTGTCGAGCACCATGACGTAAGTCCTGAAATTCTTATGCCGACCCATACTGAAATTACATCTACGATTGATCCCCAGTCTATTACTACATACAACCTTGATCTGTCGTAGTTGTCTCTAGTCCAAGAGTAAGTATCTGAAGCAGCTCCGCTAGCCGCAAGTCAAACTGAGCAAGGTAATGAATATTTCCTAAGCTTGTTAAAAACCGAAGCGTTACTTGAATTAATTATTCACAGTTCTTTTTTTTCTATTCAATGATTGGAGCTTCATCTGTTATGCCTTTGGCGACCCAAGAGTTACATCACGAGCAGGAGGCTATCATAACGGAAGCAACGACGACAACGGCTACTACACCTACGGATAGGGTACGAGGGAGTGCACTTACTTTCGATGAACAGATGACGGAGGAACTTCTTGATCATCATAGTGAACCCTTCGCTGATCTATCGTTTGTCATGAGTATAAGCGCTCCTATGACTAGCTCCTTGGGCCAAATTGCTAACATTCCCGGTGAGACTCAAACGATTCGTGAAGAAGAAATAATAGATGAAATTAATGCAAAGATGGAGGCAGCAACTCGGGCTAGGAGGTGGAATGGAGGGCCACGGTCTAGCCCTGGTCTAGCCCCTTTACGAATGATTTCTCCTAGTGGTACGGTCATCGACACTAGTGTGCCTGTTCCGCCTCCTACTGTTGATCCTGTCCCTCCGACTCCGCCTTCGGGAAGCATTCCAACAGATGTGAGTTCGGAAGAGGAAGTTGATATAATGCCCCTGATTGAAGATCAGCCACCAAAAGGCAAGGGCTCAAAGAGGAAGTCAATTGGCAGCTCCAACGGATCAACGTCGAAGAAGAACCCAAGAAAAAAGAAAGAGTAGACATGTCTCTCCGGCTCATTTTTTGTAGATAGATAGGAATCTACTTTTTCTTTCTTTTTGTGGGCCGCGTATAGATGATGGTTCGTCCCCCGCTAGAAGGACTTTTGGTATAGTTTTGTACTTAACCTTTTTATTTTAAAGAATGATTGAAATAAAATTTTATTTTGTCTTTTGTACAACTTGTGTTAATTTGGTTAAGTGTTTCAACACTCGAACTTCCATTCGATACACTTGTAAAACTTTAGTTCTTTAATTCGGACCTAGATTTAGTTGCTAGGTCTTGGGGTTACTGTTTTGGGTCGCGATCGAGTGTTATGTCGAATTCCAATATCGCACTGTCTTAATCAGTGGTCGGTACTTAAGTTCTGTCCCCAGATTCGGGGATACATTGGAAAGATCAGTCAACAACCGTTGTTTGCCTTTAACATTTCAATCTTAATCTTTATGAAGTGGAGCTGAAGCATAACGAGTTTGGGTAGCCGAACCACACTCGCTCATTAGTTGGTGATCATGTCTACACTCTAAGGATTGCACCTGCTCATCGGCGGTCGGTTATGCCTGCTTAAGTTTTAGTGACATGTCCACGCTCCGAGGAGTTAAGTTATTCTCACTGGTGGTCAGTCATACCCGATTGATATTTATAACTACGTCCACGCTCTAGGGACTTTAGGTTGATTCGTGGGTGGTCAGTCACACTCGGTTTGTGCTTATACTCTGACCGCACTCCAGGGATTCAACGTTGTCTTACGGATAATCTACTCGTATCTGGTTTTTGTTTAAACTCTAATCCACTCTCTGGGAATTTTGGAGTTCGTCGATGTTCATACTCCAATCCAAGCTCCAGGGATTTAGAGTTAACTAATGTTGATACTCTGGTTCGCACTCTGCGAATCTAGAGTTAGTTGACATTTGTACTCCAGTCTGCACTCCGGGAATCTGGAGTTGTTTGATGTTGATACTTCGGTTCGCACTCTAGGAATTTGGAGTTAGCCGATAGATGGTCTATCACATCTGCTTAGGCTTTAGGATTTTGTTCGCACTCCAGGAACGACGGGTTTATCAGGATCGTGGATGGTCTACTCACACCCACCTTGAGTTAACAAGCGAGATCGTTAGATGGATAAGTCCATCCTCCTCGAACTTGGTTTGAATACGGGCGAAGTAATTAGGTGGACGATTCCACACTCTTCGAGACCGTATTTGTAAGTTTAAACTCCAATTCACACTCTAGTAATCTGGAGTTAGTTAAAGGATTGTCGTGTATCAATCCCTTTTTAGCTTTAGTGTGATAACTTGCCCCTGAGCTCAGGTTTCACTTAGTAAGTAACCGGTCATATAACGGTTACTCGCTATTTGAATAAACCCCACCGTCGGGTGGAATTTAACTCTCCGTGCATAATGATAGTTGCATGACTCATTTCAAAAAATCACAGCTCTGGCTCGAAGTGATTGCATTTTATTGCTGAAATAGGAAAATATGGCATAGTCAGTGGCCTTATTACAAATTCAAATTTTGAAATGCATAAACAGATTGCAAATGAAAAGCAAACCGAATAATTAAAGCCTGTCAGGTGTAGTAGCGGCGAAGGCTTTCGCTGTTCCAAGCTCTCGGCAAAGTAAGATCATAAACGATCGATAACTTAAATGTGCCATCCTTGAGCTTTTGTTCAACGACATATGGCCATTCCCACGTTGGTTTCATGTGAGAAGGGACCGGGTAGATTCTTTTAAGGACGAGATCGCCGAGTTTGAAGGTTCGAGGTCGAACCTTGGCATTGTATTATCGGGCGACTCGACTTCGGTATGCGGCTGCCCTCAAATCAGCCTCTTCATGCTTCTCATCCAATAAATCAAAATATTCGGCAAGTAATATAGCATTCGTTTTCGCATCATAATATCTCACATGATGAGAAGGTACTTCTGTCTCGACTAGAATAACAGCTTATGAACCGTAGGAATGAGAGAATGAAGTGTGTTCGGTCGTGTACTTGTGGGTTGTTCTTAAGCCCATAGAGCCATAAGAAGTTCATCGACCCACTAGTCCCCGACCTTTTCCAGTCGTTTCTTCACAATAGACTTTATAACTTTATTAATAGCTTTAGCCTGTCCATTTGCTTGAGGGTGTGCAAGTGTAGAGAATTTCTTATAGACGTGGAATTGTTGATAGAAATTCATAAATTCAACGCTATTGAATTGGGTTCCGTTATCAGTCATGATGGTATGTGGGAGACCAAATCGGCAGATAATGTGGCGGACTACAAACTTGATCACCTTCTTCATCGAGCTTGTAGCGAGGGGCTCAGCTTCTGCCCACTTGGTAAAGTAATCAACTGCGACGATGACGTACTTCGCACCACCTTTGGCTAGAGGTAGAGAGCCAATAATATCGATGCCCCATACTATAAATAGCCATGGACTGACCATTTGAGTTATTTACGTAGGCGGGGCTCTAGGGATACGAGCATATTTTTGACATCCGTCACATTTTTTGGCATAGTCCGATGCATCGCAATTTACAATCGACCAATAGTATCCATATCGGAGCACTTTTTTGGCAAGAGCTTGCCCTTCAGTGTGATCACCACATTCTCCTTCATGCACATCATGCAATACTCGCTTGATTTCATCATGAGCGATACAACAGAGTAAAGGAACAGAGTATCCTCCTCTATACATGGCTCCATTCTAAATAGTGAACCGCGAAGCTTTTCGAAGAAATTGTCTCTTTTCACTACTACTCTCTGGTAGGATCCCATGCTCGAGATAATTTCTGAACGGAGTTATCCATAACTCCTTATCGGTTACAACCTCAAAAACCCAAACTTTCTCCATTTGATCGATGCTCGGGGAAGATAACAGTTCCACAGGAACGAGTCCCATTTGTTATGCTTTACCTATACTGGCTAACTTTGCTAACGAATCGGCTTTTCGATTGCGCACTCGGGGTATGTAGTAGATGACATAATAACTGAACTGATTCAGTTTTTCCCAAACTTGACCAAGGTAAGCAGCCAGTCTTTAGTCCTTGGCCTCTTATTCCCCTCGAACATGATACACGACCAATTGCGAATCACAATAAATCTCCATAGCAATGATTCTTAAATATTGGAAGAGTCTCAATCCAGCGAGCAGGGCTTCATATTAAGCTTCTTCGTTTGTCGCATGAAAGTTGAACTTTAAATCATACCATATAGATCGACCTTCATGAGTTTCAAGTAAAACCCCGGCACCTGAGCAACGGTCATTTGATGCACCATCGGTATGCAACTTCCAGATATACTTGGGGGATTCATTGGTTTCGAGCAAGTCCTTTGGGAAGGTAAATTCAACTATAAAACCTGCTAGGACTTGTCCTTGAATGGTTCGCCTTAGATTATAAGTAATGCCAAACAGACTTAGCTCGATATTCCACTTGAATAACCTACCAGACGTCCCAGGCCGCGTAAGGACCTGTCGTAATGGCTGGTCGGTGTAAATGGTGTTAGGATGAGCCTGGAAATACGAATGGAGCTTCCTTGAGGCAATAACAAGACAATAATCCAACTTCTCTATCTTTGGATAGTTTCTCTCAGCTCCCATCAGTCATTTGCTAATGTGGTAGACTGGCCTTTGTATTCGATCTTCCTTCCAAATTAGGGCAGCACTGATTGTGTTGTCCGAAACCGCCTAATAGATGTACAATCTCTCGTTATCAATAGGCTTTGACAAAATAGGTGGTGTGGAGAGATGTTGAACCAGTGATCGGAATGCGCCCTCACATTCTGTAGTCCATTCAAAGTTTTGTTTCCCTTTTCTAATCAGATCGAAGAAGGAAATGCATTTTTAAATGGATTTTGAAATGAACCTACTCAGTGCTACTACTTTCCCGTTGAGGCTGTGGACTTGCTTTGTAGTTCTTGGGGTCTCAAGATTTCTAATTGCCTAGATCTTTTCGGAATTAGCTTCAATTCCTCGAGCTTTGATGATAAACCAAAGGAATTCTCCAGATGCGACCCCAAAGTGACATTTCAATGGGTTGAGCTTCATTCTATATTCTCGGAGGATATTAAACATTGATTCCAGGATTTTGATATGATCAGTGGAGAATCGCGACTTCACTAGCATGTCATCTACGTATACCTCCATGGTTTTTTTGATCTGGTTAGCGAACATTCGATTAACTAACCGTTGGTAAGTTGCGCCAGCGTTCTTGAGTTCGAAAGGCATAACTTTGTAGTAGTAAAGTCCCAGATCGATCATGAAGCTGGTATGCTCCTGGTCGGGTAAATGCATGGGTATTTGGTTGTAGCTAGAAATCACATCCATGAAGGATAAAAGTTCATGTCCGGCCGTTGAATCTACGAGATGATCGATTCAAGGAAGTGGAAAATTGTCTTCGGGGTAAGCTTTATTCAAGTTTGAGTAATCAACACACATTTTCCATTTCCCGTTCGGCTTTTAGAAAAGCACAGGATTGGACACCCATTCCGGGTATAATGCATCTCGAATATATCTATTTGATTTAAGCTTATCTACCTCCTCCTTAAGGGCGGTAGATCTCTTTGGATCCATATCACGCCTTTTCTGTTTGATCAAAACGTGCTGTGGGTCAATATTCAACGTGTGGCTCGTGAAGTCTGGGGAGATTCCACAAATGTCAGAATGTGTCCAGGCAAACATGTCAAGGTTTGCCCGGAGAAATTCAACCAATTCCTCTTACATTTGTTCTCTTAGCTAAGATCCAATATTTATCATTTTAGAATCGTTGTTATCATCGATTGGGACATCGATCATTAGCTCGACCGAAGAAGCTTGACTATTTTTACTTTCGTCTTCACTTTCGTATCTCTCGAGTCAACATCCCTTAGGAATTAGTTAAGGTGCCGATCCCTTGGGAATTAGTTATGGTGCCCAGGCCTAGGCCTAGGCGTTATTTTCAATTCTCAACAAACCGGACGCAGAGAGATTCTTCTATGCCCTTTCCTTCTTCCTTTCTCTATGCCTCTCGTAACTCAGCAACATAACAGGCTCGCCTAGCAGCCTGGTCTCCCTAAACGACTCCAACTCCATTGTCGGTAGGGAATTTTAGAGTCGGTCACTAAGGGGCAATGGCAGCCCCAAAATTCATCAAGGGTCGGTCGTCCCAAGAAAGCATCGTATGGTGAGTCTATATCCAACACAAAAAATAGTGATATCCGAACTCTTCGGCGTTCTCCAATTCCTAATTCCACTGGCAGCTCTACCATTCCAGTGGGTATAGTTGCACTCCCGTTGAAGCCATGAATACGGGACTGACAAGGCTTCAAGTCTTTAGTCTCCATCTTCATCTGGTCATAGGCTCGCTTAAACAATATATACACAGAACTTCCACTATCTCCTAAGATCCTCTTCATCCACACAGGACCTACTTGAGATGATATGATAAGTGGATCGATGGTTGGGGCTTCAACCTTATCGGCGTCTCTGTTTTGAAAGAAGATGTCATCAGTCACCATCTTCTGTTGCTTGGCCGGAGTCCTATCTTCCAAACTACTACAACACTTGAAGCTCTCATGCCTAACAGAACTGGCATACGACTCCATTTCCTTCCAGCTTCGATCTACTAGATAAGGACCACCACGAGTAGTATATATCACCAACCTACCACCGGTATGAGCAGGTTCCTCCTGTCTTGCCCGATTTGGTACATCATTTTGATTCGATGGGCTTGCACCTCCAGACTGCATCGCCCGCACAAACTGCTCCAACATTCTCTCACGAATCAACTTCTCAATGATATCATGTAAATGACGGCACTAGTTTGTCTTATGGACATAGATTTCATGGAATCTACAAAACTTCCCCATCTGAATTTGTTTCTCCGATGATTGCTTCGAAGCAGGTTTCTTATACTGAATAGTATTGCAGGTCTGTAAATACACATTTCCAACGATGTATTCAAAGGAGTATAATTGTCAAATATAGGAACCATATGTCGTGGACCACGATTCAGATCATGTGTCCTACCTTTCTGTTGATTTTTTTATTATGTATGTTCAATTACACTTTTTCAGAATTCTCCCCGGTTTGTCTAACAGCAACATTGCTCTGAATCCCTTCCATACTAGGTCCTACGTCATCCTTTTTCCTAGACTGTTTCGCATCCTCCCTTCTCAAGAATTAGGCTGTCTTGGAATAGAAACAGTCCAACGATGCAGGAGGCTTCCCGGCCAACCAGTTGTCGAACTCGGAATCGGGATCGATCCCCTTAGTCAATGCCATCAGAATAAAGTTATCATTGGGATTGCTATCTTAGAACATGCAGCATGAAATCTCTCCAAATAACATCTGAGTGTCTCTCCGGGAGACTGAGTGACACTAGAAAAAGTATTAACATCTTTCAGCCTCATAACATGCATGCGGAACTGCTCAACAAACTTTGTTGCCAACTGATTAAAACACAAGATAGATTGAGGTGGTAAATAGGTGAACCACATCATTGTTATGCCCCCTAGAGAGATCGAGAAGCTTCGGCACTTAAATGCATCATCAGCTAGTGCAACGTTCATCAACCATTCATACTTTAAGATATATTGATTAGGATCAGAGCTCCCTTCATAAACGGGTAAAGTCGGCATCCTGAATCGCCGAGGTGGTTCTGAATAGTGCATCTCATCAGTAAAAGGAGTAAGACTCCGGGAGATTCCTCAGTCGTCATTGGTGAGACCTTGACTCTCTAGGATCATCTGACGGATCATCATCAGGGTTGTCCGGCATCTGGACATTCTTGGCCTATTGAGCCAAGGTGTGGTTGGGTTCCACAATACGCGGATGGGCAGGTCGCAGCCGACGGTCCATATCTCGCCTCCTTGGTTCTAAGTTCTTTTGAACATAAGGTTTGAGAATATATTCATGTTAGGACGATTCAAATCTGTCCGATTTCAAGCATCAACTCCCAATTCAGTAGCAGCGGTGGTAGTGCGGTTATCTGTAACATGATAAGGAACTGTACCTCCCCAAGAGGAGGGTCTAGTTTGATAATCGGTTGACGCGCCAACTCTCGGTTGCCTAATATTTAGTGTATGCTTATGTCCGCTAGCTTGAGTATAACTTCCATCTAACCGTAGGCGCATGGATCTATGATGGAAGTTCGAAGAGGCTGAACTCTCTATGGAGGAATAAGAAGCCGGATCCCTCCTGGATCTCCTTCGTCTTTGACGATTTAGTTGATTAGTTGATTCTGCATTGGCATGTAGTTGCTGAGTAAGTTGCTGCCGACTCTGTGTTAGCTCTTGCATTAGCATTTGAAATTCTTCCCTTGTGACAGGGCCTTGCAGATCTGATGGTCCGGCAACATTCTGATCGGCGGGAGGTAGCTGTATGGGGTTATTTCCGTCCCATCCTTCTGGGTCTGCAGTTGTAGGAGTGGTCCTAGTGTTAACTATGATAGATAGCAAAGCTCATTCCTAGACTTGATGCAAATTTGAATAGGATGGAAGAACTTTAGACTTGAAATCTGGATCTTCTTCTTAGATTTATGCAATCCAATATCGATAGTAAATCCAATGAGCAGGAGAAAACTGGATTATCTCAGTGAAAGCACGAAATTGTTTGTACAAAAATTGGGCATAACACTCTTCGGATGCGTTTGAAGAGGTAAAATGAAGAATATAAATGGAAAAAGAGGAAGATCTAACAAACACACCAATTAACAAAAAAGTAAATGCACAGAAACACATGGATTTAGAGCGGCTCAGCGTATGGCCTACGTCCACTATGAAATGGTTGACTTTTATTAACTTTTTTCTTACTGGTTACAACGAATTACAATAGTGAAACTCGAGTACAACAGTGATTTCGGCAGAGTCTGGACGTAGAAGCACCAAAAAGTCTCTTTTCTGTAGGTCCAAGGCTATTATTTATAGGTGTAGGCTGGAGATATCTGTCTTAAACTTCAGAGAATCCCTTCTCTTGCATGGGTGGGCCCACATGATCGATCTTTGGTTGTTTAGACTCAATCCATGATCGATACGAATGAAATTTGGACCGATCAAGGATTGGCCAAATTGAGTCGATATCAAGCATGAACATGCTTTAGGTTGTACGCAGGCTCCTATGAAAATTTAGCAGCATTTGAACTCGTAGATTACGGGTTATGATCGATGTCAGTTTAGATTTGTTGGTTGGCTATTACATTCGTATCGATCCAAAGCTCCACATTCTCTTCTCTTCGTATCCATGCATTTCGTACCGATGACGTGTCTCAGAAATCCAAGGGAGATCCACTATTCATGTCGTACGACAGAGTCATCCATTTCTGTGGATTCCTTCGTATCGCTCCACTTGCTTGTAGGTTCGTATCGCTCTTCTAAATATTGCTTTATATTGCTTATTTTTACTCGCGGCTTCATATCCATAGGTAAGGCTCCATTCGTATCAATCTAGGAGGTGCAAATTTGCATCGATGGCTTAAAAGTGCTTCGTATCGACCACCTTGAATGTTTCTCTTCGCTTCGATTGTTTTATCCAACCGATACGAAAGAATGTCGGATGGTGATCGATACAAAACATAGCATGTTGATGGATACAAAGCAATATAGTTGATGGACACGAATTGCAGTGAATATTGATGGATACGAAGCGAAAGCGATGCGAAGGGTCTGGATGGATGGATTCAAATTGGTTGGTTTCCTTGGCTTGCATCGATCATATCTTGAGCATACGAACTCCAATTGGCTTGGAATTTGGAATGTTGGCTTTCGTAGCTTTGTTTGTCGTGTCATATCAATTGTAGCTCGGTCCAGACTCGGACAAAATCTACCGATATCCATAGTTGACCTATATATAACTAGCATTGGAGAAGAATTGTCTCTAGTTTCCAATCGATTCCTTAGTATCATGGCTTTGCCAAAAGGTGGGTTAAAATAGAATCCATAATTTTTCCCAAAAATCTATTTTTCTTATCTCGATATAAATTCATCCTGTAAAATTTTATTCCAATTTATTAATTGATTTCATTTTTCCTTATATATAAACATCGTTTATAAATTTATAACTCCTTTGAGTTTCACTTGTTTATAAAATTAATCCCATTTATAAAATTCTATTTTATTAATCCATTTCTTAATAAGTTCTGTATGTTCCACAAATCTATTTAAAATATCGATTTCAAACTCCTTTTCATATTTTCCAGAAATATCATTTAAAAATCCATCGTTTAAAATCATCTATATAAATTATTTCAAAATCTCTTTTTAAAATATTTTTACGAATATTTAAGTACAACCCAAAATCAATTATGGTTTTATCCAAATCAATTTCTTTAAAAGCAATCCAAATTACGATATAAATATTTTTATATTCAAAATATCATTTTAAATCCTTTCAAATTCCAAAAAATATTTATGGTATTTAAAATACCGAAAGTTAAGCCAGTGCTACTATAGCATCCAATAAAACAAATCACACAATAATCCATAACAGATTATCAGTTCACATCATATATCACTATATATGAAAACAATTAAAATATATTTGAGGAATCCAGTTGGATAACTCCAACATGTTTCCCTACATTCACAGATGTTAGACAACGTAAAATATCAATCTCACTTCGAGGGGGATATCGCGGTATATAAGGTCATTTGTTATTATGCATGGCGCATAGGGTCTCATCAGCTCCAACGGCGGGAAATATATCCAACTACTAATATATATACTATTATATATAATATAACATCCAACTGATAAAAATTTATAAATTCAACCAAACATCCAATAATTAATTTAACATTTTTAAAAT
This sequence comes from Allium cepa, assembly GCA_030765085.1. Taxonomy (NCBI): domain Eukaryota; kingdom Viridiplantae; phylum Streptophyta; class Magnoliopsida; order Asparagales; family Amaryllidaceae; genus Allium; species Allium cepa. The sequence continues at coordinate 10,645,152 of CM060937.1, forward strand.
TAAAAGAAGTAATCCAACTGAGTGAGATTTTGCTCACCTTGATTTTTGGATAGCTAATTGTGACAGCCCAGATTTTCAACCTTCAAAAATCGACATCAATACGTTTACTGTATCACATGCTGAGCAATCGAGTGCCAGAAATACCAAATCGTTAGAGAAAAGAAGAAAGTGGTTGAAGAAGAAAATAGAGATAACAACACAGAATCTCACTATCGCAACAGAATAATATATGATAGATAATAACATATCTTTATATAAAAGAAACTATAACTATTGTTTATACATTACATCATCAGAGTACAACACATCAATTACACAATACAGACAGTTATAATAACTTGTCCTCAAAAATGCTGAATATACAGCCTGCAATACGCGGCGGAATAAAAACCAAGTACGTGCGATACGTCTTCGTCATCCAGCTTGTCTCCTGAGCTCCATAGCATCCTATCATATATCTGCAATACTCGGTCTAACCCGAGCATTATAATAAAATAACACCCGAGTCAGTCTGGAAAACCAACGTGAGAAAACACACTTAATTTAAATTATTAAAGTTATCAAAATCCTTTGAAAATCAAAGATATCTCATAAGAGCATGCCACACATAAACATGATGGGTTTTTACCATACGATAACCGAAACATTTCATATCAAATCCAATGATATTATAATAGTGGCAAAGTACAAATACTTATTCAAATAGCTGAAATTGTTACATTAATTAAATTCCAGCAAACTAGGCTCTACATCCAAAACAATAAAGGCACGTATTGGAGAATGAGTTCCATACGAATGATTAGGCACTGGGGTAACACCTGTCATAGTACAATTTTAGAAAAATGTGCCAAGGACCATGCTGGGATCCCCTGCAACACAAGACCGGACTATCGCTAACTTGAATAGATCGAATACGCTATCACCCTGGGTGTTCCCACCATTTTCCGAGCTCCTTCCATGTATCATAGTAATAATATCCTAGGGTATCAATAAAGGTGATAAACATACCCTAATTGGGTGTGATTTACATAGCCTTGTTGCATCTCCCCTGCTTTTCAGTCATTTTTGGTTGATGAGGCTAGAGGCTGCGATTGCCTTCTTCAGGAAATTTAACTTAGAATGCTCATTGTCCTCTAATAACAATGTACTAATTGCATTCATCCGTACAAGTCTGTTCTGAGTCCGAACAAAACCGAAGGGACTATTGCTACTATATCCATTTTGGAATCATCCTCATGATTAGTAACGATCAGCCTTTGCACTTCACTGCTCCATCTTTGACTCCATGCTCTTGTTTTCACTTCGAAAACGTATTAGTTGGATCGAAGTGGTTTTCGGATAACTTATCGGATCCCGGTCACTTCGAAACAACGTTCGATATTTTTGATAAATCAACTCGGTTCTTTAGTGAATAAATAGATGAAAATAAGATCGAAGATCATCTCCTAACCGTTACAGGATGGATTTCATTATAAACGTCCTAGAAGAAGAAAATGAGTTTATACGTACAATATAACACATCGAACGGTAAGTGTACTATATAATTCATGTGTTTCTCTTAGATATTTCTAGATTTGATAGTCGGTTATTTAACTATCAAATAAACAATCGTTCAATCAAATATTTAATTTTACTACTGAAAAACACTAAATCACTTTTTAATTTAATTTTAATAAATTAAATCTCTTTATCCAAAGATATGTAATTATCTCGCTGAATCTTGTATATTCACAAACTATCCTTTTCAAAAATATTTGAAAACCTTTTTAAGCTAAATTGGAAAGTACCATTGTGGTATCAACCATGGATTCACAGCTCAATGGTTACGTCTCTATCACAAAGAAATCCAAAACTTAACTGCAGACACTCACTGCCCCGATTACGTCATGAAAGTATACCATTTCTTTCCCAAACTTTATTTAATAATTCCCACAAAATAATATTATAAAATTTATATATAAATTTCCAAGTTAAATTTAGGCGAATACTCTTTAAAGTAAAAGTTATTATATAATATTAATATTGAATAATTTATCCTCTAAAATAATACTATCGATTAATTTTAAATAATAATCGACTTAATATAAACTAACCTAATAATGGATAAATACACTTTAAATAATTTCGATTAATATGTTACTAAATGTTAATATTTTCGATTTTTTGGATTGATATTTTCTTCTTTCAACTTCATCATTATAATGTAATCAACTTGTAACAATAAAACGAAAATACAAAAGGGCGCATTAATCAACTGTAAGGTATCATTATCTAATTCGTATTCCAAAATGGCCATGGAATTTCCTTTTGTACTTTAGCATTGTGAAATACAAATTAGTAAGGCTCAAATTCAAGTCACGTAGTTATAATTTTCTAGGCAATTAATTTTCTGATTTGTAGAACTAAATGTTTAACCATTTTTATATCAATTTGTACATTTTTCTTCCAAATGTGTCATCGTAGTGGGAATTTTTTTACAAAAATTTAACTAAGTTTGTATATGAAAATTTACTCATGGATACTTGAGGGTCGCATGGTAACTAGCATACTCTCATGCAAGACAAATTATAATTGTACAGTTTATTTTGGCTAACAACAAATTGGAAGAGCGACAAAAGCCCATTTTCCATTGCCATATTTAAAATGAAAACCTCACTTGAACCTTTATTCCCCGTTAAATTAAAACCAATATTTTTATGCCATTGCTATTTGATGTGTATGATGAACCAACATAGTTGGATACACCAAAGATTACCTGCACAATGTAGTTTAGTTACTTCTGAGCTATTTCTAAACCACTCAAACATGGAACTAGATAATTATTGCATAATTTGGACATATTATAGCTATATACAGTGGAGATGATTAATCTCCAGTGACTTAATTTAATGTTCAATTTATTAATATTATTTTCATCTTTACTTTTATTGTTACTTGCCTTGGAATTGAGTTCCAATCTATGTTGCAGCCTGTTTGAAGTCCAGTTACAATTTGTGGTGACATTCATGGATAGTTCCATGATCTTGCTGAACATTTTTGAATTGGAAGGAAGGTACCTTTTGTACCCATGACCATTGATAGTGCTTGATTTTTATTAACTGATTTGACAGTACAAAGATGAAGATAGTGGTTGGTGGTAGCTAACACAATATAGTTGAACCAAATGCATCTGGTAGCGGAACAACAATTGAAACTTAAAAGTGGACGAACTGCCGTTACAAACATGGTCAGAACGACAAATGCGGATGGACCAAAGCAACAAGTGAACTGGTGTAGCTGTTGAATTGGAGACAAGTGCAAGTTAAAACTTAAAAACTGAGATGTACAAGAACAAAGCCATCCAAATAGTCACTGTCTCTAAAGTGCATTCGAAATCTAAGCAACCAAAGCAATCAAAAGGCGGATTGAAGCACTAAGATGCAGTTAACTCTACTAAAGTTAAGCAGAAACAAATCCAACCTAAAATGGTAACAAATAGATATGGGGACATGCATCGGCTGTAAGAACAACTGCATATTGCGGGTAAATAGAAGTGCATTAAGGAGTTTGGGGAGCACACTGGAATATAGGGACAAGCACATTTACACAGCTGCATACAAGCGAAGAACAACTAATGAGACTTAAGGTTGCATCATTGAAACAAAAGATGTGAGAAAATTATGTTAGGTGTGAGAAGTGCAACGTAGGAGTGGCATGAGAGTAGATTGAGCTGCAATGCGAGAACAACAAGAGGAAGTGCAAATTCTGTGGTAATGGTGAGATATTTGTTCACTTCTGCTGATTTCATTCAGATTTATGCAAAAGCAAAGCTCATGAATCACGAATGTAGGGTTCAAGGTAACTCGAAACACCCCACACCCCTTAATATGCCCGAAAGGACACAATAAAAGGTGTGGTGCGTTGTAAGTATAAATAAGGCTAACAGAGATTAAGATTCACAAGAAAAAAATAGGTAAAAATAGTGGAAACTAAAATAATTGTCATGACCCAGAATTTTAGGCAATATCAATTTTAATAATCTGTGTTGAAGATTAAATTGATTTGATAATTTTCTTTTATAATTTTAATTGGTAAATTTTATCTTCTAAAAGTTAATAAAATGTTTTCTACTTATAATGTGTGTGTGTGTGTATATTTGTATATATTATAAATAGAAAAGCTTTGGTTTGAATTTAACAAATAAAATCATGTTTTCAAATTCTAACATATTTTGGTAATTTGGAAATTATGATTAAATTGCATATAAACTTTTCAAAGTTATTTAATAGATAATTATATAGTTTTCAAATACTTAAGGTAAATATTTAATTCTTTAATTATTTAATTGTTTAAAGTATATTTTAGCTTAAGTTTAAATATAAATAAAATTAACAAAAAGGTTTATTCTATTTTCGCTTTAAATATTATTTGATTAATATGATTCAAATATAAGTTTGAAATACAATTTATAAATATAAAAAGAATATGATATATTAATTCACTTAAGTAATATAAGTAATTTACAAATAATAAGATAATCTCTTCTATAAATTAATTTAAATTGGCAAGATTGTTATTTTCAAATATTATAATGCATTGTTATTTTCAGATTAAATATGTTTTTATCAATTGACTTTAATTTATATTTTTAAATCTAATTTGAATTTGAATTTGGATTCAATTTTGAAATTCAAAAGATAGATATTTAAAAAAAATGGATTTAAATATATATATATGTATGCTTTTATTTGTATAAAAAAAATTTTTATTTTATTTTCTTTAAAATAATTCATATATGTATTTAAATAAATATTTATAAAATAGTAAATTAAGTAAAAATCTTTTTATTAACATTTAAATAAATATTAATTACTTAAATTACAAGTGTAGATTTATTAGGCTTGGTTTTAACAAGTGTTAGTTAATAAACTAAGGCAAATGACAATTGGTAAGATGTTAAACATTTGTCATTTTTTATTTTTCTTTTATTTAAAATAAATCATTTTAGTTTATATAAACATATGCTTCCTTTCTTTCATTTCTTTTCTATCTTTCTCAAGTTCAAAGCCAAGAAAAATCAAACCATTTCTCAAAAATAAAATCTGGTAATCAACATTCACAAACCAGAAATCAAAACCCAAAAACCCTATACAAATTTCTCAACAAACTAGTGATCAAACACCTCTCTAACCAAAATCAATATCTTGTAATTCATTTTCAATATCAAAACCAATGCAAGCATTTTCTTCAACCTGGAATCAAAGTTGGCAAACCAGAAACATGTATTTCATTATCAATATCATACCATTTGCCTGAACATTTTTATTCAAATCTGTGACAAATCAAGCAAGTTCAAAACCAAGGCAGTTTTATCTTTACCCAAATCTGAGTCATCTTCAACAAGTTTTCAAAATCCAGTAACCAACATGTAGTTTTAAAATCAAAACATTTTCCAGCAACATTGGTTTTGAAAGTTCAAAAGCTGTTTTCAAAACAAAGTTGCTCTATTTATCATTTTTAATGGGTGAGTAACATTTTTCTAAAAGCTTAAGTATAAGAAATCTGTTGCATGATAATTTCTGAAAATAAAGTATGTATTGTGTGGAGCTATATGATTGAATTTTCTATGTATATGCGAATGTATAGATATATGCTTGCTGTTGCATCTGTTTTTTCTTGTACTTAGTTTTAAAAGCTAAGATTGTGATCAAAATCCATTTCCTCTTAAACCAATCTCTGTAAGGACTTAAGTTTCAAACAAAACTTATTTGTTTGATCATAGAGCGGGTTTAAATTTTTTATTTAAGTTAAAATAAATTTAGAAACTCACTGGAAACCAAAAATGAACAAAGAAAACATAGGATTAGTGAAATTTCAAACATATTAATTCAATGTTTTCAGGCATATAATCTGAAACCATACCCAAAATCATGATTTTTGGAAGTGAAACTATAATTTTTAGCATTGATTTGAGGGAGTAGTTCAAGTTGATCTAAAAATGGTGTTTTGGGTTGTCTTTGGAGATCTAATTGCCTGGGAAAGTCATGGTTCTCACTGGAGGTAGTGGAATGATGGGTGCGGTGGGAAAAAATGGCAGAAGTGATGGCAGGTCACTGTAGCGGTGGTTGGAGATCGATTTAGGTTGTAACCCTAATTTTGGAGCTTGGAGGAAAAGTGTTCATTCCGGTCCCTCTAGTGGATCGAGTTCCACAGAACTTTGCGAAATGGAAGAGGGGATGTTGGCGAGGTCGTGGCCGGAGGCGCTGCTGTTTTGGTGATCTGAGGCAAGAGGTCTAGGATGTTCCAGGTTTTGGGTTTGTTCCAGTTTTTTATGCTTAGCAGCTTGATTTCGATTTAGAGTGGGAATCGAAGGAGTTGGGGTTTGGATGGTCTGAGGGTGTCATCGCTGACTTTGGGAGGGTGGCGATGTTGACCGAAGGTGGTCGGAACCACCGTGCATGTGCATGGTGCATTTTGAGGTGTCAGGTTTTGGTTTGGATGTGGGCTCGAAGTAGAATTCATGATTTTGGGGTTTAGACTCGAGTAAATGCTCGGGTTGAATCGTGAGTGAGTATTCCAGATTTTAAACTTCAAAAATAAAATTTAAAAAAAAAGAGAAGATAGGTTTTTCTCGGGTAAGTGTTTGAGTATCTATCGGGTTGAACCCAAAGCAGCCTACCAAAGCAGATTTGTAAAAGTTTTTAAAAATAGACAACATTTTGAATTTTAATTAATTTGGTTTCAAACTCTTAGAATCTCTTTACATATGATATGCGTTTTCTTTAACATTTGTTTATAAGGTTTTAAATTGTTTTAAAAAATTTTATAGTTAAATTTGTAATTGTTTTAAAACTTAAATTTTGAAATGAAATTTAACAGTAAAATGTTTCAAAAGCTTTGTGAATGATAAGTCATTAATAAGAATAACGTTTATCTTAAGTTAATTAAGATTTAATGATTTGACATTAATTTAAGTAATAAGGAAATTAAAGAGTAATTAATTACTTTAATTAATTAATAATGGATTAATAAATAAGCAATTAAGGTTTGGAAGTTAATTAATTAGGGTTAATTAATTTGAAATTAAAGATCATTAATTAGATAAGTGAGATTTATTAATTAATGGTTAGAAATTAATTAATCAAGTAATAAAGGATTGATTAAGTTTCAGTTAAGCACTTAATTAATAAGGTAATTAGAAATGAATTAATTGGTTATTAAAAAGTGATTGATTTGTAATTAATGATGGTTAACTAGAGTTTAATTACTTAAGAAAAGTTATTAAGAAATTGTTAATAGTTAATGAACATCATTAACTAGGGATTATTAAATAATTAATTAATGTGATTAATTTTAATATATAATTAAATTAATTAATTAAGGATAATCATTTGTGGAATTGTTTAAGTATAATTACTTAATGAAAGTAATTAAAGGGATTAACTACTCAGTGTAATTAATTAAATTAATGTGACTAGTTTAAGTTAATTAACTAGTTTAAGTTAATTAATTAGTTTAATTAATTTAAAATAATCACTGGATGATTTGTTAAGGATAAGTACTTAATGTAATTTATAAAGTGTAATCACTTAGTGAAGTAATTAATGGATAATTTCTGGAAATTAAAGAATGGATGTAATTTAGTTGGGTTTAATTACTTTGTGTAACTAATACGAAAGATAATTACTTAGTGGGAGTAATTAAGAATTAATTATCTTGTGTAATTAATTAAAGAATAAATTGATAATAGTTATTTAAAAATTTAATTAAGTAATGTAATTAATTAAAGGAAGTTAATTACTGAATCTGATTAACGAATAAAGATTAATTAAAAATTAATTATTAAATATGATTAATAATTAATTAAAGAAGTAATTAGGGATCGTTAATTAACATAATTAATAAAGTAATTAAGGATTGATTAATTAAGGATAATTAATCAATAATGAGGGATTATAAAGTAATTAATTAATTGTAATTAATTGAGGATTAATATAATTAATTATAGTTAATTAATTAAATGAAGTAATTAAAGGTTAATTACTATAAATGGTTGAGGATAATTAATTTGTGTAATTAAAGGCTAATTACTTAATGTAATTAGAGAATGATTAATCAATGAAGATTAATTAAGATGAATACTTAGAGGATGATTAATTAATTAAGTTATAATTAATAAATGGTTAATTAAGCAAGATTTATGTAACGAAAGTAATTAGTTTAATTTATTTTAAATTAATTAAAGATGAAATAATTAATTTAATTCATTTTAAATTAATTAAAGATGATATAATTAATTTAATTCATTTTAAATTAATTAAAGATGAAATAATTAATTTAATTCATTTTAAATTAATTATAGATGGTGTGATTAATAGATCTCTGCTTATGGATGACTGATTGATACTGAATGCCTTGATTGTTTGATATCGCTGATGAGTTATGTGTTGATATATGGTATGAGATATTTTGTTGAATGGTGATGATATGAATTATCTATTTGTGAGATTGGGAATTATCTATCTGTGTGTATATACACAATGAATTGAATCATATTGTTTCAACTTTAAAACAACTTGGACTTAAAAGATGGCGTTTGGATTTCGATGTGACCGGGATAGGGTTTCCATATTTGGATATCCGAAAACTACATCGATCAAATTAACGATATGTCGTGAATCTCAAGTGAAGATGAAGATTCAGAGTGCAAGGGTTATTGTCGTTAACTCTGAGGGTGATTCCAAAATGAGTGTAACGAGATAATGCCTTTGGTTTCATTCGAACCCGGAACGAACTTATATGGATTGAATGCTTTCAGAACATCGTCAAGTGGACGATGAGCATTCTAAGATAGATGTGTTCTATAAAGGTGATCGTAGCCTCAAGCCTCATCAACAGAGAATGGCTAAAACATGGGAGATGCAGAAAGGCTAAGTGAGTCGTGCTCAAGTAGGACAAGAGCTTCCCCTGTCTAGAAGTCCCTTTATATTCGGCTATGTAGGACAGTTGATTGCAACAACTGTCGGGGTTGTCATGTTCGGAACTATCCAGTAAGGGATGGTTTCGGCCTTATGTTGCAGGGGATTTAGTGTGGATACTCGATACAGTGATCTAAGCCACGTACTATGATGGGCGGTACCCTAGTAGCCCTACCATTATTGGAAACCCATTCTTCCTATGTGCCTTTACGGTTTTGATTGTATTACCCACTTTGTGGCTAGAATGCTGGAATTTAATCATGTAACAATTTTAGCCATTTCTTATTTATTTGAAAACCTTAGACCCTATTATAATATCATCGGATTTCCTATCAAGGTTTTGGTTATCGTAAGGTAAAAACTTTTTCGTGTTTATATGCGAGGAGTCTTACGAGATACCTTTTGTTTTCAAAGGTTTTCTCAAAGTTAAGCAACTTTAACCTGTTACTCACACCAGACCCATGTCTGATCAGGAGTTTATCTTCTGTTTTCTTAAACTCTTGGGTACTCAAATTTTTACGAGTAGCCAAGGGATTCAGGTTAGCTTTGACGAATTCTGGAGAGATATGGAGCAGAAGGCTCAACATTTATAGATATATATAGTGCTCCGCTGTTTTGGTATCTCTATGTTGTATTTGAGTTGTAATAACTAGACAGGTGCTTATCACTGTCTAGTATGTGTTGTATAAGCTATGTAACTCTGATAGATGTTGAATATTATGCGATACTTATGTGATTAATATAATTTATTCGTTCCGCTGTTGAGATTCTGATGTTGTTTCTTTCTTTCTTCTCTATCTTTTCTCTTTTCTATCCCTTTCTTTCTTATTGATGATGCCTCGTTTTATGAGATGAAAGGCTGGTCTTTACAGTTGATATCAGAGCGCTAGGTTGAGTGAATACCTAGGCTTTGGAGTGGTTTCTTTCTTGAGAGAGCGTACTTGTAATTTTTAATATATATATATATATATATATATATATATATATATATATATATATATATATATATATATATATATATATATATATTTCTACCTATTTGTTGGGTTACCTGTTCAGGTTTTCCAATATGAGTTCTAGAGGTAGGAAAGGTAGTGGTGTGTATAGCACGACTAACAATGGAAGGAGTTTGAGTGTTGAGGTTAGAAGTATCTACCGAGACTGTAGACCTAATACCGTCTCAAGTAAGCTTTGTGTAAGGATTTCACCAATCTCTAAAGGAACTTTTTATTTTTGAGGTTCAGAATCATCTTTGTAGTGCAAGTTTGGATGAGTAGAATTTGGATCTGTGGGTTAAGCAGAAGCTTGTGATGGTATCTGGGAAACTTCAAGAAGAAGCAGCTGTGTGGTGAGACACAGTGACTATGGATGTTCCCGAAGATGTTTCTTTTGGAGCAAGTTTAAGGAAGTGTGTCTGCTTGGGTGTTGAGTCTTGGTTCAGCTGGGTGTTTGTGTTTGGTTTGAGGCTAGAGTTTCTTCAGGAGACGTCTGCCCACCTCTAGGCTCTGTACGAGATTGGATGATTTGGATTTGAGGTTCGAAGAGAGCTTTTGATAGGATGTCTTTGGCATCTGTGTCAGCGTTGTGGCTCATGGTTTTCTGTGTGCCGGCAAGATGGTCATCTCGCTTAGCAGTTTCTAGAAATGAAGTTCAGAAGCAGCATAGTGATCCATTTCTTCGACGGTTTGGCTAGACAAGAATAAGCTGTTCTGATTGGTAAAGAGGGAACGATTTCTTTGGGAATTAGACTGGGTTGGTCGCAAAAGTGACTTGCGATAGTTGAATGTTCTCTTAAGTTATCTTTTGTTTGGGATCGAGGCATCTCTAGGGAATGTAGGAGTTATGGGAGTTGTCAGATATTTTTTCGGATGTTTGCGTAGAGGTCAGAAGTTTGCCATAACATTTGGAGATTGAGTTTTTGAATCGACTAGGACTCCAGGAGAGGTACCAGTGGTTCAGCTTAATATAAGGATGGTTTCTAGAGAGTGGGTTTGGTGTAGCAGCTCATATTTTCATGGTACTTCTGAGTTTTCTTTTTATGGATCTGTTGAGTCGTGTTTTTTGGGATGTGTTGGACTCATGTTCATCATCGGCATTCTTATCTACTTCAGATCAGAGTTGTGCAGCAAAAGCAAGGTAGCGGCTGTTTTAGATTGGAAGCAGTCCTTCAAGTTTGCAGTCTTTTGGATTAGAGGGTTTCTAATGGAATTTTTCAGGATCTGATGGCGAGATTGGCAAGTGACCCTCTTTTTGTTTTTCCCAATAGGAGAAGTTAGTTCTCTACCGATCATAGTAGAGTTTGTTCTTGATTTTGGTTAATCTTGAGAGGATCATTTTGTTGGTTTGTTTTGGTCTATTTTGTTTTCAAGAATCATTAGCGAAGGTTTAGCTGATCAGGAAGGATGAAAGTAGCCATGATCGTCAGGGGAGTTTTGTGGACAAGAGATGGAGGAATTTGGATTTTGAAGTCGGAGATTTGATTTTGGATAAGTTTTCTCCTATCAAAGGAGCTATAAGTTTTGGTAATACTGGGAAGCTAACTCCGAGGTATATTGGATCTTTCTGTGTTCTGGTTAGGATTAATGTTTTGGTCTTCAGAATTAAATTGCCAGTTTGAATGACTGGGATTCAATATGTTTCACGTATCTCTGATGGATTACGTGTCTGAACTATCACTGGTTTTGGAACCAGCAGTTTAGGAGGATTTGGTAGTTGAGTCAGACTTGTCTGTGGTCTGATATCGTGTTCAGTTTTGTAGATCTAGATGAGTAGGATCTCTGTAACTTAATAGTATAGATTGTTAGGATTCAATAGAGTGAGTATTCCAGTGTTTAACCTGGGAAACTCTAGATATGTTAAGAAGATCTATCCTGATTTATGTTAGGATCATTAGATTTGTTTGTTTAAGTAAACTAGTTGCTATGGTTGTTAGCATATGGTTGATAATATATGCTTGTGGTTTAAATTAAAATTGTTGATGGATTATTAAATTACATTTGCTTTTAAATTTCGAGGATGAAATTCTTTTAAGGGGGAGGAATGTGATGACCTAGAATTTTGGGCAATATCGATTTAATAATCTATATTAAAAATTAAATTGATCTGATAATTTTCTTTTATAATTTTGATTTTAATTAGTAAATTTTATCTTTTGAAAGTTAATAAAATGTGTTCTATTTATAATGTATGTATATATTTGTATATATTATAAATAGAAAAGCTTTGGTTTGAATTTAACAAATCAAATCATGTTTTCAAATTCTAGTATATTTTTGTAATTTGGAAATGTGATTAAATTGAATATAAACCATTAAAAGCTATTTAATAAATAATTATATAGTTTTAAAATACTTAAGGTAAATATTTAATTGTTTAAAATATATCTTAGCTTCAGTTTAAAAATAAAGAAAATTAACAAAGGTTTGTTTTATTTTCTTTTTAAATATTATTTGATTAATATGATTTGAAAATATATATAAGTTTAAAATACAATTTATAACTATAAAAAGCATATGATATATTAATTCATTTAAGTAATATAAGTAACTTATAAATAATAAGATAATATCTTCTATAAATTATTTTAAATTGGCAAGATTGTTATTTTCAAATATTATAATGCATTGTTATTTTTAGATTAAATATGTTATTATAAATTGACTTTAATTTGGATTCAATTTTGAAATTCAAAAGATAGATATTTAAAAAAATTGGATTTAAATATACATATGCTTTTATTTGTGTATAAAATTTGTTTTATTTTATTTTCTTTAAAGTAATTCATATATGTATTTAAATAAATATTTATAAAATAGTAAATTAAGTAAAAAGCTTTTTATTAACATTTAAATAAATATTAATTACTTAAATTACAAGTGTAGATTTATTTGGTTTGGTTCTAACAAGTGCTGGTTAGTAAACTAAGGCAAATGACAAATGGTAAGATGTGAAACATGTGTCATTTTTTATTTATTTAAAATAAATCATTTTAGCTTATATAAACATACGCTTCCTTTCTTTCATTTCTTTTCTATCTTTCTCAACTTCAAAGCCAAGAAAACTCAAACCATTTCCCAAAAATAAAAATTGGTAATCAACATTCACAAACCAAAAATCAAAACCCAAAAACCTGTACAAATTTCTAAACAAACTAGCGATCAAACACCTCTCTAACCAAAATTAATATCTTCTAATTCATTTTCAATATCAAAACCAATGCAAGCATTTTCTTCAACCTGGAATCAAAGTTTGCAAACCAGAAACCTGTATTTCATTTTCAATATCATACCATTTACCTGAACATTTTTATTCAAATCTGCGATAAATCAAGCTAGTTTAAAACCAAAGAAGTTTTATCTCTGTCCTAATCCGAGTCATCTTCAACAAGTTTTCAAAATCCAATAACCAACATGCAGTTTTAAAATCAAAACATCTTCCAGCAACTCAGGTTTTATAAGTTCAAAAGCTGTTTTCAAAACAAAGGTGCTATGTTCATCATTTTTAACAGGTGAGTAACATTTTTATAAAAGCTTAAGTATAAGAAATCTGTTGCATGATAATTTCTAGGAATAAATTATGTATTGTGTGGAGGTATATGATTGAATTTTCTGTGTGTATACGAATGTATAGATATATGCTTGTTGGTGTATCTGTTTTTGCCTGTACTTAGTTTTATAAGCTAAGATTGTGATCAAAATCCATTTCCTCTTAAGCCAAGATAACCAAGACCGGGAGACGATAACCGAGATCAGGAGTTTTCTTGGACTTGCTAGCTATTATCAAAGATTTATTAAGGATTTCTAACGGATAGCAGCACCTTTGACTAAGTTGACCAGGAAAGACGTAAATTTGTTTGGTACAACAAATGTGAGGAACAGTTTCTTAAGTTAAAACATTTGCTAGCTAATGCACCAGTGTTAGTAGTTCCAGATGGTTACCAAGGGTTGGTAGTATACACTGATGCATATGGGACCAGATTGGGAGCGTTATTGATGCGAAGAGGTAAAGTTATTGCCTATGTATCCAGACAGCTTAAATCGCACGTAATAAGATACCCCACTTATGGCTTGAAGTTGGTTATTGTAATTTTGACCCTGAAGATCTGGAGGCATTATCTCTTGGGGGGAGAGATTTGAGTTGCTACCAATGATAAGTCTCTAAGATATTTATTCTCTCAGAAGGAGTTGAATTTAAGGCAACAAAGGAGGCTGGTATTTTTGGCTGCTTATGATTTCAGTATAGAGTATACTCTTAGGAAAGGAAATAAAGTAGAAGATGTTTTCTGCAAAAAACATTAGACTGTGGTGTTAGCGATGTTGGAAGAATGGAAGGATCCAGAAGCCTTGGCCAGTTGTGGTTTGCAGTTAAGATCTACTACAAGTTCTAGTCAGGGTACAACCATATTGTCATGTTTAGAAGTACGACCAGTGCTGATCGAAAGGATTGCTTCTAAATAGAGAGAAGATCTGATTTTAGACGAGAAGATCAGAAGGTTTGAGGTAGGATGAAAGATCAATGATCTAAAGGATTTTAGTCTTGACCAAAGAGGCTGGTTGAGAAAGAACAGACAATTATGCGTTCTGAATGTAGAGAACTTAAGGAGGGAAGTTCTGGAAGAATGTCATCGATCCAATTTACGATTCATCTTGGAGGGACCAAGATATATCGAGATATGAAATAGAGCTTCTATTGGAAAGGCATGAAGAGGGATGCTGGCTTATGGGTTAGGCAGTGTGTGAACTGTCAACAAGTGAAGATCAAACGTCAAAAGCCAAGTGGATTGCTTCATCCTCTAGATATTCCAGTCTGGAAATGAGATTCGATATCGATGGATTTTGCAGATGGGTTGCCAAAGTCAAACAACAGAAATGAAAGTATATGGTTTATAGTCGATAGGTTCACCAAAATGCCCATTTCAATCTAGTCAAGTCAACTAGGATGACACATGTATTGGCAAAGTTATTCATGAAGAACATAGTTAGACTTCATGGGATCCCTTGTAGCATAGTCAGCGATAGAGATGCTTTATTCACCAGTGAATTTTGAAAGAGTCTACAAGGGGTATTGGTCACCAAACTCAAGAAGAATACAGCATATCACCCATAGACAGATGGGAAAACAAAGAGAATTAATAAGATACTCGAGGATTTATTGAGAGCTTGTTTATTGAATATTGGTGGATCCTAGGAGGATCACCTACATTTGATTGAGTTTTCCTATAATAATAGTTATTAGACTACTAAAGGAATGGCACCTTTTGAAGATTTGTATGGAAAGCCATGCAAATCGCTAGCATGTTGGTTAGAGACTAAAGGCAGATTGGTCTTAGGTCTGGATTTGGTTAAAGAGGCTCAAGAAAAGATTGAGTTAATCCAAGGCAGATGCAGAAGCCCAATCTAGGTAGAAGTGTTATGCAGATAAGAGGCATAAAGACCTAGAGCTCTCTGTGGGAGACAGGGTTTTCATTAATGTATCACCTATAAAAGGTGTTGTATGGTTTGGAAAGATTGGAAAGTTGGCCCCAAGATATGTTGGTCCATTTCAGATTATAGAAAGGATTGGAAAGCTCACGTATAGAGTTGAGTAGCTGAGCAGTTTGGCAGGTGCCCATAATGTATTCCATGTGTCTCATCTTCGCAAGTCTATGCACGATCTAAAGGCTACCATTTTTTAGACAAATTGGAAGATTTGGTGGTAAAGCCTAATTTGACATTTGTTAGACAACCAGTTCATGTTGTAGTGAGGGATGAGAAAAGATTGAAGACCAAGACAGTCAGGTTGGTGAAAGTTTCGTGGAACAACAACGACAAGGACTATACTTGGGAGACGAGGATATGATTCGAGATGCTTATTCTGATCTGCTTTGATGGTATGTCTATATTAGATTTATATAGATTAGTAGCTAATCGGGTAGGCTAGTATGGTTATTAGGAGATGTTACAAATGATTGCCATGTTTGCTATTTAGTCCTTACTGAATTTCGAAGATGAAATTCTTTAAGGAGGGGAGCCTTTAACACCACTAATTTTTAATAACATTATTCAGAAGATTTAATTAGAATTAATTAAATAGAATAATGTAAAGTTATAAGGGAACTGAGATAGGTAAAAATAATTAGTGGCCATGCTTATTTAAAATGAATGGACTTATAAATAGTTAAGTATTTGCTAATTAATCATAAGGGCATTAGGGTCATTGTTGTCAACATTTTCCACCCTTATACTATTATCCTTTAGCCATACACATTCATTTTTACCATAGGCTAATTTTGAAACACAAGAAAGAAAAGGGAGCCGACCATTAGGAAGAAGAGAAGAAGGGAAAAATCAAATCTAGAGCTTAGGTTCAAGCTAGAATCAATCAATCTCAATCTTCAGTTTCCTTATCCAATCTAAGTTGAATAATAATTACTACATCTCTATTTTGGTTTCTATAATCGTATGTTTTCAGATTGAAGGGTAAATTCGTTTTTATGATATCTTGTGACGCAGCGGATTAATCAAAATAAACTTCAATCGGTTAAAGTAGCAATCGGTGGGTTGAGGAATACCAAAAATGCCCGAATACGTTGATCCGAAGATATCGAATTCTAGCTATCTCAAACACGTTGATAGCGCACTATACCGTGTTCAAAGATCTACAATTCTTCGCACGTTGATCTAGCGCACTAGATTCCGTGAATCGGCTTCTACGATCGTTGAATCGAGCGCACTCGATTAACCGAAAGAGGAGATAGGAGATTACACTCAACTACCAATTTTAAGATGAAAGCACACAGCAATCAATAAGAAATTTTATTCAAAAATCAACCACCTCAAATGTTACAACACACTCCCTATTTATAGTGTTTTTCACAACTGTCCCTTAAGTCGTATACGACTTACGACCCATCTTAAGTCGGCACCGACTTAACACAAGCGACTCAGCCCCTTTACAACAGAACACAATGAAAACGACGTAGGCAAGGTCGTTTTCGACCTAACATACCACAACATTCACGACTCACAGCAACTACATCACACAGCGACTTACCCGACTCAACTATATACCGACTTAAGAAAACCCATGACATACGACTTAACAGAATACACACTTAACCCGTATACGATTTATCTTTCAAGCGACTCAACTCCAAGCGCCTTAACTCCTCCGAGTGACTTGAGGCTTCATTAAGTCGTGGCACATTTTCACTTGGCTCCTTAGGTCGTGGCCGACCCAAAACATGCACCGGGTTATTTAACTCGTTGTTAACTCGTGGCCGACTTAAATCCGAGGCTTCCTCCACACGACTTAAGGTGTTGTTAACCCGTGATGCTCCTCCTGTAGCGTTAGACCGTACACGACTTAAAAGCCCTGAACGACTTAAACCCATGCTAGGTCGGAAATGACTTAGGACTTCTTCATTAACTCGTACGCCTTCCCCCCGTGACTCCTTAGGTCGGAAATGACTTATAGGTTCCATCTTAATTCGTGAACGACTCATGCTAATGGCTTGCAATTGTTCGACCTTGGTCTGAGTTGCATCATCCTCCCTGGGTTGAGAAAAATTCGCCCTCGAATTTGTAAGCTCTTCCCCATCAGCTTGTTCATCTCCATAATATGGCACAATATGCTTAACATTGAACACGTCAGAAGTGTATACATCTTCCGGTAGCTTCAACTTATAAGCATTGTCATTAATTCGTTTCACAACTTCTACTGGACAAATTTTTTGGGCTTTCAACTTGTTATAAGCGCCTACTGGAAAGCGATCCTTCGTTAACACAGCATACACCAAATCTCCTTCGTTAAATTCAACATTTCGTCGCTTCAAGTCTGCAAATTTCTCATATTTCTCATTTGACTTTTCCAATCGTTCCTGAACGATCTTATGACATTCAGTTAACTCATCAACAAAATCAACAGCTCGTTTAACTGTCCCCTTCGGTTGTGGTACTACTGCCAAATCCAACGGTCCCCTTGGCAAACTTGAATATACAATCTGAAATGGACTGAATCCTGTACTACGATTCACTGCATGATTATGTGCAAATTCTGCCTGGCATAACTTCATGTCCCAACTTCTCAGATTATCTTTCACCAAACATCGTAACAAATTTCCCAATGATCTGTTAACAACTTCGGTCTGTCCATCTGTTTGCGGATGATAGGCGCTGCTAAAGTTCAACTTCGTTCCCACCATCTTCCACAAACTCAACCAAAAATGGCTTAAAAATCTAGTATCCCGATCAGAAACAATAGATTCTGGTAAACCATGCAATCGATACACCTCCTTAAAGAATAATTGTGCCACTCGAACTGCATCCGCTGTCTTCTTGCAGGCAATAAAATGTGTCATCTTCGAAAATCTGTCCACCACAACAAATATAGAATCATTTCCCCTTTGAGTTCTAGGCAAACCCAAAATAAAATCCATGCTGATATCAACCCACGGTTTAGATGGTACAGGTAACGGCATATACAATCCTGCATTTGTCGCCGTTCCCTTCGAAACCTGACATATATGACATCTTTCCACAAACCTTTCAACCTCTTTCCTCATCGACGGCCAAAAGTAAGATTGAGAAATCAAATGCAACGTACGATCACGGCCCACATGTCCTTCCTCGTGCAATTCTTTGATAATTTTCATTCTCAAACTGCTTTCAGGAATACATAGCCGATTTCCTTTAAACAAGAATCCATCAACTAAGATAAATTCATCAGTACTCCCATCCTTAACTTTCTCAACAAACTTCGCAAAGTAAGGATCCTCCTCAAACAATTCTGGTAATAATTCAAACCCTGTAACCTCAACTTTCATTGTAGCCAACAAATGGTTCCTTCTACTCAAAGCATCAGCCACACGGTTCGTCATCCCTGACTTATGTTTGACCACAAAAGTAAACTGCTGTAAATAAGCGATCCATGATGCATGTCTCGCTGAAATTTTATCCTGCCCCTGCAAATGCTTCAACGCTTCATGATCAGTGTAAAGAACAAACTCTTTCTGAAATAGATAATGCCTCCAATGTTTAACAGCTTGCACAACAGCATAAAACTCAACATCGTAGGTACTATATCTCATCTTTGCCCCTGACAACTTCTCACTGAAATAAGCAACTGGCCTCCCACTCTGACTCAACACTCCTCCAATCCCAACCTTTGATGCATCAGTGTGTAGTTCAAACAACAACTGAAAATCCGGTAATACAAGAATTGGCGCTGTCGTCAAAAGTTTTTTTATTCTTTCAAAAGCAAACCCTGCTTCCTCGGACCAAGAAAACTGCTTCCCTTTCATACAATCAGTAACCGGTGCCATCACGCTACTGAAGTGTGGCATAAACCTTCGGTAGAATGATGCCAATCCATGAAAACTTCTAACTTCAGTGATAGTTCTTGGCTGTGGCCAATTTTTAATAGCTTCGACTTTACTCTGATCCACTTGGATTCCCTTCTCAGATACAACATATCCCAAAAATAATACACTTCTCGTCATGAACACACATTTCTTCGTAGCTGCATAAAATTGTTCCTCACGAAGAATAATTAACACCTTTCTCAAATGCTCTACATGCTCCTCTGTGCTCCTGCTATATATCAGAATATCATCGAAATAAACCACCACGAACTTCCCAATGAATGGTCTAAAGATTTGATTCATCACCCGCATGAATGTACTAGGTGCATTTGATAAACCAAATGGCATAACCAACCATTCGTATAACCCCTCTCTCGTCTTGAATGCGGTCTTCCATTCATCTCCAGGTCTAATCCGAATTTGATGATAATCACTCTTCAAATCAATCTTCGAAAAGATAGTAGCCCGACTCAACTGATCTAGCAAGTCATCCAACCTTGGCATAGGAAATCTGTAACGAACAGTAATCTTGTTCAAAGCTCTAATATCGGTACACATTCTCCAGGTTCCATCCTTCTTCGGCACCAACAAAGCTGGCACTGCACAAGGACTCAAGCTTTCCTGAACACGTCCCTGCTCTAACAACTCTTCCACTTGCCTTCGTAACTCTTCATGTTCCTTCGGACTCATTCGATAATGTGGTCGATCTGGTAACACTGATCCCGGTACAAGATCGATTTGATGTTGAATGTCTCTCAGTGGCGGTAACTCCTTAGGCAATTCCTCTGGAAATACATCTTCGAATTCTTTCAAAACTGGCTTTGCTTCTTCTGGAATCTCAACCTCTTCATGACTCTCTCGTCCAATCAACAAATAGACTTCAGGCTCATCTTCAACTTCCTTAACAAACTCCTTCAAAGATAACAAAGTTTTCAGTTCTTCGATCTCCTCTAGCTTGCTTTCCTTCTGTTGCTGCTTCTTGGGAACTAAAGTGATTTTAGTACCTTCAAACATGAAACTATAGCTATTAGCACGACCATCATGTTGCACTGCTCTATCAAACTGCCATGGTCTGCCAACAACAGATGACACACATCCATGTCTGCAACGTCACACCAAATTTCATCTTTGTACTTCTTCCTAATAGAAAAATTAACACAAGCCCTTCGACACACCTTCACTTCACCTCCCTTCCTTAACCATGCTAGCTTGTACGGTTTAGGATGCTTCTCAGTCTTCAAGTTCAACTTCTTCACAGCCTCTGTAGAAATAATATTATCGCAACTTACAACATCAATAACGAACTTGCAAACTTTTCCCAGAATAGTGAATGTTGACTGAAAAATATTGTTTCTCAACCAACTACAATCCTCCTCTTGCTTTGGTGTAAGACATGACCTCCTCATCATAAGATTACAACCTTCATCCCCAGATAATTCTTCTTCCTCCTCAACATAAGGTGTATTTGAACACTCTGCCTCCTCACCATCATCCTCAATCTCAGCAACCATTGCTCTCTTCTTCGGCTTCGGACATTCATTGCTTTTGTGACCCAACTTCTGACAATTATAACATTTGAAACCACTGTTAACCTTCGCCTTCTCAGCCTCCTTCACCACTGGCTTATTGACAGGTTTAGGAACATTAGAACTTCCACTAACACCCCTCGCTTGATTATTGGAATTAGTAAACACACCACCTCCACGCCTTCCTTGCTTCTCCCAAGCCAACGCTTTATGATGTGCCTCCGCTACAGATCTAGGATCAAACATATTAACCATATCCTGGATCTGCATTCTCAATCCCCCAATGAATCTAGCAGTTAGCTGTTCTTCCGTTTCCATGATATCATTTCTGGCAATGAGTTGGTAAAATTCATCAGCATAATCACTAACAGACTTTGTCCCTTGCCTCAGATTCTGCAACCTCTGGTACATGAGTGATTGATAGTTGTAAGGTAAAAATGTAGCTCTCATCAACTTCTTCATCTTCTCCCAAGATTCTATCTTTGACTTTCCCATTTGCTCACGAGTAAGTTTAGTTTGCTGCCACCATGCCAAAGCTCTTCCCTTCAACCTAGTAGCAACTAACTTCACCCTTCTATTCTCCGAAACCTCCTTGAAATCAAAGATTTCCTCCACATTTGACAACCAATCTAAGAATTCTTCAGCTACCATCCCACCTTTAAATTCAGGAATTTCCATCTTCATACCCGATTCCCATCGACGATCATCTTCAACATCCTGATAAGAATTTCGAACTTGGTCTCGATCTCGATAATGAATGCTAGCTCTATCACCCTCTTCATCAAAATCAAATGTACGTTTATATCGATCTCGACCATCAACATCCCTTCGTTCATGCATGCTTCTTCGACTATGTCTTTCTTCTTCTCTATATGGCTCGTCTTCAAACTCACGTTGACTTCTTCTCTCTTCATGTCCATAGTCATGATGATCTCTCCGTGATGAAATCGATGTTTCTCTTCTTTCTCTAAAAGAATGCGGTGATACCCTCCTCGCTTCCGTAACCGATGGCGAAACTCGGTTTCCTCCATGGTTCGAGTTTGGTGATCTCCTCCTTTGAGTTTGATTCAAATCATTCATCGATTTCTCTAACTTTCCAATGCCTTCATCAAATTTCTCATTAATACGTTGTTCCATAAGCTCGGCTTCTTCTCTTCGATACAAAGCTTCAACGTTTTGATGACGGTTAGCTCTCCTTGGCGGCATGATTGAAAACTTCTCAAAACTCAAACACTTCACAACTTTAAACTTCAAAAGACTTCAAAACTCTCCAACACAAGACCAACAAGTCACGGCTTATCACCACTAGTTCGCACAAACTCCTTAGCTTGGCTATACCACTACACTTGGTTCGGCCTCAATACTTCAATCACCCTTTCAACTCTAGATCCAAAATGAAATGGATCAAAATCTTCAAACTCGTTGCAACTTCAAGATGAACACGATGAACTTCACTTCAAACTTCAAATACTTGGCTCCAAGAATCAACTTAGCTATGATTGGCTAAGTATGGCTCCGATACCAAACTGACGCAGCGGATTAATCAAAATAAACTTCAATCGGTGAAAGTAGCAATCGGTGGGTTGAGGAATACCAAAAATGCCCGAATTCGTTGATCCGAAGATACCGAATTCTAGCTATCTCAAACACGTTGATAGCGCACTATACCGTGTTCAAAGATCTACAATTCTTCGCACGTTGATCTAGCGCACTAGATTCCGTGAATCGGCTTCTACGATTGTTGAATCGAGCGCACTCGATTAACCGAAAGAGGAGATAGGAGATTACACTCAACTACCAATTTTACGATGAAAGCACACAACAATCAACAAGAAATTTTATTCAAAAATCAACCACCTCAAATGTTACAACACACTCCCTATTTATAGTGTTTTTCACAACTGTCCCTTAAGTCGTATACGACTTACGACCCATCTTAAGTCGGCACCGACTTAACACAAGCGACTCAACCCCTTTACAACAGAACACAATGAAAACGACGTAGGCAAGGTCGTTTCCGACCTAACATACCACAACATTCACGACTCACAGCAACTACATCACACAGCGACTCACCCGACTCAACTACATACCGACTTAAGAAAACCCACGACATACGACTTAACAGAATACACACTTAACCCATATACGATTTATCTTCCAAGCGACTCAACTCCTAGCGCCTTAACTCCTCCGAGTGACTTGAGGCTTCATTAAGTCGTGGCGCATTTTCACTTGGCTCCTTAGGTCGTGGCCGACCCAAAACATGCACCGGGTTATTTAACTCGTTGTTAACTCGTGGCCGACTTAAATCCGAGGCTTCCTCCACACGACTTAAGGTGTTGTTAACCCGTGATGCTCCTACTTTAGCGTTAGACCGTACACGACTTAAAAGCCCCGAACGACTTAAACCCATGCTAGGTCGGAAATGACTTAGGACTTCTTCATTAACTCGCACGCCTTCCCCCCCGTGACTCCTTAGGTCGGAAATGACTTATAGGTTCCATCTTAAGTCGTGAACGACTCATGCTAATGGCTTGCAATTGTTCGACCTTGGTCTGAGCTGCATCATCTTGGATGATGATATGATTGATTTAAAATTATATGGTTTTGAAAAGATTGGTTAAAAAAGGATATGCATGGTTTTAGGGTAGAACCGAGGTTAAATAATTTTTAAATGCCGTGGAAAAATTATATGTTATAGAAAACTTCATTTTGGTGTTGGGTTTCAATTTTATAATTTTCCAAGCCGTGGAGAATTATTTATGAATTTTCGAAGGAAAATACAGTTACTAGGGTTATAAATTTATTTTAGAAAATATATTATGAATTTAGGTCTAAAATTTTGAGATGCTAGATATCATGATTAAAGTGAATTTTTAAAATTTTTGGGGATTTTTACTATGTGATTTGGTATGAAAATTAAATTATTTTGAATAGAGGACCTAATGATTTAATTTCTTAATTACTTGGTAGGGCTTAATTGTAACAGTTATTTAGTTTTTAGATTAGAGAAAATGCGGCAAAAATTTGTCAAATAATTTGAAAGTTTATGATAGCCAATCAAGTGTTTACAAGTGGGAAAGTGACGCAGCAGATTTAACTTTGACGTGCTAATAATGCTTTGATACAAATTGATGCAGCTTTCTTCCTCATGAAATGATAATTTCGTGTCAAATAAACCGGGAGTACGATAAATGCCCAATTCCGTTGATCGTGACGTTGTCGGAATCTAGCTATCTCCAACCCGTTGATCTAGTAAGATACCGTGTTGAAAGATCTACAATTAGATCGTTGATCACTAGCTAGTGATACCGAGAATTGGCTTCAACTTCGTTGATTCGCGCACGAATAACCCGAAGATGGAAAGAAGAAGGAGATCACACGCAACTTCAACAAAGGTGGCAAAAGCACACACACAAATTTTATTCAAAATCAACTCCTTTTTACGATGACATCATGCCCCTATTTATAGGGATTTACAACATACACAACTTAACAATACAACACAAACGACTCAACATCATACGCGACTTAACAGCAACACACGACATACGACTTACAACAATTACAAGTTACAACATCTCACGCGACACACGACTTACGATGCATGCGACTTAACAATACAACAATACAAGACATAACAACATAACGACACACGACCTAATATTAGCGACATAAAATGATAACACAGCTTCAGTGACATAAGCAAATATGCGATCTATCATGGCGCGACATAAGAAGATAGCGGCATAGGACGGCATAAGTGAACGACTTAAGGAACGAGCGACATAAGATGCAGAACGGCTTAAACTTCATGAGCGACTTAGGCTTCAAAACGACTTAAGAAAAAGCGGCATAAGAAGTAGCTCGGCTCCAGAAATGACTTAGCGATATAAGTTAAGCGACTTAAGAATGAGCGACATAAGTGAGAATGCGACATAATTGAGCGACTTAAGGCAAGCGACATAATTGATCAGCGACTTACGACTTAAGAAGAATGCGGCTTATCTGGGCGACTTAAGAAATGCGGCATAGGTTGGTTAGCTCGCGAACGACTTAAAAGATGCGGGCTTGATTTCTTGAGTCGCTATCAAGGCAGGCGACTTATGGTCGTTGGCGCGACTTAACATGGTGCGCGACATAAGGTTGGCACGACTTAAGTTTGCGGCATAGTTTCTTGAGCCGTTAACTCGCTTATGCGCTGCATCTTCCTGCACTGCATCATCCTCCCCTAGTTGAAAAGAATTCGACCCCGAATTCACACTTTCCTCTTCTTCGTCAAATGTATTCTCATGATATGGAATTAAGTGTTTGACGTTGAAAATGTCAGTAGTATGGATATGATCCGGCAGTCTTAACCGATAAGCATTCTCATTAATCTTCTTCACGACTTCCAAAGGACCAATTTTTCTAGCAGCTAGCTTGTTGTAAGCACCAATAGGAAATCGATCCTTAGTCAATACTGCATATACAAAATCTCCTTCTTTGAATTCAACATGTCGTCGTTTGATATCTACGGATTGCTTATATTTCTCATTCGCCTTAAGCAATCGTTCCTGCACAACCTTGTGGCATTCTTGCAATTGATTTGCAAAATCACTAGCTCGCTTGATCACTCCTTTCTGTTGTAGTACAATAGATAAATCTAATGGCCCCTTTGGAATTTTTGAGTAAACAATCTGAAATGGACTGAACCCAGTGCTACGATTAACTACATGGTTGTGTGCAAACTCAGCTTGACACAGCTTGGAATCCCAACTTTTCAAATTGTCGTTCACAAGGCATCTCAATAGATTACCTAGGGATCTATTCACAACTTCCGTCTATCATCCGTCTGTGGATGATAAGCACTACTAAATTTCAGCTTTGTCCCGGCCATTTTCCATAGACTCATCCAAAAATGACTCAAAAAATGAGTGTCTCGATCTGATACAATAGATTCAGGCAACCCATGAAGATGATAGATTTCTCTAAAGTATAACTGTGCGACATTAACTGCATCTGCCGTCTTCTTGCATGCGATAAAATGTACCATTTTTGAAAAACGATCAACCACCACATAGATAGAATCATTGCCACGTTGCGTCCTCGGCAAACCCAATACAAAGTCCATACTAACATCCACCCATGGTTTAGTTAGTATAGGCAACGACATATATAAACCTGCATTTGTCGTGTTTCCCTTTGAAACTTGACAAATATGACACCTCTGAACGAAATTTTCAACTTCTTTCCTCATTGAAGGCCAAAAATAGGACTTTGAGATCAACTGCATAGTACGGTCGCGACCCACGTGTCCTTCTTCATGTAATTCTTAGATAATTTTCATTCGTAAACTGCAATCTGGAATACAAAACCACTTTCCTCTGAATAGAAAATCATCAACGAGCACGTATCCATCCATGTTTCCCTGCTTGACTTTGTCTAAGATCTTGGAAAAATAAGAATCTGGTGTAAGAAAATCTGGAAGTAAGTCAAAACCCATCACCTCTACTCACATGGCTGTTAGTAAGGTATTCCTCCGACTCAATGCATCTGCGACGCGATTAGTTACTCCAGACTTATGCTTGACGATGATTGTAAATTGTTGCAAATAATCTATCCACGATGCATGCCTAGCTGCAATTTTATTTTTCCCTTGTAAATGCTTCAACTCTTCATGGTCCGTATACAAAACAAATTCTTTGTGGAACAAGTAATGTCTCCAATGCTTCACAGCCTTCACATTAGCATAAAACTCCACATCATAAGTATTGTATCTCATCTTTGCTCCAGAAAGTTTTTCACTAAAATAGGCAATTAGAAGACCCTTCTGACTCAACACTCCTCCAATTCCAACTTTAGATGCATCCGTATGTAATTCAAATAGTAACTGAAAATCTGACAACGCTAGAATCGGTGCTGAGGTTAAAAGTTCCTTGATTTGTTCAAAAGCAAATCCTGCCTCTTCCGTCCATGGAAATTTCTTTCCTTTCATACAATCAGTAACAGGGGCCATCACACTACTAAAGTGTGGTATAAATCTTCGATAAAATGAATCTAACCCATGGAAACTTCTGACTTCTGTTATAGTTTTGGGCTGTGGCCAATTTCTGATTGCGGCTACTTTACTCTGGTCCACTTGTATCCCCTCCTTGGACACGACATAACCCAGAAATAAAACACTTGGCGTCATGAACACACATTTCTTCGTTGCTACATAGAACTGTTCTTGACGAAGAATAGTTAACACCTATCTGATGCAGCTCATACCAGGGTCGAAGAATTGCAAGCTATCATTTTCCAAGGCTTAAGTCGTTCACGACCTAAGCAAGGTGAAGACTTAGGTCGCCCACGACCTAAGGAGGAAAATTTAAGTCGTTTTCGACCTAACTGGAACCCAAAAGGTGAAGGCCTAGGTTGTCCACGACCTAAGGAGGAAAGTTTTGGTCGTTCCCAACCTAACTGGAGACCAGAGGGGGAAGTTGCACCGAGTTCACGACCTAACTCAAACGGGTTACGACCTAAGGATGTTAAAGTCGTTCGAACGACCTAACGGGCTACGTTCTAACGAGCTACGATCTAATGAGCTACGATCTAATAGTCTACGACCTAAAGAGTTGAGTCGCTGCTTGGTTATGCCGCACTGGAAGTAAAGAAGCTCTGGAAGTTAAATCGTTACCGACCTAAGAGCTTAAGTCGCTGGGAGTTTTAAGTCGTAAGTCGGGATGTTTGTATTTTCTTAAGTCGTAAGTCGTTAGGTCGTATACGACCTAGGTGTTGTAAATATATGTGTGTGTTGTAACTTGAATCTTGTACCGTTGAGTCGTAAGTCGTCAGCTTTGTGTGTTTTTAGATCGTGTACAACCTAAGTTGAGTCGGCATTGTGTTGTAACTGATAAGTCGTGTACGTTGAGTCGCTGCCGACATATGATGAGTCGTAAGTCGTGAAAGACTTAAGGCACCAGTTGTGAAATGCTATAAATAGGGGGTGTGTTGGTCATTTGTAACTCAGTTGATTGTTCAATAAAAACTTTGTTTGATTGATGTGTGCTTTCATCTAAATTGGTAGTTGAGTGTGATCTCCTAACTCCACTTTCGGTTATTCGAGTGCGCTCGAATCAACGATCGTTGAAGCCAATTCACGGTATCAAGTGCGCTTGATCAACGTTTGAAGAATTGTAGATCTTCTTTCACGGTATCGTGCGCGATCAACGTGTCGAAGATAGCTAGAATTCGGTATCTTTGTGATCAATGAATTTGGGCATTTCAGTATCTTCAATCCACTGTTTGCTACTTTCATCGATCTATATCGGTTTGCTATTATCCGCTGCGTCAGTTTTTGGTATCAGAGCTAGACTTAGCCAATCATAGCTAAGCCGAGTCTTAGGGCCAAGGAATTTGAAGATTGTGTTCATCGTGTTCATCGCAAAGTTGCAACCAGTTTAGAAGCTTTCGATCCATTTCATTTTGGATCAAAGTTGGAAAGGTATTTGAGTTTGAGCCGAGTTGGGTAGAGTCGTGCATCACTTGTTTAAGCCGAGAGTTTGAAGTGTAGGCCGAGTTTGTATTGAAGTGTTGAACTTGTGCGAGCTAGTTGAAGTTTGATTTGTAGAAGATTTGTGAAGTTTTGAAGTGTTTGTATTGATTCAATCATGCCGCCAAGGAGAGCTAATCGTCATCAAAATGTTGAAGCGTTGTATAGAAGGGAAGAAGCCGAGCAGATGGAGCAACGCATTAATGAGAAATTTGATGAAGGTATTGGAAAGCTAGAGAAGTTGATGAATGATTTGAATCAAAATCAAAGGAGGAGATCATCAGTCTCGAACCATGGAGGAAACAAATTTTCACCATCGGTTACGGAAGCGAGAAGGGTATCACCGCAATCTTTTAGAGAAAGAAGAGAAACATCAATTTCATCAAGGAAAGATCAACATTACTATGGAGATGAAGAGAGGAGAACTCCATGATAATTTGAAAATGAGCCATACAGAGATGAAGAGAAACATAGTAGAAGAGACATGCATGATCGAAGGGATGTTGATGGTCGAGATCGATATGGACATACATTTGATTTTGATGAAGATGGTGATAGAGCTAGCATTCATTATCGAGATCGAGACCAAGTTCGAAATTCAAATCGGGATGTAGATGATGATCGATGATAGGAATCGGGTATGAAGATGGAAATTCCATAGTTCAAGGGAGGAATGGTAGCTGAAGAATTTCTTGATTAGTTGTCTAATGTTGAAGAGATCTCTGATTTCAAGGAGGTTCCTGAGCATAAAAGAGTGAAGTTGGTTGCTACTAGGTTGAGGGGGAGAGCTATGGCGTGGTGGCAGCAAACCAAACTTACACGAGAACGAATGGGAAAGTCGAAGATTGAGTCATGGGAGAAGATGAAGAAACTGATGAAAGCTAAATTTTTACCTTATAATTATCAATCACTCATGTATCAGAGGTTGCAGAATCTGAGGCAAGGGTCGAAGACTGTTAATGATTATGCTGATGAATTTTATCAACTAATTGCTCGAAATGACATTATGGAGACAGAGGAACAGCTGACTGCTAGATTTGTTGGAGGGTTGAGGATACAAATTCAACATATGGTGAATATGTTTGATCCTAGATCTGTAGCAGAAGCACATCAGCAAGCGTTGGCTTGGGAGAAGCAAGGAAGACGTGGAGGTGGTTTGTTTACAAGTTCCAATATTCAGAACAAGGGTGCTAGTGGGAGTTCCAATGTTTTGAAAGCTGTCAGTAAACCAGTTGTGAATGAAGTTGCGAAGGCAAAGGTCAACAACAGTTTCAAATGTTACAATTGCCAGGAAGTGGGTCACAAGAGTAATGAATGTCCGAAGCCGAAGAAACGAACTATGATTGCTGAAGTTGAAGGTGAGGATGTTGGGGAAGGTTATCCTAGTCCAGTTGAGGAGGATGAACAAGATGTTGCGTCAGGAGATGAAGGATGTAATCGAATGATGAGGAGGTCTTGTTTAATACCGAAGCAGGAAGAAGAGGCTAGTTGGTTGAGGAGTAACATCTTTCAGTCAACGTGCACTATTCTGGGGAAGGTTTGTAAATTTGTGATTGACGTTGGAAGTTGTGACAATATTATTTCTACCGAAGCAGTGAGAAAGTTGAAGCTAAAAACGGAGAAGCATCCAAATCCTTACAAGTTAGCGTGGTTGAGAAAATGAGGAGAGGTGAAGGTGGACAGGCGAGTTCAAGTTCCATTTTCTATTGGGAAGAAGTGTAAAGACGAGATTTGGTGTGACGTTGTGGAGATGGATGTTTGTCATTTGCTTTTGGGAAGACCATGGCAGTATGATCGAGCAGTGCAACGTGACGGTCGAACCAATAGCTACAGTTTTATGTTTGAAGGTGTTAAGATCATTTTGGTTCCAAAGAAGAGACAGCAAGGAGAGAGCAAGTCAGAAGAGATTGAGGAGCTGAAGACTTTATTGACTTTGAAGGAATTTATTGAAGAAGTAGAGGAGAGTCCAGAGGTGTTTTTGTTGATTGGACATGAAGCTACTGAATCAGTTGAAGTCCTAGAGGAAGAAAAGCCAGTATTAGAAGAATTCCGTGATGTGTTTCCTGAAGAGTTGCCAACGGAGTTGCCACCGTTGAGGGATATTCAATATCAGATAGATCTTGTGCCAGGGGCAATATTACCACGCAAACGACATTAGAGGATGAGTCCTAAGGAGCATGAGGAACTGAGAAGGCAGGTGGAGGAGTTGTTAGAACAGGGGCGTGTTTAGGAGAGCGTGAGTCCTTGTGCAGTACCAGCTTTATTGGTGCCCAAGAAGGATGGTTCGTGGAGGATGTGTACGGACAGTCGGGCTCTAAATAAATGTGAGATATAGATTTCCGATGCCGAGGTTCGATGATTTGATAGATCAGTTGAGTGGGGCAGTGGTGTTTTCAAAGATTGACTTGAAAAGTATATACCATCAAATTCGTATTAGACCGGGTGATGAGTGGAAGACTGCTTTCAAAACTAGGGAGGGTTTATACAAATGGTTGGTTATGCCGTTTGGTTTATCGAATGCACCAAGTACTTTTATGAGAGTGATGAACCAGATTTTCAGACCATTCATTGGGAAGTTTGTGGTAGTTTACTTTGATGATATTTTGATCTACAGTGGAAGTAAGGAAAAGCATGTCCAGCATTTGCGTGAAGTACTGTTGATTCTACGACGGGAGAAATTTTATGCTGCAACAAAGAAGTGTGTGTTCATGACGCACAGTGTTTTTTTTTTGGGATATGTTCTATCGAAAGAAGGAATTCAAGTGGATGAAAGTTAAGTAGAAGTTGTCAGAAGTTGGCCACAACCCAAGACAATTACTGAAGTGTGAAGTTTTCATGGATTGGTATCTTTCTATCGAAGGTTCATTCCACATTTTAGCAGTGTAATGGCACCTGTAACCGATTGCATGAAGGAAAAGAAGTTTGAGTGGTCAAAGGAAGCAGGGGTTGCTTTTGAGAAGATCAAGACATTATTGACGACAGCACCAATTCTAGTTTTACCGGATTTTCAGTTGTTGTTTGAATTACATACTGATGCATCGAAGGTTGGGATTGGTGGAGTTTTGAGTCAGAAGGGAAGACCAGTTGCTTATTTCAGTGAGAAGTTGTCTGGAGCTAAGTTGAGATATAGCACTTATGATGTTGAGTTTTACGCAATTGTTCAAGCTGTGAAGCACTGGAGACATTATCTGTTTCAGAAGGAGTTTGTTCTTTATACGGATCATGAAGCTTTGAAGCATTTGTAAGGGCAGGATAAAATTTCAGCTAGGCACGCTTCATGGGTCGCGTATCTACAACAGTTTACTTTTTTTGTTAAGCACAAATCAGGGGTGACGAATCGTGTAGCTGATGCATTGAGCAGGAGGAATCATTTGTTGACGATAATGAAAGTTGAGGTGACGGTGTTTGAACTATTGCCAGAGTTGACTAAAGAAGATCCTTACTTTACGAAGTTTGTTGAGAAAGTCAAGGATGGGAGTACTGATGAATTTGTATTGGTAGATGGATTCTTATTCAAGGGGAATCAATTGTGCGTACCAGAAGGCAGTTTGAGAATGAAGATTATCAAAGAGTTACATGAAGAAGGCCATGTGGGTAGAGATCGCACATTACAGTTGATTTCTCAATCTTACTTTTGGCCATCAATGAGAAGGGAAGTTGAATGGTTTATGCGTAAATGTCATGTTTGTCAGGTTTCGAAAGGGACAGCTACAAATGCGGGATTGTATATGCCATTATCTGTTCCTACAAAACCATGGGTAGACATTAGCATGGATTTCGTGTTGGGTTTGCCGAGAACTCAAAGGGCGAATGACTCTATATATGTTGTGGTGGATCGTTTCTCGAAGATGGTACATTTTGTTGCCTGTAAGAAGACGGCGGATGCTGTTCATGTTGCTCAGTTATTTTTCAAGGAGATCTATAGGCTTCATGGATTGCCAGAATCTATTGTGTCGGATAGGGATACTCGTTTTCTGAGTCACTTTTGGTTAAGTTTGTGGAAGATGGTCAGAACGAAGCTGAATTTTAGTAGCGCTTACCATCCACAAACTGATGGGCAGACGGAGGTTGTCAACAGATCATTGGGAAATTTACTACGATGTCTTGTGAAGTATAATTTGAAAAGTTGGGATACGAAGTTATGTTAAGCGGAGTTTGCTCATAATCATTCTATCAACCGTAGTACGGGTTTCAGTCCATTTCAGATTGTATATTCAAATCTACCCAGGGGACCGTTGGACTTAACGGTAGTACCACAACCGAAGGGGACGGTTAAACGAGCTGTAGACTTTGTTGATGGGTTGACTGAATGTCATAAAATCGTTCAGGAGCGATTGGAGAAAGCAAATGAGAAGTATAAAAGATCCGCAGATATGAAGCGAAGAAGTGTTGAATTTAATGAAGGAGATTGGGTATATGCTGTGTTAACAAAGGATCGTTTTCCAGTGGGCGCTTATAACAAGTTGAAAGCCAGAAAAATTGGTCCTGTAGAAGTTGTGAAACGGATTAATGAAAATTCTTATAAATTGAAGCTGCCGTAGGATGTGTACACTTCTGACGTGTTCAATGTTAAGCTTCTCGTACCATATTATGGAGATGAACGAGGCGACGTGGAAGAATTTACAAATTCGACGACGAATTTTTCTCAACCTGGGGAGGATGATGCAGCTCAGACCAGGGTCGAAGAATTGCAAGCTATCATTTTCCAAGGCTTAAGTCGTTCACGACCTAAGCAAGGTGAAGACTTCGGTCGCCCACGACCTAAGGAGGAAAATTTAAGTCGTTTCCAACCTATCTGGAACCCAGAAGGTGAAGGCCTAGGTCACCCACGACCTAAGGAGGAAAGTTTAGGTCGGTCCCAACCTAACTGGAGACCAGAGAGGGAAGTTGCACCGAGTTCACGACCTAACTCAAACGGGTTACGACCTAAGGATTTTAAAGTCGTTCGAACGACCTAACGGGCTACGTTCTAACGAGCTACGATCTAAAGAGCTACGATCTAATAGTCTACGACCTAAAGAGTTGAGTCGCTGCTTGGTTATGCCGCACTGGAAGTAAAGCCACTCTGGAAGTTAACTCGTTACCGACCTAAGAGCTTAAGTCGCTGGGAGTTTTAAGTCGTAAGTCGGGATGTTTGTATTTTCTTAAGTCGTAAGTCGTTAGGTCGTATACGACCTAGGTGTTGTAAATATATGTGTGTTTGTAACTTGAATCTTTTACCGTTGAGTCGTAAGTCGTCACCTTTTTGTGTTTTTAGATCGTGTACGACCTAAGTTGAGTCAGCATTGTGTTGTAACTGATAAGCCGTGTACGTTGAGTCGCTGCCGACATATGATGAGTCGTAAGTCATGAACGACTTAAGGCAACGGTTGTGAAATGCTATTAATAGGGGGTGTGTTGGTCATTTGTAGCTCAGTTGATTGTTGAATAAAAACTTAGTTTGATTGCTGTGTGCTTTCATCTAAATTAGTAGTTGAGTGTGATATCCTATCTCCACTTTCGGTTATTCGAGTGCGCTCGAATCAACGATCGTTGAAGCCAATTCACGGTATCAAGTGCGCTTGATCAACATTTGAAGAATTGTAGAACTTCTTTCACGGTATCGTGCGCAATCAACGTGTCGAAGATACCTAGAATTCGGTATCTTGAGATCAATGAATTTGGGCATTTCAGTATCTTCAATCCACCGTTTGCTACTTTCATTGATCTATATCGTTTTGTTATTATCCACTGCGTCGCTATCGCAAGTGTTGAATGTGCTCCTCTGTGCTAGCACTATATATCAAGATATCATTAAAGTAAACTACAACAAACTTCCCGATGTAAGGTCTGAAAATTTGATTCATCACCCTCATAAATGTACTTGTTGCATTTGATAGACCAAACGGCATGACCAGCCATTCGTATAATCCTTCCC
This sequence comes from Allium cepa, assembly GCA_030765085.1. Classification (NCBI taxonomy): domain Eukaryota; kingdom Viridiplantae; phylum Streptophyta; class Magnoliopsida; order Asparagales; family Amaryllidaceae; genus Allium; species Allium cepa. Next base: position 10,679,410 of record CM060937.1, read on the forward strand.
GAGTCTTGAATGTTGTCTTCCATTCGTCACCTAGTTTTATGTGAATCTGATGATAACCACTCTTAAGATCGATCTTCGAAAAGATTACAGACCCACTAATTTGATCCGATATATCATCAAGTCTTGGCATATGAAATCTGTATCTGACAGTTATTTTGTTGAGTGCCCTGCTATCTGTACACATTCTCCATGAACCATCTTTCTTCGGCACTAACAAAGCTGGTACAGCACAAGGACTGAGACTCTCTCGAACACGCCCTTGCTCAAGAAACTCCTCAACCTGTCTCCTTAACTCTTCATGCTCTTTTGGACTCATACGATAATGTGGCCTATGCGGTAAAACAACACCTGGCACTAGATCAATTTGATGTTGTATGTCCCTTAGTGGCGGTAATTCCTTGGGTAATTCCGTAGGAAAAACATCTTCAAATTCATTCAACACCGGTCTAACTTCCGCAGGAATTTCAAGATCCTCACTTGTTTCATACCCAATCAACATAAACAATTCAGCACTATCTTTCACTTCTTCAACAAATTCTCTCGAAGATAATAGACTAGTTGATTCCACCTTCTTCTCTGACTTGCCTTCACTTTGTTCACGCTTCTTAGGAACTAAGGTAATTTGAGTTCCTTCGAACATGAAACTGTAGCTGTTGGTGCGACCATTATGTTGTATAGCTCTATCATATTGCCATGGTCTTCCCAATAGTAAGTGACACACATCCATGTCGACAACATCACACCATATATCATCTTTGTACTTCTTCCCAATAGAAAATGTAACAAAAGCTCGTCTTCCCACTGTCACTTCTCCACCTTTCTTTAGCCATGCCAGTTTATAAGATCTAGGATGTTTTTCAGTCTTCAACCCTAACTTCTTGAAAACTTCTTCAGAATTAATATTATAGCAGCTCCCGCATCAATAACAAATCGACAAACCTTTCCCGAGATAATACATGTAGACAGAAAGATATTGCTTCTCAGTCAACTAGAATCATTCTCATGCTTTGGCACTAAACAAGACATCCTCATCATCAAGTTACATCCTTCATCTCCTGACACAACTTCTTCATCTTCATCAAACTTCGATGGTTGAGAATAATCAATCTCAGCTTCCACATCCTCATACTCACATTCCTCTACAACTAATGTTCTCTTCTTTGGCTTTGTACATTCATTACTTTTATGGCCAAACTCCCGACAATTATAGCACTTGATACTATCATTAACCTTTTCTTTAGTGGCTTCTTTGACAATTGGTTTACTGACTGCTTTGGAAACATTAGCACTGCTACTATCACCCTTATTCTGGTTGTTAGAACTCGTAAACACACCATCTCCTCGTCTCCTTTGTTTCTTCCAAGCTAGAGCTTTCTGATGTGCTTCAGCGACAGACATCGGATTAAACATATTAACCATGTCTTGAATTTGCATTTGTAACCCTCCAATATATCTAGCCGTAAGCCATTCCTCGGTCTCCATAATATCATTCCTTGCAATCAATTGATAGAATTCATCTGCGTAATCATTCACCATCGTCGTCCCTTGTCTCAAATTCTGCAAATGTTGATACATAAGAGATTGATAATTGTACGGCAAGAAAGTTGCTTTCATCATCTTTCTCATCTTCTCCCAAGTGATAACTTTTGATTTTCCTATTCTCTTTCAAGTTAGTTTAGTTTGTTGCCACCAAGCCATAGCTCTTCTCCTTAGTCTTGTAGCAACTAATTGAACTCTTTGACTCTCAGGCATTTCTTTGAATTTCAAAATTTCTTCAACATTCGACAACCAATCAAGAAATTCTTCCGCTTGCATAGCACCTTTGAATTCTGGAATTTCCATCCTCATACCTGACACCCATTTACGATCATTTTCTGAATCCAGATATTGATTTCGCACTTGGCCTCGATCTCGATAATGAATACTACCTCCATCACCATATTCTTCAAAATCATATGTACTTCGATATCGATCTTGACCATCTACATCTCTACGACTACGCATGTCCCTTCTACCCTATCTTTCAGCATCACGATATGGATCATCTTCAAACCCACATTGAGTTCTTCTTTCTTCATTTTGATACTCATGGTGTTCACGCCTCATTGAAAATGATGATTCTCTCCTATCTCGATAAGATTGGGGTGACATTCTCCTTTCTCCTGAAACCGATGGTGAAACTCTGTTTCCACTCTGGTTTGAAACTGGTGAAGTTCTCCTTTGATTGTGATTCATATCTTTCATTAATTTCTCCAATTTTTCAATACCCTCATTGAACTTTTCATTGATACGCTGCTCCATTTTCTCAGCTTCTTGTCTTCTATACACATCCTCAACATTTTGATAACGATTAGCACGTCACGGAGGCATGATCTAGCTTTGATCTAGCTTTGATTTGACTCGACTTGGCTTTGATATAGATCTGATATGGCTCGACTTGGCTCCACTCGGATATGATCTAGCTCTAAAATGGCTCGAACTGATATGTCTCGGATCTGAATTGACTTGGCTCTAAACTTGGCTTCGACTTGGCTCTCGATCCCAATTTGACTTTGCCTTGATCTAACTTCCTTTAACTCGCTCGGCTTTGACTTAACCTGGCGCAATCTCTGATATGGCTCGGATCTGATATAGCTCTGATACCAAAAAGGTGACGCAGCGAATTTAATTTTGACGTGCTAATAATGCTTTAATACAAATTGACGCAGCTTTCTTCCTCAATAAATGATGACTTCGTGTCAAATAAACCGGTAGTACGATAAATGCCCAATTTCGTTGATCGTGACGATGGCGGAATCTAGCTATCTCCAACCCGTTGATCTCGCAAGATACCTTGTTGAAAGATCTACAATTCGATCGTTGATCACTCGCAAGTGATACCGAGAATTGGCTTCAACTTCGTTGATTCGCGCACGAATAACCCGAAGATGGAAAGAAGAAGGTGATCACACTCAACTTCAACAAAGGTGGCAAAAGCACACACACAAATTTTATTCAAAATCAACTTCTTTTTACAATGACATCACGCCCCTATATAAAGGGATTTACAACATACACAACTTAACAATACAACACAAACGACTCAACATCATACGTGACTTAACAGCAACACACGACTTACGACTTACAACAATTACAAGTTACAACATCTCACGCGACACATGACATACGACTTACGATACATGCGACTTAACAATACAACAATACAAGACATAACAACATAACGACACACGACACACGACCTAACATCAGCGACATAAGATGATAAAACAGCATCAGCGACATAAGCAAATATGCGACCTATCATGGCGCGACATAAGAAGATAGCGGCATAGGACGACATAAGTGAACGACTTAAGGAATGAGCGACATAAGATGCAGGAATGGCTTAAATTTCATAAGCGACTTAGTGACTTAGGCTTCAGAACGACTTAAGAAAAAGCGGCATAAGAAGTAGCTCGGCTCCAAAAATGACTTTGCGACATAAGTTAAGCGACTTAAGAATGAGCGACATAAGTGAGAACGCGACATAATTGAGCGACTTAAGGCAAGAGACATAAGTGATCAGCGACTTACGACTTAAGAAGAATGCGACTTATCTGAGCGACTTAAGAAATGCGGCATAGGTTGGTTAGCTCGCGAACGACTTAAAAGATGCGAGCTTGATTTCTTGAGTCGCTATCAAGGCAGGCGACTTAAGGTCGTTGGCGCAACTTAACATGGTGCGCGACATAAGGTTGGCGCGGCTTAAGTTTGCGGCATAGTTTCTTGAGCCGTTAACTCGCTTGTGCGCTGCATCTTCCTCCACTGCATCAGCAAGTTAGTTACAAAAAGTTTACTCTATTTCGTAAATATAGCCTTTTGCTTAGAAATGTAGGTTTTGCCTCTTTTAGAAGGACCTTTCGATCCAGAGCTTTCACCTTTGACATAGTCGAAACCTTTTACCACGAAACCAATACACATGGTATAACTTAGCTGGTACGTAATGGATTGGACAAAGGTAGATGGTGGGTTGTCGAAACGTTGCTTTCAATGGGGTTGGCTCCTTTGTTTTATTTTGTTTAAAAGAAAAGCACTTGCTTGTTCATAAAGCGGGTTTCGACATAGTCAAATCTATGTTTGCGAAAGGTATTTCAAAAGAAGCTTTCGGAAGAGAGCTGCTGCCTTCATTTTAAAGAAGTAGCTTCTGAATGAGTTACTTAGATATTATTTGACGCTTTCGGAAGGGGTAGTTGTTATCCCGCTTTTTGGCAAAGCCGTGATACCGAAAGATCGATCGAAAACAAAAGACAGTTCGTCTCAAAGATTGGTTACACATTGCTTCGCTATGGATATCGATGAATTTTGTCCGAGCCCGGATCAGGATACAACTGATAAGACAGACAAGTAAAGCCGTAAAAGCCAGCGTGTCAAATTTCAGGTTAATCGGAGTTCGTATGAACGGGAGCTGATCGATGCAAGTTAGCCAAAGTACGCTGTTCGTATCCATCGAATTGTTGAGGAGATGCTCATTTCGAATCCATCGGATTCGTATCCATCAATGTTTGCTTTGTTCGAATCCATCAGGTTCTACATACTTCGAATCGATCGAGTTCGAATCGATCAGTAACATGATATCGGTCTGTTCGAATCGATTGGTTTCGAATCGATCAAATGAGCATCGCCTTAGCATGTTCGTGTCCATCCTAGAGCACTGTTTCATATCCATCAGTAGGCCGCACTTCGTATCGATACCCATATCCATCACCACACCTCGGTTCATATCCATCGGCTTCGTATCGATCGGAATGGCCAGGTCTTCGCATCGATAGACTTCGTATGGATCGAACTTCGGCTAGAGTGTATTATTCGAATCCATCGGCATGGCTCCTTGATCGAATCCATCAGTATGAAATTTACTTCGTAACGATCACCCAACATCAACTTCGCATCCATTAGAGATTCGCTGCTTCGTCTCCATCCCAAGACCGTGTTCGAATCCATGAGCAGAGACTTGTTCGCATCCATCAGATCAACAAACCATGGGTGACGTGTCAACCCTCGATACGAACAAGGCGAAATTTATGGAGTCGATACGGTCAACTCGGAGTAAAGACCGGATCGAGGCGATGTATGTGCGCCACATCATCACGAGACCACGCGAGGTGATCGATTCGAAGGGATCGTTTCGAATTGATGGATTCGAAATAAACAGCCAACCGAAACATACCAACTCGTATCGATCATATCTCCCAAACCGCTGATCCAAATGCAACGAAATTTTCACTGAAGCTTCCATACAAGGTAAAGATTGTTCCTGCCAAGTTTCAGCTCGATTGGGTCATTTTTTGATAGATACGAAATCACCTCGTATCGATCTCAGATCGAGTCGAATCTTGGTAGGGTCGGTCGCGTGGGCCCACTCACGTGCCAGAAAAAGTATCCCAAAGTTTGAGCGAGATTTGAGCCTCCTACGCCTATAAATAGCACCTTGAAGCTTACAGAAAGGGGACCTTTTGGCCATTAAACGTCTAGACTCTACCGGATTCAACTCTCCATCCTTCTATCACCATTGTATTCAAACATCAGAGATATTGCTTACTGTAATCTGCTATAACGGATTGAAGTTGTCAAGTGAATCAATAAAATCATAAGCTTCAGAGTGGACGTAGGCATGATCGTCGAACCACTATAAAAATTGTGATGTTTACTGCATTTCTGTGAATTTTCTGAGTGATTTTCATACATATTTGTTATCTGTGATATGTGGTTGTGAACGGGTGCTTTCAACGACTATCGGTTGTTTGTGACCAATTTTGGCCCAAACATTTTGGTGCTTTCATTGAGAAAGGCTGTTTTAGGAGAAGTTGGATTTGAAGATTTTAGAATTTAGATCTAAGAGTTATGATAAGGCATACAAGTAGAAGATAGAGAGCAGAACGAAGTCAGCATGAAGGAAGTCAAGAGGCTTCCACAGGAGCGAACCAAGCCTCGATCTTCATCACCAGGGATGAGATGGAGGCGATGATGAGAAGACAGGAGGAAATGATCCAGAATTTGCTTCAACAGATTGGGCAACTTGGAGCACAGAATCGAGGGCAGATGGAGTTCAGAATGGAGAAAGACCAGCAAGCGTAGCACCAGGACTTGAAGGCACACACTCAGAGCATGTAGACCAAATCCCGGGGAGAGAGAGAGAGAGAGGGATCCGAGCAACCTGGTGGCGATAGAGGGGTGAACGCTCAGCAAGGGGGCAGACTCCCGAAAGCTCACACGGACTCGGGGGGCAGGTCGAAGGCAGTGAACAAGGACTGCAGCTTGGAGACAATGATAGATTGGCAGAGATGGTCAGACGAGCCATAAGAGGCGGGTTAGTAAACAGAGATCTGGAAGAAGTGAACAGGAGTCCTTTTTCTCCTGTTATTAGGATGGCTAGGAACCCTCCAGAATTCAAGTTACCATCACTGGAGATGTATGATGGGAGGACGGACCCTGCGGTGCACCTAACAAAGTACACGAGGAACATGGAAGTGCTGGTGGCATCACAAGAAGTCATGGCCCGATGCTTTCCATTGTATCTAACAAATATCGTACCATTATGGTTTAGGTAACTGGAGAGCGGCTCCATAGGAACATGGGCAGATTTAACTGAGAGATTCATGAGGCAATTCAGGGTTCACATCGCACGACCCAAGAATGTGATGAGTTTGGCAACTTTGAAGCAGAAAGCGGGAGAGTCTTTGAGGAGTTTTCTGATGCGGTTCAATGTGGCAGTAACATCAGTGGATCGGCCAGATCCATCCATGGTTATGATGGCAGCTGTGTCCGGAATAGCTGATGTCACAGAATTCAAAAGTTCATTAACTAAATATCCGCCTATGGATCTAGGAGAATTCTATCACGAGGCAGAAAAATTTTTGCGACTGGAAGATGCTAGTGCAGAAAGAGAGGATGGGATTGATGTTTTCGCAATAAAAGGCGGAAATCCACCTGGAAAGGGTGCGGAGACTAGTAAAGGAAAAAGAAAGGCTGAGAGTAACGGTGACAGGTCAAAGCGGCCATGGAGGGAGCCGCGATTCACCACTTACTCTGAGCTGAATGAGAGTTTGGAGCGAATCTATCAGGATACAAGAGAACAAGTTCCCTATCGTAGACCAATGCGAAGGGATCCAACTGTTGACAAGAGGAAATCTGACAAATATTGCTTGTTCCACGAACTGAACGGTCGTAGCACAAACGACTGTAGACATCTGAAGGATGAGGTGGAAGGGAATATCAGGAACAGTATGCTACTTCAGTATGTGAGGAGGCGAGCTCCAGCGGTGGAGCCAGAGCAACCACCGTCTATTTCGGGTAGGGGTGACCACACCATAGTGAGAATTTACACTTTGACATCCTCACTTTGTTTTTGCTTCGTTTTGATTTGGACATTTAGGCTCTGCTTGTTTGGACATTTATTTTGTGAGATTCGTATGATCATTACTTTGATATTTGCAATTCTGCGAAAGAATTTACTTGTATGCCTGTTGGATCGCGAACGGTCCATGAACACCTCTTGTATGGCGATGAACTACCAAAGTCTTTGATTTGGAAACTCCCCCGAACATGAACTCAGACATCGATAATGCTAAGTCCCCCCCGGGCACACATAATTCGCCTAGAACGGCACATGATCGCGAACGATCACAATTTGCCTCGAACGGCACACGATCGTGAACGATCACAATTTTCCTCGAACGGCACCCGACCAAAAATGGTCACGATTCACTTATTATGATATCTGACCTCGAACGGTCATATTTCACCTTGAATGGCACTCGATCGCGAACGATCAACATTTGCCACGAACGACATCCGACCGCGAACGGTCTCATTCCATGATTCGCCTCGAACGGCACCCGACCGCGAACGGTCACGATTTACTTAGTATGATATCCGATCACGAATGATCACATTCTACCTCGTGCGGCACCCGACCGCGAACGGACGCAACTCACCTTACATGACATTCGATCGATCCGAACGATCACACCCGACCTCGAACGGTCACGATTTGCCTTGAACGCCAACCCGACCTAGAACGGGCACAATTCGCCTTGAACGTCACCTGATCATGAACGATCACCGTTTGCCGTGAACGGCATCCAACCACGAACAATCCCTTTGCATCATCTACCACGAACTGCATCCGACTGCGAACGGTCCCGTATCACCATTTGCCACGAACGGTCCCATTCCATCCTTTGCCGCAAACGGTGCAGACCGCGAACGGTCCCGATTCACCTCAACTGGCATACGATCCCGAACGATCGTCATTTGAGGTCATATGAAACTATCAAGCTCTTTACAGGTTGTTGACAGGATATGAACATCCAACTCAAGGCATTACAAAACACACCTTCCTAACGTAAGGCATGTTTTGGGGGGCAAATGTTATCCCGCTTTTTGGAAAAGCCGTGATACCAAAAGATCGATCGAAAACAAAAGACAGTTCGTCTCAAAGATTGGTTACACATTGCTTCGCTATGGATATCGATGAATTTTGTCCAAGCCCGGATCAGGCTACAACTAATAAGACATGACAAGCAAAGCCATAGAAGCCAGTGTTTCAAATTTCAGGTTAATCGGAGTTCGTATGAACGAGATATGATCGATGCAAGTTTGCCAAAGTACGCTGTTCGTATCCATCGAATTGTTGAGGAGATGCTCATTTCGAATCCATCGGATTCGTATCCATCAATGTTTGCTTTGTTCGAATCCATCAGGTTCTACATACTTCGAATCGATCAGTAACACGATATCGGTCTGATCGAATTGATCGGTTTCGAATCGATCAAATGAGCATCGCCTCAGCATGTTTGTGTCCATCCTAGAGCACTGTTTCGTATCCATCAGTAGGCCGCACTTCGTATCGATACCCATATCCATCACCACACCTTCATATCCATCGGCTTCGTATCGATCGGAATGGCCAGGTCTTCACATCGATGGACTTCATATAGATCGAACTTCGGCTAGAGTGTATTATTCGAATCCATCGGCATAGCTCCTTGATCGAATCCATCAGTATGCAGTTTACTTCGTAACGATCACCAAACATCAACTTCGCATCCATCAGAGATTCGCTACTTTGCCTCCATCCCAAGACCGTGTTCGAATCCATGAGCAGAGGCTTGTTCGTATCCATCAAGGCAACGAACCTTGGGTGATGTGTCATCCCTCGATACGAACAAGGCGAAATTTATGGAGCGATACGGTCAATTCAGAGTAAAGACCGGATTGAGGCGAAGTATGTGCGCCACATCATCATGAGACCACGTGAGGTGATCGAGTCGAAGGGATCGTTTCGAATTGATGGATTCGAAATAAACAGCCAACCTAAACATACTAACACGTATAGATCATTTCTCCCAAACCGCTGATCCAAATGCAACGAAATTTTCACAGAAGCTTCCATACAAGGTAAAGATTGTTCCTGCCAAGTTTCAGCTCGATTGGGTCATTTTTTGATGGATACGAAATCACCTTGTATCGATCTCAGATCGAGTCGAAACTTGGTGGGGTCGGTCGCGTGGGCCCACTCACCTGCCAGAAAAAGTATCCCAAAGTTTGAGCGAGATCTGAGCCTCCTATGCCTATAAATAGCACCCAAAAGCCTACAGAAAGGAGATTTTTTGGCCATTAAACGTCCAGATTCTGCCGGATTCAACTCTACCTCCTTCTATCACCATTGTATTCAAACATCAGAGATATAGCTTACTGTAATCTGCTATAACGGATTGAAGTTATCAAGTGAATCAATAAAATCATAAGCTTCAGAGTGGACGTAGGCAAGATCGCTGAACCACTATAAAAATTGTGTTGTTTACTGCATTTCTGTGAATTTTCTGAGTGATTTTCATGCATATTTGTTGTCTGCGATCTGTGATTGCGAACGGGTGCTTTCAACGACTATCAGGTGTTTGTGACCAATTTTGGCCCAAACAGTAGTTTCGACGAAGTCATAACCCTTTTGTGAATCGATGCCATTCGATAGTATTGAAGACATCAATGCCGTCGATAGGTACTATTGTTTTGATAAATATAAGCCGCTTCCTACTGCTTTCGAAAGTGGTTAGGGGTTTCAAAGGGAAAGCTGTCGAAAGGGCTTACATAGGCAACCTTCAAATGTTTTATCCAAATGTTTAGTGCTTTCAAAAAGATTGTTTCGACACCATTGTGCTTCCCTAATACTCTCTAAAATAAAGAATGGTTTCTAAAGGGATGCTTTTTCTTATGTTCACTTTGACCCAAAAATGTTATTTTAAAAATAAACTCAATGGCTTCGAAAGTTATAATTTAAATGGTTTCGAAGGGTAACCTTCGATGCTTTAGAAAGGGGCACTTTCAAATAGCTTTGAAACTATGCTTATATGATAATACTTTAACATGGCAGAAAGCTTTCGAAAGAAAGTTTTTAAAGTATTCGAAAGGCAGGAGCCAAATGTTTTTAAGTTGATTTTTAAGCTCTCGAACGAGGTCATCCTGTGGCCAAAAGCAAGGTTTCGAAGGTGTCGAAAGGCTTTTAGAAACCAAACGCAAATATTTAAAGGAAAAACTCTTGGCTAAATAAAGGAGTTTTAAAATGACCATAAGTGTGTAAATTTGAAAGAGTGTTTCCTTGATAAAAATATAGGTTAAAATGATTAACTATGTTTTATATGAAATATTTTCAAGGACCTAAACCCCACAGGAGTGGTATTGTTAAATTGTTATGTCAACTTCTTCAAATATGAATATATTCACATGATAAAGAATCCATAACAGTATTTTAGGGGTAGAGGGGTAATAAAACCAACTAGGTTAATCCAATAGTGAATGTAAATTGATTAAACTCTTGAATGAGTAGGAATTGCATCTAGGGAGTCAGGGAGACGAAAATATAGGATGCCTAATCCTTGAAGTTGCCCTGGAAATAAGTTCATAGTAAACCCATGAAAACTATGTATTAAGGATAGTTGATAAGGGCCAATTGGTCTATAGTGAACCCATGAAAACTATATCCGGACTAAGAATTGGCATTGTTCAAAAGGTTCTTACTCAACCCATAAAACTAGGATAAGAATGAAATTAATGGAGATATCAATAGGTTCCCAGTCAACCTATGAATACAAGGATAATAATATGGTTACTGGGTATATCCATAGGTTCGTAGTCAACCATGAAAACTAGGATAAGAAATGAGTTATTAGAATGACCAATAGGTTCAGGAGGACCCACGAATTTATTAAGTTAATTGGCAGGGACCTATAGGTTCTTAGTGATCCTATGAAACCTGTGAAATAGGACAGGGTGTCCTAGTATTATGAAAAGGTTATTAGTAAAGCCATGAAAACTAATAGGTTAATAGTGACCCTAAAAACTATAATTATAAGGAGTCAATTAAACAGGAGATGGGAAACCCAAATTGTTTATAAGTATGCATACCATCATAATATATTGAAATTTTATGTTTTAACCATTGTGGATGCAACAGCATAGTATACGGTTTTTCGAAGGTTTTAGGATAATAGTGAGGAGAAAACCCGTTTCGCTAAGCCGCATGGTCTCACTAGATATCTAAAAGGATTGAGATGTTAGATTATTTTTCATACCAGGCTTTATGTCTAACTCGAAGTTTTGGTTTTCCCCTTAAACTCTCGGGTACTCAATTGATTTTGAGTAGTTTACGGTTTAGGGTTTTAAGGTTCTCTTCTTAGGAGAATAAAGCTTCCAGAGGCATGCAGGAGGCAATTTGTTATTTAGAGTTATCATTTTTCGCTGTTTATTTTGGATATAAAGGCAGACATATTAGCCTTATTATATACTCTAATCAACCAAGAGGCGTCTTCATATGTCGTTTTTGGCATATGTGCAATAATTTTATTTTTCTGAACATGGTTGACGTTTATGGGATTATGTAATGAACATCAAATGTTTTAATTGAAATGTGGAAATGTATTTTTGATTTGTTAATTTTTTTTCATATTCTTGGTATGTGTATCAATGTATCTAACACCGCCGTATTTGGTTTTCGAGAATTAATAACTATGGATGACTACAACATCATAGTCATTAATTTTACGCCTCCAAGTAGAGGATGTAAAATACTACATGCTATATTATCTTAAAGCTGATGTTGATTTTATGAGGAGAATATTTTTCAGAATAAGTCATATTAAATGAAACAATGGTAAAGCTAAATTTGATTTTTAGCACCCATGTATCCAACACATACTAATATCACTTGAATTAAAAAACAAGACATCACTCTGCAAAATCCTATTGCTTTGATTTCATCCAATGTAATTATTATTTTTCCTAATGGCTCATTACTTAAAAGAAAATACAAACAAGGGTTGCCCCGTAGTTAGCTAGATGAGTATTAAGAGCACTTGGACTTTTGAATGCTTCCATTATATGATTTCTTATTCTCTAACTATATCATGTCACATTTTGTCTTAGTGATTAGGTTATTGAACTATATTATTGCTAAATAAATCTAGAAATTAATGAAGTGATATTGCCATGGTAGGGCTTACGATCTTCCCCTTTGGCTAGTGAAGAGCTGAGCGAACGAAAGACATCTCCCTCAACTTCATATGTGACATCCGCATCTTGATTTCTAAGCTCTTCTATATGAACTTGATATTTTTCCTATCTCGAATGTTCCGTATTTATGAAGATCAACAAATATGTATTTTATAGTATTTAAATCAAGTTAAATGGATGACTTGAATAAAACTTGGTTGCTGCCTCATCAACCTATACAACCAATGGACATTGTAAGTCTTAAAATAAATCCGTCATGAAGTTGGCTCTCTATGAAGCTAATGATACTAAAAAACAAAAACAATAAACTATCATATGCATATTATATTTTGACTTAAATGGTAATTAGATTACAATTACCTAATCGTTAAGGTAATCGATGTACGATCTCAAACCACCCCGATGCAACTTAGGGTTTTCTTTCTACATTATGTATTCCTACCTGAATGCTCTTTGAACTCCTCCGATTTCCAATGTTCCAGAAACCGATTTTAAATCTCCTGACCAAGTAATGGATGCTTATTCCCACTTATTTCATATGATGCGCCCGTTTTTTATATTTATTGCTAGTTTTTATCATCTGCACATTCTTCACTTTTTAGGGGAAACATTATCTCTCCATTGAAATGAATTCTGCACATGCAATTACATATGTTATCAAAAAAAGTAGACAACTTTACTAGTAAATTTTTAAATTGTCGGGTATAATAAAATTATTTTACCATAAATTCATTATACATAACTTTCTTGATATCAGAAGGGATTTTTTTCGAATGTGGCAAAGAAATCATTTATTCGTGCTAACATACCCTCACAAATGGCTTCAGACACATCGCTACAAGTGAACTCTATGCATTCATAAATTATATTATTATGGCTACTAAATAGGATAGAATGAAACGATCATATATGAATGTCAGTGTCATGTATATCAAAGCATGTGCATGCGTGCATGGAAGTATGTGGGTAACTCTGATTATTAGCAAGTCAAAATGGTGTTAGGGGTAATGGTATTGTTCATATTTTTATATATAATTTTTGACTTGAGTATATAGTTAAATACTATCTTCAACCTTGTATTATCTACCATTTCCCACCCACTAACTCCACATGTCCCACCTATTTTAATTACATACTAAAAACCAAATCACAAAACTCATTTCGAAACCAATAAATCTTAAATTTGTAGAGAATTCTTATTTAGTCCTAACTGTATGTGTGATGAAAGCTAAACAATGTATTTACATGAATGAAAATATATATATACGATGTATGTATAAGGTTTTTTCCCTTTAATTCACATATATATTGAGCACATGTAAGATATCTGTAATTCAAATATAAAACTTGGCCGTGTTACAAAGGAATTAGAAAAGAGCTATACTGACAAAATTTTGTTTTCATAAACTATTTTAACGTTTGGCCAAAAAGAACCTTTTTCCCCTCTAGCAAGAATGAAAAGAATCGCATTCTGCCGAGGGGAACTATTAAAGTATGATCATGTCCTGGATATACTGGCTTCAAGGCAAACTCGACAACTTTCGAACAGAGTGTTTCTGAACTAGAGTCCGAGATATCCACATACAAGTATGAAGAGGATGAGATAATTTTATAAAGAGCAAAAGTAGTACGAACTAGTTTTCCTTGAGTCCCATTAAATTGAAGATGAGAAAGAAATTTATAAAACAGAATGTGGTTGGGCATTTTGAAACATTTTTCTATCATAAAATAAATAATGTTTAGGAAATGGCTAACTTACAGTCTAAAATAATACTTTAGATATATCATCATCATCATCATTATTATTATTATCATTATCATTATCATTATTTATCAAAGGCAGAGAAGTCTAGTAATTCTACAAATTGAAATTAATTTTCGAAGGTTTGGACAAAATTAATTGTTAACGCTAAAATTTGAACGCTAACACCCCGGTGTATGAAGTGTAGTTGTGAAAGCACCACCCGATGATTCGGGAGCAGAGTATAAGCAGAAAATCACAGAAAAAGCAGTGAATAACAACGATTTTATAGTGGTTCGGCTCAAGGCAAGCCTACGTCCACTTTAATTCTCTTTATTGCTAAACCGATTAAAATTTTACAACAATCCTCAATTACAATTATGACGAGACAAACAACTAGAACTTTGGTAGAGAAGAATTCTTCGAATCCATGTAGATGGCGTTAGATTTTCCCTTGAAGTTAGTTGAAATGTCTTTCGAACTTGAAGTGTCGGGTGAGTTGAGAATTCAGCAGAGTATTGGCGCTTGAAATGATTGGCCAAAAGGTCCCCTGAATGTTGGAGGTGGCCATGTATTTATAGGAGTTTTCAGCCCTGAGTCGTGAGTCGTGTTCGACCCATGCTTGGCTCGTGGCCGAGTCAAATCAGGTCGTGGCTGACTCAACGAACCAACCCTTGATTTCTCCATGGCTTATTCCTCTGCTGGACTTTATGTTAAGTCCTAAGTCGCTTACGAGTCAATCTTCCTTGGCATAGGCACTATGGCAATGGATTACGACCCAATGGCTTTAAGTCGTGGACGAGTCGTTCTAAGTTGTGAGTCGTTAAGCCGTTAACGACTTATCAGGTAGCGGTATATAATTGAAGCGGCACAAGGATCCACCTTCTTATGTCGTTACTTCCCCTTTGTCTTCTCATATGATAAGTCGCAAACTTGTTGAGTCGTTGATCCACTGAGTCGTCTCATATGATAAGTCGCGAACTTGTTGAATCGTTGATCCACTGAGTCGTCTCATATGATAAGTCGCGAACTTGTTGAGTCGTTGATCCATTGAGTCGTTGTAAGTTCTGAGTCGCTGCTTATCATGAGTCGTTGAGACGATAGTCTTGATGAGTCGGTAACTCACTGAGCCGTCCTGCCTTGTGAACCGTTAACCCCTTGAGTCCTCCTATCCCTCTAAGTAGATGAGTCGGTCCATCCCTTGAGTAGATGAGTCGGTCCTGTCTTTGGTTGGATGAGTCGATCCAGTCCTTGAATCGTTGGCAAAACGAGGTTAACACTTGACCCTCGAAGTACACGCCTAAGTCGTAGGTCGTGTGCTTCGACTCATCCTGTCTCGTGTGCCGATTCAACTTTCACTGCTCAAAGCTATAAAAGACTTGAGTCGTTACTCTTACCATACTTTTACTGTTTATCTGTTTCAGTTGATCCTGCCATTTGCGATCCCTCAAGCTTCTAGAGACGAATCCAAGCTAATCAATTGCCAATCCATCTTTACTCTCATATTGCATAAGTGAATTCGCCTTTTGTTCAATCTACGATCACCACTGATTCACGAATCCGGACTCCCCATTTCCCTTTTTTACTTTGATACATTTCTGTGCCGTGTTCCATCGCGACCCATGCTTTTGATCGATTTACAACTGCCATCGATCATGCTGTCGTTATTGTCCATGATGACACAGCAGCGCTTGAAGCGATTCGACTTGGTCTTCTGAGTGATTTTCTGATGGTGTGAGGAGAGGGAAATGGATTATAGCACCTCGAATCATCTGGTCTATGGATTTGGAAGAGATGAAATGACCCTTAACGGGTTAATGGGTTGGAGAGTGGACGACCGGTTGAGGAAATGACTTAGGATTCATACGGCCTAATTGGTTTTCTGATGACTTAGGTTTTTGGTCGTACGAGCGACTCAGCCCTTTAGATCCTCACCGCGACTCATCCTTTGAACCGTGAACGACTCAAACCATCTGCCGCGAACGACTTAAGCCATAGGCCATGAACGACTCAAGTCATAGGTCGTGAACGACTCAGCACTTGGACTATTTTTCATACCGAGTTGCTCCTTGTGGTTTGAACCTATGACCGGCTCAATTAGATGCAACCTAGGATTTGAGTCGCAGCCGAGACAGGACTTGGAGAATTTCACACTGCTTTGAACTAAAAACTTTCTCCTTTTACCATGCCTTACGACTTAGAGAACTAGTGACTCGATGCATTAATGACTTGGAGCATAAACGACCTCGCTTAACTTGCCTCATAACCTTTAAAACATGAATGAGTTATCACATTGTACTGCTTTGAAGCATAATTCTGACTCGATCTTTGACTTGAATTGCTGAAATAAACTGCCTGAATATTGAATTGTCTGGACTTTAACCTGTTAAACTTTATTGCATACTTTAGTTTTACAGATTGCTTCAATTTGCAAGTATACAACCTGTTTAATACAACAATCACAGAAGATTGGGATGAATATACTGCCATTTATTGCCCACATCTAATGACAGATTAGTCAATAGAAGATAATTAATTTAAATAGATTGCGTGAATGAAGTACTTTAAACCAACGAATCCAAGTAGAGTGCTAAAGCAATGTTGAAATAGTCAACTGAAATTGACCGGTTTGCACTAACACTATACCTGAAACTTTAAATTAACAAGTCCTGAAATTTAGTAATTGATCAATTGCCAACTAGCTTAACTTCAGTTATATTTACTTGTTTATCTTCATTAGTTCTGCACAACACTTCACACTTTTAGGAAACGTGCACCTTCGCATTTGAACATCCAGTTGCTTGTGTAGAATGACTTCTCAACAAGAAGAACCGATGGGCCAGGCTGATGATGTCTTCCCAATAGCTAACCCATTGGATAACCCTCCGGAGAGAACTTCCACAACTCTGAATCAGCGGGTGTTTAACCAATTGCGCATCTAGTTTGACATTGCCGAAGCTGATTCCTTACTGCCGGGGCCAAATGATACTGCAGATAGGCCCCCTCTTGGCTTTATTGCTGTCAATCGCCAAATGTGCTTGAGCGGTGCCATCCCTCCTTTTAATGACTTCCTTCAGCAGTTCCTGCTTCGGTTATCTATCTCTCCATTCCAATTGCACCCCAACGGCCATGCCATTCTGATGGGGTTATGTGTGCTATTTAGGAGAGTTTTGGACCGATTACCGAGCTTTGGGGAAATCTGCTACTTCTGCTCATTCACAAAAATTAAAGATCATCCCTCTATCGTAGTTATAAGGAGTGCTCGAAATCGCAAACTCATCACTGATCTTCCTGAAAGCGTTCATGGATTTCTAAATCAGTTTTTCTTTGTTCGTTGTCCTCCAGGGTTTTATGCCATCTGGAGAGTAGGAAGTAAGATTTCCTGTTTTTATTTCTCCATTCTTGAGCTTTTCGAAATCTGAGTTGCTAAATGCTAACTTCGCTTCTTTTTTTCTGTTTTAGCACTTCCTCCTCCCTCTAGAGATCCATGCTATAAGCAAATTTTTGAAAGACTGAATGCCGTGGCGGCAAAAGAGAGGAGTATAAAGTTTTTGTTAAATGATGAATTTTTACATCAATTTGGACTCCTTCACCCTTCTCGTTCCACTCAGCTTTGTGAAGTTCCCGATTCTCCAGCGGAGGCTGAAAAGCTTATGCCAAAAGATCCCTCCACTGAAACTTTACTGGTGAAGTGCCCCACTCTCACTGATGTTGCGGGGCCGTCTAGCAATTTGACACTTGCCCCGGTTTTCGAAGAGGAAGAACCTCCACGATCTTCCGGGAGATCTGCTACGAAGGAGTTGAGAAAGCAAGTCCCAAAAAGCATGATGGTGATGACGTTTTTGAGCGGTTGAGCGACCTAATTGTGACTTCACAAGAACATTTTAAAGATGATGTTTCCAAAACTATCTCTTCTGTAATCGAGGCGACATCTACTCTACAACAAATGTCAACTCCTCCTACTCAAGTTATCACCACCTCTACTCCACAGAGTGGTCTGTAGCTTGATGCGTGTAGTTTAAACATTACACAACACTTAGGATTTTTCAGCACTTGTTTGTGTTTGACTTCTTTTCTCTAAAGGCTTTTAAGACTTGTCTTTTTGCCTTTCAGATCCTTCAATGGGGCGTAGCGGCAGCGGCTCTTACTATAAAGACTTTCAGCGCTATGGACGGCGTGACAACTATGATTATAGACGCTACCTTACTGGTCCCAGGGAAACCGATGAGCAGAGAGCTGCTCGAAAAGCTAGAGAGAGGAGAGAATATGAAGAGCGTCATGAGAGGATAGATGTGCGACATGAGTCTTCTTCAAGAGGCGATGACTCTCACAAACGTAAAACACATGATGGTCGGGGGAAGAGCCACATTGTTGAGGACCCGAGCAAGCGGGCCAAACCTAGTGAGAAGCACGCATCTGCAATATCTGAAAAGTTTGATGCTCCCATCTCTATCGACATTCCATCCAAATCCCCTGCTCTTGAAGGAAGCGCTATTCAAACACTTCTTAATAGGCCTTCATATCGTGTTGAAAGGGGCCCACCGACCCTACAGAGCCGATTCCCGAATTGGTGCATAAAGGGGGTTCGCTTCGATCTTGATTTAGTTCCCATCGATAAAGAAGCCATGTACCAAAATCTTGATGCCGTCAGACTCGATATTGAAAGAATGTCTGGATGGCAAAAGCTTGTTGATGAACTCCAAAGGGTCAATCGGGCCAATATCGAGGCGATGCTAACTATGGAGAACGATAAGTCGGAATGGCAGAAGATTCTTGACCAGCACAACATCTAGATGAAAAACATAACCGAGTATAACGAGAAACTTGAAGCTGAAGTCAAGCAGCTTAAAGACGATCTTACCACCTCTTCTAACACTTACACTCAAAGAGAAGAGGTGCTACAAAAACAAGTGCGGGATGCACATGCTGGCCAAAGAGATGCCAAAGCTAAAGTTGAGAGGCTAGAAGAGGTCGCAGAGAATTACCGCACTGATGCCGCTCAGTTGCGGAGTAAAATGAGCGCCCAAGACATGGAGATTGAAGCGTTAAAAGCTCAACTTGCTAAAACCGAAAAAGAACGAGATGAGGCCATGGCTGGTAAAATCGCAGCTGAAGAATCTATTCAAGTCATGGAAGTCAACTTCAGTTCAAATCTATTCGACTTTTACTTGCACAGCGTCTTGGGGCATGGCAGTCTCTCTTTTCTCGATCCTAAATACGAAATCACCTTGGCTGAAGTGTGGGAAGCTGCTCTCGACATGTTCAGAGGCGCCGGGTATACCGAGGAAGAGCTTAAGGCGCGCTACCTAGATGAGGAAACTCGCGCTGCTCTTGCGAAGGGGAAAGAGCAACTTGCCAGAGTGCGGACTGGGATGGCGGAAGAGGAACGTTCTGGAAAAGAATTACCACCTACCACCTCTGTTCGTCCTTTAGTTTCTCCTGGGGTTGACATCACAGGTTCCAGTGCTCATTCCCCGCCTCCTACAAGAACCGGGGTAATTACCCCTACTGATGATGAGGCTTTGGAGGATATTGGAGCTCAAAATTATGAGATTGAACTAACGAAGCAAATATCTTCAGGTAACTTTGATATTGGTCCGATTCAGGTGGATTGCCTGCTTGCTCCTCAAAAGTTTGATGAGCTTCTCGATTACTTCTTGAATCTTGACGAACCCATATCTCCCTTCTTTTGGGAGATACTAATATTTTTAACTTTTCTTCTTCTGCAGTTGAAACACCAAGTGCTGTGCAAACTTCGCCTCCTCCGGTTATCCCTCCTCCGTCTCTTCAGGTGGCTCCTCCTTCTGCTTCACAGCCCGGGTCACAAGAGGAGCAAATAGAGGCTCTTCATGGCTTAGATGATCCTATCGCTTCGCAAGAGCCGAAAGACGAGGGACTTGAGGGAGGTGAGATATCTCCGGAGCGGACTCCTTCTGATGACATAATTTTGTCCGCTCTTGTTACTCCAGGGAGTGAGTCTTCTTCGAAGAGGAGAAAGAAGCACGGAACATCAAAGAGGAGGGGGAAGAAAATCATTGGTACTGAAGAGGAACCGGAAGTTGCACCAGTTGCACCCCCCTCTCCTTCTTCCCTTATGCCTACAGACCGACCTGAAAAGCTAACCATTCGGCCGGGTAAAGGGTCCAAAGGTGGTAAGAAGAAATGAAGATTCCAGCTTTTAGCTTCTTGTCTTTTGCATGTACTGGTCGAGAATTGTGAGGATACCAGCCCCTGCTTTTTTATTTTGAAACTTGTATCTGCAATACAATTGAATAAAATGATCCTTTATTTGTACAGACTCCTGCTTGAATTTGAGAATGCATTTATTATTCATTTTTGCACAAGTTTATTTATATGATATTGCAGCGGGCTTATGGCATGTTGTTTGAGCATTACTTTCGTCGGTGTGGCTATACTATATTGTATGTAACTATACCATGTTGCCCCCATACCATAAGCTTGCTGCAATATTTTATACTTCGAGGGGACTTGCACTCTTATTTTCTGAAGAATAATTATTTCATTCTCAAAGAAATTTTTCGTAGAGTACAACTCCCTTCATATAAGTTTTTGCGCTTTGTCCTTCGAAGAAATCACTTTTTCTTTTGCTTATGTACACATTTTACCAAGTGAATTCTTCTATGAGGTAAAGCGGGCCTCTGAAGGGTACTTTAACCTTTTTTTTTTTTTGAGGAAGATTATTTCCCAGAATAGGTAAATTACTCCTCCTTTGAAAGTTAAAGTGTGCTCTTGATGAGGATTTTTTTTTTTTTTAACATAGAAAGTTATACCTCTGAGGAGGGATTTTGTCACGTTTCAACACTTGGAAGTTTTATTTCAATCTTGGTGAAACGTGTACCTCCAAAGAGTTGTGCCTTTGAAGAAAGCCTTTTCACGTTTCAACACTTGGAAGTTTTATTTCAATCTCGGTTAAACGTGGGCTTCCGAAGAGGTCTTTCTTCTTGATTGTGTCTCCGGGAGGAGGTCTTTATTTTGTTTTGCATTTCAACTCTGGTGAAGTGAAACTCCGAAGAGCGGCTGTTACACTTCAACTCCTGGTGAAATGTGCCTCCGAAGAGGTCTTTATTTTGTTTGCATTTCAACTCTGGTGAAGTGAAACTCCAAAGAGCGGCTGTTACACTTCAACTCCTGGTGAAACGTGCCTCCGAAGAGGTCTTTATTTTGTTTGCATTTCAACTCTGGTGAAGTGAAACTCCGAAGAGCGGTTGTTACACTTCAACTCCTGGTGAAATGTGCCTCCGAAGAGGTCTTTATTTTGTTTGCATTTCAACACTGGTGAAGTGAAACTCCGAAGAGCGGCTGTTACACTTCAACTCCTGGTGAAATGTGCCTCCGAAGAGGTCTTTATTTTGTTTGCATTTCAACTCTGGTGAAGTGAAACTCCGAAGAGCGGCTGTTACACTTCAACTCCTGGTGAAATGTGCCTCCGAAGAGGTCTTTATTTTGTTTGCATTTCAACTCTGGTGAAGTGAAACTCCAAAGAGCGGCTGTTACACTTCAACCCCTGGTGAAATGTGCCTCCGAAGAGGTCTTTATTTTGTTTGCATTTCAACTCTGGTGAAGTGAAACTCCGAAGAGCGGCTGTTACACTTCAACTCCTGGTGAAATGTGCCTCCGAAGAAGTCTTTATTTTTTTTGCATTTCAACTCTGGTGAAGTGAAACTCCGAAGAGCGGCTGTTACACTTCAACTCCTGGTGAAATGTGCCTCCGAAGAGGTATTTATTTTGTTTTGCATTTCAACTCTGGTGAAGTGAAACTCCGAAGAGCGGCTGTTACACTTCAACTCCTGGTGAAATGTGCCTCAGAGAGGGTTTTCATTGCCTGGAAGTTACTCTCTCGTGGTTGGAGGGTCATGACTCCTCCAATCTTTTTTGTTGAGTAGAGAACTTTCTTTTTTGCGGCATATGCCTCATTAGAGGTCTTTATTCTCCGAAGAGTTGTGCCTTCGAAGAGGGACATTTTGCCTCCGAAGAGGGCTTCGGTCTCTGAGAAGAAGCATTCGGTCCCCGTAGAGAAGCATTTTACCTCCGAAGAGGGCTTCGGTCTCTGAGGAGAAGCATTCAGTCCCCGTAGAGAAGCATTTTGCCTCCGAAGAGAGCTTCGGTCTCTGAGGAGAAGCATTCGATCTCCGTAGAGAAGCATTTTGCCTCCGAAGAGGGCTTCGGTCTCTAAGGAGAAGCATTCGATCTCCGTAGAGAAGCATTTTGCCTCCGAAGAGGGCTTCGGTCTCTGAGGAGAAGAATTCGGTCTCCGTAGAGAAGCATTTTGCCTCCGAAGAGGGCTTCGGTCTCTGAGGAGAAGCATTCGGTCTCCGTAGAGGAGCATTTTGCCTCCGAAGAGGGCTTTGGTCTCTGAGGAGAAGCATTCGGTCTCCGTAGAGGAGCATTTTGCCTCCGAAGAGGGCTTCTCACATTTCATCTCACGAGAGTATATCGACCGATTATTGTGGAATGTGTGCCCTTGAATAGGGTTATTGCCAGGAAGTTTGGAGTTTCCCTCTCTCGGTTGGACGGATTCTCGGGAGTGTGTCGACCGATAATTCCGCAACTTTGTAACGAGAAAGACCCCCATTTTTCTGGTGAAGCCCGCTTGAGGTCTTTATCCTCCGAAGAGTTATGCCTCCGAAGAGGGCTTGTGCCTCTGAAATGGTCTTTTGCTGACTGACGCTTGCTCGCCCATATTTCTTTGCCGTTGATTCCTGTTGACGATTCCCGCTGTCTTTTGCAAGTGTCATCACTTTTAGCTGCCAATGATTTCCCTTATCCAGAAGAGTATATTTTATAGTTAAGCAAATTGGTGGTGGCAGACACAGGTTATTTAACTCGCTGTTTGTTTGTTCAAACATTTGCAGTTAGTTAGATATGATCTGCTTCTATCCACATTGCTCACTTTTGTTTGAAGCACTTCTTTTGTAGGATTTGAATATGGGAATTTTGAATGGCTCAGTGTTTGACTGTTGGATGATGTTGCGGATCGCTCGGTCTCGTGACGGGTAAGCTTTGTTTTTATGGCCTGCATTATTAAATCGACATTTTAGTAACACAATTAATGTATTTTATATGTCGAAATAAAACAAAGCAGTTTATAATAGTAGGGAACACAAGAATTATAGTGGTTTAGCCAAAACTGGGCCTATATCCACTTTATAGCTTTTTGTTATTCGCCCGCCTTGCAATTGCTTTTAATAGAAGAATCATATATTTGTAATTCCTTTACAATATTTCAGCAAAGTTTTCAAGTAAAATATGGATGCAAATGGTTGTTGTTCCAAGTTCTTGGAATTGGCTCTCCTTTGACAGCTGTGAGTTTGATTGACTAATTTAGCAACTCCTTAGTGTCATCTTTAAGCATGCATCATCTTCTTTTGTTAGTGGGTAGTTTTATCCAAAGAAATATACTCCAACCAAACCATTAATTGTTTGCTTAGAATACTTCTTATTTAAGATTCGACCTTGGAATTTTGTTGTTTAAAACTTGCTTTCGAGTGCTACCAAGGGTTGTTTGGTATTGCCTGCAAATTTAGATCAATCTTTTTAGTCATACTTTCAGAGTACTTTACATATAGATATAAAATAAGCGACTTGTAATAATAGAGAAAACAAGACTTATAGTTTCTATTATTTATTTGCCCTGTTTTTTATAATAGCTTTTGATACAGGAATGAT
This sequence comes from Allium cepa, assembly GCA_030765085.1. Taxonomy (NCBI): domain Eukaryota; kingdom Viridiplantae; phylum Streptophyta; class Magnoliopsida; order Asparagales; family Amaryllidaceae; genus Allium; species Allium cepa. The sequence goes on from CM060937.1 coordinate 10,703,387, forward strand.
ACATTCAGCATTCTTTTACAAATTTGTAACAAGGCGTTTAAGTAAAGTATGCAAGCCATTGCTGCCCCAGGCTTCTAGGAATTGAATCTTTGGCATGAGGGGATTAGATGGCAGCTTCTTTCAGAATCGAAACTTCCTTTCACTTTGAGGACTTCCTTGAGGCGTGAGCATGTCTTCGCGCCTCATCCAATTTTTTCCCGCCGGATGAGGGCTTGTCGTGATGACACTGATAATAGGCCCTTCATCTCCCTGCGCTACGGTTCTTCTATTTGAGCTGCCTTGTTGAACGGGAACTAGCTGCATTTTAGAGGATGAGGGGAGGTCATTTCTATCTTTCTTCACATATTGTTGCAGTTCATTCTGCTTAAGCAATTCTTCAATCTCTTTCCTTAACTGGCGACATTGGTTAGTGTCATGGCCAGGCTGATTGTGAAATTGATAGAATTTTCCATTGCCTGGAGCACTTCTCCTTATCAGAGATGGTTTGGGGTACACAACAACATCTTTTGTTGCCAAGAAGATATTCTCCGGAGTGTCGGTCAAAGGGGTGAAGTCGGAGGATCTAAAGCGCCGAGCTTTTTTCGAGACTTTCTGCTTTCTCCTACCTTCATTCTCCTTTCTCTGTTCGATCATCTCCGGTATGTATTCCTCATCATTGTTAGGACTCAAGGGGTAGTCGTCGACTATTCTTTCAAAAGTTCGCCTCGACAAACGTTCATGGATAGTTGGTCGTGACCATGAACTTTTCGTTTGGGGGATTGTTCCAATAGAAATGCCAGTTGCCCGTTGAGGAGTATTCCATCCTTCCGAAACATGAGCCTCTTTGGCGATGGTTTTTATATCACTTTCTAATCGTTGAACCTCCTCTTGCAGTGCATTCATCTTGTCGAGAATCCTATTGTTCTGAACTTCCATGTGTTGATATAATCCATACACTACGGCGTCTAATTCAGCCCTTGTGACTCCAATACTAGAAGCCGTTTCACTTAGCGTAGGAAAAGCAATAGCGTTGCTGCAAGTACCTTCAATCCTCAAAAATTTACGCTTCCTTTCGAAAGTCATGATTTCCGTTAGACTTTTGGTTCGGAGAGAAATCTTTTCCACAAGCCTTTGTCGAGCGATGGTGGAAGTTGCCTGAGTTCAATTCTCAGTGGAAGCACCAAAACTGTTAATGCTAAAATTTGAACGCTAACACCCCGGTGTATGAAGTGTAGTTGTGAAAGCACCACCCGATGATTCGGGAGCAGAGTATAAGCAGAAAATCACAGAAAAAGCAGTGAATAACAACGATTTTATAGTGGTTCGACTCAAGGCAAGCCTACGTCCACTTTAATTCTCTTTATTGCTAAACCGATTACAACTTTACAACAATCCTCAATTACAATTATGACGAGATAAACAACTAGAACTTTGGTAGAGAAGAATTCTTCGAATCCATGTAGATGGCGTTAGATTTTCCCTTGAAGTTAGTTGAAATGTCTTTCGAACTTGAAGTGTCGGGTGAGTTGAGAATTCAGCAGAATATTGGCGCTTGAAATGATTGGCCAAAAGGTCCCCTGAATGTTGGAGGTGGCCATGTATTTATAGGAGTTTTCAGCCCTGAGTCGTGAGTCGTGTTCGACCCATGCTTGGCTCCTGGCCGAGTCAAATCAGGTCGTGGCCGACTCATCGAACCAACCCTTGATTTCTCCATGGCTTATTCCTCTGCTGGACTTTATGCTATGTCCTGAGTCGCTTACGAGTCAATCTTCCTTGGCATAGGCACTGTGGCAATGGATTACGACCCAATGTCTTTAAGTCGTGGACGAGTCGTTCTAAGTTGTGAGTCGTTAAGCCGTTAACGACTTATCAGGTAGCGGTATATAAATGAAGAGGCACAAGGATCCACCTTCTTATGTCGTTACTTCCCCTGAGTCGTCTCATATGATAAGTCGCGAACTTGTTGAGTCGTTGATCCACTAAATCGTCTCATATGATAAGTCGCGAACTTGTTGAGTCGTTGATCCACTGAGTCGTCTCATATGATAAGTCGCGAACTTGTTGAGTCGTTGATCCACTGAGTCGTTGTAAGCTCTGAGTCGCTGCTTACCATGAGTCGTTGAGACGATAGTCTTGATGAGTCGGTAACTCACTGAGCCGTCCTGCCTTGTGAACCGTTAACCCCTTGAGTCGTCCTATCCCTCTAAGTAGATGAGTCGGTCCATCCCTTGAGTAGATGAGTCGGTCCGGTCTTTGGTTGGATGAGTCGGTCCAGTCCTTGAATCGTTGGCAAAACGAGGTTAACATTAATGATGAAACATAAAGAGGTAGAAACTCTCACTATAGGGACAAAATTGAATTAGCAGCTGCCAATAGGCAATTGCGTATCTCTAATGATGGTGATATCTGGATGTCCATATTGGTTATGTTTTATCAACGTGTCATCATCCATAGCATCATAGGATGGTGAAAAAACTCAAAATAGAAAAATAAAGAAAGACATACGAAAATAATTCTTGAAAACCTATTAAATAATAATTTTGTGTCTGCAATCTTTGAAATGCACAAGTTCTACATTGATACATTGTTATTAATGTATAGTTATATAAATATTAAAATCATTTAAAACCATACAGATATGTGCAACTTTTGATCCATGCTCTAAGATAATTCTCTGACTCGACAAAATACTAATTCATCTGTAAATTAGAATCAAAAGAGAAATCAAAATTTTACCTTAGACTGATAATAAATCGAAAGCTTGAAACTTAATAGGGTAGGAGAAAAGTCCCTAACCCACGTTGGCCAGAGTCACCAATTTAGATGGAGTGATTGGGGTTGAGAACGTCGGTGGTGGGTAGTAGAAGGGCGAGCTGGTCGAATGCACGAGGAGGCTCGTATGCAGGTTGCCGCTAGAAGGAGATCGAGCAGATCGTGAAATTGTGTTTTAGGCATTATTATTTTTATTTTATTTTTATATTCCATGATCATCAGGAATAAAAAAAGGGTAGTGTATGGAGGGGGGTAACGTAGTTGGTAGACATCGTCCCTATGTCATTACTAAGCATGCAACAGAGAGATAGCCTTTTCAGTTCTAACTATATTCCGACCACATAAAAATCACTGTAAAATATCGTCAGAAAATAATGATCGGAAACGTCAACTTTTTGTAGTAGTGTCATCGTAATCGTATCCATATTCGCTATTTGGAATATCATATATGTATTCACTTTTTCGATGGGATGCAGACACATAACCGATTTTTCGAATATCCATTGACACCCGTAATACCTTCTAAATAGATTGAATTAAATGAAAATCAATGTAGCAAACATGCTTTAATACGACAAATCAAAATGATCTAGCCAACTATTAAAAAAATCATTCATAATTATAAAATTGAAGAAAATAGATTAGTTCTAAAAGAAAATATGGAAGTCTAAGATTGGAAAATACAGTTTTTTGAAAATATAGAAAGCTAAATATTTTTAATATTTGAAAATATAAAGATTAAGAAAAAAGATAAATAAACTTTGAAGTGCATTTCTCTTATAAATTAAAATATCTTCCAAGGAACCAAATTCATGTAAGAATTAACATGTAAATTGTGCAAACTTAGACTATAACCACTAAGTGAACTCTTTCGGTATATTTTTTAAAAAGGAAATGTAGTAGTTGAGTCAATACCCAAAGTATACATTTATTTTTTTGTTCAATGTTTAATGTTGAAAAAAAACATTCCTCAAAGAATCAAAACATAATATAATTTGTTAAAAGTATATCAGAAAAATCAAAGCTGTAACACCCCTAATTTTTTATAACATTATTCGTGAGATTTAACTAGATAAATTAAATAGAATAATGTAAATAATTTGAGTGATAAGGAGATTGAGATTTGAAAATAAAATAAAGGATCGTGCTTAATTATTTAAATGGTCTTAAGAAAGGTTTGTAGGCTAATTAAACAACACAAGGGCATTTTAGGAAAATAGTCGCACCTTATATGCCCATATCCATACATTTTAACGTTTACTTTCATTTCACAAAAACAAACATAAAACATAAAAGGAATAGCTGGCCATTACTACGAAAAAAAAGAGAAATTCAATCAAAAGCCAAGGATTAAAGCTATAGGAAATTAATCTCCAACAAATCTAAAAGTCCTTTTCATAATCAAGGTGAATAATAGTTTTAATCAACTCCATTTTGTTTTATAGTCATTTGTTTTCGGGTTTAAGATTAAATTCATTTTAACGATGTTTTAGATGATGATATGCTTGGTTTTATGTAATATTAAATTCAAATAAGGTTATTGGAATAAGGTTATTTGATATGTCATGTAAAATATGAATTTGTAGATGGGTTTTAATTTTTGTAATTTTCCAAATAGTGGAAAATTTAATATGAATTTTCAAAGGAAAATATGTACAATTGGATTTAAAATTTTATTTAGATTATTTTAGGAAAAATTTAGGTCTGGAATTTTTGTATGTTAGATAACATATTGAAAGTGAATTTCTCTAATTTAGGATTTTTCCTAAGTGATTTACGATGGAAATTAAATTAATTTAGAAGGACTTATTTGCTTTTTTACCTTTTCTTAATGGAAGGGCTTAATTGTTAAAATAAACCTTGATTTAGATCAGAAATTATGTGGTGGTTATTTGGGAAAGAATTTGAAAAGTTAAGGCAACTAAATAAATTTTTATAAATTTGTAAGTTAGCTAAAAAGCAATCACTTTAAATGGTATTAAATCAAACTTCACCTAGAAAATTAGTTTCTACCTCTTTCAGAAGTACCTTTCGACTCCTATGCCTCTACTTCGACTCAGTTGAAACCAACCTAGTCAAAACCTACTAAAGCCGAAACCAATACACATAGTATCAATGAGAAGTATGAAGTGGATTAGAGAAAAGCGGAAGGCATGGTGTCGAAAGTATTGCTTCCAATGGGGTTGAAACCTTTGCTTTGCTTTCAAATTTAAGCGCCCTCATTGTTTTACTAAAAGCTTTCAAAGGAGGCAAAAACATATGCTTTCAAAAGGGGTTTTCTAACTAGCATTCGAAGAGGATTTCCATCTTTCGTTTTTAAGTATGAGCTTTCGAATGAGTCCCTTGTTCATAAAACAATGCTTTCGAAAATGATGGTTCCGACCTAGTCGAGATCCTGCTGTCGTTCTTTTAGCTTTTGACTATATTAAGGACATCAATGCTTTCAAAGGGCAGTTTTTCTTTTAAACTTATACTAAGCCACTTCCTAAAATCATTCAGAAGGGTTCAAGAGTTTTGAAGGAAGTTGCTTCGAAAGAGGGTTTTGATGTTAACCTTCAACGTTTTACTTAAGATTTTTGAAGCTTTCGAAGGGATGATTCTGAAAACATCAAATTTCCTCCCCAAAAATTTTATATTAAGATTATAAGGTTTCGAAATGGATACTCTTATATATACTCACTTTGACCCAAATGACCTTTTTTAAGTAAATCCAATAGTTTCAAAAGGGGAACTTTCATTGGTTTCAAAGATATGTTTCCAAAAATTATTAAGTAATGCTTTATTATATTTGAAATGTGCATTTTGTTTTCGAAGGATATAACTAAAGCGCTTCGAAAGGTATATATTTAGTGTTTTGATAATAAGTTTTCGATGTTTTCGAAGTAGTTTATTCAGGTGTTTTGAAAGTAATCTTGTAAAGTTTCGAAAACCTTAGTTTTCAAAAAAAATAACCTGATCTCATTTTAAATGAAAACCATGGAATGATAAAAGAGTTTTGAAATGATTTTAAGTATAGGTTTTTGAAGAAGTTTTCCCTGATTAATTGGTTAAAGGGATTAACCATGTTTTATAAATAATGATTTCAAGGATATTAAACCACTTGTGTTGGTATTATAATGTCATTATGTTTACTACTTTATATATATATATATATATATATATATATATATATATATATATATATTCACATTGTAATGGACCCACAACTGTATTTTAGGGAAGGAAAGCATAACCAGCTAGGCTGACCTAGTAGTGAATATAAGTTAAAATTAACTCCTGAATGAGTAGAATTACATCCAGAGGTCATGAAGACTATAATATAGGATGCTAAAATATTGATTAAAGAAGTTTTTAGGGAGACATCTTCATAGTAAACCCATGAAAACTATGTATAGGAAAAGTTATTGGTAGGGGCTAATAGGTTCATAATAAACCCATGAAAGCTATGTATAGAACAAGTTATTGGAAGGTGCCAATAGGTTCATATTAAACCCATAAAAACTATGATTTGTTTGAGTTATTGGCAGGGCCAATATATTTGTATTGAACCCATGAAAAACTATATCTACAATAAGTTATTGACAAAAGTCCTTGGATTCCTTGTCAACCCATGAAAACTAGGACAAGAGGGAAGTTATTGGAGTTACCAATAGGTTCAGGGAGAACCCATGAAACAGTAAAGTTATTCGCAAGGGCCAATAGTTTTTTAGTGAATCTATGAAATCTATAAAACTGGACAGGGATTCCATAAGCATATTAAACTGGTTATTAGTCGGCCCATGAAAACTAATAGGTTAATGGTGATCTTGGAAACTATAAATGAATCAGTTGGTCAAAATAGATGAGTATGGGAATTCCAGAATTGATTTACTTGTTTTCATATCATCATAACATTTTGAATTGCTATGTTTTAACCTGTTGTGGATGCAGAAGTAAAGTATATGGTTTTATAAAGTTTTAGAACCGATGGTGAGGGGAAAACCTGTTCCACTAAGTGGCTTGGTCTTACAAGATATCTAAATGGTTTGAGATGGTAAATTAGTATTTATATCATGCTTTATGTTTGACTCGAAGTTTTTGTTTTCCCCTTAAATCTCAGGTGCTTAATTGATTTTGAGTAGTTTGAGGGTTAAGGTTTTCAGGTTCTCTTTCAGAGTAATAAGCTTCTGGAGATGTGCAGGAGGAAAGCTAGTTAATAAGAGTTCTTTTATTCCGCTATGCCTTTGAATGTAATGGCATAGTTGTGTACTTGTCCATATTATATTATGATCATCCAAGGGGACATCTTCATATGTTGCTCTTGGCGTATGTTGTAGTAAGTATATCTTATCTGAGCGTGGTTAAAATTTGTGGAATAATGTAATAATGGTCTTGAAATGGAATGTGGAATTTGTTTGATGTTCTAAATTTTTTCCATATGCATATGTTTCTGTTATATCAATGCATCTAACATTACCGTATTTGGTCGTCGAAGATTAATAACTGTGGATGACTGCAACATCCATAGCATTAGTTTTTGCCCTCAAAGTAAGGGATGTTACAAGTTAGTATGAGAGCAAAGGTTTATGAAACTTAAAAGAAATTTAAAACCAAAAAAAATTTCAAAAATAATCCAATGAATTAGAAAATATGATCAGGGTTTGGGTTAATAGTATAGTAACGTACTTGTATTTAATATATATAAGCATGTATTGCCTGCTATCTAAGATTGTTGTTTTGTATGTTACTAAGACACGTATGCAGATGTACAAAAAATGATATGGAAGTAGGAAACGGAAGAGGAAATCTCGATGGAGGAAGCACCATAACCAATGGAAATGCTCGACCTACCAGGAGGAAGCCGGGTCGATCGGCTAATGCTAACCAAATTGCTAATGCCAATGTGGGTACTGGAAATCCACTTGTAAATATGGGGACGATGTATCGGTTCTTTGTCAAAATGATGCAAGCAGGAGTTGCTGCTGTAGTTGCTGGGAATGTAGGGGGAGCTAATCCTGTGGCTCTGGTTGGGAATAATTTTGCTAAGCTGAGTAGAGATTACATCTGTCTAGGTTGGAAGCCATTTATGGGAAATGAGGATACCATAGAGGTAGAGAATTGGTCGTTGCATTGTGAGAGAATATTTGCTGATTTGGGTCTAGATGATGAGCAGAAGAAGAGGTTGGCCTCTAGGCAAAGATCAACGCTTCATCGGTGGAACGGTGTTACTGCCGGAGTTCCAAAAAAGGATTTGACTTGGGCTGATTTTTGAAGGAGATTTGAGAAAAGGTTTATGACTCAGGTTGTTAAGTTGGCATTGCTATATGAAGTTCTTAGATATGGAGTAGGGTGAGATGTCGGTTGTTGAGTATGCCACTAAGTTTGATGAGTTGTCCTATTATGGATATAATACCATAGACATTATCATTAAGAGGAATGAGAGGTTCATTTGGGGACCTAGGCTCGTGATTTCTATGGCAACCCTGTCACACCTCCATTATCCTAGTAATGTAGTGGTGGAGATGGCAATCCACCACGACGAGATGCTTGCTATTTGTTCTGAGAGAAGCTAGTTGAAATCCTGGGTTCTCAAGGAAAGAAAAGAAAGTTGTTTAAGAAGAAGGGAGCCCAGAAGGGAGAAGTTGCAAAAAAGGAAAAGGATGATTTAGTTTTCTTTAAGTGTGACATGAAGGGTCATTATGCGCATGAGTGCCGGTCAGGCAAGAGGAAGAAGGTTGTAGATAAAAGCAGTGTGAAATGCTTCAATTGGGATCAATTTGGGCATTACAAGAATTAGTGTCCAAAGCCAGTTAGCGCGGATAGAGGGAATGTTTTTTCCTTTAGACCATCATCGGCTAGGACAATTGTAGTTGATAAAGGGAAGACTATGATAAAAGGTAAGCTTTGGATTCATAGTATACCAGTTAGGGATACCAGTGCATCCCATTCATTTGTATCTCAGTGTTTGGTTGATAGGTTACGCTTAGAACCTACCTACCTTCTTACTTCCTTAAGGGTTGTAAATCCATTGGGAGGGTATGCAACTCTAGGGTTGACATATGACCGGTTAGAACTTGATTTGTTAAGTGATAAGTTTGCATGCAGTTTGTATGTTATCGATTTCGTAGATTTCGGGATCATCTTGGGTATAGATTGGTTAGGTAAGTATGAGGCTAGGATATTTTGCCAGGATAGGGAGATATCACTGAGACATCTAGATAGTCATAACTAAATCATATTCTTAGTAGAGAATTCTTATTAGAGTGTTTGTGCTTTGTTGAGCGCTATGGAGGTAGGAGAAGAGTTAATTCAGGTTCTTATAAAAGAGAGTTTGTGGATGTCTTTGAGCCGGTTAAGACCTTACCACTGAAATGAGTTGTTGAATTTGAAATAGAATTTGTGCCATGAGCTGAACCTGTGAGTAGAACACCTAGCAGGATGACACCAACTGAGATGAAGGAATTGAAGGTGTCAGTAGTGGATCTTGAAGGAAGGAATTTTATTAGACCAAGTAGTTCGCTTTGTGGAGCGGTCGTAGTGTTCATGAAGAAACCATATGGGTCGTTGAGGTTGTGTATTGACTATCGTAAGTTGAACGAGAGGAAGATTAAGAATAAGTATCCTTTGCCAAGAATAGTGTTCTATTTCATCAGTTGAGTGGAGCAAGAGTGTTTTCCTAGTTATATTTTCCGGTAGGTTCCCATCGGTTAAGAGAGGCAGAGGACAATATTCCTTTGATAGCATCTTAGACTAAGTAGGTTTTGTATGAGTGGTTAGAGATGCCTTTCGGCTTAACGAATGCACTTGCCTTCTTCGTGAATTAGATGAATCGAGTTTTTCGAGGGTACTTGGATAAGCTTGTTTTTGTATTTATAGACGATATTTTTGTATACTCTAAGGATGAGAGACAGCATGAGGATCATCTTAGAGTGGTTCTTGAGACGCTTAGTAACACCAGCTGAAGGCAAAGTTTACCAAGTGTCATTTTTAGAAGAAAGAGATTAAGTTTCTAGGTCATGTGGTTTCAGAGAAAGGCTTGTCAATCGATCTAGATAAGATCGAAGTTGTGAATAATTGGAAGAGAACAGAGATAGTGACTGAGATCAGAAGTTTTCTTGGACTTGCTAGCTTCTACCAAAGATTCGTCAAGGATTTTTCGCAGATAGCAGCACCGTTGACTAAGTTAACAAGGAAGGATGTGAACCTTTTCGGGTTTGACAAATGTGAGAAAGCATTCCTTAAGTTAAAGCATTTATTAACCAATGCATCTGTGTTCGTTGTCTCTGACAGGAAGCAAGGGATGGTGTTGTATATTGATGCATATAGAACTGGATTAGGAGTGATGTTGATGCAGATGGGTAAAGTTATTACTTACGCTTCATGAGAGCTTAGACGGAATGAAGTAAGATATCCGACTCATGATTTGGAGTTGGCAATGGTGGTCTTCACATTGATGATTTAGAGACAGTATCTCTTAACGCAGAGATTTGACCTATATAAGGATCCTAAGTCTTTAAGGTATTTATTCCCTCATAAGGAGTTGAATATAAGACAACAGAGGTTGTTGGAGTTTTTTGTTGCTCATGATTTTGGAATAGAGTATACACCCAAGAAAGGAAATAAGGTAGTGGATGCTCTTAGCTGAAGATATCGGAATGTGGTGTTAGCTATGTTAGCAAAATGGAAGGATATAGAAGCTTTGAATACTTGTAGTGTGCAGTTGAGATCGACTGTAGTTCTAGTCAGAATAACAACATGTTGTTCTGTTTAGAAGTTCGACCAGTGGTGATCAAGAGGATTGCTTTAAGCAGAAAGAGGATCCAATACTACCCGAGAAGATCAGAAGCCTTGAGTTTGGAACTGAAATAGATGATCTAAATGATTTTACCCTTGACCAAAGAATATGGTGGAGAAAAAAGGGATGGTTGTGTGTACCAAATGTTGAGGACTTAAGAAGTTCTTAGAGAATGTCATCGGTCTAAGTTTATGATCCATCCGAGAGGGACCTAAGATGCATCAAGATATGCAAAGGAGGTTCTATTGAAAAGGTATGAAGAGGAATGTTAGCTTGTGGGTTAGGCAGGATGTGAACTGTCAATAAATGAAAGTCAAACTTTAGAAGATGAGTGGGTTGTATCAGCCTTTAAAGATTCCACTTTGGAAATGGGACTCAATATCCATGGATTTTACAAACGGGTCGCCAAGGTAAAATAGTGGAAATGAAAGTATATGGGTCATAGTGGACAGATTGACCAAGAGTGCCTATTTCATTCCAGCTAAGTCAACTAGGACAGTACCTGTTTTAGCTAAGTTTTTCATAAAGAACATAGTTAGACTACGTGAGTTCCTAGTAGTATAGTCAGTGACAGAGATGCTTTGTTCACTAGTAAATTCTGAAAGAGTCTGTAGGATGTATTAGGCACTAAGCTTAATATGAGTACTACATATCACTATCAGACGGATGGGAAGACAAAGAGAGTTAATAAGGTGCTCAAGGATTTACTGAGAGCTTGTGTATTAGTCTTTGGTGGATCTTGGGAGGATCTTCTACATTTGGTTGATTTTTCCTATAATAATAGTTATCAGACTGGTATAGGAATGGTGTCTTTTGAAGCTTTGTATGCAAGGCGATGCAAATCAGCAGCATGTTGGTTGGAGACTGGGGATAGATTAGCCTTAGGTCTAGATTTGGTTAGAGAGGAATTAGAGAAGATTGAGTTGATCCGGGGAAGTATGAAGGAAGCTCAGTCCAGACAGAAGAGTTACGCAATCAAGAGGCGTAAAGATCTAGAATTCTTAGTTGGAGATAAGGTTCTCATTAAGGTATCACGGATGAAGGGTGTGATACGATTTGAAAAGTCAGGGAAATTGGCACCAAGATATGTTCGTCCATTCAAAATTATAGAGGGTATTGGAAAGCTCGCACAAAGAGTAGAATTGCCGAGCAGTATGGCAGGTGTCTATAATGTATTCCATTTGCCTCATCTTTGCAAGTATGTGCATGATCAAAAGACTATTATTCCTTCGACAGGGTTGGAAGATTTAATAGTAAAGCCTAATTTGATTTTTTTAAGATAACTGGTTCGAGTTGTAGTGAGAGATGGAAAAAGATTTAGGAACAAGACATTTAGGTTGGCGAAAGTCTAGTGGAGAGACAACGAGAAGGACTGTATTTGGGAGACAGAAGACATGATTAGAGATACTTATCATGATCTGCTTTGAAGGTATGTCTATATTAGATTTATATAGAGAGAAGCTAGTCAGGTAGGCAAGTATGTTGGTTAGTTTTCGTTACCGATGATTGCTATGTTTTGTATTTAGTCCTTACTGAATTTTGAGGATGAAATTCTTTAAGGAAGGGAGAATTTAACACCCCTAATTTTTGATAACATTATTCTAGAGATTTAATTAGATAAGCTAAATAGAATAATGTAAATAATTTGAGTGATATGGGGATTGAGATTTCAATCTAAAATTAAGGGTTGTGCTTAATTTTTTAAATGGATTAAGAATGGTTTATGAGATAATTAAATTACACAAGGGCTTATTAGGAAAATAGCCGCACCTTATATCCATATATCCTTTCAGTTTCTCATTTACTTTCGATTCACAAAAACAAATATAAAACATAAAAGGAATATTCGGCCATTGCCAAGAGGAAAAAAGAAGAGAAATTCAATCAAAAGCTAAGGATTAAAGCTAAGGGAAATTAATCTCCAACAAATCTTAAAATCCTTATCATAGCAAGGGTGAGTAATAATCTTAATCATCTCCATTTTGTTTTATAATCATTTATGTTCGGGTTTAAGACTAAATCCATTTTAATGATGTTTTGAATGATGATATGCTTGGGTTTTATGTGATATTAAATTCAAATAAGGTTATTTGATAAAGGATTTACATAGCTTTGAGGCTCAAGCCTATCGTAATGATTTTCAAATGCCATGGAAAAATTATATGTCATGTAAAATATGATTTCGAAGATGGGTTTCAATTTTTATAATTTTCCAAGTTATGGAAAATCTAATATGAATTTTTAAAGGAAAAAAAGTACGATTAGGTTTAAAATTTGATTCCAATTATTTCAAGAAGAATTTGAGTCTGGAATTTTTGCGTGTTAGATAACATATTGAAAGTGAATTTTGTAATTTTTAGGGATTTTTCCTAAGTGATTTACTATGGAAATTAAATTATTTTAGAAGAAGGACATATTAGCATTTTTGGTTTTTCTAAATGGAAGGGCTTAACTGTTAAATTAAACATTGAATTAGATCTGAAATTATGTGGCAATTATATGGAAAAGAATTTGAAAAGTTAAGGCAATCCATTAAATGTTTACAAATAGGCAGGCTAGTTATAAATTAATTGCTTTAAATGGTATTAAATCAGATTTTACCTAGAAAAGTGGGTTCTGCCTCATTTAGAAGCGCCTTTCAACTCCTATTCCTCCGCTTTGACTCAGTCGAAACCTACTAAAGCCGAAACCAATACACGTGGTATCAATGAGATTGGTACGAAGTGGGTTGGAGAAACGTGGAAGGCGTGGTGTCAAAAGCATTACTTTCGATAGGGTCGAAACCTTTGCTTTGCTTTCAAGTGTTAAGAACTTGCTTTGTTTTACTAAAAGCTTTCAAAGGAGTTGAAACATATTCTTTAAAAATGGGTTTTCTAATTATCTTTCGAAGAGGATTGCCATCTTTCATTTTTAATTACGAGCTTTCAAATGAGTCCCTTGTTCATGAAACATTGCTTTTGAAAATGGTGGTTCCGTCCTAGTCGAAACCCAGCTATCTTTCTTTTACCTTTCGAATGTATTGAAGACATCAATGCTTTCGAAGGGTAGTTTTTGTTTAAACTTTTTTTAAGTCACTTTCCAAAAGCTTTCGAAATGGTTAATGGGTTTCGAAGGAAATGGCTTTGAAAGGGGGTTTCGATGCTTATCTTCAAAGTTTTACTAAAGCATTTTGAAGCTTTCTACAGAATAATTCCAATGCTATCAAATTTTCTCCCAAACAATTTTATATGGAGATTAAAAGGTTTTGAAAATGATACTTTGGTATATATTCACTTTGACTGAAAAGACATTGTTAAGTAAACCCAATGGTTTTGAAAAGGGAAATTTCATTGGTTTCGAAGCTATGTTTCTAAGAATTACTAAGTAATGCTTTAGTAATTTTGAAAGGTACATTTTAGTTTCGAAAGAGACAAATAAAGAGCTTTGAAAGGTATATATTTAATGTTTTGATAAGAAGTTTTCAATGCTTTCGAAGGAGTTTATCCAGGGGTTTCAAAAGTAATGTTTTAAGGTTCGAAAGCCTTAGTTTTCAAACCAAATAACTCAATCTCATTTTAAAGGAAAACCATGGCATGATAAAAGAGCTTAGAAATGAACTATGGAGTTTTCGAAGAAGTTTTCCTTGATTACAAGCTTAAAGGGATCAAGCAAGTTTTATATATAATGATTTCAAGCATATTAAATCAATGGTATTGGTATTATAATGTAATTATGTTTTCTTCTTCATATATATATATATGTATGTATGTATGTATGTATGTATGTATGTATGTATGTATGTATGTATGTATGTATGTATGTTGTAATGGACCCATAGCTGTATTTTGGGGAAGGGAAGCATAACCAACTAGGTTGTCCCTGCAGTGAATATAAATTAAATTAACTCCTGAATGAGTAGAATTGCATCTATGAGATCAAGAAGACCATAATATAGGATGCTAAAATATTGATTAAAGAAGTTGTCATGGAGATAGGTTCATAGTCAACCCATAAAAACTATGTATAGGAGAAGTTGTTGGCAAGAGCCAATAGGTTCATACTAAACCTATAAAAACTATGTATAGAAGAAATTGTTAGCATGGGCCAATAGGTTTATAGTAAACCCATGAAAACTATGATTAGATTGAGTCATTCGCAGGGGCCAATAAGTTTTAGTGAACCCACGAAAACTGTATATGAATTAAGTTATTGTCAGAAGTCAACAGGTTCCTAGTCAACCAATGAAAACTAGGATAAGAGGAAAGTTATTGGAGTTACAAATAGGTTCTGGGAGGACTAATGAAATAGTAAAGTTATTGGCAGGGGCTAATAGGTTCTAGTGAACCAATGTAAACTATGAAACTGGACAGGGAGTCCACAAGTATTAAACAGGTTATTTGTCAGTCCATGAAAACTATTAATAATGACCCTAGAAACTATAAATGAGATAATTAGTAAAAATTAATGGGGATGGGAAATCTAGAATTGATTTACTTGTTTGTATATCGTCACGACATTTGAATTTCTATTTTTTTTACCGTTGTGGATACAGGAGCACAGTATATGTTTTTATAAAGTTTTAGTATAATAATGAGAGGAAAACCCGTTTCGCTAAGTGGCGTGGTCTCACTAGATATCTAAATGGTTTGAGATGGGAGATTATTATTCATACTAGGTATTATGTCTTACTCGAAGTTTTTTCCCCTCAAACTACCGTGTGCTCAAATTATTTTGAGTAGTTTTAGGGATAAGGTTTTCAGGATCTCTTTTAGACGAATAAGCTTTTGGAGACGTGTAGGAGGCAAGCTAGTTAATAAGAGTTCTCTTATTCTGCTGTGTTTTTGGATGTAATGACAAAGTTGTTTACTTGTCTATATTATACTCTGATCATACATAGTGGCATCATATGTCGCTATAGTGTATATTGTAATAATCATATTTTATCCGAACGTGGTTAACATTTGTGGAATTATGTAGTGAACTTGAAATGGTTTTGAAATGGTATGTGAAATTTGTTTGACGTTTTAAAATTTTCCCATATTCACGTGTATCTACTATATCAAAACATCTAACATACCTGATCATCGAAGATTAATAACTGTGGGTGACTACAGCTTCCATAGCCGTTAGGTTTAGGCCTCCAAGTGGGGGATGTTACAAAGCATAACATAATTTGGTATAAAATCAAACTATTTTATGAAAAAATCGAAGTCAAATGGAAGTTAAACTATAGGTCAGTACAAATAATAGTAGTAGACTAGCATAAGAAAAATGTTAGCAAAACAGTGAGAACCTCAAATTTGTAAGCACTCATTCCAGTAATTTAAATATTCAAACTCCGATGGAATAGAAAATTTAGTTTAGAGCAGTTTGGTTAAATTTGAAAAATCAATTCACTTATACCCATATGGACCGCATGAATGTACTTGAACCTACAAACCTTATGTACTTGAATCATTATATTGAATTCGAATTGGTTATTAAAATCTAATTCGATTTGGAGTGGGTGAAAGATTTCCCTAACATGCAAAGAAGATTATTAGCTAGTAGTGCTGATATAGATGACAGAAGGCGGCAATGATGATGGGAGGCGATGGGGATGATAGAAGGTGACGACGATGCTAGGAAAGTGTTTAGCAATGTCATGTAATAATATGATCACATGAAAGGTTCCTTTAATTTATAAGATCTTTACTAAGCTTTCTTTGTCAACATCATTCATCATAACGTGTTGGAATCTTTATAGTTAAAGTGTTCGGCAGATTCAATGCAGTGGACGTGCGAAAAGTCCTAGCGGGGATATAGCGAGGATATAGCAGGGTATAGAGGATGACTCTAAAATAACATATAAACCTCGTGCTTAATGTCTATACAAATATATAAATGGCAATTAAATGAAAAATTAACACTTAATTGAATTATAATTACTACATAAATAATTTTAAATGAAAACATGTGCGAATATACTACAAATAAACGTAAAACTGCTACATAACATAATTGAATTTAGAAGAATATTAGAGTATTTTCATTTATGAAAATATATTTAAAATTCAGTTAAATAAATTAATTTCATAATTTTTTTAATATATAAATGTCATTTTTCAATTCATTTCTTTTAAAGAAGATATAGCGAAAATCCCGGAATGTAGCGGGAATAACGAAATGTAGCGGAAACAGTGGGGCTTAAAGCGGAAAGACTATATTTGGGGCTATATGGAAAAATCAGAGTGGTAGAAATCCGCTATGAGATATAGCAGGATTATAAGGGGGTAATAGTGGGCAATAACTGCACAGGTTGGAATTAAAGACATTATGAAATATAAACACACAAATGGTCATAAATTGCTAGATATGAAAGTATTATGAAAAAATTAAGCAATGTCTTAAGAAAGCCTGCTGATGTTGTAGGTGTATGGATAATTAGAACACAACATACTATTTCCTTTTATAGTTTCATGTGGTCGTTTCAATTGTAGGCGCACTACTATAAGAACTAAGATCAGTTTGACTTTTTTCATTCATGACTACACCAAATTCCACCAAATCTTTTTTAGTTATAAGTACCAATATAATACATGAATAATTCTCTAGCATGTCAAAGATATGATGATGTTGTTTTAGTTGGATTTAACTACATAACCTTGAACACGGTTTCGGCTGTACCCGAGAAAAATTTGAAGTTAACTACAACAGCCCTAATTTTAGTTTAACATTATTCAAGTCATTTAATTAGATAGACTAAATAGAATAATGTAAATGGTTAAGGAGAATGAGATTTGGTCATCAGTAAGATCGTGCCTTAATAAAT
This sequence comes from Allium cepa, assembly GCA_030765085.1. Taxonomy (NCBI): domain Eukaryota; kingdom Viridiplantae; phylum Streptophyta; class Magnoliopsida; order Asparagales; family Amaryllidaceae; genus Allium; species Allium cepa. The sequence goes on from CM060937.1 coordinate 10,720,702, forward strand.
TAACTAATGAGATTGTTTTGGTAAACTTAATTATAGAAGGATACATGAGAAGGATAATCTAAGTATAGACCTATCTTTTATCCCTTAAACTCTCTCCTCCTCATATCATTCTCATTTTTCATAAAAAACAATCAAAAGAAAAACCTAAGAAGGTCGGCCATAACCTAGGAGAAAGAAGCACGAAAATCAAAAGGAATTCAAGCAAGTTTAGTGGAAACAAAAGCACTCATCTCAACTCTAAGGTTAAGAATACATGAATCATAATTTTTTTTACTTTTTGTATCAGGTCCGGATAATATCCAAATTACTTTTATGATTTTTTTCAAGTTATGGTCGTTCAATCATTATTTGGATAGAATAATTATTCATGCAATCGTTTATTTCATTATTAAAGTGGTTTTAAGGGTAAAACCAAAGTTTTAAATCATCAATAGCTTTGATTTTCGAGTATATTGAGTGCAACATTATTTTGAAGAAGGGTTTTCAATTTCATAATTTTCTAAGTGAAATTGAATATTTTATGAATTTCCTAAAGGGAAAATTGAGTTAAATTCGAGTTTTAATTATTAAAAATAATTAAATATGGTTTTTGGTCTCGAAAGCTTTATATAATGAAGAAAATAATATTTTTGAATCTTTGTGAATTTTTTGGGTTTTTCCCAAGAGATTTTGAGTTATTGCGAATTTTTTGGGTTTTTCCCAAGAGATTTTGAGTTGTTGTGAATTTTATATGCTAGGAAAGCCTTTAAAAGGATAATTAATTAGTGATATTAATTAATTTGTTTGGTATATGTTTTGTAATTTGGAAAACGTATGTGGTAGTAATTTCTGAAAAGTTTTGATTACGAGACTATTTTAACCATAGAAATCGAACAAGAATTAAGGTTCGGTAAAAAGCAATTACTTTTATTAGTAATAAACTAGTTTTATTCATAATTACGATAATGTTATGCCGCATGCATGCTCTCCATGCCCATAGAAGCGTCGTGTCCATCAATGTCGACGTCGAACTGAAAAGATGTGTTGGATAATTACTTCGGTAGTTATGGAATGTTTTCTAGTAGGACGAAGTCGACCTCATTGACAATTTAGCATCGGTGACATTGGAACTTCATGATTCATCTATAACTGAGGCCGCATCTCTTCTACTATGTCTCGACATCGCAGTTATGTATTTGCAGCATAATAGCCGAAGTAAGTTAAGAATACAACTTTTAATGACTTCACTAGTCTTTTTACCGCTACTTATCAGGGTCGGCGACCCTATATGTTCGGTTTTCGGTAGTTGGCCAATTGTTTATACTATCCTTTTGATAAATCTTGACATTGTCTTTAGAGTCGACCTTATTTCTATATATACATCATAGCAGAATAGCCGAAGTAAGTTAAGTATGTTTTTATAATGACATTGCTTATATTGACGTCGTCGTTCATCAGTGTCAGCAACGTTATACTTACTTTTACAAACACTAAGGTTTGCAAAAAGGTTGGGTGACCAATATTTTATCTATGTCATCGACGTCGTCCTCGACATAGAGTTCTAATATTTAGAAGAATTTAAGTGATGTCCTGGACCTTGGACAGAGGTCAATGATGTTGTAACGCCTTGGGTTTCACATGTTATTTGATTAAAGACGGAGAGCCTTAATCCTCCATGCCGACACTATTAGAACGTCGACATTGATCTATATTAAAGTAATTAAGGTTCATGAACCTATTTTTTATGACTTTGATTTTAAACATTGGGGACATCAATGCTATTTCGATTGTAGATGTCAACACTATCATTGGAGACACCAATGTAAATTAGTTTTGGAAAACTAAATGTTTTATAAGTGAGACTTCATCATTGGGGATACCAATGTATTTTCTTAAATGAGTTTGACATGCTGGAGATACATTATATGTCACTTGGAATGTTATAACCTTAAAAGGAGAACCTAATTGGGGAAACCAATAGACGTAGGTTAAACATGTTGGTAATATGAATCAAATTGTAAAATGATGGGTTCATAGCCATCCTAGGAAAATTATGAGATGTGAGATGGATAGTCCACATCATACCGATGATGGATAATCTCTATGAGGTTAATGAAGGGTTCATAGTCATCCTAAGTAAACTATAAGATGGGTGATAGAAAGTCCACTGTTTGTAAATTAAATGAAATATTGTGATGGATAATCCACATAATTTAAACAATAGAACAATATTTGATGTGTAGTCAATATGATAGGCACTGGGTAATCCAAGTAATAATTTCATGTGGGATGGATAGTCCATATGACCATGAATATGTTTAAATCTGAAATGTTTAGTCACATAATTATAAGACGGGTAGTCAAATTAAAATAAGATGGAAAGTCAATTTAAATTATGATGGGTAGTCATTTGAAATTAAGATGGGTAATCAGTATATGTTGTACAGCTATAAATGCTATGTTTGTTCCAACCATTGTGAATGCTGGAGCACGGTATATGGTTAATTAGTTTCAGTTAAAATACTGGTGAAGGGGAAAACCATTCAGCTTAGCAGCATAGTCTCACTAAATATCTATTTGATTCAAGACGGTAAGTTATTATTCACACCAAACTGTTTTCTAATCCAAAGTTTTTGTCTTTCCCTTTCAACTCACGGGTACTCATTTGAGTAATTCGGAAGTAAGAGTTTTCAAGTTTCCAATTAGATGAATAAGCTTGTAGAGACGTGCAGAAGGAAATCTAGCTATTAGGAGCTTTATCTATTTCCACTGTGTAGCTTGATTTTGTCTATTTGGATGTAATAAAAAAGTTGTATAATTTCCAAATATTTGATCTTATTAACTAAGGGGGCATCTTCGTATGTCACTCTTAGAGTATTCTGTATAGTTATATTTTATCTGAATGTGCAATCGCAAATGGGATTACATAATGGATACGAAATCTTACTTTGAAAAGGAATGTAAATGTTATTTTTGCAAACTATATTTGGAAAAAAATTCATACTCATGTGCTATTGAATATAGATATGGTTAACATAGCCATATTTTGTCGTTAAGCATTAATAACTATGGTTGACTATAGCATCAGTAGCGGTTAGTTTTGGATCTCAGAATGAGGCATGTTACTTTAATTAACATAATGCAAATTCTAAATTAATAACAAAGGATTTCCTGAATTTATAATTTAGTACATAGATGACAATAATAAAATATGCAGTTGCATAAATAAATATAAACTGAACTTGGTCACAGCAGAAACACTATAGCGGAGTTGATCTAATCCTTTTATGTAATAACAAAGAAAGCATATTGAAACAGACATATGGACATCAATAAATTTAAAACTTTTGAAAGTAAAAATAATCTCTTCTTCTTACAGAAATTGGAATGCGTTAGCATTGTAGTTTTACCATTACAAACGAAGATGTAGATTCCAAATAGTTTAATGTTATATTAAGGGCTAAAGTTACAATTGTAATACATTATTTAGTCTATGGAGTAAAAAATTATTGCAATGGCTAGTTCTATGAATAAGCAAATTGCATTTATACTTGATTAAAAGTGAAACTAATACTAACATCCCTAGAGTGTTTAAATATGAGTCTTTTAACAGGAAGTAAACCTTTTTTTTAGTAATTAAATACTATAACTATTGATCTAAGAGAAAATCATATTAGAAAAACTGCTATTTTTGAATATAATGGTGAATATGAATGGAGATATCATCATAATAGATACATGATTTTCATCAATGCAAATGAAATTACGATAACCTTGGCAATATATTTTGTTATGGACATAAGATGATTTCAAACATAAGACAGAAAGTTCTAAATATGATTTATGTAGGTAATTCATAAGTAATGTATCAAACAATGGCCAATAATGCCTCAGATAGTATATAGTTAAATCAAAGTACTGCATAACCAATATTCCAAATGCTACTAAATCAAATTCCAAATTGCGAATGCTACTCAATGAAATTAAAATGAGAAACACATAATAAAAAAATAATATTTGTTTAGCCGATGTGACATCCCAAAATTTTGGAAGTATTATTTTAACAAATATTTAATTTAAATAAATAAAATGCAACTTATTATTTTAAAAATAAACTATATCTTATCAATATTTCAACATAAGTGTAAAAAAAAATTTTTATTAAGAAGTGTTAGTTTATGTTAGAAAAGAAATAAAAATAGAAGTAAATCTCTAACTTAAAAATAGAAGAAAATATAAAGATGTGAAATAAAATACATATAAATTAAACTTGCAAAATAAATAAAAATATATATATGTAAAAATACAAGGCAATAAATATTTAAGTTAGAAATAACTTATATGGTTATATAGCGATCTAAAGTAAGCACATAAATAACTTCAAAAAAAAAACAACACATTGACATTTCAGATTTCAAAGTAATGTGACAACAGTAAAATATAATCAAGTATGTACTTACAAGAAGAAATTATGAACATCTTTGTACAAGAAAATTTAGATAAATATGTACTCATGGTAATAAATGACAATGACAATAAATGCTTGAATCACTAGTACACAAAATACATATCTAGCAGCCACCAACATTTTCATAGTCAATAAAACAAGACAATGGCAATTAATGCATAAAAAAATCTAGCACACAATATTTATTATCTCAGCAGCAAAGATGAAGAAATATCAGTCTAGTCAAATAAGGGTAAGAAGATCTCTGAACTAAGTTGTACAAAAAAAAATTAAAAAAAAGATAAAGAAAAACATATCATCACCAGTAACTCATCTCCTATATATCAATCTTCATATCAGTTTCGAGTAAAAATCTGAAGTAAGCTCCAACTTAAACTTAAACAAAATTCGATGGAAACAACTCAAATTTAAACAACAGCATATCAACACAAACCTGAAGATTGAAGAATTGATTTCAACAAGCAAAGTTCAAACCCGATTCATCATAAAAGTAGTTCTGTCATTTCTGGAAATAGGTGAGTATCTTCACCTTTAAATTTCAAAGAAAAGTTTAGTTGCATGCTAGTGGGATGAATCAAATTTTGTATTTGGTGAATCTGCTGTGTGCATATATTGTATGATGTATGTATGTTCTCTCCAACAGAAGCTACTCTATTTTAGTTCCAGTTCTTCTGTGTGATTTAGATTCATTTTTTTTGAACCAAGTGTTGTTAAGACTAAGTTTACAAACATAAGATGTTTGATTAATCATAGATTATGGTTCAAAAATTTAAATTAAGACAAATTAAAATGAGTGACTCTATAAACCAAACCAATAGTGCAAAAGTATATAAAAGGGAAACCCAAACATTGTAATTAATTTATCCAGGATTGTAGATTGAATCCATACACTAAAACAGTGAGTAAACTTTATGTTTTGTTTTATATTTAAGGTTAAGAAGATAATTATTAGATTGCCTGTGAAATCTGTGATGATGCCTGTACGTGTAGATATATGTTTAAAATCTTGTAGAGTATAATGGAGGGCATGTCTGATTTTATTCTTTTGGTTTTCCCTGATCATTTACATCCCCCTCTGATTTCTTAAAGGGATTGATCTTCAAATAACAAATGTTTGTTCAGTTATAAATTTAATTGTAAGAATGAATTTAAGTAAAAATAAAATAAATGGGAAGTTTATCTGGAAATCTAGATTACAGTAGGATTTTTTTTTCTTTCCATACTAAATTCGGTCATCTTATTTTACTGATTCAAGATGATAACTTAAATCTACTATAAAAGTTAGGAATTTTAAAGTTAATATCAAAATTTTTAACATTGAAATGCATGTGAATTTGGGAAATGACTGGAACTTGGTTCCTAGTCAAATTCTGATAGTTTGGAGATCTGGAGGGGTCGTGAACTTAACTGGAGGTGTAGCGAGGTCGGGTGGTCTAGTGAAAAATGTCTAGAGGGTGAAAATGTTGCAGAGGCGTCGGCGGTAGTCGAGGAAAATTTCGTAAACCTAGTTTCTGTTGAAGCTGGGTTTGGGGCCGTCGCATCTTCCCTGTTGATTCGAGTTGCATGTAACTTTGGAGAATGGAAGCGTGGAGGTAAGGCAAGGCATGGCCGGGATTGTAATGGCTCCGGTGATTGAGATCGAGGGATTGAAGAGTTTTGCTGGAGGTTATTGTGTTCATCTTTCGACTGGGTATCTCGAACTTGTTCGTGAGCTTGTGAGTATCGGTTGATAGTCGATATGTGTCGCTGTGATGTAGGGTGACGTGACGGAAGCAATGCCGATGGTCGGAGTAGCCCAGGTGCGGGTGCACGTGCACGACTTCTGCTTGTATATCAGGAGTTAGGTCTTCGTGAGTAACTCTGAGGGGATTTCGAATGCGTGGGGGTTTTACTCGAGTTTGGACACGTAATCGAGAGGTTCATTGTTTGTTTTTGAGTTGGGTTTTACACTTGAACTTAAAACAAAAAAAATGAGGAAGAACGAATGAAGTACCGTGAACTCAGGAAAATCTGGGCAAAGTCCCAAGGTTCAACTCGAGTTAACCTGAGTTTTGCTCAGGAAAGTTAATACTAAGCCTGAAAAAGGGGGTGGGGTAAGTTTTTAAATAAAGACAAACCTTATTACAAGATAAATGGTTTTAATTCGAATTTATTTATGTAGTGAGGTAATTAATAATGTTACTTAATTGTAATTGCAATTTAAGATTTAATAAATTTGAAATTAAAGTTAATTCATGATTAAGATTTAACTACTTAAGAAATTTAATTGAGATTTAATTAAGAATAATAATTATAACTACGTAAATAATTAAGTAATTAATGAATAATGAATAGGTAATTAAATTTCATTTATTAATAACTAAAGTTTTTAATTTATACTGAATTTAGATTAATTAATTGATAATTTAGAAGTGATTAATTTAATGTTTGAAATTAATGAAATAAACTAATGATTTATTAAATAGTGCTAAATTCGGAAGGAATAAATTTACTGTAATATAAAATTAAGATAATGAAACTTATTATAGTATACATTGATGAAAATAAAGGATAATCATTCATGGGATTTGGGTAAGTACAAATTACTTAATGGGATTAAGGAATGATGATAATCGTAATGTAACTAAAGAGAAATTTATCCGGGAGGTTTAATTGAGATAGACGATTATTGGATGGTTAATCTATTGGCTGTAATTAATGAATAAGCAGTATTTAAAAGTGACTGTAGTAGTAAAGTAAATTCAATTAAGATTAATTTAATTGATTAAAGATGGTATGGTTAATTTATCTTGCTTATGAATGATCGAATGATGTAGATACCTAAAAATTGTTTGATATCTCTGATTTAAATTTTTTTAATATGATATGATAAATGGACAGTGATAATGTGGTTATTATCGATCATAAATTGTGAGTATAAGTGGTGTTTATAACAATTTGTGATGTTGAAATTTGATACAAGTTACCTCGGGATTTATATAAGTTGTCTGTGCTTGTTTCCATGTTAGATGGGTTTACTCACGCTGGTTTCCAGCCTGACCCGGGTGTTACCTTGGTGTAATGCTCGGGTCAGACCGAGTATTACAGATTTTCAGGTTGGTACGATCTGGAGCTCAGGAGACGAGCTGGATGGCAAGTACGTATAGAGTATTTCCGCTGCAGTATATTATTATATATCCGAGACATGATTTGTATATGATCAGTGACTGTATATATGTGAAACTCTGATGTATATTAAATGTAATCGACAGATATAATATTCTTCTGTAAACTGATATTATTTATTATTATATTTTATCCGCTGCGAATGTGAGTGGTTGGTGTTTCTGTTCTTCTTCTTCTTCTATCTCTTTCTTCTTTTTAATAACTATCTGAAATTTTCGGGTTGGAAAATTTCGGGTCGTTACATTTGGTATCAGAGCTGAAAGGTTAAGCGAGAACCTTGACTCTGGTGTGGATTACTCATTAAATAGAGTCTGAAGTACTCTAAAATGAGTTGAGTGTTTATATATATATGAGAGCGTATTTGTTATTTTCTCACATAAAGATTTTTAATGATTTTATATAAAAGTATATTTTGATATATAAAGCAATATTTCCTGCTAATAAATATTTAGGTGATTGGTTGTTAAATTAATGGAATTAAATTAAGAAGTATTAATACAACCAAATTGAAATCTTGAATTGGAATTAAATTAAGTGGTAATAGAACTACTACAAAATTAAAATTAAATTAATTAAAATGAAACTCTAGAATTTGAGCTCAGAAATTAAATTGTTTAAAAACTTTAAATAAAGATAAGTTTGAAATGAATTCAAACTGGAATGAAAATCTTGAGTTTGGGAAAGGGTTCTAGAATAAGATAATAATGAATTGGTTTCCTGATATGTTAATCTTGGTTATTATCATAAATGATTGTTGTGTCTAATAATAAAATATGTGTTGATGAGTAAGAAAAATGAAATGTTTTGGGTAAGAATAACTTATAAATTGAAACTGAAGATGATCTAGGTTATGAAGTTTTAAAAGTTAAAATTGTTTCAAAGTGATAAAGAAATGATAAATAATTTAAATAAAGGAGTCATATTTCAAACAAGGGTTGTTTGAAAATAAAAGGGGTCATGTTTCAAATAAGTTAAAAAAAAACCAAAGGTGGGTTAAAATTTAAGGATAACTTGGTGGGTTAAGGAAATAAATTGCTATATTTGGAAATAAAACTCTTAGGTTGAGATTTGAAGTTTCCTCGAAATGTGATGTAAAACCCAAAATCATAAGTTTTTGAACTTATAAATGGGAAGATTACTAATGAGAAATTTGACATTTGAAATGGGAATACAAATAGGGTAAAGATTGGCTGGGATAAGTAAATTGAATTTAACTTTGAGAGAGTTAAATAAGTTAACAAGCAACCTAAATTGGAAATTTGTGTGGTCTCAAAATGGGTTTGAGATCTAGAAATTGGAAATGGATGGATGATTTATAATAATAGGATGATATCATCCTATTGATATTAAAGATCTTTAAATTTTGAATTGGATTTGTTAAATGAATGAGTAATGAAGTGTGATAATATATCCAGTATTGAAATAAAAGGAAAGATTTAATTTAATTTGAATTAAGGATAGGAAATCGTTTTGAACTGGGATGTTAATAATTGAATTTGAAAATATATATATAAAAAAAAATTGTTTAAGAACTAATTTCAAAACTGGAAGATAAAATTTAGTAATAAATGAACTTTTGAGATAAAATTGTTTTGAACTCTTATTTGAACTTTGAAATAAGTTAAGTATGGGTAATTTAAAATGGAATTTTGAGAATGGGACTCAGAGTTAAATGGTTTTAAAACATAAAGGTTAATTTGATTTAAGGGATTAAGTCAATATTTAAAAATTTAACTCGAATTTATATAATTCGAGATGATTTAAAATTGAGATTTTTTAGTTCAAACTGAGTTGATTTGAATTAATGGGAATTGTGATTTTAAGATGGATAAGTTTAAAATTCAAATGGAAAATTTGAATTGGATCAATTGATTTCATGAGCTCAATTGGAAATTGGGAATACCTCATAGAAATTGAAATGATTTGAAATTGAAGTGGATCCAATTTGAAATTAGTCTAAATTAATTTGAATAATTTGGAATTGTGATTTAAGAGAATATGTTTAAAATCAAATGGAATTTTATTTTGAAAGGAAGTTAAGGTTAATTTAACTGGACTTGGGGTTAAATCAATTTCAATGGAAACTGAAGCTATTTAAATTTGCAAGTGAGTCAATTTAAATGGAAGTGGAAATATTGGATTGATGGGAAATTGAACAGTTTGGCCCTAGACTACTTTTAAATAAATCATTTTGATATAAATTGTTTTAAATCTATTTTTCTAACTATTTACTATACGATTTTTCTTCTAAAATTCCAAATTATCTTATACTTATTTTGTAACTACTTTTAGAACTATTTAACTATGTTACGACTATTTTATAAACTAATTATTAATGTTCAACTACTTTATAACTAGATACCATTATACAACTATTTTGCAATTATGTTACCATTTTTCAACCATTTTATAATTACTTAACTATTTAAATAGCTATTTTACAAACTACTAATTATTATTTTCAACTACTTATCTATTTTTCAATTTTCAAGCTATTTTCTAAACTGGTCGGAGTTCAAACTGTTATTGATTAAATACCCAACCGAGATAAGAATTGAAGTGACAATTCAATGGAATTGAAGCGATTGTGAATAAGTGAATGGGGATTAAGGAAATTGTAAATAAGTGAAGGGGAATTTAAGGAAATATGAATAGAAAGGAAATTGATTTGGCTAATAATCAATGGTAATTAATACGTAGGATGTACGTATATTATTCTATTCGCATAGTGATTTGATCCAGATTCGAGCACAGAATTTCGAGATAGCTTATCGATCCGAGGTGGGATTTTCCACTCGATTTTCGACGGCGAACCTGAATATGGATTGTTGATTATTTCTGGATATTCTCTATCATAGTTATGGCTATGCAAGGAGAATGACGGTTTCTGATCAAGAAACTAGATCTGTGTCCGCACAAGGAAGTCGAGTGTGCGATACTAGTTCGGAAATGAAATTGTGTGATCGAGTAAGCGATCAGATTGGTATAGCGTACGGATGATGGGTGTACATCGTACGGATTTGAATGAAATTGATATTGGAAAGAGAAACCAAATTTGAATATTTGTTTTCAATAAACAAAGTTATATATCTTTGTTATATAAGATAAATCTTTCCTTGTTAAATTTATTGCCAGAAGAAAAGGATTTTTTTGAAGGGGTTTGAAGTACGTAGACATTTTATACGAGGTTGAAATGATCCAAGATTTTAAATTTTATATATCTGAATATATATAAAGGATCTTATGAGGATTTTAAAAAGGTTGTGGGAACCTTTAGATTGAAAAGGCTTTTGATTTTTGGGTAAAATCAATATTGAATTTCGAAAGCCTAGTTTGAGAATTATCGATTTTGGATAATCGACTTTGTGTAAAGGAGCTTTGTATGATATCATACTAGGTGTATGATTTGAAGATATTATATATATATAGAATAAAATATTTTGATAATGGCTCTGGGGAAAAAGGCGCTCCCTTGAAATGAACTTCTCAGGAGTGCCAACGGGTGGTGCTGCGTTGAGCCCCAAGGGGGGGTTCTAAAGTTGATCCTGTGAGGAGTCCAGACAAAACTATTTCCTGGGGATTATGAGTAGTGTATACCATAGAGGAAGTCGTGTGTGCCGCTGAGAGCCAATAGTCTGCGTTTGATTTTATATCAGTAGACTGCGACCTATGGTATAACATAGTGAAAGTCGTGTGTGACGTTGAGAGCCAACAGTCTACGTTTGACTTTATATCGGTAGACTGCGACCTATGTAGGAGTGGAGAAGTTTCATTTCGACAGCGAAAATCAGAGGCCGCGGAGAGCCTGCAGTTACATGGACTTTTGCTGTGACTGCAACGTAACCCTGGATGTAACTGTGATCTGTTGTGTAGGATCCATGGCGTAATCGAGAGGCCGCGGAGAGCCTGCAGTTGCATGGACTTTGGCTGCGACGGCAACGTAACCCTGGAATGTAACTGTGACCATGGATAGAGGTGATGATTTCCAGAGCATTCTCATCAAAGCTATTTTCTCTATTTCAAATCTTTTTTATATATTTTTGATAAAAAAAAATTTCTATAGTATTTTCACTGGGTGTTGGAAATGGGTTTACCAAGTACTTATAGATTTTCAGTCCAATGCCTGATCAACATATGACCGAATCTCTATGAGAACGAGGATGGACTTGTTGAAACATTGAGTTATAAAAGTATTATTATTTAAATGCCTTTGGAATAATATTATATAGATATTTAAAAGTACTTTCAAAATGATCAAAGAATATTTATTTGATTTTAAGCACTTTTATAAATTCTGGCTTCGTTCCTTTTCGAGGACGAAAAGTCTTAAGGGGGGAGGGATGTGACATCCCGGAATTTTGAAAGTACTATTTTAACAAATATTTAATTTAAATAAATAAAATGCAACTTATTATTTTAAAAATAAACTATATCTTATCAATATTTCAACATAAGTGTAAAAAAAAAAATTATTAAGAAGTGTTAGTTTATGTTAGAAAAGAAATAAAAATAGAAGTAAATCTCTAACTTAAAAATAGAAGAAACTATAAAGAAGTGAAATAAAATACATATAAATTAAACTTGCAAAATAAATAAAAAATATATATGTAAAAATACAAGGCAATAAATATTTAAGTTAGAAATAAATTTATATGGTTATATAGCAATCTAAAGTAAGCACATAAATAACTTCAAAAAAAAAACCAACCCATTGACATTTCAGATTTCAAAGTAATGTGACAACAGTAAAATATAATCAAGTATGTACTTACAAGAAGAAATTATGAACATCTTTGTACAAGCAAATTTAGATAAATGTGTACTCATGGTAATAAATGACAACAACAATAAATGCTTGAATCTCTAGTACACAAAATACATATCTAGCAGCCACCAACATTTTCATAGTCAATAAAACAAGACAATGGTAATTAATGCATAAAAAAAATCGAGCGCACAATATTTATTATCTCAGTAGCAAAGATGAAGAAATATCAGGCTAGTCAAATAAGGGTAAGAAGATCTCTAAACGAAGTTGTAAAAAAAAAAAGATGAAGAAAAATATATCATCACCAGTAACTCATCTCCTATATATCAATCTTCATATCAGTTTCGAGTAAATATCTGAAGTAAGCTCCAAATTAAACTTAAACAAAATTCGATGGAAACAACTCAAATTTAAACAACACCATATCAATACAAACCTGAAGATTGAAGAATTGATTTCAGCAAGCAAAGTTCAAACCCGATTCATCATAAAAGTAGTTCTGTCATTTCTGGAAATAGGTGAGTATCTTCACCTTTAAATTTCAAATAAAAGTTTAGTTGCATGCTAGCGGGATGAATCAAATTTTGTATTTGGTGAATCTGCTGTGTACATATATTGTATGATGTATGTATGTTCTCTCCAATAGAAGCTACTCTATTTTAGTTCCAGTTCTTCTGTGTGATTTAGATTCATTTTTTTTGAACCAAGTGTTGTTAAGACTAAGTTTACAAACATAAGATGTTTGATTAATCATAGATTATGGTTCAAAAATTTAAATTAAGACAAATTAAAATGAGTGACTTTGTAAACCAAACCAATAGTGCAAAAGTATATAAAAGGGAAACCCAAACATTGTAATTAATTTATCCAGGATTGTAGATTGAATCCATACACTAAAACAGTGAGTAAACTTTATGTTTTTTTTTATATTTAAGGTTAAGCAGATAATTATCAGATTGCCTGTGAAATCTGTGATGATGCCTGTACGTGTAGATATATGTTTAAAATCTTGTAGAGTATAATGGAGGGCATGTCTGATTTTATTCTTGTGCTTTTCCCTGATCATATTACATCCCCCTCTGATCTCTTAAAGGGATTGATCTTCAAATAACAAATGTTTGTTCAGATGTAAATTTAATTGTAAGAATGAATTTAAGTAAAAATAAAATAAATGGGAAGTTTATCTTGAAATCTATATTACAAGGATTTTTTTTTTCTTTCCATACTAAATTCGGTCATCTTATTTTACCGATTCAAGGTGATAACTTAAATCTACTATAAAAGTAAGGAATTTTAGAGTTAATATCAGAATTTTTAACATTGAAATGCATGCGAATTTGGGAAATGACTGCAACTTGGTTCCTAGTCAAATTCTGATAGTTTGGAGATCTGGAGGGGTCGTGAACTTAATTGGAGGTGTAGCGAGGTCGGTTGGTCCAGTGAAAAATGTCTAGAGGGTGAAAACGTTGCAGAGGCGTCAGCGGTAGTCGAGCAAAATTCGTAAACCTAGTTTCTGTTGAACTTGGGTTTAGGGCCGTCGCATCTTCCCTGTTGATTCGAGTTGCGTGTAACTTTGGAGAATGGAAGCGTGGAGGTAAGGCAAGGTATGGCCGGGATTGTAATGGCTCCGGTGATTGAGATCGAGGGATTGAAGAGTTTTGCTGGAGGTTATTGTGTTCATCTTTCGACTGGGTAGCTCGAACTTGTTCGTGAGCTTGTGAGTATCGGTTGATAGTCGATATGTGTTGCTGTGATGTAGGGTGACGTGACGGAAGGAATGCCGATGGTCGGAGTAGCCCAGGTGGGGGTGCACGTGCACGACTTCTGCTTGTATGTCAGGAGTTGGGTCTTCGTGAGTAACTCTGAGGGGATTTCGAGTGCGTGAGGGTTTTACTCGAGTCTGGACACGTAATCGAGAGGTTCATTGTTTGTTTTTCAGTTGGGTTTTACACTTGAACTTAAAACAAAAAAAATGAGGAAGAAGGAATGAAGTACCGTGAACTCAGGAAAATCCGGGCAAAGTCTCAGGGTTCAACTCGAGTTAACCTGAGTTTTGGTCAGGAAAGTTAATACTAATCCTGAAAAGGGAGGGGGGGTTAAGTTTTTAAATAAAGACAAACCTTATTACGAGATAAATGGTTTTAATTCGAATTTATTTATGTAGTGAGGTAATTAATAATGTTACTTAATTGTAATCGCAATTTAAGATTTAATAAATTTGAAATTAAAGTTAATTCATGATTAAGATTTAACTAATAATTGAGATTTAATTAAGATTAAATAATTATAACGTAAATAATTAAGTAATTAATGAATAATGAATAGGTAATTTAATTATATTTATTAATAACTAATGTTATTAATTTATACTGAATTTAGATTAATTAATTGATAATTTAGAAGTGATTAATTTAATGTTTGAAATTAATGAAATAAGCTAATGATTTATTAAATAGTGGTAAATTCGGCAGGAATAAATTTACTGTAATATAAAATTAAGATAATGAAACTTATTATAGTATACATTGATGAAAATAAAGGATAATCATTCATGGGATTTGGGTAAGTACAAATTACTTAATGGGATTACGGAATTATGATCGTAATGTAACTAAAGAGAAATTTATCCAGGAGGTTTAATTAAGATAGACGATTATTGGATGTTTAATCTATTGGTTGTAATTAATGAATAAGCAGTATTTAAAAGTGACTGTAGTAGTAAAGTAAATTCAATTATGATTAATTTAATTGATTAAAGATGGTATGGTTAATTAATCTTGCTTATGAATGATCGAATGATGTAGATACCTAAAAATTGGTTGATATCTCTGATTTAATTTTTTTTAATATGATATGATAAATGGACAGTGATAATGTGGTTATTATCGATGATAAATTGTGAGTATAAGTGGTGTTTATAACAATTTGTGATGTTGAAATTTGATACAAGTTACCCCGGGATTTATATAAGTTGTATGTGCTTGTTTCCATGTTAGATGGGTTTACTCACGTTGGTTTCCAGCTTGACCTGGGTGTTACCTTGGTGTAATGCTCGGGTCAGACCGAGTATTACAGATTTTCAGGTAGGTACGATCTGGAGCTCAGGAGACGAGCTGGATGGCAAGTACATATAGAGTATTTCCGCTGCAGTATATTATTATATATCCGAGACATGTTTTGTATATGATCAGTGACTGTATATATGTGAAACTCTGATGTCTATTAAATGTAATCGACCGATATAATATTCTTCTGTAAACTGATATTATTTATTATTATATTTTATCCGCTGCGAATGTGAGTGGTTGTTGTTTCTGTTCTTCTTCTTCTATCTCTTTCTTCTTTTTCATAACTATCTGGAATTTTCGGGTTGGAAAATTTTGGGTCGTTACAGCCGAATTGAATAAATAACAAATCATGTTCAACGAACTAACCTCAATGAGTTGTCGATCGATCCATTATCATTAATAGTACGTAAAAGTTGGAGAAGACGGTGGATTGTTGGAATTGCGTTGATGCAACCCTAACCTTAGTGGACACTCGAAATAACCTTTAATAATAATTTGGAAGCGCTCTAAAGATGTAATATTTTGTGCGGTTCAATGGACTAACCATCGATCGATTGTTGGAGAATATGGTGGATTTGGAATGGAGTTGGATGTGGAATTGTGTCTTTTTTGCAGTGAAAAAGAAATGAAAGAATTTTTTGTTTTGGGAAGGAAAACAAAAGAAGCAAGAAACAAAGAATAAAATGGAGAAAGGGTATTTCATGAATTTCAAAATGACGCGGTTGATTTTATATTCATTGAATTACCATTATTAAGAGTACATACACAACACGAAGGCGCACACAGGCATGATGTTCCTGATATATGCATTATGGCGATATATAAATATAACCTATCCTATTTACATGCCATTCGATGGTCCTTATGTACCCTTCAAGCAAAGAAATAAGGCATGTAATATGTTCCTCAGGGCAATGCCTCTCCCTATGTTTATAAAGCCTAGTATTTGTTAGCTTTTTAGTCATTTTTTATTTTTAAGTTTGGGAATAGAATCTATGCTAGTAGTTACATTACATAGTTCGAACTAGAGCTATCAATTCGATTCGTCATATTTTATATTATCGTTCTATTCCTATTCAGGGATTTTATTTCCAATTGTATCATTTTTCATTGTCATTCCTTTGTTATCTTCTTTTCCTCATGTATTCTTATTTTCATTTTCTAACTTTGATACTCCAGCTTCTTTAATAAAAAATTTATTACATTTTACCATCACACCATCTTTAGGTATCCTATTTGGATCACTATATGTTCCCATGTCTGATGTGTTAACTGATTTTTGTCTAATTGCCTTGCTCTCTTAGTAAAAGTATCCATTAGAGATGTTGCTTCCAAAGTGTCATTTGAAACAGTAATGTACTGAGGATATCTTGTCCGTACGCCTCAGTCAGTTCTCTTACTATTCACTGATAGTGAGAATGAGTGCAAGAAGAGGACGAGATAGGGGACAGAGGAGTACCACTACAAATGGTTGATACCCTGTAACAACATGGAACTACTTTTCCTATCAATCTCCTTTCTTCGTCATCCAATTTCAAATCTTTTGATGGTTTCCTAGCAGCTACAAGAACAAGCTTTGGTGTAGTGGTGGCCTTGTGAATCTTTGTTTACATTGTAGAAAAGTTCCTAATTCATATTCTTAACATCGGTTTCTTATCAGTTTTTCGTTCTTGACTTTAATGAATTTGAAATTTTACTTGATTGAATTGTTTAACAAGACATGAAGCCAAATCAAACTTTATCAATAAAACGATTTCGGGTAAAACTAAACTTAGAAGTTGTGTATAGATTTTTGTGATCTTAATAAGTTAACCTTTGAAAATAAATTTCCTTTGTCTTCAATCAACAACCTGTTCGATCAATTGCATGGGCTAGGTCCATTTTGGAAAAGAACTAATAGCCATCTAATCTAGCCCAAAGATTCCATCAGCTGAGAATTGTGAAAGATTGTATCCACTTGTCCATTCTTTGCGGTCCCGATATATTCTACGAATGGTTAGTTATCCTTCGGACTAACCAATGCCCTTTCATAGATCCGGTGACCCGAGTATTTTGTGAAGTGTTTTATAAATTTGTTCTCGTATTTATTGATGATATTCTAATTTAGTAAGCCAAATATAGAATAGATATTTCAGCTTGATCTGGTAAACCAATTCTCTATCTTTTTTTATGTGATCATATGTTCTTTGTTTGTCCCCCTGTCTAGCAAATTTCGAGGACGGAATTTTCTTAAGGGGGAATCTATAACGTCCCCTTTTTAAGTCAAATTGAATTTAGTAACTTATATAAATTTTGGATTAAATTGTGAATTAATTTGAATTTTTTCCAAATTGAATGAGATATGTGTTTGTTATATATATATATATATATATATATATATATATATGTATATTGTAAATAGAATTTTGATTTGAAATTCAAAGATAAATATTTTAAAAATAAATTGGATTTAAAAAATCTATATTTCAAAACTAATAGAAACTTGTTTTCTAATTATAATATAATGTAATATATATGTGTATATATTTTGGAAGTTGTGTATCAATAAAATTCTTCTTTGTTTCCACTGTGTTGTTTTCATCTAATGTGTTATAAGCTCCGGCGAACCAAACTCAACGTTTGAATCTGCGGCATTCGAATACGGGTGAAGTATGGATGTCGATTTTCGGATGCTGAATCCGGGTCATTACAGTCTTGTCTTTGGTTTATTTCCAAATAGTCTACTGTGGGTATGCAATAACCCTTATTCAAGGTAATATCTGAATTACTAATCTATAAATGAATAGTTCATATACTCCATTAATTTTTAATTCCTTCTTAATGGATCAACGTACTTCATTAGTCTGCTAAAATAGAGAATATCCCTTAGCGTGAACAAAAATAATGATAGTGATAGTAAATAGAAAACTTATTATCTTATAATACCATATAAGAATGGCAAGAAACCGGGGAGGGAGTAAGAAACAATACAGGTATCAATATTTAGAACGAAAATAATTTTGACACTTAAAAGTCAATTAGTTTGTGGATAAATCATACAAATACATTTAGTGCTGGTAAAGGGAAAAGTTGCTATATTATCAGACAAAGTACACCACTATTTGGAGTTACACATATTAAGTAATTAAAAAGTCAGAATATATACAAATTGTCAAAACAATTATCCAAATTTTCTTATTTTTTCCCACACTTAACATAAATCGCCTACAAAGGGGAAAATGACCATCTACACGCTTAAAAATAAATCCAAGAAATCAAAACAATAAATACAACATAATGAAGCAAATAGTTAATCTACTTAGTTAGTTAGCTTGCTTATACTTTTCCTTTTAACTAGTCCAAATCAATATTATATTACTCTTAAATCTAAGAAAAACCCAATAGTCATATTACAAAAAAAGAAAAAAAGAAAGGTTGAATAAACTAATTGATGGAGTAAAAGAATTACCTACTACCAAACTGTTGATTTGGTTTCATGTTGAGTGAATCAGAAATGGGCTTTAGATAGGGTCGATATTATTGCTGGAGTGAATTGAAAATCTTTGTATTGATTTTTAGAATGAATTGAAATAACATGGGATTTAGGGTAAGAGAAAGTTGGACAAATCTAAAAGGAGATGCAATATTTATTTTTGGCGACCTTTATTTTTAACTTTGTTAAATATAACAGACAATTTTTTTACACACATTCATAGAACATCACAATTTATTGTTATTTTTTTCTCTAATAATTTTTATATATCACTTTAATTATAATTCCGTGACACTATACCATATATATCATACATTCAAGTGCATTTAAACTCTACATCACAGGTTATAAACGATCAATTTTCTCTTCTTTTTTTAAAAATAATAGATAGTAGAAAGAAATTAGAAAAGTCTTATTTTTCTCATGCATTCATCGTATTACCGAACATACATTTAACCAAATACTAAGATTCGATTTTGATTTTAATATTCTTCAATGAAAAAGTAAACCCTCCTTTGCATATTGCAAATTAGAGGCTTTTTGCTTCTTTAAACATCCCTTGGTATGTTCCCATTTATTTCTAACCAGATCCTCACCAGAAATAAAATATATATGCAAGTTTGGAAAGGATTTAAATAAGATCCTTATTTAAAATAAACATACACTCTATATCCAACATAACTCTTATTATGATTAGGAACACAACACACAGTGAAATGTTGAGTAAAATAACGAACAGTATGACCCAAATATTTAGGCTAACAAATGCCTCCATTATAAGGGATAATATGTTCAATTTGTTACCAATTATTCTTATTTATAGCCATCACACTAGTTCTATAAATGTAAGATTAGATAGATAATCATATCTATATAAGTACTTCGAGCATATTCGTTGCGTTAATTTAAGACCAAATTGCATATCATATCTTTGAAGACCTAAACTTTCATCCATGATAAGCCATAAACTTTTTTTAACTATTTATTTATAAATTTTCTTATTTTTTAAAATATTCCTATATTTAGAAAAAACTTACTTTTATAGGAGTTTGTTTGCAAATATTTGGAAAAAAACTATCGAATAATTTCTTAAAATGATTTTAAAATGTAAGTAAGAATATTGGAGTATAAATTTGAAAGAAATGTTTTGAAAGTTGAACTTGACTTTTTGGCTGATTTTGGAGAATTGAATTTTAAGGGTTAAAATGCAAAATAAAAGGTATAATGTTGGAAAAAGCGTTCTCATTAAGGCTTGGAAAAAAGGATTTGGTAGTATTAAAATTTCGAAAGGAAGAAATTAAGTTGGAATTTTAGTTGTGCATTTAAACTCCTTTCCATTGACATAATCATTGAAATGGGCTTTCTTGTAAATAAATATCTTTTCATATTTTGCATGGTAAATTTAAATGAATTTGACAAAATAATTTATTACTGTTTTCAAATTTATTTTTTAAAAATTATATTTAAATCAATGTTGTTTTAAGATTTTGAATGAAGCAAAAAACATGAGTTTAAGGTTTAAAAATAATATAATTTTCAAAGCGAAAATTAAATCAAACCAATCAAAAGCCCTTTCATGGACCAGCTCCAACATCCCCATCTCGCTTTGTATCCAATTCACCATCTTTGTTTCCAAAGCCTTAATGCCTCTTTCTCCATTGGTAAAAACAATATTTTTGAATTCTAATTAACTAAAAAAATCCCCAAAAATCATATTTAGCTTCTTTGTCATCTTCTGTGCCAAATAAAACTATTGCACGCCAAATTAACTCGTAATTAGGCCTTTTGTGATTCATGATAGGCTGAACTTGTTCTTTTAGCATTACATTTATGCTCTCTTGTTATCTTCCTCAACAACGGTGAGTTAAACCCTTACTATGAACCATGAATTGCGTAGTTAATTCTGAAAAGGGTATATATTCCTTTTATAGGACGTGTGGAAACAAATTTATTTTTGGAAAATTTTAGTTTTACGCTAACAATCTCTAACGATACAAAATTTAATGCTCCTCTAGATCTAAGGATTCATTCATTACCTATGATATGAATTTTACTGAATATGTATGGTGCTTGAATGTTCCTGAGTCAATGCCGAAATTGGATCAAAAAGGAGAGAAAGAGTTGATATGGTAGTTTGAGGCAAAATTGCTCCAAATTCTCTCGCACAGGTTGACTGCCGAGGCCTCATCAGTTTTCACCCAAGGTGCCACGTCGACCACTCAGGTCATGACTGGTAGATTGTTGGGAAGAGGCTGGAGAAATTTTTTCTCGGCCAATAAAAATATTTTAAAAATTCATTAAAATAAATCAAAAGGTCCAAATTTTAAATATAAATTTATTTCAGGTATAAAGTAGATAAAAATCTCAATTTTGAATTCTGTTTTACTTAAATAACTTTCAGATTCAAATTTTGAAACATTTAGTAGAATTTTTTTAAAAAGTTTAAATATATTTCTGGAAAATTTTAGTTTTATGCTAACAATCTCTTACAGTACAAAATTTAATGCCCCTCTGGATCTAATATTCATTCATTCCCTATGATATGTGTTTGATTGAATATGTACGGTGCTTGAATTATCCCAAGTCAATGCTGAAATTGGATCAAAAAGGAGAGAAAGAGTTGATGTGGTAGTTTTAAGAAAAATTGCTCCAAATGCTCTTGCACAGGTTGAATGCCGAGGCCTCATTAGTTTTCACCCAAGGTGACTCGTCGACCACTCAGGTCATGACTAGTAGACTGTTGGGAAGAGTCTGGAGAAATTTATTCTAGGCCAATGAAAATATTTTAAAAATTCATTAAAGTAAATCGAAAAGTCAAAATTTTAAATATAAATTTATTCAGGTATAAAGAAGATAAAAAACTCAATTCTGAACACTGTTTTATTTAAAAAACTTTCGGATTCAAATTTCGAAAAATTTAATAGAATTTTTTTAAAAAGTTGAGAAATTGGAATTTTCAAATATAAATTCAAGTTTGAATTTAAGATTCATAAAGAATTTTCTAAATGGAATTTCATAGTTTTACATTAATTTTGAACACGGTTTATATTGTTGCTTAGTTCCAAGGCTTTATAAAATCATTAAAATTTATTCCTATAGTCGAAATTAATTTCCATGTGTCATAGGACATTTACAAAATATGTATGGTTGCTTTCAATGTTTATTTTATTTAAATTTATTCCTTTAAAAGTTAGGGTTTTTTTGTTTTGGGAAGGCAAGTAGAAGAAGCAAGAAACATAGAACAAAATGTAGAAAGGGTATTTCATGAATTCCAAAACGATGCGGTTGATTTTACATTCATTGACTTACCATTATAGGAGTACATACACAACATGCATGCATGCACGTGCTTACTGTTCCTGATTTATGCATTTTAGTGATATTTAAATGCACCTTATCCTCTTGGCCATTACTTTCAGCTTCAATTGAATTTTGTGCATCAAGTTGATCGGATTTGTTCTATGTTATTCGATTAGTCGGTTTTTAAACTATCATTTTGTTCCTACTTAGAGATTTTATTTTCATTTGCTTCATTTTTCGTTATCATTCCTATTTATCTTCTTTATCTCCTATATTCTTATTTTCATCTTCTAACTTTGACACCCTAGCTTCTTTAATTATATGTTTATCACTTTTATCGTTACACCACCTTTAGATATCCTACTTGGATCAATATATGTTCTATCATTCCTATTTATCTTCATTACCTCCGGTATTCTTATTTTCATCTTCTAACTAAGACACTCTCGCTTCTTTAATTATATGTTCATCACCTTTTAACGTTACGCCAAGATATCCTACTTGGATCACTATATGTTCCAAGTCTGAAGTGTCAACAGATTCTTGTCTACTTGCCTCACTCTCTTAGTAAAAGTATCTACTAGACATATTGCTTCCACAATGTTGTTTGAAACAATATATGTACCACATTTATTACCATCTATAGGAATACCTACATTGCTACCTTGGAGCTAGGTAGCATCTTTCTCTCGTATTTCTTGTTTCTATTCCATATTAGAACTATCGGCATCAATAGGAACTACAGTTGATAATGTCGTCATCCATACTCCAAATCTCCAAACAAGTGAAGCCCACCATCGGCCTAGTCATTTTTTTTTCAAAAGAGTCCAGTATAGGTATGCAATAACCCTTATTCGATGTAATATCTGAATTACTAATTTGCAAATAAACAATTAATATATTCCTTGAATCATTAATTCCTTCTTAAAGGATCAAAGTACTTCAATAGCATGCTAAAATATAGAATATCCCATAGCATGAACAAAAAAATGATATTGATAATAACTAGAAAACTTATAATCTTATAATACCATAAAAGAATGGTAGGAAACTAGGAAGCACTGGGAAACAATGTTGGTGTCAATAAATAGAATGAAGAACAAACTCATTTATAATTATGGTTCTTTTGCGTCCATTTGTATGATGAATTCGAGTTTATCAAATACTATTGTCGACTATCGAAAATAACTGCATATTTAACTATGTTCAACCTGGGAAAGATAGGACGATATCTTTCAGCTAAATGTGCATATCACTTTAGTTTCAACATGAGAGACTCGCTAATTGCATTTATATTTTATTATTTTAATACCGAGTCTACTGTAAGGAATATTAATGTCTTTGAAAGATCATTATGCATAAAATATAATAATGATAAGTTTTCTTTCTCATGTTTGTACGTACCATTTGTAAGTACAAAATTAGTAAAATTTGTCAATTTACAAATCCTACTAATTTCATAAAGAATGGCACAACGTCCATGTAGTTAAACAAAGACTTTTTGAATAACAAATTTAATTGAAGAAGGGACCGACCTTACTCCTTTAATGGCTATTTGCTTTCACAACAGCCTTTTCTTCCAACCTCTCAATAACATACCAAAATATTCAATGACTATTTTTTAGCTTTTAACTTATTTTAATTATTTGGTATGCAAAAATTTTATTTTAACTTTAGTAAATAACTTTGAAAAACTGACATTGATCAATTAATCACAAGCCAAACTTTTGCAACAATAATGATCAACAATCCAGTGATCTACAAATAAAAGTAAAATTTTGGTAATTTAAATTAGATATGATCCTATTCTTATGCTTTTACTTTGGTTTGTTATCTATAAGGAAGTCTCCATCTACTTAAGAATAGGTGACATCAATTAAGGATCCATCAGAAATAGATGGACCCACATTATTGTCAAATTTGCATGCAATTATTTATTTTAAAAATTTTCAATTACTGAATTAATTTGCCTATAATACTACAAACATATTTCCCTAAGCCTTGTGTTGCTACCAGATAATCTTTTTGGTGAAAATATATCATTGTTATACTACTTCATATGATACTTTATTGCCAATTTTTCTTTTCGTTATGTAGAATTTTTAACTAAGCTAAGAATGTTTGTTTGAGACCATCATGAGAAGTGTAATTTATGAAACAATAAGCACTATTTTCGAGCCAAATAATAAATTAAGAAATTCAACACTCATTTACTTCCTAAAAATAACAACTCTATTAACTGTTTACGCCATTGGCTTTTGTAGTACTCATGCAGATAACTAATGAAATGAAAAAGAATTTTGATAGTTAAAAGTCATTTAGTTTGTGGGTAAATGTTACAAATACATTTAGCGTTGGTAAAGGGAAAAGTTGCTATATTACCAGATATAGCACACCCCCATTTCGATTTACACATATTAAGTAATTAAAAAGTCAAAATATATACAAGTTGTCAAAAGGAGTATTTGGTGGTATACGGAGTGAATCGGACATGAGGTTGAGATATGGCCGAGAGAGTGAATTGAAAATCGATAGACTGATTTTCAGAATGAGTTTAAATATCATGGGATTTAGGGTAACCGAAATTTGGTCGAATCTGAAGGGGGAGGGAATTTTTATTTTTGGTGAACTTTATTTTTAACTTTGTTAAATATAGCAAACTATTTTTTTGTGATGACCTATTTAATTTCCACCATTCAAATCGACAATAATCCACAGATGCTAGACTTGAATATTACAAAATAACAGATTGTAATAAAAATTCGGAGTAAATAAAATCAAATCACAGAATCACAGACACAGAAAATTAGAATATCTCGCAGTAGAAAATAAAATACCATGGTAGATCATGAAGCTACTATCCCAAAGTCTCAAAACCAAATACAAACATCAGTCTGAAAACAGATACAACATAAAATCCCAAATACAAAGAAGTCCTCTAATACAAAGTTGACAGCAGAACAACAGAACTGAAATATAGATAAATAGATAAGCTGATAATCTCCAGCGATTCCAGACCTCCAAAGAGTGGAAATCCAAATCAATGAATAACTCAAGCTGACCCAAGCGTAAATAAAACACAAACACTCGAGTCAGGACATACATACTTATCCAATGTAAACAAAATCAAGTGAACTATAGTAAAGGTACAAGTAACTTAGAAGATGCTTGGGACCGTCCATCCTCTAAGGATTCGTTAAACTATTTACTATGTAGTAATATTGCGCTATTATAATAATGTCTATCCGTAAAATAAACTTACTTTAAAATAGCGTTAAGGAGTGACCCAATATTCCCCTTATCACAAATAATGCCAATGGTCTATACAATACGTGCATATTTCCTAATCGTGAGACCATGAGAAGATACTGTATAGGTACGAAACAAATAGAAACTCGTAGTAAAGACTCGATATGGTAGTAGACACGACACATGAGGCAATGCTAGTGTAGATATACCAATTACGATACCCGGGAAGGTGGTAACGCAGCAGCCACATATGCGCACCTCGGAACACATTCCCAAATCGGTAGGTGGTCACCAAACAATTACAAGTAATAGAATGGTATCGAAGAAATGCGTCCGACCAGAAGAGCTACCCCTTTTGGCCTGAGACCGCTCCTGTTTCTACCGCCTTATGCCAACTCACGGGAGTCGGGTCCACGTAATATATCTCAAGAACGTCGCCACCATCCTACTTCATTCTAGAAACTCCACCGCGTACACAGTCGTCAAAGTGGTTTTCGTTATCGACAGAGAGTATGTCCATATCTGATCTCGATCTCTTTGCCAAACAATCGTAATTATAACCCGTGGTTATAACTTTAAAAATAATAATTTATACTCTAAAATATTATATCCTTTCAAAACCCAATCTTTATCAAAATAAAGATTAAATCATTTTCAAACCATTTCAATATTTTAAAATATCATATCCTTTCAAAACTTCCCTTTAAATCATTATTTGAATTCAAATACAAATATCAAACTTAATACCCTTTCAAAATTCAAAGATAACATTCATTTATTTCAATTCATCTTTAAAATGATTCATTTTCCAATTAAATTCATTCATTTAAATCGTTTAAAAATGAAGTTATTATTCTTTCAAGTCAAGTATTCAATTTCCAAAGATTCAAACCATTCTGAGCTCATTTACTAAGTCAAAACCCATAATTATTAAAATTTATGTCTATCGCAGCATTTAGAAAAAGCTGTTATAAGTTACACTTGAAAACATTTTTAGTTCAGTAAAGACAACACTTAAAAACTGCTGTTAAAACTTAGTTTTAGTTAAATTTTAGTTCAAACAGCAAAGACAGCATTTCCAGAAATGCTGTAATAGCTTAGGTTTCAAAACAAGGGTTTTAATTCATTTCAGCAAAGACTTCGGCCCACTACCGCATTTACAGAAATGCTATAATAGACCTGAGTTAAGTTTTTAGCCTATTAGTTCAACTACAACAACTACAACATTTCGGAAATGCTATAATAGCTCTTTTATTAGCCTTTTAGTTCATTTTTACAAACCATAGCACTTTCGAATGCTATTAAAAGTGATTTTCAGATTTTAATGTATTAACAGCAATTAATAAACTTCATTTAAAACCCTTTAAACATTATAAAAATCATAATTCAACATTAAAATGTTCATTAACATATCATTTAACATATTATTTTTAAAAAATAATTTTTCTTGTAATTAAATCCAATTTCAACAAATTGCTTAATAAATTCAAGTGCAAAAGTTTCCAATTCTTCACATTTTAAATAAACAACTTAACACTTAAATTTTCTCCATTTTTTTACAAATAAAATTAAATTTCCATTTTTATTTATATAACTAAATTTTTATTTAACAAAATTCCAATTTTTCCACTTAAGTTATATTTTCAAAATTCAATGTAACTATTCATTTTTCCAATATTTTTAACTTATCGAAAATTCCAAATTTCTATATTTAATATTTATAAATCCAATTTAAATCAAATTTTCATGTATATAAAATTTTAAAAATACTTAAAAATTCCAATTTTTTTTATAAAAATAACGACGGGCTTGTATATAGTTTTCTAACCTGAGTCAAGTGATACGGATATATATCATTTCAATCCGCAGTTTACAAATAAAACTCCGGGTTCTATCATTTCAAATCCGTAGTAGCTGGTCAACATAAATAATTAAAAACCGTTCAGGCCTTTCATTTCTGCCCATAACAATTTTTTCCTATTCTAAAGTCTGTTCGGGTATGTATCATTTCAACTCATAGTGATTTCTAATCTAACAGGAAACTTGCAGTGTGATAAACAGATATAAATGAACAGTTCAACAATATACAACAGTAACAAGTGATATGACATGTAATTTACAGGTTTAACATCATACATAAATAACCACAGGCAGTTATCGCATCATTTATAATTCTACACATTAAATTGTTAGCACTTCACATTTGCATAAGTATATAATGTCGTGTGAGATTTACTCACCTCTAAATGCTGGAGATTGCAATACAACTGACACAATGAAATCAAGAGCAAAATGACAAGACTACGGATTTGAGTGGAGGGCAAGATCCAATGCTATAGATCTTGTGTTACAACCCAAAACAAATCAAACAAATTTAAAATTTAATACCGTTTTGAAATTGATATAACTTTGGAATAAAAAGAGATTTGAATGCAACAACTTTTAACTTGCTTTCTCTATTATTTTGCATGGCCTAGGGATGCATGTGGTCAGGTTTTGGTCAAGACATGGCTCAGGCTTGGGCTAGCATGGCTCGGGTTTAAGGCATAAGCATGGTGGAGTTTATAACATGAGAAGGTGAAGGGGTTTTAGGCAATGTAGTATGATTTTTGCCAAAACAAAGGCTCGGCCATGGAGGATTGGGCTCGGCCTGGGGTGGACCATGACTGGTCAGTGGCTGGAGGGGTGTGTGGTGGTCAGGTCAGTGAGGCGGCGGCAGCTAGTGTGATGGTCATGGTGGTGGTTGAAGGAGAAGAGGCAAGTGGTGGTCAAACTAGCATGGTTTCAAGGGTCTAGTTGAATTTTCGTGGAGTTTTTGCACCATGGTGGGCTCGGCCATGGTCAAGGCCTAGGGTGTAGGTAATGATGATGGTAGGGAAGAGCTGTAGGAGGTGGTGGCCGTGGATATGAGAGAGAGGCCGATCAAACATACATGAGAAAACAAGGCGAAATCTTATAAAAATGAGAATAAAAGAATAAAAAGATGATGCCATTACTAATATTTTTCTCTAGCCTTAAAGAATGATTAGGAAGATGTTTTGTGCATGAAAGATAAATGAAGATTCAGGGCTAAGAAACATAATCTATGGCCAAAACAAAAAGTAAATGAGGAGTTAAAGAAAATGAAAAGTCTAGAAATGGAAAGCCATAGGAAAAGGAAGAGTCTTGTCTCTTCAATTTACCATTTCTTTTTAGAACAAATAAAACAAAATAATTTCAG
This sequence comes from Allium cepa, assembly GCA_030765085.1. Lineage (NCBI taxonomy): Eukaryota > Viridiplantae > Streptophyta > Magnoliopsida > Asparagales > Amaryllidaceae > Allium > Allium cepa. The sequence goes on from CM060937.1 coordinate 10,749,391, forward strand.
TAAATACATTTAAAAACCAAAAAAGTGAAATAATATGAAAATAAATAATAAAATTTAAAGAAAATAGAAAAAGAATAAAAGAAATTGCTTAAAAATCCAAAACAGTGTTCAAAAATTACAAATAAATCATCACTAGCCTTGGAAAAATATCCACTTCATTTTAAAAATATTATAAAGCAAAAAATTTAAATAAAATAATTTATTTATCATTTCTAAAATGAAATAAATAATTATTTTGGGAAAAAATTAGAAAAAGAACTAAAGAAATTGTTTAAAAATGGCAAACAGGACATGAAAATTGCAAAAAAAATTACCGTTAACTCTAGAAAAATTCCTGCTTCACTTTAAAAATATTTTAAAACAAAATTTTAACTAAAATAATTTCTAAAACATTATCAAAGTGAAATAAATTCAACTAAAATTAATTTCAAAAATATTGGGTTGTTACACTCTCCCCCACTGAAACCTTTTCGTCCTCGAAAAGAACATAAACAAGGAAATAAGAAAACAAGATAGAAAAACAAAATAGTACCTAGAATAAACAATTCCGGATTTAAAGCATGAATGCTCTCCTCCGTCTCCCAAGTACAATCACAATCATCAGTACTCCACTATACTTTGACCAGACTAACTGATTTCCTTCTTATCTACTTCGTACCTCTGTCGACAATACGAAGTGGCTTCCTCTCGACAGTCAGATTAGGCTCAATATCCAAGCTGTCAAGAGCAGAAGGCTTAACAAATAGAGATGGGTCGTGGAGATACTGGCGAAGATGTGAGACTTGGAATAGATCATGCACTCCAGAAAGCTTCTCGGGTAACTCCAGACAATAAGCCAAGGAACCAACTCTTTCCAAAATGCGGAAAGGACCAATGAATCTGGGAGAAAGCTTCCCTTTACGACCAAAGCGAAGAACATTCCTTAAGGGAGAGACCTTAAGGAAAACCAGATCACCAACAGCAAACCCAAGCTTTAGCCTTCACCTATCAGCATACTTCTACTGCCTATCCTGAGCAACCCTCAACCTTTTCTTAATCTCCTCAACTCTCCTCGAAGCTTCCAAAATCATATCAGGACCAAGAACCAAACGATTACCAAATTCGATCCAGCAAGATGGGGATCGGCAAGGTCGTCCATACAGAGCAGCAAATGGAGACATCTTGATACTGGCCTGAATTCAAAGATAGAAAGAGATAGATAAAAGATTAAGATAAGCTTAAAATAGAGGATAAGATTATACCTGATATCTATTATTGTAGGTGAACTCGAAAAGATGAAGATGATCTTCCCAAGATCCACCATAATCAAGCACACAAGCACGTAGAAGATCTTCGAGTACCTTATTCACTCTTTCCATTTGACCGTCAGTCAGCGGATGGTAAGCAGTGCTCAGATTCAGATGAGTACCGAAAGATTCCTGAAAAGCTTTCCAGTACTGGCTGGTAAAGATAGGATCACGATCATAAACAATACTGAGAGGAACACCATGGAGATGAACAATCTCACTCATGTAGATCTCAGACAAGCTAGAAGCAGAATGTGGAGACTTGACCGGAATGAAATGAGCAGATTTGGTCAGCCTATCCACAATAACCCACATACTCTCATTGCCTTTCCTAGACCTCGACAATCCATCAATGAAATCCATGGAAACCTGTTCCCACTTCCAGTAGGGAATCTCAAGAGGCTGCAACATACCAGGAGTCTTTTGATGATCGGCCTTGACTTGTTGACAAGTCGCACAGGCCTTGTTGACAAGTCGCACACCAACTAACAAAGATAGAGACATCCTGCTTCATCCCTCTTCACCAATAAATCCTCTTCATATCCTGATACATCTTCGACACACCTGGATGGATAGAAAGCTTGGATCGATGATTCTCCCGAAGCAATTCCTGCCTCAATCCATCAACATTCGAGACACAAATCCTTCCATTAATCCTCAATACCACTATCATCAATCTGAGCTCTACCACTACCACTACTACCACTACTACTACCAACCCTGCTACGAACACTCTCCTTCATCAATCTAAGCATCTTATCCTCATCCTGCTTAGCCTTGATACGATCCAGAAGAGGAGAAGAAACAACAAGTTGACACAACAAAGCCTTCTTCCGACTCCGAGCATCGGCCACAACATTAGCTTCACCAGGAGTATAGCTAATATCAAGGTCGTAAGAAGCCAGAAACTCATGCCAATGAACTTGCCTCTGATTCAAATCCTTCTAGGTGAAGATATATCTCAGAGACTAATGATCAGTGAAAAGCTCAAACTTAACACCAAGAAGATGATGCCTCTAATGCTTCAAAGCAAAGAAAACAGCAAGAAACTCTAAATCATGGGCAGCATTATTAGCTTCATGGGTTTTCAACTAACGGCTGACATAGGCTATGACCTTACCATCCCGCATGAGAACAGCACCCAATCCCTCACGACTAGAATCAGCATATACCGTCAATCCCTCACTTCCATTTGGAACGTTAAGAACTGGTGCAGAAGTTAGCTTGCTCTTTAACTCATTGAATGTAGATTTACACTTCTCATCCCAGATGAACCTAACATTCTTACGAGTCAAAGTAGTGAAAGGTGCAGCAGTCTGGGCAAAATTCTCAATAAATCTCCGGTAGTAATCGGCAAGGCCCAGAAAACTACGAATCTTAGAAGGAGTCTTAGGAGTTTCCTAATCCTGTAACAGAATAGGGAAAATAAGAACCATAGAAGAGATAGAATAATTAAATGATAAAGGAAAATAGAAAGAAGGAAAGACTTACATTGGTCGCACGATCTTGACTGGATCAACAAAAACTCGATTACCAGAAACAATATGTCCAAGGGATCGGAATTCATCTTTCCAGAAATGGCATTTAGAAAATTTTGCCTTCAACTGATGATTTCTGAGAGTCTCAAGAACATATTTCAAATGTGACACATGCTCCTCCTTGGTCTTAGATAAGACAAGGATATCATTAACAAAGACTAGAACAAATTTATTAAGCACAGCACGAAAAACACGATTCATAAGATCCACAAAGAAACCAGGAGCATTAATCAAACCAAAAGGCATGACAAACCATTCATAAAATCCATTCTCAGTCCGAAAGCAGTCTTTGGGATGCTTTCCTCTGCAACTCTGAGCTGGTGGAAACCTATGGCAAGATCAAGCTGAGAGAAACAAGTGGCACCATAAAGTTGATCAAACATACCATTGATGCGAGGCATTGGATGTCTGTTTTTCGTAGTGAGCTTGTTCAGCTCCTTATAATCAACACACATCCTCAAAGATCCATCGGACTTGGTGACGAAAACCACCGCTGCTCCCCATTCTGAATAGCTAGGTCTGATCAGACCTTTGGAGAATAAGTCCTCAATTTGCTTTGCTAACTCAACCTTCTCGCAGGGTGCCATTCTTCTAGGAGGAAGAACTACAAGTCGAGCACCAGGAATAAGATCAATGCCGAAATCTATCTCCCGCTTAGGAGGCAAAGCAGTGACTTCACCAAAAACATTTGGAAAGAGTTTCACCACATGGGTCGAATGAATATCACTAGGAGAAGAATCCAGAGAATATATAAAACTGCCTGCAAAATCCTGAGGCATGCGGCACTAAATAACAAAGGAAGTACCCAGATCATCCTCAAGATGAACAGACCTGGCTTTACAATAGATATGTGCATTATACCTACCAAGCCAATCACAACCAAGCAACAAATCAAAAGCATCGAAGCCCAAAACATAAAAATCACCACTGAAGGAGTGATCAGAATATGTGAGTTCCACATGCTTACAAATCCAATTAAGGTTTGCGGGACCCTCAATTGGATTTGAAATACATAAAGGCACAGAATCATACTCAGGAGAAAGAAGATGCTCGAACTTATCACACAAATCAACAGATATAAAACTGTGGGACGCACCAGTATCAAACAGAACACGAATATAATGCTGAAATAAAGAAAAAGAACCCTGGAGAGCACCTTGGTCATCACTAGGAGCTGGAGGAGATGGAGAAGAGGCAGAGGTGACAATAAATATACCAGAAGGCTTATCCCTCTGTTGGGCAGGGCAATCTTTCCTGAAATGGCCAGGATGGAGACAGACGTGGCAAAGATCACGCCTAGCTGGCGGAGCGGGGGAGGAACAGCAACACCAACAATAGTACGACAACTATTCACATAGTGTCCCTTCTGGTCACACTTAAAGCAGGTGATGGAAGAAAGGTCAACTGGCTGCCTCTGAGGTGGAGTAGACGATGAAGATCCCAAACCAGGATTCTTGAGCCAATTCTTCTTCTGCTGCTGGAAACTGAGCTTCCTCTTCCTAGAATTTGCAGAAGAAGTCTGAGATGAAGGAGCACCAACTAAAACAGGACCCTTAGAAGTAGGGTTCTCATAACGAAGAGCCACATCCATAAGCTGGGTAAAAGTGCCATGAACAAGAGAAATGAGACGACTGTAGTGCTCATGACGAGCACCAATAGTAAACTTCTCATTCTTCTTCAGAGGAGTGTCTATCAGACCAAGTCCGAACTTAGAAAGTTCGTTAAACTTCCGCTCGTACTCTGAAAAAGACATGCTTCCCTGCTTGAGGTCCATGAACTCCCAATAAAGCTGGGATTTCTCGGCTTTGGGCACCCACTTAGCAACGAAAGCCTCCCTGAGAAGTATGATAGATAAGCTTAGAAAATGCACGAAAAGATAGAAAAACAGAATTCAAAGAAACACAAGAAGATACCTGACTCCCACCAATCTTGGGCAGCCTCCTGCAACTGCCATGCGGCTAACTGACGCTTCTGGGCATCAGTAATCTCAAGACTAGTAATTATCCTCTCGATACTCCTCATCCATTGATCAGCCTTAATGATAAACTCAGAACCAGTGAACTTGGTTCCACCAAGCTGAGTAAATTCTTTGCAAAGAACAGTGAAACAGACAGGAGTTGGGGCTGGAACTGGGGCAGCACCACGACCCTGACCTCTAGCATTTCTATGATTCATCCTGAAAATTCAAGAATGAATATTAGGACAAAGGTGGAGATAAGATAAAGATAAGACAAGATAAATTCACTTGGATGAACATCCTAATTACAAAAATCTCTAACAAGGTAGATACGAAAGGAAAGAAGTTTAGAAAAATTTGCTTTTAAAACAAGAAAAATTTTATGTCAAAATAATCTTTGAAAAATCCATTAAAAATCATTTTAAAATCATTTATACTTTGAAAATACGTGCTCTCACAAAGAAAGGATTCAGAAGTTGATTTCACTCATTCTAGGATATTTCTACCTATCTCTAATGAGTTTTTACTCCGCAAGCTAAGGTTTGCCTAAAAACCAAAGCTCTGATACCAACTGTGAGAACCTATTTATTTTCCACCATTCAAATCGACAATAATCCACACATGCCAGACTTAAACAGTAGAAAATAAAAGATTGTAATAAAAATTCGGAGAAAATAAAATCAAATCACAGAATCACAGACACAGAACATCAGAATATCTCGCAGCGGAAAATAAAATACAATAGTAGTTCATGAAGCTACAATCCTAAAGTCTCAAAACCAAATACATACATCAATCTGAAAACAGATGCAACATAAAATCCCAAATACAAAGAAGTCCTCTAATACAAAGCTGACAACAGAATAATAGAGCTGAAATATAGATAACTAGATAAGCTGATAATCTCCAGCAATTCCAGACCTCTAGAGAGTGGAAATCCAAATCTGTGAATAACTCAGGTTGACCCGAGCGTAAATAAAACCCAAACACTCAAGTCAGGACATACATACTTATCTAATGTAAACCAACTCAAGTGAACTGTAGTAAAGGTACAAGTAACTTAGAAGATGCTTGGGACCGCCCATCCTCTAAGGATCCGTTAAACTATTTACTATGTAGTAATATTGCGCTATTATAATAATGTCTATCAGTAAAATAAACTTTTTTTAAAATAGCGTTAAGGAGTGACCCAATATTCCCCTTAACACAAATAATGCCAATAGTCTATACAGTACTTGCATATCTCCTGATCGGGAGACTATGAGAAGATACTGCATAGGTGCGATACAAATAGAAACTCGTAGTAAAGGCTCGATATGGTAGGTGACACGGCACACAAGGCAATGCCAGGGTAGATATACCAATTACGATACTCGGGCTGGTGGTAACGCAGCAGCCACATACGCCCACCTCGGAACACATTCCTAAATTAGAGGGTGACGACCAAACAATCACAAGTAATAGAATGGTATCGAGGAAATGCGTCCGACCAGAGGAGCTACCCCTTTTGGCCTGAGACCGCTCCTGTTTCTGCCACCTTATGCCAACTCATGGGAATCGGGTCCATGTAATATACCTCAAGAACGCCGCCACCATCCTAACTTCATTCTGGAATCTCCACCGCGTACACAGTTGTCAAAGTGGTTTTCGGTATCGATAGAGAGTATGTCCATATCCGATCCCGGTCTCTTTGCCAACTGATTGTTATTATAACCCGTGGTTATAACTTTAAAAATAACAATTTATACTTCAAAATATTTTATCCTTTCAAAACCCGATCTTTATCAAAATAAAGATTAAATCATTTCCAAACCATTTTAATATTTAAAAATATCATATCCTTTAAAATCCCTTTAAATCATTATTTTAATTCAAATACAAATATCAAACTTAATACCCTTTTAAAATTCAAAGATAACAGTCATTTATTTCAATTCAAATCATCTTTAAAATGATTCATTTCCCCATTAAATTCATTCATTTAAATCAGTTAAAAGTGAAGTTATTATTCTTTCAAGTCAAGTATTCAATTTCCAAAGTTTCAAACCATTCTGAGCTTATTTACTAAGTCAAAACCCATAATTATTAAGATTTCAGCCTTTCGCAGCATTTAGAAAAGGCTGCTATAAGTTACACTTGAAAACATCTCTAATTTAACAAAGACAGCACTTAAAAAGGGCTGTGAAAACTCAGTTTTAATTAAATTTTAGTTCAAACAGCAAAGCCAGCATTTCCAGAAATGTTGTAATAGCTCAGGTATCAAAACAAGAGTTTTAATTAATTTCAGTAAAGACAGCAGCACGCTACTGCGTTTACAGAAATGCTATAATAGACCTGGGTTAAGTTTTTAGCCTATTAGTTCAACTACAGCATTTCAGAAATGCTATAATATCTCTTTTATTAGCCTTTTAGTTCATTTTCAAAACCATAGCACTTCAGGATGCTATTAAAAGTGATTTTCAGATTTTAGTGTATTTACAGCAATTAATAAACTTCATTTTAAACCCTTTAAATATTATAAAAATCATAGTTTAACATTAAAATGTTCATTAACATATCATTTAACATATTATTTATATAAAATAAATTTTCTTATAATTAAATCCAATTTCAAGAAATTGCTTAATAAATTCAAGTGTAAAAAGTTTCCAATTCTTCACATTTTAAATAAAAAACTTAACACTTAAATTTTCTCCATTTTTCTTCATAAATAAAATTTAATTTCCATTTTTATTTATATAACTAAATTTTTATTTAACAAAATTCCAATTTTTCCACTTAAGTTATATTTTCAAAATTCAATGTAACTATTCATTTTTCCAACATTTTTAACTTATAGAAAATTCCAGATTTCTATATTTAATATTTATAAATCCAATTTAAATCAAATTTTCATATATATACAATTTTAAAATTACTGAAAAATTCCAAATTTTTTTATAAAAATAACCACGGGCCTGTATATAGTTTTCTAACCTAGGTCAAGTGATACAGATATATATCATTTCAATCCGCAATTTACAAATAAAAATCCGGGTTCTATCATTTCAAACTCGTAGTCCCAGGTCAAAATAAATAATTAAAAACCATTCAGGCCTATCATTTCAGCCCATATCGATTTTTCCCTATTGTAAAGTTCGTTCGGGTATGTATCATTTCAACCCATAGTGATTTCTAATATAACATGGAACTTGCGGTGTGATAAACAGATATAAATGAACAGTTTAACAATATACAACAGTAACAGGTGATATGACATGTAATTTACAGGTTTAACATCATACATAAATGATCACAGGCAGTAATAACATCATTTATAATTCTACACATTCAATTGTTATCACTTCACATTTGCATAAGTATATAATGTCGTGTGAGATTTACTCACCTCTAAATGCTGGAGATTGCAATACAACTGACACAACGGAATTAAGAGAAAAATGACAAGACTACGAGTTTGAGTGGAGTGTGAGATCCAATGCTATAGATCTTGTGTTACAACCCAAAACAAATCAAAAAATTTAAAATTTAATACCATTTTGAAATTGATATAACTTTGGAATAAAAGGAGATTTGAATGCAACAACTTTTGCCTTGCTTTCTCTATATTTTTGCATGGCCTAGGGGTGCATATGGTCAGGTTTTGGTGAAGACATGGCTTGGGTTTGGGCTAGCATGGCTCGGGTTTAAGGCGTAAACATGATGGTGTTTATAACATGAGAAGGTGAAGGGGTTTTAGGCAATGTAGTGTGATTTTTGCCAAAACAAAGGCTCGGCCATGGAGAATTGGGCTCGGCCTGGGGTAAAACATGATTGGTCAGTGGCTAGAGGGGTGTGTGGTGGAAAGGTCACTGAGGTGGTGGCGTCTAGGGTGGTGGCTGTGGTGGTGGTTGAAGGAGATGAGGCAAGTAGTGGTCAAACTAGCATGGCTTCAGGGGTCTAGTTGCATTTTTGTGGAGTTTTTGCACCATGGTGGGCTCGGCCATGGTCAAGGCCTAGGGTGTAGGTGGTGATGATGGCAGGGAAGAGGTGTAAGGGGTGGTGGCCGTGGGTACGAGAGAGAGGCCGATCAAACATACATTTGAAAACCAAGAAAAATCTTATAAAAAAGAGAAGAAAAGAATAAAAAGATGATGCTATTACCAATATTTTTCTCTAGCCGTGAAGAATGATGAGGAAGATGTTTTTGTGCATGAAAGATAAATGAAAATTCATGGCTAAGAAACAAAATTCATGGCCAAAACAAAACGTAAATGAGGAGTTAAAGAAAATGAAAAGTCTAAAAATGAAAAGCCATAGGAAAAGGAAGAGTCTTGTCTCTTCAATTTACCATTTCTTTTCAAAACAAATAAAACAAAATAATTTGAATAAATACATTTAAAAACCTAAACAAAGGGAAATAATATGAAAATAAATAATAAAATTTTAGGAAAATAGAAAAAGAATTAAAGAAATTGCTTAAAAATTCAAAACAGTGTTCAAAAATTACAAACAAATCATCACTAGCATTGGAAAAATATCCACTTCATTTTAAAAATATTATAGAGCAAGAATTTGAAATAAAATAATTTATTTATCATTTCTAAAATTAAATAAATAATTATTTTGGATAAAAAATAAAAAAAACTAAAGAAATTGTTTTAAAATAGCAAACAGGACCTGAAAATTACAAAAAAATTACCATTAACTCTAGAAAAATTCCTACTTCACTTTAAAAATATTTTAAAACAAAATTTTAAGTAAAATAATTTCTAAAACTTTTTTGAAGTGAAATAAATTCAACTAAAATTAATTTCAAAAATATTGGGTTGTTACATTTCTTATGCACATTCATAGCACAACACGATTTATTGTTATTTGTTTACTTTAATAATTTTTATATATCACTTTAATTATAATTCCATGACACTATACCATATATATCATATGTTCGAGTGCATTTAAAATCTACATCACAAGTTCTAAATGGTCGATTTTCTCATTCTTTTGCTAATAGTAGATAGTAGCAAGAAATTAGAAAATACTTATTTTATTCATGCATTCATCATATACCGAACATACATTTAGCCAAATACTCGGATTTGAGTTTCATTTAAATCTCCTTCAATGAAAAAGTAAACTCTCCTTTTCAAGTATGCGAATTGGAGGGTTTATGCTCCTTTAAACATCCCTTGGTGTGTTCTCATTTCTTTCTAACCAAATATGCAAAACAAATAAAATATATATGTAATTTTGGAGAGGATTTAAACAAGATCCTTATATAAAATACACACACGCACTATATCGAACATTCCTCTCATTGTGATTAGAAACATAACACACAGTTAAATGCTGAATAAAATAATGAATAGTACAATGCAAACATTTAAGCCAGCCAATGTCACGATTATAAGGAATAGTATGTTCAGTTCGTTACTTAGTAGGCTTATTTATAGCCGTCACACTAGTTCAATTAATGTAATATTAGATAGCAAATAATATATATATAGGGATATCAAGCATATTCGTTGCGTTAATTTAAGACCAGATTACATAACATATCTTTGAAGACCAAAACTTTCATATGTGATAAGCCAAAAACTTTTTTTAACTGTTTATTCATAAATTTTCTTATTTTTAAAATTATTCCTATGTTTAGAAAAAACTTACTTTTGTAGGAGTTTACTTGCAAATATTTGGAAAAAAATAAAAAAATAATTTCTTCAAATTAAAATGTAAATAAGAATGTTGGAGTTTATTTTTGAAAGAAAATATTTTGAAAGTTAAACTTCATTTTTCGGCCAATTTTGAAGAATTGAATTTTAAGGGTTAAAATGCGAAATGTAAGATACAATGTTGGAAAATGTGTTCTCACTAAGGCTTGAAAAAAAAGGATTTGGTAGTATGAAAGTTCAGAAAGGAAGAATTAAGTTGGAATTTTAGTTGTGCATTTAAACACCTTTTCATTAACATAATGATTGGCATGGGCTTTCAAGTTAATAAATATCTATTCATATTTTGTATGGTAAATTTAAATGAATTTGACAGAATGATTTATTACTATTTTCAAATTTATTTCTTGAAAATTAAATTTAAATCAATGTTTTTCTGGATTTTGACTGAAGCAAAAAAAGGAGTTTAATATTTATAAATTTTATAATTTTCAGAGCCGAAATGAAATCAAACCAATTAAAAGCCATTTCATGTACCGGCTCCACCATCTCCATCTCACTTTTTAGTCAACTCGCCATCTTTGGTTCCAAATCTTAATGTCTCTTTCTCCTTCAGTAAAAATAATATTTTTGAATTCCAATAAACTAAACCAAAATCCCTAAAAATCATATCTTGCTTCTATGTCATCTTCTTTGCCTAATAATATTATTGCACGCCAAATGGAATCGATTTTAGGCTTTCGTCATTCGAGATAGCATGAACTTGTAGTTTTTGCATTACATTTGAGCTCTCTTGTCTTCTTCTTCAACAAAGGTGATTAAAAACTTTTTTGTGAACCATGAACTGCACAGTCAATTCCATGATGTGTAGAAATAAATTTATTTGTGGAAAATTTTGGTTTTATTCCAACTATCTCTTATAGTACAAAACTTAATGCCAAATCTTCATAGTCTAACGATCCACTCATTGCCTACGATATGTGTTTAATTGAATATATATGGTGCTTGTATTATCCAAAGTCAATGCCAAAATTAGATCAGAAAGGAGAGACAGAGTCGACATGGGGCAAAATTGCTCCAAATACTCTCGTACAGGTTGACTGCTGCGACCTCATCAGTTTTCACCTAAGGTTACCAGTCGACCACACAAGTTGTGACTGGTAACTGATGGGAAGAGGCTGGAGTAATTTTGCTTGGGTCGAGCACAATAACAAAAAATAATCATAATTTAAAATTCATTAAAGTAAATGAAAAGTCGGAATTTTAAATATCGATTTTATTTCAGATATAAAGTAGATAGAAATCTCAAAATTGGAATTCTGTTTATTTAAATAACTTTCAGAATCAAAATTTTGAAACGTATAATACATTTTTTTTTTAAAAGTTGAGAAATATGAATTTTTAAATATAAATTCAAGTTTCAATTTAAGACTCATAAAGAATTTTCTAAATGGAATTTCATAATTTCAATTTAAGATTCATAAAGAATTTTCTAAATGGAATTTCATAATTTTACATTAATTTAAAACTGATTTATATTGCTGTTTTGTTCCAACTATGGGTCTAGTTGTTAAAATGCGTTATAAAATCATTAAAATTTATTCCTACATTCGAAAGTAACTTCCAAGTTTTATAGGACATTTACAAAATATGTATAGTAGTTTAATTGAATTTATTCCTCTGAAAGCTAGGGTTTTTTGGGAAAGGAAAACAAAAGAAGTAAGAAACAAAGAATAAAATGTTGAAAGGGTATTTCGTGAATTCCAAAACGATGCAGTTGATTTTATATTCATTGAATTACCATTATTAGGAGTACACACACAACCAGAACACATGCACACGCATGATGTTATGGACTTATGCATTTTAGTGAATATTTAAATATACCTTATCTTGTTGGCAGACCATTCGACGGACCTTATGTACCCTTCATGTAAAGAAACGAGGCACTTAATATATTCCTTAGGACAACGCCTCTCCATATGTTTGTATTGCCTAGTATTTATGATCTTTTTAGCCACTTCTTTGTTTTCAAGCTAGGGAATAGAATCTAGGTCAGCGGTTAAATTACATAGTTTCCAACTAGAGCTATAAATTTGAACTTTTTGCGGCAAAGATGTTTGAATTTCTTTCTTATTTTATGATTTAGAAGCTTTTCTGGATTAGGCTTCACTTTATGCATTAGCCTTATTAAGAAATTCTGAGCAAGCACCAAATAGTAGCAATTCATTGCGTATTAATCTTCATCATCCCTTTTGTTTTTCTCTACATTTTCTTCTTGCATAGGAGATTGTGTTGTATCACCGTCAAATTTATTTTCTTATTTAGTATTGTATCCATGGCCATTACTTTAGCTTCAATAGAATTTTGTGCATCTAGTCGATCAATTTTGTTCTATTTCATCCGATCAGTTAGGTTTTATATTATCGTTATGTTCCTACTCAGAGATTTTATCTCCAGTTGCATTATTTTTCATTATCATTCTTATGTTATCTTATTTACCTCCTATATTCTTATTTTCATCTTCTAATTTTGACACTCTGGCTTCTTTAATTATCTATTTATTACTTTTTACCGTCACACCATCTTTAGGCATCCTATATGGATTACTATGTATTCCAATGTTTAAAGTATCAACTAATTCTTGTCTACTTCCCTCATGCTCTTAGTAAAAGTATTTACTAGAGATGTTGCTTCAGTGTAATTTGAAACAGTATATGTACCACATTATTACCATCCATAGGTATACCTACATTGCTATCTTGTAACTGTATAGCACCTTTCTCAGTTATTTCTTGTTTCTATTCTATTTTAGAACTATCTTTAGGGACAACAATAGGAACTACAGTTGATGATATCATCATCCATACTACAAGTCTCCAACCAAGTGAAGACCACCAAGAGTCTATTCGTTAGTTTTTTTCCAAATAGTCTACTGTGGGTATGCAATAACCCTTATTCAGTGTAATATCTAAATTACTAATCCACAAATAGACAATTCATATAGTCCTTGAATCATTATTTCTTCCTAAAGGATCAAAGTACTCTGTTAGTATGCTAAAATAGAGAATATCCCTTAGCATGAACAAAAATAATGATAGTGATAAGATATAGAACTTATAATCTTATCATACCATACAGGAATGGTAGGAAACTAGAGAGGCAGTAAGAAAAAATACATGTGTTAATATGTAGAATGAAGTGCAAACTCATTCATAATTATGGTTGTTTTGCCTCCAATTGTATGGTGAATTCGAGTGTACCAAGTATTGTTGTTGACTATCGTAAACTATTGCTTATTTAACTATGTTCAACCTGGATTAGTTTAGACAATATCATTTAGCTAAATGTGCATATCACATTAGTTTCAACATGAGAGACTCAGTAGTTGCATTTTTATTTTATTATTTTAATACCGAGTCTGTTGTAAGGAATATTGATGTCTTCGGAAGATCATTGTGCATAAGATATGCCAATGACAAAATTTATTTCGCATGTTTGTATGTATCATGTTTAAGTACTAAATCAATCAAATTCATCGATTTACTAGTTATTTATTTCTACTAATTTCATAAAGAATGGCACTCCATCCATGTAATTAAACTAGGACTTTTTTAATATCAAATTGAATTAAAGAAGGGACTTGGAGGCCTCACTCCTTTAATGGCTGTTTGGTTTCTCATAGCAGCATTTTCTTCCAACCTATTCATAACATACCAAAATATTCGCTGATTATTTTTAGCTTTTAAATTATTTGAATTATTTGGTATGCAAAAACTCCGTTTTACCTTCAGAAATAAATAAATAAATGACTTGATCAATTAAACGCAAGCCAAGCATTTGCAACAATAACGATCAACAATCCAACAATCTACAAATAAAAGTAAAATGTTTGTAATTTAAATTAAAATATGATCCTATTCTTATGCTTTAACTTTGGTTTGTTATCTATAAGGAAGTCACCATCTACTTAGATAGGCTGTATCAATTAAGGATCCATCAAAAATAGATGGGCCCACATTGTTGTCAAATTTGCTTGGAACTATTTATTTTAAAATTTATCAATTACCAAATTAATTTGCCTATAACACTACAAACAGATTTTCATAGGCCTTGTTTGCTAAGATAATCTCTTTGGTGAAAATATATCATTGTTCTACTACTTAATATGATATTTTATTGTCAATTTTTCTTTTGGTTTTTTAGATTTTTTAACTAAGCTAAGCATTTTAGTTGTGGTATGATACACCCTCATGGTTTGAGTAATTTATGAAACAATAAGCACTATTTTCGAGCCAAGTAATAAATTAAGAGGTTTGATACTCATTTACTTCCTAAATATAACAACTCCATTAGATGTTACTTAAAAGTCATTTATTTTGTGGATAAACCTTACAGTTACATTTAGTGTCGGCTAAGGGAAACTTTGCTATATTACCAGATATAACACACCCCTATATGGATTTACACATATTATGTAATTAAAAAGTCAAAATATATACAAATTGTCAAAACAAGTAATTAAATTTTCTTTTTTTCCACACTTAACATAAATCGGCTACTAAGGAGAAAATGACAATCTCTACGCTTAAAATTAACTCCAAGAAATCAAAACAATATAAACAACACAACGAACCAAATAATTAATCTACTTAGTTACTTAGCTTGGCATACACTTTTCCATTTAACTAGTCCAAATATTATTATATTGTTCTGTAACAACCCTGGTTTGGAGATTGCCATAATTATTAAATTATAATGAGAATTATAAATTAATAATGGAGAAAGTAAATTGATAAGGAGAAAATGATGTGAAATGTTGTTTAATTGAAATAAACAATATTGTATGAATAACTTTTGGGTGAATGTAATAAAATGACATTTATTTCAATTTTTAATGGTTGAAATAAATTTAAGATGGTGAAAAATAAATTTAACTACTTATTTGAGAATTTGGGTGGATAAATATCAATTGTTAGTATTTATTATGGTTAATAAAAGGATGTGGGTGATGTATACCAATAATCACCTTTTAATGTTTAATAATAAAAGTAAAAGAAGAGATAATTGTGAATGTGCCTAAACAAGATGAACATGTATGTGAAATAAAGTATTTATTTTATTTCATGAATTCGAATGTAGTTAGTGGCAACATTTGATTAAATTGAATAATTTAAACAATATTGTGTTTATTGCCAATATTGTCATTTTATTTAATTAAATATATATATATATGTGAGAATGAGTAATAAAATAATTAATCATGATAAATATGATTAAAAATGTGACAAATAATCTAATAATGTCTAAATATGTATTTGTTTTGTTTTGGGTGCATAACATCTTTTTATTCAATCAATTGTATTAAATTTGCAATTTATTTTTGCAATTATGGGAAAATTGGTCAAATTGAGTAATAAATGGAAACTTAATAACAAAATTATTGAAACTTATGCTTTGATAATTTTATTAAAAACTAGATGACATAACGAATTCAACGCATCCAAAATCATTAAAAACGGATTGAAAATGTAGAAGTTATGAAGATTTAAACATTTGTATAAGTGTAAATAAACTTAAACAAATTTTTGGTCAAGTAAAATTAATATGGGCTATTAGGGTTAAGCCCAAACCCAATATCCACTAGAGAAACTTAGCCAGGAAAAAAGTACGTACGTTCTTCTTCTCCTCAAAACTTCTGAAACTTTAAAAAAAAAAAAATTGACTCTCTTCTCAAACCCTAGCCCTAATTAACAAATTCTTTGCTAAATCAATAGAATTTTGGGTCTAATTCAACAAGAAGGTAATCTCCATCCTTCGCTATCTGGAATTTGAGGAGAAATTCATATTAGTTTACTGTATTTCTTGTTTTGTAATTTTTTCTTCTTTGCATGCCTCTTTTCCTAGGTTCTGCAGGTGCTAGAGCTCCGCTACCTGGTTAAAGACCTCATCTTTGCTCCAAATTTTGCTTCATAATCTCCTCTTTTCGCTGCCAAAGGTAAGTTAAAAGCTTATGCAAACTGAATTGGTTATCTATCAAAAATGAAAATAAAATCTGAGGCTATAATGTTGGTTTATGCATAGAATTTTGCTCTTAGTGTTTGTTGTCTTGCTGAAAATGGTGCAACCTTGTTGCCCATATCTTGTTCATCCTGCTTCGGATTGCGGTCAAATTTTTTCAGCTTGTATTACATTTGATAAGGTTCATTGCTGCAGATTTTCATTGAGTTTTGAGTCCGTTTGGATCTTTTTTTTTTGCTGTCAAATGCGAAAATCCGAGAGGAAATATGCACAGAAAATTTTATTTTCTGAATAGTATTTTTGGCATAACTTTTGCAATTCAAATCGGAATTTCAAAATCTTATATGTTCTGGAATCCTTGTTAAATATTCCACAACTTTCATTTGGTGAGTTTTCAGTAATTTTGATGTTTTCTATGCAAAAATTGACAATGTTTGTCACTGTCCCGAAAATGTATCAGTCCAGGCTTAACTTTTAACTTTTAGTAATTTTGGCATAACTTTTGTGTTTCAAATAGTAATTTTAAAATCTTGGATGTTCTGGAATCCTTTTGAAATATTCCATAACTTTTATGTTTTATGTTTTGAATAATTTTGAAGTCTACATAGACAAAAATTGATATTTTCTTTGCTGTCCTGTGTTAATAACCAGTGCACAATTTTTTTCTATGTAGTATTTCGATCATAACTTTCACGTTACTGATCGGAATCTTGAAATTCAAGATGTTTTGGAATCCCCAGGAAATATGAAACAACTTTTATATTTTAAGTTTTATAAGATTTTGTTGTTTACATGGTGAAAAAATTGATGTTTTTACTGTTGGTCTGTCATTGACAGCCACAATATTTATATATTTGTCCGATTTCGACAATTTCATTTGCATTCTTTTGCAAATTTTTATATATGAAATTTGATACAAATATTTGATTATTATGTCCAGCAATGGACTAGTCAAGTTAGGATAAGATTTGGATTTAAATTTAATTCAAATTCGATTTAAATTTGAATATCGATTTATACTGATTAAATTGCAAATTGTTGTCTTTTGAGTTTTAAAAATCCGAATAAATTGCATAAAATCTTATAAAATAATGGTTTGTATAATAAATGTTTTTACACATTTTTAAAGGTTTTTAAACAATTATTCTTTATTTTCTAGGCTTTCAAAATCATTAAAATTCTTTTAAATGATGAGTTTTCTCTCAAAATCCTTTAGATAAATTTCTAGAAATTGGTTTAAAATCCCATTTTCTCTAGTAAAATATATTATTATTAATTTCATTAATTTTAAT
Organism: Allium cepa; assembly: GCA_030765085.1. Lineage (NCBI taxonomy): Eukaryota > Viridiplantae > Streptophyta > Magnoliopsida > Asparagales > Amaryllidaceae > Allium > Allium cepa. The sequence goes on from CM060937.1 coordinate 10,767,136, forward strand.
TATTTTGATTCTTTTTCGGACGTATGAGAAAGTAAATTAAAGGATTTAGTAAAATTACGAGGTATGAGACTCGTGAATTTACTTTATCGGTTAATTTCGGACTTGTACGATCGAAACGACTTTTGGGACTTGTTTGATTTCCTCTTTGATGACAACCACTTCGTGGAATGTTTTTGATGTATTTAAATCCTAATTGGGGCATTATTCCATATCAATTTATTTGGTATATATATATATAGTCCGAGAACCCCTAAATAGGAGTATATTCGATGATGGGCTATATTGATAGAGATGCTCTTGCCAATGATATGAGGCAAATATTTCGATGGAATTTGATGTGATTGATGAATTTATGGTATTTCTTACTTGTCGATGAGATAAGACAAGTTTGGCATTTCATACCATTCGCCGATGACATGAGGCGATTTTTTTTATGATGATTTAGATGATTTTCATAGTGTGGCATCGACTAGCGGCTAGAAAACCGCTAAGTGAGAACGTGTGGTATGTGACGTATGTTACCACTTTTCGGGTTACTATCCGAGAGTTTCTGACACATTCTAAAAGGACTACCAGTACTTTGAGTCCCGATCGGGCCAAGCAATGTTTGGCTCGATCACTGTGATGGCGGGGGCTCAGCGGACACCGATTGGAGTGAAGACTCCAATCACTATGATGGCGGGTGTTCGGGATGGATATAGATGACGTCATAGACCGAAACAATTCGATGTGAGGATTTCGGTCAATAGATGGATATGGTACCATAATGATGGAAGTACTGGTAAGTAGCACGTGCAGCATTGCTTCGGCATGCGGGATCTGGCCAATCCGTGGTTTCTTTTGATGATTCATGATGATTTTAATTTTGCCACCTTTTTATGTGTTTTCTATAGCTTTATAGATATGATAAAGGCATATATGATTTCTTGGTGGATTTTGGTAATTTCGAATTTATGAATTGATACTTGGGATTTTACATGATTTTGGAAGGATGATTATTTGATGAATGATTGTTAGGAGTTCCCTTTCACCTTGTCGTATTTTTTTTTCTAACGATAAGATTCAGTTTTCCTGACCCGTGTGTTTGTCACTCGGGTCAGACCGAGTTGCAGGTTAGGTCGGATATCTATCTTTTGTGCTGGGACCCATTTTGCTTTTTAAGGGGCTCATGACTATGGACTCGGCTACATCTTTCGTGTGTGTCTTTTATGTCAGCTTATTGTACATATTCTTTTATGGGGACGGAGATGTATGTATATAGTGTGGTTACACGCCACTATGATGTAGGGTATTACATTTGATGTTCGGCTGTATTAGTATATATATCTGTGGCTCCTGTTCTGTGATGTGATTGTTATATTTATTGCATTTTGTTTCTGAATAGATCCTACAGCCGTGTAGTATCGTATTTGTTAAACATTGAGTATGTCGATCACTTGAGATACACGAAAAAAAAATATGGTAAAAATCGACGTACTTAGTCTTTAGCTAATGCATTACTATTCGGTCGCCCTTAACCAGCCCTATTCTCAGCATTAGTAGACGGAATAACTCATTAATTCTCTTTACTAATGTGGGTCTCGGGGTGGGGTGTCACAGCTTGGTATCAGAGCGAGGATTCAGAACAAAATGAAATAAACGCAGAACAGTGAACACGATGAACCGTACATCAAGTACAATACCCTTGTACATCTTATCCCTTAATCGTGGCCAGCCTTGTTATACCCCTATCCTTTTCAATTCCTTTGGGGTAGATAGAAAGGAATATGTCATGGAATGTTAATTGTTATTCCGTAGTATTCCATAATTACTGCATTTCAATTGCTTTATATATATATATACCCAGTGAATGATCTTCTCTCATTTTTTTATCTTTCAGCTATGTCTGGAAGAGGTAGAGCTCGCCCTTCGACATCGGGACCGTCCAGTGGTTCACGACCCGAAGGTGTTTATATGACTACTGACCAGATTCGAGAGCTTCTTGGGAGTACCCAACCTCCTGCTCCTATTCCATCTTCATCTCCTCGCAAGTCTGTATTTGCAAGACTATGCAGTGACTTTACTAATCTTGGAGGCAAGCCATTCAAAGGCTCCGAGTCGGTTCTTGAGGTGCAAGCCTGGCTTCGCACTTGTGAGCGTGTATTCTTACGTATGGAGCTTTCAGATCATCATCGAGTTCTTGTGGCATCTAGTATGCTACAAGAGCGTGCTTTAGATTGATATGAGCTTCTTATCGCTGAGGTGGATGAGACTAACCTCACATGGCAGCAATTCTGAGACAGATTTGAGCATAAGTTCGTACCCGAGTCGGAAAAGGCTCTTCTTACTCGCCGCTTCATCGAGTTGAAGCAGGGAAACTCTTCAGTTTCAGACTATGTTTCTTCCTTTGAGCCCCTCTCTAAGTGTGGGTTGGAGTTCATTAGTACCCCATACAAGAAAAATCTTAAGTTCGTATCTGGACTTAAGAAATATTTGAAGAAGTCTTTAATGCTCCAACTCAAGCTTTCTTTTGAAGAGTTAGTTGATGCCGCTCTCCATCTCGAGACAGTTGAGAATGAGAAAGATAGTGATGGCGAGGGTGGTGTTCAGGCTAATCCAAAGAAGAAGAAGTTTCCCTTCCGTTAGCCTAAGTTCTTTCCTTCCAAGAAAAAGAAGCAAGTTGGATCTTCTACTCAATCTCAAGCCACTCCTCAAGCTAAGCCTTTTGCTTGCTACAATTGTGGATCTCCTAACCATCCAGTCCGAGAATGTCCTAAGCCCAAGAGATGTAACCACTGCAAAGCTGAAGGACATTTGGTTGCTGCTTGTCCTAAGAAGAATATAGGTTCTCGTCCGGGGAATCTCAATGTAGCAGCTTCTAGTGATGCGACTAAGTTGAAAGGTATATTTTCTCCCATCTTAGAGGGTTCCATTGTTTTCCATGATCAATCGATTAGAGTGCTCTTCGATACGGGTGCGTCACACTCATTCGTATCGAAGGAACTCGTTGATGCCTGTTCTTTGGATGTTTCTTGCTTGCTTACTTCTTTGAGGATTGCGAATCCCATCGGGGGTTCCGCAACCCTTAGCTTATATTGCGATAATGTTGAGATTCTTCTTTATGGGTTCTCTTTCCGTGTGAATCTGCACGTGATTCCTTCACTTGGTTTTGATATGATATTTGGTATGGACTGGCTAGTTCGATACGATGCCAAGATTCTTTGTTCTGATAGAGTCATTTATCTCCGCCATCCAGACTCTCCTTCGCAGTTATCTCTTATGCTTCGGGATACCGATTGTGATTCCGTAGCATCCTTTTATGCTCTTGATTCTCGAGACGATGAGGATGATGTGTCTCGAATTCCGATCGTTTGTGGCTTCGCTGATATTTTTGAGCCTGTTTCGGGATTGCCAACCAAGCGGGCCATAGAGTTTCGTATTGACCTCATCCCTGGTGCGCAACCAGTTAGTCGTCCTCCCACGAGGATGTCCACTAAGGAGAATGAGGAACTTAAGAAGCAACTCCTCGAGCTCGAAGCTAAGCACTTCATTCGATCTAGCTCTTCACCGTGGGGTGCCGTGGTAGTATTCGTGAAGAAGTCCGACGGGACTCTTAGGCTTTGCGTCGACTATCGCAAGCTTAACGAGTTAACCATCAAGAATCGTTACCCTTTACCAAGGATCGACGACATGTTCGATCAGTTAAGTGGTGCTAAGGTCTTTTCACAGTTAGACCTTGCCACTGGTTTTCATCAGCTCCGAGTTGCGGAAGATAGTGTTCCTCTCACCGCATTCCGCACTCGCTATGGTTCTTATGAGTGGCTCATCATGCCGTTCGGATTGACGAATGCACCTGCCTACTTTGTCGATCTTATGAATCGGGTATTCTGGGAATATCTCGATAAATTTATGCTTGTATTCATCGATGATATCTTAGTATATTCCAAGTCCGAGGAGGACCATGCTCGACATCTTAGAATTGTTTTGAGTACTCTCCGAAAGAATCAACTCAAAGAAAAACTTTCTAAGTGTCACTTTTGGGAAAAGCAAGTGAAGTTCTTAGGCCATGTTGTATCTTCAGAAGGTATTTCCGTTGATCCTTCTAAGATCGAAGCTATTCAGAATTGGAAGAGGCCTGAGAATGTTCATGAGATTCGTAGCATTCTGGGTTTAGCGGGTTATTATCGCCTTTTCATTAAGGATTTCTCTCGCATCGTGCTTCCTCTTACAAACCTCACTAGGAAGGGTGTTCATTTTATCTGGTCTGACAAGTGTGAGGCTGCCTTCCAGCGATTGAAGGAGCTTCTCACACATGCTCCTGTGCTTGTGGTTCCTGAAGGGAACCAAGATCTCATTGTTTATACTGATGAAAGCCACAGTGGGTTTGGTGCGGTTCTTATGCAGAAGGATCGGGTTGTTGCCTATGCTACAAGGCAATTACGTCCGAACGAGGTTCGATACGCGACCCATGATTTAGAGCTTGCAGCCATCGTCTTCGCCTTGAAGATATGGCGTCATTATCTCCTTGGTAAGCATTTCGTCTTTTATACCGATCATAAGTCTCTCAAGTACCTCTTTTCGCAGAAGGAATTGAATATGAGGCAACAATGATGGTTAGAGTTCCTCGCCTCATATGATTTCGATATCGACTATACCCCAGGGAAGGGTAATCGTGTAGCTGATGCGCTTCGCCGCAAGCATTCGGCAGTTGTTTCCATGATGTTAGCCGAATGGGATGTTCTTGAGACCTTATCCAGCTTCGACATTTGTGATCGAGCACCGTCATCTGATTCACCGGTCTTATTATTCAGTATGGTGGCTCGACCTTCTCTTCTTGATCGTATCTCTGAGGCCCAGAGACGTGATGCTTATATTATGCGCCTCATTCAGTCTTGCTCATCTGAGTCCCGTAATGAGGTGTTGCGGGATTATTCGATTGATTCTCATGGTTGCCTTCGTTTGAGGAACCGTATAGTTGTTCCATCTGATTCAGCACTTAGGCGTGACATACTTGATGATTGTCATCGCTCTATGTATACCATCCATCCGGGTAGCAGTAAGATGTACGCGGATATGCATCGCCTTTACTATTGGGAAGGCATGAAGTGTGATATTACAAGTTATGTAAGCAATTGCATGACCTGTCAGCTTGTTAAGGCCGAGCATCAACGGCCATCCGGTCTTCTTCAGCCTCTTTAGGTTCCACAATGGAAGTGGGACCAAGTATCGATGGACTTCGTTGACGGCCTACCTCGTTCGAGGTCGGGTCATTCTAGCATTTGGGTTATTGTGGATCGTCTTACTAAATCCGCCCATTTTATCCCTATTAATTCTAATAGGAATGCTCCTCTCTTGGCTAAGCTCTACATTAAAGAAGTCGTGCGATTACATGGTGTTCCTTCTTCGATTGTATGTGATCGTGATCCCTTGTTCACAAGTCATTTCTGGACCAGTTTTCAGCAAGCTTTGGGTACAAAGCTTAATCTTTCTACAGCTTATCATCCTCAGTCTGAAGGACAGACTGAGAGGGTGAATCGCATTCTTGAAGATCTTCTCCGTGCATGCATTCTTGATTTTAGTGGTTCATGGGAAGATCATCTTCCATTAGTAGAGTTATCCTATAATAATAGCTTCCAATCCAGTATCGGTATGGCTCCATTCGACGCACTATATGGAAGACCATGCCGTTCTCCTTCTTGTTGGTTAGAATCTGGAGAGAGGCTTATACTCGGCCCTGATTCGATTCGTGATTCTTCGGAGAAGATATCTCTTATTAGACAGAGAATGAAAGAGGCACAGAGTCGCCAGAAATCCTACGCGGACAACCGTAGGAAGCCTCTTTAATTCTCCGTGGGTGATCTTGTTTATATCCGTGTATCTCCAATGAAGGGAGTAATGCGCTTTAGCTCCACAGGGAAATTGGCTCCTCGTTTTATAGGACCATTTTCGATTACTGAGCGCATCGGTCCAGTTGCTTATCGAGTGACTCTTCCGTCTCATTTATCTGGTATTCACAACGTCTTCCACGTCTCTCAGCTTCGGAAGTGCATTCGAGACTCTAATTACGTTATTGATCCATCCGAACAGCTTAAGCTTGAGATCTCAACGAGTCTATCTACTGTTCAGCAGCCTATTCGCGTGCTTGATTCGGAGGTGAGACGCCTTCGAAGCAAGAATGTACCTCTTGTAAAGATTCAATGGACAGAAAACCCCAATGATTGTACTTGGGAAACCAGAGAATCTATCGAGCGATCTTTTCCTGGCTTTTTTTCTTCTTCCACTAACGGTGAGTATTTATTATCTCAAGCTATTTCTTGTTCCTTTTAGTTGAATCTTCATAAGTGTTACGGATTTTCCTTAAGAATTGCGTGGACGCAATTTATTTAAGGGGGGAAGTCTGTAACAACCCTGGTTTGGAGATTGCCATAATTATTAAATTATAATGAGAATTATAAATTAATAATGGAGAAAATAAATTGATAAGGAGAAAATGATGTGAAATGTTGTTAATTGAAATAAACAATATTGTATGAATAACTTTTGGGTGAATGTAATAAAATGACATTTATTTCAATTTTTAATGGTTGAAATAAATTTAAGATGGTGAAAAATAAGTTTAACTACTTATTTGAGAATTTGGGTGGATAAATATCAATTGTTAGTATTTATTATGGTTAATAAAAGGATGTGGGTGATGTATACCAATAATCACCTTTTAATGTTTAATAATAAAAGTAAAAGAAGAGATAATAGTGAATGTGCCTAAACAAGATGAACATGTATGTGAAATAAAGTATTTATTTTATTTCATGAATTCGAATGTAGTTAGTGGCAACATTTGATTAAATTGAATAATTTAAACAATATTGTGTTTGTTGCCAATATTGTCATTCTATTTAATTAAATATATATATGTGAGAATGAGTAATAAAATAATTAATCATGATAAATATGATTAAAAATGTGAGAAATAATCTAATAATGTCTAAATATGTATTTATTTTGTTTTGGGTGCATAACATCTTTTTATTCAATCAATTGTATTAAATTTGCAATTTATTTTTGCAATTATGGGAAAATTGGTCAAATTGAGTAATAAATGAAAACTTAATAACAAAATTGTTGAAACTTATGTTTTGATAATTTTATTAAAAACTAGATGACATAACGAATTCAACGCATCCAAAATCATTAAAAACGGATTGAAAATGTAGAAGTTATGAAGATTTAAACATTTGTATAAGTGTAAATAAACTAAACAAATTTTTGGTCAAGTAAAATTAATATGGGCTATTAGGGTTAAGCCCAAACTCAATATCCACTAGAGAAACTTAGCCAGGAAAGAAGTACGTACGTTCTTTTTCTCTTCAAAACTTCTGAAACTTAAAAAAAAAAAACGGCTGTCTTCTCAAACCCTAGCCCTAATTAAAAAATTCTTTGCTAAATCAATAGAATTTTGGGTCTAATTCAACAAGAAGGTAATCTCCATCCTTCGCTATCTGGAATTTGAGGAGAAATTCATATTAGTTTACTGTATTTCTTGTTTTGTAATTTTTTCTTCTTTGCATGCCTCTTTTCCTAGGTTCTGCAGGTGCTAGAGCTCCGCTATCTTGTTAAAGACCTCATCTTTGCTCCAATTTTTGCTTCATAATCTCCTCTTTTCTCTGCCAAAGGTAAGTTAAAAGCTTATGCAAACTGAATTGGTTATCTATCAAAAATGAAAATAAAATCTGAGGCTATAATGTTGGTTTATGCATAGAATTTTGCTCTTAGTGTTTGTTGTCTTGCTGAAAATGGTGCAACCTTGTTGCCCATATCTTGTTCATCCTGCCTCGGATTGCGGTCAAATTTTTTCAGTTTGTATTACATTTGATAAGGTTCATTGCTGCAGATTTTCATTGAGTTTTGAGTCCGTTTGGACCTTTTTTTTTGCTGTCAAATGCGAAAATCCGAGAGGAAATATGCACAGAAAATTTTATTCGCTGAATAGTATTTTTGGCATAACTTTTGAAATTCAAATCGGAATTTCAAAATCTTGGATGTTGTGCAATCCTTATGAAATATTCCACAACTTTCATTTGTTGAGTTTTCAGTAATTTTGATGTTTGCTGTGCGAAAATTGACAATGTTTGTCACTGTCCCGAAAATGTATCAGTCCAGGCTTAACTTTTAACTTTTAGTAATTTTGGCATAACTTTTGTGTTTCAAATTGGAATTTTAAAATCTTGGATGTTCTGAAATCCTTGTGAAATATTCCATAACTTTCATGTTTTATGTTTTGAATAATTTTGAAGTCTACATAGACAAAAATTGATTTTTTCGTTGCTGGCCCGTGTTAATAACCAGTGCACAATTTTTTTCTATGCAGTATTTCGATCATAACTTTCACGTTACTGATCGGAATCTTGAAATTCAAGATGTTCTGGAATCCCCAGGAAATATGAAACAACTTTTATGTTTTATGTTTTATAAGATTTTGTTGTTTACATGGTGAAAAAATTGATGTTTTTACTGTTGATCTGTCATTGACAGCCACAATATTTATATATTTGTCCGATTTCGACAATTTCATTTGCATTCTTTGGCAAATTTTTATATATGAAATTTGATGCTAATATTTGATTATTATGTCCAGCAATGGACTAGTCAAGTTAGGATAAGATTTGGATTTAAATTTAATTCAAATTCGATTTAAATTTGAATATCGATTTATACCGATTAAATTGCAAAGTGTTGTCTTTTGAGTTTTAAAAATCCGAATAAATTGCATAAAATCTTCTAAAATCATGGTTTGTATAAAAAATGTTTTTACACATTTTTAAAGGTTTTTAAACAATTATTCTTTATTTTCTAGGCTTTCAAAATCATTAAAATTCTTTTAAATGATGAGTTTTCTCTCAAAATCCTTTAGATAAATTTCTAGAAATTGGTTTATAATCCCATTTTCTCTAGTAAAATATATTATTATTAATTTTATTAATTTTAATTACTTTGATTCTTTTTCGGACGTATGAGAAAGTAAATTAAAGGATTTAGTAAAATTACGAGGTATGAGACTCGTGAATTTACTTTATCGGTTAATTTCGGACTTGTACGATCGAAACGACTTTTGGGAATTGTTTGAATTCCTCTTTGATGACAACCACTTCGTGGAATGTTTTTGATGTATTTAAATCCTAATTGGGGCATTATTCCATATCAATTTATTTTGTATATATATATATATATATATATAGTCCGAGAACCCCTAAATAGGAGTATATTCGATGATGGGCTATATTGATAGAGATGCTCTTGCCAATGATATGAGGCAAATATTTCGATGGAATTTGATGTGATTGATGAATTTATGGTATTTCTTACTTGTCGATGAGATAAGACAAGTTTGGCATTTCATACCATTCGCCGATGACATGAGGCAATTTTTTTTATGATGATTTAGATGATTTTCATAGTGTGGCATCGACTAGCGGCTAAAAAACCGCTAAGTGAGAACGTGCGGTATGGGACGTATGTTACCACTTTTCGGGTTACTATCCGAGAGTTTCTGACACATTCTAAAAGGACTACCAGTACTTTGAGTCCCGATCGGGCCAAGCAATGTTTGGCTCGATCACTGTGATGGCGGGGGCTCAGCGGACACCGATTGGAGTGAAGACTCCAATCACTATGATGGCGGGTGTTCGGGATGGATATAGATGACGTCATAGACCGAAACAATTCGATGTGAGGATTTCGGTCAATAGATGGATATGGTACCATAATGATGGAAGTACTGGTAAGTAGCACGTGCAGCATTGCTTCGGCATGCGGGATCTGGCCAATCCGTGGTTTCTTTTGATGATTCATGATGATTTCAATTTTGCCACCTTTTTATGTGTTTTCTATAGCTTAATAGATATGAGAAAGGCATATATGATTTCTTGGTGGATTTTGGTAATTTCGAATTTATGAATTGATACTTGGGATTTTATATGATTTTGGAAGGATGATTATTTAATGAATGATTGTTAGGAGTTCCCTTTCACCTTGTCGTATTTTTTTTTCTAACGATAAGATTCAGTTTGCCTGACCCGTGTGTTTGTCACTTGGGTCAGACCGAGTTGCAGGTTAGGTCGGATATCTATCTTTTGTGCTGGGACCCATTTTGCTTTTTGAGGGGCTCATGACTATGGACTCGGCTACATCTTTCGTGTGTGTCTTTTGTGTCAGCTTATTGTACATATTCTTTTATGGGGACGGAGATGTATGTATATTGTGTGGTTACACGCCACTATGATGTAGGGTACTACATTTGATGTTCGGCTGTTTTAGTATATATATATCTGTGGCTGCTGTTCTGTGATGTGATTGTTATATTTATTGCATTTTGTTTCTGAATAGATCCTACAGCCGTGTAGTATCGTATTAGTTAAACATTGAGTATGTCGATCACTTGAGATACACGAAAAAAAAATATGGTAAAAATCGACGTACTTAGTCTTTAGCTAATACATTACTATTCGGTCGCCCTTAACCAGCCCTATTCTCTGCATTAGTAGACGGAATAACTCATCAATTCTCTTTACTAATGTGGGTCTCGGGGTGGGGTGTCACATGTTCTTAAATGTAGAAAAAAACCTGCTAGTCTTATTATAAAAATTAAAATAGAAAAGTTAAACAAAGGAGTTGATGGAGTAAAAAAATTACATACTACTCAACTATTGATTTGGTGGTAGATGGAATGAATCGGAGATGGGATCGAGATATGGTAAAGATTGTAGCTGGAGTGAATTGAAAATCAATAGATTGGTTTTCAGAATAAACTGAAATAACATGGGATTTAGGGTAAATGAAATTTGGTCGAATCTGAAGGGAGTGGGAATTTTTTATTTTTAGTGACCTTTATTTTATCTTTAACAAATATATATAACGGACTATTTTTTATACACGTTCACAGCACTACATGATTCATTGTTATTTCTTTACAATTTTTATGTATCACTTTATTTATAATTCCATGACACTATACCATATATATCACTTTAATTGGTTGTTGTAGTGTGAGAGAATATTTGTTGATTTTGATTTAGATGATGAGAAGAGGAGGAGGCTGAGCTCTAGGCAGTTGCAAGGGCCAGCGCTTCATTGGTGGAATATTGTTACTGTAGGAGTTTCGGAGGAAGAATTTACTTAGGCTGATTTCAGAAGGAGATTTGAGCAAAGGTTTTTGTCTGAGGTTGCCATGTCGGCATTACGGAGAAAGTTTACGGATTTAGTGCAGGGAGAGATATCAGTAATTGAATATGGTACTAAGTTTAATGAGTTGTCCCAATATGGGTATGCTACTATAGATACCGTCATCAAGAAAAATGAGAAGTTTATTAGGGGATTGAGGCCTGATATTGCTAAGGCGACCGTATCACATCTCTGTGATCCCAGTAATGTGGTTGTGGATATGGATATCCACCATGAGGAGATTCTTGCTATTTGTTCTAGAGAGAAGCCAGTTGAAACCCAGGATTCATAGGGAAAGAAGAAAAAGTTCTTTAAGAAGAAGGGAGCCCTGACGGGAGATGCTGCCAAGAAGGCATATGCTGATTTAGTCTATTTAAATTGTGACAAGAAGGCTCATTATGCACATAATTGCCGGTCAGGAAAGGGTAAGAAGTCTATAGATAAGAAAAGTGTGAAGTGGTTCAACTTGATCAAGTTGGGCATTACAAGAACCAATGTCCGGAACCAGCTATGGTGGACAAAGGGGAAAGTCTTTGCTATTGGACCATTGTCAGCTAGGTCAAATGCAGTTGATAAAGGGAAGAATGTGGTGGAAGGTACAATTTTGATTCAGAGTATACCTATTAGGGTAGTTGATATCGGTGCATCACCCTCATTTATATCTTAATGTTTGGCTAATAGGTTAAGCTTCGAACCCACTTGACTAATTACTTCATTAAGGGTTGCGAATCCAATACGAGAGTATGAAACTCTAGGGTAGAGAGGTGACCAGTTAGAACTTGATTTGTTAGGTCATAAGTTTGCATGTAGTTTGTATGTTTTTGATTTTGTAGATCTCGGGATAATTTTGAGAATGGATTAGTTGGGTGTGTCCGAAGCTAGGATATTTTGTCAGGATAGGGAGATATCACTAAGACACCTTGGTTGTCATAACCGAATCATATTATAAGTGGATAATTCTGACCGGAGTGTTTGTGCTATGTAAATGGGAGAAGAGTTAAGTCAAGTTCGAGTAGTAAGAGAGTTTGCAGACATCTTTAAGCCGATTAAAGGATTACCATCGAACGAGCTGTTGAATTTCGAATAGATCTTTTGCCAGGAGCAGAACTTGTGAGTAGACCACCTAGCAAGATGACACCAACTGAGATGAAGGAATTGAAGGTACAACTAGTGGATTTTTGAAGGATGAAATTTTATTAGACCAAGTAGTTCGCCTTGTCGAGCAGTCGCGGTGTTCGTGAATAAACTATATGGGTCATTGAGTATGTGCATTGACTATCGTAAGTTGAATGAGAGGATGATTAAGAATAAGTATCCATTGCTATGAATAGATTATCTATTTGATCGGCTGTGTGGAGCCAGCGTGTTTTCCCAATAGGATTTGGTGATAGGTTTCCATTAGTTAAGAGTGGCAGAGGAAAGTATTCCTTTAACTGCATTTCTGACTAGGTATGGTTCGTATGAATGGTTAGTGATGCCATTCAGGTTAACTAATGCACCTTCTTCCTTTGTTGATTTGATGAACCTTAGGGGACACTCAAACAACCTTAGGCGATAATCTAAATTCGTGCTGAAGCAGCCCTACTTTGTGCGGTTTAGTGGACTAACTATCGATCGATTGTTTGAGAAGATGGTGGATTTGGAATGGCATAGGATCTGGAATCGTGTATTTTTTGTAATGAGAAAGAAGTGAAAGTTAGGGTTTTTTTATTTTGAAAAGGCAAACAGAAGATGCAAGAAACAAAGAACAAAATGTAGAAAGGGTATTTCATGAATTCCAAAATGACACGGTTGGTTTTATATTCATTGAATTACCACTATTAGGAGTACGCACACAACAGGCATGCACGCACTCGCATGATGTTCCTAATTTATGCATTTTAGTGATATTTAAATATACCTTATCTAGTTGGCAGGCCATTCGATGGACCTTATGTACCCTTCAAGTAAAGAAACGAGTCATTTAATATCTTCCTCAGGACAATGCCTCTCCCTATGTTCGTATTGCTTAGTATTCGTAAGCTTTTTATTTACTTCATTGTTCTCAAGGTAAGGAATTGAATTTAGGCCAGCATATACATTACATAGTTTCCAACTTGGGCTATCAATTTGAACCTTTTGCAACAAAGATGTTTGAACTTCTTTCTCACTTTTTGATTTAGAAGCTTTTATGGATTAGGCTCCACTTTGCCCATTAGCCTTATTAAGTAACTCTGAGAAAGCACCAAATAGTAGCAATTCATTGCATATTAATCTTTATCGTCGTTTTTGTTTTTCTATACGTTTTCTTCTTGCACAAGAGCTTGTGTTATATCAGCAACAAATTTATTTTCTAGTTTAGTTGTATCCTTGGCCATTACTATCAGCTTCAATGGAATTTTGCGCATCTAGTTGATTATACTTGTTCTATACCATCAATTGGTCAGACTTTATATTATCATATTGTTCCTGCTCGGAGATTTTATTTTCGTTTGCATCATTTTTCATTATCATTCCTTTGTTGTCTTCTTTACTTCTTGTATTCTTATTTTCATCTTCTAACTTCGATAGTCTAGTTTATTTAATTATATGTTTATCACTTTTTACTGTTACACCACCTTCAGGTATCCTATTGGATCACTATATGTTCTAATGTCTGAAGAACCGATTCTTGTCTACTTTCCTCGCTCTCTTAGTAAAACTATCTGCTAGAGATGTTACTTTAATAATGTTGTTTAGAATAGTATATTTACCACATTTATTCCCATCAATAGCTATACCTCCATTGCTATCTTGGAATTGTGTAGCATCTTTCTTAGATTTTTTTTGTTTCTATTCTGTAATAGAACTGTCAACAGGGACATCAACAGGAACTACAGTTGATGATGTCATCATCCATACTCCGTCTCCAACCTAGTGAAGTCCACCAAGGGTCTAGTCGTTGGTTAGTTTCCACATAGTCTACTATGGGTGCGCAATAACCCTTACTCGGTGTAATATCCGAATTACAATTCTGCAACTAAATAATTCATATACTCCTTGAATCATTAATTCCTTCGTAAAGGGCCAAAGTACTTCATTAGTATGCTAAAGCAGAGAATATCCCTTAGCATGAACAAATATAATGATAGTGATAATAAATAAGAACTTATAATCTTCTAATACCATATAATAATGGTCGAAAATCAGGGAGGCACTTAGAAACAATACAGGTGTCAATATGTAGAATGAAGAACAAACTCATTTATAATTATGGTTGTTTTCCTTCAATTGTTTGATGAATTGTAGCGTGTCAAATATTGTTGTTGACTATCGAAAACTATTGCATATTTAACTATGTTCAGTTTGGACTAGTTTGGATGATACCATTCAACTAAATGTGCATATCACATTAATCTCAACATGAGAAACTCGCTAATTACATTTTTATTTTTTATTTTAATACCGAGTCTGCTGTAATGAATATTGATGTCTTTGATAGATCATTGTGCATAAGATATAACAATGACAAATTTTCTTTCTCATTTTTATGTGTATCATGTATATGTACTAAATCGATAAAATTCATCGATTTAATAATTATCTATTTTACAGATTTCACGAAGAATGGAACTTCATCTATGTAATTAAACTAATACTTTTTTAGTATCAAATTGAATTGAAGAAGGGACCTGAAGGCCTCACTCCTTTAATGGAAGTTTTCTTTCTCACCACAGCCTTTTCTTCCAACCTCTTAATAACATACCAAAATATTCACTGATTATTTTTTTGATTTTAACTTATTTTAAGTCTTTGCTATGAAAAAATTTTGTTTTAACTTTAGTAAATAATAAAAAAAAAATTAACCTTAATCGATTAATCGCAAGCCAAGCATTTGCAATAATAATGATCAGAAATCCAATGATCCGCGAATAAAAGTAAAATGTTGGTAATTTAAATTAAAATATGATCCTATTCTTATGATTTGACTTTGGTTTGTTATCTATAAGGAAGTCTCCGTCTACTTAAGAATAGTGACAACAATTAAGGATCTATCAGAAATTGATCGGCCCGCATTGTTGTCAAATTTTCATGGAAGAATTTATTTCAAAATTTATCGATTACCTAATGAATTTTCTTATAACAATACAAATAGATTTCAATAAGCCTTGAGTTGCTACCAGATAATCTCTTGAGTGAAAATATGTCATTGTTATACTATTTCATATGAAATTTTATTGTCAATTTTTCTTTTGGTTTGTAGAATTTTTAACTAAGCATTTTGGTTGTGAGATGATACACCATAATGGGTCGAGTAATTTATGAAGTAATAAACACTATTTTCGAGCCAAACAATTCATTTAAGAGATTCAGTACTCATTTACTTCTTATATATAACAACTCTATTAATTGTTAGCGTCGTTAGCTTTTGTAATAATCATGCAGATAACTAATGAAATGAAAAAGAAGTTTGACACTTAAAAGTGATTTAGTTTAGGGATAAATCTTACAAATACATGTAGTGTTGGTAAAGGGAAAAGTTTCTATATTACCAGACACAGTACACCACTATTTGGATTTACACATATTAAGTAATTAAAAAGCTAGAATATATATAAATTATCAAAAAAAAGTATTTAAATTTTCTTATTTTTTTCCACATTTGACATATATTGCATATTAAGGAGAAAATGACCATCTCCACGCTTAAAAATAACTCCAAGAAATCAAAAAAAAATAAAAACAACGTAATGAAGCAAATAATTAATCTACTTAGTTAGTTAGCATAGCTTACACTTTTTCCTATTAACTAATCCAAAACAATATTGTATTACTCTTAAATGTACAAAAGACCACTAGTCATATTACAAAAAACAAAAAAAAGAAAGGTTGAATAAACTAACTAAAGGAGTAAAAGAAATACCTACTACCGAACTATTGATTTGGTGGTATGTTAACTGAATCGGAGATGAGCTTTAGATATGGTCAACATTGTTGTTGGAGTGAATTGAAAACCGATGGATTGATTTTTATAATGAATTGAAATAACATTGAATTTAGGT
Source organism: Allium cepa (assembly GCA_030765085.1). Taxonomy (NCBI): domain Eukaryota; kingdom Viridiplantae; phylum Streptophyta; class Magnoliopsida; order Asparagales; family Amaryllidaceae; genus Allium; species Allium cepa. The sequence continues at coordinate 10,783,353 of CM060937.1, forward strand.
TAAGAGAAATTTGGACGAATCTGAAGGGAGAGGGAATTTTTATATTTGGCACCCTTTATTTTTAACTTTGTTAAATATAGCGGACAATTTTTTACACATATTCATCGCATATCGCAATTTATTGTAATTTTTTTCTTTAGTAATTTTTATATATCACTTTAGTTATACTTCCATGACACTATACCATATATATCATACATTCGAGTGCATTTAATCTCCACCTCATAGGTTATAAATGACCCATTTTCTCATTTAAAAAAAAGATAGTAGCAAGAAATTAGAAAACCCTCATTTTACTTATGCATTCATCATATTACCGAACAAACATTTAACTAAATACTAAGATTCAATCTTAATTTTAATCTTGTTCAACGGAAAAGTAAACTCTCATTTGTAAGTATGTGAATTGGAGGCTTTTTGCTTCTTTAAACATCCATTGGTGTGTTCCCATTACTTTATAACTAGATTCGCAACAAAAATAAAATATATATGTAAGTTTGGAGAGGAATTAAATATGAGCCTTATTTAAAATACAAACACACACTCTATATCGAACATACATATTATTATGATTAGAAACAAAACACATAGTGAGATGCTGAGTAAAATAACAATTAGTATGACACAAATATTTAGGCCAACTAATGTCTCCATTATAAGGGATAATATGTTCAATTCGTTACCAAGTAGGCTTATTTATAGCCGTCACACTAGTTCAATTAATGTAAGATTAGATAGCAAATCATATCTATATAAGTACTTCGAGCATATTCGTTGTGTTAATTTAAGACCAATTTGCATATCATATCTTTGAAGACCTAAAATTTCATCCATGATAAGCCATAAACTTTTTTTAACTATTTATTTATAAATTTTCTTAGTTTTAAAATTACTCCTATATTTGGAAATAACTTACTTTTATAGGAGTTTGTTTGCAAATATTTGAAAAAAAAACCACAAATTAATTTCTTAAAATGATTTTAAAATGTAAATAAGAATATTGGAGTTTAATTTTGAAAGAAAATGTTTTGAAAGTTGAACTTTATTTTTTGGAAAATTTTGGAGAATTGAATTTTAAGGGTTAAATTGCAAAATAAAAGGTATAATTTTCGAAAATGCATTCTCATTAAGACTTAAAAAAAAGGATTTGGTAAGAAGAAATTAAGTTAGAATTTTAGTTGTGCATTTAAACACCTTTCTATTAAACTAAAGATTGAAATATGCTTTCATGTAAATGAATATCTATTCTCCTTTTGTATGGTAAATTTAAATGAATCTGACAAATTGATTTATTACTATTTTCAAATTTATTTCTTAAAAATTAAATTTAAATCAATGTTGTATTAAGATTTTGACTGATGAAAAAAAACATGAGTTTAAGTTTTTATAATAATATAATTTCAAAGCCAAAATAAAATCAAACTAATCAAAAGCCCTTTCACGGACCAGCTCCACCATCTCCATCTCACTTTATACCCAACTCACCATCTTTGTTTCCAAAGCCTTAATGCTTCTTTCTCCATTAGTAAAAACAATATTTTTGAATTCCAATAAACTAAAACAAGATCCCCAAATATCATAGCTAGCTTCTTTGTATCTTCTGTCCCAAATAAAACTATTTCATGCCAAATTGACTCGTATTTATGCCTTTTATGATTGATGTTAGCTGAACTTATTTTTATACCATTGCATTTACGCTCCCTTGTTATCTTCTTCAACAACAGTAACTTAAACCTTTTTTATGAACCATGAATTGCATAGTTAATTCTGAAAAAGGTATATCTGCCTTTTATAGGATGTGTGGAAACAAATTTATCTTTGGAAAATTTTGGTTTTATGCTAAAAATCTCTTATAGAACAAAATTTAATGCCCCTCTAGATCTAATGATTCATTCATTCCCTATGATGTTTGTTTGACTGAATATGTATGGTTCTTAGAATTATCCAGTGTTAATGCCAAAATTGGATCAGAAAGGAGAGAAAGAGTCGATATGGATGTTTGGAGCCAAATGCTCTTGTACGAGTTGACTGTCAAGACCTTATCAGTTTTCACCGAAGGTGAATCATCGACCTCTCAGATCATGACTGGTTGACTATTGGGAAGAGGCCGGAGAAATTTTTTCTAAGCCGATAAAACTATTTTAAAAATTCATTAAAATAAATCGAATTGGAATTTTGAATATAATTTAATTTCAAGTACAAACTAGATAAAAAACTCAAATTTGAATTCTGTTTTGTTTAAATAACTTTCAGATTCAAATTTCGAAACATTTAATAGATCTTTTTTAGAAAAGTTGAGAAATTTGAATTTTCAAATATAAATTCAAGTTTGAATTTAAGATTCATAAAGAATTTCTAAATGTTTCATAATTTTACATTAATTTTAAACATGATTTATATTGTTGTTTAGTTCCAATTATGGGCATAATTATTAAAATTTATTCCTACAGTCGAAAGTAATTTCCACGTGTCGTGGGACATTTAACAAAATATGTATGGCTGCTTATAATGTTTATTTCGTTTAAATTTCTTCCTTTAAAGGTTAGGGTTCTTTTGTTTTGGGAAGGCAAGTAGAAGAAGCAAGAAATGGAGAACAAATTATAGAAAGGGTATTTCTCGAATTCCAAAATGATGTGGTTGATTTTATATTCATTGAATTACCATTATTAAGAGTACACACACAACACGAACGCATGGATGCGCTTCCTATTCCTGATTTATGCGTTTCAGTGATATTTAAATGTACCTTATCCTATGGTAATTAGTTTCAGCTTCAATAGAATGATAATATAAAATCCGACCAATCGAATGACATATAACAAATCTGATCAACCAGATGCACAAAATTAAATCAAACCAATCAAAAGCCCTCTCATAGAGAGGCACCACCATCTCTAGCTTAATTTATATCCAACTCACCATCTTTAGTTCCAAAGCCTTAATGCCTCTTTCTCCATTTGTAAAAATATTATTTTTGAATTCTAATAAACTAAAGCAAAATAGCCAAAAATCACATATAGCTTCTATGTCATCTTCTTTGCCTAATAAAACTAGCACACGCCAAATTAACTCAAGTTTAGGCCTTTTATGATCCAAATAGACCGAAGTTGTGCTTTTAGCATTACATTTAATCTCTCTTGTTTTATTCTTCGACAATGGTGACTTAAACCTTTATTATGAACCATGAATTGCATAGTTACTTCTGTAAAAAGTATGTCTACCTTTTACAGGTTGTGTGGAAATAAATTTATTTGTGGGAAATTTTAGTTTTACGTTAACTATATCTTATAGTAAAAAAAGTTAATGCCAAATCCTCTTGGTCTAACAATTTATTCAATGCCCATGATATGTGTTTGATTGAATATGTATGGTGCTTGAATTATCCAGAGCCAATACCAAAATTGGATCAGAAACGAGAGAAAGAGTCGACATGAGAGTTTGGAGCAAAATTGCTCCAAATGCACTTACATAAGATGATTGCCCGACCTCATAAGTTTTCACCCAAGGTAACTAGTCGACCACTCAGGTTATGACCAGTTGACTATTGGGAAGAGGCTGGGGAAATTTGTTTGGGGCGAACCCAACAACAAAAAAGAAAAATATTTTTAAAATTCATTATAGTAAATCGAAAAGTCAAAATTTTAAATATAAATTTTATTTCAAATATAAAGTAGATAAAAATCCCAAATTGGAATTATATTTTATTTGAATAAATTTCAGATTCAAATTTTGTAAAATATATTAGAATTTTTTTGAAAAGTTGAGGAATAGGAATTTGCAAATATACAACTTTGAATTTAAGATTCAAAAGAATTTTCCAAATGGAATTTCATAATTTTACATTAGTTTTAAAAATGATTTATATATTATTGTTTAGTTCGAATTATGGGAGTAATTGTAAAAATGCTTATAAAATCGTTAAAATTTATTCCTACATTCGAAAGTAATTTCCATGTGTTATAGGACATTTACAAAATATGTGTGGTCGGTTTCGATGTTTATTTTTATTTTATTTAAACTTTGTATTACACATAAGTGATCTTCATATGTAAATTTAATATCATATTAATTTTGAGAATGTTATAGAATCACCAGTATGACTGGTCAAGATGCACTAATTACTACACTGAAAACTAATGAAATTATCATGCCTTAAATCATATATAGAGAAACATAATCAGATTAACGCATCATCTAATATAATGGAATTTTTAGTTGATCCCCATCCCAAAAAAATATTACATGTCATGGCCATGGGTGGAGCTGAACCAGTCCTTTCAAGAGGAGCTAGCGATTCCATCCTTGCATTTAGTACCAAAATGGGACCATTTAAAAAGGACAAAAGGACGTTCTTTATTAAGAGGAAACATAAATTATCGATTGTTCCAACATTCCTTATTGGGAACGACGGAAACGTTTCGTTAAAAGAAATGATTGGGTGGAATTCATCGTAGGCCAAAGGTGAAAGGCTACACAGAACTTAAGGTAGATGAGTCTTACGATAGCTTAGATGCATGATAACCCTAGAGATAAAATAGAATTGGAGGTGTAATAGCTTTGGCCGCACCATAGATTTTGATGCACAGTAGCCTTGAAAGCATAATAGCTTTAATGGTATGATAGCTTTAAGGACAAGATAGGCTTAAAAGCACGATAGCCATGTTTGTGATAGGTATAGGATGAAGGGTATGACAACTATAAAAAGCCAATCAATTTGGTCGAGTTTATGGAGAAATTTTTTCTAGAAGATGAATAAAGACTTCAAAGTTTAAGAGGGTAGCCAAGTAGGTAAAAAAATTCCATTTATTATTCCACTATTGTATAACTAGGCTTTATAGCTAGTTAACTATTCGTTTGGCGTCATTATATGTTAGGTGTGATTCTACTATTTTTACTTTATTGTATTTAACCCTTGTGTAGGAAAATATTTGGACAATGGAAAATGTAATGGCAATTTTATGCAATGAAGGTTATTATTCGCCCATTTTACTTAATGTTGTTAATTAAAAAATTGATCTTATTTTATTGCATGAAAATATTCTGATGATGACTAAAACATTATCGATCTATAATTTAAGGTCTTGTAGTGGGTTTTTTTATAGGAACAAAACGAACCAATGCATTTAGGTTGGTTGAAGACATACATCCATTAGCAATAACTTTTTTCACGCCGATCAAATTAAATTTCGTATTTAACTCAGAATTTGCACTCTATCATGGAAAATATTTAACTGTGTAAATATGTTTTTTGAAAATAGATGTGATCCTATAAATAAAAGCTTGTCAATATATATGTTTAATAAATCCAATGCATAAACTATACGCATTATCATTAGATATAATACAACAATTAATGTATGACTGGATGTCGTAGCATTTAAATCCATAATAATTACATTTGTTTCCGGCCAAGATACTTTGCTTCCAATAGCTTCTCCAACATATGTCATGCTAGCTGGTGGTCTCTACCAAAAGAAAATATGCTCCAAAGCGAATATAATTCACAAGCTAATTAGGATCACTAGAGTACAACCGTCGATATGCAATTAATTCTTTGCTAACTTTCTAATCACATAGCTTGCATTTGATATTTGAGCTGCTATATTCTATGAAAAATATATTTATAATATACTTTTGTATATTAAATTATAAATATATTGAATACAACCAGAATTAAATTTACCATAATGTCATCTTTCGCAAGGTGTACCATGTATAAAACAACTTTGTCAACTGGCGATGCTACCATCTTATCCTTAGCTTCTCCAATAAGTGAGATCACCCGAGGCATAGGCCCCATGAAAAAGAATCCAATTTCCTTAGGAAATCTATCAAAATATTCATAACATCCAGTCAAAGAGGCATATTATGTATAAAGTCTTTCAGTTCAGTTGACAGAACTCTTTATTTTGCAATTGTTTCATCCATCCCAGTCGAGTGCAATAAATTTCATTTGAACTTTGTTTTGTCATACTTATTCTACATCTACAATTTGTCAAAAGAAATTATGTCATATTATAACACCCCTAATTTTTGATAACATTATTCAGGAAATTTAATTAGATAAATTAAATGTAATAATGCAAATAATTGGAGTAAAAAGGGATTGACATTTGAAAAAAATTAAAAGTCATGCCTAATTATCTAAATGGGCTTATATGTTAATTAATTAAAACAAGGGTATTCGGGTGATTGTCACCTACATTTCTATCACCCTTGTATTTGCATTTTATTCTTTCTCACGTTTACTTTCTAAAAAATAAAAACACAAGTGCAAACAAAAGAGAGGAGTCGGCCATTACTAGGAGGAAAAAGTAGAAAATAAAATCTAAAGCTATGGAATTAAAGCAAAGGAATCAATCTCAATCGAATCTCAAAGTCCTTATCCTAATTAAGGTGAATAATAATCTAAACTGTCTATATTTTCTTTTTACAATTATTTGATTTTCGGGTTTAAGAATGGACTCCTTATAATGATTTTAAATGATGATATGCTTGGACTTTATGTGATGATAAACTCAATTAAGGTTATTTGATAAATGATTTACACGGTTTTAAGGGTAAAACTAATTTTAATGAGTCTATATGCCATGCGAAAATTTTATGTTATGTAAAACATAATATTAGAGATGGGTTTTAATTTTTGTAATTTTCCAAGCTATGGAAAATATAATATGAATTTCCTAAGGATATGAATAAATTGGGTTTAAAATTAGTTTCAGTTATATATAAAGAAATTGGGCCCGGAATGTTTATATGTTGGACAACATACTGAAAGTGAATTTTTGTAATATTTGGGGATTTTTTCTATGTGATTTACTATGGAAATTAAATTATTTGAGAAGAAGGACTTAGTTGCTTCATTGATTTTGATTAATGAAATGGCTTATTTAAATTAATCTTTCATTTAGATTTGAAAAATATGCGACATTTATTTAGGAAAGAATTTGAAAAGTTTAAGGAAACCAATTAAAAGTTTGCTAATGGGTAGGTTAGCTATGAAGTTATTACTTTAAATAGCAATAAATTGGTCTTTACTCAAAAAAGTGGATTTTTCCGCTTTTAGATACACCTTCCGACTCTGTACTTCCGCTTCGACTCGTTCAAAACCAACTATTTTGAAACAAACATAGCCTAAACCAAATACATAGTGTATCATAAATATGGTATGTAGTAGATTGGAGAATGGCGGAAGGCATAGTGTCGAAATCTATGCTTCCGATAGGGTCAAAATTTTGTTTACTTTCAAATGTTAAGCGCCTGCCTTTTTTAATAGAAGGTTTCAAAAGAGTGGAAACATATGATTTCGAAAGGGTGTTCTAAATAGCTTTCGAAGAGGGTGACCATCTTTTAATTTAAAGTATAAGCTTTCCAATGAGGTACTTTACTTACAAAACATTTCTTTCGAAAAGGGTAGTTTCGACCTAGTGAAAACCCTGCTGCCAATCTTATGCCTTCCAAATGTATTGAAGTTATCAGTGCTTTCGAAAGGCGGCTTTTGCTTTACAATTTTACTAAGCCACTTCCTAAAAGCTTTCGAAAGGGTACAAGGGTTTCGAAGGCAATGGCGTCGAATGGGAGTTTTAAAGCTATCCTTCAATATTTTACTTAAATGTTTTCATGCTTTTTAAAGGTTGGTTCTAAAGCCGTCAAGTTTTCCCCAAACAATTTTATATAAAGATCAATGGTTTTGAAAGGGGTATTTTCATATGTATTCTTTTTGACCTAATAGATAATTTTGAGGAAAAATCCAATGGTTTCGAAAGAGATACTTCCAAAAAGGTTTCGGAAGGGGTACTTTCATTGGTTTCGAAGCTATGCTTCTAAGAGTTAAAATGTAATGCTTTAATACTTTCAAAAGGTATGTTTTGAGGTTTTCGAAAGAGATGTTTTTAAAGTGTTTCGAAAGGAATGCTAGTGTTTCGAAAAGAAAATTTAAATACTTTCGAAGCAGGCCATCCAAGGGTTTCGAAAGTAAATTTTTAAGGTTTCGAAAGCCTTAATTTTCAAAAAAAATAGTAATAACCTAAACTCAATTTAAAGGAAAACCATCCAATAATAAAAGAGTTTTGGAATGATTTTAGTATGGAGATTTTGAAGAAGTTTTCCTTAATTAATAGGTTAAAGGGATCAGCCATGTTCTATATAAAATGATTTCAAGGATATTGTACAATAGGTGTGGGTATTATTATGTTATTACGTTTGCTTCTAATATATATATTCACATTATAATGGGCATGTACTGTATTTTAGGGAAAGGTAGAATAACAAGCTTGCTTGATCCAATAGTGAATATAAATTAAGTTAATTCTCGAATGAGTGGAATAACATTCAGGAGGTCAGATAGACCATAGTGTAGGATGCCTAAATATTGATTAAAGAAGTTGTCAGATAGATAGGTTTGTAGTAAACCCATGAAACTATGTTTAGGAAAAGTTATTGGCAAGGGCAAATAGGTTCATAGTAAATCCATGAAAACTATGACTAGAAAGAGTTATTAGCAGGAGGCAATAGTTTTGTAGTGAACCCATGAAATCTATATCCGGATAAAGTTATTGGCAGAAGTCAATAGGCTCCATGTCAACCCATGAAAACTAGGATAAGAGGGAAGTTATCGGAGTTAGCAATAGGTTCAGGGAGAACCAATGAAATAGTAAAGTTATTAGTAGGGGCCAATAACTTCTTTGTGATTCCATGAAAACTATGAAACCGAACAGGGAGTCCATAAGCATTAAACAGGTTATTATTCAGCCCATGAAAACTATTAGGTTAATAGTAACACTAGAAATAATAAATGTGATAGATGGTCAAAATGAATGGAGGTGGGAAATCCAGAATTGATTTACTTGTTTGCATATCATCATAATATTTTGAATTGCTATTTTTGTAACCATTATGGATGTAGGAGCACAGTATATGATTTTATAAAGTTTTAGGATACTAGTAAGGGAAAAACATGTTCCTCTAAGCTGCATGGTCTCAATAGATATCTAAATGGTTGGAGATGGTATATTATTATTCAAACCAGGCATTATGTTTGACTCAAAGTTTATATTTTCCCCTTAAACTCTTGGGTTCTCAATTAATTTTGAGTTGTTTGAGAGTTAAGGTTTTCCAGTTCTCTTTTGATGAATAAGCATTCGGAGGTATGCATGAGGAAAGCTATTTAAGAGTTTTTTATATTTTGATTCCACCGCATTTTGGTTGTAATAGGAAATTTGTTTTATTTCCTAGTAATATGCTATGATCATCTAAGGGGGCATCTTCATATGTCTCTCTTGGCGTATGTAGTAATAATTATATTTCATCTGAACATGGTTCTCTTGTTCGGATTATGTAATAAACTTGAAATGTTTTGAATTGGAAATGTGAAAGTTGTTTGATGATTTTAATTTTTTGACATATCCATGTGTTTTTGTTATATCAATGTATTTAACATTACCGTATTTGATCGTTGAGGATTAATAACTACGGATGACTGTAGCATCCATAGCCATTAGTTTTGGGCCTCCAAGTGGCGGATGTTACAAGTTGGTAGCAGAGCATAGGTTTATGAAACTTAAAATAAATTTAAACCTAAAAGATTTTGCAAAAAATAATATAATAAATAAGAAAATAAGATCGGCGTTTGGGATAATGCTATAGTAGCATACTAATATTTGATATATAGGTATACATATGTACGTATTCCCCGCTCTCTTAGACCATTCTTCTGTATCTTACTAAGGCTTGTACGTAGATTTACGAGAAAGAAGATATGGAGGTAGGAAACGGAAGAGGAAATCTCGGTGGAGGAAGCACCACTACCAATGAAAATGCTTGACCCACCAGGAGGAACCCAGTCGATAGGCCAATGCTAACCAAAATGCTGATGCCAATGTGAGTGTTGGAAATCCACAAGTAGATATGGAGACGATGTATCAGTTCTTCATGAATCTGATGCAAGCAGGAGTTGCTGCTGGTGTTGCTGGGAATGTTGAAGGTGCTAATCATGTAGCTCTCGTTAGGAATAATTATGCTAAATAGAGCAGTGATTACACCAGTCTTAATGGGACGCCATTTATGGGAACGGAGAATGCCATAAAAGTGGATGACTAGCTGCTGCATTGTGAGAGAAGACTTGTTTATTCGGGTATAGATGATGAGAAAAAAAGGAGACTGGCCTTTATGCAGTTGCAAGGATCAGTGCTTCATTGGTGGAATAGTTTTATTGCCAGGGATCCGGAGCTAGAATTGACTTAGACAGATTTCAAAAGGAGATTTGAGCAATGGTTTTTGTTTGAGGTTACCAAGTCGGTGTTGCTGAGAAATTTTATGGATCTAGCGCAGGGAGTGATGTCATTTTAGAGCATGCTATTAAGTTTTATTAGTTGTCTTGGTATAGGTAAGCTGCTATAGATACCGTCATCGGGAAAAATGTGAAGTTTATTAGGGGACCGAGGCCGAGATTTCTAGGGCAAGCCTGCCACATCTCCGTGATCCTAGTAATGTAGTTGTGGAGATGGAAATTCGCCATGAGGAGATGCTTGCTATTTTGCTAGATTATAAGCCAGATGAAACCCACGGTTCATAGGGAAAGAAGAGAAAGTTCTTTAAGAAGAAGGGAGCCTGGAAGGGAGATGCTACCAAGAAGCAAAAAGTTGATTTAGTTTATTTCAATTGTGATAAGAAGGGTCATTATCCATATGAGTGTTGGTCAGGCAAAGGGAAGAATGCTGCAGATATGAAAAGTGTGAAGTGCTTCAATTGTGATCAGGTTGGGCATTACAAGAATCAGTGTCCAGAATCAGTTAAGACGGACAGGGGGAAGGTCATTGCTATTAGACCATCATCAGTTAGGCTAACTGCAGCTGATAAATGGAAGAATGTATTGGAATGTACGTTTTGATTCAGAGTATACCATTTAGCATGCTATTTGATGCCGATGCATCACATTTATTACTATCTCAGTGTTTGGTAGATAGGTTATGTTTAAAACCCACCTACCTAGTTACTTCTTTAAGGGTTAAAAATCCAATAAGAGGGTATGCAATCTAGGGTTGGGATGTGATCAGTTATAACTTAATTTTTTTAGGTCATAAATTTGCATACAGTCTTTATGTTTTTGATTTCGTAGATGTCAGAATCATTTTGGGTATTGTTTGGTAGGATGAGTACGAGGCTAGGATATTTTGCCAAGATGGAGATATCGCTCAGGCACCCTAATAGTCATAACCGAATCATATTCTCAATGAAGAACTTTGACCGGAGTGTTTGTGCTATGTTAAGTGCTATGGAAATAGGAAAAAGGTAAAGTCAGGTTCAATCGGCAAGAGAGTTTGCAGACTTTTTGGAGTCTGTTACAGGATTACCACCAAAATGAGCTATTGAGTTTTGGATAGAACTTGTACCAGGAGCTGAACCTGTGAGTTGACCACCTAGCAGGATGACACCAACCAAAATGAAGGAATTGAATGTGCAGGTAGAGGATCTTGAAGGAAAGAATTTCGTTTGACCAAGCAGTTCGCCTTTGGGAGTGGCCATGGTGTTCGTAAAGAAATAAGATGGGTCGTTGAGTATATGCATCGACTATCGTAAGTTGAACGAGAGGAAGATTAAAAATAATTATCCTTTTCCTAGAATAGACGATCTATTTGATTAGTTGTGTGGAGCTAGAGTGTTTTTCTTATTGGATTTGGCGACATTTTTCCATTATTCAAGAGTGACAGATGACAATATTCTTTTGACGGCATTTCAGAGTATGTATGGTTCATATGAGTGGTTTGTGATGCCATTCGGGTTAACAGATGTACCTGCTTTATTCGTGGATTTGATGAATCGAGTTTTCTAAGAGTGCTTGGATAGATTTTTGTTGGCGTTTATAGATGACATTTTATTATACTGTAAGGATGAGAGAGAGCATGAGGATCATCTTAGAGGGGTGCTTGGGATGTTGATGCAGCATCAGCTGAAGGCGATGTTTACCAAGTGCCATTTTTGGAAGAAACGGGTTAAGCTTCTTAGTCATGTGGTTTTAGAGAAAGGCTTGTTAGTCGTTCCAGATAAGATCGAAGTTGTTAATAATTGGAAAAGACCAAAGATGGTGACTGGGATCAGATTTTTTTGGACTTGCTGCCTATTACTGAAGATTCATTAAGGACTTTTCGTGGATAGAAGTACCTTTGAAAAAGTTAACCAGGAAGGTTGTGAAGTTTGTCTAGGCCAACAACCATGAGGAAGAATTCCTTAAATTAAAGCATTTGTTAACCAATGTACCTATGTTAGTAGTTCTAGACGGAAAACAATGGTTAATGGTGTATACCGATGCATGTGGGACTAGATTGGGAGTGTGTTGATGTAGAAAGGTAAAATCATTGCCTATGCTTCACAATATCTTAGACCGCACAAAGTGATATATCCTACTCATGACTTGGAGATGGATGTTATGATCTTTGCATTTAAGATATGGAGATGTATCTCTTAGAGGTTTTAGCTATACACATATCATAAGTCTTTAAGGTATTTATTCTCTCAAAAGGAGTTGAATATGAGACAACAGAGGTGGCTGGAGTTTTTGGCTGCTTATGATCTTGGTACAGAGTATACACCTCAGAAAGGAAATAAGGTAGAATATGCCCTTAGCAGAAGACATCAAAATGTAGTGTTAGCTATGTTGCAGAATGGAAGGATTTAGAAGCTTTGACTATATGTAGTGTGCAGTTGTGATCGACTGCTAGTTATAGTCAGAGTACCGCCATGTTGTCCTGTTTAGAAATTCGACCAGTGTTGATCGAAAAGATTGCTTCTAAGCAAAAAGAGCATCCAGTATTCGCCGAGAGAATTAGAAGGCTTGAGATGGGATTGGAGATCGGTGATCTAAAGGATTTTAGTATTGACCAGAGAGGATGGTTGAGAAAGAACAGACCATTGTGTGTTCCGAATGTGGAGGACTTATGGAAAGAAGTTCTTGGAAACTATCATCGGTTCGAGTTTACGATTCATCCTGGAGGGACCAAGATACATCAAGATACGAAAAGGAGCTTTTCTTGGGAAGGTATGAAGAGTGATGTTGGCTTGTGGGTTAGGCAGCGTACAAACTGTTAGCAAGTGAAGGCCGAACATCAGGAGCCGAGTAGGTTGCTTTTGCCTTTAGAGTTTCCAGTTTGGAAATTGAATTCAATATCCATGAATTTTATAGATGGATTTCCATGTTCTAATAGAGGAAATGGAAGTATATAGGTCATAGTGGACAGGTTGAGCAAGAGTGCCCATTCATTCCTGTTAAGCCAACCTGGACAGCACCTGTTTTTGCTAAGAAGTATGAAAACATAGTTGGGATATGAAATTCCTAGTAGTATAGTCTGTGTCAGAAATGCGTTGTTCACTAGTGAATTTTGGAAGAGTCTACAGGATGTATTAGGTTTAAGATTAAATTCACTATAATGATCTTGGATGATGATATACTTGAATTTTATATGATGTTAAATTAAAATAAGTTTATTTGATAAATTATTTGCATGGTTTTAAGGGTGAACTGATTATAATGATTTTTTATGCCATGAGAAAATTTTATGTTATGTAAAACATGATATTAGATTAGGTTTTAATTTTTGCAATTTTCCTAGCTAAGGAAAATTTAATATGAATTTCCTTAGAAAAATATAAATAAATTCAGTTTAAAATTTATTTTTGGTATTTTATAATGAAATTAGGTGTGGAATTTTTATATCTTAGACTACATATTGAAAGTGAATTTCTGTAATTTTTAGGGATTTTTCCTAAGTGATTCATTGTGGAAATTAAATTATTTTAGAATAACTTTATTGCTTTATTAGTTTTTCTTAATGGAAGGGTTTATTTGTTAAATTAACCATTGATTTGTATCTGAAATTATGTGCCAATTATTTAGGAAAGATTCTGAAAAGTTAAAGGCAACCAATTAAATGTTTACAAATGGGCAGGTTAGTTATAAATTTATTGTTTTAAATAACATCTTTACTCGAAAAAGTGGTTTCCGCCCCTTTCAAAAGCACCTTTCAACTCTTTGCCTTCGCTTCGATATAATCGAAACCAACCATGTTGAAATAAACAAAGCTGAAACCAGTACACAGGGTATCACAAGTATGGTATGTAGTGGATTGGAGAAAGCGGAAGGCATTGTGTCGAAACCTAAGCTTCTGATGGATCGAAACGTTTGCTTTACTTTCAAATGATAAGCGCCTGCCTTATTTTAATATAAGCTTTCAAAGGATTCGAAACAAGTGCTTTCAAAAGAGTTTTCTAAATGGCTTTCAACGAGGGTTTCCATCTTTTCGTTTAAAGTATAAGCTTTTGGATGAGTTCCTTTATTTATAAAACAATGCTTTCGAAAAGGGTGGTTTCGACCTAGTCGAAACCATGCTGCCAATCTTATGCTTCTCAAATGTACTGAATTCATTAGTGCTTTCGTAAAATATATTTTTCTTAAAAAATGTACTAAGCCACATCCTAAAAGCTTTCGAAAGGGTTCAAGGGTTTTGAAGTCACTAGCATCGAAAGGGGGTTACGAAGCTATCTTTCAAAATTTTACTTAAATGTTTTGAAGCTTTCGAAAGGATAGCTCGGAAGCCATCAAGTTTTTCCAAATAATTTTATATAACGATCAATGGTTTCGAAAGGGGAACTTTCATATGTATTTACTTTGACCCAAAATATAATTTGGAGGAAAAACCCAATGGTTTTGAAAGATATACTTCCAAAAAGTTTCAAATGAGGTATTTTCATTGATTTCGGAGCTATGCTTCTAAGAGTTAATATGTAATGCTTTAGTACTTCTGAAAGGTATATTTTTAGGGTTTCGAAAGCGATGTTTTTAAAGTGTATCGAATGGAATGTTAATGTTTTGAAAAGAAGATTTAAATGCTTTCGAAGGAGGTCATCCAAGGCTTTCGAAAGTTAAGTTTTAAGGCTTCAAAACCCTTAGTTTTCAAAACAAATAACCCAATCTCATTTTAAAGGAAAACCATGACATAATAAATGAGTTATGAAATGATTTTAAATATGGAGTTTTTGAAGAAGTTTTCCTTGGTTAATAAGTTAAAGGGATTAACCAGTTTCTATATAAAATGATTTCATGGATATTGAACTACTTATGTTGGTATTATTATGTTATTATGTTGCTTCTTGATATATGTATGTATGTATGTATGTATGTATGTATGTATGTATGTATGTGTATGTGTGTTTTTATATATATATATATATATATATATATATATATATATATATATGTATGTATATATATATATATATTCACATTACAATAGACCCATAACGGTATTTTAAGGAAGGGCAGAATAACCAACTAGGTTGGCCCAGTAGTGAATATAAATTAAGTTAACTCCAGAATGAGTGGAATAGCATCCAAGTGGTCAGATAGACCAGAATGTAGGATGCCTAAATATCGATTAAATAAGTCGTCAAATAGGCCGATTCATAGTAAACCCATGAAAACTTTGTTCAGGAGAAGTTATTGGCAAGGGCCAATAGGTTCATAGTGAACACATGAAAACTATGGTCGGAAAGAGTTATTGGCAGGGGCTAATAGGTTTGTAGTGAACCCATGAAAACTATATCCGAATAAAGTAATTGACAGAAGCCAATAGGTTCCTAGTCAACCCATGAAAACTAAGATAAGAGGGAAGTTATTGGAGTTACCAATAGATTCAGGGAGAACGCATAAAATAGTAAAGTTATTGGCAGGGGACAATATGTTCTTAGTGATCCTATGAAAACTATAAAATGGGATATAAGGAGTCCATAAGCATTAAATATGTTATTACTCAGCCCATGAAAACTATTAGGTTAATAGTGACCCTAGAAACTCCAAATTAGACAGATAGTCAAAATGAATGGGGATAGGAAATCCAAAATAGATTTACTTGTTTTCATAATATCATAATATTTTGAATTGCTATTTTTTTAACTGTTGTGGATATAGGAGCATGGCATATGGTTTTATAAAAATTTAGGATACTACTGAGGGGAAAAACCATTCTGTTAAGCGGCGTGCTCTCACTAGATATCTAAAAGATTTGAGATGGCAGATTATTATTCATACCAAGCTTTATGTTTGACTCGAAGTTTATATTTTCCCCTTTAAATCTCGAGGTATCTATTAATTTTGAGCAGTTTGACAGCTAAGGTTTTTAGGTTCTTTTAGATGAATTGATTTTTGAAGGCGTGCATGAGGCAAGCTTAATAAGAGTTCTTTATATTTTGATTCCGCTATGTTTTTGTTGTAATGGCAAAGTTATTTTATAGCCTAGTCATATATTCTGATCATCCAGGGAGCATCTCCATATGTCGCTCATGGCGTATGTCGTAATAATTATATTATATCTAAATATAGTTCTTGTATTAGGATTACGTAATGAACTTAAAATGTTTTGAATTGGAAATGTGAAAGTTGTTTGATGATTTTAATTTTTTTACATATCCATGTGTTTCAGTTATATTAATGTATGTAATATTACCAAATTTGATCACTAAGGATTAATAATTATGGATGACTACAGCATCCGTGGCCACTAGTTTTGGGCCTCCAAGTGGGGGATGTTACAAGTTGGTATCAGAACATAAGTTTATGAAACTCAAAAGAAATTTAAACCTAAAATATTTTTCAAAACATAATTAAATGAATTTGAAAATAAGATCGGGTTTTGGTATAACGTTGTAGTAACGGACTTGTATTTGATATATAGGTATATATACAGGTACTTACTCCATGCTCTCTTACACTGTTCTTCTATATCTTACTAAGGCTTGACTGTAGATTTACAAAAAAGAAGATATGGAGGCAGAAAACGAAAGAAGAAATCTTGGTGGTAAGCACCATAACCAATGGAAATGGTCGACCCACTGGGAGGAATCCGGGTCGACAAGCTAATGCTAACCAAAATGGTAATGCCAATGTGGGTGCTGGAAATCCACTAGTAGATATGGGGACGATGTATCAGTTCTTCATCAATCTTATGCAAGCATGAGCTGCTACTAGTATTGCTGGAAATTTTGGAGGGCTAATCGGCTCCATTGGGAATAATTATGCTAAGATGAGTAGAGATTACAGGAGTCTTCGTGGAAAGCCGTTTATTGGAATGGAGGATGCCATAGAAGTGTATAATTGGTTATTGCATTGTGCGAGAATATTTCTAATTTTGGTTTAGATGATGAGCAGAAGAGGAGACTGGCCTCTAGGTAGTTGCAAGGACCAGTGCCTCATTGGTGGAATAGTGTTACTGCTAGAGTTTTGGAGGAAGAATTGACTTGAGTAGGTTTCAGAAGGAGATTTGAGCAAAGGTTTTTCTCTGAGGTTTCCAAGGCAGCTTTGCTGAGAAATTTTGTGGATTTGGTGCACTGAGAGATGTCAATAATAGAGTATGCTACTAAGTTTGATGAGTTGTCCCTATATGGGTATGCTACTATAAATACTGTCATCAGGAGAAATGGGAAGTTTATTAGGAGACCGGGGCCTGAGATTGCTAGGGCAATACCGCCACATCTCCATGATCCTAGTAATGTAGTAATGGAGATGGAAATATTCCATGAGGAGATGCTTGCTGTTTGTGCTAGAGAGGTCGTTTGAAACACAAGGTCCGTAGGAAATGAAGAGAAAGTTCATTAAGAAGAAGGGAGCCGATAAGAGAGATGCTGCCAAGAAGGCAAAAGCCGATTTTGTCTATTTCAGGTGTGAAAAGAAATATCATTATGCGCATGAGTGCTTGTCAGGTAAGGGGAAGAAAGGTGCAAATGGGAAAAGTGTGAAGTGCTTCAACTGTGATCAAGTTGGGCATTACAAGAACCAATGTCCAAAACTAATTAGGGCAGACAGGGGAAGGTCTTTGTTATTGGACCATCGTCAGCTAGGCCAACTTCAGCTAATCAAGGAAAGAATGTGATGGATGGTACATTTTTGATTCAGAGTATACTGGTTAGGGTACTATTTGATACCGACGCATCACATTCGTTTATATCTCAGTGTTTGGCTGATAGGTTATGCTTAGAACCAACCTACCTAGTTACTTCCTTAAGGTTATGAATCCAATAGGAGGGTATGCAACTCTAGGATTGAGATGTGACCGGTTAGAACTTGATTTGTTAGGTCATAAGTTTGCTTTTAGTCTGTGTGTTTTTGATTTTGTAGATCTTGGGATCATTTTGGGTATGGATTGGTTAGTTAAGTATGAAGCTACGATATTTTGCCAGGATAGGGTGATATCACTAAGACACCCTGATAGTCATAATTGAATCATACTCTCAGTGGAGAATTCTGATCGGAGTGTTTGTGCTATGTTAAGTGCTATGGAAGTGGGAGAAGGGTTAACTTAGGTTTGAGTAGCAAGAGAGTTTGCAGATGTCTTTGAGCCGGTTACAGGATTACCACTGAAACGAGCGGTTAAATTTCGGATAGATCTTGTGTCGGGAGATGAACCTAGCAGTAGACCACCTAGAAAAATGACACTAACCGTGATGAAGGAATTGAAGGTGCAGCCAGTGGATCTTGAAGGAAGGAATTTTATTTGACCAAGCAGTTCGCATTGGAGAGCGACCGTGGTGATCTTGTAGAAACCAGATGGGTCGTTGAGGACGTGCATTGACTATCATAAGTTAAACAAGAGGACGATTAAGAATAAATATCGTTTGCGAAGAATAGAAGTTCTATTTGACCAGTTGTGTATGGCTAGAGTGTTTTCCAATTAGGATTTGGCGATAGGTTTCCATCAGTTAAGTATGGCAGAGGGTAGTATTCGTTTGACAGCATTTCGGACTAAATATGGTTCGTATGAATGGTTGGTGATGCTATTTCGGTTAACGAATGAACATGCTTTCTTTATGGATTTGATGAACCTTATTGGACACTCAAACTAACCTTGGCCAATAATTTGGAATCACGGTGAAGCAGCCCTACTTTGTGCTGTTCAGTGGACTAACCGTCAATCGATTGTTGGAGAAGATGGTGGATTTGGAATGGTGCTGGATCTGGAATTGTGTCTTTTCTATAGTGAGAAAGAATTGAAAGTTTGGTTTTTTTGGAAGGCAAACCAGAGATGAAAGAAACAGAGAACAAAACATAGAAAGGGTATTTCATGAATTCCAAAATGACGCGGTTGATTTTATATTCAGTGAATTATCATTATCAAGAGAACACACATAACACGCACAAACACGTGCGCACGCTGTTCCTAATTTATGAATTTTAGCGATATTTAAATATACCTTATCCGGTTGGCATGCCATTTGACGGACCTTATGTTCCCTTCAAGTAAAGAAAACGAGGCATGTAATATATTCCTCAAGACAACGCATCTCTCTATGTTCATAATGCATAGTATTTGTAAGTTTTTTAACCACTTCTTTGTTATCATGGCAGGGAATATAATCTGGGTCAATAGTTACATTACATTGTTTCTAACTAGAGCTATCGATTTGAACTTTTGGTGACAAAGACGTTTGAACTTCTTTCTCATTTTCTGATTTAGAAGCTTTCATGGATTAGGCTCCACTTTGCGCATTAGCCTCATTTAAGCAACTCTGAGCAAGCACCAAATAGTAGCAGTTCATTGCATATTAATTTTCACCATCCTTTTTGTTTTTCACTATGTTTTCTTCTTGCATAGGAGATTGTGTTGTATCACCATCAAATTTGTTTTCTAGTTTAGCATTATATTCGTGGCCATTACTTTCAGCATCAATAGAATTTTGTGCATCTGGTTATCATATTTGTTCTATATCATCCGATTGGACAGATTTGATATAATCATTCTATGCCTGCTCAGAGATTTTATTTTCATTTGCATCATTTTTCTTTATCATTCCTATGTTGTCTTCTTTACCTCATGTACTCTTATTTTCATCTTTTAACTTCGACATTCTAGCTTCTTTAATTATCTATTTATCACTTTTTACCATCACACCACCTTCAGTTATCCTATTTGGATCACTATATGTTCCAATGTCTGAAAATTGATTCTTGTCTACTTGCCTCGCTCTCTTAGTAAAAGTAACTACCGTAGATGTTGCTTCCATAATGATGTCTAAAATAGTATATGTACCACATTTATTCCCATCTATAGGTACACCTCCACTGCTATCTTGGAATTATTTAGCATCTTTCACAAATGTTTCTTGTTTCTATTCTTTATTAAAATTATCTACAGGGACATTAACAGGAAATACAATTGATGATGTCATCTTCCATGCTCCAAGTCTCCAACCTAGTGAAGACCATCAAAGGTCTAGTCGTTGGTTTTTTCCGCGAATAGTTTATTGTGGGTATGCAATAACCTTTATTCGATGTAATATTTGAATTATTAATATGCAAATAAACAGTTCATATACTCCTTGAATCATTAATTCCTTCATAAAAGATCAAAGTACTTCGTTGGTAAGCTAAAATAGAGAATATCCCTTAGCATGAACAAAAATAGTGGTAGAGTTAATAAATAGAAAACTTATCATCTTATAATAACATATAAGAATGGTAAGGAACCGAGGGGGCACTAAGAACAATGCAGGTGTTAATATGTAGAATGAAGAATAAAGTCATTTATAATTATGGTTTTTTTACCTCCAATTGTATGATGAATTAGAGTGTATCAAATACTGTTGTTGACTATCAGAACTATTGCATGTTAACTATGTTCAACCTAGATTAATTTAGGGATACCATTCGGCTAAATGTGTATATCACATTAGTTTCAACATGAGAGACACGTTAATTGCATTTTTATTTTATTATTTTAATACCGAGTCTGCTGTAAGGAATATTGATGTCTTTGAAAGATCATTGTGCACAAGATATAACAATGACAAATTTTCTTTCTCATGTTTTTATATATCTTGTGTAAGTACTAAATCAATAAAATTTATTGATTTACTAATTATTTATTTCTACTAATTTCACAAAGAATGGCACTCCATTCATGTAATTAAACTAGGACAATTTAATAACAAATTGAATTGAAGAAGGGACCTAGAGCCCTCACTCCTTTAATGGATGTTTAGTTTCTCACAACAACCTTTTCTTTGCTAATTATTTTTTATCTTTTATCTTATTTTAAGTATTTGGTATGTAAAAATTTAGTTTTGCCTTCAGTAAATAACTAAAAAAACTATATGTGACCAATTAATCGTAAGCTAAGCATTTACAATAGTAACGATCAGCAATCCAATAATCTATAAATAAACGTAAAATTTTGGTAATTTAAATAAAAACATGATCCATTCTTATGCTTTGAATTTGGTTTATTATCTATAAGGAAGTCTCCATCTCCTTAAGAATAGGTGACATCGATTAGGGATCTATAAGAAATAGATGGCCCGCATTGTTGTCAAATTTGCATGGAGCTATTTATTTTAAAATTTATCAATTACCGAATGAATTTTCCTGTAACACTACAAACAGATTTCCATAAGCCTTGAGTTGCTACCAGTCCAAAACTTGGCTTGCATTTTTTCCATTTAACCAATCCAAAAATTTATTGTATTTACTGTAAAAATAACCGCTAGCCATATTACAAGAACGAAAAAATAAATGTTGAATAAATGAATGGATGGAGTAAAAAAAAATACCTACTACCGAACTATTGATTTGGTGGTATGTGGAGTGAATCAAAGATGGGGTCGAGATTATTGCTGGAGTGAATTGAATATCGATGGATTGATTTTTAGAATGAATTGAAATAACATGGGATTTAAGGTAAGTGAAATTTGGTCCAATTTGAATTTTAAAAAATAATAATATATAGTTCAAGAAATTGGCAAACCCTATTTTATTCATGCATTCACTATATTGCCGAACGTATAACCAAATATGCGAATATGCGAATTGGAGGCTATTCGCCCCTTTGTACATCCCTTCATGTATTCCTATTTCTCTCTAACCAGATCTGCAACACAAATAAAATATAAATGTAATTTTGGAGAGGATTTAAAGAAGATCCTTATTTAAACTGCACACGCATAATATATCGAACATACCTCTCATTGTGATTAGAAACACAACATAGTGAAATGCTGAGTAAAATAATGAACAGTACGACGCAAACATTTCAGCCAACTAATGCCTCTATTATAAGGAATAACATGTTCAGTTCATTACCAAGTATGCTTATTTGTAGCCGTCACACCAGTTCAATTAATGTAAGATTAGATAACACTATCTAAGTACATCGAGCATATTCGTTGCGCTAATGTAAGACCAGATTGCATATCATATCTTCGAAGACCTAAACTTTCATCCTTGATAAGCCGTAAACTTTTTTTAACTATTTATTTATAAATTTTCTTATTTTTAAAATTATTCCCATATTTAGAAAAAACTTACTTTTATAGGAGTTTGTTTGCAAATATTTGGAAAAAAAATCTTCAAAATAACTTCTTCAAAAGATTTTAAAATGTAAATAAGAATGTTAGTGTTTAATTTTGAAAGAACATGTTTTGAAAGTTAAACTTTATTTCTTGACTGATTTTGGAGAATTGAATTTTGGGGGTTAAAATGCAAAATAAAAGGTATAATGTTAGAAAATGCGTTCTCATTCACGCTTGAAAAATAAAAGGATTTGGTACTACGAAAATTTCGAAAGGAAGAAATTAAGTTAGAATTTCAGTTATGCATTTAAACACCTTTTCATTCACATAATGATTGAAATCGGCATTCATAGAAATAAATATCTATTCATATTTTGTATTGTAAATTTAAATGAATTTGACAAAATGATTTATTACTATTTTCAAATTTATTTCTTAAAAATTAAATTTTAAATCACTATTGTTTTCGGATTTTGAATGACGAAAAAAACGAGTTTAATTTTTTATATAATAAAATTTTCAACGCCGAAATTTAATCAAACGAATCAAAAGCCTCTCATGGACCGGCTCCACCATCTCCATCTCGGCTTATAGACAAATGCCATCTTTGGATCCAAAGCCTTAATGCCTCTTTCTCTAGTAGTAAAAATAATATTTTTGATTTCCAATAAACTAAAAATATCCCCAAAAATCATATCTAGCTTCTCTATCATCTTCTTTGCCTAACAAAACTATTGCATGCCAAATTGACTCGCGTTTAGTCCTTTTGTGATTTGGGATAGCCTGAACGTGTGTTTTTAGCATTACATTTAAGCTCTCTTGTTTTCTTCTTCCACAACGGTGAGTTAACCTTTACTATGAACCATGAATTGCATAGTTAATTCTATAAACAGTATATCTACCTTTTACATGATGAGTGGAAATAAATTGATTTATGGAAAATTTGGTTTACGCTAACAATCTCTTATAGCATAAAAACTTAATGACAAATTCTCTTGGTCTAACGATTCATTTATTGGCTATGATATGTGTTTGAATGAATATGTATGGTGCTTGAATTATCCAGTGTCAACGCCAAAATTGGATCAGAAAGGAGAGAAAGAGTCGATATAGGTGTTTGGAGAAAAATTGCTCCAAATGCTCTTGCATAGGTTAACTGCCGCGGCATCATCGGTTTTCACCCAAAGTAACCAATCGACCACTTTGGTCATGACTGGTTGACTGTTGGGAAGAGGTTGGAAAACTTCTTTTAGGTCGAACCCAATAACAAAAAATAATAATATTTTAAAAATTCATTAAACTAAATTGAAAGTTCATAATTTTAAATATAAATTTTATTTCAGATATAAAGTAGATAATAATCTCAAATCTGAAATTTGTTTTATGTAATAACTTTTGGATTCAAATTTTGAAACATATATTCGATTTTTTTTAAAAGTTGAGAAATAGGAACTGTCAGGTATATATTCACATTTGAATTTAAGATTCATAAAAAAATTTCCTAATGGAATTTCATAATTTTACATTAATTTTAAAAATGATTTATATTGTTGTTTAGTTCCAATTATGGAATAATTGTTAAAATTCTTTATAAAATTTTAAAAAAAAATTCCTATATTCGAAAGTAATTTCCAAGTGTTACAGGACATTTACAAAATATGCATGGCTAGTTT
Organism: Allium cepa; assembly: GCA_030765085.1. Lineage (NCBI taxonomy): Eukaryota > Viridiplantae > Streptophyta > Magnoliopsida > Asparagales > Amaryllidaceae > Allium > Allium cepa. The sequence goes on from CM060937.1 coordinate 10,807,352, forward strand.
CAATGTTATTTTATTTAAATTTATGCCCTTGAAAGTTAGGGTTTTTTTTGTTTTGGGAAGGCAGATAGAAGAAGCAAGAAATAGAGAACAAAATGTAGAAAGGTTATTTCGCGAATTCCAAAGCGATGCGGTTGATTTTACAACCATTATTAGGAGTACACACACAACACACACACATGCACACGCTGTTCCTGATTTTTGCATTTTATTGATATTTAAATATATCTTATCCTATTGGCAGGCCATTCGATAGACCTTATGTACCCTTCAAGTAAAGAACGGAGACATGTACCATGTTCCTCATTGGATTGCCCCCCCTATGTTCATAATACTTAGTATTTGTAAGCGTTTTAATCACTTCTTTGTTATCAAGGCAGTGAATAGAATCTAGGCCAGCAGTTACATTACATAGTTTCCAACTAGAACTATCAATTTGAACTTTTGGAAACAAAGATGTTTGAATTTATTTCTCATTTTCTGATTTAGAAGCATTTATGGATTAGGATCCAGCTTGCGCATTAGCCTCATTAAGCAACTCTAAGCAAGCATCAAATAGAAGCAATTCACTGCATATTAATCTTCATCGTACCTTTTGTTTTCTCTACGCTTTATTCTTACACAAGAGCTTGTATTGTACCATCACCAAATTTATTTTCTTGTTTAGTATTTTATCCTTGGCCATTAATTTCAGCTTCAATAAATTTTGTGCATCTGGTTGATCGGATTTTTTTCTATATCATCGATTGGTCAAATTTTATATTATCATTTTGTTCTGGTATAGAGATTTTATTTTCATTTGCATCATTTTTCGTTATCATTCCTATATTGTCATCTTTACCACCTGCATTCTTATTTTCGTCTTCTAACTTCGACACTCTAGCATCTTTCATCTATTTATCACTTTTTACTGTCACACGACCTTCAAGCATCCTATCTGGATCACTATATGTTCCAATATATGAAGTGTTAACTAATTCTTGTCTATTTGCCTCGCTCTCTTAGTAAATGTATCTACTAGAGATGTTGCTTCCACGGTGTTGTTTGAAATATTATATGCACCACATATATTCCCATCTATAGGTATACCTCCATTACAATCTTGAAATTGTGTAGCATATTTCTCGAATATTTCTTATTTCTACTTTGTATTAGAACTATTTGTAGGGACATAATAAGGAACAAGAGTTTGATGTTGCACATCCATGCTCCAAGTCATCAACCAGTGAAGACCGCCAAGGGTCTAGTTATTGGTTTTTTTGCAAATAGTCTACTGTAGGTATGCAATAACCCTTATTCAGTGTAATATGTAAATATTAATCTACAAATAAATAATTCATATACTCCTTGATTCATTAATTCCCTCTTAAAGGATCAAAGTACTTCATTACTATGATAAAATAGAGAATATCCCTTAGCATGAACAAAAATAATGATAGTGATAATAAATAGTAAACTTATAATCTTATATCTCTACTACTAATAAAAGAAATTGACTGAACTAATTTACTTGGTGTCTTTTTGAAATTCCAAAAATGCCCTTGCTTTCCGTTTACATGTTTTGCACTCAAATAAAATATCAACGTATATAATAATACAAACAGCTTGTGTGCGAAGCATGAGCCCATACTAGTACCATATAAGAATAGTAGGAAACCAAGGAGGCACTAAGAAACAATACATGAGTCAATATGTAGATGAAGAACAAACTCATTTATAAATATGGTTGTTTGCCTCCAACTATATTTTAAATTCGCGTGTATCAAATTTTGTTGTTGACTATCGGAAACTATTGCATGTTTAACTATGTTCAACCTGGATTAGTTTGACCATTCAGCTAATTGTGCATGTCACAATAGTTTCAACATGAGAGACTCTCTAATTGCATTTTTGTTTTATTATTTTAATACAGAGTTTGTTGTAAGGAATATTGATGTCTTTGAAAGATCATTATGCATAAGATACAAGAATGAAAAATTTTCTTTCTCATATTTATATGTACCATGTATAAGTACAAAACCAATAAATTTATCGATTTACTAATTATTATTTCTACAAATTTCTTTAAGAATGGCACTTCATCCACGTAAATAAACTAAGACTTTTGATATCAAATTTAATTAAAGAAGGGACCTAAAGGCCTCACTCCTTTAATGGTTGTTTTCTTTCTCATAGTAGCCTTTTCTTCCAACCTCATAATAATATACCAAAATATCCACCGATTATTAACTTATTTTAAGTATTTAGTATGAAAAAATTCAGTTTCACCTTTTGTGAATAACTAAAAAATACCGACCTTGATCAGTTAATTGCAAGCCAAGCATTTGCAACAATAACGATCAGCAATCCAATAATCTACAAATAAAAGTAACACGCTGGTAATTTAAATTTAAATATGATCATATTCTTGTGCTTTGACTTTGGTTTGTTATACTTAAGAATAGGTGACATCAATTAAGACTCAATCAAAAAGCCTGCATTGTTTTCAAATTTGCATGGAACTATTTATTTTAAAATTTATCAACTACTGAACGAATTTGCCTATAACACTAAAAATAGGTAATAAGCCTTGTGGTTCTACCAGATAATCTCTTTGGTGAAAAATATCATTGTTATACTACTTCGTATGATACATTACTGTCAATGTTTCTTCTAATTTCGTAGAATTTTTAACTAAGCTAATTATTTACTTATGAGATGATAAGCTATCATGGTTAAGTAATTTATGAAATAATAAGCACTATTTTCAAGCCAAATAATAAATTAAGAGATTCGGTACTCATTTACGTCCTATATATAATAAATCTATAAACTGTTGGCGTCGTTCGCTACTGTAATAATCATGCAGATAACTAATGAAATGAAAAGGAATTTTGATACTTAAAGATCATTTAGTTTTTGGATAAATATTAAAAATACGTTTAGTGTTGGTAAAGGAAAAGTTTCTATATTACCAGATATAGCACACCCCTATTTGGATTTACATATATTAAGTAATTAAAAAGTCAAAATAAGTACAAATTGTCAAAATAAGTAATTAGTTTTTTCCACACAACATAAATCGGCCACTAAGGAGAAAACGACCATCTCCACACTTAAAATAACTCCAAGAAATCAAAACAATAAAGCAACATAGTGAAGCAGATAATTAATCTACTTGGTTACTTAGCTTAGCTTACACTTTTTCCTACTAACTAGTATACAACATTATTGTGTTACTCTTAAATGTAAAAAAAATGCTAGTCACATTACAAAAAAAAAAGAAAGGTTGAATAAACGAATTGATGGAGTAAAAAAATTACCTACTACCGAATTGTTGATTCGCTGGTATATGGAGTGAATCGAAGATGGGGTCTGAATATGGTCGAGATTGCTATTGGAATATATTGAAAATCGATGGATTGATTTTCAGAATGAATTGAAATTACATGGGATTTTGGTTAAGCGAAATTTGGTCGAATCTGAAGGGAGAGGGAAGTTTTATTTTTAGCGACCTTTATTTTTTACTTTGTTAAATATAGTGAACTATTTTTTATGCACATTCATAGAACAACATGAATTACTGTTATTTTTTTACTTTAATAATTTTTATATATCATGTTAATTATAATTCCATGACACTATACCATATATGTCTTACGTTTAAGTGCATTTAAACTCTACATCACAAGTTAAAAATGATCGATTGTCTCTTTTTTTCCAAAAATAATATATAGTGGCTACAAACTAGAAAACCCTTATTTTATCATGCATTCATCATATTACCGAACATATATTTAACCAAATACTAAGATTCGATTTTAATTTTAACCTCCTTCAATGAAAAAGTAAACTCTCCTTCGCAAGTATGAGAATTGGAGGCTTTTTGCTTGTTTAAACATTCCATGGTGTGTTCCTATTTCTTTCTAACCAGATCTACAACGCAAATAAAATATATATGTAATTTTGGAGAGATTTTAAACAGGATCCTTATTTAAAATGCGCACACACACACTATGTCGAACATAGCTCCCATTGTGATTAGAAACACAACACACAGTGAAATGCTGAGTAAAATAATGAACAGTACGATGCAACCATTTTGGCCAACTAATGTCTCCATTATAAGAAATAATATGTTCAATTCGTTACTAAGTAGGCTTATTTATAGTCCTTACACTAGTTCAATTATTGTAAGATTGGATAGCAAATCCTATCCATATAAGTACATCGAGCATATTTGTTGCGTTAATTTAAGACAAGATTGCATATCGTATCTTTGGTGACTATACTTTCATCCATGATGAGCCGCAAACTTTTTTTTAACTATTTATTTATAAATTTTCTTGTTTAAAATTAGTCCTATATTTAGCAAAAACTTATTTTACAGTATTTTGTTTGCAAATATTTGGAAAAAACAATAAAATAATTTCTTCAAATGATTTTAAAATGAAAATAAGAATGTTCGTGTTTAATTTTGAAAGAAAATGTTTTGAAAGTTAAACTTTATTTTCTAGCCGATTTAGGAGAATTGAATTTTAAGGGTTCAAATGGAAAATAAAAGATAAAATGTTGGAAAATTAATTCTCATTAAGACTTGAAAAAAAGTATTTGGTAGTATGAAAATTTCGAAAGGAATAAATTAAGTTAGAATTTTAGTTATCCATTTAAACACCTTTTCGTCGACATAATGATTAAAAAGGGCTTTCATGTAAATAAATATTTATTCATATTTTGTTTCGTAAATTTAAATGAATTTGACCAAGTGATTTATTACTATTTTCGAATTTATTTCTTGAAAACTAAATTTAAATCAATTTTTTTTAGGATTTTGAATGAAGCGAAAAATGAGCTTAATGTTTTTATTTCAAAGCCGAAATTAAATCAAACTAATCAGAAGCCCTTTCATGGATCGACTCCACCGTCTTCATCTCGCTTTATAGCCAACTCACCATCTTTGTTTCCAGAGCCTTAACACCACTTTCTCCATTAGTAAAAATAATATTTTTAAATTCCAATAAACTAAAACAAAATCGCCAAAATCATATCTAGCTTTTGCGTCATCTTCATTACCTAATAAAACTACTACACACCAAATTGACTTAAGGACTTCTATGATTCAGGATAGCCTGAACTTGTGTTTTTAACATTACATTTAAGCTCTCTTGTTTTCTTCTTCAACAATGGTGAGTTAAACCTTTATTATGAACCATGAATTGCATGGTCAATTTTGCAAAAGGTATATCCACCTTTTAACAGGATATATGGAAATAGATTTATTTGTGAAAATTTTTGGTTTTATGCTATCTATCTCTTACAATGCAGAAAACTTAATGCCAGATCCTCTTGGTCAAGCAATTCATTCATTGCCTATGATACGTGTTTGATTGAATATGTATGGTGCTTAAATTATCCAGAGTCAATGCCAAAATTGGATCAGAAAGGAGAGAAAGAGTCGATATGGGAGGTTGTAGAAATATTGCTCCAAACGCTCTTTCACAGGTTAACTACCGCGACCGCATCAGTTTTCACCCAAGGTGACCAGTCGACCACTCAGGTCATGACTGGTTGACTGATGGGAAGAGGCTAGCGAAATTTTGATTGGGTCGAACCCAATGACAAAAAATAAAAATATTTATAAATTCATTTAAGTAAATCGAAAAGTCCGAATTTTAATTATAAATTTTATTTCAAATATAAAGTAGATAAAAATTTCAAATTGGAATTTTTTTTTTAAAATAATTTCATATTCAAATTTTGTAACATATATTAGAAATTTTAAAAAAGTTGAGAAATAGTAATTTTTAAAAATATAAATTCAAGTTTATATTTAAGATTCATAAATAATTTTCAAAATAAAATTTCGTAATTTTAAAAAAGATTTATATTGTTGTTTAGTTCCAATTATGGGCATAATTGTTAAAATGCTTTATAAAATCGTTAAAATTTATTCCTACATTCAAAAGTAATTTCTAAGTGTTATAGAGCATTTACAAAATGTGTATGGCTGGTTTCAATGTTTATTTTATTTAAACTTTACATTGCGCATAAGTGATCATCATATGTAAAGTTAATATCTTATTGATTTTGAGAATGTTATAGAATCATCAATATGACCAGACAAGATGCACCAATTTCTATATAGAACTAATGAAATTACCATGCCTTAAATCATATGTGAAAAACATAATCTGATTAACGCACCATCTAAGATAATGGAATTTTTAGTTAATCCCCATCCCGAAAAAGTATTACATGTCATGGCCATGGGTGGAGCTAAATCAGTCCTTTCAAGAGGAGCTAGCGGTTCAATCCTTGCTTTTAGCACCAAAATGGGAACATTTAGAGTGGATAAAAGGTCGTTCTTTATTAAGAGGAAACATAAATTGCCGATTTTTCCAATATTACCTATTGGCCACGAAGGAAAGTTTCATGAAAAAGAAATGATAGGGTGGAATTCATCGTAGGTCAAAGTGAAAGGCTACACAAAAATAGAGATAGATGACTCTTACAATGCTTATGCATGATAACCCTAGAGACAAAATAGAGTTGGAGGTGCAATAGCTTTGGCCACACCATGGATTTTGATGCAGAACAGCCTTGGAGGCACAATAGCTTTAAGTGTATGATAGCTCTAAAGACCGGACAAGCATAAAAGAACGATAGTCATGTATGTGATAGGTATATAGGATGAAGAGTACGACAGGTATAAAAGGCCAATTCTATTTGATTAAATTTGAAAAAGTTTCTAGAAGATGAATAAAGACATCAAAGACTACGTAGGCAGCCAAGTAGGTAAAAAAATCCATTTCTTATTCCACTATTGTATATCCAGGCTTTATAGCTGGTTAACTATTCATTTTGGCATCATTATATGTTGGGTGTGATTGTACTATTTTTATTTTATTGTATTTCACCCTTGTGTTGGAAAAAAATTGGACAATGAAAATTGCAATGAGAAATTTGTGCAATGAAGGTAATTTATTCGCTTGTTTAATGTAGTGTAGTTAATAAAAAAAATTTGATCATATTTTGTTGCATGAAAATAATTCTGATGATGACTACAACATTATAAATCTTTAATTTAAGGTCTCGTAGTGGGTGCTATTATAGGAAAAAAATGGACCAACTCATTTGGGTTGGTTAAAGAAGCGCATCCGTTAGCAATAACTTTTTTGACGCCGATCAAATTACATTTCGTGTTTAACTTAGATTTTGCATTCTCTCATGGAAAAATTTATTTGTGCAAATATATTTTTTGAAAATAGAAGTGATCCTAAAAATAAAACCTTGTCAATATATATGTTTAATAAATTCAATACATAAACTATACACATTGTCATTAGATATAATAAAATAATTAATGTATGAGTGGATGTTGTAGCATTAAAATTCTTAACAATTACATGTGTTTCTAGCCAAGCAATTTTGCTTCCAATAGCTTCTCCAACGTATTTCATGCTAGATGGTGGTCTCTACCATATTGCATTATGGCCCAAAAGGAAATATAATTCACAAGCTAATTAGGATCAGTAGAGTGCTACCGTCGATTAACAATTAATGCTTTGCTAACTTTCTAATCACATAACTTGCATTTGATATTTGAACTGTTATATTATGTGAAAAAAAAATTTATAAATTTTTTTTGTATATTAAATTATAAATATATTGAATACATCCAGAATTAAATTTACCATAATGTCATCTTTCGCAAGGTGTACCATCATGTGCAAATCAACTCTATCACCCGACGATGCCACAATCATATTCTTAGCTTCTCCAATAGGTGAGATCGTCTAAGGTGTACCATTTTGTGTGTAAACAACTCTGTATTAAACTCGTTATAACGATTTTGGATGATGGTTTGCTTGGATTTTATGTCATGTTAAATGCAAACAAGGTTATTTGACAAATGGTTTACACGGTTTTAAGGGTAAAACCGATTATAATGATTTTGTATACCATGATCAAATTTTATGTTATGTAAAACATAATATCAGAGATTGGTTTTAAATTTTGTAATATTCCAAGCAATGGAAAATTTAATATGCATTTCCTAAGGAAAATATGAATAAATAGGGTTTAAATTTATTTCGGTTATTTATACAAAAATTAGGTCTGGAATTTTTATATGTTATAAAACATATAAAAAGTGAATTTCTGTAATTTTTGGGGATTATGTCTCAGTGATTTACTATGAAAATTAAATTATTTTAGAAGATGACTTAATTGCTTCATTTAATTTTCTTAATGGAAGAGATTATTTGTTAAATTATTCTTTAATTTAGATCTGAAATTATGAGGCAGTTATTTAGGAAAGAAGTTGAAAAGTTTAAGACAATCAGTTAAATGTCTATAGATGGGTAGGTTAGTTACAAAGTTATTATTTTAAATAACATTAATTCAGTCTTCACTGAAAAAAGGGAGTTCCGCGTCTTTCAGGAGCACCTTTTGACTCTGTGCTTCCGTTTTGACTCGGTCAAAACCAACCACGTCGAAACAAACATAGCTGAAACCAGCACAAAGGGTATCACAAGTATGGTATTTAGTGGATTGGAGAAAGGCGGAAGGCATGGTGTCGTAACCTATGCATCCGATGGGTTGGAATCTTTGTTTTACTTTCAAACGATAAGCGCCTACCTAATTTTGAAAAAAAGCTTTCGAAGGACTCAAAATATATGCTTTCAAAATGGTCTTCTAAATAGCTTTCGATGAGGGTTGCCATCTTTTTGTCTAAAGTATAAGCTTTCGAATGAGTTCCTTTATTTATAAAACAATGCTTTCGAAAAGGGTGGTTTCGACCTAATCGAAACCCCACTGCCAATCTTATGCCTTTCGATTGTATTAAAGTCATCAATGCTTTCAGAAGGTAGTTTTCGCTTTAAAATTATACAAGCCACTTCCTAAAAGATTTCGAAAGGGTTCAAGGGTTTCGAAAGTAATGGCTTCGTGGCTATCCTTCAGCATTTTATTTAATTTTTTTGAAGCTTTCGAAGGGATGGTTCCGAAGCCATCAAGATTTCCCCGAACAATTTTATATAAAGATCAAGGGTTTAGAAAGGGGTACTTTCATATGTATTCACTTTAACCTAAAAGATAATTTGGAGGAAACCTAATGGTTTTTCAAGAGATACTTCCAATCGAAAAGGGTACTTCCATTGGTTTCGAACCTATGCTTCTAAGAGTTAATACGTAATGCTTTGATAATTTCAAAATTTATGTTTTGAGGGTTTTCAAAGAGAAGTTTTGAAATTATTTTGAAAGGAATGTTAGTGTTTTTAAAATAATATTTAAATGCTTTTGAAGGAGGTCATCCAAGGGTTCCGAAAGAAAAGTTTTAAGGTTTCAAAAGATTTAGTTTTCAAAACAAATAACTCAATCTCATTTCAAAGAAAAACCATGGCATGATAAATGAGTTTTGAAATGATTTTAAGTATGCAGTATTTGAAGAACTTTTACTTGATGAATAGGTTAAAGGGATTAACCAGGTTTTATATAAAATAATTTCAAGGATATTAAAAAACAAGTGTTGGTATTATTATGTTATTATGTTTTCGTCTTCATATATATATATATATATATATATATATAGACACACACACATACATATATTCACATTATAATGGGCCCATAATTATATTTTAGGGAAGGAAAAAATAAACAGCTAGGTTAATCCAGTAGTAAATATAAATTAAGTTGACTCCTGAATGAGTGGAATGTAGGATACCTAAATATTGGTTAAAGAAGTTGTCAAATAGAGAATTTCATAGTAAACCCATGAAAACTATGATTAGGAAAGTTATTTGTAGGGGCCAATAGGTTCATAGTATACCCATGAAAACTATAATTGGAAAGATTTATTGGCAGGGGCCAATAGGTTTGTAGTGAACCCCTGAAAACTATATCCAGGTAAAGTTATTGACAGAAGTCGGTAGCTTCCTTATCAACCTATGAAAACTTGGATAAGTGGAAAGTTATTGAAGTTACCAATAGGTTCTGAGAGAACCCATGACATAGTAATGTTATTGGTCAGGGCCAATAGGTTCTTAGTGATCCGATGAAAACTATGAAACCGGACAGGGAGTCCATAAACATTTAACAGGTTATTAGTCAGCCCATGAAATCTATTAGGTTAATAGTGACCCTAGAAACTATAAATGAGATAGATAGTCAAAATGAATGGGGATGAGAAATCTAAAATTGATTTACTTATTTGCAAATCATCATTATATTTTGAATTGTTGTCTTTTTAACATTGTGGATGTAGGAGCACAATATATGGTTTCATACATCTTTAGGATACTAGTGAGGGGAAATCCCGTTCCGCTAAGTTGCATGGTCTCACTAGATAGCTAAATGGTTTGAGATAGTAGATTATTATTCATATCAGGATTTATGTGTAACTCAAAGTTTAAGTACCCTTGAACTCTTTAGTGCTCAACTAATTTTAAGTAGTTTGAGTGTTAAGGTTATCAGGTGCTCTTTAGACAAATAAGCTTCCGGAGGCATGCATGAGGCAAGCTCATTAGTAAGAGTTCTTTATATTCCGATTCTTATGTGCTTTGGTTGTAATGGAAAAGTTTTTTTGTTGCCTAGTCGTATACTTTGATCATCCAAGGGGGAGTCTTCATATTTCTCTCTTAGCATATGTTGTAATAATTATTTTTTATCTGAACGTGGTTCTCGTGTTGGGCTTATGAAATGAACTTGAAATGTTTTGAAGTGGAAATATGAAAGTTGTTTGATGATTTTAAATTTTTTAAAGATCCATGTGTTTCTGTTATATCAATGTATCTAACTTCACCGTATTTGGTGATTGAGGATTAATAACTATGGATGACTGTAATTTCCGTAGCCATTAGTTTTGGACCTCCAAGTGGGTGATGTTACATGTTGGTATCAGAGCATAGGTTTATGAAACATAAAAGAAATATAAGCCAAAAATATTTTTCAAAACATAATATAATGAATTAGAAAATAAGATCAAGGTTTGGGAAAATGCTATAGTAGCGTATGTGTATTTGATATATAAGAATATATATGGGTACGTATTTCCCGCTCTTAGACCATTCTTTTATATCTTACTAAGGCTCGCATGTTGGTTTACGTGAAACAAGATATGGGGGCAGGAAACCAAGGAGGAAATCTTGATGGAGGAAGCACCACAACCAATGGTAATGCTCGACCCAACAGGAGGAACTCAGGTCGACAGGCTAATTGTAACCAAAAATGCTGATTGTGATGTGGGTGCAGGAAATCCACCCGCTGATATAGGGATGATGTATCAGTTCTTCATCAATCTGATATAAGCAAGAGCAGCTACTGGTGTTGCTGGAAATGTTGAAGGAGCTAACCTTGTAGCTCCCGTTTGGAATAATTATGCTAAGATGAGCAGAGATTACACAATCTTGGTGGTAAGCTGTTTATAGTAAAGGGAGATTCCATAGAAGTGTAGAATTGGTTGTTCCATTATGAAAGAATATTTGCTAATTTGGGTTTAGAGGATGAGCAGAAGAGGAGGTTGACCTCTAGGCAGTTGCAAGGGTCGGGATTCATTAGTGGAATAGTTTATTACTAGAGTTTCGAAGGAAGAATTGACTTAGGTAGATTTCAGAAGGATATTTGAGCAAAGGATTTTGTTTGAGATTGGCAAGTTGGCGTTGTTGAGAAAATTTATGGATCTAGTACAATGCAGATGTCAGTAATAGAGTATGCAACTAGTTTTGATAAATGTTCCCGATATGGGTAAGCTACTATAGATATTGTCATCATGAGAAATGAGAAAGTTATTAGAGACCGAGGCCCGAGATTTCCCAGGAAACCCTACCACATCCCCGCGATCCTAGTAACGTAGTTGTGGAAATGGAAATCCTCCATGGGGAGATACTTGCTATTTGTGCTAAAGAGAGGCCAATTGAAATCGAGGGTTCACGGGGAAGAAGAGAAAGTTCTTTAAGAAGAAGGGATATGCTACCAAGAAGGCAAAAGGTAATTTAGTTTGTTTCAAGTCTGACAAGAAAAGTCATTATGCACATGACTGCCGATCAGGCAAGGGGAAGAAGGCTATAGATAAGAAAAGTGTGAAGTGCTTCAACTGCGATAAATTTGGGTATTACAATAAAAAGTGCCTAGAACCGCTTAGAGCCGACAAGGGGAAGGGCTTTGTTATTGGACCATCGTCAACTAGGCCAACTATAGATGATAAAGGGAAGACTCTAATGGATGGTACACTTTTGATTCAGAGTACACCAACTAGGTTACTATTTGATACAGATGCTTCATATTCACTTATATCTTAGTGTTTGGTTGAAAGGTTATGGTTAGGACCCACCTAACTAGTTACTTCCTTAAGGGTTGTGAATCCAATAGGAGGGAATGCAACTCTAGGGTTTAGATGTGACCAGTTAGAACTTGATTTGTTAGATCATAAGTTTGCATGCAGTCTGTATGTTTTTGATTTCATAGATCTCAGGATCATTTTGGGTATGGATTTGTTGGGTGAGTATGAGGCTAGGATATTTTGCCAAGATAGGGAGATATCGCTAAGACACCTTGATAGTCATAACCAAATCATATTTTCAATGGACAATTCTAACCAGAATGTTTTTCTATGTTAAGTGCTATGGAAGTGAGAGAAGAGTTAAGTGAAGTTCGAGTAGCATGAGATTTTATAGACATCTTTGAGCTGGTAACAGAATTACCACTAAACGAGCTATTGAGTTTTGGATAGATCTTGTGCCAGGAGTTGAATCTGTGAGTGGACCACCAGGCAGGATGATACCAACTGGGATGGAATTGAAGGAGTAGCTAGTGGATCTTGAAGGAAGGAACTTTATTAGACCCAATAGTTCATCTTGGGGAACGACCACGATGTTTATGAAGAAACCAGATGGGTCATTGAGGATGTGCATCGACTATCGTAAGTTGAACGAGAGGATGATTAAGAATAAATATCCTTTGCCAAGAATAGACAATCTATTTAATCAGTTGTGTGGAGCCAGAGCGTTTTTCCAATTGAATTTGGAGACAGGTTTCCATCATTTAAGGATTATAGAGAATGGTATTACTTTGAGAGCATTTCGGACTAGGTATGGTTCGTATGAGTGACTAGATGTCATTCGACTTAATGAATGCTCCTACATTCTTTGTGTAATTGATGAGCCAAGTCTTCCGACAGTACTTAAGCAGTTTTGTGTTGGTGTTTATAGATGACTTTTTAGTGTAGTCTAAGGATAAGAGAGAGCATAAGGATCATCTTAGAGTGGTGCTTGAGATGCTATGGCAGCATCAGGTGAAGGCGAAGTTTACCAAGTGTCATTTTTGGAAGAACAAGATTAAGTTTCTTGTTCACGTGGTTTCAGAGAAAGGCTTGTCAATCGATCCAGATAAGATTGAAGCTGTTAAAATTGGAAGAGTCCAAAGACGGAGATTGAGATCAAAAGTTTTCTTAGACTTGCTGGCTATTACCGAAGGTTCATTAAGGACTTCTCATGGATAGTACACCTTTGACTAAGTTAACCAAGAAGGATGTGAAGTTATTCTGGTCCAAAAAATGTAAGGAAGCATTCCTTAAGCTAAAGCATTTATGGACTAACACACATGTATTGGTAGTTCTAGTCGAAAAATGAGGGATGATGGTGTATATCAATGCATGTGGAAATGGATTGGGAGCTATATTGATGTAGAAAGGTCAAGTCATTTGCCTATGCTTCACGAGATCTTAGACCGCAAGAAGTGAGATATCGTACTTATGAATTGGAGTTGGCTGTGGTGATCTTCGCATTGAAGATGTGGAGACATTATCTCTAAAAGGAGAAGTTTGAACAATGCACATATCATAAGTCGTTAAGGTATTTATTCTCTTAGAATGAGTTTAATATGAGACAGCCGAGGTGGCTGGAGTTTTTGGCTGCTTATGTTTTGTTATGGAGTACATACCTGGGAAAGGAAATAAGGTAGCTGATGCTCTTAGAAGAAGGCATGAGAATGTGGTGTTAGCTATGTTGGCATGATGGAAGGATTTAGAATCTTTGACTACTTGTAATGTGAAGTTGAGATCGACTGCTAGTTCTAGTCAAAGTACCGCCATGTTGTCCTGTTAGAAGTTCGACTAGTGTTGATCGAAAGGGTTGCTTAGAAGCAGAAAGAGGATCCAGTAATAGCTGAGAGAATTAGAGGGCTTGAGGTGGGATCACAGATCAGTGATCTAAAGGATTTTAGCCTTGAATAGAGTGGATAGTTGAGAAAGAAGGGATGGTTCTGTATTCTGAATGTGGATAACTTAAGGAAAGAAGTTATTAGAGAAAGTCATTTGTCCAAGTTTTCGATTCATCCTAGAGGGACCAAGATGTATCAAGACATGAAGAGAAGATTCAATTAGGAAGGTATGAAAAGGGATATTGGCTTGTGGGTTAGGCATTATACAAACTATCAACAAGTGAAGGCCGAACATCAAAAGCCGAGTGGGTTGCTTCAGCCTTTAGAGATTCTTGTTTAGAAATGCCGATGTCCATGGATTTTATACATGGGCTGCCGAGGTCAAATAGTGAAAAATGAAAGTATATGTGTCATAGTGGATAGGATGACATAGAGTGCCCATTTCATTCTAGTTAAGTCAACCAGAACGCACCTGTTTTTGCTAAGTTGTTCATGAAAAACATAGTTAGACTAATGGAATTCCTAGTAGTATGTTTAGCGATAGAGATTCTTTGTTCACTACTGAATTCTGGAAGAGTCTACAGGATGTATTATACCATGCTTAACATGAGTACTGGATATCACCCTTAGATTGATGAGTAGACAGAGATAGTCAATAAGGTACTCAAGGATTTACTGAGAGCTTGTGTATTTGACTTTAATGGATCTTGGGAAGATCACCGATATTTATTGAGTTTTCCAATAGTAATAGTTATCAGACTACTATAGGAATGGCGCCTTTTGATGCTTTGTACGGAAGGCTATGCAAATCACCAGCATGTTGGTTGGAGACTGGAGACAGTTTAGTCTTAGGACCGTATTTGATTAGAGAGGCGTTAGAGAAGATTGAGTTAATCCACGAAAAGATGAAGAAAGCTCATTCAAGACAAAAGAGTTAAGGAGATAAGAGGTGTAAAGACCTAGAATTCTCGATTGAAGATAGGGTTTTCATTAAGGTATCACCAATGAACGGTGTGGTATGATTTGGGAAGTCAGTGAAACTAGCATCACGATGTGTTGGTCCATTCCACATTATAGAGAGAATTGGAAAAATCGCATACAGAGTAGAGTTGCCGAGTAGTATGGAAGATGTCCATAATGTATTTCATGTGTCTCATCTTCGTAAATGTGTGCATGATCCACAGACTACTATTCCTCCGACAGTGTTGGATGATTTGATAGTAGAGCCTAATTTGACATTTGTTAAACAACAAGTCCAGGTTGTGGCTAGAGATGAGAAAAGATTGACGAATAAGGAAATCAAGTTGGTGAAAGTTCAATGGAGCAACAACGAGAATGACTGTACCAGGGAGATAGAAATAAGGATTAGAGATACCATCCTATTCTGCTTTGATGGTATGTCTATATTAGATTATATAGATTTTTACTAGTTAATCAGGCTAGTACGATTGTTAGGATTCATTACAGATGATTGCTATGTTTAGTATTTAGTCCTTACTGAATTTCGAGTTTCGAGGACGAAATTCTTTAAGAAGGGAAGCCTGTAACACCCTTAAGTTTTAATAACATTATTCAGGAGATTTAATTAGATAAATTAAATTGAATAATGTAAATAATTAGAGTGATAAGGAATTTAAATTTGAAAATGAATTGAAAGCCCGTGCTTAATTATCTAACTGGGCTTATAAGTGGCTTATATGTTAATTAATTAAAATAAAGGTATTAGGGTAATTTCCACCCACATTTCTATCACTCTTATATTCATGTATCACTCAATCTCACGTTGAATTTCTAAAAAAACATAAAACATAAATGCAAACAAATGGTTAGAGCCGGCCATTGCTAGGAGGAAAGAGGAGAAATCCAAAGCCAAGGAATTAAAGCAAGGGAATTGATCTCAATCAAAGCTCGAAGTCTTTATCCTGATCAAGGTGAATAATCTAAACCATCTATATTTTGTTTTTACAATCATTTGATTTTTGGGTTTAAGATTAAACTCGTTATATTGATTTTGGATGATGATGTGCTTGGATTTTATGTGATGCTAATTTAAAATAAGGTTATTTGATAAATGATTTACATGATTTTATGGGTAAAGCTGATTATAATGATTTTGTATGCCATGAGAAAATTTTATGTTATGTAAAACATTATATTAATTTTTGAAAATTTCCAAGCTATGGAAATTTTAATATGAATTTCCTAAAGAAAATATGAATAAACTGAGTTCAAAATTAATTTCGGTTATTTAATAAAGAAATAGATTCTAGAATTTTTATATGTTAGGCAACAAATTGAAAGTGAATTTCTGTAATTTTTGGGGATTTTTCCTAAGTGATTTACTATGAAAATTAAATTATTTTACAAGAAGGATTTAATTGCTTTATTGGTTTTCCTTGATGGAAGGGCTTATTTATTAAATTAATCTTTGATTTAGGTCTGAAATTATGCAGTTTTTATTTGGAAAATAATTTTAAAAGTTTAAGGCAACCAACTAAATATTTTCAAAAGGGCGGGTTAGTTATAAAGTTATTACTTTAAATAGCATTATTCAGTCTTTCTTCAGAAAAGTGGGTTCCACCTCTTCCAGAAGCACCTTTCGACTCTATGCTTCTGCTTTGACTCATTAGAAAGCAATCATGTCAAAATAAACACAGCTGAAATCAATATACAAGGTATCATAAGTATGGCATGCAGTGGATTGGAGAAAGGAGGAAGGCATGGTGTTAGAAGCTGTGCTTCCAATGAGGTTGAAACCTTTGTTTTACTTTCAAATGATAAGCGTCTGCCTTTTTTTAATAAAAGCTTTCGAAGGAGTAGAAACATATGCTTTCGAAAGGATCTTCTAGATAACTTTCGAAGAGGGTTGCCATCTTTTAGTTTAAAGTATAAGCTTTCGAATGAGTTCCTTTTTTTATAAAACAACGCTCTCGAAAAGTGTGGTTTCGACCTAGTCAAAACCTTGTTGCCAATCTTATGCCTTTCGAAAGTACTGAAATCATTAGTGCTTTCGAAAGGTATCTTTTGCTCTAAAATCGTACTAAGCCACTTCCTAAAAGCTTTCGAAAGGGTTCAAGTGTTTCGATGGCAATGGCTTCAAAAGATGTTTCAAAGCTACCCTTCAATATTTTACTAAAATGTTTTAAAGCTTTTGAAGGGATAGTCCCGAAGCCATCATGATTTCCCCAAACAATTTTATACAAAGATATATGATTTCGAAAGGTGTACTTTCGTATGTATTCACTTTGATACAAAAGATAATTTTTAGGAAAAACCCAGTGGTTTCGGAAGAGATACTTCAAAAAGGTTTCAAAAGGAGTACTTTCATTGGTTTCGAAGCTATGCTTCTAAGAGTTAATATGTAATGCTATAATACTTTCGAAAGTTATGTTTTGAGGGTTTCAAAAGAGATGTTTTTAAAGTGTTTCGGAAGGAATGTTAGTGTTTTGAAAAGAAGATTTAAAAGCTTTCGAAGGAGGTCAACTAAGGGTTTCAAAAGTAAAGCTTTAAGATTTCGAAAGCCTTAGTTTTCAAAACAAATAATCCAATCTCATTTTAAAGGAAAATCATTGCATAGAAAAAGAGTTTTGAAATCATTTTAAGTATGGGGTTTTTTGAAGAAGTTTTTCTTTATTAATAGATTAAATGGATTAATCGTGTTTTATGTAAAATGATTTCAAGGATATTTAACCACAGGTGTTGGTATTATTATGTTATTATGTTTTCTTCTTTATATATATATATTCACATTATAATGGACCCATAACTATATTTTGGGGAAGGGCGAAATAACTAGCTAGGTTGACCCAGAAGTAAATATAAGTTAAGTTGACTCCTTAGTGATTGGAATAACATCCAGGAGGTCAGATAGACCAGGATGTAAAATACCTAAATATTGATTAAAGAAATTGTCAGATAGACAGGTCATAGAAAACCCATGAACACTATATTTAGGTAAAGTTATTGGCAGAGGCCAATAGGTTCATAGAAAACCCATGAGAACTATGATTAGAAAGAGTTATTGGTAGGGGCCAATAGGTTTGTAGTGACCCCATGAGACCTATATTTGGATAAAGTTATTGACATAAGTCAATACGTTCCTGGTTAACCCATGAAAACTAGGATAAGAGAGAAGTTATTGGAGTTAAGAACCTTTGAAATAGTAAAGTTATTGGCAAGGGCCAATAGGTTCTTAATGATCCCATGAAACCTATGAAATCGGACATGGGGTCCATAATTATTAAATAGGTTATTAGTTAGCCCATGAAAACTATTAGGTAATAGTGACCCAAGAAACTATAAATGAGACAGACAGTTAAAATTAATGGGGATGGGAAATCCAGAAATTGATTTACTAGGTTGCATATCATCATAATAGTTTTAATTGCTATTTATTTAACCGTTGTGAATGTAGGAGCATAATATATGGTTTTATAAAGTTTTAGGATACTGGTGAGATGAAAACCCATTCCACTAAGGGCATGGTCTAACTAGATATCTAAATAGTTTAAGATGGTAGATTATTACTCGTACCAGGCTTTATGTCTGACTCGAAGTTTATGTTTTCCCCTTAAACTCTCAGGTGTTCAATTGATTTTGGTTATTTTAAGGGTTAAGATGTTTAGGTTCTCTTTAGACAGATAAATTTCCGAAGGAGTGCAAGTGGCAAGCTAGTTAATGAGGGCTCTTTGTATTTTGATTCCGTTATGTTTTGGTTATAATGGAAAAGTTGTTTTATTACCTAGTCATATACTCTGATCATTTAAGCGACATCTTCATATGCCGCTCTTTGCGTATGTTGTAATAATTATATTTTATATTAACGTGGTTCTCATGTTGGGGTTATACGATGAACTTGAAATGTTTTGAATTTGAAACATGAAAGCTGTTCGATGATTCTAAACTTTTACGTATCTATTTTTTTCTATTATATCAATGTATCTAACATTATCGTATTTCGTCACAGATGATTAATAACTATGGATGACTGCAACATCCGTAGCTGATAATTTTGGGCCTCCAAGTGGGGGATATTACAAGCTGGTATCAGAGCATAAGTTTATGAAACTTAAAAGAAATTTAAACCTAAATGATTTTTCAAAACATAATCCAGTGAATTAGAAAATAAGATCGGGGTTAGGTATAATGCTATAGTAACGTACTTATATTTTGTACTTATATTCGGTATTAGTACATATTCCCTGCCCTGCTTCTGTATATTACTAAAGCTCGTATGTAGATTTACAAGAAAGAAGATATGGAGGAAGGAAGCGGAAGAGGAAATCTCAATGGAGGAAGCACTACAACCAATGGAAATGCTTGAACCACCAGGAGGAACCCGGGTCGGTGGTCTAATGCTAACCAAAATGTTGATGCCAATGTGGGTGTTGGAAATCCACTAGTAGATATGGGGATGATGTGTCAGTTATTCGTCAATCTGATGCAAGTAAGAGCTGCTGCTAGTGTTGCTGGAAATGTTGTATACAAATCAACTCCTTGTTTAAGAAAGGGTAGAACAACAATGTTGATATAAATAAAAAAAAGGACAAAACATTAACTGGTATAACAACTATATCGATTCAACACATGCGTCATAGCACGCGTGAAGCACCTGTGAATTGTTTTTCTACAAATCATATATGTTTATTCAAATTTTTACGTTGAAATAAAGTGCCACTAGTTTTAGATTTTATGTCTAAGGTGCGACATATGATTTTTCATTTGTTTCTACTTTTATTTCTACTATTAACTAATAAAGAATGAATTTCTAAAGAAAAATTATTTGTTAGATCCTATTTTTAAATGATATGTTTTGACATGATCATATTTGCAGAGAAGAGTTTTGAATTGGTGAAGACAGTTTATTTGCTAGACCGCATTTTTAAGTAATATTAAAATTTGATTTGGTAATATTTGTAGAACGACATTTTAAATTAGTAAAACAAGTTTATTTGTTCGATCATGTTTTTAAGTTATAGTAGAATTCTAATAATATCAGTAGAGGGGCATTTTTGATAGTTCAGCTGACACCAAGAACGAGTAAACATAAAGGTATACAACCATTATCAAAGAAGATAATATAAATACTTGTTCAGACATAAATCGTACAAGCCTGATATCTACACATATGTTTAGTTACAAGCAACACTTATCAGCAACATTGCAAGCATTCTGACAAATCTTTTTTGATTCTAAACAAACATATTTGTTCGTTTACACTCATAAAGTAATATGTGTTGTATTCAAACTTTATCTGTGAGAAAATGAGTTAATGCTGAACCATTTATCCTACAAATGCCTGTATTATAGTTAATGATGATTTGATTTATTTTTGGATTTCATATTATCGTTTATCTTTTAATTTTCATAATTTTATTCCCACACTAAGATAGGATGTTCTTTAGAAGTTCAAAATTACACCTAAGTAAATCATTTTGTCTGTGTCCTGGGAAAGCAAGAGAGATTACCACATGTAGTATGCTAAAAATATAGTTGTTGAATACTATTTAATACAATAGATTATTGGTACTATATTAATCTCCACTTCTTTAAATTTTGCACTAATACTAATTATACACATGCTTACCGTAATAAAATAAGACTATAAGACCCCTAAAAGAAGTTTCATACAGTTAGATATTGTTATTAAGGACATATGCTTTGTAGTGCGAATTCTAACTCGAGACCACTCAAATCAAAAACCCAAAGCATAGTGGAAAAGGAGATCAGGGCAAGAAGTGCAAAGACAACCAATCAATATGTCAATCCAATTCTCAATCAAATCAAAAACCTATCAAAATCAGCAAACAAGTAATAGAGAACCAAAGCAATAACGATAAAATAAATCACACGCCGATTTATAGCGGTTCCACTAATGTCTTGTTAGTGTACGTCCAGTTTGATAGAGGGCCTTTATTAATACCAATGAGAAGAGTACAAGAGATTGATTAAAATGATCGATAATCAAATTGAATAGATTTGTGGAGAAGAGAATTGAAGAAAACTGGGTTTAGATAAACTTAGTTAATGGAAGATAAAACCCTTATTTAAACCCTAACGGTCGCTTTCGTCTCTGAATCCTAAAAATAGCTTATATAGGAGAGTAGAAAATCTAGGAAAAATTCTAAAATTGCCCTTCCGAATTTCACAAATCATCACATCAAGCCAGGAATGAAAAATATGCTGAAAATCGTTATGGACATCTGTCATTTTATGACAAACATCTGTCATTTTATGACAAACATCTGTCATATATTTCGAGAAAGAATTTCTTAAAACCACAGATGTATGTCCCAAAGTGACAGGCGTCTGTGCCATGCCTTGGGTTCCAAGCCCTGCTATCATAAATGCCCGTCACTTTATGATAGGTGTCTACTGCTAATGCTAGCCACAACGCTCCACCTTCATCACCATATCTCCCTCAACCGAGATCTGATTTGCAAACTGTCTTCTCCGTCACCAAGCTTTTTGTTCGAACCCTACGAAATATTCAAATGTGAATTTATTTAAAGTGCAGTTTTATTAATTAATTTTTCAAATAAGCACCGAAAACCACTTTTGTGATGTTTTTCTTTTTTTAGCATGAATACAATTCATAGTAATGATGTTATTCTCTTTGATCACATTAGTGAGAATAGCTATGTACCTACTATGTAACTTCCTAATTTTTGATAACATTATTTAGGAGATTTAATTATAGAATAATGTAAAGTGATAAGGGAATTGAGATTGGTAAAAATAATTAGTGACCGTGCTTATTTAAAATGAATGGACTTATAAATGATTAAGTATTAGCTAATTAATCATAAGGGCATTATGGTCATTGCCGCCCACATTCTCCACCCTTATTCTATTATCCTTTTTCCATACACGTTCATTTTTACAATAAGAAAATTTTAATATTTAAGAAATAAAAGGGAGTCGACCATTAGGAAGAAGAGAAGAAGGGAAGATAAAAATATAAAGCTTTCAAGCTAGAAGAAATCAATCTCAATCAACCTTCAATTTCCATATCCAATATAAAGTGAATAATAATTACTACATCTCTGCTTGGTTTCTATAATCATATGTTTTTTTATTTAAGGTTAAATTCTTTTTTATGATATCTTGGATGATGATATGCTTGGTTTTAAATTATATGGTTTTAAAAAGATTGGTTAAAAGAGGATATGCATGGTTTTAAGGTAAAACCAAGGTTAATTGATTTTTAAATGCCATGGAAAAATTATATGTAATGGAAAACTTGATTTTGGAGTTGGGTTTCAATTTTTATAATTTTCCAAGCCATGGAGAATTAATTATGAATTTTCAAAGGAAAATATGGTTATTGGGATTTATAAATTTATTTTGGAAAATATATTATGAATTTGGGTTTGAAATTTTGAGATGTTAGATAAAATGATTAAAGTGATTTCTAAAATTTTCGAAGATTTTTACTAAGTGATTACGCATGAAAATTAAATTATTTTGAAAGGACCTAAATGACTTAATTGCTCTATTACTTGGAAGTGCATAATCGTAAAAGTTATTCAGTTTTTCGATTAGAGAAAATGCGGCAAACATTTGTAAATTGATTTGAAAGTTTATGATAGCCAATCAAGTGTTTACAAGTAGGCAAGTTAGTTACAAAAAGTTTACTTTATTTGGTAAAACAACCTTTTGCTCAGAAATGAAGATTCTGCCTCCTTTAGAAGGACCTTTCGACCCAAAGCTTTCACCTTCGACATTGTCGAAACCAATAAACATGGTATAACTTAGTTGTTACGTAACTGATTAGAGGAAGACAGATGGTAGGATGTCAAAACATTGCTTTTGATAGGGTTGGTTCTTTTGTTTTATTTTGTTTTACAAGAAAAGTGCTTACCTATTTATAAAAGGGGTTTCATTATACTCAAACCTATGGTGGCGGAAGGTATTTCAAAAGAAGCTTTTGGAAAATCTGCCACCTTTGTTTTAAAGAAGTAGCTTTCGAGTGAGTTTCTTAGATTTTATTCGAAGCTTTCGGAAGGGGTAGTTTCGACCAAGTCGAAACCCTTTTTATAATCCATGCCTTTCGATGGTATTGAAGACATGAATGTTGTTAAAAGGTACTGTTGTTTTTTTAAAAATATAGGTCACTTCCTACTGCTTTCGAAAGGAGTCAGGGTTTCAAAGGGATTGCTATTGAAAGGGTTTACGAAGCCAACCTTCAATTGTTTTACCTAGATGTTTAGTGCTTTCGAAAGGATAATTTCGACACCATCATGATTCCCCAATACGTTTTGAAACAAAGAATGGTTTCGAAAAAGATGTTTTCGCTTATGTTCACTTTGACTCAATAATGTTAATTTAAAAATAAACCCAGTGGCTTCGAAAGGTAGACTTCCAGTGGTTTCGAAGGGTAACCTTTAATGGTTTTGAAAGGGGTACTTTCAAATGGTTTAGAAGCTATGCTTATATATTTATATGATAATACTTTAACACGGTCGAATGGTTTCAAAAGAGAGGTTTTAAAGAATTCGAAAGGCAGGAGGCCTAATGTTTTTAGGTTGATTTTTAAGCTTTCGAAGGAGGTCATCCTATGAGGTCGAAAGAAAGGTTTCGAAAGGGTCGAAAGGCTTTTGGAACCAAAACTCAAATTTTTGAAGTAAAACCCCATGGTTAAACAAAGGAGTTTTCAAACGACTTTAAGTATGTAATTTGTAGAAGTATCGCCTTGATAAGAATATAGGTTTAGTTGATTAAGTATGTTTTATATGATATGTATTTCAAGGACCTTAAACCCACAGGAGTGGTATTGTTAAATTGTTATGTCTGCTTCTTCAAATATGAATATATTCGCAGGATGAAAAACCTATAACCGTATTTTAGGGGTAGAGGGGTAGCAGAACTAGCTAGGTTAACCCTATAGTGAATATGAATTGATTAAACTCTTGAATGAATATAATTGCATCCAGCGAATCAGGGAGACCAAAATATAGGACGCCTAAAGCTTGAAGTTGTCCGGGAGATAGGTTCATAGTAAACCCATGAAAACTATGTATTAAGGATAGTTGGCTAGGGCCAATTGGTTTGTAGTGAACACATCAAAATTATATCTAGATTAGTAATTGACATTAGTCAAAAGATTTTTAGTCAACCCATATCCGGATTAAGAATTGACATCAGTCCAAAGGTTACTAGCCAACTCAAGAAATCTAGGATAAGAAAGAAGTTAATCGAGTTATCAGTTGGTTCGTAATCAACCCATGTAAACTAGGATAAGAAGGGAGTTACTGGGTAAATCCATTGGTTCCTAGCCAACCCATGAAAATTAGGATAAGAGATGAGTTATTAGAATGACCAATAGGTTCGTGGGGACCCCTGAATTTGTTAAGTTAATTGGAAGCGGCCTATAGGTTCTTTATGATCCCATGAAAACTATGAAATAGAATAGGGTGTCTCTATATTACGAAAGGTTATTAGTAAAGCCGTGAAAACTAATAGGTTAATAGTGACCCTAGAAACTATAATTATGATAGGTAGTCAATTAAATCAGAGATGGGAAACCCAAATTGTTTATAAGTACGCATACCATCATAATATATTGAAATTTTATGTTTTAACCATTGTGGATGTTGGAGCACAATATACGTTTTTACAAATGTTTTAGGATACTAGTGAGTGGAAAACCCGTTCTGCCAAGCGGTGTGGTCTCACTAGATATCTAGAAGGATTGAGATGTTAGATTATTATTCATACCAAGATTTATATCTAACCCAAAGTTTTAATTTTCCCCTTAAACTCTCGGGTACTGAATTAATTTTGAGTTGTTTAAGGTTTAGGGTTTTCAGGTTCTCTTCTAAATTGAATAAAGCTTACAGAGACGTGCAGGAGATAATTAGTTATTTAGAGTTATCTTTTTCCATTCTGTATTTTGGATGTAAAGGTCGACTTATTTGCCTTATTGTGTACTCTGATCAACAAAAGAGGCATCTTTATATGTCACTCCTGGAGTATGTGTAATAATTATGTTTTTTTGAACGTGGTTAATGTTTGTGGGATTTTCTAATGAACATCAAAGGTTTTAAATGGAATGTGGAAATGGGTTTTTAAGTTCTTAAAGTTTTTTCCATATTCTTGTAAGCTGTGTATCAATGTATCTAGCACAGTCGTATTTGGTCACAGAGAATTAATAACTATGAATGACTGCAACATTAGTAGACATTAGTTTTGGACCTCTAAGTAAGGGGATTTTACGTGTTGGCATTAGAGCATAGGTTTATGAAACTTTAGAAGAAAAGTTAAACCTAAAAGCTTTTTTTAAAATGTAATCCAATAAATCAGAAATATGATCGGGGTTTGGGCTAATGCTTTAGTAAAGTTCTTGTAATTGATATGTAGGTATAGATCTAAGTGCATGTTCCCCTCTCTGTTAGACCGTTCTTTTATATTTTACTAAGGCTCCACACAGATTTAGGAGAAAGAAGATATGGATGTAGCAAAAGGAAGAGGAAATCCTGGTATAGGAAGCACCACAACCAACGGAAATGCCCGACCTAATACCAAGAGGCACCAAGGTCGACATGCTATTGCTAACCCACATGTGAAGCCAATGTGGGTGCTAGAAATCCATCAGTAGATGCGGGGATGGTGTATTAGTTATTATCTTATCTTTTGCAGGCTGGTAATGTTAGAGGAGATGATTTAGTGGCTCAAGTTGGGTATATTTATGCTATGCTGAGCAGAGACTACACCAGTCTGGGTGGAAAGCCATTTGTTGGAACGGACCAGATGCTGTTGAGGTTGGGAATTAGCTTTTAAGCTATGTGGGATCATTACTGATTTAGGCTTGGATGATGGGGACAATAAGAGGCTTGCCTCTATGTAGTTGCAAGGGGTAGCGCTCCACTGCGGATTAGTGTGACTGCCGAAGTTTGGGAGGAAGGGCTTGCATGGGCTGATTTTAAAAGGAGATTTAAGCAAAGGTTTTTATCCGAGGTTGCGTAATTGACATTGATGAGAAAGTTCATGAATCTTGTTCGGGGAGATATGTTAGTAATCAAGTATGCTGCTAAGTTTGAGGATCTATTCAATATGGGTATGCCACTATAGACACTGACATAAGAAGGAATGAGTGGTTCATTCGAGGACTGAGACCGAAGCTAGCTAGAATGACTATGATACATGTTAGAGAGCCTTGTAATATAGTGGTGGAGATAGCCATTCGCCATGAAGAGATGCTTGCTGTGTCCATTAGGGAGAAGCCAGTTGAGTCCCAGTTTCGTCAGGGAAAGAAGAGGAAATTATTTAAGAAGAAAGAATCCAAGAAAGGGGATGCTGCTAAGAAGGCGAAGGCTGATTTAGTGTGCATCAAGTGTGATAAGTAGGGTCATTATGCTCACGAGTGCAGAGCTGGCAAAGGGAAGAAGCGTATAGATAAGAAGAATGTGAAATGCATCAACTACGACCAAGTTGGGCATTATAAGAACAAGTGTCTAGAGCCAGTCAGGGAGGATAGAGGAAAGATTTTTTTATTGGACCGCCATCTTCTTCTAGGCCAACTACAACAGAGAAAGGATAAACTTTGATGGAAGGACTCTTTTATTTCAGAGTATACCAGTTTGGGTACTATTTAATACCCATGCATCACATTCATTTTTATCACAATATTTTGTTGATAGGTTATGCATAGAACCCACATGCCTTGTTACTTCCTTAAGGGTTGCAAATCCAATAGGAGGGTGTGCAACTATAGGGATGAGATGTGACTAGCTAGAACTTGATTTGTTAGGTCTTAAGTTTGCAAACAGTCCGTAAGTTTTTGATTTCGTAGATTTCGAGATGATTTTTGGTACGGATTGGTTGGGTAAGTATGAGGCTATAATTTTTTCCAAGATAGGGAAATATTGTTAAGACACCTAGTAGGAGTGTTTGTGCTTTGTTAAGCGCCATGGAGGTTGGAGAAGAGCTTAGTCAGTTTCGGGTAGCAAGAGAGTTTTCCGTTGTCTTAGAGCTGGTTACGGTATTACCATATAAACGGGCTGTTGAGTTTTGGATAGATCTTGTACTGGGAGCTGAACCTATGAGTAGACTACCTAGCAAGATGACACCGATAGAGATGAAGCAGTTGAAGGTGCAGCTAATGGATCTTGAGGGAAGAAATTTTATTGAACCAAGCAGTTCACCTTGGGGAGCGGCCACGGTGTTCGTGAAGAAACCAAATGGGTCGTTCATGATGTGGATCGATCCACGTAATTTAAACGAATGGAAGATCAAGAATAGGTACCCTCTGCCGAGGGTAGATGACCTGTTTGATCAGTTGAGTGGATCCAGAGTGTTTTACCGATTGGATTTGGCGACGGGGTTCCATCAGTTGAGAGTGGCAGAGGATAGCATTACATTGATAGCATTTCAGACTAGGCATGGTTCGTACAAGTTGTTGATGATGCTATTTGGATTGATTAATGCACATGCTTTCTTCGAAGATTTGATAAACTGGGTTTTCCGAAAGCACTTGGATAGGTTCGTGTTGGTATTCATAGATGACATTTTAGTGTACTCGAAAGATGAAAGAGAGTTTGAGATTCACCTTAGAGTGGTGCTTGAAACGCTGGAGTAGAATCAGCTAGAGGCGAAGTTTACCAAGTGTCATTTTTGGAAGAAAGAGGCTAAGTTTCTTGGTCATGTAGTTTCCGAGGAGGGTTTGTCGGTCGATCAAGTTAAGATTAAGACTGTCAATAATTGGAAGAGACGAAAGATGGTAACCGAGATCATGAGTTTTCTTGGATTTTTTGGCTATTATCGAAGATTCATAAGGATTTCTAGTGGATAGCAGCACCATTAACTAAGTTGACGAGGAAAGAGGCGAAGTTTGTTTGGTCCGACAAATGTGAGGAAGGGTTCCTTAAGTTGAAACATTTGCTGGCTAACACACCAATATTAGTAGTTCCAAATGGTAACCAAGGGTTAGTAGTATACACCGTTGAATGAGGGATCGGATTGGGAGCAATATTGATGCAAAGAGGTAAAGTTGTTGCCTACACATCCAAACGGCTTAGACCATGCGAAGTAAGATACCCCACTCATGACTTGGAATTAGATGTGGTAACCTTTGCCTTGAATATTTGGAGGCATTATCTCTTGGGGGGGATATCTTAGTTATTTACCGATCATAAGTCTCTAAGATATTTGTTCTCTCATAAAGAGTTGAATATGAGGCAGTAAAGGGGGTAGAGTTTTTAGCTACTTATAATTTCGGTATAGAGTATACTTCTGGGAAAGGAAATAAAGTAGTAAATGCTCTTTGTAGAAAACTTCAGAATGTGGTATTAGTGATGTTGGCAGAATGGAAGGATCTAGAAGCCTTGGCCAGTGGCGGATTGCATTTAAGATCTACTGTAAACTCTAGTCAGGGTACATCCATGTTGCCTTGTTTAGAAGTGCGACTAGTGTTGATCGAAAGGATAGCTTCTAAATAGAGAGAGGATCCTGTTTTAGCCAAGAAGATTAAAAGGCTTGAGGTAGGATCAAATATCAAGGATCTAAAGGATATTAGTGTTCACTAAAGAGGATGGCTGAGAAAGAAGGGATGGTTATGGGTTCTGAATGGAGAGAACTTAAGGAGGGAAGTTCTAGAAGAATGTCATCGATCCAAGTTTATGATACATACTGGAGGGACCAAGATGTATAGTGATATGAAATGGAGCTTCTACTAGGAAGGCATGAAGAGGAATGCTGGCTTGTGGGTTAGGAAGTGTGTGAACTGTCAACAAGTGAAGGTAGAACGTCAAAAGCTAAGTGGATTGCTTAAGCCTTTAGATATTCTAGTATGGAAATGGGATTCAATATCGATGGATTTTATAGACGGGTTGCCAAGGTCAATAGGTAAAATGAAAGTATATGGTTCATAGTCGACAGGTTGACCAAAAATGCACATTTCATTCCAGTCAAGTCAACAAGATGGCACCGGTTTTGGCAAAGTTGTTTATGAAGAACATAGTTAGACTTCATGGGATTCCTAGTAGCATAGTCACCGATAGAGATGCATTATTCACTGGTGAATTTTGGAAGAGTCTGCAAGGGGTACTAGGTACCAAGCTCAAGATGAATATTACATATCACCAATAGATAGATGGGAAGACAGAGAGAGTCAATAAGATACTCGAGGATTTATTGAGAGCTTGTGTATTGAATATTGGTGGATCTTGGGAGGATCGCCTGCAAGTGATTGAGATTTCCTATAATAATAGTTATTAGACTAGTATAAGAATGGCGCCTTTTGAAGATTTGTATGGAAGAGCATGCAAATCGCCATCATTTTTGGTTAGAGACTGAAGATAGATTTGTCCTAGGTCTAGATTTGGTTAGTGAGGCGCTAGAAAAGATTAAGCTAATCCGAGGTGATTCGGGATTCTCAATCCGGTAGAATAGTTACATAGATTAGAGGCGTAAATTCCTAGGGTTCTCAGTGGGGGACAGGGTTTTCATTAATGTATCACCTATGAAAGGTGAAGTTCGGTTTGGAAAGATGCGAAAGTTGGCCCCGAGATATGTTAGTCCATTTCAGATTATAGAAAGGATTGGAAAGCTCGCGTATAAAGTTAAGTTTCCGAGCAGTTTAGCAGGTGTCCATAATGCATTCCATGTGTCTCATCTTCGCAAGTTTGTGCATGATCTAGAGGCTACCATTCCTTAGACAGATTTGGTGGTAGAGCCTGATTTGACATTTATTAGACAATCAATTCAGGTTGTAGTGAGGGATGAGAAAAGATTGAGGACTAAGATAGTCAGGTTGGTGAAAATTTAGTGGTGCGACAACAAGAAGGACTATACTTACGAGACAGAGGACAGGATTCAAGATAGTTATCCTAACCGCCTTTGATGGTATGTCTATACTAGATTTATATAGATTAGTAAAAGGTGGATTAGGCTAGTATGGTTGTTAGGAAAAGTTACATATGATTGCTATGTTTTATATTTAGTCCTTACTAAATTTCGAGGATGACTTTGAGGAGGGGAACTTCTTACACCCTTAATTGTTGATAACATTATTTAGAAGATTTGATTAGAATAAATTAAGTAGAATAATATACGTGATAAGGGAATTGAGATTGGTAAAAGTAATTAGTGGTCGTGCTTATTTAAGATGAATGGACTTATAAATGGTTAAGTATTAGCTAATTAATCATAAGTGAATTAGGGTCATTGCAGCCCACATTCTCCACCCTTACACTATTATTCTTTGGCCATACATGTTCATTTCTACCATAAGAAAATTTTAAAACACAGGAAAGAAAAGGGAGCTGGCCATAAGGACGAAGAGAAGAAGGGAAAAATCAAATCTAAAGCTTAGGTTCAAGCCAGAAGAAATCAATCTCAATCAATCTTCAATTTCCTTATCCAATCTAAGGTGAATAATAATTACTACATATCTACTTTGGTTTCTATAATCACATGCTTTTGGATTTAAGGGTAAATTCATTTTTATGATATGTTGGATGATGATATGCTTGATTTAGAATTATATGGTTTAAACAAGATTGGTTAAAAGAGGACATGCACAGTTTTAGGGTAAAAAGAGGATAAATGATTTTTAAATGGCATGGAAAAATTATATGTTATAGAACATGATTTTGGAGTTGAGATTCAATTTTTATAATTTTTCAAGCCGTGGCGAATTAATTATGAATTTTCAAAGGAAAATATGGTTATTGAGGTTTATAAATCTATGTTGGATAATATATTGTGAATTTGGATCTGAAATTTTGAGATGTTAGATAACATGATTAAAGTGAATTTCTGAAAATTTTAGGGATTTTTGCTAAATGATTTGGTATGAAAATTAAATTGTTTTGAAAGGAGGACCCAATGATTTAATTGCTTTATTACTTCAAAGGACTTAATCATAAAAGTTATTTAGCTTTTAGATTAGAGAAAAAGGGCAAAAATTTGTAAAATAATTTGAAACTTTATGATAGATAATCAAGTGTTTAAAACTGGACAAGTTAGTTACAAAAAGTTTACTTTATTTGATAAAAACGGCCTTTTGCTCAGAAATTTTGATTCCACCTCCTTTTGGAAGGACCTTTCGACCCAAAACATTCATCTTCGACATAGTCGAAACATTCTACCACGAAACCAATACACATTGTATAACTTAGCTAGTACGTAGTAGATTGGACAAAGGTGGATGGTAGGTTGTCGAAACGTTGCTTTCGATGGGGTTTGCTCCTTTGTTTTATTTTGTTTTAACAGAAAAGCACTTGCTTGTTATTAAAGGGGGTTTCGATATAGTTAAACCAATGGTTGCGAAAGTTATTTCAAAAGAAGCTTTTGGAAGAGAGCTGCCGCCTTTGTGTTAAAGAAGTAGCTTCTGCATGAGTTACTTAGATTTTATTTGAAGCTTTTGGAAAGTGTAGTTTCAACCAAGTCGAAACCCATCTGAGAATCGATGGTATTAAAGACATCATTGCTGTCGAAAAGTACTGTTATTTTTATAAATATAAACAACTTCCTACTTCTTTCGGAAGTGGTTAGAGGTTTCAAAGGGAATGCTGTTGAAAGGGGTTACGAAGCCAACCTTCAATTGTTTTTTCCAGATGTTCAGTGCTTTCGAAAGGATGGTTTCGACACCATCGTCCTTCCATAATCCTTTTTGAAATAAAGAATGGTTTCGAAAGAGATGCTTCGCTTATGTTCACTTTGACACGAAAATGTTGTTTAAAAATAAACCCAGTGTCTTCGAAAGGTATAATTTAAATGGTTTCGAAGGGTAACCTTCGATGGTTTTGAAAGGAGTACTTTCAAATGGTTTCGAAGCTATGATTCTATATTTATATGATAATACTTTAGAACGACCTAAAGGTTTCAAAAGAAAGGTTTTAAAGTATTCGAAAGGCAGGAGCCTAATGTTTTTAAGTTGATTTTTAAGCATTCGAAGGAGGTCATCTTATGGGGTCAAAAGCAAGGTTTCGAAGCTGTCGAAAGAATTTTAGAACCCAAACTCAAAATTTTAAAGGAAAAACTCATAACTAAACAAAGGAGTTTTAAAACGACTTTAAGTATGTAAATTTGAAGAAGCATTTCCTTGATAAAAATATAGGTTAAAATGATTAACTATGTTTTATATGAAATGTATTTCAAGGACCTTAAACCGACAGGAGTGGTATTGTTAAATTATTATCTCTACTTCTTCAAATATGAATATATTCACTTAACAAAGAACCAATAACTGTATTTTGGGGGTAGTGGGGTAGTAAAACCGGGAAGGTTAATCCAGTGGTGAATATAAATCGATTAAACTCTTGAATGAGTATAATTGCATCCAGGGAGCCACGAAGACGAAAATATAGGATGCCTAATCCTTAAAGTTTTCTGGAAGATAAGTTCATAGTAAACCCATGAAAACTATTCTTTAAGGATACTAGGCGGGGGCCAATTGGTTTACAATGAACCCATGAAAACTATATCGGAATTAAGAATTGGCGTTGGTCAAAAGTTTCCTAGTCAAGCCATGAAAACTAGGATAAAAAAGAAGTTAATGGAGGTATCAGTAGGTTCCTAGTCAACCCATGAAAACCAAGATAAGAATAGAGTTACTAGGTAAATCCATAGGTTCCTGGTCAACTAATGAAAACTAGGATAAGAGATGAGTTATTAGAATAACCAATAGGTTCAGACGGACCCATGAATTTATCAAGTTAATTGGCAGGGGCCTATAGGTTCTTAGTGACCCTATGAAAACTATGAAATAGGGCAGGGTGCCCCTATATTATGAAAAGGTTGTTAGTAAAGCCATGAAAAGTAATAGGTTAATACTGACCTTAGCAACTATAATTATGACAGTGAGTCAATTAAACCGAAGATGGGAAACCCAAATATTTTATAAGTATGCATACCATCGTAATATATTGAAATTTTATGTTTTAACCATTGTGGATGCAGAAACACGGTGTTTTACAAAGGTTTTAGGATACTAGTGAGGGGAAATCTGCTAAGCGGCGTGGTCTCACAAGATATTAAAAAGGATTGAGATATTAGATTATTTTTCATACCAGGCTTTATGTCTAACTCAAGGTTTTTGTTTTCCCCTTAAACTCTCAGGTACTCAAATTGAGTAGTTTATGGTTTTGGGTTTTCAGATTCTCTTCTTAGACGAATAAAGCTTTTAGAGGCATACATGAGGCAGTTAGTTATTTAGAGTTATCTTTTTTTGCTGTGTATTTTAGGTATAAAGGCAGACTTATTAGCCATATTATATACTCTGATCAACCATGGGGCAACTTCATTTGTCGCTCTTGGCATATGTGTAATAATTATATTTTTTTTGAACGTGGTTAATGTTTGCAGGATTATGTAATGAACATCAAATGTTTTAAGGGGAATGTGGAAAGTATTTTTGATTTGTTAAATTATTTTCATATTCATGTGATATGTATATCAATGTAAATAATACGGTCGTATTTGGTCATCGAGAATTAATAACTACAGATGACTACAGCAACGTAGCCGTTAGGTTTGGGCATCCAAGTAGGGGATGTTACATACTGCTTCCTAAATTATCATAAAGATGATGTTGATTTTATGGGGAGAATATGTTTGAGAATAAGTCATATTAAAATGAAACAATGGTAAAGCTAAAATTGATTTTTAACACCCATGTATCCAGCACATACTAATGTCACCTGAATTAGAAAAGAAGACATCACTTTACAAAAACTTGTTGCTTTGATTTCATCCAATGAAATTATTATTTTTCCTAATGGCTCATTCCATAAAATCAGATACAAACATGAGTTGCATCGCAGTTGGCTAGATGAGTATTAAGAGCACTTGGAATTTTGAATACTTTCATTATACGATTTCTTATTCCTTAATTGCATCATGTCACACTTTTTCGTAGTGCTTAGGCTATTGAACTATGTTGTTACTAAATAATTCTAGAAATTACTAAAGGAATATGCCACGGTAGGGCATACGATCTTTCCTTTTGGCTAGTGAATGTCTAAGCGACCGAAAGACATCTTCCTCAACTTCATATGTGACATCCATATCTTGATTTCTAAGCTCTTCTATCTGAACTTGATATTTTCCCATTTCGAATGTTCCATATTTGTGAAAATACATAAATATGTATTTTATAGTATCTAAATCAAGGACTTGCATCAAACTCGGTTGCAGCCTCATCAACCCATACACTAGTGGTTGACTAACTCGACATTGTAAGTCTTACAATAAATTTTTCATGAAGTTGGTTCTCTATGAAGCTAGTCATACTAAATAATAAAAACAGTATATTATCATATGCATATTCTATTATGACTTAAATTATAGTTACCGAATTGTTAATGTAATCGGTGGAGGATCACGAACCACAATGATGTAACTTAGGGTTTTCCTTTCTACATTTTGTATTCCTACGTGAACGCTCTTTGAACTCTTCCAATTTATAATGTACCATAAACTGATTTTAAATCCCCTAACCAGGTAATGGATGCTTATTCCCACTTTTTTCATATGATGCACCAATTTTTATATTTATTGCTAGTTTTTTTCATCTGCACATTCTTCACTATTTTAGGGAACATCATCACTCCATCGAAATGAGTTCTGCACATGCAATTATAAATATTATTAAAAAAGTTGACAACTTGACTTGTAAGAGTTCAAAATATTGGGTATAATAAAATTGTTTTACCATAAATTTATTAAACATAACTTTCTTGACATCAGAAGGGATTTTTTTTTGAATATGGAACAAAAATCATTGACCCATGCCAACAAACCCTCACAAATGGCTTCAAATGCATCGCTACAAGTGAAGTCATATCTACGCATGCATAAATTATATTATTATGATTATTAAATAGGATTGAATGAAATGATCATATATGTATATCAATGTCCATGTATATTAAAACATGTGCATGCGTGCATGGAAGTATATGGGTAACTCCAATTGTTATTAGTGAAAATGGTGTTAGGGTAATGGAATTGTTCGTATTTTATATATAATTCATTAACTTGAATATACAGTTAAAAACTATCTTCGAACTTGTGTTATTTACCATTTCCCATCCATTAACTCCATATTCCCACCATTTTAATTACATACTAAAAACCAAATCAAAAAACTCATTCCGAACCAAAAATATCTTAAATTTGTAAGAATTCTCATTTAGTCCTAATTCTATGTATGATGAAAGCTAAAAAATTTATTTACATGAATGAAAATATACATACGATGTATGGATAAGGTTTTTTATTTCTTTTAATTCATATATATCCTGAGCATATGTAAGATATCTATAGTTCGAATATAAAACTTAGCCATGTTACAGAGAAATTAGAAAAGAGCTATACTGACAAAATTTTGTTTTCATCAACTATTTTAACGTTTGGCCAAAACCTTTTTTCACTCTAAAAGATCCATATTCAAGTATAAAGAGGATGAAATAGTTTCATAAAGAGAAAAAGTAGTACGAACTAGTTTGCCTTGAGTCCCATTAAATTGAAGATGAGTAAGAAATTTATAAAACAAAATGTTGTTGGGCATTTTGAAACATTTTGCTATCATAAAATAAACAATGTTTACTAAATGGCTTACTTACAGTCTAAAATAAAAATTTAGATATATAATTTGTGCCAACAATTAGCAAAAAAAAGGGATCTCCGTGTTATATTAAAGGGATTCCATGTGGGTACATTATTTGCAAAGATTTTAGACATAGCATCAATATATATAATTTCATAGCATAAAGAAATCTGTTGTTTCAAAAAAAATATGCTCAAGGTATATAGGATCAATTACAAGCGTGGACAAAAGCAAATTTAATTAAAAAAAATTAATATGTATATAAAAAATGTTCCCATCAAATATGTGATATGACCCACTATTGGAAGCAAACGAACTTATATTTGAATATATTTGATATTTCAAAGATTATATATGTTGACTTGAATATACAAGCATAAATTTTGGCTTAGTTGTACATATTGTTAAATCAACATATTCGTAAATTAAACAATATTTACTTCAAAATAAAGCTAATAGCAACGAGAATTAGAAGCAGTGTTATAGTACCAAGATTTTTAAATAGAAAAGTATGAATGCATCAAATGAACACGATATCGAATAGAGGCTTGGTCGAGTTTATTTATAGGTCGGAATGCAAATAAGGTATAAATACTATCAACTAAACAATTGATACTTGGAAGAGATATTTTGAGTGGAATGAAGCCTGGTCTAATCCAATAAGTTAAATATGTTAGCAATTTATATGGAGCAAAAATTTAAATACATCATACACCCAATTGAGCGCCCCCAAAACGTATTAAAACTCGGTGTTTATACAGATGTGCATGGGAGACTCTTGAATATAACTATTGGGACACCCCTCAAAATGCCATGCGGTTTAGTTATGAATAAAG
Source organism: Allium cepa (assembly GCA_030765085.1). NCBI lineage: Eukaryota > Viridiplantae > Streptophyta > Magnoliopsida > Asparagales > Amaryllidaceae > Allium > Allium cepa. The sequence continues at coordinate 10,843,874 of CM060937.1, forward strand.
TTGTTGACCTTGAAGTTGTTGTTTGCCTATGCACTATAATATTAAACTTAATTTACTTGCAATTAACCTTAATATTCCACTTGCTCTTAGCTTGCTTTTGAACTACTGTGGCGAGAAGGTGCCTTCTGGTTTACAATGCCCTTAAAATGTGAGGGATGGTGTCGGTTATTTATGTAATGTTTCATTGAATTGTGTGAGATTGTGAGTGTGCACAGATTTGCTCAGATTGAAATTTGCATGGATGTATCACATGTCCTATATGTATGGATGGTTTATTTCCATATTTGAATACATGGATATCTAACTAATACAATAAACACACATTAAAATAGAAACCTAATTTTAGTTCATTATACCAATTATTATTATTATAATCAATATTTATCAAAGGCAGAGAAGTCTAGTAATTCTTCCACTTGAAATTAATTTTCGGAGGTTTGGGCAAAATTAATAACGAAACATAAGAGGTAGAAACTCTAACTATATGGAAAAAATTGAATTAGTAGCTGCAAATAGGCAACTCATATCTCGATGATATCAGGATGTCCATGTCAATTATGTTTTATCAACATGCCATCATCCATAACATCAGAAGATGTTGATAAAACTCAAAACAGAACAATAAAGAAAGTTATATGAAACTAAATATTGAAAACCTGTTAAATAATAATTTGTGTCTACCATTATTGAAATACACAAGTTGTACATAGATACATTGTTATTAATATAAAGTTCTATAAAAATATTAAAATTATTCAAAACTTGACAAATATATGGAACTTTCGATTCATACTCTAAGATAATTCTCAGACTCGGTAAAAAATTAATTCAACTGTAAGTTAGAATCAGAAGAGAAATCAAAATTTTACCTTCGACTGATAATAAATCGAAAGCTTGAAACGTATTAGGGTAGGAGAAAAAACCCTAACCTACGTTGGCTAGAGTCACTAATTTAGATGAAGGGATTGGGGTTGAGAACGTTGGTGGTGAATAGTAAAAGGACGAGCTGGCCGAATGCAAGAAAGGGGTCGGATGTAGGTTGCCGCGAGAAGGAGATTGGGCGGATCGTGAAATTGTGTTTTATGGATTTTTTTCCTTTTTTTGTATTTCATGACCTTCGGGAGTAAAAAAAAGGTAATGTGATGTGGGGGTAACGTAGTTGGTAGACATTGTCCCTATGTCATTGCTAAGTATTCCGGACATATAGATAGCCTTTTTAATTCCAACTTATTCCGACAACATAACAATTCACTATAAAATGTCATCAGAAAATAAAGATCTGAAACATCAATGTTTTCTAGTAGTGTCATCATAATCACATCCGTAATCACTTTTTCGAATATCAGATATTTATCCACATTTTGGATACGGATGCGGACGGATATCGAATTTTTCAGATATCCGTTGACAGCCTTAGTATCTTCAAGATTGAAGTAAATGAAAATCAATGTGGCAAACATGCTTTAATCCAACAAATTAAAATGATCTAGCCAATTGTTAAAAACATTTGTTCATAACTATAAAATTGAAGAAAATAGATTAGTTCTAAAAGTAAATATGAAAGTCTAAGATTGGAAAATATGGTTTTTTTTTGTAAATATAGAAAACCAAATATTTTTAATATTTGAAAATATAAAGTTTAAAAAATAAAGAAGATAAGTAAACAATGAAGTGCATTTCTCTTATACATTGAACTATCTTCGAAGAAACCAAATTCATGTAAGAATCAAATGTAGAATGCGCAGACTTAAAATACAACCACTAAGTGAACTCTTTTGGTTTATTTTTTAAAAAAAAATATTTCGTAATTGAATTAACACCCAAAGTATACTTTTATTTTTTGTTGCAATGTTAATGTGGAAAAAAACATTCCTAGGAAAATCAAAATAATAATATAATTTGTTAACAATATATCAGAGAAATCAAAGCCGTAACACCCCTTTGATAACATTATTCAGGAGATTTAGTTTGATAAATTAAATAGAATAATGTAAATAATTTGAGTGATAAGGGGATTGAGATTTCAAAATAAAATTAAGGGTCGTGCTTAATTATTTAAATAGGCTTAAGAATGGTTTGTAATCTAATTAAATAATACAGGGGCTTATTAGGAAAATAGTCGCACCTTATGTCCACATATCCTTTCATTTTCCTATTTACTTTCATTTCACAAAAACAAACGTAAAACATAAAAGGAATAGCCGACCATTGCTAATGAGACGCCCCACCTCTATACTCACACTAGCCAAGGACACTACGAGGTAATGCCGTCGATTAGCATGAAGAATAAGGCCATTGAGGAGCGATGATCTATGTAATTGCTTTGTGCAAGTATCGGTATGTCAGATAGTATGGCACGCATTTCATTTCAAGAGGAAATCTGACTAATTAAATAGAAACTCAAAGCTACTACAAAGTGGTTATATGGTCTTCGGAAACAAATACAAAATAAGCATAACGCAAAATCAGTCATAGATATTCATATCACTAAGTCAGAAACAGATACGCATATATCACATAGAAGTGTTCATCAAAGTAGTGGTCATACAAGATCCACTACATCACAAAAGAATATGTGCAAGTGCTAGACAAAAGAATACGTATACATCAAGAAGTCTCTATCTTGAATGTATAAAAGCAAAAACTACTGATCTAAAGTAGTTAGGCAAAAGTTAGAAGCTAGTCCCCGCTAATAAGTCAAATGGAAGAACCAGTAACAACTTGGTCTGACCCAAGTATTACTTAAGGAGAAAAATAATAAACGGATCGGTCTAGCTATAAATTTCATATAAGATGAGAGAGAATAAGAGATATGGCAAATATATATATGTGATAACAACAAAGAATATAAAATATCTCAAATTTTCTCAAAAGCCAAAAAGAATGCCATATTCTTTAGCTTTATTCACCAAACCATAAATATTGATAGAAATTATCAATACAAATCACAAAAATTGGTGAAACACAAATTCCAGAAATCAATAATTTGAAATCCTAAAAACACAAAGGCGGAGGCCTATCACAAACGGGAGTGTGAAAACTCACCAGCACGTGTATTACCAACGGGACACTATCTCATGGGTCGCTAACCCATAAAAATACGGGGTACAGTCCCTCCTTAGGGATGAATGAGCCGAATAACAACGCACCTAAAAAGATACGCCCGATGCATACCCGAACATCGGCGCACCTAAAAAGATACTCCCTGTTAACGCTAAAAATTGAACGCTAACACCCCGGTGTATGGAAGGTAATTGTGAAAGCACCACCCGTTGGTACGGGAACAAAATACAAGCAGAGAAATCACAGAGAAACTATAGAAGACACAATATTTATAGTGGTTCGGCTTAAGATCTAGCCTACGTCCACTTTAAAACTCTTTATTGCTGATTTGGTTACAATTCTTTACAACAATCTTCAATTACAACCCACTTAGACAAATAGCTCAAACTCTGATGTAGAAGAATCCTTCGAACGCATGGCGAATGAGTTAGATTTCCTCTTGAGATTTGTTGAAATGTCTTTGGTGATTGGAGTGATAGAAGTGTTGCTTGAATGTTGCTTAAAGTCGAGACAATGGCGGAGTAATGGCGTCCAGGAAGTCAGTCCAAAAGTCCCCTCTCTGTTGGAGTTATGGGCGTATTTATAGGCATCTTCGGAGTTAGGTCGTAACTCGTGTACGACTCATGATGAGTCGTAACTCGTAGCTCGTATACGACTCATGGTAGGTCGCGGCTGATTTACTGGGTTCATGGCTTGGCCCAGAGTTATGCACCCATCTGAATGAATGATACAAGTTCTAAGTCGTTCACGAGTTAACCAAATGCAGTTTCCTTTATGCTAGCATGAGTCGTACACGACTCATCATAGGTCATAAGTCGTCAGCGATTCTTCTTACTATAGCGTGGTGTTGAACTTGTCTCCAAGTCTTAGGTCGTGAACAACTTATCTTTTGAGCCGTAGACTTCCTGTGGCGCCATCTTCTAACTCGTAAGATTGTTATCTCGTAGACTCTTTAACTCGTGGAGGCCTTAAGCCGTAGATCCTTATCTCGTAGACCTTTTAACTCGTAGAGTCTTTAACTCGTAGTGGCCTTAACTCGTAGATCTTTTAACTCGTAGATTCTTTAACTCGTAGATCCTTAACTCGTAGGTCGTTCAGCCCTTGAATGGTTAGGTCGTGAAGACCTTGAGTCGCACAGTTCTTGAGTCGTTGATCCACTGAGTCGGCCTGTCTCATGAACCGTTAACCCTCTTGAGTCGTTCCATTCCTCTAAGTCGCCTTGAACCTTAACTCGTTAAGTCGTGGCACTTCTTAGGTCGTCCAATCCTTGAGTCGTTAAGCTTATTGAGTCGTTAACCATATTAAGTCGGCAACCTTGTTAAGTCGGAACCTTGTTAAGTCGGTAAGTCGTATACCGTTTTGGTCGGGGCGCTGCCCCGCACCCCGCCGGGGGCGCTGCCCCCTGGACCCCTGCGACGTGACCGGTCAGGTCGAACACCGTAGGCGGTGGCGTTGCCCCCGCACCCCCACCTTGGGGGGTTGGCACCCCCCCTGGACCCCCCCTCCGTAGGGGATCTTATCTGAAAATTCATTCAACGGAACTTGCTTTATTGGGAGGTTAAATCGACCATCCTTCGAGATGAACTATCATTGGCTTCTCGGTCGATTTTTGATGTCACGGCCTTGCTGAAAAAGTGGAGTTAACACTTGCCCCTCGAAGTATACGCCTAGGGACTAGGTCGTGTGCTTCGATTCTTCTTAACTCGTGCTTTATTGAGCTGCTGAGCTTGTACTTAGGCAGCTTTACTTTGTTTTGTCCTGAAGCCTTTTGAACTTGACCAGAACTTGTTGCATCTCTTTATAGATTATTTTAACAACCTATTAAATGCAACATTTGCGGAAAAATGGGGCGAATATACTCATCACCGATTACCCATATCGAGTGATGGATTAGATCAAAGAACTGATATTTTACGGTAAGTAAATTAGTATGGATTTGATGAAGTGTTGCGAATCAACTATCTTGAATGAAGTATCAACAAAAAATTTACACAGTTATAACTGCTATTTGCATTGATACTGCACTTATTTTCAAATAACAAGCCTCGAATTTTTCTGAATTGAGATATTTGCCAACCAGTATTATTTCGAATATTACTTTATTAGCTTGTTATTCAAGTAGCTCTGCACAACACTTCACACGCTTTTAGGAAACGTGCACCTTTATTTTTCGAATACTCAGTTCTTTATGTAGAATGTCTTCTTGATAAGAAGAAATAGTGGAGCAAGCTGGATTTTTTCACTTCTGAGATTTTCAGAATTCGAGTTGTTGAGTGCTAATTTCGTTCTTTACTTTGTAGCATTCCCTTCTCTTTCCGAATATTTCAGTCATAAGTCAATTTTTAAAAGACTAAATGCTGTGGCGGTTAAAGAGAGGAGTGTTAAATTTCTACTGAAAGATGAATTTTTGCACTTAATTCGGACCTTTTTCCCTCTTTTGATTGACTTGGCCTTATGATGCCCCTGATTTTCAAGCAGAGACTTCAGGTGCCCCAGCTTTCGCAGAGGAACTTGCATCTAGGAGACCTGTAAATGTGTGAAATTTTTTTTTTATAGTATGGAATGAGATGATTCTTCCTACTTGTACAGAATTTTGTCTGTATTTGAGAATGCAATTATTGCTCATTTTCATATAAGTTTTTCATTTTCTTTGCATAATATTGCGGTGAGCTTGTGGTCTTTTGCTTGGGTATTGCTTTGACTAATATAGCGATATTTTATTGTCCCTATACCATAGCTTATTGTAATATTCTCCATTTTTGCGGAGATTTTGGAGGACAATTCTTCTGTTTTGAGAAGACTTGTACTCTTACTTTAGAGAATAACTCTTCCATTTTGAGAAAGCATGCACTCTTTCTTTAGAGAATAATTTTCCATTTTCGAGGAAATATTATTCTTGCTCTGGTAGAGTGCGCCTTGTATTGGAGAAGCCTTTTCTCCTTTTTTTTTTTCCTTTTGTTGCGCCTCGCTGGAGGGCTTTGATTTGACATTTCAACTCTGGAGGAGTGGGCCTCCACAGAGATTGCACTTCATCTCCGGTGAAATGTGCCCCCGAAGAGGTCTTTATCCTCTGGAGGGTTGTGCCTTTGAGTACGGCTTTAGTTTAAGCTTCAAACATGGGAAGCGTGCCTCATTGGAGGACTTTAGTTTGTGCTTCAAACATGGGAAGCGTGCCTCATTGGAGGACTTTAGTATGTACTTCAAACTTGGGAAGTGTGCCTCATTGGAGGACTTTAATTTGCGCTTCAAACATGGGAAGCGTGCCTCATTGGAGGACTTGAGTTTGTACTTCAAACTTGGGAAGTGTGCCTCATTGGAGGACTTTAGTTTGCGCTTCAAACATGGGAAGCGTGCCTCATTGGAGGACTTGAGTTTGCTCTTCAAACTTGGGAAGTGTGCCTCATTGGAGGACTTTAGTTTGCGCTTCAAACATGGGAAGCGTGCCTTATTGGAGGACTTGAGTTTGTACTTCAAACTTGGGAAGTGTGCCCCATTGGAGGACTTTAGTTTGCGCTTCAAACATGGGAAGCGTGCCTCATTGGAGGACTTGAGTTTGCGCTTCACATTCAACGACATGAATCAAAACCAACAAAATTGATTCCAAATCCATCAAATGGATATTCCAAAAATCTAGAAAAGAAGCATCAAAATCGATAATAAATGACAACAACCAATCGGATCAACCAAGAATCGATAAAATGGAAATCCACTCAAAAATAGATAATTTGGCTAAAATTAACATCATCAAACGTCTGGTGGTTTCCCAGAAGTCTAAGCTTAAGGTATGGAATTTTCTTCCAGATCATCCAAATGTTTGGGAAGTAAGCTCAGACGTCTGAGCTGTACATCTGGAATTTTTATTCCGATGGTTGAGACGTTTGAGTGTTATACCAGACGTCCAAGTTGAAGCTCAGGGCAAAAAATCAGCCTAGGCCATTTATGGACAAATCGGTTCAGAAGCGATCGGACGAGCAACGGAGGCTAGGGATTTATGGAAAGTGACAACCCAGCCCTATAGGCTCTTCAATACACTCCAAACAACATGTCCAAACATCCATGGTAGGATTTTCATAGATTTTGATCTCAAAATACCAAAAATAGGAAAATTCACCGAACCAATTCTATTCAAAAGCAAATGAACATGATATAGATGTTAGGAATTCATACCTAACAACCATCAAAGGTATAGACATAGATGTGAGTTCAAGAACTCACATTTAAACCCAAAAACAATGAATGAGAAAATCTAAAACAAAGAAAAGATCAACCTCTCTTTAACTTCAACTCTAGAAGCTCCAATCTATGAACATAGATAAATATTTCCTAAATTAGATTATAGGAAATTTCTGAAAGTTGGAGAGGAATTGAGATGGAGAAGATGAAGGGGATGCTTACCTAAGCTTCTCCTTGATTTTTAGAACTTGAATTAAAATTTCCTAAGAATCTAGGGCTTAGGAATTTTGATTTCATTTCTTTTTCCTCATTTTTCTTTTAGGGCTTGAGGGTGTTAAGAAATTTAAAAATGAAATGAATAAAGAGGAGAGGAGTGGGATGTTTATGGTAAGGGGTTTGGGTTCTCTTGTTGGGTTAATGGGCTAGAATACAACCCAAAGCCCAAACAAAATACCAAAATCCTAATCAACTCCAAACCTATCGATGTTCATACTCAAAAATGATTGTAAACGCCATTTTAAACTCAATGAAAGTAGTATCGAATCCTAATTGGACTGTTTACAAAAGGTAGCATTTCGTACTTTAATCCAACTAACGATGTTATATTTAAATAAAACATTTAAATATATATCGTAAAATACGGGGGTTGTTACAGACTCTCCTCCTTAAAGAAATTGCATCCTCGCGATACTTAAGAAGAAAACAAAAAGTAACAACCACACTACGGCATAACAACACAAAAGAAAATTTTGAAGTGAGAAGTTCACCTTAAGGAGCATGAGAAAGTAAGTCCGGATGTGTTCGCTCGATGAATTCTTAGAATTTCGGAGAACAATCCTTAGGAATTGAGGACCATTGAACTTTCACTAGCGGAACATCTTTAATTCGAAGGCGTTTAACCTCCGTAGCGATGATACGAATAGGATGTTGCTCATAAGTCAAATTAGGTAAAACTTCAGTTTCTTCAATAACATCGGGCTCAAGAATAGAATCGGAATCTCTAAAGCATTTCCATAGTTGAGAAACATGGAACACGTCATGAATAGAAAAAAATTGAGCCGGTAATAAAAGGCGATAAGCCACGGAACTAATGCGTTTGGTGATGGGAAATAGGCCAATATATAGAGGTGGTAGTTTTTCCTATCGATTGAAATGTACAACCCCCTTCATAGGTGAAACAAAAATAAACACCAAAACTTCTTTGGAAAATTCCAATTTCCTTCTTCGATTATCGGCATAGGAGTTTTGTCTACTTTGAGCTTCTCTCATCCTATGGTGAATATGGTCAATCTTTTCTGTGGAATCACGAATAAACTCTGCACCTAAAACCAGGTTCTAACGGGCTTCAAGCCAATACGAAGGAGATCGGCATGGCCTTCTATAGAGTGCCTCAAAAGGTGCCATACCAATACTAGATTGGAAGCTATTGTTGTAAGAAAATTCAAAAAAAGAAATATGATCTTCCTAACTTCCACCAAAATCAAGAACACATGCACGAAGAAAATCTCCAAGAGTTTGATTCACGCGCTTTATTTGTCCATCGAATGGAGGACGATAAGCGGTGGTAAAAGAGAAGGATGAGCATCAAAGCTACATAAAATAAGAGATGAACATGAATGGGATTCACGATTTCGAATCTCACAAGTGGACAAAGTCTCGAGATCATTCCATTCGAATATCATCATGGAAACAACTGCTTGTTTCTTTCGACTAAGGGCATCAGCATCACGATTTCCCTTTTCGGGAGTATAGACAATATCAAGATCATAAGATGCAAGGAATTTGATCCAATGTGGTTGATGCAAATTAAGTTCCTTTTGAGAAAACAAATACTTCAAAGATTTATGATATATGTAGAGAACAAAATTCTCTCCCAAAAGATAATGACGCCAAATTCGAAGAGGGAAAAAATAGCCGCGAGCTCCAAATTATGAGTGGCATATCTAGTCTCGGTAGGCTTTAATTGTCTAGAAGCATAAGCGATAACATGTTACCTGTTTGCATGAGAACGACGCCCAAACCAATATGACTAGCATCGGTATAAACTACGAGGTCATGGTTCCCCTCGGGAATCACAAGAATAGGGGCATCAGAAAGGAGTTCTTTTAATTTTTTTGAAAAGCAGCTTCTATGCTAAATCATTTATTTCATAATCTGCTTTCCTGAAAATCTGAAACATAAAAAAATGTAATTGACTTTACGTAATCATCTTTTTAGAAAAATTTACTTATTACAAGTCAATTTTCTATGTCTGACTATCTCATCATAGCGTTTAGGAGATTCCTATCAATAATGTTGATCAAGTGCATCGACCAGAATTCTTAAATCCCTCAATGGGCAATACAACACCAAATCCTTTTCTATATGATAAACATGTCTCTTAAAAATTCTACGAATATTCTTTGCTCGTTTTAAGAACATCCATAACTCAAATAGAATCGTCACCAAACCATCCCATTTCGTTTTGGAATCTCCACCACGTACATAGTTGTTAAAGTGGTTTATGGTATTGGCAGGGAGTATGACAATATCCGATCCCGTATCAACCAAACGCTTATTTCACATCATAATCATTTCATTTTAAATAGTTCGTACTTCATATCAAAATATCATATTCATTTCAAAATCTTATCAATTCGATATCATCGTTCACTTTAAATAATATTCATTTTCCGAATCGTAAGAATTTCAAAATTATAACACTTTCAAAATCTAACACCTTTGAAATCAAAACATTTTTGGGATCATAACACTTTTGTAATCATAACACTTTTGAAATCATAACCCTTCCAACATAAACAGTTTAGATATTGAAAATTGTATATAAATTGAAATAGTTATAAGTCAAAATAGTTTATATATCAAAATAGTTTATATATTAAAATATTTTTAATTAAAAATAGTTTATACTTATTTAATTAGATTATATTGAAATAGTTTCCAAATTAGAGTCGTTTCATCCAATTCCACAAATCGATTCAAATCAACTTAAATTCCAAAATTCAATTAATCAATCCCAGCTCAAAACTTTCAATTTAAAAGGTTAAAGATTCAATTCAAATTCTGAATAAACCATTTCAACATTTATCGATTTCAAATTCGGGTTTAAACAATCTCCTCAATTCCAATAAGATTCAAAGTTTAAATATTCAAACATTTTCAATATAAGTTTTATTTAAATTTCAATATTTAACTCTAACCTTATTCAAATTGGAAAATATTCACTTAATCATTTTAATAACAATAAAATCTCAATTTATAATTTAAATCAGTACTAAATATTCAGTCTCAATTTTATCTAAAATTGAGAATATTCATTAAATCACATTTTTATCCATCAAGTTATCAATATATCTTTCAAAATCTCAAAATCAATAAGTTCAAATCAATTCTTATTTAAATTCAATTATTAATCAATTTAAATTCCAAGTCAACATTAATTTATCTTCCCAACCTTATTACTAAAGTTATAAAATATCTATTTTCAAAATATTAATATAAATTTAAATAAATACTTAAACATATTATAAACCAAATAAATTAAATTTTATTAAATTAAATCTTATTATCAAATGTATTTATGTTAAACTTTATTTTATATATTTTTAAAATAATAAAATTACGAGAAGAATCTTAAAAATTACATTTTCAAAACTATCTTATAAATTTAAAATTTCCAAAACATAAGATTTTCAAAACCTAAAATATACACATTTAAATAAATTCTTTATATTATAATTTAAAAATCAGTATTTAATAAAATCTATATATTTCCTTTTAAACTTTGGCAATCATTTTTCAAAATAGACCAGCAGTGTCCGTATATAGTTTTATATCCTATGGTCAAGTGATATGAATATTTATCGTTTCAATCCGCAATAATTTAATATTTACAGGTGCATATCATTTCAACCCTCAATCCCAAAAATTAAATACAATGAAAATCGCTTGGGTTCATCATTTCAACTTATATCGATTTTCCCCTAATTTATAATATCATTCGGGTATGTATCATTTCAACCCATAAGGATTTCTAAAGTAATAGGGAACTTTTAGAGAGAGAACAAATATGATAATAATATAACATATCAACAACAGGCGTATATCATCAGTAACAAATTTAGATATAATATATACAAAAGGGCTATGGTGTCATATGTCATAGGTAAACAATTGCAGATAATAGCATATCATATTTAACAATAAAATAACTTAACAATTCAAATTTAACAGCGTATTTCACATTTTCTTCTCTTTGTATCCAAGCATTTCGTACTGATGACGTGTCTACAAAATACAGAGGAGATCCACTTTTCATGCCGTACGACTAAGCCATCCATTTTTCTGAATTCCTTCGCATCGCTCCCTTGCATTATTTCGTATCGCTCCACTTGCTCATAGCTTCATATCGCTCTTCTAAATATTGCTACGTATCACTTATTTTTACTTTCTACATCGTGTCCATAGGTAAGGCTCCATTCGTATTGATCCAGGAAGTGGAAATTTGTATCTATGGCTTAAAAATGCTTCGTATCAACCAACTTGAACGTTGCTCTTCGCATCGATTATTTTACCCAACCGATATGAATGAATGTCGGATGATGATCGATACGAAACATATAATGTTGATGGATACGAAGCAATATAGTTGTTGGATACGAATTGCAGTGCATATTGATGGATATGAAGCAAAAGCGATGCGAAGGGGCTAGATGGATGGATTCTTATAGGTTGGTTTCCTTGGCATGCATCGATCATATTTTGAGCATATGAACTCCAGTTGGCTTGAAATTTGGAAAGTTGGCTTTCATAGCTTTTCTTGTCATGTCATATCAATTGTAACTCGGTCTGGACTAGGACAAAATCTATCGATATCCATAGTTGACCAGTATATAACTAGCATTGAACAAGAGTTGTCTCTAGTTTCTAGTCGATTCCTTGGTGTCACGGCCTTGCCAAAATGCGCGATAACATTTTTGTAACGACCCAGAATTTTTGATAATTAAAATTTGAATATTTAATTTATTTTAAATATTAATGAGTGAATTTATAAGTCGAATAAATTTTTATTTGAATTATTGGATTTAATTGAATAATTAAATCGATAATTTAATACGTTAAATTGTGGAAATAATTGAAAATTGAGTTAAATATGATTGAAAATGATTTGTAAAATTTTATTTTATCATATGGAAGTTAGAATGATATTTTAGAACTTTTAAAATCGAATTAAAAGTTAATTTGTGAAAATTGAATATTTTAATATTTAAATCGACTAGTGAAAATAGTCAATTTTTGAACAGTCTCAGAATTGAACGAAACCAGTTTCATTGGATCCGTAATAGTTAGTTATTACCGGATTTCAATTTTCGTGTCAATCGGAGCTATCGTTTGATCGTGGCAGCTCGAAACGCATCGATTTATTTTTAATTTAAATTTGGCGAGTGAAAATAGCCATTTTTCAAAAAGTCTCGGATTTCGACGAAACCAGTTTCATCGGATCCGTAATGTGATATTATTGTAAGGTTTCAAATTTCAAGTCAATTGGATTTACCGTTTGTCCGGTACAAATTAAAACGCCTAGAAATCGACTTAAATTGGTTTAATTCAAATTGAGCGTTTATAGCCATAACTCGCACATACTTCCGAATTAGCTTCCGAAACCTGTTCCATTGTGTCCGGAACGCGGGATAAACCCTAGGTGCGTCAGTTTCGACGCGTAAATCGGAATTCGGAATTTCTGGATGAATAGTGTTCGATTTTCTTCTATAAATAGCTCAAAAATTCACAAAAATTAAGAAAAATATTCTAAACCCTAATTTCATAAGCATAGCCGCCAGTTAACTATTGATGGCCGAAAATTGTCCATCATCTTCCCTCAAAATCTTCTAATCCATGCATCGATTCAAGAAAGTGCCAACTAGAAGATTGTAGATCTCCTTGAGCTCGACGTATTCAACGGCTGTGATGTAAAATGGAGCACCAGAGGAGGAGCTACAGAGGTGCGTTCGGCCATACCTGTGCACACAATTCAAGGCCATACAGGGGGCCGAGCTTCATGATGTTGGTGGTGGAGATAGTTCTCGCGAAGTGCTTCGAGGTGGCGGTGGTTTGATCGAGTTTCATCGAGAAATTTGTTTGCAAATTCAAACCCTAATCTAGGATATTGGGTTCGGTTCTATGCGTGCTTGAACTGGAAAGAAACGTGAGGAAGGAGATGAAAACATGCGGTTTTGATTTGCTGGATTGAGATCTGACGGCCCAGAATGATTAAGGTTAAAAATATAAAAAGAATGTTGTAATTATATTAAATAAAATTCGTGTAACTTCAAAAATTCATAACTTTTTCATACGAGGTCGAAAACGCGCGAAACCAGTTGCGTTGGAATCGTATGGACGAGCACTACGCGATGGAGTTGGTTTGGAGTCGTTTGGAGTTAGTGAGAATTTTGGGTAAAATTAAACGTCCGTTTAATTTTATTCGAAATAAATCGCTAAAACGAATTGAAATCAAGGTGAGAATTTCTCACTCAATCGAATCAATTTCGATTTTATTTTAAATAGTTAGATTTAAAATATTTGAATGCATGTTTGAATGATGATTATTATCTATTGATTGTTAAAATAGACATTATACGCCGTTAGTAAGCGGATGTTATTTAATAAAAACATATACCGCGAATATTTCATAAACAGTGAAATTGGTATTATATATAATAGCAATATATATATATATTGGCATATGTATATATTGGAGTTATTGATTTCCCGCATTTTTTGTTTAGCGGATGAGACCCTATTGCGCCGTTATTAAGCGGATAATATTTAATAAGAACATATACCGCGATAATTTCGTACTGGAGCGAAATTGGTATTGTGCTAATGTTTTTGGATGCAGGAAAACAGGTTGGAGGGATCCAACTGGATTCCTCAACAGTTTTTATTTGATTTCAGATATTTTGATATTTGATGGATTATCATATCGATATATGATATCGTTGTTAGTCGTGATTGACTATTTGGTGTGTAGCATCATTGGACCCAGATTTTGGGATTTTAAAATGATTTTAAAAGTGATTTTTTGAAAATATACTATATTTTTAGAATTGATCCATTTTAAATAATTAAACGATATAATTTTTAATGTTATAAAAATTATGATTTTTGTGAAATATAGTTAAAAGCAGATTTTAGAGAAATATGGATTAATGATTTTATAAAATAGTTTAGATTGGATTTTTGAATATATTATAAAAGTTTAAATATAGGATTTATAAAATTTGATTATTTTATAAATCAAAATGGTGAAATTATAAAGGAAATTAAAGACGTTTTAGAATAATAATATAATTTGATTTATATTAAGAGGTTTATAAATGGATATTTATAAATTGAAATATTGACATTATAAAACGAGTTTTTATAAGTGTTGGAATGAATGGTGAATGAATGTCATTGATGAATGAAATTTATAGAATTATAAACTGTGAAGTTATAAAAGAAATTTATAAATAGTAAGATTTATAAATTTGATGAAATTATTTGAAGAATAGATTAGTTAAATAAATGGATCTTATAAGTTATAAGATTTATAAATTGGAAAGTCTTTAAAAGAACGATTTTGTAAAATAATCGTTTTATAAGAAATTAACTTATAATATGAACGTTTAGTTTATAATTTAGTTATAAACTGGAATAGGTTAATAAAGGAATTTATAAAAAGGAAGTTTTTATAAATAAACAGAAATGGAATTTATAAACGTTGTTTTATAAATTCGCAAACGACTTATTTTGATAAGTTAATTGTTATAACTTAGAAATAGAGTTACATTCACGTTTTAGACAGTGAATAAATCCTTTGAAATAAAATGCATAGAATTGATGAAATTTGTTAACAAGATATATTCACGTTTTTGAATAGTGAATAATATGTTAAAGAAATGTTTAGAATGTGAATGTTTTAAATAGAATTAAAACGATCTAACGAAGTTTTAAATGTGTTGAAATTCGAAACCATAGATTTCAACATTCATTGTTGAAATAGATGTTTCGAGAAATAAAAGGAAATGGTGGACTATAACACAGTTGTTATAGTAAATGATTTCCGAAAGGAAATGTTTTGTATAGTATTGGGATTTATATATCTATTTTAATTTCGAATCCCTATACTAGTGATTTTGGGTTGTCGTAACGATGTTTTACGCAACATTCGTTTTGGCCCAAATAAATATGTTTAAGAGAATGATTTCCTTAAAGAATGAAATATATACTTATTTTTGATTTAAGTATATTGAATATTTTCCAAGTGTTGAAAATAAATAAAAGTTGTGCATTACTTATTAAATAAGTATGGAGTTGTTTTCCAATATGAAGTGACATTTAGAATTTATCTTTTTGAAGATAAATTGAAAATGGATAATTGAAAACGTATATCAATAGATATTGTGAAATATAAATTCACTAAGGAATTTATAAAAGAAAGTGGAATTTGATTTTAAAAAAATAAATGTTGATTTATTTTTGAAGTGTGAAATAATATATCTTGTAAAGATATTTTTGGAAAATAAATAATTTGGAAAATTATTTGGAAACTGGTGATGTGTGCATATCCAGTGATAGTTCAATAACCGACTATCAATATTTCCCTTTGAATGGGTAATTGATGTGATTTGTTTGAATGTGAATGCTACACTTATTTTTGAATAAGCGCTCACTATTCGGGTTAACCGGGAAAGGACCATGGGGTCGTATAACCCATTCCGAATATGTGATACGTCGTTGTGAATTGCATTTGAAGATCGGTGTTGAAGACCGGTATTTGCGAGAGCGTAGGATGACCTGTCGATTTACTCTGCACCGAGTAGCTACGGTATAGAGTTCTCCATATGTGATGGTGAATCCGATCAGGATTGTGAATATCCGGATTGCAAGGACTTCTTTGTAAGTGCCTTCGGTTTTGTTCGAGCCCGGAACAGACTTGTATGGATTGTGTGTCTGACATTACAAGTTGAGATATAAAGCCGATTTCTTTCAAATATATTTCTGTTGGTGGCGGAGAATTTACTCTTTTAGCTTAACACCCTTCTCTGAGACGTACGAGCTCAGAGGTTATATAGTTGAAGTTATCAGCGATATATTCCCAATTTGGTAATGTGACATGCTGAGTGTTGCTGTAAATGATCATTGTGTTGATTATTGTGATAGGATCATTTATTTGATCGTCTATCTTGGTGATCATTGTGTTGATCATTTGTTGACCCAAAGCATGGCTTTTGTATAAAGTATGTTTTTGTGGACGTGACTTCGTCGAACCTCATACCCCGGAAATGGTCAAAACAGGAAAGATGCGGCAAGGTTATGAGGGGTAGCACCCTTTAGGGTATGTACATTCCCTTCTGGATAGAGGTGGTATCATGGTATGGAGCCCAGATATTTAACCTATGTGGTTACTACGAATTTATTACTTTGTGGTTGTTGGTTTTCGGGATCCCGTGAGAAAGGTCGTTTACGATCGGGGAATGGCGTGCTCGTGTCAGTAGTTACCCAGTTAGGGGTAACCCGGCCTTGTGTTGGCAGAGTTCCGGTTTGGTTCTCGGGGATGTCTTTCCAGAGGCATTCTCATGTGGCAATGGGAAGTTCCTTGGCCTGACCATTTGTTGGAAATCCAAAGAAACAATACGTGACTTGTACGGTTTTAGTTGTAGAACCTATCATTCACTTATGGTGTCCCAACACTGTTTGGATGGTAGCTATAGTAGGCATACGATAATGGTCGTATGTTGGCTAAGATTTATATTCTACTTTCAAAATGAATTTTTCCCCTACACTATGCACTAGTAATAATATCAAATGTATTTTAAATGCGTATCAAGCATCTTTGACTATCATAAGGAGAAATCTCCTCCGATTCTGCGTTTGCATGTGTGTGTGTGCGGGAGGCCTTATGGTAGTCTCATTTTTAAAAGCATTGCGAATTGAAATAAAAATATCTCTCTATTTTGATTTTAAAGATAAATAAACTGTTTTGAGTTCTCACACCAGTCACATGACTGACTTGGAGTTTATTGTTTTCCTTCATAAACTCTGGGTGCCCACCAATTTCCACACGGGCAGTCAAGAGTTAAGGTTTATCAGGATATTCTGGAGTTGCTGGAGGCAAGCTGGATGGCATGGCGTATTACTAGCTTATATAGTATTTCTTTTTCCGCTGCACTGTTTGATGTTGATGTTGTACACTCTGATGATATGATGTAATGTAATGTATAAAATGTAATAACTGATATAGTTCTTTGTTTAAAGATTATTCATTTATTATTATATGTTGTTCCGCTGCGAATTGTGAGATTCTGATATTGTTCTGTTGTATTCTGTTCCGTTCTATGTTTCCTTTCTCTTCTAGTTTCTTTCTGTTCTATTTTAAAATGTTCTTTCTTCTTTCTTTTCTTCTTTTCTTTTTCTTAAACCATAACATTTCGGGTTTTTGGCCTTCGATTTCTCGGCAGTCGATAAAGTGAGTATCGATGTTGAATTTTCGAAAGTCGAAAATTCCCGTTTGTTACATTTGGTATCAGAGCATATGGTTAAGCGACAACCATGGTTCTGTTGGGTATTACTCATTAGAGATAGAGTCAGCAGTACTCTAGAATGAATTTGAGTGTAATAATAGCTATGAGAGCGTATTTGTTAGTGAATATAAAATTGTTTTATATTGTGATGATTGGTTTATTGAGTGGCATATGAACTTTCGTCAGCGCGGTCTGTCAAACTATGCCGAAGGGGTTTCTAAACACTTGAATAGAACAATTCGACATAATATTGTTTTTTAAAAATTGGGTAAATGAAATAATTTTACCTTGAGTATATTTTGTATATAAAGAAATAATTTTTCAGAATTATTAAAGTATATAAGTTGATTGTTTAGTTGTTTGAATAATCTAAATAAAAGAATAATTGTGTAAGTAAAAAGAATTATAAGAATTGAATTATAATTAAAAGTGATTACAATTGTGAAATAAACTTATATATATAAGAAGTGAAACTATGTGAATCTATTTATGAATATGAGTTGTAAATAAAAAAGTGAATTTAAAGTTAAATGGAATATAACTTAAGTGATATTGAATGAAGTTGATATTAGTATCAAAATAAAATAATAAAGTTAAGTGATAAATATGAACTTGAGTTATGAAATGAAATTCAACTTTAGTAATTGAATATGAATTGAAGAATGGATTGAATGATAATCAATTAAATGTGAATAAAGTTGATATGGAATAATGAATGTAAGTGTAATTCATTAAAATCTAATGTTATTAGAAAGTTGAATAGTTGAATGGAAATCAATTTAATTAAACCAATTGAAAGTGATGGTGTTAAGTCAAATTGAATGAATATAAGCAAAGGAATTTGGTTGCAATTAATAAACATTGGTTGATATTGAATATGATTGTTAGATGATTGTTGATTGATTGTAAATAATTCATTAAGTGTTAATGAAATTGAATTAATGAAATTGAAAGCTAAAATAATTGAATTCAAATTAGAAGTAAATAGATTTGAATAGAATCGAATTTGTTTTGGAAGTGAACCAACTTGAATATAAATTAGTGAATATAAACTAATTGAAAATGAATGCTAGTAAATCCAATGTTAATGAATCTAATGTGATTAAATTGAAAACCAATTCATGGAATATAAATGAGAATATGAATGAATATTTAGATGTTAGTTGAATAATAGTTGGTTGATGTTTGAATATGTTGCATTTGCTATGTTGGCATGTATAGTTATTATGTTGCTATATGTTGTATATCGATACTATTGTCTATATACATGATTCTCATGTTGTTTGTTGAGTGATTAGTAGGTGCGGATCGCGTTTGCTTCGCATTTGGAGCTCGCTTTCGCGCTATATTAGCCGTATATGCTTGCTAATAAAATATAAGGTACATATCTCGGATTACATACCGTACTTTTACACTTTTTTCCCTTCGGGATGCCTCATTACTTGATGAGATGTATATTTGTGATATATATACTGTCATTTTTTTTTCGGATCGAGCCGCGCAAAGGATACTATGGCGAATTTTTCCGAAAATTTAAGGCGTTAGAAAAAATTTGAGAAAATTGGGAAATTTTTTGAAAACTTTAACTTTGATTTTGGAATTAAAAGTTAAACCATAGTAATTGTTTGAAAAGATAACTAAGTATGATTTGAAACTTAGTAAGTTATTGTAAGAAGTTTAACTATGAATTTTGGGAAAATTAATGGATTCTGTAACTTTTCTTACTTGATAATTTCGAGGACGAAATTCTTTTAAGGGGGGAAAATTGTAACGACCCAGAATTTTTGATAATTAAAATTTGAATATTTAATTTATTTTAAATATTAATGAGTGAATTTATAAGTCGAATAAATTTTTATTTGAATTATTGGATTTAATTGAATAATTAAATCGATAATTTAATACGTTAAATTGTGGAAATAATTGAAAATTGAGTTAAATATGATTGAAAATGATTTGTAAAATTTTATTTTATCATATGGAAGTTAGAATGATATGTTAACACTTTTAAAATCGAATTAAAAGTTAATTTGTGAAAATTGAATATTTTAATATTTAAATCGACTAGTGAAAATAGTCAATTTTTGAACAGTCTCAGAATTGAACGAAACCAGTTTCATTGGATCCGTAATAGTTAGTTATTACCGGATTTCAATTTTCGTGTCAATCGGAGCTATCGTTTGACCGTGGCAGCTCGAAACGCATCGATTTATTTTTAATTTAAATTTGGCGAGTGAAAATAGTCATTTTTCAAAAAGTCTCGGATTTCGACGAAACCAGTTTCATCGGATCCGTAATGTGATATTATTGTAAAGTTTCAAATTTCAAGTCAATTGGATTTACCGTTTGTCCGGTACAAATTAAAACGCCTAGAAATCGACTTAAATCGGTTTAATTCAAATTGAGCGTTTATAGCCATAACTCGCACATACTTCCGAATTAGCTTCCGAAACCTGTTCCATTGTGTCCGGAATGCGGGATAAACCCTAGGTACGTCAGTTTCGGCGCGTAAATCGGAGTTCGGAATTTCCGGATGAATAGTGTTCGATTTTCTTCTATAAATAGCTCAAAAATTCACAAAAATTAAGAAAAATATTCTAAACCCTAATTTTATAAGCATAGCCGCCAGTTAACTATTGATGGCCGAAAATTGTCCATCATCTTCCCTCAAAATCTTCTAATCCATCCATCGATTCAAGAAAGTGCCAACTAGAAGATTGTAGATCTCCTTGAGCTCGACGTATTCAACGGCTGTGATGTAAAATGGAGCACCAGAGGAGGAGCTACATGGGTGCGTTCGGCCATACCTGCACACGCAATTCAAGGCCATACAGGGGGCCGAGCTTCATGATGTTGGTGGTGGAGATAGTTCTCGCGAAGTGCTTCAAGGTGGCGGTGGTTTGATCGAGTTTCATCGAGAAATTTGTTTGCAAATTCAAACCCTAATCTAGGATATTGGGTTCGGTTCTATGCGTGCTTGAACTGGAAAGAAACGTGAGGAAGGAGATGAAAACATGCGGTCTTGATGTGCTGGATTGAGATCTGACGGCCCAGAATGATTAAGGTTAAAAATATAAAAAGAATGTTGTAATTATATTAAATAAAATTCGTGTAACTTCAAAAATTCATAACTTTTTCATACGAGGTCGAAAACGCGCGAAACAAGTTGCGTTGGAATCGTATGGACGAGCACTACGCGATGGAGTTGGTTTGGAGTCATTTGGAGTTAGTGAGAATTTTGGGTAAAATTAAACGTCCGTTTAATTTTATTCGAAATAAATCGCTAAAACGAATTGAAATCAAGGTGAGAATTTCTCACTCAATCGAATCAGTTTCTATTTTATTTTAAATAGTTAGATTTAAAATATTTGAATGCATGTTTGAATGATGATTGTTATCTATTGATTGTTAAAATAGACATTATACGCCGTTAGTAAGCGGATGTTATTTAATAAAAACATATACCGCGAATATTTCATAAACAGTGAAATTGGTATTATATATAATAGCAATATATATATATTGGCATATGTATATATTGGAGTTATTGATTTTCCGCAATTTTTGTTTAGCGGATGAGACCCTATTGCGCCATTATTAAGCGGATAATATTTAATAAGAACATATACCGCGACAATTTCGTACTGGAGCGAAATTGGTATTGTGCTAATGTTTTTGGATGCAGGAAAACAGGTTGGAGGGATCCAACTGGATTCCTCAACAGTTTTTATTTGATTTCAGATATTTTGATATTTGATGGATTATCATATCGATATATGATATCGTTGTTAGTCGTGATTGACTATTTGGTGTGTAGCATCATTGGACCCAGATTTTGGGATTTTAAAATGATTTTAAAAGTGATTTTTTGAAAATATACTATATTTTTAGAATTGATCCATTTTAAATAATTAAACGATATAATTTTTAATGTTATAAAAATTATGATTTTTGTGAAATATAGTTAAAAGCTGATTTTAGAGAAATATGGATTAATGATTTTATAAAAAAGTTTAGATTGGATTTTTGAATATATTATAAAAGTTTAAATATAGGATTTATAAAATTTGATTATTTTATAAATCAAAATGGTGAAATAATAAAGGAAATCAAAGACGTTTTAGAATAATAATATAATTTGATTTATATTAAGAGATTTATAAATGGATATTTATAAATTGAAATATTGACATTATAAAACGAGTTTTTATAAGTGTTGGAATGAATGGTGAATGAATGTCATTGATGAATTAAATTTATAGAATTATAAACTGTGAAGTTATAAAAGAAATTTATAAATAGTAAGATTTATAAATTTGATGAAATTATTTGAAGAATAGATTGGTTAAATAAATGGATCTTATAAGTTATAAGATTTATAAATTGGAAAGTCTTTAAAAGAACGATTTTGTAAAATAATCGTTTTATAAGAAATTAACTTATAATATGAACGTTTAGTTTATAATTTAGTTATAAACTGGAATAGGTTAATAAAGGAATTTATAAAAAGGAAGTTTTTATAAATAAATAGAAATGGAATTTATAAACGTTGTTTTATAAATTCGCAAACGACTTATTTTGATAAGTTAATTGTTATAACTTAGAAATAGAGTTATATTCACGTTTTAGACAGTGAATAAATCCTTTGAAATAAAATGCATAGAATTGATGAAATTTGTTAACAAGATATATTCACGTTTTTGAATAGTGAATAATATGTTAAAGAAATGTTTAGAATGTGAATGTTTTAAATAGAATTAAAACGATCTAACTATGTTTTAAATGTGTTGAAATTCGAAACCATAGATTTCAACATTCATTGTTGAAATAGATGTTTCGAGAAATAAAAGGAAATGGTGGACTATAACACAGTTGTTATAGTAAATGATTTCCGAAAGGAAATGTTTTGTATAGTATTGGGATTTATATATCTATTTTAATTTCGAATCCCTATACTAGTGATTTTGGGTTGTCGTAACGATGTTTTACGCAACATTCGTTTTGGCCCAAATAAATATGTTTAAGAGAATGATTTCCTTAAAGAATGAAATATATACTTATTTTTGATTTAAGTATATTGAATATTTTCCAAGTGTTGAAAATAAATAAAAGTTGTGAATTACTTATTAAATAAGTATGGAGTTGTTTTCCAATATGAAGTGACATTTAGAATTTATCTTTTTGAAGATAAATTGAAAATGGATAATTGAAAACGTATATCAATAGATATTGTGAAATATAAATTCACTAAGGAATTTATAAAAGAAAGTGGAATTTGATTTAAAAAAAATAAATGTTGATTTATTTTTGAAGTGTGAAATAATATATCTTGTAAAGATATTTTTGGAAAATAAATAATTTGGAAAATTATTTGGAAACTGGTGATGTGTGCATATCCAGTGATAGTTCAATAACCGACTATCAATATTTCCCTTTGAATGGGTAATTGATGTGATTTGTTTGAATGTGAATGCTACACTTATTTTTGAATAAGCGCTCACTATTCGGGTTAACCGGGAAAGGACCATGGGGTCGTATAACCCATTTCGAATATGTGATACGTCGTTGTGAATTGCATTTGAAGATCGGTGTTGAAGACCGGTATTTGCGAGAGCGATAGGATGACCTGTCGATTTACTCTGCACCGAGTAGCTACGGTATAGAGTTCTCCATATGTGATGGTGAATCCGATCAGGATTGTGAATATCCGGATTGCAAGGACTTCTTTGTAAGTGCCTTCGGTTTTGTTCGAGCCTGGAACAGACTTGTATGGATTGTGTGTCTGACATTACAAGTTGAGATATAAAGCCGATTTCTTTCAAATATATTTCTGTTGGTGGCGGAGAATTTATTCTTTTAGCTTAACACCCTTCTCTGAGACGTACGAGCTCAGAGGTTATATAGTTGAAGTTATCAGCGATATATTCCCAATTTGGTAATGTGACATGCTGAGTGTTGCTGTAAATGATCATTGTGTTGATTATTGTGATAGGATCATTTATTTGATCGTCTATCTTGGTGATCATTGTGTTGATCATTTGTTGACCCAAAGCATGGCTTTTGTATAAAGTATGTTTTTGTGGACGTGACTTCGTCGAACCTCACACCCCGGAAATGGTCAA
The DNA here is from genome assembly GCA_030765085.1 of Allium cepa. NCBI lineage: Eukaryota > Viridiplantae > Streptophyta > Magnoliopsida > Asparagales > Amaryllidaceae > Allium > Allium cepa. The sequence continues at coordinate 10,867,797 of CM060937.1, forward strand.
AACAGGAAAGATGCGGCAAGGTTATGAGGGGTAGCACCCTTTAGGGTATGTACATTCCCTTCTGGATAGAGGTGGTATCATGGTATGGAGCCCAGATATTTAACCTATGTGGTTACTACGAATTTATTACTTTGTGGTTGTTGGTTTTCGGGATCCCGTGAGAAAGGTCGTTTACGATCGGGGAATGGCGTGCTCGTGTCCGTAGTTACCCAGTTAGGGGTAACCCGGCCTTGTGTTGGCAGAGTTCCGGTTTGGTTCTCGGGGATGTCTTTCCAGAGGCATTCTCATGTGGCAATGGGATGTTCCTTGGCCTGACCATTTGTTGGAAATCCAAAGAAACAATACGTGACTTGTACGGTTTTAGTTGTAGAACCTATCATTCACTTATGGTGTCGCAACACTGTTTGGATGGTAGCTATAGTAGGCATACGATAATGGTCGTATGTTGGCTAAGATTTATATTCTACTTTCAAAATGAATTTTTTCCCTACACTATGCACTAGTAATAATATCAAATGTATTTTAAATGCGTATCAAGCATCTTTGACTATCATAAGGAGAAATCTCCTCCGATTCTGCGTTTGCATGTGTGTGTGTGCGGGAGGCCTTATGGTAGTCTCATTTTTAAAAGCATTGCGAATTGAAATAAAAATATCTCTCTATTTTGATTTTAAAGATAAATAAACTGTTTTGAGTTCTCACACCAGTCACATGACTGACTTGGAGTTTATTGTTTTCCTTCCTAAACTCTGGGTGCCCACCAATTTCCACACGGGCAGTCAAGAGTTAAGGTTTATCAGGATATTCTGGAGTTGCTGGAGGCAAGATGGATGGCATGGCGTATTACTAGCTTATATAGTATTTCTTTTTCCGCTGCACTGTTTGATGTTGATGTTGTACACTCTGATGATATGATGTAATGTAATGTATAAAATGTAATAACTGATATGGTTCTTTGTTTAAAGATTATTCATTTATTATTATATGTTGTTCCGCTGCGAATTGTGAGATTCTGATATTGTTCTGTTGTTTTCTGTTCCGTTCTATGTTTCCTTTCTCTTCTAGTTTCTTTCTGTTCTATTTTAAAATTTTCTTTCTTCTTTCTTTTCTTCTTTTCTTTTTCTTAAACCATAACATTTCGGGTTTTTGGCCTTCGATTTCTCGGCAGTCGATAAAGTGAGTATCGATGTTGAATTTTCGAAAGTCGAAAATTCCCGTTTGTTACAATTTTCCCCCCAAATTACGTCTTGTGTGAACATGACATGCTTTGAAAAGTTTCCATCTTCATTCTGAAAAGTTTTGTCCGATTTACTAAATATTGTTGTCCTTTATGTCAAGTGACGCAGCCTTTTGATGGATTGCTGGTAATATAAATACTGGACTGTTATTGTCGATGATTGCATAACATACAGTTGTAACCAAGTGTTGAGTGCCGGAAGCATGTTGTTCATCGTTGTAATTGTTGCCAGGTAAGCACTTTAATTCCTGCCAATTTTAAGAATTAAATGTTGATTCACAATGTATAGGACATATATAAACTTCGCTCTCGTCAACATTTTTCGTCCATGAGTTGCTGCCGGTTTTCTTGGATCGAATCCTACGTCGATCCTCTCCTGAATCGATGTGAAATTCGAACATAATAACGTCGGATGGTTGTTCTTCAATATTAGTTCGTATCGATTCTCTCCTGGATCGATGTGAAAAGTTATAAAGCTTTGATATCATTCATGTTGATGGATACAAACTTAGTTCGTATCGATAAGATCCAAGGGATACGAAATGCTTTTATGTGCCTGAGGTGTGAACTGCAATGCTTTGACTTTGTACCCATGATAGTTGCTATTGTTTTGGTCCATTATTGGATACGAGTTGTTCGTAGCAAGTGAATATTGGATGGAAGCAAAGCTGTTCTTTCTATCGGTTCACTTAGGCAGTTGCTACTACAAGGGAATGGACACAAAGCATGCTCTTTGCATCGGTTTGGTTAGGAGCTTAGCGTGTTTTAACTATTTCGCATAACATAAGGACGCGTTCTTCTTTTGATTTCATGAGCATGCTCCTATATATAACTTCGTACTTGGTTGTATCCCTTCATTTGCTCTTTCTTTAATATCTTTGCCTTCATATCGTTGGCTATGTAAAGAAAGGAAGAAAACCTTATTCTCTCCTTCGAATTGAAACGAACCAACACCCGTCCCTTTGAATTAAGTTCTAGAAATAGGTAAATAACTGACCGCATTTAACCTTAATGGGACGAGACATGAAATTTCATGCCATTCCATTCAAATTCATGGTCGAACGTCATGTAGAGGAGATGGTTGAATGCGAGGTTGAGGAAGGCCAAGGATGTCTTCATGTTGATTCGAGAAGAAGGTGTTTGTAGGGATGCAAAAGAACTTCTCTTTCACCTTACATCAATAGGAAAAGGAAGGAGTAAGGAGGGTTACGGAAGATTTGGTAGATGGTGGTTCCGCCTTCATTTCGTATCGATAGATTAGAGAAGAAGATGTTTTGGTTTCATATCGGTTATAACTTGAAGTTTCACATCGATCTCCAACCTCTGATTTCGTACCAATAGAGGGGTCTTAAACTTCGCATCGATCACTTTGAATTAATATGGATATGAGGCCAACATACTTTGATCGATAGGAAGTTTTTGTCTCCCTAATCGATACGAAACTGAGTCGCTCGATGGATATGAAATTGATGTCTTTCGATCAATACGAAATGATCGTCTTGGATCGATGTGAAGTGGTTGCCTTCGATAAATACTAATTGAATACCTTCACCGATACGAAATTATTAACCTCGATTGATACGAAATGCAAATCTTGATCAATATGAAATTAAGGTCTTTTCCACGAATGATCTAGGTTTTGACTTTGATGGATACAAAATTTCATGCACGTTCCAACACTTTACTCCGGCGAACTACTGCCTTGCATATTTTTGACTCGACCGTTTAACTACATATTTAACTGCCTATTGTAGCTCATGACCGTTTAACTACACATTCACTTTAACTCGGACATAATCTCTGAAGTCAGGATGGCATGGTTGTGGCGGTCAGCCATGACGGTCATTTCGATTGAATTTGAAAGTCTCATCATCTAAACACCTTGCTAATTTTTGTAGGACATTCTTATGTACCGTAAAACATTGCATTGCACAACACAATCATGCACTTCACACTGGGGCACACACGATATTATTATCGTCTAACGATAATTTTAGATGAGTTGATTAGTTATGGAATTCGAAAGTTCGTCGCAGCCGGAGACTCAAAATCCAACTTCTTCAGTTATAGTATTGCTGAAAATTGAAGTTGAAATCATTGATCCAGCTCCGGATGAGCTTCTTCGAGTAAATGTAATTCTGAACCCGCAAGATTCGGTTCCATCTAACATTTCCGACATCATTTTAGGAAGAATTTGTCTACGTCATGGGCTATTTCCAAACGATGTTCTGCTTCTAGGGCCAAATGACAGGCTACATGCTCCCTTAGAGGGATATACTGCTATTATCGACACTCATGCACAGCCGGGACACTTCCTCCATTTAACTAGTACACTTGAGAATTGTTGGCTTTCCTAGGGATTGCTCCATTGCAGTTGCATCTGAATGGGTATGATTTGTTAAACAACACATTCATTGTCTTTATGGAGCATATCTTGTGGCCTCCAACTTCGAAAAAAATCGATTTATATTTAATGTCAAAGGTCAGGGAGACAACCCTTCTTTCACTTTCTTAGAGGTGGTTAGGAACTGCCAAGTTGTGACCAGCGCTTGGACCAGATTAAAGTACTTCAAAACTAAGTGGTTCTATGTCCGATGCCCGCCGGGCTTCGCTAGACGATGGATAGTTAGGCGCAAGTGCTTCATCTTTACTTTGATTGACTATGTGATCTTACTTGATATCCATTCTAACATTTTATTTCTTTTACAGCCTTGATTCTATGGTAGTATAAGGAAATTATAAGGCATCTCCAAGAAGTGCCCGCGGTAGATAGAGAAATTAGCGGAGTGCTTTCTGACGAAAATTCAAGGATCGTCGGCCTGATCGGAGAGAAACGGAGTATCGGGCTTGAGGGACCCTTAAGAGCTATGCCATCAAGGCCAACCAAGCGAAGAGGTCCCGGTATCGTTATTGCCGGGGAGAGCGACGATGAGGATACTCATTCTAAAGACATACCAACACCAAGGCCTTCGCAAAGTCCTCATCAACAGGATAAAATAAGGAGAGGCAAGGCCACTATGCACAAGGCTCCGAGGCATAAGTCTATCTTTGTGTCTCCTCCTACCGTAGGGATATCTATTTATGAGATTCCTTCTTCTCGCATGGATGGTCCCTTCGTAGGGCTTGCCAACATTCCAATCCCTGATCATATATCCCTTCCAAATGATACCGAGTTAGAGGGACTTCAAACATCGATAGACATAGGCGAGTCAACTCCTATGAGTGCGGCCGAAACAACTGGTTGGTTTTCGGGGGTGAACACATACATGCATACACTTCAAGGCACCATACTTCTAATGCATATGAAATAACTAAACTCTGAATATAATTAACTTCGTTTTTCTTTTAGTTTACAGACACGATGACTAGGCAAGATTCTATGCTCGGAAGCCTCCGTTCGGTGCACCAATCATCGAGTTCATACTATGAGTCCCGCAGAACGGAAGCTGAAAGAGATCGCGATCGCAGTCATTCGAGCCAAAAGCGCTATGAGTGGGAGAGAGACAGAGATGGAGAATACAGATACTACTCCCGATCTCTGCCTCCTCTGACCCCGACACAATCCTCAGGTCATGGCAAACAACCTTTAGAACCTTCTATTAGGAACTAGAGATAGTGGTTTTGATGACAACAACCTTTGTAACTGATTTTATTATAACTTATATACTAACACTATTGTTTATAGATATATGTGAATGTTATTATGCAGGATATATATAAGGTAGGTACTGATTATTGAAGACTATACAGTATAATGATCAAGAATGAAGAAATCAATTTTGAAGACTCATGAGTAACAAGATTAGGATTTCAAGATAAGTGTCTAGTTTTTGTTAAAACTTCATAATAGCACGGAAATCTTCATTCCAAATTTCATTTGGGATGGAACCTATTTCTACCTTCTTAGTGGCTTACAAACCCACGACAAGTAGCTTACAAACCTACGACAAGTGGCTTACAAACCCATGAATGTAACAACCCTAGATTTTTGTATATTATTTAAATTGGACTTTCTTTTATTTTTAAATTAATTTAAATTTGTTTTATTTCAAACATTTCATTTTTAAATATAAATGTTGATTATTAAGTAATTTATAGTTCAAACCAGTATAATTTGAATATTTTACTGTAAAGTGAATTTCTGGTCAAACTATTCAAACTTTGACTTTTAAACTTCAAATTTAAATTATTTTTAAATCTTAAATTTTATCTTTTATTATGAAATAGATGAAATAGCTTGAACACTACTTTTTGTTTCGTTGAAAACGGAGTTAAACTACAAAAGTTATGCACATTTCAATTTTGAGTATAATTTGTTAGTTAATAATTTGTCTATTTTTAATTATATAAAATATATTTCTATTTTCATATTTTATTTTAATATGTTTTAATATGTTATTTCATGTATATTTTTCCTTTTAATATTTTTAAAATGATAATATAATTTTTCTAAAGTTTATTTGAATTTATTTCAATTTATTAAGCCTAGTTTCAATTTTTCTGCTATTTTCTTCATTTAAATTTTATTAATTTAAAATTTATTTATTTATTTTTGTGAATTCATTTTATTTTGTGTTCTTACCTTTATTTATAAATATTTTTCAAGTACACAAAATTTTTTCAAAGTTCATTGCATTTATTTTTCATATTTTCAAGACTAGTTGCAGTTTTTGCTGTTTTATTTAATTAAATTATACATAATTAATATTTACTTATTTATTTTTGCTTATTTAATAAATTTTCGTATTTCTATCTGAATTTACATATATATTTCAGTTATATAAAATTTAAAATGAAATAAGAGAAATTTGAAGAGTTGTGACCATTGATTTGCTTATGTCCTTTTGTATTCCACCTTTTCAATTTCAACATATGCATTCAATTGGGGCTGTTCCTTATACCATCTTCAGCCGTATCTTTTTTTTCTTCATTTTTCATGAAATTTCTTCCTCCTCATCTTTGAAAATTTTAGCCTCCATCATCTCCAAGAGTTTGGTAAAATTCTTTTTCTTTTCCATTGCTTTTCTACTTGTTTATGTTGTTTTCACTTGCTTTCTCACCCTTGTAGCTCAGCCCCTTGCTCCTCCTTCACCATGGCTGCCACCACCACCACTTGAGCCAGCCTCCACCACCTCCTCTACAGCCCCAAGCCACTAGCCATGCACCCATGGGACCAAATCCAACAATATCTACACAAACTTCACCTATATGCACCATAGCCAATCACCTATGCCTTCATCACCTTCAACCACCCCTTGGCCGCCACCTACTCCACCTCCACCACCCATGGATGACCTGAAACCTGCTGCCACACTATCCTCCAGCCCACTACAGTGATGGCCGCACCATGCTAGCTTGTGGCCGAACCCATATGTTGCATAGAATCCATGGAAGTTGCCTTGTAGTGTTAGTTCCATGCACCTATCTCTCTACCATACTTTGCTCCATCATTTTCCCATGCTAGGCCGACCTTTAGGAACCCAAAAAAGATCCAAACCATGCCTTTAGCCGTGCCATTTCAGATCTGGAGCTGAAGCATAGGTGGTAGAAAGCAAGTGCAATGATTTTGGATTGGTTTTATACAAGTATTTCTAGCATTGTTTATTGAAATTTTGGATGAAATCTTATGTTGTTTGTATTGTTTTGTCTTATTTATTCGAGGAAGTTAACCTTGTCTCTCCCACACTCATATCATCATCATAGTTGAGAAAATGAACCCCCTTGGTCAAGCTTTTGAATGGTTGTAGCAAGGTCAAGTTATCTTTTCTTTGTTGCCTTTCAATTTCAATTTATTTCAATATATTTTGGTTGAATATTCATAAGTTATATTGTCTTGTTTTGGGGTTGTTTACAAGATGATGCCTTGGCTATTTCTCTCCACTCAAATCAAAGGTCGTGCCTTCTGGATCCGCTGTGTCATTCTAATTGATATCTCCAGCATAAAAATGTGAGTACATCTCACCAGACAAGTTATACTTATATAAGTAATAAACTGATCACACTTGAATCTGTAATGCACATCATCCTGTTTTAATTGCCATATTATATTCATATGATGTTCACACCTGTATTTACACCTGCTATATCATATGTCACTGTTATTTCATGATATTCTGTATATTTTATCAGTTTATCACACTGCAAGTTCCCTGTAGATTAGAATCACTATGGGTTGAAATGATACATACCCGAACGGACTTTAGAATAAGGGAAAATTGTTATGGGCTGAAATGATAGGCCTGAATGATTTTCAATTTATTTCATTTACTTGGGACTGTGGGTTTGAAATGATAAAACCCAGATTTTCTTTTGTAAATTACGGGTTGAAATGATATATTACCCGTATCACTTTTCCTAGTGTAGAAAATTATATACAGACCCGTAGTTAATATATGTTTTTCTAAATTTTTTAAAATTATTTTAGAAATGTAAATATTAAAATATTTTGATTTAAATCTAATTAAAAAGGATTTTTGTAAAATATTATTGATTTTCTGAATAATTATAAGTGAAATGAGTTAATGAAAAAGTTAGAAAATTTTGAATGTAAGTTATTTTGGAAAATTTGATTTAATTATAATCGGAAATTAAATTGAATATGAAATTATGATAAATTTATGATAATTTGAATTTAAAGTGATTTTATATCATATTAATGATTTTTAATAAAGTTGAAATGTGAAATGAATGAATATTTAAGTTGAAATTTGAAATATAACTAAAATTGGAAATTTATGAAATTGACTTAAAAGTGAATTTTTTTTGTTAAGTAAATAAAAAATAAAACTAAGTTATATTTGAGAATTTGAACTTAAGTGTTAAGTTGAAATTTAATGTAATGAATTTAAATTTGAACATTGCAATTGAATAAGTGAATTATTATTAAATCTTGATTTTTGAATGGAAATTTAACTTTATAAAATCATGAACTTAAGGAAAATTAAATAATGTTTATAAATGTGAAAATGTATGATTTTATAAGTTAAAAATGTTTTAAATAAAAATATAATTGGTTGTGAAATTATATTGAATATTTGAAGTTAATTAACTGCATTTTTGAAATGCTATTAATTGCAATGTAAATGATATTACAGCATTTGTAAATGATGTAGTTGATGATAACGAACTAAAAGCTAAATTGAATTAAAGGCTATTATAGCAATCATTTTAAGTGCTATAATTGTTGAATTTAACTAAGTTTATTTGAAATATTAAGTAAACCCTATTACAGCATTTTTTTAAAATGCTGTCTTTTGTTAAATTGAACTGTTTTGAATGTAACTTTCCGTAGCGTTTTCTAAATGCTGCGAAAAGTGAATTTTCACTGTTTTGATAAACTTAAGTGAATAAATGAACTTTGAAAGTTGAAATTTTTGGAAATTTAATAATTTAATTATTAAATATAATAAACTTCATTTTAATGATTTAAAATGATTTTTGAAATCTAAACTGTTTTGAAATGTAAATTGAAATGGTATTTTAAATTGAATAAAATGAATAATGATTTGAAATGAATATGGTTTTGAAAAGATATGATATTTTGGTGTATTAAAATGATTTGAAATGTGGATTTGGAAAGATATGATATTTTGATATATTAAAATGATTTGAAATGAAGTTTTGGAAAGATATGATATTTTGATATATTAAAATGATTTGAAATGAAGTTTTGGAAAGATATGATATTTTTGATATAGTAAAATGATTTCAATAAAGCTTTGGAAAGATATGATACCTTTTGATATATTAAAATGATTGAAATGACTTGAAATGGATATGATATTTCTGATATATTAAAATGATTGAAATGAGGTTTTGAAATGATATGATATTTTGATATATTAAAATGATTGAAATGAGGTTTTGAAATGATATGATATTTTGATATATTAAAATGATTTGAAATGTGGTTTTGAATTGATATGATATTTTGATATATTAAAATGATTTGAAATGTGGTTTTGAAAAGATATGATATTTTGATATATTAAAATGATTTGACAAGAATTTCTGGAAAGATATGATGTTTTGAAATGGTTTGGAATTAATTTAATCTTTATTTTGATAAAGATTTGGATTTGAAATGATATCCTATTTTGAAGTATAAACATTATTTTAAAAGTTATAACTACGGGTTATAATAACGATTGGTTGGCAAAGAGACCGGGATCGGATATCGGCATACTCTCTGTCGATACCGAAAACCACTTTGACAACCGTGTACGCGGTGGAGATTCCAGAATGAAGTAGGATGGTGGCGACGTTCTTGAGGTATATTACGTGGACCCAACTCCCGTGAGTTGGCATAAGGTGGCTAAAACAGGAGCGATCTCGGGCCAAGTGAGGTCATTCTTCCGATCGGACACATTCCTTCGATACTATACTCTTACTTGTGATTGATTAGATGGCCATCCTCCGATTTTGATTGGGAGTGTGTTCCGAGGTGGGCGTATGTGGCTGCTGCGTTACCACCAGCCCGTGTGCGTAATTGGTATATTTACCCTGGCATTGCCTTGTGTGCCGTGTCACCTACCATACCGAGCCTTTACTACGAGTTTGTTTTTCTCCCGTAGCCCGTGTGGTATCCTCTGACAGTCACCAGGAGTGGAGATGGCATGATATTGGATGGACTACTGGGACTATTATGTGTGAAGGGTGATATGGGTAGCCTGGAACGCTATTTAAAAGTATGTTTATTTTACTGTAGACATTATTATAATAGCGAAATATTACTACATAGTAAATAGTTTGACAGATCCTTAGAGGATGGGCTGTCCCAGGCATCCTTTAAGTTACTTGTACCTTAGTACAGTTCACTTGAGTTGGTTTACATTATATAAGTATATATTGTCCTGACTCGAGTGTTTGTATCTTTATTTACACTCGGGTCAGCTTGAGTATTCACAGATTCGGATTTCCACTTTCTGGAGATTGGAATCGCTGGAGATTATCTGCTTGTCTTGTTTATCTATTCACTCCCAGTTATCCTGTTGATTCCAGTATTGTATTCAACTTGTACTTGGTTATCATACTTAGACTTCTGTTGTACTTTATTTCTTCTATTGTATCTTATTTAACTCTGATGTATCTTATATTTATATAGTGGCTTCATGAACTACTATTTCTTTTACTTCCGCTGCATTATTAAATACTCTGTGTCTGTGATCTGTGATTTTATTTACTGTATATTCTGAGATTTGCCAAATTTTATTTACAATGCGGTATTTTGAGCAATTCAAGTCCGACATGTGCAGATGCGAATGGTTGAAAATATCGGGTTGTTACAATGAACATCCTGGTTTTGTACAAGTTCTCGAGTCCTGATGTGATGAGATATTCTATAGGAAGAAGCTTGCAAAACTACTTCAAAATGGTTTCTCAAAATGATTTCAAAACTTCTTTTCAAAATATTTTAGCCTTAAAAAATTATCTTTTCAAATGATTGTCAAAAAAATGTTTTAATATTCTTTGCTTTTGTGTATTAAAACATAGGAAAATTAGTTTATTTTACTCCTGAATCATTTCATCTTGTTTTCCTTTTAATACCATTTTCAAAACAAATTTTACATTGTTTTTAACTAAGGGATGTCGACATCATGGGATACCCCATGTCAACATGATGGCCGTTAAATTCAAAAGTTTCAATTTTCAAAAGAAGTGTCTATTCGTTCAAATTTCTTCACAAATGGTTATAACCGTTGGTGGTTTAAAAATAGCATTCACAAATGAATTTTTTAACTAACTATTTTCTTATTTCTCTTCACTCCTTCTTCCCCAAAAATCCATATTCTGAAATTTTCATATTTTTAAGATCATGCCGAAATTCTACCGAATTCTCAAGTGAATCAAATTAGAATCTCATTCTTGTTAGATTCTCTGCACTCTCTCGAAGATCAAAGTGCTATATAAATTTATAGGATCAATTTGTAATCAAAAGTTTATCGATTCTCTCCATAAGGTGTGGTTGTGCCTGGAAATCAATTGGGTGATCTTATGTCCCGTAAATCAAGAGAGTTTTCCACAGACTCGAGAGACAAGAGGGTACCTCAAGGCCTTTAGAAATTGAGGATTGTAATCTCGGTATTGGTATAATAAACATTTGTGTGTGGCGTTTGACTTGTTACAGGACTGAATGTTGGTAACTCCGTACCAGTATAAAATCCATTGTGTTCTTTCCTTTTACTTCTTTTTATTTACTTTCTGCGTATGTGTTTGATTCTATGATTGTTCTATGATTAAGTTCTGCATTTGTTTATATCATAATTTTTAAATTAGTCCATATAAGTCTTAGAATCCATTAAACACTATTCACCTCCCCTTACATGTCAAATTAGCCTTAAGATCCTTAATATGCACTCTCTTTCACCTTTACGTCAACAATCATCTTCTTAAGCTCCCATGCCTGATTCACAACGCCGTAGAACAGAGACGAAACTCCCTTTGTCATTGAAAAATCCATCACCGAGCCTACTAGGGAAGGAGCAATCAAAATTGGCCAGTTAAGAAAATATTTTTCGAACATTTGTTTCGATGGCTTTATCTTCCCTCCTCACCTAAAGAAAATTCAAGCTGAGACAGAAAAAACGATGAATGACTACATTCATAATATTTATACCCAACACAAGGAGTGGATGAAAGCCGTAGATAAAGCATCGGCGGTGGCTTTTGAGCAAGCAAAAACAATCGAGTGGTTAGAAACTGACCTTGCTCAAAAGGACCGTATTATCCAAGTGCTCAATGATGAAGCTGAATCTTCTCAAAAATCTTAAATAGTAGCCACCAAGAAGGCTCATGAGGCAAATCAATCTATGGAAACAATGCGACAAGCGCATTTGGCATTGGTTGTGGAGATGGGTCACCGAAACACCACAGTTGCAACTGAAAGGGACGCTGCTCTAAAGGAAGTCAACGAGTTTAAAGCCAAAATTTCTAAAATCATTAAAGAAAAAGATGATGCGAGCAAGCTGTGGTGATCCAAGGTGAAAGGGATGCGGTAGCACTCAAAATTCGAGAGGCCAAGGCTAAGGTTGAGGATGAAGTTAAAATGGTAGAAGCCAGGTTGGAGGCCAATATTAAAGACCTTCTGATCACATATACTGAAACACAGAAACCTGTACTAGCTTAACAATTATACAACACACACGTATAACACTTGGGGACGATTAGTAGAAGATGAAAAGGCTGAGCTCCAAGCTGAGTTGATAGGCGAATTTGAGCTCGAGAACTGGGTGTTGAGGGAATATGAAAGGCAAGTTCTCCACGATACCATGATTGCATATGAAAAGGAGAGACTTGGCACATAACGCTCGAAGGCTAGAGAAGGTTCTGGTGTCTTCTATACAACTTGTGTTGATTTGGTTAAGTGTTTCAACACTCGAACTTCCATTCGATACACTTGTAAAACTTTAGTTCTTTAATATGGACCTAGATTTAGTTGCTAAGTCTTGGGGTTACTATTTTGGGTCGCGATCGAGTGTTATGTCGAATTCCAATATCGCACTGTCTTAATCAGTGGTCGGTACTTAAGTTCTGTCCCCAGATTCGGGGATACATTGGAAAGATCGGTCAACAACCGTTGTTTGCCTTTAACACATCAATCTTAATCTTTATGAAGCGGAGCTGAAGCATGACGAGTTTGGGTAGCCGAACCACACTCGCTCATTAGTTGGTGATCATGTCTACACTCCAAGGATTGCACTTGCTCATCGGCGGTCGGTTATGCCTGCTTAAGTTTTAGTGATATGTCCACGCTCCGAGGACTTAAGTTATTCTCACTGGTGGTCAGTCATACCCGATTGATATTTATAACTACGTCCACGCTCTAGGGACTTTAGGTTGATTCATGGGTGGTCAGTCGCACTCGGTTTGTGTTTATACTCTAACCGCACTCCAGGGATTCAGAGTTGTCTTAATGATAATTTATTCGTATCTGGTTTTTGTTTAAACTCTAATCCACTCTCTGGGGATTTAGCGTTCGTTGATGTTTATACTCCAATCCAAGCTCTAGGGATTTAGAGTTAATTAATGTCGATACTCTGGTTCGCACTCTGCGAATCTAGAGTTAGTTGACGTTTGTACTCCAGTCTGCACCACGGGAATCTGGAGTTGTTTGATGTTGATACTTCGGTTCGCACTTTGGGAATTTGGAGTTGGCCGATAGATCGTCTGTCACATCTGTTTAGGCATTAGGATTTTGTTCATACTCCAAGATCGACGGGTTTATCAGGATCGTGGATGGTCTACTCACACCCACCTTGAGTTAACAAGCGAGATCGTTAGATGGACAGGTCCATCCTCCTCGAACTTGGTTTGAATATAGGCAAAGTTATTAGGTGGACGGTTCCACCCACTTCGAGACCGTATTTGTAAGTTTATACTCCAATTCACGCTCTGGTAATCTGGAGTTAGTTGAAGGATTGTCGTGTATCAATCCTTTTTTAGCTTTAGTGTGATAACTTGCCCCTGAGCTCAGGTTTCATTTAGCAAGTAACCGGTCGTATCACGGTTACTCCCTATTTGAATAAACCACACCGTCAGGTGGAATTTAACTCTCCGTGCATAGTGATAGTTGCATGACTCATTTCAAAAAATCACAGCTCTGGCTCGAAGAGATTACATTTTATTGCTGAAATAGGAAAATATGGCATAGTCAGTGGCCTTATTACAAATTCAAATTTCAAAATGCATAAACAGATTGCAAATGAAAAGTAAACCGAATAATTAAAGCCTGTCAGGTGTAGTAGCGGCGAAGGCTTTCGCTGTTCCTAGCTCTCAGCAGAGTAAGAACATGAACGATCGATAACTTAAATGTGCCGTCCTCGAGCTTTTGTTCAATGACATATGGCCCTTCCCACGTTGGTTTCATGTGAGAAGGGACCGGGTAGATTCTTTTGAGGATGAAATCGTCGAGTTTGAAGGTTCGAGGTCGAACCTTGGCATTGTATTATCGGGCGACTCGACTTGGTATGCGGTTGCCCTCAAATCAGCCTCTTCATGCTTCTCATCCAATAAATCCAAATATTCGGCAAGTAATATAACATTCGTTTTTGGATCATAATATGTCACACGATGAGAAGGTACTTCCGTCTCGACTGGAATAACAACTTATGAACCATAGGAAAGAGAGAATGAAGTGTGGTCGGTCGCGAACTTGTGGGTTGTTCTTAAGCCCATAGAGCCATAAGAAGTTCATCGACCCACTTGTCCCTGGCCTTTTCCAGTCGTTTCTTCATAATAGACTTTATAACTTTATTAACAGCTTCAACCTGTCCATTGCTTGAGGGTGTGCAACTATAGAGAATTTCTTCTAGATGTGGAACTGTTGATCGAAATTCTTAAATTCAACGCTATTGAATTGGCTTCGGTTATCAGTGATGATGGTATGTGGGAGACCAAATCGGTAGATAATGTGGCGGACTACAAAGTTGATCACCTTCTTCATCGTGCTTGTAGCATGGGGCTCAGCTTCTGCCCACTTGGTAAAGTAATCAACTGCGACGATGGCGTACTTCGCACCACCTTTGGTTATAGGTAGAGAGCCAATAATATCGATGCCCCATACTATAAATAGTCATGGACTGACCATCTGAGTTATTTCCGTAGGCGGGGCTCTAGGGATTCGAGCGTATTTTTGACATCCGTCGCATTTTTTGGCATAGTCCGATGCATCGCAATTTACAGTCGACCAATAGTATCCATATCGGAGCACTTTTTTGGAAAGAGCTTGCCCTTCGGTGTGATCGCCACATTCTCCATCATGCACATCATGCAATACTCGTTTGATTTCATCATGAGCGATACACCAGAGTAAAGGAACAGAATATCCTCCTCTATACATGCCTCCATTCTAAATAGTGAACCGCGAAGCTTTTAGAAGAAATTGTCTCTTTTCACTACTACTCTCTTGTAGGATCCCATGCTCAAGATAATTCCTAAACGGAGTCATCCATGACTCCTTATCGGTAACAACCCCAAATACCTAATCTCTCTCCATTTGATCGATGCTCGGGGAAGATAACAGTTCCACAGGAACGAGTCCCATTTGTTATGCTTTACCTTTACTAGCTAACTTTGCTAACGAATCGGCTTTTTGATTGCGCACTCGGGGTATGTAGTAGATGACATAATAACAGAACTAATTCAATTTTTCCTGAACTTGAGCAAGGTAAGCTTCCAGTCTTCAGTGCTTGGCCTCTTATTCCCCTCGAACATGATAACGACCAATTGCGAATCACAATAAATCTCCATAGCAATGATTCTTAAATATCGGACGAGTGTCAATCCAGCGAGCAGGGCTTCATATTCAGCTTCTTCGTTTGTCGCATGAAAGTTGAACTTTAAATCATAGCATATAGATCAACCTTTATGAGTTTCAAGTAAAACCCCGGCACCTGAGCAACGATCATTTGATGCACCATCAGTATGCAATTTCCAGATATACTTAGGGGATTCACTAGTTTTGAGCAAGTCCTTTGGCAAAGTAAATTCAACTATGAAATCTGCTAGGACTTCTCCTTGAATGGTTCGCCTTATAGTATAAGTAATGCCAAACAGACTTAGCTCGATATTCCACTTGAGTAACCTACCAGACGTCCCAGGCCGCGTAAGGACCTGTCGTAATGGCTGGTCGGTGTAAATGTTGTTAGGATGAGCCTGGAAATACCAATGGAGCTTCCTTGAGGCAATAATAAGACAATAAGCCAACTTCTCTATCTTTGGATAGTTTCTCTCAGCTCCCATCAGTCATTTACTAATGTGGTAGACCGGCCTTTGTATTGGGTCTTCCTCCCAAATTAGGGCAGCACTGATTGTGTTGTCCGAAACCGCCAAATAGATGTACAATCTCTCGAGATCAATAGGCTTTGACATAATAGGTGGTGTGGAGAGATGTTGAACCAGTGCTCGGAATGCGCCCTCACATTCTGTAGTCCATTCAAAGTTCTGTTTCCCTTTTCTAATCAGATCAAAGAAGGAAATGAATTTTTCAATGGATTTTGAAAAGAACCTACTCAGTGCTACTACTTTCCCGTTGAGGCTCTGGACTTGCGTTATAGTTCTTGGGGTCTCAAGGTTTCTAATTTCCCAGATCTTTTTGGAATTGGCTTCAATTCCTCGAGCGTTGATGATAAACCTAAGGAATTCTCCAGATGCGACCCCAAAGTGACATTTCAATGGGTTGAGCTTCATTCTATATTCTCGGAGGATATTAAACATTGATTCCAGGATTTTGATATGATCAGTGGAGAATCGCGACTTCACTAGCTTATCATCTACGTATACCTCCATGGTTTTTTGATCTAGTTAGCGAACATTTGATTAACTAACCGTTGGTAAGTTGCCCCAACGTTCTTGAGTTCGAAAGGCATAACTTTGTAGCAGTAAAGTCCCAGATCGGTCATGAAGCTGGTATGCTCCTGGTCGGGTAAGTGCATGGGTATCTGGTTGTAGCTAGAAATCGCATCCATGAAGGATAAAAGTTCATGTCCAGCCATTGTATCTACGATCTGATCGATTCAAGGAAGTGGAAAATTGTCTTCGCGGTAAGCTTTATTCAAGTCTGAGTAATCAACACACATTCTCCATTTCCCGTTCGTCTTTTAGAAAAGTACAGGATTGGACACCCATTCCGGTATAATGCATCTCGAATATATCTGTTCGATTTAAGCTTATCTACCTCCTCCTTAAGGGCGGTAGATCTCTTCGGATCCATACCACGCCTTTTTTGTTTGATCGGAACGTGCTATGGGTCAATATTCAATGTGTGGCTCGTGATATCTGGGGAGATTCCACAAATGTCAGAATGTGTCCAGGCAAACATGTCAAGGTTTGCTCGGAGAAATTCAACCAATTCCGCTAACATCTGTTCTCTTAGCTGAGATCCAATAATTATCATTTTAGAATCGTTGTTATCATCGATTGGGACATTGATCATTAGCTCGACCGAAGAAGTTTGACTGTTTTTACTTTCGTCTTCACTTTCGGTATCTCTCGAGTCAAGATCCCTTGGGAATTAGTAATGGTGTCGAACCCTTGGGAATTAGTTATGCTGCCGATCCCTTGGGAATTAGTTATGGTGCCCAGACCTAGGCCTAGTCGTTAATTTTCAATTCTCAACAAACCGGACGCAGAGAGATTCTTCTATGCCCTTTCCTTCTTCCTTTCGCTATGCCTCTCGCAACTCAGCAACATAACAACCTTGCCTTGCAGCCTGGTCTCCCTAAACAACTCCAACTCCATTGTCGGTAGGGAATTTTGGAGTTAGACACCAAGGGGCCATGGTAGCCCTAAATTCAGCTAGGGCCTGTCGGCCCAAGAAAGCATGGTATGGTCAGTCTATATCCAAAAGAACAAATTGTGATATCCGGACTCTTCGGCGTTCTCCAATTCCCAATTCCACTGGCAGCTCTACCACTCTAGTGGGTATAGTTGCACTCCCGTTGAAGCCATAAATACGGGACTGACAAGGCTTCAAATTTGAGTCTCCATCTTCATATGGTCATAAGCTCGCTTAAACAATATATTCATAGAACTTCCACTATCTCCTAAGATCCTCTTCATCCACACAGGACCTACTTGAGATGATATGATAAGTGGATTGATGGTTGGGGCTTCAACCCTATCGGCATCTCTGTTTTGAAAGAAGATGTCGTCAGTCACCATCTTTTGTTGCTTGGCCGGAGCCCTATCTTCCAAACTACTACAACACTTGAAGCTCTCATGCCTAACAGAACTGGCATACGACTCCATTTCCTTCCAGCTACGGTCTACTAGATAAGGACCACCACGAATAGTATATATCACCAACCTTCCACCGGTATGAGCGGGTTCCACCTGTCTTGCCCGATTTGGTACATCATTTTGATTTGATGGGCTTGCACCTCCAGACTGCATCGCCCGCACAAACTGCTCCAACTTTCTCTCACGAATCATCTTCTCAATGACATCGTGTAAATGACGGCACTCGTTTGTCTTATGGCCATAGATTTCGTGGAATCTACAAAACTTCCCCGTTTGAATTTGTTTCTCCGATGATTGCTTCGATGCAGGTTTCTAACACTGAATAGTATTGTAGGTCTGTAAATACACATTTTCCAGCGACGTATTCAAAGAAGTATAATCGTCAAATATAGGAGCCCTATGTCGTGGACCACGATTTCGATCTTGTTTCCTACCTTTCTGTTGATTTTTTTTATTCTGTATGTTCAATTGCACTTTTCCGGAATTCTCCCCGGTTTGTCTAACAGCTACATTGCTCAGAATCCCTTCCATACTAGGTCCTACGTCATCCTTTTTCCATGACTGTTTTGCATCCTCCCTTCTCAAGAATTAGGCTGCCTTGGAATAGAAACAGTTGAACAACATAGGAGGCTTCCCGGCCAACCAGTTGTCGAACTCAAAATCGGGATCGATCCCCTTAGTCAATGCCATCAGAATAAAGTTATCATTGGGATTGCTAATCTTAGCACATGCAGCATGAAATCTCTCCAAATAACATCTGAGTGTCTCTCCTGGAGCTTGAGTGACACAAGAAAAAGTATTAACATCTTTCAGCCTCATAACATGCGTGCGGAACTGCTCAACAAACTTTGTTGCCAACTAATCAAAACACAAGATAGATTGAGGTGGTAAACGGGTGAACCACATCATTGTTATGCCCCCTAGAGATATCGAGAAGCTTCGGCACTTAAATGCATCATCAGCTAGTGCATCGTTCATCAACCATTCATACTTTAAGATATGTTGATTAGGATCAAAGCTCCCTTCATAAATGGGTAAAGTCGGCATCCTGAATCGTCGAGGCGGTTCAGAATAGTGTATCTCATCAGTAAAAGGAGTATGACTCCTGGAGATTCCTCAGTCGTCATTGGTGAGACCTTGACTCTCTCGAATCATCTGACAGATCATCATCAAAGTTGTCCGGCATCTGGACATTCTTGGCCTATTGAGCCAAGGTGTGGTTGGGTTCCACAATGCGCGGATGGGCAGGTCGTAGTCGATGGTCCATATCTCGCCTCCGTGGTTCTAAGTTCTCTAGAACATAAGGTTTGAGAATATATTCATGTTAGGACAATTCAAATCTGTCCAATTTCAAGCATCAACTCCCAATTAAATGGCAGCGGTGGTAGTGTGGTTATTTGTAACATGATAAGGAACAGTGCCTCCCCAAGAGGAGGGTCCAGTTTGATAGTCGGTTAACGGGCCAACTCTCGGCTGCCTAATATTTAGTGTATGCTTATGTCCAGTAGCTTGAGTATAACTTCCATCTAACCGTAGGCGCATGGATCTATGATGGAAGTCCGAAGAGGCTGAACTCTCTATGGATGAATAAGAAGCCGGATCCCTCCTGGATCTCCTTCGTCTTTGACGATTCAGTTGATTGGTTGATTCTGCATTGGCATGCAGTTGCTGAGTAAATTGCTGCCGACTCTGTGTTAGCTCTTGCATTAGCATTTGAAATTCTTCCCTTGTGACAGGGCCTTGCAGATCTGATGGTCCGGCAGCATTCTGATCGGCAGGAGGTAGCTGTATGGGGTTATTTCCGTCCCGTCCTTCTGGGTCTGCAGTTGTAGGAGTGGTCCTAATGTTAACCATGATAGATAGCAAAGCTCATTACTAGACTTGATGCAAATTTGAATAGGATGGAAGAACTTTAGACTTGAAATCTGGATCCTCTTCTTAGATTTACGCAATCCAATATCGATAGTAGGTCCAACGAGCAAGAGAAAAATTGGATTATCTCAGTGAAAGCACGAAATTGTTTGTACCAAAATTGGCCACAACACTCTTCGGATGCGTTTGAAGAGATAAAATGAAGAATACAAATGAAAAAAGAGGAAGATCTAACAAAAACACCAATTAACAAACAAGTAAACACACAGAAACACATGGATTTAGAGCGGCTCAGCATATGGCCTACGTTCACTATGAAATGGTTGACTTTTATTAACTTTTTTCTTACTGGTTACAATGAATTACAATAGCGAAACTCGAGTACAACAGTGATTTCGGCAGAGTCTGGACGTAGAAGGACCAAAAAGTCTCTTTTCTGTAGGTCTAAGGCTATTATTTATAGGTGTAGGCTCGAGATATCTATCCTAAACTTCAGACGATCCATTCTCTTGCATGGGTGGGCCCACGTGATCGATCTTTGGTTGTTTGGACTCAATCCGTGATTGATACGAATGAAATTCGTACCGATCAAGGATTGGCCAAATCGAGTCGATATCAAGCATGAACATTCTTTAGGTTGTACACGGGCTCCTACGAAAATTTAGCAGCATTTGAACTCTTAGATTATGGGTTATGATCGATGTCGGTTTAGATTTGTTGGTTGGCTATTACGTTCGTATCGATCCAAAGCTCCACATTCTCTTCTCTTCGTATCCATGCATTTCGTACCAATGACGTGTCTCGGAAATCCAAGGGAGATCCACTTTTCATGCCGTACGACAAAGTCATCCATTTTTGTGAATTCCTTCGTATCGCTCCACTTGCTTGTAGGTTCGTATCGCTCTTCTAAATATTGCTTCATATCGTTTATTTTTACTCGCTGCTTCGTATCCATAGGTAAGGCTCCATTCGTATCAATCTAGGAGGTGCAAATTTGGATCGATGGCTTAAAAGTGCTTCGTATCGACCACCTTGAATGTTTCTCTTCGCATCGATTGTTTTAGCCAACCGATACGAAAGTACGTCGGATGGTGATCGATACAAAACATAGCATGTTGATGGATACAAAGCAATATAGTTGATGGATACGAATTGCAGTGCATATTGGTGGATACGAAGCGAAAGCGATGCGAAGGGGCTGGATGGATGGATTCGAATTGGTTGGTTTCCTTGGCTTGCGTCGATCATATCTTGAGCATACAAACTCCAATTGGCTTGAAATTTGGAATGTTGGCTTTCATAGTTTTGTTTGTCGCGTCATATCAATTGTAGCTCGGTCCACACTCGGACAAAATCTACCGATATCCATAGTTGACCTATATATAACTAGCATTGGAGAAGAACTGTCTCTAGTTTCCAGTCGATTCCTTGGTGTCATGACCTTACCAAAAGGTGGGTTAAAATAGAATCCACAATATTTCCCAAAAATCTATTTTTCATATCTCGATATAAAAACATCCTGTGAAATTTTATTCCAATTTATTAATTGATTTCATTTTTCCTTATATATAAACATCATTTATAAATTTATAACTCCTTTGAGTTTCACTTGTTTATAAAATTAATCCCATTTATAAAATTCTATTTTATTAATCCATTTCTTAATAAGTTTCGTATGTTTCACAAATCTATTTAAAATATCGATTTCATATTTTCCAGAAATATCATTTAAAAATCCTTCGTTTAAAATCATCTATATAAATTATTTCAAAATCTCTTTTTAAAATATTTTTATGAATATTTAAGTACAACCCAAAATCAATTATGGTTTTATCCAAATCAATTTCTTTAAAAATAATCCAAGTTACGATATAAATATTTTTTTATTCAAAATCTCATTTCAAATCCTTTCAAATTCCAAAAAAATATTTATGGTATTTAAAATACCAAAAGTTAAGCTAGTGCTACTATAGCATCCAATAAAACAAATGACACAATAATCCATAACAGATTATCAATTCACATCATATATCACTATATATGAAAACAATTAAAATATATTTGAGGAATCCAGTTGGATAACTCCAACATGTTTCCCTACATCCACGGATGTTAGACAACGTAAAATATCAATCTCACTTCGAGGGGGATATCGCGGTATATAAGGTCATTTGTCATTATGCATGGCGCATACGGTCTCATCAGCTCCAACGGTGGGAAATATATCCAACTACTAATATATATACTATTATATATAATATAACATCCAACTGATAAAAATTTATAAATTCAACCAAACATCCAATAATTAATTTAACATTTTTAAAATTAAAAGCAGTAATCCAAATGAGTGAGATTTTGCTCACCTTGATTTTTGGATAGCTAATTGTGACGGCCCAGATTTTCAACCTTCAAAAATCGACATCAATACGTTTACTGTATCACATGCCGAGCAATTGAGTGCCAGAAATACCAAATCATTAGAGAAAAGAAGAAAGAGGTTGATGAAGAAAATAGAAATAACAACACAGAAACTCACTGTCGCAACAGAACAATATATGATAGATAATAACATATCTTTATATAAAAGAAACTATAACTGTTATTTATACATTACATCATCAGAGTACAACACATCAATTACACAATACAGACAGTTATAATAACTTGTCCTCAAAAATGCTGAATATACATCCTACAATACGCGGCGGAATAAAAACCAAGTACGTGTGATACGTCTTCGTCATCCAGCTTGTCTCCTGAGCTTCATAGCATCATATCCTATATCTGCAATACTCGGTCTAACCCGAGCATTATAATAAAATAACACCCGAGTCAGTCTGGAAAACCAGCATGAGAAAACACACTCAATTTAAATTATTAAAGTTATCAAAATCCTTTGAAAATCAAAGATATCTCGTAAGACCACGCCACACATAAACATGACGGGTTTTTACCATACGATAACCAAAACATTTCATATCAAATCCTCTGATATTATAATATTGTCTAAGTACAAATACTTATTCAAATAGCTGAAATTGTTACATTAATTAAATTCCAACAAACTAGGCTCTACATCCAAAACGATAAAGGCATGTATTGGAGTATGAGTTCCATACGAATGATTAGGCACTGGGGTATCATCTGTCATAGTACATTTTTAGAAAAATGTACCGAGGACCACGCTGGGATCCCCTGCAACACAAGACCGGACTATCCCTAACTTGAATAGATCGAATATGCTATCACCCTGGGTGTTCCCACCTTTTTCCGAGCTCCTTCCATGTATCGTAGTAATAATATCCTAGGGTATCAATAAAGGTGATAAACATACCCTAATTGGGTGTGACTTACTTAGCCTTTTTGCATCTCCCCTGCTTCTCAGTCATTCTTGGTTGATGAGGCTAGAGGCTGCGATTGCCTTCTTCAAGAAATTTAACTTAGAATGCTCATTGTCCACTAATAACAATGTACTAATTGCATTCATCCATACAAGTCTGTTCTGAGTCCGAACAGAACCGAAGGCACTATTGCTACTATATCCTTTTTGGAATCATCCTCATGATTAGTAACGATCAGCCTTTGCACATCACTGCTCCATCTTCGACTCCATGCTCTTGTTTTCCCTTCGAAAACGTACTAGTTGGATCGAAGTGGTTTTCGGATAACTTATCTGATCCCGATCACTTCGAGACTACGTTCGATATTTTTGATAAATCAACCCGGTTCGTTAGGGAATAAATAGATGAAAATAAAATCGGAGATCATCTCCTAACCGTTACAGGATGGATTTCATTATAAACGTCCTAGAAGAACAAAACGATTTTATACGTACAGTATAGCACATCGAATGGTAACCGTACTATATAATTCATGTGTTTCTCTTAGATATTTCTAGATTTGATAGTCGGTTATTTAACTATCAAATAAACAATCGTTCAATCAAATATTTCATTTTACTACTAAAAACACTAAATCACTTTTTAATTTAATCTTAATAAATTAAATCTCTTTATCCAAAGATATGAACTTATCTCGCCGAATCTTGTATATTCACAAACTATCCTTTTCAAAAATATTTGAAAACCTTTTTAAGCTAAATTGGAAAGTACCACTGTGGTATCAACCATGGATTCACAGCTCAATGGTTATGTCTCTATCACAAACAAATCCAAAACTTAACTGCAGGCACTCACTGCCCCGATTACGTCATGAAAGTATACCGTTGCTTTCCCAAACTTTATTTAATAATTCCCATAAAATAATATTATAAAATTTATATATAAATTTCCAAGTTAAATTTAAGCGAATACTCTTTAAAGTAAAAGTTAGTATATAATATTAATATAGAATAATTTATCTTTTAAAATAATACTATCGATTAATTCTTAAATAATAATCGACTTAATATAAACTAACCTAATAATGGTTAAATACACTTTAAATAATTTCGATTAATATGCTACTAAATGTTAATATTTTCAATTTTTTGGATTGATATTTTCGTCTTTCAACTTCATTATTATAATGTAATCAACTTGTAACAATAAAACGAAAATACAAAAGGGTGCATTAATCAAGTATAAGGTATCATTATCTTATTCATATTCCAAAATGGTCATGGAATTTCCTTTTATACTTTAGCATTGTGAAATACAAATTAGTAAGGCTCAAATTCAAGTCACGTAGTTATAATTTTCTAGGCAATTAATTTTGTGATTTGTAGAACTAAATGTTTAACCATTTTTATATCAATTTGTACATTTTTCTTCCAAATGTATCATCGTGGTGGGAATTTTTTTACAAAAATTTAACTAAGTTTGTATATGCAAATTTACTCATGGATGCTTGAGTGTCACATGGTAACCAGCATACTCTCATGCAGGACATATTATAATTGTACAGTTTATTTTGGCTAACAACAAACTGGAAGAGCGACAAAATCCCATTTTCCATTGCAATATTTAAAATGAAAAGCTCACTTGAACCTTTATTCCCCATTAAATTAAAACCAATATTTTTATGCCATTGCTATTCGATGTGTATGATGAACCAACATAGTTGGATACACCAAAGATTACATGCACAATGTAGTTTAGTTACTTCTGAGCTTATTTCTAAACCACTCAAACATGGAACTAGGTAATTAATGCATAATTTGGACATATTATAGCTATATACAATGGAGATGATTAATCTCCAGTGACTTGATTTAATGTTCAGTTTATTAATATCATTTTCATCTTTACTTGTATCGTGACCTGCCTTGGAATTGAGTTCCAATCTATGTTGCAGCCTGTTTGAAGTCCAGTTACAATTTGTGGTGACAATCATAGATAGACATTTTTGAATTGGAAGGAAGGTAACTTTTGTACCCATGACCGTTGATAGTGCTTGATTTTTATTAACTGAGTTGACAGTACAAAGATGAAGATAGTGGTTGGTGGTAGCTAACACAATATAGTTGAACCAAATGCATCTTGTAGCGGAACAACAATTGAAACATGAAAGTGGATGAACTGCAGTTACAAACATGGTCAGAAAGACAAATGCGGAGGGACCAAAGCAACAAGTGAACTGGTGTAGCTGTTGAATTGGAGACGAGTGCAAGTTAAGACTTAAAAACTGAGATGTGCAAGAACAACGCCATCCAAATAGTCACTGGCTCTAA
Source organism: Allium cepa (assembly GCA_030765085.1). Taxonomy (NCBI): domain Eukaryota; kingdom Viridiplantae; phylum Streptophyta; class Magnoliopsida; order Asparagales; family Amaryllidaceae; genus Allium; species Allium cepa. The sequence continues at coordinate 10,893,317 of CM060937.1, forward strand.
AGTGCATTCGAAATCTAAGCAACCAAAGCAATCAAAAGGCGGATTGAAGCACTAAGATGCAGTTAACTCTACTAAAGTTAAGCAGAAACAAATCCAACCTAAAATGGTACCAAATACATATGGGGACATGCATAGGCTGCAAGAAGAACTGCATATTGCGGGTAAATAGAAGTGCATTAAGGAGTATGAGGAGCACACTGGAATATATGGACATGCACATTTACACAGCTGCATACAAGCGAAGAACAACTAATGAGACTTAAGGTTGCACATTGAAACAAAAGATGTGAGAAAATTATGTTAGGTGTGAGAAGTGCAACGTACGAGTGGCATGAGAGTAGATTGAGCTGCAATGAGAGAACAACAGGAGGAAGTGCAAATGTTGTGGTAATGGTGAGATATTTGTTCACTTCTGCTGATTTCATTTAGATCTATGCAAAAGCAAAGCTCTTAAATCACGAATGTAGGGTTTAAGGTAACTTGAAACATCCCCACACCCCTTAATATGCCAGAAAAGACACAATAAAAGGTGTGGTGCGCTGTAAGTATAGAAAAAACTAACAGAGACTAAAATTCACAAGACAAAAATAGGTAAAAACAGTGGAAACTAAAATAATTGTCATGACCCAGAATTTTAAGCAATATCAATTTAATAATCTGTGTTGAAAATTAAATTGATTTGATAATTTTCTTTTATAATTTTAATCGGTAAATTTTATCTTCTATAAGTTAATAAAATGTTTTCTATTTATAATGTGTATATACATATTTTTATATATTATAAACAGAAAAGCTTTGGTTTGAATTTAACAAATAAAATCATGTTTTCAAATTCTAACATATTTTGGTAATTTGGAAATTATGATTAAATTGCATATAAACTTTTCAAAGCTATTTAATAGATAATTATACAGTTTTCAAATACTTAAGGTAAATGTTTAATTCTTTAATTGTTTAATTGTTTAAAATATATCTTAGCTTAAGTTTAAATATAAATAAAATTAACAAAAAGGTTTGTTTTATTTTCGCTTTAAATATTATTTGATTAATATGATTCGAATATAAGTTTGAAATACAATTTATAAATATAAAAAGCATATGATATATTAATTCATTTAAGTAATATAAGTAATTTACAAATAATAAGATAATCTCTTCTATAAATTATTTTATATTGGCAAGATTGTTATTTTCAAATATTATAATGCATTGTTATTTCCGGATTAAATATGTTTTTATAAATTGACTTTAATTTGTATTTTTAAATCTAATTTGAATTTGAATTTGGATTCAATTTTGAAATTCAAAAGATAGATATTTAAAAAAATTGGATTTAAATATATATATATATATATGCTTTTATTTGTGTATAATTTTTTTATTTTATTTTCTTTAAAATAAATCATATATGTATTTAAATAAATATTTATAAAATAGTAAATTAAGTAAAAATCTTTTTATTAATATTTAAATAAATATTAATTACTTAAATTACAAGTGTAGATTTATTAGGCTTGGTTTTAACAAGTATTAGTTAATAAACTAAGGCAAATGACAAATGGTAAGATGTTAAACATTTGTCATTTTTGCCTTTTCTTTTATTTAAAATAAACCGGTTTAGTTTATATAAACAAATGCTTCCATTCTTTCATTTCTTTTCTATCTTTCTCAAGTTCAAAGCCAAGAAAACTCAAACCATTTCTCAAAAATAAAATCTGGTAATCAACATTCACAAACCAGAAATCAAAACCCAAAAACCCTGTACAAATTTCTCAACAAACTAGTGATCAAACACCTCTCTAATCAAAATCAATATCTTGTAATTCATTTTCAATATCAAAACAAATGCAATCATTTTCCTCAACCTGGAATCAAAGTTTGCAAACCAGAAACCTGTATTTCATTTTCAATATCATACCATTTGCCTGAACATTTTTATTCAAATCTGTGATAAATCAAGCAAGTTCAAAACCAAGGCAGTTTTATCTTTGTCCAAATCTGAGTCATCTTCAACAAGTTTTCAAAATCCAGTAACCAACATGCAGTTTTAAAATCAAAACATTTTCCAGCAACTTTGGTTTTAAAAGTTCAAAAGCTGTTTTCAAAACAAAGTTTCTCTGTTCAACATTTTTAATAGGTGAGTAACATTTTTCTAAGAGCTTAAGTATAAGAAATCTGTTGCATGATAATTTCTGGAAATAAAGTATGTATTGTGTGGAGCTATATGATTGAATTTTCTATGTATATGCGAATGTATAGATATATGCTTGCTGTTGTATCTGTTTTTGCTTGTACTTAGTTTTAAAAGCTAAGATTGTGATCAAAATCCATTTCCTCTTAAACCAATCTCTGTAAGGACTTAAGTTTCAAACAAAACTTATTTGTTTGATCATAAAGCATGTTTAAAATTTTTATTTAAGTTAAAATAAATTTAGAAACTCACTGCAAACCAAAATGAACAGAGCAAACATAGGATTAGTGAAATTTCAAATATACTAATTCAATGTTTTCAGGCATATAATCTGAAACCATACCCAAAATCATGATTTTTGGAAGTGAAACTATAATTTTTAGCATTGATTTGAGGGAGCAGTTCAAGTTGATCTAAAAATGGTGTTTTGGGTAGTCTTTGGCGATCTAGTTTCCTGGGAAAGTCGTGGTTCTCACTGGAGGTAGTGGAATGATTGGTGCGGTGGGAAAAAAGGGCAGAAGTGATGGCAGGTCACTGTAGCGGTGGTTGGAGATCGATTTAGGCTGTAACCCTAATTTTGGAGCTTGGAGGAAAAGTGTTCATTCCGGTCCCTCCAGTGGATCGAGTTCCACAGAACTTTGGGAAATGGAAGAGGGGATGTTGGCGAGGTCGTGGCCGGAGGCGCTGATGTTTTGGTGATCTGAGGCAAGAGGTCGAGGATGTTTCAGGTTTTGGGTTTGTTCCAGTTTTTTATGCTTGGCTGCTTGATTTCTATTTCAGGTGGGAATCGAAGGAGTTGGGGTTTGGATGGTCTGAGGGTGTCATCGCTGACTTTGGTAGGGTGGCGATGTTGACCGTAGGTGGTCGGAACTACCTTGCATGTGCATGGTGCATTTGAGGTGTCAGGTTTTGGTTTGGATGTGGGCTCGAAGTAGAACTCATGATTTTGGGGTTTAGACTCGAGTAAATGCTTGGGTTGGATCGTGAGTGAGTATTCCATATTTTAAACTTTAAAAATAAAATTTAAAAAAAAAGAGAAGATTGGTTTTTCTCGGGTAAGTGTTCGAGTATCTACCGGGTTGAGCCCGAAGCAGCCTATTAAAGCAGATTTGTAAAAGTTTTTAAAAATAGACAACATTTTGAATTTTAATTAATTTGGTTTCAAACTCTTAGAATCTCTTTATATAAGATATGTGTTTTCTTTAACATTTGTTTATAAGGTTTTAAATTGTTTCAAATTTTGTTATAGTTAAATTTGTAACTGTTTTAAAACTTAAATTTTGAAATGAAATTTAACAGCAAAATGTTTCAAAGGCTTTGTAAATGATAAATTAAGTCATTAATAAGAATAACGTTTATCTTAAGTTAATTAAGATTTAATGATTTGACATTAATTTAAGTAATAAGGAAATTAAAGAGTAATTAATTACTTTGAATAATTAATAATGGATTAATAAATAAGTAATTAAGGTTTGGAAGTTAATTAATTAGGGTTAATTAATTTGACATTAAAGATCATTAATTAGATAAGTGAGATTTATTAACTAATGGTTAGAAATTAATTAATCAAGTAATTAAGGATTGATTAAGTTTCAGTTAAGCACTTAATTAATAAGGTAATTATAAATGAATTAATTGGTTATTAAAAAGTGATTGATTTGTAATTAATAATGGTTAATTAGAGTTTAATTACTTAAGAAAAGTAATTAAGAAATTGTTAATAGTTAATGAAGATCATTAACTAGGGATTATTAAATAATTAATTAATGTGATTAATTTTAATAAATAATTAAATTAATTAATTAAGGATAATCATTTGTAGAATTGTTTAAGTATAATTACTTAATGAAAGTAATTAAAGGGATTAACTACTCAGTGTAATTAATTAAATTAATGTGACTAGTTTAAGTTAATTAATTTGTTTAATTAATTTAAAATAATCACTGGATGATTTGTTAAGGATAAGTACTTAATGTAATTTATAAAGTGTAATCACTTAGTGAAGTAATTAATGGATAATTTCTGGAAATTAAAGAATGGATGTAATTTAATTGGGTTTAATTACTTTATGTAACTAATACGAAAGATAATTACTTAGTGGGAGTAATTAAGAATTAATTAATTAGTGTAATTAATTAAAGAATAAATTAATAATAGTTATTAAAAAGTTAATTAAGTAATGTAATTAATTAAGGAAGTTAATTACTGAATGTGATTAATGAATAAAAATTAATTAAGAATTAATTATTAAATATGATTAATAATTAATTAAAGAAGTAATTAGGGATCATTAATTAACATAATTAATGAAGTAATTAAGGATTGATTAATTAAGGATAATTAATCAATAATGAGTGATTATAAAGTAATTAATTAATTGTAATTAATTAAGGATTAATATAATTAATTATAGTTAATTAATTAAATGAATAATTAAAGGTTAATTGCTATAAATGGTTAAGGATAATTAATTTATGTAATTAATTAAAGGCTAATTGCTTAATGTAATTAGAGAATGATTAATCAATGATGATTAATTAAGATGAATACTTAGAGGATGATTAATTAATTAAGTTATAATTAATTAATGGTTAAGTAAGCAAGATTTATGTGATGAAAGTAATTAATTTAATTTATTTTAAATTAATTAAAGATGAAATAATTAATTTAATTCATTTTAAATTAATTATAGAAGGTGTGATTAATAGATCTCTGCTTATGGATGACTGATTGATATTGAATGCCTTGATTGTTTGATATCGCTGATGAGATATGTGTTGATATGTGGTATGAGATATTTTGTTGAATGGTGATGATATGAATTATCTATTTGTGAGATTGTGAATTATCTATCTGTGTGTATATAGACAATGAATTGAATCATATTGTTTTAGCTTTAAAACAACTTGGACTTAAAAGATGGCGTTTGGATTTCGATGTGACCGGGATAGGGTTTCCAGATTTGGATATTCGAAAACTACATCGATCAAATTAAGGATATGTCATGAATCTTAAGTGAAGATGAAAATTTAGAGTGCAAGGGTTATTGTCGTTAACTCTGAGGGTGATTCCAAAACGAGTGTAACGAGATAATGCCTTCGGTTTCGTTTGAACCCGGAACGAACTTATATGGATTGAATGCTTTCAAAACATCGTCAAGTGGAAGATGAGCATTCTAAGATAGATGTGTTCTATAAAGGTGATCGTAGCCTTAAGCCTCATCAACCAAAAATGGCTAAAACATGGGAGATGCAGCAAGGCTAAGTGAGTCGCACTCAAGTAGGACAAGAGCTTCCCCTATCTAAAAGTCCCTTTATATTCGGCTGTGTGGGGCAGTTGATTGCAATAACTATCGGGGTTGTCATGTTCGAGACTATCTAGTAAGGGATGGTTCCGGCCTTATGTTGCAGGGGATTTAGGGTGGATACTCGATACAGTGATCTAGGCCACGTACTATGACAGGCGTTATCCTAGTTGCCCTGCCATTGCTGGAAACCCATTTTTCCTATGTGCCTTTACGGTTTTGATTGTATTACCCACTTTGTGGCTAGAATGCTGGAATTTAATCATGTAACAATTTTAGTCATTTCTTATTTATTTGAAAACCTTCGACCCTATTATAATATCATCGGATTTCCTATCAATGTTTTGGTTATCGTAAGGTCAAAACTTTTTCGTGTTTACGTGCGATGAGTCCTGCGAGATACCTTTTGTTTTCAAAGGTTTTCTCAAAGTTAAGCAACTTTAACCTGTTACTCACACCAGACCCATGTCTGACCTGGAGTTTATCTTCTGTTTTCTTAAACTCTTGGGTACTCAAATTTTTACGAGTAGCCAAGGGATTCAGGTTAGCTTTGACGAATTATGGAGAGATATGGAGCAGGAGGCTTCAGCATTTATAGATATATATAGTGCTCCGCTGTTTTGGTATCTCTGTGTTGTATTTGAGTTGCAATAACTAGACATGTGCTTATAACTGTCTAGTATGTGTTGTATAAGCTATATAACTCTGATAGATGTTGTATAATATGTGATACTTATGTGATTAATATAATTTATCGGTTCCACTGTTGAGATTTTGATGTTATTTCTTTCTTTCTTCTCTATCTTTTCTCTTTTCTATCTCTTTCTTTCTTATTGATGACGCCTCTTTCTATGAGATGAAAGGCTGGTCTTCACAGTTGGTATCAGAGCGCTAGGTTGAGTGAATACCTAGGCTTTGGAGTGGTTTCTTTCTTGAGAGAGCGTACTTGTAAATCTTAATATAGATATATATATATATATATATATATATATATATATATATATATATATATATATATATTTCTACCTATTTGTTGGGTTACTTGTTCAAGTTGTCCAATATGAGTTCTAGAGGTAGGAAAGGTAGTGGTGTGTATAGCACGACTAACAATGGAAGGAGTCTTAGTGTTGAGGTTGGAAGTATTTGCCGAGACTGTAGACCTAATACCGTCTCGAGTAAGCTTTGTGTAAGAATTTCACCAATCTGTAAAGGAAGTTTTTATTTTTGAGGTTCAGAATCATCTTTGTAGTGCAAGTTTGGATGAGTAGAATTTGGATCTGTGGGTTAAGCAGAAGCTTGTGATGGTATCTGGGCAATTTCAGGAAGAAGCAGTTGTGTGGTGAGACACAGTGACTATGTATGTTCCCGAAGATGTTTCTTTTGGAGCAAGTTTAAGGAAGTATGTCTGCTTGGGTGTTGAGTCTTGGTTCAGCTGGGTGTTTGTGTTTGGTTTGAGGCTTGAGTTTCTTGAGGAGACGTCTGCCCATCTCTAGGCTCTGTGTGGGATTGGATGATTTGGCTTTGAGGTTCAAAGAGAGCTTTTGATAGGAAGTCTTTGGCATCTGTGTCAGCGTTGCAGCTCAGAGTTTTCTATGTACCGCGCTTAGCAGTTTCTAGAAGTGAAGTTCAGAAGCAACGTAGTGATCCATTTCTTCGATGGTTTGGCTAGACAAGAATAAGCTATTCTGATTGGTAAAGAGAGAACAGTTTCTTTGGAAATTAGACTGGGTTGATCGCAAAAGTGACTTGCGATAGTTGAATGTTCTCTTAAGTTATCTTTTGTTTGGGATCGATGCATCTCTAGGGAATGTAGGAGTTATGGGAGTTGTCAGAGATTTTGTCGGATGTGTGCGTAGAGGTCAGAAGTTTGCCATAACATCTGGAGATTGAGTTTTTGTATCGACTAGGATTCCACGAGAGGTACCAGTAGTTCAGCTTAATAGAAGGATGGTTTCTAGAGAGTGGGTTTGGTGTAGTAGCTCATATTTTCGTGGTACTTCTGAGTTTTCTCTTTATGGATCTATTGAGCCGTGTTTTTTGGGATGTGTTGGACTCGTGTTCATCATCGGCATTCTTATCTACTTCAGATCAGAGTTGTGCAGCAGAAGCAAGGTAGCAACTGTTTTAGATTGGAAGCAGTCCTTCAAGTTTGCAGTCTTTTGGATTAGAGGGTTTCTAATGGAATTTTTCAGGATCTGATGGCAAGATTGGCAAGTGATCCTGTTTTTTCTTTCCCAATAGGAGAAGTTAGTTCTCTACTGATCATAGTAGAGTTTGTTCTTGATTTTGGTTGATCTTGAGAGGATCATTTTGTTGGTTTGTTTTGGTCCATTTTGTTTTCAAGAAGCATTAGCGAAGGATGAGCTGATCAGGAAGGATGAAAGCAGCCAGGATCGTCAGGGCAGTTTTGTGGATAAGAGATGGAGGAATTTGGATTTTGAAGTTGGAGGTTTGATTTGGGATAAGTTTTCTCCTATCAAAGGAGCTATAAATTTTGGTTAGACTAGGAAGCTAACTTCGAGTTATATTGGATCTTTCTGTGTTCTGGTCAGGATTAGTGTTTTGGTCTTCAGAATTAAATTTCCTGTAACGACCCAGAATTTTTAGTAATTTAAATTTGAGTATTTAATTAATTTTAAATGTTTATAAGTGAAAATTTTAAGTTAAATAAGTTATTTCTTGAATATTGGATTTAATTGGTCATTTAAATCGATTAATTAATAGTGAAATTCCGTAGATAATTAGATATTGGGTTAAATATGATTGAAAATGATTTGGAAAATTTTGTTATATCATATTAAAGTTATAGAGATATTTTAGAACTTGTAAAACTGAATTTGGAGTTAATTTGTAAAAATTGAATATTTTAATATTTAATTATCGACTGAAAAATAGCCAATTTTTGAACAGTCTCAGAATTGAACGAAACGAGTTCCATTGGATCCGTAATAGTTAGTTATTATCGGATTTCAAATTTCGTAGCAAACGGAGTTGTCGTTTGACCGTGGCAGCTCGAAACGCATCGATATCGTTTTAATTTTAATTCGGCGAGTTAAAATAGCCATTTTTCAAACGGTCTCGGATTTCGACGAAACTAGTTTCATCGGATCCGTAATGTGATATTATTGCAAGATTTCAAATTTCAAGTCGTTTGGATTTGTCGTTTGTCCCGTACAAGCCAAAACGCCTAGAAATCGCTTAAATCGGTTTAAATTTAAATCGACTGTTTATTGCCGTATCTCTCACATACTTCCGAATTAGCTTACGAAACCTGTTCCATTGTGTCCGGAATGCGGAAAAACCTTAGAATCGCCTATTGGAACGTGAGAATTGGGGTTCGTTTGCATACGTGATTAAATCGAGAATTTATTTTAATAAAATAATATTAAACAATTTATATATATATATTAATCTCTTTCCAAACCCTAATAACATCAGGCCGCCGCATATTATAGTCAATGGCCGAAAATGATTTAGCTTCTTCCTCCCAAATCTCTCAATCCATGCAGTAATTTCATAAACTCCCAACTAATAAATTGAAGAGAGAGTCGAGATTCACGTATTGAACGGTGGAGATGGAGTTCTGTGAAGCGGAGGGGGAGATTTCGTGGCCCGTTCAAGGCCGTGCGTGCTCGATTTTCGAGCCAGGAGGGGGGGGGGCCGCGATGCGTGGTGCATGGACCGAAGGCAGAGGGAGCGAAGGCCTTCGAAGCAGTAGTTCTCGATCGAGCTGAATGCGTGGTAGGTGGCGGTGGTCTCGTGCCCTAACTCGGTGATGTTTGGGTTCACGTTTCTGTAACACGCGAAGAGGAGAAGAAGGCTGGAAGCTTGCGTGCGCGTTGGGTAGTTTAGATGAGCGGCTTTGATTTTCTTGGTAATTAAATAAAAGAAAATTAGTTTTAAATTGTTGTTCGAACTTTGAAAATTAATAACGATCTCATACGTTATCAGATTTTAACGAATTTGGATGCGTTGGAATCGCTGAGTCGAGCACTACGCGATGGTGCAAATCCGGAGCCATTCCGGGCAAGTAGGAATTTGGGTTAAATCGAACACTGTCCGGTTTAATTTGAATTTCGAACGCTCGCCGAAACTCAAGGTGAGAACTCCTCACTCAATCGAAAGGTTTTGTTTAAAATTTTTAAATAGTTAATATTGATTGATGATTGTTGATTGATTGTGGTAGTAGATATAATAGGATATATACTATATTTAGCGATATATATATATTGGCATATGTATATATCGGATTTGATTTCCCGCCTCGTATAGCGGATGAGACCCTATTGCGCCGTTATTAAGCGGATATTTATAAAATCCCATATACCGCGATATTCCACCTCGAAGTGGAATTGGTATTGTGCTAACGTCTGTGGTTGCAGGGAAACAGGTTGGAGGGATCCAACTGGATTCCTCACATATTTATTTGATTATTGATATTGTGTTATTGTTGATGTTCATATCGACATATGTTGTTAGTTCCCGTAATTGACCATATGATGCTGTTGCATTATCGGATTCAAAATTTTTAAGTTAAAAATAATGATTTGAATTTAAAAAGGGATTTTAAAGAAAATTTTCAAGTATATGTTTTTAGTAAAATTTTGAACTTGATGCAATTTAAAATAAATTAAGATTTAAAATTTTAAAATTATTAAACTATGATTTTTATGGAATATAAACAAAAGGGAAATTTAAAATAGATAGATTTATAAAATAGTTAAATTTTAGATTTTTGAATTTTTATAAAGGATGAATATAAAAGATTTTTTTTAAATTGATATTTTTAAATAGAATTTTTGGGATTATAAAATGAGTTTATAAAGTGCTAAGTTAATGTATAAGATGAATTTCATTTAAAATTTTAGATTTATAGAATGTGAAATTTATAAAACGAATGGTTATTGGAAAATTTTAAGCTTATAAGTTATTAACTTATAAAAATGGATTTGGGCATTAAAAAGGGGAATTTTATAGAAATTGTTAATAAATGAAGATTTCATTAGTTGAAATTATTATAAACCATAAAGAAATCTTGTAAGTGATAAGATTTTAAATTGGTGAAGTTCAAAGGAACGATTTGGTAAATAAATAAATAATATTATAAGTATTTAACTTACAATATGGCTTTTGGGTATGAAATTGGGTTATGTAAAATTGCATCGGATTAATAAAGGAATTTATAAAATTGGGGTTTATAATAGAAATGGAATTTATAAACTATGTTTATAAATTTGAAATTCATCGAATTTGATAAATTGAAATATGGGAATTTGTTAAGTGGGCTATATTCACTATTTTGAATATTGAATAGATTATTAAATAAAATGGGTTTGTTTTTGGGAAAGGAATGTTTTAAATGGAATTTAAAACGAATTAAAGGTGTTTTAAAATGTATTGAGTATTGAAAACATAGATTTCAACATTGATTGTTGAAATAGACGTTTTCGAGAAACAGAAGGGGATAATTTGTATAGTATTGGATTTATATATCTATTTTTAATTTCAAATCCATATACTAGTGTTTTTGGGTTGTCGTAACGATGTTTTACGCAACATTCGTTTTTAACCCAAATAAATGTGAATAAAAGAATGTTTTCTTAAAGAGAATGGAATAAAATACTTAACGGTAACTTAAGTATATTGAATATTTCCAAATTGTTGAAAATAAGTTAAATTGTGAATTACTTATTATTAAATAAGTATGGGAATGTTTTTTTTCCAATATAAAAGGAACGTTTTTGAGGATTCACCCTTTAAAGGTAAATCGAAGTGAATAGTTTGAAATTGATTTGAAATCGTGTATGTGTAGATATTTGGGAAATTGGAAATTCACTTTGGAATTTATAAATAGGAAGGGAAATTTGTTTAAAAATAAATGTTGATTTATTTTTAAAATATGGAAATAAAATTTACGAATTTGGAACGTAAGTTAAATTAAATCGGTAAGGATTTATTTGTTGATTTGAAATTTGTTTTCAAAAAGGTATAAAAGATGAATTGTAGTTTGAAATTGGTTTGCAAATGGTTAATGTAATTTGAAAATTTGTTTTCAAATGGTAAAGGTAAATTGGAAATTGGTTTTTCAATTGGTTAAGTGTGGAAAATTTTATCGTGAAGTGGTTTTGGTAAAGCAAATAAATTGGGCAATTATTTGGAAATTGTGTATATATATCTTGTAAAGATATTTTGGGACTTAATAATTTTGGAAAATTATTTGGAATCTGATGATGTGGCGCATCTTTATTGATAGTTAAATAACCAACTATCAATATTTACCCTTGGATGGTATTGATTGTGTTTGTTTGGAATTGAATGCGCACTTATTTTTAAAAATAAGCGCTCGCTATTCGGTTTAGCCGGGAGAGGACCTTTGTGTCATATATCCCATTCCGAATATGCGATACGTCGTTTGGATCGCATTTGAAGACCGGTGTTGAAGACCGGGTATTTGTGAAAACGATAGGATGACCTATCGATTGTCTCCGCATCGTTAGCTACGATATGGAGATTTCCTTTGTGATGGGAAATTTTATCGGGATTGTGAATACCCGGATTGCAAGGGCTTCTTTGGAAGTGCCTTTGGTTCTGTTCGAACCCGGAACAGACTTGTATGGTTACGTGTCTGACATTACATTTTGAGAGATAGAGCAGATTTCTTTCAAATACATTTCTGTTGGTGGCGGAGAATTTATTCTCTTAGCTTAACACCCTTCTCTGAGACGTACGAGCTCAGAGGTTATGTAGTTGAAGGTTATCAGCGATATTTCCCAATCTGGTAATGTGGCATGCTGAGTGCTGCTGTGTGATGATCATTGGTTGATCGTTTGGATATGATCATTTGTTTGATCATTTATCTTTGTGATTATTGCTTTGGTCATCTGTGGACCCAAAGCATGGCTTTGTTGCACAAAGCGTAGCTTTGTGGACGAGACTTCGTCAGGACCTCACTCCCCGGAAATGGTCGAAACAGGAATATGCGGCAAGGTTATGAGGGTCGCTCCCTTTAGGGTATGTCATTTCCTTCTGGAAAAGGGTGGTATCATGGTATGGAGCCCAGATATTTACTCATGTTGATACACTATATCTATTACTGTGTGGTGTTGTTGGTATCGAGCGCTCGGATAAAGGTCCCAAAGGACCGGGGGATGACATATTCGTGTAGTAGTTACCTAGTTACAGAGGTAACCCAGCCTTGTGTTGGCAGAGATCTAACCGTAACGTTAGTTTCTCGGGACGTCCCGCCAGAGGCGATCCCATGTGGCAGTAGGAAGTTCCTTAGCCTGACCATTTGTTGGAAATCCTTTCATCCAATACGTGCCTTGTACGGTTTTAGTTGTATTACCTGCCATTTACTTATGGTGGTCACCACTGTTTAGATGGTAGCTATAGTAGGCATAGTTCGGAATGTCTATGCTGGCTAGGATTTATATTCTACTTTCGAAATTGATTTCTACACTATGCACTAGTAATAATATCAAAAATGATTTGATTTTCGCGTAGTAAGCATCTTTGACTATCATAAGGAGAAATCTCCTCCAATTCTGCGTTTGCATTGTGTGTGTGGCGGGAGGCCTTATGGTAGTTTCATTTTCCAAAAAGCATTGCGGATTTAAAAATTTAAATTTTCTTGTTGCTTGTTTAAAGATAAACTGTTTTTGAGTTCTCACACCAGTCACATGACTGACCTGGAGTTTATTGTTCCTTTCCTAAACTCTGGGTGCCCACTATTTTCCACACGGGCAGTCTAGAGTTAGGTTATCAGGTTATTCTGGATTCGGGAGTTGCTGTGCAGATCTGGAGGCGAGCCAGATAGCGTAGTCTATTATTTATTGTATATAGTATTTCTTTTCCGCTGTTTTATTGTTGTTCACTCTGATGATATGATGTATTGTGATGTATGTATAAAATGTATAGTTCTTTTGTTTTAATGATATTCATTTATCTATTATATATTGTTCCGCTGCGACTGTGAGATTCTGTTATTGTTTCCTGTTCTGATTGTTTGTTCTGTTTCTTCTCTCTTTTCTCTCTTCTTCTACCTCTTTCTTTTTCTTAAACCCTAACGGTTGGATTTTTCGGCAACGAAAAATCCCGATCGTTACATTTGGTATCAGAGCATATGGTTAAGCGACAACCTGCTCTGTTGGGCATTACTCATTAGAGATAGAGTCAGCAGTACTCTAGAATGAGTAGGAGTGTAATAATGGATATGAGTGCGTATTTGTTAGTGAATATAAAATTGTTTTATATTGTGATGATTGGTTTGTTGAGTGGTATATGAACCTTCGTCGGCGCAGCCTCGAAAACTGAATCGAAGGGGTTCCTAAACACTTGAATAGAACAATTCGACACAATATTGTTTTAAATTGGGTAAATGAAATAATTTTACCTCGATTATATTTTATATATAAAGAGAAAATAATTTTTCAGGAATTATTGAAGTGTGTATATAATTGATTGCTTGGTTGTTGTAAATGATATATATATATATATAAAATAATTAAAAGTTGTTTGAATAAGCTAATAAAAGCAACTATTGTAAGAGAATAATGGTATAAACCAATGAATCATAAGATGGAATTATAATTAATAATGAGTTACAATTGTAAGATAATCATGTATGTATATAAGAAGTAAAAATTATATAAGTAAAAGGGTTATAAAAGTGATTTGTGAATAGAAAGAAAACTTTTTGAAAGAATAATTAGCATTGATTTCACTATTGTCACTGGGAAATAATAAGGGTGATGACTGCAGCATCATCAGTATCATTTTCGAGTTTCTATGTGATGGATTTGCTACAATAATGAATTTAAAATTGAAGTTTTGTTGTAATAAATCAATTTGAAATTAAAATTCAATTTGAAATTGATAAATATAAGCGAAATAAGTTTTGAACTTATAATATAAGTTAGAAGTTGAATAATAAGTTGCATGACTTATAGAATGGGAAAATGTAAGTGAAACCAGTTGTTGAAGTGGTTAAACAATTAAGTTAAGTAAAATGGAATATGAATTTGAATATTGATATGAATTTGACTTAAGTAAAAGTTAAATAGGATTTACTTTGGAATTTAAAATCCGAATTGAATTGATAAGTAAAACTTAAGTTTAATTAACAAATGATGTTTAAATGGAATAACTTAAGTGAAGTTGAATAAAAAAATCGATCTTTGTATCAAAGTTAAATAATCAAGTGAATTAAATGATGTAAATAAAGTTGAAATGGAATGCAAGTTAAGTAATGTTGAAAGAATTGATGTTAATATCAAAGTAAGTGAATAAAGTGAGTAAATGAAATTGTTAAAGATGTGAACTTAAGTTATATAAATGAAATTCAATCTTATTTGTAAAAAAGAACTAGCAATTGAGTTAAAGCATGAATTGAATGTTAATCAATAGAATATGAATAAGTTGATATGAAATGATGCATGCAAGTGTAAATTCATTTGAAAATAGTTTAATAATAGAATGAAAATCAATTGGATGTTAAACCAATTGAAATTAAAACAGTTGAACCAAATTGAATGTAAGTAAAATAAATAAATTTGGTTGTATTGGATGTGCATTGGTTGTTATTTGCTTGTTGGTTGATTGTATGAAAATTCCTTAAGTGTTAACGAAATTGAATCTGCTAAATTGAAAGCTATGTAATTGAATTCAAATGAAAATTGAAATGCAAAGTTGAATGAAAATGAATATGCAACTTTAATAGTAAGCTAAAAGTGGTATAAGAAGCACGTATTGGAAATTTTATAATTGAATTGGCAAATTGGTTTGAATATTATAATTGGATATTATGCTAGCAGGATATACAGGTTATAAAGGAATTGGGATTTTGATTTCAAAGTTAAAAAAAAAATTTGTATCGCTCGACAAAAGGTACGTATTTCAGTTTTTATATGAGATTTGATGATTTCCTTCTCTAGCCACTTGGCTTTCTCTTTTCTTTTGATTCTGAGGGGCCGTAGAGCCGTTTTGTAGTCGTACTGATCTAGCCGCGCAAAGGAGACTCTGGCGAAATTTTTCGAAAATTTCGGGTGTTAGAAAATTTTTGAGAAAATTTTGAAAGTTTGAAATTTGAATTTAAATTTAAATTTGAATTGTTGAGTAAACAATGTTGTTTGAAACTTATAATTGAATTGGGAAAGCTAATTGAAATGATAGTAAATCCTTAATAAAAAGATTGTTTTGAAAAGTTAGTAAAACTAATTAGCTTTGGAAAAATAATAAACGGATTAGGATCGTTCTCCTTAACTTGCAATTTCGAGGACGAAATTCTTTTAAGGGGGGAAGATTGTAACGACCCAGAATTTTTAGTAATTTAAATTTGAGTATTTAATTAATTTTAAATGTTTATAAGTGAAAATTTTAAGTTAAATAAGTTATTTCTTGAATATTGGATTTAATTGGTCATTTAAATCGATTAATTAATAGTGAAATTCCGTAGATAATTAGATATTGGGTTAAATATGATTGAAAATGATTTGGAAAATTTTGTTATATCATATTAAAGTTATAGAGATATTTTAGAACTTGTAAAACTGAATTTGGAGTTAATTTGTAAAAATTGAATATTTTAATATTTAATTATCGACTGAAAAATAGCCAATTTTTGAACAGTCTCAGAATTGAACGAAACGAGTTCCATTGGATCCGTAATAGTTAGTTATTATCGGATTTCAAATTTCGTAGCAAACGGAGTTGTCGTTTGACCGTGGCAGCTCGAAACGCATCGATATCGTTTTAATTTTAATTCGGCGAGTTAAAATAGCCATTTTTCAAACGGTCTCGGATTTCGACGAAACTAGTTTCATCGGATCCGTAATGTGATATTATTGCAAGATTTCAAATTTCAAGTCGTTTGGATTTGTCGTTTGTCCCGTACAAGCCAAAACGCCTAGAAATCGCTTAAATCGGTTTAAATTTAAATCGACTGTTTATTGCCGTATCTCTCACATACTTCCGAATTAGCTTACGAAACCTGTTCCATTGTGTCCGGAATGCGGAAAAACCTTAGAATCGCCTATTGGAACGTGAGAATTGGGGTTCGTTTGCATACGTGATTAAATCGAGAATTTATTTTAATAAAATAATATTAAACAATTTATATATATATATTAATCTCTTTCCAAACCCTAATAACATCAGGCCGCCGCATATTATAGTCAATGGCCGAAAATGATTTAGCTTCTTCCTCCCAAATCTCTCAATCCATGCAGTAATTTCATAAACTCCCAACTAATAAATTGAAGAGAGAGTCGAGATTCACGTATTGAACGGTGGAGATGGAGTTCTGTGAAGCGGAGGGGGAGATTTCGTGGCCCGTTCAAGGCCGTGCGTGCTCGATTTTCGAGCCAGGAGGGGGGGGGGCCGCGATGCGTGGTGCATGGACCGAAGGCAGAGGGAGCGAAGGCCTTCGAAGCAGTAGTTCTCGATCGAGCTGAATGCGTGGTAGGTGGCGGTGGTCTCGTGCCCTAACTCGGTGATGTTTGGGTTCACGTTTCTGTAACACGCGAAGAGGAGAAGAAGGCTGGAAGCTTGCGTGCGCGTTGGGTAGTTTAGATGAGCGGCTTTGATTTTCTTGGTAATTAAATAAAAGAAAATTAGTTTTAAATTGTTGTTCGAACTTTGAAAATTAATAACGATCTCATACGTTATCAGATTTTAACGAATTTGGATGCGTTGGAATCGCTGAGTCGAGCACTACGCGATGGTGCAAATCCGGAGCCATTCCGGGCAAGTAGGAATTTGGGTTAAATCGAACACTGTCCGGTTTAATTTGAATTTCGAACGCTCGCCGAAACTCAAGGTGAGAACTCCTCACTCAATCGAAAGGTTTTGTTTAAAATTTTTAAATAGTTAATATTGATTGATGATTGTTGATTGATTGTGGTAGTAGATATAATAGGATATATACTATATTTAGCGATATATATATATTGGCATATGTATATATCGGATTTGATTTCCCGCCTCGTATAGCGGATGAGACCCTATTGCGCCGTTATTAAGCGGATATTTATAAAATCCCATATACCGCGATATTCCACCTCGAAGTGGAATTGGTATTGTGCTAACGTCTGTGGTTGCAGGGAAACAGGTTGGAGGGATCCAACTGGATTCCTCACATATTTATTTGATTATTGATATTGTGTTATTGTTGATGTTCATATCGACATATGTTGTTAGTTCCCGTAATTGACCATATGATGCTGTTGCATTATCGGATTCAAAATTTTTAAGTTAAAAATAATGATTTGAATTTAAAAAGGGATTTTAAAGAAAATTTTCAAGTATATGTTTTTAGTAAAATTTTGAACTTGATGCAATTTAAAATAAATTAAGATTTAAAATTTTAAAATTATTAAACTATGATTTTTATGGAATATAAACAAAAGGGAAATTTAAAATAGATAGATTTATAAAATAGTTAAATTTTAGATTTTTGAATTTTTATAAAGGATGAATATAAAAGATTTTTTTTAAATTGATATTTTTAAATAGAATTTTTGGGATTATAAAATGAGTTTATAAAGTGCTAAGTTAATGTATAAGATGAATTTCATTTAAAATTTTAGATTTATAGAATGTGAAATTTATAAAACGAATGGTTATTGGAAAATTTTAAGCTTATAAGTTATTAACTTATAAAAATGGATTTGGGCATTAAAAAGGGGAATTTTATAGAAATTGTTAATAAATGAAGATTTCATTAGTTGAAATTATTATAAACCATAAAGAAATCTTGTAAGTGATAAGATTTTAAATTGGTGAAGTTCAAAGGAACGATTTGGTAAATAAATAAATAATATTATAAGTATTTAACTTACAATATGGCTTTTGGGTATGAAATTGGGTTATGTAAAATTGCATCGGATTAATAAAGGAATTTATAAAATTGGGGTTTATAATAGAAATGGAATTTATAAACTATGTTTATAAATTTGAAATTCATCGAATTTGATAAATTGAAATATGGGAATTTGTTAAGTGGGCTATATTCACTATTTTGAATATTGAATAGATTATTAAATAAAATGGGTTTGTTTTTGGGAAAGGAATGTTTTAAATGGAATTTAAAACGAATTAAAGGTGTTTTAAAATGTATTGAGTATTGAAAACATAGATTTCAACATTGATTGTTGAAATAGACGTTTTCGAGAAACAGAAGGGGATAATTTGTATAGTATTGGATTTATATATCTATTTTTAATTTCAAATCCATATACTAGTGTTTTTGGGTTGTCGTAACGATGTTTTACGCAACATTCGTTTTTAACCCAAATAAATGTGAATAAAAGAATGTTTTCTTAAAGAGAATGGAATAAAATACTTAACGGTAACTTAAGTATATTGAATATTTCCAAATTGTTGAAAATAAGTTAAATTGTGAATTACTTATTATTAAATAAGTATGGGAATGTTTTTTTTCCAATATAAAAGGAACGTTTTTGAGGATTCACCCTTTAAAGGTAAATCGAAGTGAATAGTTTGAAATTGATTTGAAATCGTGTATGTGTAGATATTTGGGAAATTGGAAATTCACTTTGGAATTTATAAATAGGAAGGGAAATTTGTTTAAAAATAAATGTTGATTTATTTTTAAAATATGGAAATAAAATTTACGAATTTGGAACGTAAGTTAAATTAAATCGGTAAGGATTTATTTGTTGATTTGAAATTTGTTTTCAAAAAGGTATAAAAGATGAATTGTAGTTTGAAATTGGTTTGCAAATGGTTAATGTAATTTGAAAATTTGTTTTCAAATGGTAAAGGTAAATTGGAAATTGGTTTTTCAATTGGTTAAGTGTGGAAAATTTTATCGTGAAGTGGTTTTGGTAAAGCAAATAAATTGGGCAATTATTTGGAAATTGTGTATATATATCTTGTAAAGATATTTTGGGACTTAATAATTTTGGAAAATTATTTGGAATCTGATGATGTGGCGCATCTTTATTGATAGTTAAATAACCAACTATCAATATTTACCCTTGGATGGTATTGATTGTGTTTGTTTGGAATTGAATGCGCACTTATTTTTAAAAATAAGCGCTCGCTATTCGGTTTAGCCGGGAGAGGACCTTTGTGTCATATATCCCATTCCGAATATGCGATACGTCGTTTGGATCGCATTTGAAGACCGGTGTTGAAGACCGGGTATTTGTGAAAACGATAGGATGACCTATCGATTGTCTCCGCATCGTTAGCTACGATATGGAGATTTCCTTTGTGATGGGAAATTTTATCGGGATTGTGAATACCCGGATTGCAAGGGCTTCTTTGGAAGTGCCTTTGGTTCTGTTCGAACCCGGAACAGACTTGTATGGTTACGTGTCTGACATTACATTTTGAGAGATAGAGCAGATTTCTTTCAAATACATTTCTGTTGGTGGCGGAGAATTTATTCTCTTAGCTTAACACCCTTCTCTGAGACGTACGAGCTCAGAGGTTATGTAGTTGAAGGTTATCAGCGATATTTCCCAATCTGGTAATGTGGCATGCTGAGTGCTGCTGTGTGATGATCATTGGTTGATCGTTTGGATATGATCATTTGTTTGATCATTTATCTTTGTGATTATTGCTTTGGTCATCTGTGGACCCAAAGCATGGCTTTGTTGCACAAAGCGTAGCTTTGTGGACGAGACTTCGTCAGGACCTCACTCCCCGGAAATGGTCGAAACAGGAATATGCGGCAAGGTTATGAGGGTCGCTCCCTTTAGGGTATGTCATTTCCTTCTGGAAAAGGGTGGTATCATGGTATGGAGCCCAGATATTTACTCATGTTGATACACTATATCTATTACTGTGTGGTGTTGTTGGTATCGAGCGCTCGGATAAAGGTCCCAAAGGACCGGGGGATGACATATTCGTGTAGTAGTTACCTAGTTACAGAGGTAACCCAGCCTTGTGTTGGCAGAGATCTAACCGTAACGTTAGTTTCTCGGGACGTCCCGCCAGAGGCGATCCCATGTGGCAGTAGGAAGTTCCTTAGCCTGACCATTTGTTGGAAATCCTTTCATCCAATACGTGCCTTGTACGGTTTTAGTTGTATTACCTGCCATTTACTTATGGTGGTCACCACTGTTTAGATGGTAGCTATAGTAGGCATAGTTCGGAATGTCTATGCTGGCTAGGATTTATATTCTACTTTCGAAATTGATTTCTACACTATGCACTAGTAATAATATCAAAAATGATTTGATTTTCGCGTAGTAAGCATCTTTGACTATCATAAGGAGAAATCTCCTCCAATTCTGCGTTTGCATTGTGTGTGTGGCGGGAGGCCTTATGGTAGTTTCATTTTCCAAAAAGCATTGCGGATTTAAAAATTTAAATTTTCTTGTTGCTTGTTTAAAGATAAACTGTTTTTGAGTTCTCACACCAGTCACATGACTGACCTGGAGTTTATTGTTCCTTTCCTAAACTCTGGGTGCCCACTATTTTCCACACGGGCAGTCTAGAGTTAGGTTATCAGGTTATTCTGGATTCGGGAGTTGCTGTGCAGATCTGGAGGCGAGCCAGATAGCGTAGTCTATTATTTATTGTATATAGTATTTCTTTTCCGCTGTTTTATTGTTGTTCACTCTGATGATATGATGTATTGTGATGTATGTATAAAATGTATAGTTCTTTTGTTTTAATGATATTCATTTATCTATTATATATTGTTCCGCTGCGACTGTGAGATTCTGTTATTGTTTCCTGTTCTGATTGTTTGTTCTGTTTCTTCTCTCTTTTCTCTCTTCTTCTACCTCTTTCTTTTTCTTAAACCCTAACGGTTGGATTTTTCGGCAACGAAAAATCCCGATCGTTACATTTCCAGTTTGAATGACTGCGATTTAATGTGTTTCTCGTATCTCTGATGGAGTACGTGTCTGAACTATCACTGGTTTTGGAACCAACTGTGCAGGAGGATTTGGTAGTTGAGTCAGACTTGTCTGTGGTCTAATATCCTGTTCAGTATTGTAGATCTAGATGAGTAGGAGCTCTGTAACTTAATAGTATATGATTGTTAGGACTTAGTAGAGTGATTATTCCAGTGTTTAACCTCGGAAACTCTAAATGGTGTTAAGAAGATCTATCCTGATTTATGTTAGGATCATTAGATTTGTTTGTTTAAGTAAACTGGTTGCTATGGTTGTTAGCATATGGTTGATAATATATGCTTGTGGTTTAAATTAAAATTGTTGATGGATTATTAAATTACCTTTGCTTTTAAATTTCGGGGACCAAATTCTTTTAAGGGGGAGGATTGTGATGACCCGGAATTTTGGGCAATATCAATTTAACAATCTATATTAAAAATTAAATTGATTTGATAATTTTCTTTTATAATTTTGATTTTAATTGGTAAATTTTCTTTTTTAAAAGTTAATAAAATGTTGTTTATTTATAATGTATGTATGTATATATATATATATATATATATATATATATATATATATATATATATATTTGTATATATTATAAATAGAAAAGCTTTGGTTTGAATTTAACAAATCAAATCATGTTTTCAAATTCTAATATATTTTTGTAATTTGGAAATGTCATTAAATTGAATATAAACCTTTCAAATCTATTTAATAAATAATTATATAGTTTTAAAATACTTAAGGTAAATGTTTAATGGTTTAAAATATATCTTAGCTTCAGTTTAAAGATAAAGAAAATTAACAAAGGTTTGTTTTATTTTCTTTTTAAATATTATTTGATTAATATGATTTGAAAATATATATAAGTTTAAAATACAATTTATAAATATAAAAAGCATATGATATATTTATTCATTTAAGTAATATAAGTTACTTATAAATAATAAGATAATATCTTTATAAATTATTTTAAATTAGCAAGATTGTTATTTTCAAACATTATAATGCATTGTTATTTTTAGATTAAATATGTTATTATAAATTGACTTTAATTTGGATTTTTAAATCTAATTTGAATTTGGATTCAATTTTGAAATTCAAAAGATAGATATTTAAAAAAATTGGATTTAAATATACATATGCTTTTATTTATATATAAAATTTGTTTTATTTTATTTTCTTTAAAGTAATTCATATATGTATTTAAATAAATATTTATAAAACAGTAAATTAAGTAAAAAGCTTTTATTAACATTTAAATAAATATTAATTACTTAAATTACAAGTATAGATTTGTTAGGTTTGGTTCTAACAAGTGTTAGTTAGTAAACTAAGGCAAATGACAAATGGTAAGATGTGAAACATGTGTCATTTTTTATTTTTCTTTTATTTAAAATAAATCATTTTAGCTTATATAAACATACGCTTCCTTTCTTTCATTTCTTTTCTATCTTTCTCAAGTTCAAAGCAAAGAAAACTCAAACCATTTCCCAAAAATAAAAACTGGTAATCAACATTTACAAACCAAAAATCAAAACCCAAAAACCCTGTACAAATTTCTCAACGAACCAGCGATCAAACACCTCTCTAACCAAAATCAATATCTTGTAATTCATTTTCAATATCAAAACCAATGCAAGCATTTTCTTCAACCTGGAATCAAAGTTTGCAAACTAGATACCCGTATTTCATTTTCAATATCATACCATTTTCCTGAACATTTTTATTCAAATCTGTGATAAATCAAGCTAGTTTAAAACAAGGAAGTTTTATCTCTGTCCTAATCTGATTCATCTTCAACAAGTTTTCAAAATCCAGTAACCAGCATGCAGTTTTAAAATCAAAACATTTTCCAGCAACTCAGGTATTATAAGTTCAGAAGCTGTTTTCAAAACAAAGGTGCTATGTTCATCATTTTTAACAGGTGAGTAACATTTTTATAAAAGCTTAAGTATAAGAAATCTGTTGCATGATAATTTCTGGGAATAAATTATGTATTGTGTGGAGGTATATGATTGAATTTTCTGTGTGTATGCGAATGTATAGATATATGCTTGCTGTTGAATCTGTTTTTACCTGTACTTAGTTTTATAAGCTAAGATTGTGATCAAAATCCATTTCCTCTTAAACCCAGATAACCGAGATTGGGAGACGACAACCGAGATTAGGAGTTTTCTTGGACTTGCTAGATATTACCGAAGATTCATTAAGGATTTCTCACGGATAGCAGCACCTTAGACTAAGTTGAACAGGGAAGACGTAAATTTGTTTGGTCCAACAAATGTGAGGAAGGGTTTCTTAAGTTAAAACATTTGTTGGCCAATGAACCGATGTTAGTAGTTCCAGATGGTTACCAAGGGTTGGTAGTATACACTGATGCATATGGGACCGGATTGGGAGCGGTATTGAAGCAAAGAGGTAAAGTTATTGCCTATGTATCCAGACAGCTTAAATCGTACGTAGTAAGATACCCCACTTATGGCTTGAAGTTGGTTGTTGTAATTTTGGCCCTGAAGATTTGGAGGCATTATCTCTTGGAAAGAGATTTGAGTTGCTACCGATGATAAGTCTCTAAGATATTTATTCTCTCAGAAGGAGTTGAATTTAAGGCAGCAAAGGAGGCTGGTGTTTTTGGCTGCTTATGATTTCAGTATAGAGTATACTCTTAGGAAATAAAATAGCAGATGCTTTCTGCAGAAAACATTAGACTGTGGTGTTAGCGATGTTGGAAGAATTGAAGGATCCAAAAGCCTTGGCCAGTTGTGGTTTGCAGTTAAGAGCTACTACAAATTCTAGTCGGGGTACAAACATATTGTCATGTTTGGAAGTGCGACCAATGCTGATCGAAAGGATTACTTCTAAATAGAGAGAAGATCTTATTTTAGCTGAGAAGATTAGAAGGCTTGAGGTAGGATCAAAGATCAATGTTCTAAAGGATTTTAGTCTTGACCAAAGAGGCTGGTTGAGAAAGAACGGACAATTATGTGTTCTGAATGTAGAGAACTTAAGGTGGGAAGTTCTGGAAGAATGTCATCGATCCAATTTACGATTCATCTTGGAGGGACCAAAATGTATCGAGATATGAAGTAGAGCTTCTATTTAATGGCATGAAGTAAGATGTTGGCTTATGGGTTAGGCAGTGTATGAACTGTCAACAAGTGAAGATCAAACATCAGAGGCCAAGTGGATTGCTTCAGCCTCTAGATATTCCAGTCTGGAAATGAGATTCGATATCGTTGGATTTTATAGATGGCTTGCCAAAGTCAAACAACAGAAATAAAAGTATATGGTTTATAGTCGATAGGTTCACCAAAATGCCCATTTCAATCCAGTCAAGTCAACTAGGACAGCATCTATATTAGCAAAGTTATTCTTGAAGAACATAGTTAGACTTCATGGGATCCCTAGTAGCATAGTCAGCGATAGAGATACTTTATTCACCAGTGAATTTTGAAAGAGTCTACAAGGGGTATTAGTTACCAAACTAAAGATGAATACAACATATCACCCATAGACAGATGGGAAGACAGAGAGAATTAATAAGATACTCGAGGATTTATTGAGAGCTTGTTTATTGAATATTGGTGGATCCTGGGAGGATCACCTACATTTGATTGAGTTTTTCGATAATAATAGTTATCATACTACTAAAGGAATGGCACCTTTTGAAGATTTGTATGGAAGGCCATGCAAATCGCTAGCATGTTGGTTAGAGACTAAAGGCAGATTGGTCTTAGGTCTGGATTTGGTTAAAGAGGCAACGGAAAAGATTGAGATAATCCAAGGCGGATGCAGGAAGCTCAATCCAGGTAGAAGTGGTATGCAGATAAGAGGCATAAAGACCTAGAGCTCTCAGTGGGAGATAGGGTTTTCATTAATGTATCACCTATAAAAGGTGTTGTACGGTTTGGAAAGATGGGAAAGTTGGCCCCAAGATATGTTGGTCCATTTCAGATTATAGAAAGGATTGGAAAGCTCACGTATAGAGTTGAGTAGCTGAGCAGTTTGGCAGGTGCCCATAATGCATTCCATGTGTCTCATCTTCGCAAGTCTATGCATGATCCAGAGGCTACTATTTCTTAGATAGATTGAAAGATTTGGTGGTAAAGCCTAATTTGACATTTGTTAGACAACCAGTTCAGGTTGTAGTGAGGGATGAGAAAAGATTGAAGACCAAGACAGTCAGGTTGGTGAAAGTTTCGTGGAACAACAATGACAAGGACTATACTTGGGAGACAAGGATATGATTCGAGATGCTTATTCTGACCTGCTTTGATGGTATGTCTATATTAGATTTATATAGATTAGTAGCTAATCAGGTAGGCTAGTATGGTTGTTAGGAGATGTTAAAAATGATTGCTATTTAGTCCTTACTGAATTTCGAAGATGAAATTCTTTAAGGAGGGGAGCCTTTAACACCCCTAATTTTTAATAACACTATTCAGAAGATTTAATTAGAATTAATTAAATAGAATAATGTAAAGTTATAAGGGAATTTAGATAGGTAAAAACAATTAGTTGCCATGCTTATTTAACATGAATGGACTTATAAATAGTTAAGTATTTGCTAATTAATCATAAGGGCATTAGGAACATTGATGTCAACGTTTTCCACCCTTATACTATTATCCTTTGGCCATACACATTCATTTTTACCAAAAGCTAATTTTAAAACACAAGAAAGAAAAGAGAGCCGACCATTAGGAAGAAGAGAAGAAGGGAAAAATCAAATCTAGAGCTTAGGTTCAAGCTAGAATAAGTCAATCTCAATCTTCAATTTCTTTATCCAATCTAAGGTGAATAATAATTACTACATCTCTATTTTGGTTTCTATAATCATACGTTTTCAGATTGAAGGGTAAATTCATTTTTATGATATCTTGGATAATGATATGATTGATTTAAAATTGTATGGTTTTGAAAAGGTTGGTTAAAAGAGGATATGCATGGTTTTAGGTGAACCGAGGTTAAATAATTTTTAAATGCAATGGAAAAATTATATGTCATAGAAAACTTAATTTTGGTGTTGGGTTTCAATTTTATAATTTTCCAAGCCGTGGAGAATTAATTATGAATTTTCCGAGGAAAATACAGTTACTAGGGTTATAAATTTATTTTAGAAAATATACTATGAATTTGGGTCTAAAATTTTGAGATGCTAGATATCATGATTAAAGTGAATTTTTAAAATTTTTGGGGATTTTTACTATGTGATTTGGTATGAAAATTAAATTATTTTGAAAAGAGGACCTAATGATTTAATTGCTTAATTACTTGGTAGGGCTTAATTGTAACAGTTATTTAGTTTTTAGATTAGAGAAAATGCGGCAAAAATTTGTCAAATAATTTGAAAGTTTATGATAGCCAATCAAGTGTTTACAAGTGGGCAAGTTAGTTACAAAAAGTTTATTCTATTTTGTAAATACAGCCTTTTGCTTAGAAATGTAGGTTTTGCCTCTTTTAGAAGGGCCTTCCGATCCAGAGCTTTCACCTTCGACGTAGTCGAAACCTTTTACCACGAAACCAATACACATGGTATAACTTAGCTGGTACGTAGTGGATTGGACAAAGGTAGATGGTGGGTTGTCGAAACGTTGCTTTTGATGGGGTTGTCTCCTTTGTTTTATTTTGTTTAAAAGAAAAGCACGTGCTTGTTCATAAAGCGGGTTTCGACATAGTCAAACCTATGGTTGCGAAAGGTATTTCAAAAGAAGCTTTCGGAAAAGAGCTGCCGCCTTTATTTTAAAGAAGTAGCTTCGGAATGAGTTACTTAGATTTTATTTGACGCTTATGGAAGGGGCAGTTTCGACGAAGTCAAAACCCTTTTGAGAATCGATGCCATTCGATAGTATTGAAGACATCAATGCCGTCGAAAGGTACTATTGTTTTGATAAATATAAGTCGCTTCCTCCTGCTTTCGAAAGTGGTTAAGGGTTTCAAAGGGAATGTTATCGAAAGGGCTTACATAGGCAACCTTCAATTGTTTTATCCAGATGTTTAGTGCTTTTAAAAAGATTGTTTCGACACCATTGTGCTTCCCTAATACTCATTGAAATAAAGAATGGTTTCTAAAGAGATGCTTTTGCTTATGTTCACTTTAACCCAAAAATATTATTTTTTTTAAAAACTCAATGGCTTCGAAGGGTAAACTTCGATGCTTTCGGAAGGGGTACTTTCAAATGGCTTCGAAACTATGCTTATATGATAATACTTTAACATGGCAGAAAGATTTCGAAAGAAAGTTTTTAAAGTATTCGAAAGGCAGTAGCTAAATGTTTTTAAGTTGATTTTTAAGCTCTTGAAGGAGGTCATCCTGTGGCCAAAAGAAAGGTTTCGAAGGTGTCGAAAGGCTTTTAGAAACCAAACTCAAATATTTAAAGGAAAAGCCCTTGGCTAAATAAAGGGGTTTTAAAATGACCATAAGTGTATAAATTTGAAAGAGTATTTGTGATGCCCCACCTCAAAACCCACGCTAGCCAAAAGCAACAAAATTGCCAAACTCGAAGTCAGTGATAAAAAATCAAATTAAGGTCTGGTAATACCAAAACAAGTTGAAGCCGTGGCTACTAAACAAAATCCTGGAATCGCGTACACAAAAAATCAAGACCAAAGTCAGATGAACATTAACCCGTAATGACCAAGACAGAACCTTGGGAATAAAGGTGTCGAACCAAGAAAAAATCAACACCTTGATTATTCAAGTAAATAGAAGAATTCAAAGAAATCATCAGCTTCAGTAAAAAGAAATCAAGTCAAAGCCGACAAAAATCAACATTATCAAAATCAAGTCAAAACTCATTAATCACCAAGTTATACGAGATTGACAGAATCAACGAAATCATCAACAACGAAACACACATGAATTAGATGTGAGTAACAAGGATTACTCACCTTTATTTGACGCGTACTGAAGTAGCCGCGATCACCAAGAGGATTTGAAGCATCGTCGCGTTCAATTTGGTTTAGCGCCTTCCACTTCAACATCACTCTCTCTATCTGCCTCTTCAAGACGAAGAGCGATATCAACGAGTTGATCAAATGCGACTTCTAGTTTCAGGAGTAGTGGCTTCTTAAGATTCTTATTTAAGCCATAAACGAACCTCTGGTTCTTCTTCAATAGGGTGTAGGTTGTAGATATTCTGCTTTGGATTGCCGCTAGAGCTATGAAGTCCTTTCATATCTTTTGGAGTAGTCGTCGTCAATTATAGTAGTCAGTGTAATTGTATAGGAAGATATGTATTCATGTATATTATATACGTTATTGTACTTGTATATGTAACTTCCTGAGTCGACTGTTCTAGTTGTATCATATGTATTGTATCACATGTATTGTAACTGATATCAGTTATTATATATATGAGACTTTCTGTTTTTATCTGTGTTCCGCATTTACATTATCTGTGTTATTATTATATATTTTGTTCTAAACTATTATGAACCATCGTAGTTCGTTTTATACTGGAATTGGGGTAGGTCGATGGGAGTAAATAAATCAGAGATGAAAAATGAAAGAATATATATACCACTCCTATCGAGATAACCAGTACTAGTGTAAGGCCTAACTACGGATGGCCGCTCCTCAACAGCCTTATTCTCCATGCTAGTTGACAGCACTACACTGTAGTGTTCTTGGCTAGCGTGGGCATAGAGGTGGGGCGTCACAGTATTTCCTTGATAAAAATATAGGTTAAAATGATTAATTATGTTTTATATGAAATGTATTTCAAGGACCGTAAACCCACATGAGTGGTATTGTTAAATTGTTATGTCAACTTCTTCAAATATGAATATATTCACATGATAAAGAATCCATAACTTTATTTTTGGGGTAGAGGGGTAATAAACCAGCAAGGTTAATCCAATAGTGAATGTAAATTGATTAAACTCTTGAATGAGTAGGAATTGCATCTACGGAGTCGGGGAGATGAAAATATAGGATGCCTAATCCTTGAAGTTGCCCCGGATATAAGTTCATAGTGAACCCATGAAAACTATGTAATAAGGATAGTTGATAAGGGCCAATTGGTTTATAGTGAACCCATGAAAACTATATCCGGACTAAGAATTGGCATTGTTCAAAATGTTCCTAGTCAACCCATAAAACTAGGATAAGAATGAAATTAATGGAGGTATCAATAGGTTCCTAGTCAACCTATGAATACTAGGATAATAATATGGTTACTGGGTATATCCATAGGTTCGTAGTCAACCATGAAAACTAGGATAAGAGATGAGTTATTAGATGACCAATAGGTTCAGGAGTACCCACGAATTTATTAAGTTAATTGGCAGGAACCTATAGGTTCTTAGTGATCCTATAAAAACTGTGAAATAGAAAGGGTGTCCCAGTATTATGAAAAGGTCACTAGTAAAGCCGTGAAAACTAATAGGTTAATAGTGACCCTAAAAACTATAATTATAGGGAGTCAATTAAACCGGAGATGGGAAACCCAAATTGTTTATAAGTATGCATACCATCATAATATATTGAAATTTTATGTTTTAACCATTGTGGATGCAAGAGCATAGTATATGGTTTTACAAAGGTTTTAGGATAATAGTGAGCAGAAAACCCGTTTCGCTAAGCGGTATGCTCTCACTAGATATCTAAAAGGATTGAGATGTTAGATTATTTTTCATACCAGGCTTTATGTCTAACTCGAAGTATTTGTTTTCCCCTTAAACTCTCGGGTACTCAATTGATTTTGAGTAGTTTGCGGTTTAGGGTTTTAAGGTTCTCTTCTTAGGAGAATAAAGCTTCCAGAGGCATGCAGGAGGCAATTTGTTATTTAGAGTTATCATTTTCCGCTGTTTATTTTGGATATAAAGGCGGACATGTTAGCCTTATTATATACTCTAATCAACTAAGAGGCATCTTCATATGTCGTTTTTGGCATATGTGTAATAATTTTATTTTTCTGAACATGGTTAACGTTTATGGGATTATGTAATGAACATCAAATGTTTTAAAAGGAATGTGGAAATAGATTTTTGATTTGTTAATTTTTTTCATGTTCTTGGTACGTGTATCAATGTATCTAACACTGCCGTATTTGGTTTTACGGAATTAATAACTATGGATGACTACAACATCATAGTCATTAGTTTTAGGCCTTCAAGTAGAGGATGTTACATACTACATGCTAAATTATCCTAAAGCTGATGTTGATTTTATGAGGATAATATTTTTCAGAATAAGTCATATTAAATGAAACAATGGTAAAGCTAAATTTGATTTTTAACACCCATGTATCCAACACATACTAATATCACTTGAATTAAAAAAGAAGACATCACTCTACAAAAGCCTATTGCTTTGATTTCATCCAATGTAATTATTATTTTTCCTAATGGCTCATTACTTAAAAGAAAATACAAATAAGGGTTGCCCCATAGTTAGCTAGATGAGTATTAAGAGCACTTGGACTTTTGAATGCTTCCATTATATGATTTCTTATTCTCTAACTATATCATGTCAGATTTTGTCTTAGTGCTTAGGTTATTGAACTATATTATTGCTAAATAAATCTAGAAATTAATGAAGGGAAATTGCCACGGTAGGGCTTACGATCTTCCCTTTTAGCTAGTGAAGAGCTGAGCGAATGAAAGACATCTCCCTCAACTTCATATGTGAAATCCGCATCTTGATTTCTAAGCTCTTCTATATGAACTTGATATTTTTCCTATCTCGAATGTTCCGTATTTATGAAGATGAACAAATATGTATTTTATAGTATTTAAATCAAGTTATATAGATGACTTGAATCAAACTTGGTTGCAGCCTCATCAACCTATACATAGTGGTTGACCAACTGGACATTGTAAGTCTTAAAATAAATCCGTCATGAAGTTGGCTCTCTATGAAGCTAGTGATACTATAAAAAAAAACAATATACTATCATGCATATTATATTTTGACTTAAATGGTAATTAGATTACAGTTATCTAATCGTTAAGGTAATCGATGTAGGATCTCAAACCACCACAATGCAACTTAGGGTTTTCTTTCTACATTATGTATTCCTACCTGAATGCTCTTTGAACTCCTTCGATTTCCAATGTTCTAGAAACCGATTTTAAATCTTCTGACCAAGTAATGGATGCTTATTCCCACTTATTTCATATGATGTGCCCATTTTTTATATTTATTGCTAGTTTTTATCATCTGCGCATTCTTCACTTTTTTAGGGGAAACATCATCTCTCCATTGAAATGAATTCTGCATATGCAATTATATATGTTATCAAAAAAAGTAAACAACTTTACTTGTAAATGTTCAAATTGTCTGGTGTAATAAAATTATTTTACCATAAATTCATCATATATAACTTTCTTGATATCAGAAGGGATTTTTTTTTGAATGTGGGAAAGAAATCATTGATTCGTGCTAACATACCTTCATAAATGGCTTCAGACACATCGCTACAAGTGAACTCTATGCATGCATAAATTATATTATTATGGCTACTAAATAGGATAGAACGAAATGATCATATATGAATGTCAATGTCATGTATATCAAAGCATGTACATGCATGCATGGAAGTATGTGGGTAACTCCGATTATTAGCTAGTTAAAATGGTGTTAGGGGTAATGGTATTGTTCATATTTTTATATATAATTTTTGACTTGAGTATATAGTTAAATACTATCTTCAACCCTGTATTATCTACCATTTCCTACCCACTAACTCCACATGTCCCACCTATTTTAATTACATACTAAAAACCAAATCACAAAACTCATTTCGAAACCAATAAATCTTAAATTTGTAGAGAATTCTTATTTAGTCCTAACTGTATGTGTGACGAAAGCTAAACAATGTATTTACATGAATGAAAAAATATATACGATGTATGTATAAGGTTTTTTCCCTTTAATTCACATATATATTGAGCACATGTAAGATATCTGTAATTCAAATATAAAACTTGGCCGTGTTACAAAGGAATTAGAAAAGAGCTGTACCGACAATTTTTTTTCATAAACTGTTTTAACGTTTGGCCAAAAAGAACCTTTTTCCCCTCTAGCAAGAATGAAAAGAATCGCATTCTGCCGTGGGGAACTATTAAAGTACAATCTTCTCCTGGATATACCGGCTTCAAGGCAAACTCGAAAACTTCCGAATAGAGTGTTTCTGAACTAGAGTCCGAGATATCCACATTCAAGTATGAAGAGGATGAAATAGTTTTATAAAGAGCAAAAGTAGTACGAACTAGTTTTCCTTCAGTCCCATTAAATTGAAGATGAGAAAGAAATTTATAAAACAGAATGTGGTTGGGCATTTTAAAACTTTTTGCTATCATAAAATAAATAATGTTCAGGAAATGGCTAACTTACAGCCTAAAATAATAATTTAGAAATATCATCATCATCATCATCATTATTATTATCATTATCATTATTTATCAAAGGCAGAGAAGTCTAGTAATTCTACCATTTGAAGTTAATTTTCGAAGGTCTGGACAAAATTAATGATGAAACATAAAGAGGTAGAAACTCTAACTATAGGGACAAAATTGAATTAGCAGCTGCCAATAGGCAACTGCGTATCTCTAATGATGGTGATATCTGGATGTCCATATTGGTTATGTTTTATCAACGTGTAATCATCCATAGCATCATAGGATGGTGAAAAAACTCAAAATAGAAAAATAAAGGAAGACATACGAAAATAATTCTTGAAAACCTGTTAAATAATAATTTTGTGTCTGCAATCTTTGAAATGCACAATTTCTACATAGATACATTATTATTAATGTATAGTTATATAAATATTAAAATCATTTAAAACCTTACAGATATATGCAACTTTCGATCCATGCTCTAAGATAATTCTCTGACTCGACAAAATTCTAATTCATCTTTAAATTAGAATCAAAAGAGAAATCGAAATTTTACCTTCGACTGATAATAAATCATAAGCTTGAAACATAATAGGGTAGGATAAAAGGCCCTAACCCACGTTGGCCAGAGTCACCAATTTATAGGGAGTGATTGGGGTTGAGAACGTCGACGATGGGTAGTAGAAGGACGAGCTGGTCGAATGCACGAGGAGGCTCGTATGCAGGTTGCCACTAGAAGAAGTTCGAGCAGATCATGAAATTGTGTTTTTGGGATTATTATTTTTATTTTATTTTTTATATTTCATGATCATCAGGAGTAAAAAAAAAGGTAGTGTAAGGCGGGGGGTAACGTAGTTGGTAGACATCGTCCCTATGTCATTGCTAAGTATTCAACACAGAGATAGCCTTTTCAGTTCCAACTATATTCCGACCAAATAAAAATCACTGTAAAATGTTGTCAGAAAAAAATGATTGGAAACGTCAACTTTTTCTAGTAGTGTCATCATAATCGTATCCATATTCGCTATTTGGAATATCATATATGTATTCACTTTTTCGATGGGATGCAGACAGATAACCGATTTTTCGAATATCCATTGACACCTGTAATACCTTCTAAATAGATTGAATTAAATGAAAATCAATGTAGCAAACATGCTTTAATCCGACAAATCAAAATGATCTAGCCAACTATTAAAAAGTTTGTTCATAATTATAAAATTGAAGAAAATAGATTAGTTCTAAAAGAAAATATGGTAGTCTAAGATTGGAAAATACAGTTTTTTGAAAATATAGAAAAATAATATTTTTAATATTTGAAAATATAAAGATTAAAAAATAAAAAAGATAAATAAACTATGAAGTGCATTTCTCTTATAAATTAAACTATCTTCCAAGAAATCAAATTCATGTAAGAATTAACGTGTAAATTGTGCAAACTTAGAATACAACCACTAAGTGAACTCTTTCGGTATATTTTTTTAAAATGGAAATGTAGTAGTTGAGTCAATACCCAAAGTATACTTTTATTTTTTTGTTCAATGTTTAATGTTGAAAAAAAACATTCCTCAAAGAATCGAAACATAATATAATTTGTTAAAAGTATATCAAAAAAATCAAAGCTGTAACACCCCTAATTTTTTATAGCATTATTCATGAGATTTAATTAGATAAATTAAATAGAATAATGTAAATAATTTGAGTGATAAGGAGATTGAGATTTGAAAATAAAATAAAGGATCGTGCTTAATTATTTAAATGGTCTTAAGAAAGGCTTGTAGGCTAATTAAATAACACAAGGGCATTTTAGGAAAATAGCCGCACCTTATATGCACATATCCATTCATTTTAACGTTTACTTTCATTTCACAAAAACAAACATAAAACATAAAAGGAATAGCTCGCCATTACTATGAAAAAAAGAGAAATTCAATCAAAAGCCAAGGATTAAAGCTACAGGAAATTAATATCCAACAAATCTAAAAGTCCTTTTCATAATCAAGGTGAATAATAGTTTTAATCAACTCTATTTTGTTTTATAGTCATTTGTTTTCGAATTTAAGATTAAATTCATTTTAATGATGTTTTGGATGATGATGATATGCTTGGGTTTTATGTAATATTAAATTCAAATAAGTTTATTTGAAAAAGGTTATTTGATATGTCATGTAAAATATGAATTTGTAGATGGGTTTCAATTTTTGTAGTTTTCCAAATAGTGGAAAATTTAATATGAATTTTAAAAGGAAAATATGTACAATTGGATTTAAAATTTCATTTCGATTATTTTAGGAAAAATTTGGGTCTGGAATTTTTGTATGTTAGATAACATATTGAAAGTGAATTTCTTTAATTTTTTAGGATTTTTCCTAAGTGATTTACGATGGAGATTAAATTAATTTAGAAGGACTTATTTGCTTTTTTACATTTGCTTAATGGAAGGGCTTAATTGTTAAAATAAACTTTGATTTAGATCAGAAATTATGTGGTGGTTATTTGGGAAAGAATTTGAAAAGTTAAGGAAACCAATTAAATTTTTATAAATTTGTAAGTTAGCTAAAACGCAATCACTTTAAATGGTATTAAATCAAACTTCACCTAGAAAATTAGTTTCTACCTCTTTCAGAAGTACCTTTCGACTCCTATGCCTCTACTTCGACTCCGTTGAAACCAACCTAGTCAAAATCTACTAAAGCCGAAACCAATACACATGGTATCAATGAGAAGTATGAAGTGGATTAGAGAAAAGCGGAAGGCATGGTGTCGAAAGCATTGCTTCCGATGCGGTCGAAACCTTTGCT
The DNA here is from genome assembly GCA_030765085.1 of Allium cepa. NCBI lineage: Eukaryota > Viridiplantae > Streptophyta > Magnoliopsida > Asparagales > Amaryllidaceae > Allium > Allium cepa. The sequence continues at coordinate 10,928,837 of CM060937.1, forward strand.
TTGCTTTCAAATTTAAGGGCCCTCTTTGTTTTACTAAAAGCTTTCAAAGGAGGCAAAAACATATGCTTTCAAAAGGGGTTTTCTAACTACCTTTCAAAGAGGGTTTCCAACTTTCATTTTTGAGTATGAGCTTTCGAATGAGTCCCTTGTTCATAAAACAATGCTTTCGAAAATGGTGGTTCGGACCTAGTCGAGATCTTGCTGTCGTTCTTTTAGCTTTTGACTGTATTAAGGACATCAATGCTTTCAAAGGGTAGTCTTTCTTTTAAACTTATACTAAGACACTTCCTAAAAGCATTCAGAAGGGTTCAAGGGTTTTGAAGGCAGTTGCTTCGAAAGAGGGTTTTGATGTTAACCTTCAATGTTTTACTTAAGATTTTTGAAGCTTTCGAAGCGATGATTCTGAAAACATCAAATTTCCTTCCCAAAAATTTTATATTAAGATTAGAAGGCTTCGAAATGGATACTCTTGTATATACTCACTTTGACCCAAATGAACTTTTTAAATTAAATCCAATGGTTTCAAAACGGGAACTTTCATTGGTTTCAAAGATATGTTTCCAAAAATTATTAAGTAATGCTTTATTATATTTGAAATGTGCATTTTGTTTTCGAATGAGATAACTAAAGCGCTTCGAAAGGTATATATTTAGTGTTTTGATAATAAGTTTTCGATGTTTTCGAAGTAGTTTATTCAGGTGTTTTGAAAGTAATCTTGTAAAGTTTCGAAAGCCTTAGTTTTCAAAACAAATAACCTGATCTCATTTTAAATGAAAACCATGGAATGATAAAAGAGTTTTGAAATGATTTTAAGTATAGGTTTTTGAAGAAGTTTTCCTTGATCAATAGGTTAAAGGGATTAACCATGTTTTATACATAATGATTTCAAGGATATTAAACCACTTGTGTTGGTGTTATAATGTCATTATGTTTACTACTTTATATATATATATATATATATGTATGTATCTGTATATATATATTCACATTGTAATGGACCCATAACTGTATTTTGGGGATGGAAAGCATAACCAGCTAGGCTGACCTAGTAGTGAATATAAGTTAAAATTAACTCTTGAATGAGTAGAATTACATCCAGAGGTCAGGAAGACTATAATATAGGATGCTAAAATATTGATTAAAGAAGTTTTCAGGGAGACAGGTTCATAGTAAACCCATGAAAACTATGTATAGGAAAAGTTATTGGTAGGGGCTGATAGGTTCATAATAAACCCATGAAAGCTATGTATAGAAGAAGTTATTGGAAGGTTCCAATAGGTTCATATTAAACCCATAAAAACTATGATTTGATTGAGTTATTGGCAGGGCCAATATATTTGTATTAAACCTATGAAAAACTATATCCAGATTAAGTTATTGACAAAAGTCATTGGATTCCTTGTCAACCCATGAAGACTAGGACAAGAGCGAAGTTGTTAGAGTTACCAACAGGTTTAGGGAGAACCCATGAAATAGTAAAGTTATTCGCACGGGCCAATAGTTTTTTAGTGAACCTATGAAATCTATAAAACTAGACAGGGATTCCATAAGTATATGAAACAGGTTATTAGTCGGCCTATGAAAACTAATAGGTTAATGGTGATCCTGGAAATTATAGATGAAACAGTTGGTCAAAATAAATGAGAATGGGAATTCCAGAATTGATTTACTTGTTTTTATATCATCATAACATTTTGAATTGCTATGTTTTAGCCTGTTGTGGATGTAGAAGCAAAGTATATGGTTTTATAAAGTTTTAGAACTGATGGTGAGGGGAAAACCCGTTCCACTAAGTGGCATGGTCTTACAAGATATCTAAATGGTTTGAGATAGTAGATTAGTATTTATATCATGCTTTATATTTGACTTGAATTTTTTTTTTCCCCTTAAATCTCGGGTGCTTAATTGATTTTGAGTAGTTTGAGGGTTAAGGTTTTCAGGTTCTCTTTTAGAGTAATAAGCTTCTGGAGATGTGCAGGAGGCAAGCTAGTTAATAAGAGTTCTTTTATTCCGCTATGCCTTTGGATGTAATGGTACTTGTCCATATTATATTATGATCATCCAAGGGGACATCTTCATATGTTGCTCTTGACGTATGCTGTAATAAGTGTATCTTATCTGAGCGTGGTTAACATTTGTGGAATTATGTAATAATGGTCTTGAAATGGAATGTGGAATTTGTTTGATGTTCTAAAAATTTTCCATGTTCATATGTTTCTGTTACATCAATGTATCTAACATTACCGTATTTGATCATCGAAGATTAATAACTATGGATGACTGCAACATCCATAGCATTAGTTTTTAGCCTCAAAGTAAGGGATGTTACAAGTTAGTATGAGAGCAAAGGTTTATGAAACTTAAAAGAAATTTAAAACCAAAAAAATTTCAAACATAATCCAATGAATTAGAAAATATGATCAGGGTTTGGGTTAATAGTATAGTAACATACTTGTATTTAATATATATAAGTATGTATTGCCTGCTATCTAAGATTGTTGTTTTGTATCTTACTAAGACACGTATGCAGATGTACAAAAAATGATATGGAAGTAGGAAACGGAAGAAGAAATCTCGTTGGAGGAAGCACCATAACCAATGGAAATGCTCGACCTACCTGGAGGAACCCAGGTCGATCGGCTAATGCTAACCAAATTGCTAATGCCAATGTGGGTACTGGAAATCCACCAGTAGATATTGGGACGATGTATCGGTTCTTTGTCAGAATGACGCAAGCAGGAGTTGCTGCTGTAGTTCCTGGGAATGTAGGGGGAGCTAATCCTGTGGCTCTCGTTGGGAATAATTATGCTAAGCTGAGTAGAGATTACATCTGTCTAGGTTGGAAGCCATTTATAGGAAAGGAGTATATCATAGATGTAGATAATTGGTCGATGCATTGTGAGAGAATATTTGCTGATTTGGGTCTAGATGATGAGCAGAAGAAGAGGTTGGCGTCTAGGCAAAGATCAACGCTTCATTGGTGGAACAGTGTTACTACCGAAGTTCCAAAAAAGGATTTGACTTAGGCTGATTTTTGAAGGAGATTTGAGAAAAGGTTTATGACTCAAGTTGTTAAGTTGGCATTGCTATATGAAGTTCTTAGATATGGAGTAGGGTGAGATGTCGGTTGTTGAGTATGCCATTAAGTTTGATGAGTTATCCTATTATGGATATAATACCATAGACATTGTTATTAAGAGGAATGAGAGGTTCATTTAGGGACCTAGGCTCATGATTTCTATGGCAACCCCGTCACATCTCCGTGATCCTAGTAATGTAGTGGTGGAGATGGCAATCCACCTCGAGGAGATGCTTGTTGTTTGTTCTGAGAGAAGCTAGTTGAAATCCTGGGTTCTCAAGGAAAGAAAAGAAAGTTGTTTAAGAAGAAGGGAGCCCAGAAGGGAGATGCTGCAAAAAAGGAAAAGGATGATTTAGTTTTCTTTAAGTGTGACATGAAGGGTCATTATGCGCATGAGTGTCGGTCAGGAAAGAGGAAGAAGGTTGTAGATAAAAGCAGTGTGAAATGCTTCAATTGGGATCAATTTGGGCATTACAAGAATTAGTGTCCAAAGCCATTTAGGGCGGATAGAGGGAATGTTTTTTCTTTTAGACCATCATCGGCTAGGACAATTGTAGCTGATAAAGGGAAGACTGTGATAAAAGGTAAGCTTTGGATTCAGAGTATACCAGTTAGGGATACCAGTGCATCCCATTCATTTGTATCTCAGTGTTTGGTTGATAGGTTACGCTTAGAACCTACCTACCTTCTTACTTCCTTAAGGGTTGCAAATCCATTGGGAGGGTATGCAACTCTAGTGTTGACATATGACCGATTAGAACTTGATTTGTTAAGTCATAAGTTTGCATGCAGTTTGTATGTTATCGATTTCGTAGATTTTGCGATCATTTTGGGTATAGATTGGTTAGGTAAGTATGATGCTAGGATATTTTGCTAGGATAGGGAGATATCACTGAGACATCTAGATAGTCATAACTAAGTCATATTCTTAGTAGAGAATTCTTACTAGAGTGTTTGTGCTTTGTTGAGCGCTATGGAAGTAGGAGAAGAGTTAAGTCAGGTTCTTATAACAAGAGAGTTTGTGGATGTCTTTGAGCCGGTTAAGACCTTACCACTGAAATGAGTTGTTGAATTTCAAATAGAATTTGTGCCATAAGCTGAACCTATGAGTAGAACACCTAGCAGGATGACACCAATTGAGATGAAGGAATTGAAGGTGTCGCTAGTGGATCTTGAAGGAAGGAATTTTATTAGACCAAGAAGTTCGCTTTGTGGAGCGGTCGTAGTGTTCATTAAGAAACCATATAGGTCGTTGAGGATGTGTATTGACTATCGTTAGTTGAACGAGAGGCCGATTAATAATAAGTATCCTTTGCGAAGAATAGTGTTCTATTTGATCAGTTGAGTGGAGAAAGAGTGTTTTCCTAGTTAGATTTGGCGGTAGGTTCCCATCGGTTAAGAGTGGCAGAGGACAGTATTCCTTTGATAGTATCTTGGACTAAGTAGGTTTTGTATGAGTGGTTAGAGATGCCATTCGGCTTAACGAATGCACTTGCCTTCTTCGTAAATTTGATGAATCGAGTTTTTAGAGGGTACTTGGATAAGCTTGTTTTCGTATTTATAGACGATATTTTTGTATACTCTAAGGATGAGAGAGAGCATGAGGATCATCTTAGAGTGGTTCTTGAGATTCTTAGTAGCACCAGCTAAAGGCAAAGTTTGCCAAGTGTCATTTTTGGAAGAAAGAGATTAAGTTTCTAGGTCATGTGGTTTCAGAGAAAGGCTTGTCAGGATCTAGATAAGATCGAAGTTGTGAATAATTGGAAGAAACCAAAGATAGTGATTGAGATCAAAAGTTTTCTTGGACTTGCTGGCTTCTACCAAAGATTCATCAAGGATTTTTCGCAGATAGCAGCACCGTTGACTAAGTTAACAAGGAAGGATGTGAAGCTTTTCGGGTTTGACAAATGTGAGAAAGCATTCCTTAAGTTAAAGCATTTATTAACCAATGCATCTGTGTTTGTTGTCTCTGACAGGAAGCAAGGGATGGTGTTGTATACTAATGCATATAGAACTGGATTAGGGGTGATATTGATGCAGATGGGTAAAGTTATTACTTAAGCTTCATGAGGGCTTAGACGGAATGAAGTAAGATACCCGACTCATGATTTGGAGTTGGCAATGGTGATCTTCACATTGATGATTTGGAGACAGTATCTCTTAATGCGGAGATTTGACCTATATAAGGATCATAAGTCTTTAAGGTATTTATTCCCTCATAAGGAGTTGAATATAAGACAACAGAGGTGGTTGGAGTTTTTTGTTGCTCATGATTTTGTAGTAGAGTATACACCCAAGAAAGGAAATAAGATAGTGGATGCTCTTAGCTGAAGATATCAGAATGTGGTGTTAGCTATGTTAGCAAAATGGAAGGATATAGAAGCTTTGAATACTTGTAGTGTGTAGTTGAGATCGACTGCTAGTTCTAGTCAGAATAACAACATGTTGTTCTATTTAGAAGTTCGACCAGTGGTGATCAAGAGGATTGCTTTAAGTAGAAAGAGGATCCAATACTAGCCTATTTCAACCAGGACGGTACCTGTTTTAGCTAGGTTTTTCGTAAAGAACATAGTTAGACTACATGAGTTCCTAGTAGTATAGTCAGTGACAGAGATGCTTTGTTCACCAGTAAATTCTGAAAGAGTCTATAGGATGTATTGGGCACTAAGCTTAATATGAGTACTACATATCACTGTCAGACGAATGGGCAGACAAAGAGAGTCAATAAGGTGCTCAAGGATTTACTGAGAGCTTGTGTATTAGTCTTTGGTGGATCTTGGGAGGATCATCTACATTTGGTTGGTTTTTCCTATAATAATAGTTATCAGACTAGTATAGGAATGGTGTCTTTTGAAGCTTTGTATGCAAGGCGATGCAAATCAGCAGCATGCTGGTTGGAGAGTGGGGATAGATTAGCCTTAGGTCAAGATTTGGTTAGAGAGGAATTAGAGAAGATTGAGTTGATCTGGGAAAGGATGAAGGAAGCTCAGTCCAGACAGAAGAGTTACGAAATCAAGAGGCGTAAAGATCTAGAATTCTTAGTTGGAGATAAGGTTCTCATTAAGGTATCACCGATGAAGGGTGTGATACGATTTGAAAAGTCAGGGAAATTGGCACCGAGATATGTTTTTCCATTCAAAATTATAGAGATTATGGCAGGTGTCTATAATGTATTCCATTTGCGTCATCTTCGAAAGTATGTGCATAATCAAAAGACTATTATTCCTTCGACAGGGTTGGAAGATTTGATAGTAAAGCCTAATTTGACTTTTTTTATATAACCGGTTCGATTTGTAGTGAGAGATGAGAAAAGATTGAGGAACAAGACATTTAGATTGGCGAAAGTCCAATGGAGCGACAATGAGAAGGACTGTATTTGGGAGACAGAAGACATGATTAGAGATACTTATCGTGATCTGCTTTGAAGGTATGTCTATATTAGATTTATATAGAGAGTAGCTAGTCAGGCAGGCTAGTATGTTGGTTAGTTTTCGTTATCGATGATTGCTATGTTTAGTATTTAGTCCTTAATGAATTTTAAGGACGAAATTCTTTAAGTAGGGGAGAATTTAACACCCCTAATTTTTGATTACATTATTCTAGAGATTTAATTAGATAAGCCAAATAGAATAATGTAAATAATTTGAGTGATAAAGGTATTGAGATTTCAAACTAAAATTAAGGGTTGTGCTTAATTTTTTAAATGGATTAAGAATGGTTTATGAGATAATTAGATTACACAAGGGCTTATTAAGAAAATAGTCGCACCTTATATCCATATATCCTTTCATTTTCTCTTTTACTTTCGATTCGCAAAAACAAATATAAAACATAAAAGGAATATTCGGCCATTGCCAAGGGGAAAAAAGAAGAGAAATTCAATCAAAAGCTAAGGATTAAAGCTAAGGGAAATTAATCTCCAACAAATCTTAAAATCCTTATCATAGCAAGGGTGAATAATAATCTTAATCGTATCCATTTTGTTTTATAATCATTTATGTTCGGGTTTAAGACTAAATCCATTTTAATGATGTTTTGGATGATGATATGCTTGGGTTTTATGTGATATTAAATTCAAATAAGTTTATTTGATAAAGGATTTACATAGTTTTGAGGCTAAAGCCTATCGTAATGATTTTCAAATGCCATGGAAAAATTATATGTCATGTAAAATATGATTTCGAAGATGGGTTTCAATTTTTATAATTTTCCAAGTTATGGAAAATCTAATATGAATTTTTAAAGGAAAAAAAGTACGATTAGGTTTAAAATTTGATTCCAATTATTTCAAGAAGAATTTGAGTGTGGAATTTTTGCGTGTTAGATAACATATTGAAAGTGAATTTTGTAATTTTTAGGGATTTTTCCTAAGTGATTTACTATGGAAATTAAATTATTTTAGAAGAAGGACATATTAACATTTTTGGTTTTTCTAAATGGAAGGGCTTAACTGTTAAATTAAACATTGAATTAGATCTGAAATTATGCGGCAATTATTTGGAAAAGAATTTGAAAAGTTAAGGCAATCAATTAAATGTTTACAAATAGGCAGGGTGGTTATAAATTAATTGCTTTAAACGGTATTAAATCACATTTTACCTAGAAAAGTGGGTTCAGCCTCATTTAGAAGCGCCTTTCAACTCCTATTCCTCCGCTTCGACTCAGTCGAAACCTACTAAAGCCGAAACCAATACACGTGGTATCAATGGGATTGGAACGAAGTGGGTTGGAGAAACGTGGAAGGCGTGGTGTCAAAAGCATTACTTTCGATAGGGTCGAAACCTTTGCTTTGCTTTCAAATGTTAAGACATTGCTTTGTTTTACTAAAAGCTTTCAAAGGAGTTGAAACATATTCTTTCAAAATGGATTTTCTAATTAGCTTTCGAAGAGGATTGCCATCTTTCATTTTTAATTACGAGCTTTCAAATGAGTCCCTTGTTCATAAAACATTGCTTTTGAAAATGGTGGTTCCGACCTAGTCGAAACCCAGCTATCTTTCTTTTACCTTTCGAAGGGTAGTTTTTGTTTTAAACTTATTTTAAGCCACTTTCCAAAAGCTTTCGAAATGGTTAAAGGGTTTCGAAGGCAATGGCTTTGAAAGGGGGTTTCGATGCTTATCTTCAAAGTTTACTAAAGCATTTTGAAGCTTTCTACAGAATAATTCCAATGCAATCAAATTTTCCCCCAAACAATTTTATATGAAGATTAAAAGGTTTTGAAAAGGATACTTTCGTATATATTCACTTTGACCCAAAAGATATTGTTAAGTAAACCAATGGTTTTGAAAAGGGAACTTTCATTGGTTTCAAAGCTATGTTTCTAAGAATTACTAAGTAATGCTTTAATAATTTTGAAAGGTACATTTTGGTTTCGAAAGAGACAAATAAAGAGCTTTGAAAGGTATATATTTAATGTTTTGATAAGAAGTTTTCAACGCTTTCGAAGGAGTTTATCCAGGGGTTTCAAAAGTATTGTTTTAAGGTTCGAAAGCCTTAGTTTTCAAAACAAATAACTCAATCTCATTTTAAAGGAAAACCATGGCATGATAAAAGAGCTTAGAAATGATTTTAACTATGGAGTTTTCGAAGAAGTGTTCCTTGATTACTAGCATAAAGTGATCAAGTAAGTTTTATATATAATGATTTCAAGGATATTAAATCAAAGGTGTTGGTATTATAATGTAATTATGTTTGCTTCTACATACATATATATATATATATATATATATATATATATATATAGACACACACACACACACACACATTGTAATGGACCCATAGATGTATTTTGGAGAAGGGAAGCATAACCAACTAGGTTGTCCCTGTAGTGAATATAAATTAAATTAACTCCTGAATGAGTAGAATTGCATCTAAGAGATCAGGAAGACCATAATATAGGATGCTAAAATATTGATTAAAGAAGTTGTCATGGAGATAGGTTCATAGTAAACCCACAAAAACTATGTATAGGAGAAGTTGTTGGCAAGAGCCAATAGGTTCATAGTAAATCTATAAAAACTATGTATAGAAGAAGTTGTTAGCATGGGCCAATAGGTTTATAGTAAACCCATGAAAACTATGATTAGATTGAGTCATTCGCAGGGGCCAATAAGTTTGTAGTGAACCCACGAAAACTGTATACGGATTAAGTTATTGTCAGAAGTCAGCAGGTTCCTAGTCAAACAATGAAAACTAGGATAAGAGGAAAGTTATTGGAGTTACAAATAAGTTCAGGGAGAATTAATGAAGTAGTAAAGTTATTGGCAGGGGCTAATAGGTTCTAGTGAACCAATGTAAACTATGAAACTGGACAGGGAGTCCACAAGTATTAAACAGGTTATTTGTCAGGCCTTGAAAACTATTAATAATGACCCTAGAAACTATAAATGAGACAATTAGTAAAAATGAATGGGGATGGGAAATCTAGAACTGATTTACTTGTTTGTATATCATCACGACATTTGAATTTCTATGTTTTTAACCGTTGTGGATACAGGAGCACAGTATATGTTTTTATAAAGTTTTAGTATAATAATGAGAGGAAAACATGTTTCGCTGGCGTGGTCTCGCTAGATATCTAAATAGTTTGAGATGAGAGATTATTATTCATACTAGGTATTATGTCTGACTTGAAGTTTTTTCCCCACAAACTACCGTGTGCTCAAATTATTTTGAGTAGTTTGAGGGATTAGGTTTTCAGGTTCTCTTTTAGACGAATAAGCTTCTGGAGACGTGCAGGAGGCAAATTAGTTAATAAGAGTTCACTTATTCTGCTGTGTTTTTGGATGTAATGACAAAGTTGTTTACTTGCCTATATTATACTCTGATCATCCATAGTGGCATCATATGTCGCTATAGCGTATATTGTAATAATCATATTTTATCTGAACATGGTTAACGTTTGTGGAATTATATAGTGAACTTGAAATGGTATGTGGAATTTGTTTGACGTTTTAAAAATTTCCCATCTTCATGTGTATCTGCTATATCAATACATCTAACATACTTGGTCATCGAACATTAATAACTGTGGGTGACTACAGCTTCCATAGCCGTTAGGTTTGGGCCTCCAAGTGGGGGATGTTACAAAGCATAACATAATTTGGTATAAAATCAAACTATTTTATGAAAAAATCGAAGTCAAATGGAAGTTAAACTATAGGTCAGTACAAATGATAGTAGTAGACTAGCATAAGAAAAATGTTAGCAAAACAGTGAGAACCTCAAATTTGTAAGCACTCGTTCCAGTAATTTAAATATTCAAACTCCGATGGAATAGAAAATTTAGTTTAGAGCAGTTTGGTTAAATTTGAAAAATCAATTCACTTATACCCATATGGACCGCATGAATGTACTTGAACCTACAAACCTTATGTACTTGGAATCATTAGATTGAATTCGAATTGGTGATTAAAATCTTATTCCATTTGGAGTGGGTGAAAGATTTCCCTAACATGCAAAGAAGATTATTAGTAGGTTTGCGGATATTGATGACAGAAGGCGGCAATGATGATGGGAGGCGATGGGGATGACAGAAGGTGATGGCGATGCTAGGAAAGTGTTTAGCAGTGTCACATAATAATACGATCACTTGAAAGGTTCCTTTAATTTATAAGATCTTTACTAAGCTTTCTTTGTCAACATCATTCATCATAACGTGTTGGAATCTTTGCAGTTAAAGTGTTCGGCAGATTCAATGCAGTGGAGGTGCGAAAAGTCCTAGCGGGGATATAGCGAGGATATAGCAAGGTATAGCGGATGACTCTAAAATAACATATAAACCTCGTGCTTAAGGTTTATACAAATATATAAATGGCAATTAAATGAAAAATTAACATTTAATTGAATTATAATTACTACATAAATAATTTTAAATGAAAACATGTGCGAATATACTACAAATAAACGTAAAACTGCTACATAATACAATTGAATTTAGAAGAATATTAGAGTATTTTCATTTATGAAAATATATTTAAAATTCAGTTAAATAAATTAATTTCATAATTTTTATAATATATAAATGTCATTTTTCAATTCATTTCTTTTAAATAAGATATAGTGAAAATCCCGGAATATAGCAGGAATAACGAAATGTAGCGGAAATAGTGGGGCTTAAAGCGGAAAGACTATATTTGGGGCTATATGGAAAAATTAGAGTGGTAGAAATCTGCTATGAGATATAGCAGGATTATAAGGGGGTAATAGCGGGCAATAACTGCACAGGTTGGAATTAAAGACATTAAGAAATGTAAACACACAAATGGTCATAAATTGTTAGATATGAAAATATTATGAAAAGATTAAGCAATGTCTTAAGCAAGCCTGCTGATGTTGTAGGTGTATGGATAATTAGAACACAACATACCATTTCCTTTTATAGTTTCATGTGGTCGTTTCAATTGTAGGCGCACTACTATAAGAACTAAGATCAGTTTGACTTTTTTCATTCATGACTACACCAAATTCCACCAAATCTTTTTTAGTTATAAGTACCAATATAATACATGAATAATTCTCTAGCATGTCAAAGATTTGATGATGTTGTTTTAGTTGGATTTAACTACATAACCTTGAACACGGTTTCGGCTGTACCCGAGAAAATTTTGAAGTTAACTGCAACAGCCCTAATTTTAGTTTAACATTATTCAAGTCATTTAATTAGATAGACTAAATAGAATAATGTAAATGGTTAAGGAGAATAAGATTTGGTCATCAATAAGATCGTGCCTTAATAAATTAACTAATGAGATTGTTTTGGTAAACTTAATTTTAGAAGGATATGTGAGAAGGATAATCTAAGTATAGACCTATCTTTTATCCCTTAAACTCTCTCCTCCTTATATCATTCTCATTTTTCATAAAAAAACAATCAAAAGAAAAACCTAAGAAGGTCGGCCATAACCTAGGAGAAAGAAGCACGAAAATCAAAAGGAATTCAAGCAAGTTTAGGGGAAACTAAAACACTCATCTCAACTCTAAGGTTAATAATACATGAATCATAATTTTTTTTACTTTTTGAATCAGGTCCGAATAATATCCAAATTATTTTTATGATTTTATCCAAGTTATGGTCGTTCAATCAGTATTTGGATAGAATAATGATTCATGCAATCATTTATTTCATTATTCAAGTGGTTTTAAGGGTAAAACCAAAGTTTTAAATCATCAATAGCTTTGATTTTCGAGTATATTGAGTGAAACAATATTTTGAAGAAGGGTTTTCAATTTCATAATTTTCTAAGTGAAATTGAATATTTTATGAATTTCCTAAAGGGAAAATTGAGTTAAATTCGAGTTTTAATTATTAAAAATAATTAAATATGTTTTTGGTCTCCAAAGTTTTATATAATGAAGAAAATAGTATTTTTGAATCTTTGTGAATTTTTTGGGTTTTTCCCAAGAGATTTTGAGTTATTGTGAATTTTTTGGGTTTTTCCCAAGAGATTTCAATTTATTGTGAATTTTATATGCTAGGAAAGCCTTTAAAAGGATAATTAATTAGTGATATTAATTAATTTGTTTGGTATATGTCTTGTAATTTGCAAAATGTATGTGGTAGTAATTTCTGAAAAGTTTTGATTACGAGATTATTTTAACCAATAGAAATCGAACAAGAATTAAGGTTCGGTAAAAAGCAATTACTTTTATTAGTAATAAACCAGTTTTATTCATAATTACGATAATATTATGCCGCATACACGCTCTCCATGCCTATAGAAGCGCCGTGTCCATCAATGTCGACGTCGAACTAAAAAGAAGTGTTGGATAATAACTTCAGTAGTTATGGAATGTTTTCTAGTAGGACGAAGTCGACCTCATTGACAATTTAGCATCGGTGACATTGGCACTTCATGATTAATCTATAAGTGAGGCCGCATCACTTCTACTATGTCTCGACATCGCACTTATGTATTTGCAGCATAATAGCCGAAGTAAGTTAAAATACAACTTTTAATGACTTCACTAGTCTTTTTACCGCTACTTATCAGGGTCGGCGACCCTATATGTTCGGTTTTCGGCAGTTGGCCAATTGTTTATACTATCCTTTTGATAAATCTTGACATTGTCTTTAGAGTCGACCTTATTTCTATATATACATCATAGCAGAATAGCCGAAGTAAGTTAAGTATGTTTTTATAATGACATCGCTTATATTGACGTCGTCGTTCATCAGTGTCAGCAACGTTATACTTATTTTTACAAACACTAAGGTTTGCAAAAAGGTTGGGTGACCAATATTTTATCTATGTCATCGACGTCGTCCTCGACATAGAGTTCTAATACTTAGAAGAATTTAATTGATGTCCTGGACCATGGACAGAGGTCAATGATGTTGTAACGCATTGGGTTTCACATGTTATTTGATTAAAGACGGAGAGCCTTAATCCTCCATGCCGACACTATTAGAACGTCGACATTGATCTATATTAACGTAATTGAGGGTCATGAACCTATTTTTTATGACTTTGATTTTAAACATTGGGGACATCAATGCTATTTTGATTGTAGATGTCAACACTATCATTGGTGACACCAAAGTAAATTAGTTTTGGAAAACTAAATGTTTTATAAGTGATACTTTATCATTGGGGATACCAATGTATTTTCTTAAATGAGTTTCACATGCTGGAGATACATTATATGTCACTTGGATTGTTATAACCTTAAAAGGAGAACCTAATTGGGGAAACCAATAGACATAGTTTAAACATGTTGGTAATATGAATCAAAATGTAAAATGATGGTTTCATAGCCATCCTAGGAAAATTATGAGATGTAAAATGGATAGTCCACATCATACCGATGATGGATAATCTATATGAGGTTAATGAATGGTTCATAGTCATCCTAAGTAAACTATAAGATGTGTGATAGAAAGTCCACTGTTTGTAAATTAAATGAAATACATGTGACGAATAATCCACATAATTTAAACAATAGAGCAATATTTGATGTGTAGTCAATATGATAGGCGCTGGGTAATCCAAGTAATAATTTCATGTGGGATGGATAGTCCATATGACCATGAATATGTTTAAATGTGAAATGTTTAGTCACATAATTATAAGACGGGTAGTCAAATTAAAATAAGATGGAAAGTCAATTGTATAGCTATAAATGCTATGTTTGTTCCAACCATTGTGAATGCAGGAGCATGGTATATGGTTAATTAGTGTCAGTTAAAATACTGGTGACGGGGAAAACCGTTCAGCTCAGCGGCATAGTCTCACTAAATATCTATTTGATTCAAGATGGTAAGTTATTATTCACACCAAACTGTTTTCTGATCCAAAGTTTTTGTCTTTCCCTTTCAACTCACGGGTACTCATTTGAGTAAGTCGGGAGTAAGAGTTTTCAAGTTTCCAATTAGATGAATAAGCTTCTAGAGACGTGCAGAAGGAAATCTAGCTATTAGGAGCTTTATCTATTTCCACTGTGTAGCTTGATTTTGTCTATTTGGATGTAATAAAAAAGTTGTATAATTTCCAAATATTTTATCCTATTAACTAAGGGGGCATCTTCGTATGTCGCTCTTAGAGTATTCTGTGTAGTTATATTTTATCTGGATGTGGAATCGCAAATGGGATTACATAATGGATACGAAATCTTACTTTGAAAAGGAATGTAAATGTTATTTTTGAAAACTATATTTGAAAAACAAATTCATATTCATGTCATATTGAATATAGATATGGTTAACATAGCCACATTTTGTCGTTAAGAATTAATAACTATGGATGACTAAAGCATCAGTAGCGGTTAGTTTTGGGTCTTAGAATGAGGCATGTTACTTTAATTAACATAATGCAAATTCTAAATTAATAACAAAGGATTTCCTGAATTTATAATTAAGTACATAGATGACAATAATAAAATATGCAGTTGCATAAATAAATATAAACTGAACATGGTCACAGCAGAATCACAATAGCGGAGTTGATCTAATCCTTTTATGTAATAACATAGAAAGCATATTGAAACAGACATATGGACATCAATAAATTTAAAACTTGTAAAAGTAAAAATAATCTCTTCTTCTTAGAGGAATTGGAATGCGTTAGCACTGTATTTTTACCATTACAATGAAGATGTAGATTCCAAGTAGTCTAATGTTATATTAAGGTCTAAAGTTATAATTGTAATACATTATTTAGTCTATGGAGTAAAAAATAATTGCAATGGCCAGTTCTATGAATAAGCAAATTGCATTTATGACTTGATTAAAAGTGAAACTAATACTAACATCCCTAGAGTGTTTAAATATGAATCTTTTAACAGGAAGTAAACCTTTTTTGTTTAGTAATTAAATAATATAACTATTGATCTAAGAGAAAATCAAGTTAGAAAAACAACTATTTTTGAATATAATGGTGAATATGAATGGAGATGTGATCATAATAGATACATGATTTTCATCAATGCAAATGCAATTACGACAGCCTTGGAAATATATTTTGTTATGGACATAAGATGATTTCAAACGTAAGACAGAAAGTTCTAAATATGATTTATGTAGGTAATTCATAAGTAATGTATCAGACAATAGCCAATAATGCCTCAGATAGTATATAATGAAATCTAATGCTGCATAACCAATATTCCAAATGCTACTAAATCAAATTCCAAATTGCAAATGCTACTCAATGAAATTAAAATGATAAACACATAATAAATAAATAAAATTTGTTTAGCCGATAATTGAATAAATAACAAATCATAGTTCAACGAACTAACCTCAAGGAGTTGTCGATCGATCCATAATCATTAATAGTACGTAAAAGTTGGAGAAGACGGTGGATTGTTGGAATCGCGTTGATGCAACCCTAACCTTAGTGGACACTCGAACTAACCTTTGCTAATAATTTGGAAGCGCTCTAAAGCTGTAATATTTTATGCGGTTCAATGGACAAACCATCGATCGATTGTTGAAGAATATGATGGATTTGGAATGGAGTAGGATGTGGAATCGTGTCTTTTTTGCAGTGATAAAGAAATGAAAGAATTTTTTGTTTTGGGAAGGAAAACAAAAGAAGCAAGAAACAAGGAATAAAATGGAGAAAGGGTATTTCATGAATTTCAAAATGACGCGGTTGATTTTATATTCATTGAATTACCATTATTAGGAGTATATACACAACACGAAGGCGCACACAGGCATGATATTCCTGATATATGCATTTTGGCGATATATAAATATAACCTATCCTGTTTGCAGGCCATTCGATGGACCTTTTATACCCTTCAAGCAAAGAAATAAGGCATGTAATATGTTCCTCAGGGCAATGCCTCTCCCTATGTTCATAAAGCCTAGTATTTGTTAGCTTTTTAGTCACTTTTTTATTTTCAAGGTTGGGAATAGAATCTAGGCTAGTAGATACATTACATATTTCAAACTAGAGCTATCAATTCGATTGGTCGTATTTTATATTATCGTTCTATTCCTATTCAGGGATTTTATTTCCAATTGCATCATTTTTCATTATCATTCCTTTGTTATCTTCTTTTCCTCATGTATTCTTATTTTCATTTTCTAACTTCGATACTCCAGCTTCTTTAATAAAACAATTATTACGCTTTACCATCACACCATCTTCAGGTATCCTATTTGGATCACTATATGTTCCAATGTCTGATGTGTTAACTGATTTTTGTCTGATTGCCTTGCTCTCTTAGTAAAAGTATCCATTAGAGATGTTGCTTCCACAGTGTCATTTGAAATAGTAAATGAACTGAGGATAGCTTGTCCGTATGCCTCAGTCAGTTCTCTTACTATTCACTGATAGTGAGAATGAGTGCAAGAAGAGGACGAAATAGGGGACAGAGGAGTACCACTACAAATGGTTGATACCCTGTAACAACATGGAACAACTTTTCCTATCAATCTCCTTTGTTCATCATCATCCAATGTCAAATCTATTGATGGTTTCCTGGCAGCTACAAGAAGAAGCTTTGGTGTGGTGGTGGCCTTGCGAATCTTTGTTTACGTTGTAGAAAAGTTCCTAATTCGTATTCTTAACATCGGTTTCTTATCAGTTTTTCGTTCTTGATTTTAATGAATTTGAAATTTTACTTGATTGAATTGTTTAACAAGATATGAAGCCAAATCAAACTGTATCAATAAAACGATTTTGTTAAAACTCAACTTAGAAGTTGTGTGTAGATTTCTGTGATCTTAATAAGTTAACCTTTGAAAATAAATTCCTTTGTCTTGAATCAACAACCTATTCGATCAATTGCATGGGCTAGGTCCATTTTGGAAAAGAACTGATAGCCATCTAATCTAGCCTAAAGATTCCATCAGCTGAGAATTGTGAAAGATTGTATCCACTTGTCCATTCTTTGCGGTCCTGGTATATTCTACGAATGGTTAGTTATCCTTCAGACTAACCAATGCCCTTTCGTAGATCCGATGACCCGAGTATTTCGTGAAGTGTTTTATAAATTTATTCTCGTATTTATTGATGATATTCTAATTTGGTAAGCCAAATATAGAATAGATGTTTCAGCTTGATCTGGTAAACCAATTCTCTATCTTTCTGTGTGATCATATGTTCTTTATTTGTCCCCCAATCTAGCAAATTTCGAGGATGGGATTTTCTTAAGAGGGAATCTGTAACGTCCCCTTTTTAAGTCAAATTTAATTTAGTAACTTATATAAATTTTGGATTAAATTGTGAATTAATTTGAATTTTTTCCAAATTGAATGAGAAATGTGTTTGTTATATATATATATATATATATATATATATATATATATATTGTACATAGAATTTTGATTTGAAATTCAAAGATAATATTTTAAAAATAAATTGGATTTAAAAACTCTATATTTCAAAACTAATAGAAACTTGATTTCTAATTATAATATAATGTAATATATATTTATATATATTTTGGAAGTTGTGTATCAATAAAATTCTTCTTTGTTTCCACTGTTTTGTTTTCATCTAATGTGTTATAAGCTCCGGCGAACCAAACTCAACGCTTGAATCTGCGGCATTCGAATATGGGTGAAGTATGGATGTCGATTTTCGGATGCTGAATCCGGGTCATTACAGTCCAGTCATTGGTTTATTTCCAAATAGTCTACTGTGGGTACGCAATAACCCTTATTCAAGGTAATATCTGAATTACTAATCTATAATTGAAAATTTCATATACTCCATTAATTTTTAATTCCTTCTTAATGGATCAAAGTACTTCATTAGTATGATAAAATAGAGAATATCCCGTAGCATGAACAAAAATAATGATAGTGATAGTAAATAGAAAACTTATTATCTTATTATACCATATAAGAATGGTAGGAAACCGAGGAGGAAGTAAGAAACAATACAGGTGTCAATATTTAGAATGAAAATAATTTTGACACTTAAAAGTCAATTAGTTTGTGGATAAATCTTACAAATACATTTTGTCCTGGTAAAGGGAAAAGTTGCTATATTATCAGATAAAGTACACCATTATTTGGAGTTACACATATTAAGTAATTAAAAAGTCGGAATACATACAAATTGTCAAAACAATTATCTAAATTTTCTTTTTTTTTCACACTTAACATAAATCGCCTACTAAGGAGAAAATGACCATCTACACGCTTAAAAATAAATCCAAGAAATCAAAATAATAAATACAACATAATGAAGCAAATAATTAATCTACTTAGTTAGTTAGCTTGCTTATACTTTTCCTTTAAACTAGTCCAAATAAATATTGTATTACTCTTAAATGTAAGAAAAAACCAATAGTCATATTACAAAAATAAAAAAAGAAAGGTTGAATAAACTAATTGATAGAGTAAAAGAATTACCTACTACCGAACTGTTGATTTGGTTTCGTGTTGAGTGAATTGGAAATGGGCTTTAGATAGGGCCGATATTATTGCTGGAGTGAATTGAAAATCTATGGATTGATTTTTAGAATGAATTGAAATAACATGGGATTTAGGGTCAGAGAAATTTGGACGAATCTAAAAGGAGATGGAATACTTATTTTTGGCGACCTTTATTTTTAAATTTGTTAAATATAACGGACAATTTTTTTACACACATTCATAGAACATCACAATTTATTGTCATTTTTTCTTTAATAATTTTTATATATCACTTTAGTTATAATTCCATGACACTATACCATATATATCATACATTCAAGTGCGTTTAAACTCTACATCACAGGTTATAAATGATCAATTTTCTCTTCTTTTTTTAAAAATAATAGATAGTAGAAAGAAATTAGAAACTCTTATTTTTCTCATGCATTCATCGTATTACCGAACATATATTTAACCAAATACTAAGATTCGATTTTGATTTTAATATTCTTCAATGAAAAAGTAAACTCTCCTTTGCATGTTGCAAATTAGAGGCTTTTTTCTTCTTTAAACATCCCTTGGTATGTTCCCATTTCTTTCTAACCAGATCCTCGGCAGAAATAAAATATATGTGTAAGTTTGGAAAGGATTTAAATAAGATCCTTATTTAAAATACACATACATTCTATATCGAATATATCTCTTATTATGATTAGGAACACAACACACAGTGAAATGCTGAGTAAAATAACGAACAGTATGACCCAAATATTTAGGCTAACTAATGCCTCCATTATAAGGGATAATATGTTCAATTTGTTACCAAGTATTCTAATTTATAGCCGTCACACTAGTTCAATTAATGTAAGATTAGATAGAAAATCATATCTATATAAGTACTTCAAGCATATTAGTTGCGTTAATTTAAGACCAAATTGCATATCATATCTTTGAAGACCTAAACTTACATCCATGATAAGCCATAAATTTTTTTTAACTATTCATTTATAAATTTTCTTATTTTTTAAATTATTCCTATATTTAGAAAAAACTTACTTTTATAAGAATTTGTTTGCAAATATTTGGAAAAAAAACTACAGAATAATTTACTAAAATGATTTTAAAATGTAATTAAGAATGTTGGAGTACAAATTTGAAAGAAATGTTTTGAAAGTTGAACTTGACTTTTTGGCTGATTTTGGAGAATTGAATTTTAAGGGTTAACATGCAAAATAAAAGGTATAATGTTGGAAAAAGCGTTCTCATTAAGGCTTGGAAAAAAAGGATTTGGTAGTATTAAAATTTCGAAAGAAAGAAATTAAGTTGGAATTTTAGTTGTGCATTTAAAATCCTTTCCATTGACATAATCATTGAAATGGGCTTTCTTGTAAATAAATATCTTTTCATATTTTGCATGGTAAATTTAAATGAATTTGACAAAATAATTTATTACTGTTTTCAAATTTATTTTTTAAAAATTAAATTTAAATCAATGTTGTTTTAAGATTTTAACTGAAGCAAAAAACATGAGTTTAAGGTTTTTAAATAATATAATTTTCAAAGAAAAAAATTAAATCAAACCAATCAAAAGCCCTTTCATGGACCAGCTCCAACATCCTCATCTCGCTTTGTATCCAACTCACCGTATTTGTTTCCAAAGCCTTAATGCCTCTTTCTCCATTTGTAAAAACAACATTTTTGAATTCCAATTAACTAAAAAAGTCCCCAAAAATCATATCCAACTTCTTTGTCATCTTTGTGCCAAATAAAACTATTGCACGCCAAATTAACTCGTAATTAGGCCTTTTGTGATTCATGATAGGCTGAACTTGTGCTTTTAGCATTACATTTATGCTCTCTTGTTATCTTCCTCATCAACAGTGAGTTAAACCCTTACTATGAACCATGAATTGCATAGTTAATTCTCAAAAAGGTATATATTCCTTTTATAGGATGTGTGGAAACATATTTATTTCTGGAAAATTTTAGTTTTACGCTAACAATCTCTAACGGTACAAAATTTAATGCTCCTCTGGATCTAAGGATTCTATCGTTGCCTATGATATGTATTTGACTGAGTATGTATGGTGCTTGAATTTTCCTTAGTCAATGCCGAAATTGGATCAAAAAGGAGAGAAAGAGTTGATATGGTGTTTGAAGCAAAATTGCTCCAAATGCTCTTGCACAGGTTGACTGCTGAGGCACATCAGTTTTCACCCAAGGTGACACGTCGACCACTCAGGTCATGACTGATAGATTGTTAGGAAGAGGCTGGAGAAATTTTTTCTAGGCCAATAAAAATATTTTAAAAATTCATTAAAATAAATCAAAAAGCCCAAATTTTAAATATAAATTTATTTCTGGTATAAAGTAGATAAAAATCTAATTTTGAATTTTGTTTTATTTAAATAACTTTCAGATTCAAATTTTGAAACATTTAGTAGAATTTTTTAAAAAAGTTTAAATATATTTCTGGAAAATTTTAGTTTTATGCTAACAATCTCTTACAGTACAAAATTTAATGCCCCTCTGATCTAATGATTCATTCATTCCCTACGATATGTGTTTGATTGAATATGTACGGTGCTTGAATTATCCCAAGTCAATGCCGAAATTGGATCAAAAAGGAGAGAAAGAGTTGATATGGTAGTTTGAAGAAAAAACTGCTCCGAATGCTCTTGCATAGGTTGAATGCCGAGGCCTCATCAGTTTTCACCCAAGGTGACTCGTCGACCACTCAGGTCATGACTAGTAGACTGTTGGGAAGAGGCTGGAGAAATTTTTTCTAGGCCGATGAAAATAGTTTAAAAATTCATTAAAGTAAATCGAAAAGTCAAAAGTTTAAATATAAATTTATTCAGGTATAAAGAAGATAAAAATCTCAATTCTGAATACTGTTTTAATTAAAAAACTTTCGGATTCAAATTTCGAAACATTTAATAATTTTTTTTTAAAAAGTTGAGAAATTGGAATTTTCAAATATAAATTGAAGTTTGAATTTAAGATTCGTAAAGAATTTTCTAAATGGAATTTCATAGTTTTACATTAATTTTGAACACGGTTTATATTGTTGCTTAGTTCCAAGGCTTTATAAAATCATTAAAATTTATTCCTATAGTCGAAATTAATTTCCAAGTGTCACAGGACATTTACAAAATATGTATGGCCGCTTTCAATGTTTATTTTATTTAAATTTATTCCTTTAAAAGTTAGGTTTTTTTTTGTTTTGGGAAGGCAAGTGGAAGAAGCAAGAAACATAGAACAAAATGTAGAAAGGGTATTTCATGAATTCCAAAACGATGCGGTTGATTTTAATTCATTGAATTACCATTATAGGAGTACATACACAACATGCACGCATGCACGTGCTTACTGTTCTTGATTTATGCATTTTAGTGATATTGAAATGCACCTTATCCTCTTGGCCATTACTTTCAGCTTCAATTGAATTTTGTGCATCAAGTTCATCAGATTTGTTCAATGTTATTCGGTTGGTCGGTTTTTATACTATCATTCTATTCCTACTTAGAGATTTTATTTTCATTTGCTTCATTTTTCGTTATCATTCCTATTTATCTTCTTTATCTCCTGTATTCTTATTTTTCATCTTCTAACTTTGAAACCCTAGCTTCTTTAATTATATGTTTATCACTTTTATCGTTACACCACCTTTAGATATCCTACTTGGATCAATATATGTTCTGTCATTCCTATTTATCTTCATTACCTTCGGTATTCTTATTTTCATCTTCTAACTAAGACATTCTCGCTTCTTTAATTATATGTTCATCACCTTTTACCGTTACACCATCTTTAGATATCTTACTTGGATCACTATATGTTCCAAGTTTGAAGTGTCAACAGATTCTTGTCTACTTGCCTCACTCTCTTAGTAAAAGTATCTACTAGACATATTGCTTCCACAATGTTGTTTGAAACAATATATGTGCCACATTTATTACCATCTATAGGTATACCTACATTGCTACCATGGAGCTTGGTAGCATCTTTCTCTCGTATTTCTTGTTTGTATTCAATATTAGAACTATCGGCATCAATAGGAACTACAGTTGATAATGTCGTCATCCATACTCCAAATCTCCAAACAACTGAAGCCCACCATGGCTCTAGTCGTTTGTTTTTTCAAAAGAGTCCAGTATAGGTATGCAATAACCCTTATTCGGTGTAATATCTGAATTACTAATTTGCAAATAAACAATTAATATATTCCTTTAATCATTAATTCCTTCTTTAAGGATCAAAGTACTTCATTAGTATGCTAAAATATAGAATATCCCATAGCATGAACAAAAAAATGATATTGATAATAACTAGAAAACTTATAATCTTATAATACCATAAAAGAATGGTTGGAAACAGGGGAAGCACTGGGAAACAATGTTGGTGTCAATAAATAGATTGAAGAACAAACTCATTTATAATTATGGTTCTTTTGCGTCCATTTGTATGATGAATTCGACTTTATCAAATACTATTGTCGACTATCGAAAACTATTGCATATTTAACTATGTTCAACCTGGGTTAGATAGGACGATATCTTTCAGCTAAATGTGCAAATCACATTAGTTTGAACATGAGAGACTCGCTAATTGCATTTTTATTTTATTATTTTAATACCGAGTCTACTGTAAGGAATATTAATGTCTTTGAAAGATCATTATGCATAAGATATAACAATGAAAAGTTTTCTTTCTCATGTTTGTATGTACCATTTGTAAGTACTAAATTAGCAAAATTTGTCTATTTACAAATTCTACTAATTTCATTAAGAATGGCACAACGTCATTGTAGTTAAACGAAGACTTTTTTAATAACAAATTTAATTGAAGAACGAACCGACCTCACTCTTTTAATGGCTATTTGCTTTCACAACAGCCTTTTCTTCCAACCTCTTAATAACATACCAAAATATTCAATGACTATTTTTTAGCTTTTAACTTATTTTAAGTATTTGGTATGCAAAAATTTAATTTTAACTTTAGTAAATAACTTTTAAAAACTGACCTTGATCAATTAATCACAAGCCAAACTGTGACGACCCAGCCTCCTATGCCCAGGAAACCGTTTCGTCTTGAAGAAAGAAAGGGATGAGAAAATAGAAAAGATAGAGAAGAAAGAACAACAACATCAGACTCTCACAGCGGAACGAATAAATTATAATAATCACATAAGTATTTACATCATATACAACATCAATAAGAGTTATACAAATGATACATCACATACTAGACAGTTATAAATACCTGTCTAGTTAATACAACATAACTCAAACAATAAGACTCAGAGATACCAACACAGCGGAACTATATATATATCTACAACGCTGAAGCCTCCTGCTCCATTGCTCCTCCAGAATTCGTCAAAGCTAACCTGAATCCCTTGGCTACCCGTAAAAATTTGGGTACCCAAGAGTTTATGAAAAACAAAAATAAACTCCGGGTCAGACATGGGTCTGGTATGAGTAACAGGTTAAAGTTGCTTAACTTTGAAAATCTTTTGAAAACAAAAGGTATCACGTAAGACTCCCCACACATAAACATGGGAAAGTTTTTACCTTACGCTATCCAAAACATTTGATAGGAAATTCTGTGATATTATAATAGGTCTAGGGTTTTCAAGTAAATAGAAAATAGCCGAAATTGTTACATGATTAAATTCCAGCTACTAGCCACAAAAGTGGGTAATACAATCAAAACCGTTGGCACTTATTGGATTGTGGATTCCATACAATGGCAGGGCTACTGGGGTACCGCCCGTCACTGTACGTGGCCTAGATTAACGTACCGAGGATCACTCCCGACCCCCTGCAACACAAGGCCGGAACCATTCCTTACTGAACAGTTCCGAACAAGATAAACCCCGGCAGTTGTTGCAATCAACCGCCCGCACAGCTGAAAATAAAGGGACATCTAGACAGGGGAATATCCTTGTCCTGCTTGGGCATGACCCACCTAACCTTGCTGCACCTCCCCTGTTTTAGCCGTTCCCGTTTGATGAGGCTTGAGGTTACGATTACCTTTAGAGAACATATTTCTTAGAATGCTCATCGCCCGCCTGACGATGTGTTGAAAGCATTCAATCCATACAAGTTCGTTCCGGGTTCGAACGAAACCGAAGGCATTATCTTGTTACACTCATTTTGGAATCACCCTCAGAGTTAACGACGATAACCCTTGCATTCTGAATCTTCATCTTCACTTCAGATTCACGACCTATCGTTAATTTGGAATCAATGTGGTTTTCGGATGTTCCAAATGCGGAAACCCGATCCCGGTCTCATCGAAATCCAAAACGTGTCTTTTAAGGCCAAGTTGTCTATATAGTCTTAACAGTTTAATTCAATATAATCAATACACACACATATGGATAATTCATAATATCACAGTAGATAATCACAGATAATCTCATAAACAGATAATCAAGTATTATCATATTTAAAACAAGCATCCATGACACATAGATATTATTCATGCCAGATCACAATCATCAAATGAAATATTAATATCATTCATTCATAAGCAATGATTTATAATCATACCATTTGTAATTAATTTAAAATGAATTAAATTAACTACTTCTATATCTAATTAATTTAAAATAAATTAAATTAATTACTTCATCTATAAATCCTTCTTATACAACCATTAATTAATTATAAATCAAATTAATTATTCATCCTTTAAATATTCACCTTGATTAATCACCTTTGATTAATCATTTTCTAATTACAATAAGTAATTAGTCTTTGATTAATTTTACAAATTAATTATTCTAAATTATTTAACATTTAATTACTTCATTTATAATTAAATACATTTATTCTTAATTAATTGCATAAATTAATCTCCACATTATTAAGTATTTCTTAATTAACCAATTCTTAATTTACATCATTAAATGATCTCTAATTTAGATTTAAATTAAATTACTTTGATTAAATTAGTTACATTAAGTAATTAATCTTTAATTAAACACAATTATTAATCACCTTTGATTAATATCAATCAGTAATTAACTACCCTTAATTACTCATATAATTAAATTAATTATCCCATAATTAATTATCTCCACTAATTAATCCCAAGATTAATTATAAAAGTAATTATCCAAATTACTTATTAACACATCATTTTTCATTAAATACATTCAGTAATTAACATTAATTACTTCCTTAAGTAATTGTGCTCCATTGCATACACTAAGTAATTACACTTATCAATTTATCAAATGATTTTCTTAAATTAATTAAACTAAATTAATTAACTTAAATTAATCATTTAATCAAAATTAATTACAATAAGTAATTAATCTCTTAATTACTTTTATCAAGTAATTACCTCACAATTTACAAAGGATTATCTAAATTAATCTAATTAATTATTAAATTTAATCACATTAATTAGTTACTTAAAAATTCTTAGTTAATCATTAACTAACGACATTTCCTTAATTACATCTTAAAGAAATTTTCTTTGATTTAAACATTATCAGTTATTTCTGACTCTAAATTAATAATTAAATAAATCATTCTTTAATTATCTTATTTATTAAATTATTTTATTACCTTAATTATCTGTAAGGTAATTCATTTCTATTAATAATTTAATTAATATTAAAATGTAAATTTTAAATTCAAATTACATTTGAATTAAAAATCCAAAAGATTCACCAATTTAAACATTATCAAATTTAAATTCAATTCTAAATAATGTGAAGTACATTCATCACTTATATATGAAACTTATGTAAGAAAAGTTTAAACAAGATTACTTAATCCTTTTTATTTAAAAATCGAGCTTTTAAAATTAATTATTTAATTTAAACTTGTTTTTAAAACATTTAGATTTCAAAACTGACTTATTTTCCGGATTTTAATTCATTAGTTTAACTTTGAATTTAAAACTCGGGTTTTATCTTTTCTTTTTTTTTTAAAAAAAATTTGATTTTTGATTTAAGACCAAATTCATTTGAAATCTTGGATTCAAAGTTCATTTGAAATTTATACTGTAATTTCTTGAATTTAACCCATTTTAAATTCTGTTTCAAACTTAAATAAAATGTAAAATCTGAAACCTAAAGCCCACCTAAAATCATTTAGACTTTGATTTCATTTCAACCTTGAATCAAAAAAATAAACTTGAATTTAATCTTCCAACTGAATCTAGACTTGATTAAACTTATACTTATTTTAGTTTTCATTTGAGTTTTTTTTTAAAACAGAACAACACTGCTTCCAGGTTACATATGCCTGAAACAACACTACTCGAACCCCCCTTCATTAACTTTGGGTCATCCCCTACCACGCTTCGAGTTAACACTCGAGTATCACGAGTCTTTCCCGAGCCCAAAAAAAACAATGCACCTCCCAAATCCCTATAGAACTGCCATGGGCACGGTGCACGTGAACCGTGGCCCCATCCACCTCCGGCCACCCACTGGAGCTCCAACATGTCGCCCACCGCCTCCAGACCACGTCACGACCACCCAAATTTGCCACGACAACGTGGAACGATGATGGGTTCGAAAACCCAAACCTGGAACACATCAACCCCTTCCCCTCTCGAACCTGTCAACGCCGCATTCTCCCAACCCCGACCACTTGATGGTCAACGGCCCCGGCCACGAACTCATCTCCAACCCAGCTACCAACTTCCAAGACCGCATTGAACTCGACGCTTCGTGGCGTTCGAACCGACCCAATAAACTCCACTCAACCCGAACTTGGTAAAATAAGGTTTACAGAAAATATTTCGTCGCTGTCGCCACCACGTCAAACTGCACCACCTACCACCATTTTTGCCCTCAACACCGATTACTCCTCCACCATTGCTGAGAATCCCAGACCCCCAGAGCAACAAGATCACCATAAATCCCTAAGTTTGCATTTTTAGTTCAAACCAAAACTGTACATAACCCCTAGTGTTAAAAATCTTGATTTAAGTTTTATAATTCATATTTTGTTACAAAGATTCAAAGTATGTTCTTGAATTTATAAATTAAAAAGTTTGGTTTTTCGCTTGTTCAAGATTTCACTGTTATATTTGAATTTCCAGAACAATATTAAATTTTTATTCAACTTTAATAAAACCTAAACTCTATATCATGTTGAGACAAACAATTTCTATTTGTATTATTAATCCTAAAAGCTATTAGATCATGTGTTAAAAATGATTGAATCAACTCAAGCCTGAAACAGAATTACTAAATTTGTTACAGAGACATCATAATGTATCCTGACAACCTTCATATGCACAGAGGATTTCATACATACAAACTACATTCATTCCAGATTTTGCAACAAGTTTAAATACTTAAGTTTTAGTAATTAAAGTTACTCACCAGATTCGAAGAATGAAGACAAATCTTTGAAAACTGTTTTTGAACTTCTGAAACTATTTGAACTTTATAAACTGGAAATGATTTTCTTGCTTTTCCTTCTATTCATCTTGCTTTCTTCAGTTGTAAATATTACTAAGTTTGTATAATTGAAAATGTTTGCCATTTTTCTTTGTTTCAGGTTTTTAATGAACGAACTAAAAACAGTATGCATATATAAAGAAGTTTACAGGGGTAGGTATTTACTGGGTTTAAGCAAATTTGCAGGTACAAATATTTCATTTTGTTTGTATTAGGCAAGATATTTATTTTGGAGTCTGGAATGATTTTGCATCCAATTCGTATGGACATGTTTACTACTAGAAATGAAAGCATTTATTGTTTTAAGTACTTTATGTTTACAGCTAACCTTGTTTTATGTATAGATATTTTTATTTTGCAATTTTTTTACAGGTTGACTACATTTTATTTCTTAACTTGCTTTAGCTTGTTCTACAAACTATCATGCACAAGATATTTGTTTTACTTAGCTGTGCATACTACTTTACTTTACTTTACTTTTGCTTTCCTTCATTTCTAAGTTTTACAATCCATATACAAGCCTGATACATTTGTTCTCTCTGTGTTTTTTTTTCCAGTTGAATATGAAAGCATTAAATGCTTTTAGTACTTCATGCTTTTATTTTTGTTTATATTCTTGCCTGCATATCTATTTTTTTTTCATACTTCATGTTCAGATATTTCATCTTGCATTCCAACAGGTTACATTTATATTTATACTACTCTTTGCATACTTACTGTACTTTGCATTTCATTTTTATTTTGTTTAGTTGCCAATATAATTGTTGTGTAGACATGATTACATTTTTCTGCATTTTACCTACACATTTCAAAATTTGTTTTAGTTATTTTCTTTCTTAACTATGCTTTGCATTCCTTTCTCTAACCTGCATATGTTTAGATATTTTATTTATTTATTTTCTTTTATTTTGTTTTTGTCTCATAACTTTGCTTTACTTTTACTACTTGCTTGCATGTTATATCTCATTTTTGTTCTTAGCTTATTCTTAGTTATTATTTATAAACTTTACTTATGTTAAATATCATACATTTGATTTATTCTTAAGTCTAATAATTATAAAGTTTACTTTATTGTAAATTTACAAATCATAGCTTTCCAAAATACTTATATATATAAATAAATTTAAAATAACAAATTCTTTTTATATTAAAATTTATTTGTAAAGATATTGCATTATTAACGTTGTTTAAATATAACTCATTATTAATTTAAAATGATTCATAAATGAAATCACTACATAAATGAATTGCTTATTTTATAAAGTTGAAGTAAAAAGACAAAACAATCTTTTATTTAAATTTAAACCTAGGCTAGAATTTATTTTTAAACAAATTAAATTTATCTTGAGTATTTTTAAGATCATATTATATTTTTTTCAATATTAGATTTCCAAAATTATCAAAAATAGTAAAATTAGAAAACACATCTTTATGTATTAAATTTAAAAACAAAACTAATCTATTTATAATATATACCAATATATACATATATACATTATAAATAGAAACAATTTAAATTAGCTTTTAACAGATAAATTATCAGTTAAATATTTGTTTAAAGGAAGATTATTAAATCAATTCAAATATTATTAACAAATAGTATCAAATCAATTTAATTTAATGTAGATTATTAAATTGATATTGCCCCAAATTTCCGGGATGTCACACAAACTTTTGCAACAATAATGATCAGCAATCCAGTGATCTACAAATAAAAGTAAAATTTTGGTAATTTAAATTAGATATGATCCTATTCTTATGCTTTGACTATCCTATTCTTATGATTTGACTTTGGTTTGTTATCTATAAGGAAGTCTCCATCTACTTAAGAATAGGTGACATCAATTAAGGATCCATCAGAAATAGATGGACCCG
This sequence comes from Allium cepa, assembly GCA_030765085.1. Lineage (NCBI taxonomy): Eukaryota > Viridiplantae > Streptophyta > Magnoliopsida > Asparagales > Amaryllidaceae > Allium > Allium cepa. The sequence continues at coordinate 10,959,046 of CM060937.1, forward strand.
CATTATTGTCAAATTTGCATGCAATTATTTATTTTAAAATTTGTCAATTACTGAATTAATTTTCTTATAATACTACAAACATGTTTCCCTAAGCCTTGTGTTACTACCAGATAATCCTTTTGGTGAAAATATATCATTGTTATACTACTTCATATAATACTTTATTGTCAATTTTTCTTTTGGTTCTGTAGAATTTTTAACTAAGCTAAGAATGTTTGTGTGAGACCATCATGGTTTGCGTAATTTATGAAACAATAAGCACTATTTTCGAGCCAAATAATAAATTAAGAGATTCGGCACTCATTTACTTCCTAAAAATAACAACTCTATTAACTGTTTGTGCCGTTGGCTTTTGTAATACTCATGCTGATAACTAATGAAATGAAAAAGAATTTTGATAGTTAAAAGTCATTTAGTTTGGGGGTAAATGTTACAAATACATTTAGCATTGGTAAAGGGAAAAGTTGCTATATTACCAGATATAGCACACCCCCATTTCGATTTACACATATTAAGTAATTAAAAAGTCAAAATATATACATGTTGTCAAAAGGAGTATTTGGTGGTATACGGAGTGAATCGGACATGAGGTTGAGATATGGTCGAGAGAGTGAATTGAAAATCGATGGACTGATTTTCAGAATGAGTTTAAATACCATGGGATTTAGGGTAAGCGAAATTTGATCGAATCTGAAGGGAGAGGGAATTTTTATTTTTGGTAAACTTTACTTTTAACTTTGTTAAATATAGCGAACTATTTTTTTGCGATGACCTATTTAATTTCCACCATTCAAATCGACAATAATCCACACATGCCAGACTTGAATATTAAAAAATAATAGATTGTAATAAAAATTCGGAGCAAATAAAATCATATCATAGAATCACAGACACAGAACATTAGAATATCTCGCAGCAGAAAATAAAATACCATTGTAGTTCATGGAGCTACTATCCCAAAGTCTCAAAACCAAATACAAACATCAGTCTGAAAACAGATACAACATAAAATCCCAAATACAAAGAAGTCCTCTAATACAACGCTGACAACAGAACAACAGAACTGAAATATAGATAACTAGATAAGCTGATAATCTCCAGCGATTCCAAACCTCAAGAGAGTGGAAATCCAAATCTACGAATAACTCAGGCTTACCCGAGCGTAAATAAAACACAAACACTCGAGTCAGGACATACATACTTATCTAATGTAAACCAACTCAAGTGAACTATAGTAAAGGTACAAGTAACATAGAAGATGCTTGGGACCATCCATCCTCTAAGGATCCTTTAAACTATTTACTATGTAGTAATATTGCGCTATTATAATAATGTCTATCAGTAAAATAGACTTACTTTAAAATAGCGTTAAGGAGTGACCCAGTATTCTCCGTAACACAAATAATGCCAATAGTCTATACAATACCTGCATATCTCCTGACTGTGAGACTATGAGAAGATACTGCATAGGTACGACACAAATAGAAACTCGTAGTAAAGGATCGATATGGTAGGAGACACGGCACACGAGGCAATGCTAGTGTAGATTTACCAATTACGATACCCGGGCTGGTTGTAACGCAGCAGCCACATATGCGCACCTCGGAACACATTCCAAATCGGAGGGTGGCCACCAAACAATCACAAGTAATAGAATGGTATCGAAGAAATGCGTCTGACCAGAGGAGCTACCCCTTTTGGCCCGAGACCGCTCCTGTTTCTACCGCCTTATGCCAACTCACGGGAGTCGGGTCCACGTAATTTACCTCAAGAACGTCGCCACCATCCTACTTCATTATGGAATCTCCACCCCGTACACAGTCATCAAAGTGGTTTTCGTTATCGACAGAGAGTATGTCCATATCCGATCTCGATCTCTTTGCCAACCAATCGTTATTATAACCCGTAGTTACAACTTTAAAAATAATAATTTATACTTTAAAATATAATATCCTTTCAAAACCCAATCTTTATCAAAACAAGAATTAAATCATTTTCAAACCATTTCAATATTTTAAAATATCATATCCTTTCAAATCATTATTTGAATTCAAATACAAATATCAAACTTAATACCCTTTTAAAATTCAAAGATAACATTCATTTATTTCAATTCAAATCATCTTTAAAATGATTCATTTTCCAATTAAATTCATTCATTTAAATCGTTTAAAAATGAAGTTATTATTCTTTCAAGTCAAGTATTCAATTTCCAAAGATTCAAACCATTCTGAGCTCATTTACTAAGTCAAACCCCATAATTATTAAAATTTATGTCTTTCGCAACATTTAGAAAAAGGTGTTATAAGTTACACTTGATAACATTTTTAATTCAGTAAAGACAGCACTTAAAAACTGCTGTTAAAACTCGGTTTTAGTTAAATTTTAGTTCAAACAGCAAAGATAGCATTTCCAAAAATGCTGTAATAGCTCAGGTTTCAAAACAAGGGTTTTAATTCATTTCAACAAAGACAGCAGCCCACTACCGCATTTACAGAAATGCTATAATAGACCTGAGTTAAGTTTTTAGCCTATTAGTTCAACTACAACAACTACAGCATTTCAGAAATTCTATAATCGCTCTTTTATTAGCCTTTTAGTTCATTTTTAGAAACCATAGCACTTCTGGATGCTATTAAAAGTGATTTCCAGATTTTAATGTATTTACAGCTATTAATAAACTTCATTTTAAACCCTTTAAACATTATAAAAATCATAATTTAACATTAAAATGTTCATTAACATATCATTTAACATATTATTTTGAAAAAATATTTTTTTCTTACAATTAAATCCAATTTCAACAAATTACTTAATAAATTCAAGTGCAAAAGTTTCCAATTCTTCACATTTTAAATAAACAACTTAACACATAAATTTTCTCCGTTTTTTTTACAAATAAAATTTAATTTCCATTTTGATTTATATAACTAAATTTTTATTTAACAAAATTCCAATTTTTCCACTTAAGTTATATTTTCAAAATTCAGTGTAACTATTCATTTTTCCAACATTTTTTACTTATAGAAAATTCCAAATTTCTATATTTAATATTTAGAATCCAATTTAAATCAAATTTTCATATATATACAATTTTAAAATTACTTAAAAATTCCAGAAAATTTTATAAAAATAACGACGGGCCTGTATATAGTTTTCTAACCTGAGTCAAGTGACACGGATATATATCATTTCAATCCGCAGTTTACAAATAAAAATCGGGTTCTATCATTTCAAATCCACAGTCCATGGTCAAAATAAATAATTAAAAACCATACAGGCCTATCATTTCTGCCCATAACATTTTTTTCCTATTCTAAAGTCCGTTCGGGTATGTATCATTTCAAGCCATAGTGATTTGTAATCTAACAGGGAACTTGCAGTGTGATAACCAGATATAAATGAACAGTTCAACAATATACAACAGTAACAAGTGATATGACATGTAATTTACAGGTTTAACATTGTACATAAATAATCACAGGCAGTTATCGCATCATTTATAATTCTACACATTCAATTGTTATCTCTTCACATTTGCATAAGTATATAATGTCGCGTGAGATTTACTCACTTCTAAATGCTAGAGATTGCAATACAACTGACATAATGAAATCAAGAGCAAAATGACAAGACTACGGATTTGAGTGGAGAGCGAGATCCAATGCTACAGATCTTGTGTTACAACCCAAAACAAATCAAAAAAATTTAAAATTTAATACCATTTTGAAATTGATATAACTTTGGAATAAAAAGAGATTTGAATGCAACAACTTTTAACTTGCTTTCTCTATTCTTTTGCATGGCCTAGGGGTGCATGTGGTTAGGTTTTGGTCAAGACATGGCTCGAGCTTGGGCTAGCATGGCTCGGGTTTAAGGCATAAACATTGTGGAGTTTATAACATGAGAAGGTGAAGGGGTTTTAGGCAATGTAGTATGATTTTTGCCAAAACAAAGGCTCGGCCATGGAGGATTGGGCTCGGCCTGGGGTGCACTATGACTGGTCAGTGGCTGGAGGGGTGTGTGGTGGTCATGTCAGTGAGGTGGTAGCGGCTAGGGTGGTGGTCATGGTGGTGGTTGAAGGAGATGAGGGAAGTGGTGGTCAAACTAGCGTGGTTTCAAGGGTCTAGTTGCATTTTTGTTGAGTTTTTGCACCATGGTGAGCTCAGCCATGGTTAAGGCCTGGGGTGTATGTGATGATGATGGTAGGGAAGAGGTGTAGGAGGTGGTGGCCATGGATGTGAGAGAGAGGCCGATCAAACATACATGAGAAAATAAGGCAAAATCTTATAAAAATGAGAATAAAAGAATAAAAAGATGATGCCATTACCAATATTTTTCTCTAGCTGTGAAGAATGATAAGGAAGACTTTTTGTGCATGAAAGATAAATGAAGATTAATGGCTAAGAAACATAATGCACGGCAGGAACAAAACGTAAATGAGGAGTTAAAAAAATGAAAAGTCTAGAAATGAAAAGCCATAGGAAAAGGAAGAGTCTTGTCTCTTCAATTTACCATTTCTTTTTAAAACAAATAAAACAAAATAATTTCAGTAAACACGTTTAAAAACCAAAAAAAGTGAAATAATATGAAAATAAATAATAAAATTTAAAGAGAATAGAAAAAGAATAAAAGAAATTGCTTAAAAATCCAAAACAGTGTTCAAAAATTACAAATAAATCATCACTAGCCTTGGAAAAATATCCACTTCATTTTAAAAATATTATAAAGCAAAACATGAAATAAAATAATTTATTTATCATTTCTAAAATGAAATAAATAATTATTTTGGAAAAAATTAGAAAAAGAACTAAAGAAATTGTTTAAAAATGACAAACAGGACATGAAAATTACAAAAAAATTACCATTAACTCTAGAAAAATTCCTGCTTCACTTTAAGAATATTTTAAAACAAAATTTTAAGTAAAATAATTTCTAAAACATTTTCAAAGTGAAATAAATTCAATTAAAATTAATTTCAAAAATATTGGGTTGTTACACTCTCCCCCACTCAAACCTTTTCGTCCTCGAAAAGAACAAAAACAACGAAATAAGAAAACAAGGTAGAAAAACAAAATAGTACCTAGAATAAACAATTCCGGATTTGAAGCATGAATGCTTTCCTCTGTCTCCCAAGTATAATCACGATCATCAGTACTCCATTATACTTTGACCAGACTAACAGATTTCCTTCTTAGCTGCTTCGTACCTCTGTCGACAATACGAAGTGGCTTCCTCTCGACACTCAGATTAGGCTCAATATCCAAGTTGTCAAGAGCATAAGGCTGAACAAACAGAGATGGGTCATGGAGATACCGGCGAAGATGTGAGATGTGGAATACATCATGCACTCCGGAAAGCTTCTCAGGTAACTCCAGACGATAAGCCAAGGAACCAACTCTTTCCAAAATGCGGAAAGGACCAATGAATCTGGGAGAAAGCCTTCCTTTACGACCAAAGCGAAGAACATTCCTTAAGGGAGAGACCTTAAGGAAAACCAGATCACCAACAACAAACTCAAGCTTCCGCCTTCACCTATCAGCGTACTTCTTCTGCCTATCCTGAGCAACCCTCAACCTTATCTTAATCTCCTCAACTCTCTCCGAAGCTTCCAAAATCATATCAGGACCAAGAGCCAGACAATTACCAGATTCAATCTAGCAAGAAGGGGATCGGCAAGGTCGTCCATACAGAGCAGCAAATGGAGACGTCTTGATACTGGCCTGAATTCAAAGATAGAAAGAGATAGATGAAAGATTAAGATAAGCTTAAAATAGAAGACAAGATTATACCTGATAACTATTATTGTAGGTGAACTCGAAAAGATGAAGATGATCTTCCCAAGATCCACCATAATCAAGCACACAAGCACGAAGAAGATCTTCGAGTACCTGATTCACTCTTTCCATTCGACCGTCGGTCAGCGGATGGTAAGCCGTGCTCAGATTCAGATGAGTACCCAAAAATTCCTGAAAAGCTTTCCAGAACTGGTGGGTAAGACGATCATAAACAATACTGAGAGGAACACCATGGAGACGAACAATCTCCCTCATGTAGATCTCAGACAAGCTAGAAGCAGAATGGGTAGACTTGACCGGAATGAAATGAGCAGATTTGGTGAGCCTATCCACAATAACCCAGATACTCTCATTGCCTTTCCTAGACCTCGACAATCCATCAATGAAATCCAAGGAAACCTGTTCTCACTTCCAGTTGGGAATCTCAAGAGGCTGCAACATACGAGGAGTCTTTTGATGATCGTCCTTGACTTATTGACAAGTCGCACAGGCCTTGCTGACAAGTCACACACTGACTAACAAAGATAGAGACAACCCGCTTCATCCCTCTTCACCAATAAAGCCTCTTCATATGCTGATACATCTTCGACACACCTGGATGGATAGAAAGCTTGGATCGATGATTCTCCCGAAGCAATTCCTGATTCAATCCATCAACATTCGAGACACAAATCCTACCATTAATCCTCAATACCACTATCATCAATCTGAGCTCTGGCACTACCACTACTATCACTACTACTACCAACCCTGCTACGAACACTCTCCTTCATCAATCTAAGCATCTTATCCTCATCCTGCTTAGCCTTGATATGATCCAAAAGAGGAGAAGAAACAACAAGCTGACACAACAAAGCCTTCTTCCGACTCCGAGCACCGGCCATAACATTAGCTTCACCCGGAGTATAGCTAATATCGAGGTCGTAAGAAGCCAGAAACTCAAGCCAACGAACTTTCCTCTGATTCAAATCCTTCTGGGTGAAGATATATCTCAGAGACTAATGATCAGTAAAAAGTTCAAACTTAACACCAAGAAGATGATGCCTCCAAAGGTTCAAAGCAAAGAAAACAGCAAGCAACTCTAAATCATGGGCAACTTAATTAGCTTCATGGGTTTTCAACTGACGGCTGGCATAGGCTATGACCTTACCATCCTGCATGAGAACAGCACCCATTCCCTCACGACTAGCATCAGTATATACCATCAATCCCTCACTTCCATTTGAAACGGTAAGAACTGGTGCGGAAGTTAGCTTGCTCATTAACTCATTGAATGTAGCTTAACACTTCTCATCCCGGATGAACTTAACATTCTTACGAGTCAAAGCAATGAAAGGTGCAGCAGTCTGAGCAAAATTCTTAATAAATCTCCGATAGTAATCTGCAAGGCCCAGAAAACTACGACTCTCAGAAGGAGTCTTAGGAGTTTCCTAGTCCTGTAACAGAATAGAGAAAATAAGAACCATAGAAGAGATAGAATAATTAAATGATAAAGGAAAAGAGAAAGAAAGAAAGACTTATATTGGTCGCAGCGATCTTGACTGGATCAACAAAAACTCCATTACCAGAAACAATATGTCCAAGGAATAGGACTTCATCTTTCCAGAAATGGCATTTATAAAATTTAGCCTTCAAATGATGATTTCTGAGAGTCCCAAGAACATATTTCAAATGTGACTCATGCTCCTCCTTAGTCTTAGAGAAGACAAGGATATCATCAACAAAGACTAGAACAAATTTATTAAGCACAACACGAAAAACACGATTCATAAGATCCACAAAGAAACTACGAGCATTAATTAAACCAAACGGCATGATAAATCATTCATATAATCCATTCTCAGTCCGGAAAGCAGTCTTTGGGATGCTTTCCTCAGCAACTCTGAGCTGGTGGAAACCTGTGCCAAGATCAAGCTGAGAGAAACATGTGGCACCATAAAGTTGATCAAACATATCATTGATGCGAGGCATTGGATATCTGTTTTTCTTAATGAGCTTGTTCAGCTCCCTATAATCAACACACATCCTCAAAGAACCATCGGACTTGGTGACGAAAACCACCGATGCTCCCCATTCTGAATAGCTAGGTCTGATCAGACCTTTGGAGAACAAGTCCTTAATTTGCTTTGTTAACTGAACCGTCTCGTAGGGTGCCATTCTTCTAGGAGGAAGAACAACAAGTCGAGCACCAGAAATTAGATCAATGCGGAAATCTATCTACCGCTTAGAAGGCAAAGCAATGACTTTACCAAAAACATCTGGAAAGAGTTTGACCACTCGGGTCGAATGAAAATCACTAGGAGCAGAATCCAGAGAATATATAAAACTGCCTGCAAAATCCTGAGGCATGCGGCACTGAATAACAAAGGAAGTACCCAGATCATCCTCAAGATAAACAGACGGGGCTTTACAAGAGATATGGGCATTATGCCTACCAAGCCAATCACTACCAAGCAACAAATCAAAAGCATCGAAGCCCAAAACATAAAAATCACCACTGAAGGAGTGATCAGAATATGTAAGTTCCACATGCTTACAAATCCAATTAAGGTTTGCGGGACCCTCAATTGGATTTGAAACACATAAAGGCATAGAATCATACTCAGGAGAATGAAGATGCTCGAACTTATCACACAAATCAACAGATATAAAACTGTGGGATGCACCAGTATCAAACAGAACACGAACAGAATGTTGAAATAAAGAAAAAGAACCCTGGAGAGTACCTTGGTCATCACTAGGAGCTGGAGGAGATAGAGAAGAGGCAGAGGTGACAACAAATATACCAGAAGGCTTACCCCTAGGTTGGGCAGGGCAATCTTTCCTGAAATGGCCAGGATGGAGATAGATGTGGCAAAGATCACGCCTAGCTGGCTGAGCGGGGGAGGAACAGCAATACCAATAATAGTACGACAACTATTCACATAGTGTCCCTTCTGGTCACACTTAAAGCAGGTGATGGAAGAAAGGTCAACTGGATGCCTCTTGTAACAGCCCGAAGTTTTAACAAGTATTTTTCACTTTTAATTATAAAACTTTGGGGTTTATTATATAAAAATCTAAATTTAAAAATTGATTAAAACATTTCCCAAATTTTTAACTAAAGGACAAGAGTTCTGAAATTTTAACTTTGGTTAAAGATAACTCTAATTGGAATTTTTAAAATTTTTAATTTCTAAATCTTTTATATAAGAATTATATATGTACAAGATTTATTGTGAGGATGTTTACTTATATTAGTAATAACATTTATTTCCCTTTTTGTTCTTTTTAAAATGAATTATATATATTAAAATTTAGTAATAAATTTCTTGGAAAATGGTAAATAAATCTGAAGAATGTAAACAAATTCTATTTTAATTAAGTAATAACTTTCACAATTTACAATGTATTAATAAACTATTGAATTACGCGTTTAAAGGGCGCGTTATTTGATGGGATAAATAACGTATAAGAAAATGTATAAAATTTAAATCCGTTATTTTCGTTTTATTTTGGACTTAAATTTTGCGTCTATGGTGCGCATTTCAAAAATATATACCTTAACTGAAAATGGTTAAATAAATCAGTAAACGTGCATTTTCGAGTAGGAGGGAAGCATATCCATTTCAATTTTTCCTTTAACCGTGACTGGCCATTTACCTTTTAAAAAAAAGATATCCCGTTTCTCTTTTTACTGCAACTATTTATTTAGTATAAAATCTTTCATTAAAGTAACGTTCAAATCTTATCTTATTGTCGTTTCCTCCAATATCAACGCTAGTTTCTTCTCATTATTAAACACGTTCGCAAATTTGTCCAAATTCCATTTCCGTTCAAAGACAAATACATTCACTTCCCTTTTCTCTTCAGTTTAAAGTAGAACGTTATCCATAAATTTTATTACCGTTTCATAGCAAGATCATCTCTTGCCGTTACTTTGCTTAATTCACTCAGCCTATTTAAGGATATAAATCACGCACCCGTTGAAAAGAGATCCTATACTTCTTTAACGTCTATCCTCTATTGCCAAAACAATCAGCGCAAAGTCAAATTTCAAAAAAAAAGTAAACAAAACATGCTTTAATTAAGGAATAAAATTTGGAAATTTATAGTGTATAAATGAACTGGGTAATTACGCGCTTAAAGGGCGCGTAAATTGAGGGAGTAAATACCGTATATACATATATATATAAAACGCATAGAATTTTAATCCGTTATTTCATTATATTTTGGGCATAAAATATTACGGATATGGTACACGTTCTTAAAAATATGACCGTAGCTGTAAATGAGTAAATTTATCAGTGACATGTGTTTTTAAAGGGAAGGAATTGTCTAGCGTTCAAATCAAGTATGTTACCTCTAATTCAACGCATTGCTTTAAAATTTTGATTACCACAGATTTTTTGCCATTCAACAAGATTTATTGTCTGCATTTTTCAGAACACAATTTTCTCCTAAATCTCAGTCATGCGCAGTATCCATTCTCCTATCTGCTTGCCTATTTTATATGCGCCTTTCTCTTTACCTATATTTTTTACGTTTATTTTTCTCATTCCAGTAAAATTTACTTCCCTATATATATATATATATATATATATATATATATATATATATATATATATATATAAAAATTCATGCAACCTAATTTAATTTAAAAACCTCGTACCTTCCTCTATAGCCGTTTCAGTATCCTTAATTCTTGCATTTATCAAATCCATTTATTTCCTTACTAATATAAACGCGTACAATTATTTATTCTCAAATCTTTCTCCCCTTTAATAGCGCAACTTTGCTGATTTAGATACAAACCCACAATATCAATGCAAGGGAATTTTTTTTTTAAAGGACAAATGATTTAAATTTTTTATTCACAAGGGCACGCATAAACAAATTGCTTCAAAAGGACAGGCCCAAAGCCCATTCGCATGTTAAAAATTTCTCCGTTTCCATCTTATGACTTCCTCGCCGATTTCAAATGCACTCGTCTTCAGAACAGTAAAGTAAAATTAAGAAAAAATGGCAGACGAAACAACAACAAAATTGGTACCTCCATCGTAATCACAGACGTCAGAAAATGAATTGATCGCAGAGTTTGAGCACGAATCTAATGTCGTATCCCCTCAATCTGATGTTCGACAAAAACCTAATACCGTACCACCTCATCAATCGGATAATCGAGCTGATATTCAAAACCTAGAATGTGATTTTGATACCATAGCAGCTGTATCGGAAAATCTTCAAGAAGCAAATATCGTACCTACAGTAGAGACGCAGCAGGAAAGATTATTAAAAAGAAAAATGGAAGAAGATATACAGCAAAAAAGGGAAAAACGAACAAAAAGGAAACAGGAAGAAACAAGAAGAGAAGAAAAGGTAAATGATATTATGAAATGAAGCTTAACAAAACAAATGTAGTTTTATTATGATACTATTGAACTATTTTTTATAGAAAACTGAAGAAACAATGCAGGAAAAAACACCTGGTGACAAATCAACTGTTCAACAAATGCCAAAAACAGAATTAAGATCGAAGAAGAAAAATGACAAAATAATTCAGAAGCAACTTCAACAGGAAAGTAATACCATTAAATTATTAAACTGATTGTATTAAATCGTTAAATGTATTTTAATAGTGTTAATATGTTTAACAGGAAAAAACACAAACAAATAAGGGAAAACAAATAGCAGTTGGGCAATATGAAGATGATCAAGCAAACACGGTAAAACTACAAGCCATATCAGTTTTTAAAAATTTCATGTTTAAAAAGTGATACCTATAGTTTGTTTGGTAGAAAACAAAGTTTAGTTGGTTAAAAAATAGATTTGCTGAAAAACTGATACTAATATATTGATAGTAATAGTTGGTTAAAAAGCTTAGAAAACAATTGTCATTTGTTACAGAACTGATACTAATACATTGAAAATTTGATACCAAACATCTGTTAGAATTAACGTGATAATTTGTATTTATAAAAATTAAATTCAGCACACACATAAAAACTTATACCAAAAACCTACAATAGTGATACCTATTGTCTAATGGTGTGTAGCAGATTTTTTTTAGCTAACAAATTATTTCACCATCTTTTTTCTAGGAAAACTGATACTAAATTCTTATAAAATGGTACCTAGTGTATATAATGTTTTTGTTCTTATGTCAATGTTATAATTTTTCAGTAAAATGATATATATATTTCACAAAATGATACCCACTGTATAACAAACTGATACCTATATTTCAATGTAATTTATAACAAATATAACACAAATGTAACATAAAAATTATACATACAATATGTTCTTTAGAAATTAGTATGTAGCAGTTTTAGAAATATTTCTGCCATAATTTGTTAAAAATTTATACCTACATTTTGCAAAAATGATACCGAATTTTAGCTAGATAAAAATACCATATTTTATCTCATGTTGAAGAAAAACTGATACCACTATATACTGTTATATATTGTTTTGTTTCTATGCTGTTTTTTTTTCACTAACAACTTAATGCCATATTTTCATGAAATAGGATGATGATGATTTTGTCAATCCATCTAACAAAACCGTGCATACAACATCAAAACAAACAAAGAAACACATAGCAAAATCAGAAAATGATAAGCCAGAAACTGCTTATAGATGTGGCTTACAAGCTGTCTTCAAGATATTAAAACCGATAAAAGAAAAAATGGACTGACCAAAAAGCAATTTGACATCCTAAAGAAGACACCCTTTTACAACTTCTTCAAAGTCATCTATGAAGAAAAAATAACAATGAAAGAATGCAAAAAGCATCAACAAAACTTGGATGCTTTATACAGCTGCTACTGTATGGAAACTGATACCTTCATCTTGGGAGAAGACAAAATGAAGGTCGCTGCCAAAGATATAAGCTTGCTATTTGGGCTGCCATTAAAAAGAATAAACATAGAACCAACAAAAAAAATGACGGGGAAAAGCATTCCACCAGACTGCAAAGAGTTTGCAACTAGAAACTTTGGCACATGTACATACATAACAAGAAATGTTGTGGAAAGAAGAATAAAACTAGAAATATCAACAAGGAAAAAAGAAAATGAAGAAGATCTGCCTTTATTGATAATAATGCAAATACTATTGACATTTTTCTTTCCCAACAACCAACAAAAACTAAGATGGGGAATTCTACCATATTTGATTGATAGTGAAACAATGCAAACTGTCTCATGGCCAGAAACAATAGAGAAATTTTTTAGAGAATTTATCAAAAAGTTTATCTCCAAGCCAAGAAACATGTCTGGATATTCCATGCTTCAACTGGTAAGATGTGTTATGTAGAATATTATTAGTTTAAAAAAAATGTTATATTCAACATTCTTATCAAATTATATCTTTAAATGTTTATAGTATTGCATCTGTGAGAAAATGAACCTCATCCAACCTAGAAGGCAACTTGCTGAAGATTTACCGAGATTTGCAGATGGGATGTAAGACAACTAAAAGACATTGTTGTGAAATAATTTTTGAATGATACAAAAGTTGGCAGTGTAAGTTAAAATTAATTCTTACTTACACTAGTGAGTATCAGTTTACATTTTATGTTTTCTCCGTCTATAGTATCAGTTTGAACAAATACAATAATTATTTTGTGTATGCACATATCAAATATGTCTCTTTGCAGTATCAGTTTAGCTTCTGATTAGTATCAATTTCAATGTGTACCTTTAAATTTTTGTTTCCATAGTATCAATGTGTCCTTGGCATAATACATCTTGTCCTCGGCATAGTACATCTTGTCATTTTGCACAGTATCAGCTATAATATACAATAATACTTGTTATCATTTTTAACACTGCACACAATCAATTAGTAAGTGTACATAGTATAAATTTCATTACTATTCTATTTTCTTCTATTAAAATAATCACTTAATCACTTATTAATGTCAGTTGTAACTTATAAGTTACAAAATAGTAAAATAGAACATTTGCATTTAAATTTGAAAACAAAATTACTATTTCAGTTACACTGGTAAAAGAAATAAGCACTGTTCTTCCACATGAACACAAGCTACTCCAAAGAGCATCAAGAAAAGAAGAATCAAGAAACAAAAGAAAAGAGAACCAATGGGAAAAAAAAGAAAAAATGAAGATGCTGAAGTAAGTACACAATATTTTGAAGATTTAGTAAGCCTTAATGTTTTGCAAATGCACATTAAAGATATGGAAGAAGAAGCTAAGAAAACAATGAAGCAACTAGAGAAAGAAAAGAAGTTGAGGATAGAGGTTGAAAAAGAAAATTTGAGATTGAAAGAACAACTGAAAGAACTCAAATCAAGACTGGAAGAAAATGAAAAGAAAATTTCAGAAGTTGAACTAGAAAATAAGCACATGGAAGTTGAACATGACAACATTCTAAATGAACATGCGCATGAAGAAACAGAAATAGAAAACAGGGAAAAGAAGTCCACAACTGAAAACAATGAAGGTGAGAATGAAGACAGAAATGCCGAGTCTAATGTTGAACAAGTGCACCAAACAAGTGCTGACACTAATACAAAACAAGTGCACCAAACAAGTGAAAAAGAAAGTACATGCATGAAGACTGGAAAAGAAACTCAAGTGGATGAAAATGTGCTCCAACCAAATGAAGATTAAGATATGGACAAAAAAGAAAAAAGTGAAGACATATTGAACAAAACAAATGAAACAGTGTTGCAAACAAATGAAGATAAAACAGCACAAACGGAAATAAAAGAGGCTCAAAAATTGGAAGAAGATACCACTAAAGAGAGCAAAGTTGCAGAATACACTGATGTAGTACTAGATTTAACACCTCCATCTTTCAACCTCAATATCACACAACAATTGCAAGAGGGAATAACAGAAAAGGACAAAGAAAACAAAGAAGAAAAACCTCCTGGTCGGAAAAGGAAACAAACTGTTCATAAGCAATCTTCTTATGTGAAAAGAATAAAAACAAGAGAAAGGAAAAAAAAACGCCCCAGCTTTGAATATGGTCAGAGAATGAAAAAAACAGCAAAAAAACAAAAAGCTGAAGAAAATGAAAATGAAGAAAAACTGGAAGAAAATAAAAATGATGAAAAAGAAAGTGGAAAAGAGTCAATCCCAATGCCAGTTTAAGTAATAGAGCCAACATTATCAAATTTGGGACTAGGAAACTTCAGCAAAACTTTGGCATACTTGAATATAGAACAACAAAATACAATCAAAACTTTCTTTGCTATGACATCATCAAATGAGTAAGTTTACAAACATATATACAAATTTTGCTGGTTAAAATAATCTTTTATAATTAATATATGCCTTATTTTCTGAAAACAGAGATATAGCATGGACAGATAAAGACACAATTAGAGGAGGATGTACAATAACAAAAAAAGTACTACGAAACTTCTTGAAGAGAATGCCACACATGGATCGGTACGCACTTCTTTTTGCTTTATAATACTTCTACCAATAAAAATAATTACAAAAAATAATGTCTAGTAGCTATTTCCAGTGCTATTTGTACCAAAACTGATACCTATTTATAACCAAAAATGATACCTAAGTACTATATATATATATATATATATTTTTGAAACTGGGTACTTATATTTACAAAGTAGGCAGCACACAAGTCTGCAAGAATCATCATGGCGCACAGTTTAATATGTGCGAGGCAGGGATCGAACTGCCGACCTTGTCGTCAACAGCCTGGCGTTTTACCACTGTGCATTCACAACAATAATGACAGTAAATAAAACATTAATATTCAAGAATATAATAAATGGTACATATATATTGAATTCTAACATATTTTTTTATTTAACAGCAATATATAGTTTTCAATATACATGGAATTATAAAATCTTTAGTGCTGCGTTTCCTTGAACAAACTGCGGATGATGAATACACAGATGCTATATACTCCCATTGCATTGTGAATACCATTGGACACTAGTAACTTTGACATACCCAACAATGCAATGGAGTCATCTAGATTCTAGACGTCCTAGAAGAAATTCTAATGAAAGAAACAACCCCAGTCTAAAGCAGGCAATGATATTGGTATGATATATTTTTATTATGAAGCAAAATAATTTAATTAAACAAATCGAACATTAACTAACTTTGTATTGTTTTGTTTTCAATAGAGAAATAAAATTGAAGAAATGCTGAAAGAAATTTGGAAAAAGAAAAATATACAGGATAAGGAAGTGAAGGCAAATGAAATGCATCAAATACCATGTACACAACAAGGATCAGACACGTAAGTTGTTTTTGTTGTTCAAAATGATACCTACTGACAGTTCAACTGACACTGTAAATTTTCTTTTAAACTAATACCTAGATACACAAAACTGATACTGCAAATATTCTTTTAAACAGGCTTGACTGTGGTATATACGTGATGATATTCATCATATCATTAAACGAAAGTCAATTACCACTAAAAATAGCCCCTGAACAAATGCTGAAATCTAGAGCAAGAATTGCACATGAGATATTGACTGACAAAGAGCACTGCTGGAGCTTAGCAAAGTTCATGTCTAGTTTGGAAGAAGAAAGATAACCTGTCAAGCAAAGAAGAAGCTGCGGAAATTGAGAATTTTGTGTGCTAAAGTATATCATTGTATTGTGTCACAATTAAATTTGATACTTATGAAGTAATGATGCTCTATTGCAATCTGGAACTTGTGAAGTAATGACGTTCTGTTCTTTGAACAATGCTGATCTTACTTGTAAAAACAATGATAATCTCCTGGAATGATTTGTTGTAATTGATGTTCTTTTCTTTACCTTTTTTTTATATTATAACAAAATTATATATTGAATGTTCAATCATGCAACTATTGATCCTACATAATATTATCAGTTTTATGATGCAGTTACCAGTTGTATAATAATGTTATAAGATTTTATATCATATATCAATACAAAACAGTAAATGGGTATCAGTTCTAATAACTAATACTATCAGTTTTACTAAAACTGACAATCAACATACTTTATGAAACAACAATTAGAGCCAGTATCAGTTTTTGCTAATGCAACATATCATTATGATTATTTATTAGTACTACTGTCAATTGTAACACATATAATAATACAGAAAACTAATATTAAAAACTAACCAAAACTGATACTAAAGTCCTTTGTATCCAATCAAACAAATATTATCTCCAACCAATAGAAAGCATGTATCAATTCAATCATTTTGTTCAATCAATTACACAATGATTATCAGATCCCATATACCATGCTATCAACGTAATTATAAATAAGTGAAATATAACAAATTTAACAAAACTGATGTCACATAATGAAAATATGATACCATATTTTATACCAACGGAATGTGTAAAATGATACTAGATAACTGATACAAACAGTATGCAAACAAATATCAAAACAAATGTTTGGAATAAATAAACAAATAAATAAACACCAGAACTAATACTGTAAAAACATATAACTAATAATAAAACTGATACTATCACTTATACTAAAAAGATGAAATTAAAATCAATTTAATAGTATGCTACACTGAATACAAATTAATAACAAGGTTCAATGATAGTAAAGCACCAAAACAAGTCACACTCCACTTATTAATCTGTACAGATTCAAAATGTAAAATCAAATCATATCCTCTTCAAAGCTTGATAATTCCGTTTATTATGACCAAATTGCTTGCACTCGCCACATCTATTTTGCTTGTTCTGAAAATATGAAAATCCTCCTTTGCGCTTAATTGACGGTCTACCAGCGCCACGTTTCTCCTTTGGTGGGTTGATAACATCTTGAATACTACCATCAACAATAGGCCTATCATAATTTGGAATAGGATTTATAGCATTGGCATAAGAACAGCGATAAGCATCAACAGTGAAATAATACTCAAAAAAATCATATACAGACAACTTAGACTTGTTCATACACTTTATAGCATGAGCACAAGGAAATCCTGTAATTTTCCATTGGTTGCAACTACAAACACGTTCCTTCAAATCAACACAATGAGAGTTTGGAGATTTCACTTCAAAACAAAAATCAGAAGACTTATATACATCCCATCCAAATCCTTCTTCAATCAATTCACCTAAACGCAATTCCATAGAAGGACAAAGATTTGTTTTCCACAAACGACAATCTTCCCTTCTTTTAGGCATTTGTTTCATAACCTTAACACGAATACCATCTAAACACAAAGTAATAGGCAATGCTCGTTCATCTAAAATCTAATTATTAAAACTTTCTGCAACATTAGAACTATATTCACCATAACGTTTCCCTGGAAAAAATAAATCCACCCACTTATCAAATGGCTTGTCTTTTAAAAAATTTACACCAGCAACACCACCAATTTGACGGAACTTAATATGTGCGCCTTCAAAGTCATAATGATTAGAAGCTCTAGAACACATTTTGAAAAGATCAACAATAGACACATTTGCATTTTTGTCTTTAACAGCTGAAAGAAGATTTTGTTCCATATGCAAATAGCAATAACTATGATAAGCTGCAGGAAAAACATCACGAACACCTGAAAGCAACCCTTGATGACGATCTGACATAAAAACCAAAGTACGATTTTCTTGAAGCATTTGCTTTAAATGGTTCAAAAACCATGTCCAGTTATCCACATTTTCTATAGAAACAACACTCATAGCTAAAGGGAAGAAACCTGCAAATGAAAAAATAATTCGTAAACAAAGTAAAACTAATAATGACCATAAATATAAAACAATTCATGAAACTGATTCTAACAGTAAAAAAACAGATACCGAAAACCTGATACAACCATTATTAAAATATTGATAGACAGGACATTATGCATATTAATCTTCATTCTAGCACAACAAAGTAACGAACATTAACATATATTATGATACAAAGAAAATTCCAATACTACACAACTATATTTGATACCATATATTAACATACTTGAAACTGATACTAACATTATATACAAGCTGATACAAATCTCATGCTAACCAGTATAAAATTATGATATCAAAATACAAACTTACAATGCAAATTCCGATACTACATACTTGTTAACTGTAAACTATATATCTTAAAACTGATACCAACATAATACAAATTATGATAACAAATTAATATTAATGCTAATGCCAACTATTATCATCTCAATACAAATAAATCAAAACTGAAAGAAAAAAGACATACCTTGATCACCATTTTTTGCAGTAGCACCCATCACACACCAGGACGTCCCTTCAAGTGAGTGGCATCTAAGAATATCATAGGACGACAATGCTTGAATCCAAGTAAACAAGCACCAAAAGCAATAACCACCCTATCAAATTCATTACTACAAGGATCAACATCCATTTCAACATAACTTTTTGGATTAGACTTCTTCACTGCTTCCAAATACCAACTCAAATCATTATAAGACAAAGCATCATTACCATGCAACTCCATTAATGCAAGTTGTTTCCCATGATAAGCATAACCGTAAGACAACTGAACATTGTATTCTCTGCTAAAATCAACTATAATATCATTAGGCTTTTTACTAGGACAATCACGGATCTCATCAATAATCAATGATTTAACAAACGAACTAGATATATGTGGATTATTCACATTTCTAACACCAGCTCCACAAGAATGATCAGCAACCATATTTCTAATAAAAAACTTCTTCAAATCTCCAGAATCATAAGAAGCATGGACTTTGAAAAGACAACCATCCTTATATGAAGAGCAAATTACAGTAACTCTAGTAGCATAATTCTTCAAAAATATTAATTCATATCCTTTTTGAATTTGATACGCCATCAAAAATTCTCTAAAATGCTTAGCTCCTCCAAAAAAACCCAGCAAAATCAGAAATGCATAATTTCGACCCTCTCCTCAACATATCTTTTAAATAACTTTTACCGTTAACAACAATATTTGAACATACAGATATAGTACAAGATGAAAAAGCACGAACATAAGATGGACTTGAAATAGAAGCACCATCAACATAATCCAAATCAGAACCCTTAACCGTAATAGTAAAACCAAAGAAATAACTTTTCTTGTATAACTGAAAACAAATTATGCTCTGAATATCAGAATCAGTGTCAACCATAATAACTTTGTCCTCAAGCACATAAGAAATCTGAATAGAAGGAGGAGTTAATTGAGACCAAAATCGACATATCTCATTCTTCAAATCATACAAAGAGCAATCGATAGACAATCGAGGGCTAAAAGTGTTATTATTCAACACAAACAAACAAAGAAGATTGTTATCCCCACTGCAAAAAATAATAATAAAATAAACATTAGTAAAAATATGTTCAATATAAACAGTAATTATTCAATTTCACAAAACTGATACCTACCGTATACAAAACTGATACCTAGTTACTGATAATAAAAAAATGATACTAAGAAAAAATAAAAATGATACCCAAAAACTGAAACTAAAATATGATACTTTTCTACTGTATCACAAATTTATATACAACCCAAGCAGTAATACTTTTCCAATCATCCCAATATTAATGCACGAAAATGCAAGATAAATAAAATGAAAAGCAAATTAAAATACAACACTGCATAAAGAAAAAATAATAATAAAAAACCTGCTGCTACTTTCACAAGTTGCCATGGACGAACGAACAAAAAATGAGAACAACAACACTGCATATCAATTGTAAAAATGATCACAATTACAAATCACGGCCATTTTAAATCGAACAGAAAAACGACAAAAAATACAGGAATATAAGCATACCTAATTAATACAATTTGAAGAAAAACGAGATCACAATACAAATATGAAAAGAACGATATCAACGACACGCATGGAAGGAGAAAATGATCGACGAACTACAATTAGTAGAAGGACGAAATTCAAATAACCAAATGAAATAGATCGATAATTTTATTGCGAGAGAGATATTTGATCGCGACTGAAAAATCTGATCACGACTGAAAATTTTGATCGAAAGAAAGAAGAAGAAGCGCGCGAAATTGGGCTGGAAAGAAAAAAAGATGTGGGTTGGAAAGAAAAAACGATAATTTGTCCTTTGGAAAAAAATAATAGCGGGCTGTCCTACAGTAAAAAAAGCCCTAAAACGTGTCATTGAGGAAAATTTCCTGATCAATGCAAACCCTTTTGGAAATACTCAGTCAACATATACAAAATACCCAATGATATTTGGTTTAATTGCAGTTTCTTCATCTAAAATTTCGCATGTCCTTCTTTTAAATATAACACACGAAAAATTTCAAATATACTTGTCGTCTTCTCCTCAATCAATTGATATACTGCCATTCCAAATCAAGTAGAATCTCATTCCAATATTTGCACATTCACCTTTAATTTCGCACCCATTGTATAAATTACAAACGTCACAAAACATTTTGTTTGTTTCTTCCTGAGTGATAAATCACATTCAAAAAACTTATTCCTTTCTGGCCTAAATACTCGCATGCTTCGATTTCGCATGTTATTTGCGTGCAAAGGAACGGGGGTCTCTCATTATAAATAAAAACCGAGCATCAAATCCAACTTCATTCTTTTACACCTCATTTTGGCCTCCTTCATTGGCATGAGCTCGGGTGCATCAGGTATGTCTTCTTTCTTACGTTTTCCACATTTATCAAAAGGCTAACTTCACTAAACACTTGTGCAAACACCCTACAACATAGTATTGGTTCCATTTTCTGAAGTGTGTTCTCGGCTCAGTAATGGCCGCTGAGAAATATCTTTTTTATTTTTATTTTTATCTATTTTTTTCTCTGACCCCCGTGTGCTCGGCCCTCCACCACTTTCACCTTCCACCTCCAAAGGCTGTGCATGTGGTGTTTGTTTCCAACACCTCACAGTCTTCATGCACATGAGTGCACGGCAGACCATGAAGGTGTACAGGCCAAGCATATCTGATGTTCTTTTTGGACCAAAACCTTGAACAAAAATTTACATCCACCACCTTTGCATGTTTTAAAAACTAACTATATATTCAACATTCCTCTGTTTGAGTGCTTGAGTGGTTAGGGAAAAATTTGAGTTGTGTAGTGAAGTGGTTGAGAAAAATCTTATCAATCATCCCCTTTAAATCTCGTTCCAATTCGTTAAAAAAAAGTTTTACTTTGACCATAATTGAATCCGCGTAAATTTGTTTGTTCGTTTTTGTTTCAAGAAATTGAATCTGATCATCGCCTCCGCTGAAATTTTGATCGTGCCTGCTGTACGCTGTTCCGGTGCGGTTATTGTAGTTTTGAATTAAATCTTCAGCGGTGTAAAGGTGAGTATTCTCACCTGAAAAACGTACTTATATATCTGTAAATTTCATAACAAGTGTAATTATAAAATAATTTTATTTAATTTTATTTATCTGTGATATATACTTATGGTGTTAAAACCCCATTATTAAATTGACACATCATCAGTTATATTATCTACTGTTAAATGCATACTGTTATTTATTTATTTATTGTTAAATGCATGCTGTTATTTATTTATTTATTTAATTATTTACTTTTTACCACACTGCAAGTTCCCTGTAGATAGAAATCGTTACGGGCTGAAATGATAGGCCTGAACGATATTTTTATTTATTTGTATTTATTACTTAACTTGGGAATGCGGGTTTGAAATGATAGACCTAGGTTTTTCTTTGTAAATTACGGATTGAAATGATATATTATCCGTATCATTTGACCTAGATTAGAAAATAGTATACAGACCCATGGTTATATATATATAATTTTTTTCTGGAAATATTAAATATTTTAAAATAGGAAGTTATGACCTTTTGTTTAAAATAGGAACAAAAATGTTCCTTATAGTATAGTGATATTATACAAGTTAAGATGTAAGTAACTAAATGTTAAGAATTTTAAAGTATGAATATGGTTTGAAAAAATTTGATTTGTAAAATAAAAATGGAATTCTAGTTAAGAAATAAAATAGGATGTTTTGGTAAATTTTTTAAATAGAAGTAAATAAATAAAAGGGTCATGTTGACTATGTATTAAATGGTTAAATAAGGTGAATAATAAAAAGGGAATTTGGAATATAGCTAAATTTTGAATATAAAGTGGTAAGTTAAGAAATTGACTAGAAGTTTAGTTTACTTTGAAGTGGTAAAATTGAACTTAATTATTAAGTAAAATATTATGGGAAATTTTCGCTTGATTTTTTTATAAGTAAAGCATAGAGAGGTTAGATATATATTTGTAAAATGTACTTTATAAAAATCATAATTTATTGAGTAAATTTAAATGACTATTTAAAGGTGGAATATGATTTATTGGTTTAATTATTGGAAAAACTATAGTGAAGTTTAAAATTTAATTTACTCAAATCTGTGTAAAGGATAATACCGCACTATGCAAGTGCTGGAGTAAATATAAATGAACTAAGACATAACCTGTGAGATGTATATTGGATTTTTATAAGAATTATAACTTCACTTTTAAACAGTTTAAAATGAAGTATTTGATTTAAAAATAAACTATTTTGGAATTATAACCACGGGTAATAATAATGTTGGTTGTTAAAGAGATCGGGATCGGATATGGGCATACTCTCTGTCGATACTGAAAACCACTTTGACAACCTTGTGCACGGTGGAGATTCCAGAATGAAGTAGGATGGTGGTGACATTTTCTATGAGGTAAATACGTAGACCCGACTCCCGTGAGTTGGCATAAGGTGGCTAAAACAGGAGAGATTCTCGGATTAATGAGGTAGCACCTCTGTTCGGACGCACTCTTCGTATGCTATTCTATTACTTTTGTGATTGTTTTGGTGCGCACCTTTGATTTGGGAGTGTTGTTCGAGGTGGGCGGTAGTAGTAGCTATGCGTTTCCACCGGTCTGGATGCGTAATGGGTATATCTACCCTGGCATTGCCTAGTTGTGCCGTGTCACCTACCGTAGCGAGCCTTGTACGAGTTTGGTTTTCTCCCGTAGCCCGTGTGGTATCCTCTGGTGGCTTCCCGATCAGGAGGGACTACGATATTGGACGGACTACTGGGACTATTATTGTGTTAAGGGGGAGAATGGGTAACTCCTTAACACTATTTAAAAGTAAGTTTATTTTAATATAGACACTATTATAATAGCGAAATTATTACTACATAGTAAATAGCTTAACGGATCCTTAGACGATGGGCGGTCCCAAGCATCCTTTAAGTTACTTGCTCTATATTACAGTACACTTGAATTAGCTTACACTGTATAAGTATGTATGTCCTAACTCGAGTGTTGTGTTTATTTCTTACGCTCGGGTCAGCCTGAGTTGCAGTTCAGTATTCATCCCGGAGGTAGGACTTTTGTAGATCACTTTCAAGCTGCTGGAAAATTTTCCTTTCAGTTCCTTATCTAAATTTATGTAATCAAGACTATTGAACATTTAGATTTACTATTGTCGATTTAAACTATATTTGGTTTTAAAGACTATGTAAAACTTGATTTGTTTTGAGACTATTAATGGTGGCTTCATGAACCACTAGGTTATTTTTAATTCCGCTCCGAGTATTCTGATTTCTGTGTCTGTGATTATTTATTTACTATATATTCTGAGATTCGCCAAATTTTATTTACAACGCGGTATTTTGAACAATTCAAGTCCGACATATGCGGATGCGAATGGTTGAATATACCGGGTCGTTACATCTCTGAGGTGGGGCAGACGATGAAGATCCCAAACCAGGATTCTTGAGCCAATTCTCCTTCTGCTGCTGGAAACTGAGCTTCCGCTTCTTATAATTTGCAGAAGAAGTCTGAGATGAAGGAGCACCAACTGAAACAGGACTCTTAGAAGTAGGGTTCTCATAACGAAGAGCCATATCCATATGTTGGGTAAAAGTGCCATGAACATTAGAAATGACACGACTATAGTGCTCGTGACGAGCACCAACAATAAACTTCTCATTCTTCTTCAGAGGAGTGTCTATCAGACCAAGTCCGAACTTAGAAAGTTCGTTAAACTTCCTCTCGTACTCTGAAAAAGACATGCTTCCCTGCTTGCGGTCCATGAACTCCCTATAAAACTGGGATTTCCCGGCTTCAGGCATCCACTTAACAACGAAAGCCTCCCTGAGAAGTATGATAGATAAGCTTAGAAAATGCACAAAAAGATAGAAAAACAGAATTCAAAGAAACACAAGAAGATACCTGACTCCCACCAATCTTAGACCGCCTCTTGCAACTGCCATGCGGCTGACTGACGCTTCTGGGCATCAGTAATCTCAAGACTAGTAAATATCCTCTCGATAATCCTCGGCCATTAATGAGCCTCAATGATAAACTCAGAACCAGTGAACTTCGTTCCACCAAGCTGAGTAAATTCTTTGCAAAGAACAGTGAAACGGACAGGAGCTGGGGCTGGAACTGGGGCAGCACCATGACCCTGACTTCCAGCATTTCTATGATTCATCCTGAAAATTAAAGAATGAATATTAGGACAAAGGTAGAGATAAGATAAAGATAAGACAAGATAAATTCACTTGGATGAACATCCGAATTACAGAAATTTCTAACAAGGTAGATACGAAAGGAAAGAAGTTTAGAAAAATTTGCTTTTAAAACAAGAAAAATTTTATGTCAAAATAATCTTTGAAAAATCCATTAAAAATCATTTTAAAATGATTTATTCTTTGAAAATACGTTCTCTCACAAAGAAAGGATTCTGAAGTTGATTTCACTCATTCTAGGATATTTTTACCTATCTCTAATGAGTTTTTGCCCCGCAGGCTAAGGTTTGCCTAAAAACCAAAGCTCTAATACCAACTGTGACGACCTATTTATTTTCCAACATTCAAATCAACAATAATCCACACATGTCGGACTTGAATAGTATAAAATAAAAGATTGTAATAAAAATTCGGAGCAAATAAAATCAAATCACAGAATCACAGACACGGAACATCAAAATATCTCGCAGGGAAAATAAAATGCCATAGTAGTTCATGAAGCTACTATCCTAAAGTCTCAAAACCAAATACAAACATCAGTCTGAAAATAGATGCAACATAAAATCCCAAATACAAAGAAGTCCTCTAATACAAAGCCGACAACAGAATAATAGAACTGAAATATAGATAACTAGATAAGCTGATAATCTCCAGCAATTCCAGACCTCCAAAGAGTGGAAATCCAAATCTGTGAATTACTCAGGCTGACCCGAGCGTAAATAAAACCCAAACACAGTCAACACATACATACTTATCTAATGTAAACCAACTCAAGTGAACTGCAGTAAAGGTACAAGTAACTTAGAAGATGCTTGGGACCGCCCATCCTCTAAGGATCCGTTAAACTATTTACTATGTAGTAATATTGCACTATTATAATAATGTCTATCAGTAAAATAAACTTACTTTAAAATAGCGTTAAGGAGTGGCCCAATATTCCCCTTAACACAAATAATGCCAATAGTCTATACAGTACCTTCATATCTCCTGATCGGGAGACCATGAGAAGATACTGCGTTGGTACGACACAAATAGAAACTCGTAGTAAAGGCTCGATATGGTAGGTGACACGGCACACAAGGCAATGCCAGGGTAGATGTACCAATTACGATACCCGGGCTGGTGGTAACGCAGCAGCCACATACGCCCACCTCGGAACACATTCCTAAATTGGAGGGTGACGACCAAATAATCACAAGTAATCGAATGGTATCGAGGAAATGCGTCCGACCAGAGGAGCTACCCCTTTTGGTCCGAGACCGCTCCTGTTTCTGCCACCTTATGCTAACTCACGGGAATCGAGTCCACGTAATATACCTCAAGAACGTCGCCACCATCCTACTTCATTCTGGAATCTCCACCGCGTACACAGTTGTCAAAGTGGTTTTCGGTATCGACAGAGGGCATGTCCATATCCGATCCTGATCCCTTTGCCAACCAATTGTTATTATAACCCGTTGTTATAAATTTAAAAATAACAATTTATACTTCAAAATATTATATCCTTTCTAAACCCGATCTTTATCAAAATAATGATTAAATCATTTCCAAACCATTTCAATATTTCAAAATATCATATCCTTTCAAATCCCTTTAAATCATTCTTTGAATTCAAATACAAATATCAAACTTAATACCCTTTTTAAATTCAAAGATAACATTCATTTATTTCAATTCAAATCATCTTTAAAATGATCACTTCCCCGTTAAATTCATTCATTTAAATCATTTAAAAGTGAAGTTATTATTCTTTCAAGTCAAGTATTCAATTTCCAAAGTTTGAAACCATTCTGAGCTTATTTACTAAGTCAAAACCCATAATTATTAAGATTTCAGCCTTTCGTAGCATTTAGAAAAAGCTGTTATAAGTTACACTTGAAAACATTTCTAATTCAACAAAGACAGCACTTAAGAACTGCTGTTAAAACTCAGTTTTAATTAAGTTTTAGTTCAAACAGCAAAGAGGGCATTTCCAGAAATGCTGTAATAGCTCAGGTATTAAAAAAAGAGTTTTAATTAATTTCAGCAAAGACAGCAGCCCACTACAACGTTTACAAAAATTCTATAGTAGACCTGAGCTAAGTTTTTAGCCTATTAGTTCAACTACAACAACTACAACATTTCAGAAATGCTATAATATCTCTTTTATTAGCCTTTTAGTTCATTTTCAAAAACCATAGCACTTCAGAATGCTATTAAAAGCGATTTCCAGATTTTAGTGTATTTACAGCAATTAATAAACTTCATTTTAAACCCTTTAAACATTATAAAAATCATAATTTAACATTAAAATGTTTATTAACATATCATTTAACATATTATTTTTATAAAATAAATTTTCTTATAAATAAATCCAATTTCAACAAATTGCTTAATAAATTCAAGTGTAAAAGTTTCCGATTCTTCACATTTTAAATAAACAACTTAACACTTAAATTTTCTCCATTTTTCTTCACAAATAAAATTTAATTTCCATTTTATTTATATAACTAAATTTTTATTTAACAAAATTCCAATTTTTCCACTTAAGTTATATTTTCAAAATTCAATGTAACTATTCATTTTTCCAACATTTTTAACTTATAGAAAATTCCAGATTTCTATATTTAATATTTAGAAATCTAATTTAAATCAAATTTTCATATATATACAATTTTAAAATTACTGAAAAATTCCAAATTTTTTTATAAAATAACCACGGGCATGTATATAGTTTTCTATCCTAGGTCAAGTGATACGGATATACATCATTTCAATCTGCGGTTTATCCGGGTTCTATCATTTCAAACTCGCAGTCCCAGGTCAAAATAAATAATTAAAAACCATTCAGGCCTATCATTTCAGCCCATATCAATTTTTCCTTATTCTAAAGTCCGTTCGGGTATGTATCATTTCAACCCATAGTGATTTCTAATATAACAGGGAACTTGCGGTGTGATAAATAGATATAAATGAATAGTTTAACAATATACAACAGTAAAAGGTGATATGACATGTAATTTACAGGTTTAACATCATACATAAATGATCACATGCAGTAATAGCGTCATTTATAATTCTACACATTCAATTGTTATCACTACACATTTGCATAAGTATATAATGTCGTGTGAGATTTACTCACCTCTAAATGTTGGAGATTGCAATGCAACTGACACAACGGAATCAAGAGCAAAATGACAATACTATGAATTTGAGTGGAGTGTGAGATCCAATGCTATAGATCTTGTGTTACAACCCAAAAGAAATCAAAAAATTTAAAATTTAATACCATTTTGAAATTGACATAACTTTGGAATAAAAGGAGATTTGAATGCAACAACTTTTGTCTTGCTTTCTATATACTTGTGACGGCTCGGATTTTGCCCGCTCAAAAATCGACATCCATACTTCAAATCGTACTCGAATGTCATAGATTCGACCGTTCAAATCCGATTCGCCGGAGCTTATAACAATCATTAAGTAAACAACACAGCGGAATAAAAGAATAATACATTGATATACAGCTTTGATACAATATCTGATACAACAGATGATCCAATAGATATCAATATACATCAGAGATATGATACATTAAAATAACAGCGGAAAGAAAAATAGATAAGATCTAGCAGCGGAACAATATAACTCTAAGATAGTCTTCAAAAGAGAACTCTGAGAACTGCAACTCCATTTCCAAGAATCAATCCAGCAATAGCTCGAACTCCCCATAACATATCACCAAGCTCAACAAGACTGGTGTGGTCCAAAGACTGAACCAACTCCAGATAATCCACTATATCTAACTATCTGTAAAACCGAACTCTAGACTGCTCGTGTAGAAAATAATGAGCACCCAGAGTTTAGGAAAGAAACAATAAACTCCGGATCAGTCGTGGGACTGGTGTGAGCAACAAAACAGTTTATCTATTAAAAACATTCAACAAAAGATTTTCAAAGTCAATTCGCAATGCTTTTTAAAAATGAGACTACCATAAGGCCTCCCGCATACACACACAATGCAAACGCAGAATCGGAGGAGATTTCTCCTTATGATAGTCAAAGATGCTTGATACGCATTTAAAATAACATTTCATATTATTACTAGTGCATAGTGTAGAACAAATCATTTCGAAAGTAGAATATAAATCTTAGCCAACATACGACCATTATCGTATGCCTACTATAGCTACCATGCAAACAGTGTTGCGACGCCATAAGTGAATGATAGGTTCTACAACTAATACCGTACAAGTTTCGTATTGTTTCTTTGGATTTCCAACAAATGGTCAGGCCAAGGAACTTCCCATTGCCACATGAGAATGCCTCTGGAAAGACATCCCCGAGAACCAAACCGGAACTCTGCCAACACAAGGCCGGGTTACCCCTAACTGGGTAACTACTGACACGAGCACGCCATTCCCCGATCGTAAACGACCTTTCTCACGGGATCCCGAAAACCAACAACCACAAAGTAATAAATTCGCGGTAACCACATAGGTTAAATATCTGGGCTCCATACCATGATACCACCTCTATCCAGAAGGAAATGTACATACCCTAAAGGGTGCTACCCCTCATAACCTTGCCGCATCTTTCCTGTTTTGACCATTTCCGGGGTGTGAGGCTCGACGAAGTCACGTCCACAAAAACATACTTTATACAAAAGCCATGCTTTGGGTCAACAAATGATCAACACAATGATCACTAAGATAGACGATCAAATAAACGATCCTATCACAATAATCAACACAATGATCATTTCAGCAACACTCAGCATGTCACATTACCAAATTGGGAATATATCGCTGATAACTTCAACTATATAACCTCTGAGCTCGTACGTCTCAGAGAAGGGAGTTAAGCTAAAAGAATAAATTCTCAGCCACCTACAGAAATATATTTGAAAGAAATCTGCTTTATATCTCAATTTGTAATGTCAGACATACAATCCATACAAGTCTGTTCTGGGTTCGAACAGAACCGAAGGCACTTACAAAGAAGTCCTTGCAACCCGGATATTCACAATCCCGATCGGATTTTCCCATCACTTAGGGAGTTTCTATACCGGCGCGACTCGGTGCAGAAACAATCGATAGGTCATCCTATCGCTTTCACAAATACCCGGTCTTCATCACCGGTCTTCAAATGCTATCCATAACGACGTATCACATATTCGGAATGGGTTATACGACACAAAGGTCCTTTCCCGGTTAAACCGAATAGTGAGCGAAAATATTTTCAAAACATATGGATATGGGATTTCAATTAAGTCACAACTTAATAATTCAAACTTTCTTTCAAATGGTTTAACAAATTACCATTTTCAATCTTTAAACAAAAAGATTTATTTTCACAACCTTTAACGGTTTAAACAATTTTCACATTTAAATCTTTTAAACAAAAGATTCATTCACATATTTTCCAAATCAATTTTCATTTCAATTGATTAACTCGTTAAATCTTTAAATCAAAGATTTAACTTATAGCTTTCAAAACAATTTCATTTCAATTTGATTTAAACAAATCATCAATTTAAATCTGTTAAAAATAAACAGATTTAATCCATAGCTTTCAAAAAGAATTCATTCATAACTTAGGAAAATCATTCCTCTATTAAATCTTGAAATTCCCTTAATTAACTGGAATCTCAGTTCTTATCCAAAAGTGTTTATCATTTGAAAACAACAGTTTTCATTTTGGAAATCTGATTCATTTATACGAGTTGAAATCCTTGGGTTAAATTCAAATTTCCAAAAATAATACTTTAAAAATGGTTTAACTCATAATGACTAGTATAATATCATTAATCTCTAGTTTCAAATTACAGAATTCAATTTCAAGTACTGAATTCAAATTTAAATCAACTTATTTAAATTCCAAAACTTAATCAAGTAATTTAAAAATAATAAATTCTATTTTGAAATTCCATTCCAAAAGCTTTTCACATTTATTCCGATTCCATTTCCAAAACATTTGAATTTAAAAATTCAAATTTAACTATTTCAAGAATCTGCGACTTAATCGATTTCCTCGTGAAATCCATAATTGTGTGTGTATGGTGTGGTCCAGGGGTTTAACACAATGGTGCACAACCATTCAATCATCACAGATCAAATACGACAATATATTCGATAAGCGATATAAAATATAACACTTATCTTTCATACACAGATTCGCA
Source organism: Allium cepa (assembly GCA_030765085.1). Lineage (NCBI taxonomy): Eukaryota > Viridiplantae > Streptophyta > Magnoliopsida > Asparagales > Amaryllidaceae > Allium > Allium cepa. Next base: position 10,990,424 of record CM060937.1, read on the forward strand.
GATATATATATATCACAGATAATAAATTACATCACAGATCACAACACAAATCAGGATAATCATAAAGCATCATATAACAGGGATATCAAACAGTTTAACATCCAATATAATCCAAGCATCCATAGGTAGGATTAATTCAATTATCTGATTAAGATAATCAGATTTATTTCTATGAATAAATTTGTTGGTTATGGAAAATTAATCATCAATTAATTTAAAAACATTTAGTAAACTATCTTTTAATTAATCATTAATTTATCCTAAATTAATAATTATTCTTAATTAATTTTTTTCTTAATTAATTTATTAATTACTCCTTAATTAATGATTTTTCCTTAATCACTTTCATTAGTTAATTAACCTTTTATAAATTAATTATTCTCAAATAAATTACCTGGGTTAATCTATCACATTACCCTTAAATTTAATTTATTGCTTAATCGCTTGATCAATCAACTTTAATCATTAATTTATATCAAATTAATAATCCTTAGTTTATAAATTAATTATTCCTTACTTAATTTAAACTTTTAATTACTTATTTAATTAACCCAAATTAATTAAGTAATTACCTTTTTATTTTATTAAATAATTAATGGATTTTAATTATTAAATCTTCATTAACTTATAGTAGCGTTAATTTTAATATTGATTTACTCATCACTTACAAATATGTTTGAAACCATTCATCTTAAATTTACTTTTGAAACTTCATTCTAAATTTTAAAGTTTTAAAATGAATACCAATCGATCTTTAAATAAATCTTAAACTAACTTTTAAAATTTTTAAATATACAAGTTAACGTAATACTTTATTTAACTTCAAAATCTGAATTCAAATATATGATTTAACTTTGGTTTATAGCTTAGTTTTAAACTTTGCTTTATACTTGGAAAATTTACATTTAAATTTAAGAACAGGTGAAACCTGGAGAAAAAAAAACTCTTCTACCCGAGCCATTGAAATCCCGCTTCGAGTTTAACACGGAGGGACTTCGAGCCATCACTCGAGATAATCCAACTACACTTCGAGACATCCTTCTTCCTCTTCCTTCCTCCCAGTGCACACACATGCACCGTGCACCTACCCACGCTCCTCCGGCCACTGATGAGCACCGCGTCCATCCCACACACACACACAAACACGCGCGACCTCAAAGCATTATCCAGATCGAAGAAAGTTCGATCAGATCGAATTTGACCCAATCGAACCCACTGACCCAAAAACTCGACCACCCAAAAACCCATCGTACCATCACCCACGACCACCGGCCACCTCGAAACTTGGTCCGAAGCTTCGCCGATGACCCACGCAACTACTCCCCCTGGTGCGATCGCCTCTAATTCCCTGACGCCCTCGCATTGCCTCGACAACCGAGCTAAACCCATTACCCCTCTTAAACCCTAGTTCCCCTCGCCGCGACGTCATCAATGATCGGAAAAATATAAACTTATTTTTCTCGATAGCGTCGGCCTACCACCCTCATCTACCCACAACCCCAACTCCTCCAACGCTCTAGATCATCGGGAAAGTCCCCGAACCCATTCTCTGATGAAACACGAACTGCAACCCATCCCGTCCACTAAAAATCCTCATTTTAGTTTTAAAATTCATAGTTTACTATCAGGATCAAATGTATATTCGTGGAATCTAAAATTAGCATATTCGAATTTTATCAAAATAATGCGTATTGCCTGTAGAACAGAGTCACTGGTGATGATGCTTCAACTACAGGCTCAAAACAAATTTATAAAGCTTTGATTTATGTTTAACAACCTATTTTGTTTTAAAATGTAAGCCTATATATGATTGGAAGAAGATGTTTTATATGTTTTGCTTAACTCCTTAACTCTGTAGCTACAATCAGGGAATCAACAGCGTCTTCAAAAGTTACAGCATACTCATTTATATAAACACAGAACTATACAAAAAAAATACACAGGCAAGCATCATGTTAACCATGATAAAAATGTGTCTACCCACAGCATCAATAGACAAATAGATGAAATAATAAAAAAAAATTCTGGTAGGAGTTTACTCACAGATTCTCAAGCAGGGATTCAAAGAAATGGTTTTTAAACAAAAATTAAAGTTGCTCACCTTGTTTCCAGAAAAGAACAGAGGCCTCTTGTCTTGTTGATGATAATTGTTTTCTAGTTGTAGCTTTCCCTTTCTTTCTTTTTATTTTGCTTTCTCTGCTTTGCTTCTTTGTTTAAATCTTTAGATGATATTTACTTTAAATTTTCTCTCAGGCATGCTATAATTTTTAGTGAATGAATGAAATAGGATAGAGGTATACATGTAGAGAAAAATGTTTGTACAGGGATTATTAATGTTTGTTTGTACCATAGTTATGGGCTGAGATGATTTTGCTTTGATATGCTATTGTACTTGGTTATGCATGTTAATGCATTTGTTTACTTCAGGCTTACTTCGGCTGAGATGAAAAATGTGTGCTAAGGACATGGCATTAATTGCCATTGTACATATTTATTTGTTTATGCCTTTACTTCTTGTTTACGGCCTATGTGTTTATTCCAGCCTGCATTCTTACTTCTACTTTATTTTGTTTCAATTATTTTGTTTACATGCATTGTTATTGTTTTTATACTTCTTTCATTTGCTTTGTAAGTATGCTCTAATCTGATACTTGTGCACTTATTCTTTTTTAGTTTTGTTTTACACTTATTGTTTTTGTTTTATATATCAATGTTCTTATTTTTATTCATAACTTAAAATTATTATTACTTTACAAAATAAGTGAACTTCTATTTTTATTTTGAGTATTTATTTTATCTTACATACAAATTGTTTTGTATCTTTCTATATATTTATTTCAATAGTTTATATTTTAAAAGATATTTTGTTTTGTTTATGTTTGTGTTTTATTTTACTTTGCATGTTATTTCTTTTGTTTGAATACTTCATTTATATGTTTACTTGTTTCTTGTCTTGCTTCTTCATTTTATTTGCTCACACATTTTGTTTTAATGTTTAAATATAGACGGTTTGTTTTTGCAAGTTAATTCATATATACGTTTTGTTCCACTGCTTTGTCTTATTACTTTATAGTATGAATAACTTCTGTTTTAACATGTTGTTAAAATTTATTTATGAGTTACTATATATATATTTTTCTTAATTTATTTTATAACCCAAATATTTATTAAATCATGCATCTAAGATTTAAATTCAAATCAAAATATATATATATATACATTAATTCTGATTTTAAAATTTCAAATTGACTCATATATATCCAAATATACATATACATATATATATTCACATATATACATATATATATATATAATATTTAAAAATTTAAATGATTTATATAGAATATACTTGAACTTGGGGAAACTCGCTTCCATTTATAATCAATTTCCCTTACAATTTCATTCAGAAATTCATTTAATTATCAATTTAAATTAAATTAAAATCTAGGGTCGTTACAAACTTCCCCACTTAAAAGAATTTCGTCCTCGAAATTCGCAGGCACGAAAACAATACAGAGATAGACGAAAGATAGAAGAAATATCTTTTCAAATCAAACTGGATATCAATTCTGGATTTGGCTCATCAAACCAGAATATCAATAATAGATACAAGAAATTATAATAGAATTTCAAAATTCAGTTTTAAACGAAATCGTTTTATTGATTCAATTCAAATTATCCTTCATATTCTACTAATCAATTTAATTCAATTAAAATTTCCAATTTATTTAAAATTTCCAATTTCTAATTCATTTATTAGGGTTTAAATCAAAAAGCTGATAAGAAATCGATGAAGATACGAAGCAAAAATTTTCTACAACGATTCGTAGAGCATCGCCGCACCGAAAACTTCTTCTTGTAGCTGGTACGAAGAAATCAAAAGAATTTGGAAACGAATCAAAGAAAATTGATAGAGAAAGTTATTTCAACTGTTGCAGAGTATTGACCAATTATAGTCGTATTTCCCTGTCCCCTATCTCGTTCTCTTCTTGCACTCATACTCACTATTAGTAGATAGTAAGAGAATTTACTGAGGCGTTAAAACGGATATCTTAAGGATTACTCATTCTAGGGATACTTCACCCTATCTATAATGAGTTACTTAACGTGTTACACTTCTGAGCTAAAGTTCAACCCTTAGCTCTGATACCAAATGTGACGGCTCGGATTTTGCCCGCTCAAAAATCGACATCCATACTTCAAATCGTACTCGAATGTCATAGATTCGACCGTTCAAATCCGATTCGCCGGAGCTTATAACAATCATTAAGTAAACAACACAGCGGAATAAAAGAATAATACATTGATATACAGCTTTGATACAATATCTGATACAACAGATGATCCAATAGATATCAATATACATCAGAGATATGATACATTAAAATAACAGCGGAAAGAAAAATAGATAAGATCTAGCAGCGGAACAATATAACTCTAAGATAGTCTTCAAAAGAGAACTCTGAGAACTGCAACTCCATTTCCAAGAATCAATCCAGCAATAGCTCGAACTCCCCATAACATATCACCAAGCTCAACAAGACTGGTGTGGTCCAAAGACTGAACCAACTCCAGATAATCCACTATATCTAACTATCTGTAAAACCCAACTCTAGACTGCTCGTGTAGAAAATAATGAGCACCCAGAGTTTAGGAAAGAAACAATAAACTCCAGATCAGTCGTGGGACTGGTGTGAGCAACAAAACAGTTTATCTATTGAAAACATTCAACAAAAGATTTTCAAAGTCAATTCGCAATGCTTTTTAAAAATGAGACTACCATAAGGCCTCCCGCACACACACACAATGCAAACGCAGAATCGGAGGAGATTTCTCCTTATGATAGTCAAAGATGCTTGATACGCATTTAAAATAACATTTCATATTATTACTAGTGCATAGTGTAGAACAAATCATTTCGAAAGTAGAATATAAATCTTAGCCAACATACGACCATTATCGTATGCCTACTATAGCTACCATGCAAACAGTGTTGCGACACCATAAGTGAATGATAGGTTCTACAACTAATACCGTACAAGTTTCGTATTGTTTCTTTGGATTTCCAACAAATGGTCAGGCCAAGGAACTTCCCATTGCCACATGAGAATGCCTCTGGAAAGACATCCCCGAGAACCAAACCGGAACTCTGCCAACACAAGGCCGGGTTACCCCTAACTGGGTAACTACTGACACGAGCACGCCATTCCCCGATCGTAAACGACCTTTCTCACGGGATCCCGAAAACCAACAACCACAAAGTAATAAATTCGCGGTAACCACATAGGTTAAATATCTGGGCTCCATACCATGATACCACCTCTATCCAGAAGGAAATGTACATACCCTAAAGGGTGCTACCCCTCATAACCTTGCCGCATCTTTCCTGTTTTGACCATTTCCGGGGTGTGAGGCTCGACGAAGTCACGTCCACAAAAACATACTTTATACAAAAGCCATGCTTTGGGTCAACAAATGATCAACACAATGATCACTAAGATAGACGATCAAATAAACGATCCTATCAAAATAATCAACACAATGATCATTTCAGCAACACTCAGCATGTCACATTACCAAATTGGGAATATATCGCTGATAACTTCAACTATATAACCTCTGAGCTCGTACGTCTCAGAGAAGGGTGTTAAGCTAAAAGAATAAATTCTCAGCCACCTACAGAAATATATTTGAAAGAAATCTGCTTTATATCTCAATTTGTAATGTCAGACATACAATCCATACAAGTCTGTTCTGGGTTCGAACAGAACCGAAGGCACTTACAAAGAAGTCCTTGCAACCCGGATATTCACAATCCCGATCGGATTTTCCCATCACTTAGGGAGTTTCTATACCGGCGCGACTCGGTGCAGAAACAATCGATAGGTCATCCTATCGCTTTCACAAATACCCGGTCTTCATCACCGGTCTTCAAATGCTATCCATAACGACGTATCACATATTCGGAATGGGTTATACGACACAAAGGTCCTTTCCCGGTTAAACCGAATAGTGAGCGAAAATATTTTCAAAACATATGGATATGGGATTTCAATTAAGTCACAACTTAATAATTCAAACTTTCTTTCAAATGGTTTAACAAATTACCATTTTCAATCTTTAAACAAAAAGATTTATTTTCACAACCTTTAACGGTTTAAACAATTTTCACATTTAAATCTTTTAAACAAAAGATTCATTCACATATTTTCCAAATCAATTTTCATTTCAATTGATTAACTCGTTAAATCTTTAAATCAAAGATTTAACTTATAGCTTTCAAAACAATTTCATTTCAATTTGATTTAAACAAATCATCAATTTAAATCTGTTAAAAATAAACAGATTTAATCCATAGCTTTCAAAAAGAATTCATTCATAACTTAGGAAAATCATTCCTCTATTAAATCTTGAAATTCCCTTAATTAACTGGAATCTCAGTTCTTATCCAAAAGTGTTTATCATTTGAAAACAACAGTTTTCATTTTGGAAATCTGATTCATTTATACGAGTTGAAATCCTTGGGTTAAATTCAAATTTCCAAAAATAATACTTTAAAAATGGTTTAACTCATAATGACTAGTATAATATCATTAATCTCTAGTTTCAAATTACAGAATTCAATTTCAAGTATTGAATTCAAATTTAAATCAACTTATTTAAATTCCAAAACTTAATCAAGTAATTTAAAAATAATAAATTCTATTTTGAAATTCCATTCCAAAAGCTTTTCACATTTATTCCGATTCCATTTCCAAAACATTTGAATTTAAAAATTCAAATTTAACTATTTCAAGAATCTGCGACTTAATCGATTTCCTCGTGAAATCCATAATTGTGTGTGTATGGTGTGGTCCAGGGGTTTAACACAATGGTGCACAACCATTCAATCATCACAGATCAAATACGACAATATATTCGATAAGCGATATAAAATATAACACTTATCTTTCATACACAGATTCGCAGATATATATATATCACAGATAATAAATTACATCACAGATCACAACACAAATCAGGATAATCATAAAGCATCATATAACAGGGATATCAAACAGTTTAACATCCAATATAATCCAAGCATCCATAGGTAGGATTAATTCAATTATCTGATTAAGATAATCAGATTTATTTCTATGAATAAATTTGTTGGTTATGGAAAATTAATCATCAATTAATTTAAAAACATTTAGTAAACTATCTTTTAATTAATCATTAATTTATCCTAAATTAATAATTATTCTTAATTAATTTTTTTCTTAATTAATTTATTAATTACTCCTTAATTAATGATTTTTCCTTAATCACTTTCATTAGTTAATTAACCTTTTATAAATTAATTATTCTCAAATAAATTACCTGGGTTAATCTATCACATTACCCTTAAATTTAATTTATTGCTTAATCGCTTGATCAATCAACTTTAATCATTAATTTATATCAAATTAATAATCCTTAGTTTATAAATTAATTATTCCTTACTTAATTTAAACTTTTAATTACTTATTTAATTAACCCAAATTAATTAAGTAATTACCTTTTTATTTTATTAAATAATTAATGGTTTTAATTATTAAATCTTCATTAACTTATAGTAGCGTTAATTTTAATATTGATTTACTTATCACTTACAAATATGTTTGAAACCATTCATCTTAAATTTACTTTTGAAACTTCATTCTAAATTTTAAAGTTTTAAAATGAATACCAATCGATCTTTAAATAAATCTTAAACTAACTTTTAAAATTTTTAAATATACAAGTTAACGTAATACTTTATTTAACTTCAAAATCTGAATTCAAATATAAGTTTAAATCTGGTCCTCACAATTGATTTAACTTTGGTTTATAGCTTAGTTTTAAACTTTGCTTTATACTTGGAAAATTTACATTTAAATTTAAGAACAGGTGAAACCTGGAAAGAAAAAAAAACTCTTCTACCCGAGCCATTGAAATCCCGCTTCGAGTTTAACACGGAGGGACTTCGAGCCATCACTCGAGACAATCCAACTACACTTCGAGACATCCTTCTTCCTCTTCCTTCCTCCCAGTGCACACACGTGCACCGTGCACCTACCCACGCTCCTCCGGCCACTGATGAGCACCGCGTCCATCCCACACACACACACACAAACACGCGCGACCTCAAAGCATTATCCAGATCGAAGAAAGTTTGATCAGATCGAATTTAACCCAATCGAACCCACTGACCCAAAAACTCGACCACCCAAAAACCCATCGTACCATCACCCACGACCACCGGCCACCTCGAAACTTGGTCCGAAGCTTCGCCGATGACCCACGCAACTACTCCCCCTGGTGCGATCGCCTCTAATTCCCTGACGCCCTCGCATTGCCTCGACAACCGAGCTAAACCCATTACCCCTCTTAAACCCTAGTTCCCCTTGCCGCGACGTCATCAATGATCGGAAAAATATAAACTTATTTTTCTCGATAGCGTCGGCCTACCACCCTCATCTACCCAAAACCCCAACTCCTCCAACGCTCTAGATCATCGGGAAAGTCCCCGAACCCATTCTCTGATGAAACACGAACTGCAACCCATCCCGTCCACTAAAAATCCTCATTTTAGTTTTAAAATTCATAGTTTACTATCAGGATCAAATGTATATTCCTGGAATCTAAAATTAGCATATTCGAATTTTATCAAAATAATGCGTATTGCCTGTAGAACAGAGTCACTGGTGATGATGCTTCAACTACAGGCTCAAAACAAATTTATAAAGCTTTGATTTATGTTTAACAACCTATTTTGTTTTAAAATGTAAGCCTATATATGATTGGAAGAAGATGTTTTATATGTTTTGCTTAACTCCTTAACTCCGTAGCTACAATCAGGGAATCAACAGCGTCTTCAAAAGTTACAGCATACTCATTTATATAAACACAGAACTATACAAAACAAATACACAGGCAAGCATCATGTTAACCATGATAAAAATGTGTCTACCCACAGCATCAATAGACAAATAGATGAAATAATAATAAAAAATTTTGGTAGGAGTTTACTCACAGATTCTCAAGCAGGGATTCAAAGAAATGGTTTTTAAACAAAAATTAAAGTTGCTCACCTTGTTTCCAGAAAAGAACAGAGGCCTCTTGTCTTGTTGATGATAATTGTTTTCTAGTTGTAGCTTTCCCTTTCTTTCTTTCTTTTTATTTTGCTTTCTCTGCTTTGCTTCTTTGTTTAAATCTTTAGATGATATTTACTTTAAATTTTCTCTCAGGCATGCTATAATTTTTAGTGAATGAATGAAATAGGATAGAGGTATACATGTAGAGAAAAATGTTTGTACAGGGATTATTAATGTTTGTTTGTACCATAGTTATGGGCTGAGATGATTTTGCTTTGATATGCTATTGTACTTGGTTATGCATGTTAATGCATTTGTTTACTTCAGCCTTACTTCGGCTGAGATGAAAAATGTGTGCTAAGGACATGGCATTAATTGCCATTGTACATATTTATTTGTTTATGCCTTTACTTCTTGTTTACGGCCTATGTGTTTATTCCAGCCTGCATTCTTACTTCTACTTTATTTTGTTTCAATTATTTTGTTTACATGCATTGTTATTGTTTTTATACTTCTTTCATTTGCTTTGTAAGTATGCTCTAATCTGATACTTGTGCACTTATTCTTTTTTAGTTTTGTTTTACACTTATTGTTTTTGTTTTATATATCAACGTTCTTATTTTTATTCATAACTTAAAATTATTATTACTTTACAAAATAAGTGAACTTCTATTTTTATTTTGAGTATTTATTTTATCTTACATACAAATTTTTTTGTATCTTTCTATATATTTATTTCAATAGTTTATATTTTAAAAGATATTTTGTTTTGTTTATGTTTGTGTTTTATTTTACATTGCATGTTATTTCTTTTGTTTGAATACTTCATTTATATGTTTACTTGTTTCTTGTCTTGCTTCTTCATTTTATTTGCTCACACATTTTGTTTTAATGTTTAAATATAGACGGTTTGTTTTTGCAAGTTAATTCATATATACGTTTTGTTCCACTGCTTTGTCTTATTACTTTATAGTATGAATAACTTCTGTTTTAACATGTTGTTAAAATTTATTTATGAGTTACTATATATATTTTTCTTAATTTATTTTATAACCCAAATATTTATTAAATCATGCATCTAAGATTTAAATTCAAATCAATATATATATATATATACATTCAATTCTGATTTTAAAATTTCAAATTGACTCATATATATCCAAATATACATATACATATATATTCACATATATACATATATATATATATAATATTTAAAAATTTAAATGATTTATATAGAATATACTTGAACTTGGGGAAACTCGCTTCCATTTATAATCAATTTCCCTTACAATTTCATTCAGAAATTCATTTAATTATCAATTTAAATTAAATTAAAATCTAGGGTCGTTACAATACTTCTGCACGGCCTAGGGGTGCATATGATCAGGTTTTGGTGAAGACATGGCTTGGGTTGGGGCTAGCATGGCTCGGGTTTAAGGCATAAACATGATGGTGTATATAACATGAGAAGGTGAAGGGGTTTTAGGCAATGTAGTGTGATTTTTGCCAAAACAAAGGCTCGGCCATGGAGGATTGGGCTCGGCCTGGGGGAAACCATGACTGGTCAGTAGCTGGAGGGGTGTGTGGTGGTCAGGTCACTGAGGTGGTGGTGTCTAGGGAGGTGGCCTGGTGGTGGTTGAAGGAGATGAGGCAAGTGGTGGTGAAACTAGCATGGTTTCAAGGGTCTAGTTGCATTTTTGCGGAGTTTTTGCACCATGGTGGGCTCAGCCATGGTCAAAGCCTGGGGTGTAGGTGGTGATGATGGCAGGGAAGATGTGTAAGGGGTGGTGGCCGTGGATACGAGAGAGAGGCCGATCAAACATACATGAGAAAACAAAGCAAAATCTTATAAAAATAAGAAGAAAAGAATAAAAAGATGATGCTATTACCAATATTTTTCTCTAGCCGTGAAGAACGACGAGGAAGATGATTTTGTGCATGAAAGATAAATGAAAATTCATGGCTAAAAAACAAAATGCATGGCCAAAACAAAAAGTAAATGAGGAGTTAAAGAAAATGAAAAGTCTAGAAATGAAAAGCCATAGGAAAAGGAAGAGTCTTGTCTCTTCAATTTACCATTTCTTATTAAAACAAATAAAACAAAATAATTTCAATAAATACATTTAAAAACCTAAACAAAGGGAAATAATATGAAAATAAGTAATAAAATTTAAAGAAAATAGAAAAAGAATAAAAGAAATTGCTTAAAAATTCAAAACAGTGTTCAAAAATTACAAATAAACCATCACTAGCCTTGGAAAAATATCCACTTCATTTTAAAAATATTATAGAGAAAAAATTTGAAATAAAATAATTTATTTATCATTTCTAAAATGAAATAAATAATTATTTTGGAGAAGAAATAAAAAAACTAAAGAAATTGTTTAAAAAGGGCAAACAGGAGCTGAAAATTACAAAAAAATTACCATTAACTCTAGAAAAATTCCTACTTCACTTTAAAAATATTTTAAAACAAAATTTTAAGTAAAATAATTTCTGAAACATTTTCGAAGTGAAATAAATTCAATTAAAATTAATTTCAAAAATAATGGGTTGTTACATTTCTTATGCACATTTATAGCACAACACGATTTATTGTTATTTTTTTTACTTTAATAATTTTTATATATCACTTTAATTATAATTCCATGACACTATACCATATATATCATATGTTCGAGTGCATTTAAAATCTACATCACAAGTTCTAAATGGTCGATTTTCTCATTCTTTTGCTAATAGTAGATAGTAGCAAGAAATTAGAAAATACTTATTTTATTCATGCATTCATCATATACCGAACATACAATTAGCCCAATACTAGGATTTGAGTTTCATTTAAATATCGTTCAATGAAAAAGTAAACTCTCCTTTTCAAGTATGCGAATTGGAGGCTTTATGCTCCTTTGAACATCCCTTGGCGTGTTCTCATTTCTTTCTAACTAAATCTGCAAAATAAATAAAATATATATGTAATTTTGGAGAGGATTTAAACAAGATCCTTATATAAAATACACACACACTATATCGAACATTCCTCTCATTGTGATTAGAAACACAACACACAGTGAAATGCTGAATAAAATAATGAATAGTACAATGCAAACATTTAAGCCAACCAATGTCTCGATTATAAGGAATAGTATGTTCAATTCGTTACTTGGTAGGCTTATTTATAGCCGTCACACTAGTTCAATTAATGTAAGATTAGATAGCAAATCATATACATAAGGACTTCAATCATATTCGTTGCGTTAATTTAAAACCAGATTACATATCATATCTTTGAAGACCAAAACTTTCATAAGTGATAAGCCAAAAACTTTTTTTACCTGTTTATTCACAAATTTTCTTATTTTTAAAATTATTCCTATGTTTAGAAAAAACTTACTTTTGTAGGAGTTTATTTGCAAATATTTAGGAAAAAAATCAAAAAATAATTTCTTCAAATTAAAATGTAAATAAGAATGTTGGAGTTTATTTTTGAAAGAAAATATTTTGAAAGTTAAACTTTATTTTTCGGCCAATTTCGAAGAATTGAATTTTAAGGGTTAAAATGCGAAATGTAAGATACAATGTTGGAAAATGTGTTCTCACTAAGGCTTGAAAAAAAGGATTTGGTAGTATGAAAGTTCAGAAAGGAAGAACTAAGTTGGAATTTTAGTTGTGCATTTAAACACCTTTTCATTAACATAATGATTGGCATGGGCTTTCATGTTAATAAATATCTATTCATATTTTGTATGGTAAATTTAAATGAATTTGACAAAATGATTTATTACTATTTTCAAATTTATTTCTTGAAAATTAATTTAAATCAATGTTTTTTTGGGATTTTGACTGAAGCAAAAAAAGGAGTTTAATATTTTTAAATTTTATAATTTTCAGAGCCGAAATGAAATCAAACCAATTAAAAGCCCTTTCATGTACCGGCTCCACCATCTCCATCTCACTTTTTAGTCAACTCGCCATCTTTGGTTCCAAAGCTTAATGTCACTTTCTCCTTCAGTAAAAATAATATTTTTGAATTCCAATAAACTAAACCAAAATCTCCAAAAATCATATCTTGCTTCTCTGTCATCTTCTTTGCCTAATAATATTATTGCACGCCAAATGGACTCGATTTTAGGCCTTTCGTCATTCGAGATAGCATGAACTTGTATTTTTTGCATTACATTTGAGCTCTCTTGTCTTCTTCTTCAACAAAGGTGAGTTAAAACTTTGTTGTGAACCATGAATTGCACAGTCAATTCCATGATGTGTAGAAATAAATTTATTTGTGGAAAGTTTTGGTTTTATTCCAATAATCTCTTACAGTACAAAACTTAATGCCAAATCTTCAGAGTCTAACGATCCACTCATTGCCTATGATATGTGTTTAATTGAATATATATGGTGCTTGTATTATCCAAAGTCAATGCCAAAATAAGATCAGAAAGGAGAGACAGAGTCGACATGGGGCAAAATTGCTCCAAATGCTCTCGTACAGGTTGACTGTTGCGACCTCATCAGTTTTCACCTAAGGTGACCAGTCGACCACACAAGTTGTGGCTGGTAACTGATGGGAAGAGGCTGGAGAAATTTTGTTTGGGTCGAGCACGATAACAAAAAATAATCATAATTTAAAATTCATTAAAGTAAATGAAAAGACGGAATTTTAAATATAAGTTTTATTTCAGATATAAAGTAGATATAAATCTCAAAATTGGAATTCTATTTATTTAAATAACTTTCAGAATCAAAATTTTGAAACGTATAATAGATTTTTTTTAAAAGTTGAGAAATATGAATTTTTAAATATAAATTCAAGTTTCAATTTAAGACTCATAAAGAATTTTCTAAATGGAATTTCATAATTTCAATTTAAGATTCATAAAGAATTTTCTAAATGGAATTTCATAATTTTACATTAATTTAAAAATGATTTATATTGTTGTTTTGTTCCAACTATAGGTCTAGTTGTTAAAATGCTTTATAAAATCGTTAAAATTTATTCCTACATTGGATAGTAACTTCCAAGTTTTATAGGACATTTACAAAATATGTATAGTAGATTAATGTATAGTTTAATTGAATTTATTCCTCTGAAAGCTAGGGTTTTTTTGGAAACGAAAACAGTAGAAGTAAGAAACAGAGAATAAAATGTTGAAAGGGTATTTCGTGAATTCCAAAACGATGCAGTTGATTTTATGTTCATTGAATTACCATTATTAGGAGTACACACACAACAAGAACACATGCACACGCATGATGTTCTGGATTTATGCATTTTAGTGAATATTTAAATATACCTTATCATGTTGGCGTACCATTCGACGAACCTTATGTACCCTTCGAGTAAAGAAACGAGACACTTAATATATTCCTCAGGACAACTGTAATGACCCGTAGATTTTATGGATTTAATTTGGTTAAATTAATAAGTTGTAATTAAATTTAGAAGAAAAAATAAATTAAAAACCTACTTATAGTAATTCGAAGTTAATTCAAATGATTTTAAGTGGTGAAAAGAATTTTACCTATATATGAGTTGAATATGAGGAATTTGAGGAAAATATTAAACTAATATAATGTAATAAACATTGTTAACAGTAAATGGAATATGATAATAAGAACAATTGCAAGTTTGTATTTATGGGCGAAATAATATTGATAGGTAATAATTGTTGTAGAGAATAAATTACAAATGTTATAAATTGTATAATGGTGACAGATATTGTTTGTTACCAATGCATTTAATTTATAGCGATTAAATGTAATTAATCATTGCCTTTGTGTAAGTTAAGAAGTAACTGAAAATTTTGAAGGAAAAATCAATAGAAAGGTTAACTATATGCATAAGATGGAAAGTTGGATAGAATTCTAATAAATGATAATAATGGAAAACGTATACAATCAATGTAGGTAATTTGAAATTACAATGTTGTTGAAATGATTAAACGTTTCTTGTGATAATTAATAAATAACGAAAGGAGTAAGCGTATTTATTTAGAGTATTAGTTACTATTGGGTAGAGATTTAAGTAACAATGTTTAATGCAATGTTAGTAATGCCAATTTAAGTCAATAATAAGGAATTGGGAATCATATCTATGAAATGATAACGAGAATACAAGGTGATAAATGCCAATTAAGGGTAATAATTAATAAACTTAATGAAATCCCAATTTTGTATAAAATAATTTAAAACTCAGGTTTGGCTACAATTTGAACATAAGTAAATTGAATTTGTAGTATGAAAATATATGCAAAAATTGATTTTTGTAATAAAAGATTTTGTATGTGACAAAAAGGTAACGGTAATGTTTATGGTAGGTTGCCTATTCATTTATTTAGATTTTTAGTTGGAATTGGAAATAAGTTTGTAATAAATGTAAATAAATGATACATTTATGTGAAATGTAACCAATGTAAATTTTATTTATAATATAGCAAAGGGTGGATTTAAGAAGTGAAATTGCAGAATTTGAAGCTAATTAATAATAGACATAGTAAAGATGGCAATCCAATCAAATACTTAGGAATAAAATTTATTGGAAGGTAACCTAATTTATAAATAAATGGTAAGTATTTAAGATATAATTCTATATTAATTGAAACTGATTGTAGATTTAGTGTAGTAATGTTAAGGCTAACTAAATTTGCTTTATAGATGGAATTTTAATCAAGGTGGATAGGTAACGAACTTAAAAATATAATTAAGAACTAATAGGTGGCAAATTAATATAGTTTGTATTATGTAAGTAAACTTCGGTAAATCAAATTCTACCAATCCAAAGCTAACGTTTTGTTAATATAGATTTAAGTATAGAGAGCAATATTTATTAATTTAATTGAAGTATTGCAAAATAAATGAGAATTTAACATCTAAATATTACGTTAATAGGAAGTAATTGTTCTACTTATCATTACATTCATTTAGCCCATTTTGAAACTTAATCAACTGAAATTAATAGGAGAGAGAATACTAATTGTAATAGGTGCAAATAAAAGCAGCTTATGTTTTGTGAAATATAAGAAAAGTTTTGATTCAAAAAAAAAAAAAACATTTACATCAATAAAATGAATGTTTCGTCTATGAATGTAGGTTTAATTTAATTTAAATAAAAATATAGAAAGATTGATTTTTAAAGAAAGAAATATATGTTTATTTGAACTGTGTTTAGCTTACAAACTAATTACAAGAATAGGAAAATAATCTATTTATTACTCTTATGTATAAATAATTTTTCTATTTTTTTTATGCAATTTAGTTGTCTGTTTTAAAATTTAATTTTGTGTGATTGCAATTAATGTAGTTCAAATATTTCAATTAAAAGAAAAGAAAACGGTGATTGCAATTAATAGATTTAATAAAAAAAACGTGCGTTTTATGGTAAACAAAAAGGGTGTTTTAATGGTAATTAGAGATCATTTTAGGAAAAACAAATCAAATGTTTTCATTTTTAAGGTAATTATAAAAAAATTATTATGCATAGACAAAAACCCGAATGCGTAGAAATTCGAATATTACTTGAGTTAATGAAGTTAATTTTGGTGTGTTTAGGGTTAACAAAATTCATTAAGTAAACAATTGTTTTGAAATTTGAATCCTAAAAGTATGTTTACAGTATAGAGTTAGTCCATTCATTCCCTTTCTAATAAATAATTACCTCTTTTTAATACCTTCTACTTTTAAAAAGGTTGTTCATATTTACTATATTTCAAAACCAAGTTTGTTCATATTTACTTTATTTCTTTCCATTCATTTTCCAACTTCATTTTCTGAAACGTCATTTCATTTATTTCTAATTAATAGCGGTCTCTCTTTCCAAATCTCTTTGATCCTAAACCTAACTCTAACCTTATAAATAAGATATGACGCAAATGAAATCACAGCCTCCATTATAATCTTCTTCTTTTTTTCTTTTTTTTCCTTCAAATCTCCTTATTATCTCTGATTTTAATTTTTCCTTCCTCTTCAAATATACTTCTTTTTCAAATTTTCTTCTATTTCAAACCTTCTTCTTTCTTTTCAAAACTAGATTTTCTCTTCCATTTTCAGTTTTTATTTTAATCATTATCATTTTCAATTCTTCTTTTTCAAATCTTTTTTTTTTCCAAACCTTTTAAAAATGCATACATTCATATAATAAGGAGGAAAATTAAAGTAAATCGAAATAAAAGAAAAATTACGGAACAAAGTTAGCAATCAAGAAGAAGCATACGCGTTTTTCACGAGGGAAGAGTGCATGTGGCACGGTATTTTATTTTTGTTTAATTTATTTTTGTTAATTTTGATTTCAATTAGTTCTAATAGTCATAACTCGTACATACGGACTCCGTTTCACGCAATTTTTTTTGTTAGGATCGAAATTAAATTCCAGATCTTTTGACACTGGTTTGGACAGATTTGGAGATAGTCGAATTTTTGGGTTTAAATCGGATTTGAATTCGATTTAAATTCAAAAGGTGAGTGTTTAAACCCACTCACAACTACTAGAAGCTTTTATGTTTGTTAAATTAATTTTAGAAATGAATAGAAATTTATTTATGAGTATTTGACATGTTTATTTTATTCATATCTGTTGAATTGCATTTATTTAATTTAACTGTTAATTTAGTTAATTTATTGCGTATAAATTTACAGTTAAAATTTATTTGTTTGTATATGAACTGCTAGTTAACAGTTATATAATTTATTACTGAATATAGACTGTAGATTAATAGCTGTTAAATTTAATTTGAATAAAATTGCCAGTATTACCTGTTATGTAGTACAAAAAAATAATATTGTTATTGATTGATTTTGAATGATGATTGCGATTTGGATGATGGATGATGTTGATGAATGGATGTTTATTGTATATCATTAAATTGCAAATTTATCATGCATATTTCATTTCATTCGGGATTGTGGTTTGAAATGATATATAACCGCAAAATTTTATATCTTTTAAATTGCGGATTGAAATGATAAATATCCGTATCACTTGACCATAGGATAGAAAATTATATACAGGCACCGCGGTATATATATAACTATTTAAATGTGATTTCTATGGTTTGGATGGAATACGGTTTATAATAATCTTAAATTTTATATTGTATAAATATTATTCTTCCATATATATACATATGAAGTTGAAAATTTTGAAATTAAAAGGTGTATAAATCTCTTTATTAAAAATGGAAAAAAAAATTAAGAAAATGGAATGTGATAATTTATATCATATGTTTAAATGTTAAGTTTAGAAATTTTAAGATATGATATTTATAATTGGGTTTTTCCCAAGATAAATTGAAATGACTATTCTAGTATAATTTGAATTGAAAAAAAAAATATTTTTTTATTACTAGAAATTGGAGTTTTATTTACTTATGGATTTTATGTGAATATTCAAGACTAATTAATAGAACATTCGATTTGTTGAAAGAAAAAATCCAACTTTAGTTTGAAATATTAATACTCCAAATGGATATACGTATATATATATAAATTGAAGTGGTTTTGGAACTTGAGAGAGATAACACAAATTTTGGTTTAGACTTTAATAAAGAAATGTATTTGTAAAGCCATGAGAACTATTTTCTTTACAAAGTAACATTTAAGTTAAACCTTTTAATTCATATACCGTTGAATATCCAAACCATTCAAGTTTTAAAGGTTATGATTTTAAATTATGAATTTCGAAATATTATGCTTTGAAAGGATATTTGGCTTTCAGACGTTATAAATTTTAAAGCATTTGGATTTTTGAAAAGGTTTATATTTGGGATAAAGGATATCATATTGTTTTGGGTTTTAAAATGATATCGTATTCATAATTTTAAAATGGAAATGTTTATTCTGATTTTTAAAGTATAACCTATTTTTAAATGACCGCGGTGTTATAATAACGATGGGTTGGCAAAGAGACCGGGATCGGATATCTGACATACTCTCTGTCGATACCGAAAACCACTTTGACTAACCGTGTACGCGGTGGAGATTCCAGAATGAAGTAGGTGGTGGCGACATTTCCTGTAAGGTAAATACGTGGACCCGACTCCCGTGAGTTGGCATAAGGTGGCTAAAACAGGAGCGATTCTCAGGCCAATGAGGTCATTCCTCTGATCGGACCCTCCTCTTCGATATTATACTTTGATTTTGGATTGATTCAGTGGCCACTTCTATATTTTGATTTTGGGGAGTTAGTCCGAGGTGGGCGGTAACTGCGGCTACGCGTTTCCACCAGCCTGGATAGCAATTGGTATATCTACCCTGGCATTGCCTAGTTGTGCCGTGTCACCTACCATACCGAGCCTTTACTACAAGTTTCTATTTGTGTCGTACCTATGGAGTATCCTCTGGTAGCTTCCCGATCAGGAGGTATTATGGTACTGTATAGACTATTGGCATTATTTGTGTTAAGGGCTATATGGGTAACCCCTTAACGCTATTAAAAAGTAAGTTTATTTTATAAATAGACACTATTATAATAGCGCAATATACTACATAGTAAATAGTTTAACGGATCCTTAAGAGATGTAAATCCCGAACATCTCTTGAGTTACTGTACTCATATTTATTTCTGTTAATTTAACTCACATAAGATCTTTTAGTCTGACTTGAGTGTTTTTGTCTTTTCAAATTCGCTCGGGTCAGTCCGAGCGTTTCAGGATCGAAGATTTTAGCTTTGGAGGACGAAGACGAAGAATCCGTATTATATTATTTATAGTATTGCACCACACTCATACTGTTCCGCTGCATTAATTGTATTGGTATGTGTAACTCTGATATTTATTGTATAAAGCAAATCAAGTGTTTGTAAACTGTTTTGAACTGTATATTTATTATTATATTTTATCCTTCCGCTGTGAGATTCTGTTTTGTTTTTTTATCACTTCTCTGTTTTTCTTATTTACCCCATAACAATCCTCCCTTCCGTATGGTTTGAACTGGCACGTGTGTCGGTTTAAAGTGTGCGAAAAGGCGGGATGTTACAGTTGGTATCAGAGCTTTGGTTTAGCGATAAACTTTGGCTCTGTGGGGTTTGACTCTTTGTTAATAGGATAGAAATATCCTATGGGAGTCGCTGAGTGTATATATATATGAGAGAGCGTATTTGTTAGTGTTATAAAAGGATTTTGATATTGTGTTGACCTGTTCCGCTTTGTATTTATAAATTCTGGTTGATGCATGGGACGCTATGTCATCAATAGGGATTTCTAAACACTTAATAGGACAGACCGACATAATATCCGTTTTAATATAGGTGAATGAAATAATTTTGCCTATTATATTTTCTATATATAAAATAAAATTTTCAAATGATATCTATATTTGGTTGCAATTGATTGGTTGTTAGGAATAAAATTTATAAATAATAGGAAAAATAAGATTGAAATTAGAATCAATGAAATTTGGAAATTTTAGAACTTCAGTCCGGGATTTTTGAAAATTTGCTTTCAAAGGATTTATGAAATATAATAATTTTGTTTATAAGTATTTTCTTATATAAATATTTAGTATAATTCGGAAGAATGGTTTTAAAGAAGATTTTGGAGAAAATAATTTTTGTACTTTCCTCTCTGTCGCTGGAAAATAATTTCGGTGATGGCGACCGCATCATCGACTTTCATTTTCGAGTTTCGAAGGGGAGAGGCTACTGTAGTGAATTCTACTGCAGATTTGTTTTGGAAATAACTAAAGGTTTAATTGTTTTAATTATAATTAGAGGTATATAAGTTATAAAGGTATATTTATCTATTGAAATTTAACCCAGTATTTACTTCTAAAATTTCCATTAATTAATTGTTTCATTTATGGTAGTGAAACAGAATTTAATTAAGAATTGAAACCTAAATAGAATAAGAGACTTTAATGCTAAGTTATAAAGGAAGTTAAAATTTTAACTTATAAGAAAAGGTAAAGATTTATTGAACAATGAACATAATTAAAGGATGAGATAAAACTTGTATAATCTCTTTTGCATTTTCTTTAACATATATAACTTACCAAATATTAAAAGTTGAAATGTTAAATAAGTGATTGGAATAGAATATTATACAAGTAGAAATTTTGGAAATAATGAAGTATTCAATGAATTGCTATTATAAATAAGAATTTAATGGTATAAACTTAAGTTATAATTGAAATTTTACCAAAATTAAAGGTAAGTATTATAAATAGGTGATTTTAAACTTAAGTGAATAAAATGAAATTCTTTAATAAATAAGGATTGATGTGTAGGGTTATTAACTTAAGTATGAATTAAATACTACTAGCTAAATATAATGGAAAGTAGGTAATATAAATAAATGACTGCAAACCCTAGTTAAAGAATTTGTAAATTCCTTTACTTATAAGAATGGATATTTTAGGGTTAAGAATTTAAGGGAATTAAAAAGGGTTACTATAAATAAGTAATAGAATTGTAAGCATGGAATAAAAGATTGAAATTTAGAAGTGTATTAAATACAATACATATAAAAGAAACTTACATGACCGGAATAAATAAATAATAAAAGTGAATAAATTGTAAGTAATAAGTAAAAATCAAGGATACAACCACTGACGAGAAAATAAAATTTGAAGTTGTTAGAAATAAATGTAAACTATAAAAAGGAAAATTTATGCGGTTTGTATAAAAGAAAGGAAATCAAACAACTAAAGTATGTAATGAATTTTTATAGGTTAAATTGATTTGTTGGTTTAAATCGATATTGTTTGCTTTATGGTTGGTTGGGTAAGGAAATTTGAAGTTGTAGGATGAATAAATAAGCTATTCTGTCCCATCTAACACTGTTGAGTAAATGATGCACTGGATAGTTATTTTTCATTCCGTACCATTTCAAGTTTTGAACCCGAACAACTATTTGCTTGTTTGATCGAATGGTTGTTTTGTTGTGTATGCTGTTTGTTGAAATTTATGATTGTATATTTGGTGTTGTTAGTAGTTGAAACCATGAAAATATTTCGCTTTATAGAAATTGTTAAACCTTTGGATGTTTATAAGTGAAATGCAGGTTATGGAAGCAATTGCTACTGCTTTTGGTTCCATAAATTAAGCATAAATTGCCCGACAAATAGGTACGCTTCGAATTACGATTTATAGCGCTATTTTATATATTTTCCCGGGTTGAGATATAATATTTTGGATAAAATATGTAATATAATTGTTATATTTTGATATTATATTTTCTCCCGAGTCTCTCCGTTCAAAGGAGACTCTACCAAAAGTTTTCCGTAAATTTTGAACTTAGAAGTATTTTGAAATGTTTTTCCAAACTTTAGTAATTTAGATATAAAATTTTTCTTATGGTTATAAATTGATATATTTTATCTAAATTAATTAATTTTATAAATTTAATTGTTTATAAAGTTAATGTGTGAATGAGGTATATTGATTTCTTAGTTCTTCGTTTTCCCTTCTTTTCCTTTTCGGGGACGAAAAGTTTTGAGTGGGGGAGAGTATAATGACCCGTAGATTTTATGGATTTAATTTGGTTAAATTAATAAGTTGTAATTAAATTTAGAAGAAAAAATAAATTAAAAACCTACTTATAGTAATTCGAAGTTAATTCAAATGATTTGAAGTGGTGAAAAGAATTTTACCTATATATGAGTTGAATATGAGGAATTTGAGGAAAATATTAAACTAATATAATGTAATAAACATTGTTAACAGTAAATGGAATATGATAATAAGAACAATTGCAAGTTTGTATTTATGGGCGAAATAATATTGATAGGTAATAATTGTTGTAGAGAATAAATTACAAATGTTATAAATTGTATAATGGTGACAGATATTGTTCATTACCAATGCATTTAATTTATAGCGATTAAATGTAATTAATCATTGCCTTTTTGTAAGTTAAGAAGTAACTGAAAATTTTGAAGGAAAAATCAATAGAAAGGTTAACTATATGCATAAGATGGAAAGTTGGATAGAATTCTAATAAATGATAATAATGGAAAACGTATACAATCAATGTAGGTAATTTGAAATTACAATGTTGTTGAAATGATTAAACGTTTCTTGTGATAATTAATAAATAACGAAAGGAGTAAGCGTATTTATTTAGAGTATTAGTTACTATTGGGTAGAGATTTAAGTAACAACGTTTAATGCAATGTTAGTAATGCCAATTTAAGTCAATAATAAGGAATTGGGAATCATATCTATGAAATGATAACGAGAATACAAGGTGATAAATGCCAATTAAGGGTAATAATTAATAAACTTAATGAAATCCCAATTTTGTATAAAATAATTTAAAACTCAGGTTTGGCTACAATTTGAACATAAGTAAATTGAATTTGTAGTATGAAAATATATGCAAAAATTGATTTTTGTAATAAAAGATTTTGTATGTGACAAAAAGGTAACGGTAATGTTTATGGTAGGTTGCCTATTCATTTATTTAGATTTTTAGTTGGAATTGGAAATAAGTTTGTAATAAATGTAAATAAATGATACATTTATGTGAAATGTAACCAATGTAAATTTTATTTATAATATAGCAAAGGGTGGATTTAAGAAGTGAAATTGCAGAATTTGAAGCTAATTAATAATAGACATAGTAAAGATGGCAATCCAATCAAATACTTAGGAATAAAATTTATTGGAAGGTAACCTAATTTATAAATAAATGGTAAGTATTTAAGATATAATTCTATATTAATTGAAACTGATTGTAGATTTAGTGTAGTAATGTTAAGGCTAACTAAATTTGCTTTATAGATGGAATTTTAATCAAGGTGGATAGGTAACGAACTTAAATATATAATTAAGAACTAATAGGTGGCAAATTAATATAGTTTGTATTATGTAAGTAAACTTCGGTAAATCAAATTCTACCAATCCAAAGCTAACGTTTTGTTAATATAGATTTAAGTATAGAGAGCAATATTTATTAATTTAATTGAAGTATTGCAAAATAAATGAGAATTTAACATCTAAATATTACGTTAATAGGAAGTAATTGTTCTACTTATCATTACATTCATTTAGCCCATTTTGAAACTTAATCAACTGAAATTAATAGGAGAGAGAATACTAATTGTAATAGGTGCAAATAAAAGCAGCTTATGTTTTGTGAAATATAAGAAAAGTTTTGATTCAAAAAAAAAAAAAACATTTACATCAATAAAATGAATGTTTCATCTATGAATGTAGGTTTAATTTAATTTAAATAAAAATATAAAAAGATTGATTTTTAAAGAAAGAAATATATGTTTATTTGAACTGTGTTTAGCTTACAAACTAATTACAAGAATAGGAAAATAATCTATTTATTACTCTTATGTATAAATAATTTTTCTATTTTTTTTATGCAATTTAGTTGTCTGTTTTAAAATTTAATTTTGTGTGATTGCAATTAATGTAGTTCAAATATTTCAATTAAAAGAAAAGAAAACGGTGATTGCAATTAGTAGATTTAATATAAAAAAACGCGCGTTTTATGGTAAACAAAAAGGGTGTTTTAATGGTAATTAGAGATCATTTTAGGAAAAACAAATCAAATGTTTTCATTTTTAAGGTAATTATAAAAAAATTATTATGCATAGACAAAAACTCGAATGCGTAGAAATTCGAATATTACTTGAGTTAATGAAGTTAATTTTGGTGTGTTTAGGGTTAACAAAATTCATTAAGTAAACAATTGTTTTGAAATTTGAATCCTAAAAATATGTTTACAGTATAGAGTTAGTCCATTCATTCCCTTTCTAATAAATAATTACCTCTTTTTAATACCTTCTACTTTTAAAAAGGTTGTTCATATTTACTATATTTCAAAACCAAGTTTGTTCATTTTTACTTTATTTCTTTCCATTCATTTTCCAACTTCATTTTCTGAAACGTCATTTCATTTATTTCTAACTAATAGCGGTCTCTCTTTCCAAATCTCTTTGATCCTAAACCTAACTCTAACCTTATAAATAAGATATGACGCAAATGAAATCACAGCCTCCATTATAATCTTCTTCTTTTTTTTCTTTTTTTTCCTTCAAATCTCCTTATTATCTCTGATTTTAATTTTTCCTTCCTCTTCAAATATACTTCTTTTTCAAATTTTCTTCTATTTCAAACCTTCTTCTTTCTTTTCAAATCTAGATTTTCTCTTCCATTTTCAGTTTTTATTTTAATCATTATCTTTTTCAATTCTTCTTTTTCAAATCTTTTTTTTTCAAAACCTTTTAAAAATGCATACATTCATATAATAAGGAGGAAAATTAAAGTAAATCGAAATAAAAGAAAAATTACGGAACAAAGTTAGCAATCAAGAAGAAGCATACGCGTTTTTCACGAGGGAAGAGTGCATGTGGCACGGTATTTTATTTTTGTTTAATTTATTTTTGTTAATTTTGATTTCAATTAGTTCTAATAATCATAACTCGTACATACGGACTCCGTTTCATGCATTTTTTTTGTTAGGATCGAAATTAAATTCCAGATCTTTTGACACTGGTTTGGACAGATTTGGAGATAGTCGAATTTTTGGGTTTAAATCGGATTTGAATTCGATTTAAATTCAAAAGGTGAGTGTTTAAACCCACTCACAACTACTAGAAGCTTTTATGTTTGTTAAATTAATTTTAGAAATGAATAGAAATTTATTTATGAGTATTTGACATGTTTATTTTATTCATATCTGTTGAATTGCATTTATTTAATTTAACTGTTAATTTAGTTAATTTATTGCGTATAAATTTACAGTTAAAATTTATTTGTTTGTATATGAACTGCTAGTTAACAGTTATATAATTTATTACTGAATATAGACTGTAGATTAATAGCTGTTAAATTTAATTTGAATAAAATTGCCAGTATTACCTGTTATGTAGTACAAAAAAATAATATTGTTATTGATTGATTTTGATTGATGATTGCGATTTGGATGATGGATGATGTTGATGAATGGATGTTTATTGTATATCATTAAATTGCAAATTTATCATGCATATTTCATTTCATTCGGGATTGTGGTTTGAAATGATATATAACCGCAAAATTTTATACCTTTTAAATTGCGGATTGAAATGATAAATATCTGTATCACTTGACCATAGGATAGAAAATTATATACAGGCACCGCGGTATATATATAACTATTTAAATGTGATTTCTATGGTTTGGATGGAATACGGTTTATAATAATCTTAAATTTTATATTGTATAAATATTTTTCTTCCATATATATACATATGAAGTTGAAAATTTTGAAATTAAAAGGTGTATAAATCTCTTTATTAAAAATGGAAAAAAAAATTAAGAAAATGGAATGTGATAATTTATATCATATGTTTAAATGTTAAGTTTAGAAATTTTAAGATATGATATTTATAATTGGGTTTTTCCCAAGATAAATTGAAATGACTATTCTAGTATAATTTGAATTGAAAAAAAAAATATTTTTTTATTACTAGAAATTGGAGTTTTATTTACTTATGGATTTTATGTGAATATTCAAGACTAATTAATAGAACATTCGATTTGTTGAAAGAAAAAATCCAACTTTAGTTTGAAATATTAATACTCCAAATGGATATACGTATATATATATAAATTGAAGTGGTTTTGGAACTTGAGAGAGATAACACAAATTTTGGTTTAGACTTTAATAAAGAAATGTATTTGTAAAGCCATGAGAACTATTTTCTTTACAAAGTAACATTTAAGTTAAACCTTTTAATTCATATACCGTTGAATATCCAAACCATTCAAGTTTTAAAGGTTATGATTTTAAATTATGAATTTCGAAATATTATGCTTTGAAAGGATATTTGGCTTTCAGACGTTATAAATTTTAAAGCATTTGGATTTTTGAAAAGGTTTATATTTGGGATAAAGGATATCATATTGTTTTGGGTTTTAAAATGATATCGTATTCATAATTTTAAAATGGAAATGTTTATTCTGATTTTTAAAGTATAACCTATTTTTAAATGACCGCGGTGTTATAATAACGATGGGTTGGCAAAGAGACCGGGATCGGATATCTGACATACTCTCTGTCGATACCGAAAACCACTTTGACTAACCGTGTACGCGGTGGAGATTCCAGAATGAAGTAGGTGGTGGCGACATTTCCTGTAAGGTAAATACGTGGACCCGACTCCCGTGAGTTGGCATAAGGTGGCTAAAACAGGAGCGATTCTCAGGCCAATGAGGTCATTCCTCTGATCGGACCCTCCTCTTCGATATTATACTTTGATTTTGGATTGATTCAGTGGCCACTTCTATATTTTGATTTTGGGGAGTTAGTCCGAGGTGGGCGGTAACTGCGGCTACGCGTTTCCACCAGCCTGGATAGCAATTGGTATATCTACCCTGGCATTGCCTAGTTGTGCCGTGTCACCTACCATACCGAGCCTTTACTACGAGTTTCTATTTGTGTCGTACCTATGGAGTATCCTCTGGTAGCTTCCCGATCAGGAGGTATTACGGTACTGTATAGACTATTGGCATTATTTGTGTTAAGGGCTATATGGGTAACCCCTTAACGCTATTAAAAAGTAAGTTTATTTTATAAATAGACACTATTATAATAGCGCAATATACTACATAGTAAATAGTTTAATGGATCCTTAAGAGATGTAAATCCCGAACATCTCTTGAGTTACTGTACTCATATTTATTTCTGTTAATTTAACTCACATAAGATCTTTTAGTCTGACTCGAGTGTTTTTGTCTTTTCAAATTCGCTCGGGTCAGTCCGAGCGTTTCAGGATCGAAGATTTTAGCTTTGGAGGACGAAGACGAAGAATCCGTATTATATTATTTATAGTATTGCACCACACTCATACTGTTCCGCTGCATTAATCGTATTGGTATGTGTAACTCTGATATTTATTGTATAAAGCAAATCAAGTGTTTGTAAACTGTTTTGAACTGTATATTTATTATTATATTTTATCCTTCCGCTGTGAGATTCTGTTTTGTTTTTTTATCACTTCTCTGTTTTTCTTATTTACCCCATAACAATCCGCCCTTCCGTATGGTTTGAACTGGCACGTGTGTCGGTTTAAAGTGTGCGAAAAGGCGGGATGTTACAACAACGCCTCTCCTTATGTTTGTATTGCCTAGTATTTGTGAGCCTTTTAGCCACTTCTTTGTTATCAAGCTAGGGAATAGAATCTAGGTCAGCAATTACATTACATAGTTTTCAACTAGAGCTATAAATTTGAACTTTTAGTGACAAAGATGTTTGAATTTCTTTCTCATTTTCTGATTTAGAAGCTTTTCTGGATTAGGCTCCACTTTATGCATTAGCCTTATTAAGAAATTGTGAGCAAGCACCAAACAGTAGCAATTCATTGTGTATTAATCTTCATCATCCCTTTTGTTTTTCTCCACATTTACTTCTTGCATAGGAGATTGTGTTGTATCACCGTCAAATTTATTTTCTTATTTAGTATTGTATCCTTGGCCATTTCTTTTAGCTTCAATAGAATTTTGTGCATCTAGTCGATCAATTTTGTTCTATATCATCTGATTAGTCAGGTTTTATATTATCGTTATGTTCCTACTCAGAGATTTTATCTCCAGTTGCATTATTTTTCATTATCATTCCTATGTTATCTTCTTTACCTCCTATATTCTTATTTTCATCTTCTAATTTTGACACTCTGGCTTCTTTAATTATCTATTTATTACTTTTTACCGTCACACCATCTTTAGGCATCCTATATGGATTACTATGTGTTCCAATGTTTAAAGTATCAACTAATTCTTGTCTACTTGCCTCATGCTCTTAGTAAAAGTATTTACCAGAGATGTTGATTCAGTGTAATTTGAAATAGTACATGTACCGCATTATTACCATCCATAGGTATACCAACATTGCTATCTTGTAACAGTGTAGCACCTTTCTCAGTTATTTCTTGTTTCTATTCTATATTAGAACTATCTGTAGGGACAACAATAGGAACTACAGTTGATGATGTCATCATCCATACTACAAGTCTCCAACCATGTGAAGACCACCAAGAGTCTAGTCGTTGGTTTTTTTCCAAATAGTCTACTATGGGTATGCAATAACCCTTATTCAGTGTAATATCTAAATTACTAATCCACAAATAGACAATTCATATAGTCCTTGAATCATTATTTCTTCTTAAAGGATCAAAGTATTCTGTTAGTATGCTAAAATAGAGAACATCCCTTAGCATGAACAAAAATAATGATAGTGATAAGATATAGAACTTATAATCTTATCATACCGTACAGGAATGGTAGGAAACTAGAGAGGAGTAAGAAACAATACATGTGTTAATATGTAGAATGAAGTGCAAACTCATTTATAATTATGGTTGTTTTGCCTCCAATTGTATGGTGAATTCGAGTGTATCAAATATTGTTGTTGATTATCGTAAACTATTGCTTATTTAACTATGTTCAACCTGGATTAGTTTAGACAATACCATTTAGCTAAATGTGCATATCACATTACTTTCAACAAGAGAGACTCGCTAGTTGCATATTTATTTTATTAATTTAATACCGAGTCTGTTGTAAGGAATATTGATGTCTTTGAAAGATCATTGTGCATAAGATATGCCAATGACAAATTTTATTTCACATGTTTGTATGTACCATGTGTAAGTACTAGATCAATCAAATTCATCGATTTACTAGTTATTTAATTCTACTAATTTCACAAAGAATGGCACTCCATCCATGTAATTAAACTACGACTCTTTTAGTATCAAATTGAATTAAAGAAGGGACTTGGAGGCCTCACTCCTTTAATGGCTGTTTGGTTTCTCATAGCAGCATTTTCTTCAACCCTCTTCATAACATACAAAAATATTCGCTGGTTATTTTTAGCTTTTAAATTAACTGAAGTATTTGGTATGCAAAAACTCCGTTTTACCTTCAGAAATAAATAAAAAAATGACTTGATCAATTAAACGCAAGCCAAGCATTTGCAACAATAACGATCAACAATCCAATGATCTGACAATCACCATTGTCCCAGTGGTTAAGTGATTTGGCTTTGGTGCGAGAGGTCACAAGTTCGAAACTTGCTTAGCGTGATTCGAATGTTTATTGACATGTGATATGTTGTCACAATGATTTGTTGTATATAAAGTACCATTTTCATAAAAAAAGAAAAAGAAAAAAAAATCCAATGATCTACAAATAAAAGTAAAATGTTTGTGATTTAAATTAAAATATGATCCTATTCTTATGCTTTAACTTTGGTTTGTTATCAATAAGGAAGTCACCATCTACTTAGATAGGCTATATCAATTAAGGATCCATCAAAAATAGATGGGCCCGCATTGTTGTCAAATTTGCTTGGAAATATTTATTTTAAAATTTATCAATTACCAAATTAATTTGCCTATAACACTACAAACAGATTTTCATAAGCCTTGTTTGCTACCAGAAAATCTCTTGTGTGAAAATATATCATTGTTCTACTACTTCATATGATACTTTATTGTCAATTTTTCTTTTGGTTTTGTAGAATTTTTAACTAAGCTAAGCATTTTAGTTGTGGTATGATACACCCTCATGGTTTGAGTAATTTATGAAACAGTAAGCACTATTTTCGAGCCAAGTAATAAATTAAGAGGTTCGATACTCATTTACTTCCTATATATAACAACTCTATTAGATGTTGGCGCCGTTGGCTTTTGTAATAGTCATGCAGATAAGTAATGAAATGAAAAAGAATTTGGATACTTAAAAGTCATTTATTTTGTGGATAAACCTTACAGTTACATTTAGTGTTGGCAAAGGGAAGCGTTGCTATATTACCAGATATAACATACCCCTATATGGATTTACACATATTATGTAATTAAAAAGTCAAAATATATACAAATTGTAAAAATAAGCAATTAAATTTTCTTTTTTTTCCACACTTAACATAAATCGGCTACTAAGGAGAAAATGACAATCTCTACGCTTAAAATTAACTCTAAGAAATCAAAACAATATAAACAACACAACGAACCAAATAATTAATCTACTTAGTTACTTAGCTTGGCATACACTTTTTCATTTAACTAGTCCAAAACATTATTATATTGTTCTTAAATTTGGAAAAAAACCAGCTAGTCTTATTACAAAAATTAAAATAGAAAAGTTGAATAAAGGAGCTGATGGAGTAAAAAAATTACATACTACTGAACTATTGATTGCGTGGTAGATGGAATGAATCGGAGATGGGGTCGAGATAAGGTAAAGATTGTAGCTGGAGTGAATTGAAAATCGATAGATTGGTTTTCAGAATAAATTGAAATAACATGCGATTTAGGGTAAATGAAATTTGGTCGAATCTGAAGGGAGAGGGAATTTTTTATTTTTAGCGACCTTTATTTTATCTTTCATAAATATATATAACGGACTATTTTTTATACACATTCACAACACTACACGATTTATTGTTATTTTTTTTATAATTTTTATGTATCACTTTATTTATAATTCCATGACACTATACCATATATATCACTTTAATTGGTTGTTGCAATGTGAGAGAATATTTGTTGATTTTGATTTAGATGATGAGCAGAAGAGGAGGCTGACCTCTAGGCAGTTGCAAGGGCCAGCGCTTCATTGGTGGAATAGTGTTACTGCAGGAGTTCCGGAGGAAGAATTTACTTAGGCAGATTTCGGAAGGAGGTTTGAGCAAAGGTTTTTGTCTGAGGTTGCCAAGTCGGCATTACGGAGAAATTTTACGGATTTAGTGCAGGGAGAGATATCAGTAATTGAATATGGTACTAAGTATAATGAGTTGTCCCAATATGGGTATGCTACTATAGATACCGTCATAAAAAAAATGAGAAGTTTATTAGGGGATTGAGGCCTGATATTGCTAAGGCAGCCGTATCACATCTCTGTGATCCCAGTAATGTGGTTGTGGAGATGGATATCCACCATGAGGGGATGCTTGCTATTTGTTCTAGAGAGAAGCTAGTTGAAACCCGGGATTCATAGGGAAAGAAGAGAAAGTTCTTTAAGAAGAAGGGAGCCCTGACGGGAGATGCTGCCAAGAAGGCATATGCTGATTTAGTCTGTTTCAATTGTGACAAGAAGGGTCGTTATGCACATAATTGCCGGTCGGGAAAGGGTAAGAAGTCTATAGATAAGAAAAGTATGAAGTGGCTCAACTATGATCATGTTGGGCATTACAAGAACCAGTGTCCGGAACCAATTACGGTGGACAAAGGGGAAAGTCTTTGCTATTGGACCATTGTCCGCTAGGTCAAATGCAGTTGATAAAGGGAAGAATGTGGTGGGAGGTACAATTTTGATTCAGAGTATACCTATTAGGGTAGTTGATATCGGTGCATCACACTCATTTATATCTCAATGTTTGGCTGATAGCTTAAGCTTCGAACCCACTTGACTAATTACTTCATTAAGGGTTGCGAATCCAATACGAGAGTACGAAACTCTAGGGTAGAGAGGTGACCAGTTAGAACTTGATTTGTTAGGTCATAAGTTTGCATGTAGTTTATATGTTTTTGATTTCGTAGATCTCGGGATATTTTTGGGAATGGATTAGTTGGGTGAGTCCGAAGCTAGGATATTTTGTTAGGATAGGGAGATATCACTAAGACACCTTGGTCGTCATAACCGAATCATATTCTAAGTGGATAATTCTGACCAGAGGGTTTGTGCTATGTAAATGGGAGAAGAGTTAAGTCAAGTTCGAGTAGTAAGAGAGTTTGCAGACATCTTTAAGCCGATTAAAGGATTACCATCGAACGAGCTGTTGAATTTCGAATAGATCTTGTGCCAGGAGCAGAACTTGTGAGTAGACCACCTAGCAAGATGACACCAACTGAGATGAAGGAATTGAAGGTACAACTAGTGGATTTTTGATGAAATTTTATTAGACCAAGTAGTTTTCCTTATCGAGCAGTCGCGGTGTTCGTGAATAAACTACATGGATCATTGAGGATTTGCATTGACTATCGTAAGTTGAATGAGAGGATGATTAAGAATAAGTATCCATTTCTATGAATAGATTATCTATTTGATCGGCTGTGTAGAGCCAGCATGTTTTCCCAATAGGATTTGATGATAGGTTTCCATTAGTTAAGAGTGGCAGAGGAAAGTATTCCTTTAACAGCATTTCAAACTAGGTATGGTTCGTATGAATGGTTAGTGATGCCATTCAGGTTAACTAATGCACCTTCTTTCTTTGTGGATTTGATGAACCTTAGGGGACACTCAAACAACCTTAGGCGATAATCTAAAATCGTGCTGAAGCAGCCCTACTTTGTGCAATTTAGTGGACTAATTGTCGATCGACTGTTTGAAAAGATGGTGGATTTGGAATGGCATAGGATCTGGAATCGTGTCTTTTTTGTAATGAGAAAGAAATGAAAGTTAGGGATTTTTTTATTTTGAGAAGGCAAACAGAAGATGCAAGAAACAAAGAACAAAATGTAGAAAGGGTATTTCGTGAATTCCAAAATGATGCAGTTGGTTTTATATTCATTGAATTACCACTATTAGGAGTACGCGCACAACGGGCATGCACACACTCGCATGATGTTCCTAATTTATGCATTTTAGTGATATTTAAATATACCTTATCTAGTCGGAAGGCCATTCGATGGACCTTATGTATCCTTCAAGTAAAGAAACGAGTCATTTAATATATTCCTCAGGACAACGCCTCTCCCTATGTTCGTATTGCTTAGTATTTGTAAGCTTTTTATTTACTTCATTTTCTCAAGGTAAGGAATTGAATTTGGGCCAGCATATACATTACATAGTTTCCAACTAGGGCTATCAATTTGAACCTTTCGCAACAAAGATGTTTGAACTTCTTTCTCACTTTTTGATTTAGAAGATTTTATGGATTAGGCTCCACTTTGCCCATTAGCCTCATTAAGTAACTCTGAGCAAGCACCAAATAGTAGCAATTCATTGCGTATTAATCTTTATCATCGTTTTTCTGTATGTTTTCTTCTTGCACAAGAGCTTGTGTTATATCACCGACAAATTTATTTTCTAGTTTAACATTGTATCCTTGGCCATTACTATCAGCTTCAATGGAATTTTGTGCATCTAGTTGATTATATTTGTTCTATACCATCAATTGGTCAGACTTTATATTATCATATTGTTCCTGCTCAGAGATTTTATTTTCATTTTCATCATTTTTCATTATCATTCCTTTGTTGTCTTCTTTACTTCTTGTATTCTTATTTTCATCTTCTAACTTCTATAGTCTAGTTTATTTAATTATATGTTTATCACTTTTTGCCGTTACACCACCTTCGGTTATCCTATTTGGATCACTATATGTTCCAATGTCTGAAGAACCGATTCTTGTCTACTTTCCTCGCCCTCTTAGTAAAAGTATCTACTAGAGATGTTACTTTCATAATGTTGTTTAGAATAGTATATGTACCACATTTATTCCCATCAATAGCTATACCTCCATTGCTATCTTGGAATTGTGTAGCATCTTTCTTAGATTTTTTTTGTTTCTATTCTATATTAGAACTGTCTGCTGCGACATCAACATGAACTACAGTTGATGATGTCATCATCCATACTCCGTCTCCGGCCTAGTGAAGTCCACCAAGGGTCTAGTCGTTGGTTTGTTTCCAAATAGTCTACTGTGGGTGTGCAATAACCCTTATTCGGTGTAATATCTGAATTACAATTCTGCAACTAAATAATTCATATACTCCTTGAATCATTAATTCCTTCTTAAAGGGCTAAAGTACTTCATTAGTATGCTAAAATAGAGAATATCCCTTAGCATGAACAAATATAATGATAGTCATAATAAATAAGAACTTATAATCTTGTAATACCATATAATAATGGTCGAAAATGAGGGAGGCACTTAGAAACAATACAAGTGTCAATATGTAGAATGAAGAACAAACTCATTTATAATTATGGTTGTTTTCCTTCAATTGTTTGATGAATTCTAGTGTGTCAAATATTGTTGTTGACTATCGAAAACTATTGCATGTTTAACTATGTTCAGTTTGGACTAGTTTGGATGATACCATTCAACTAAATGTGCATATCACATTAATCTCAACATGAGAAACTCGCTAATTACATTTTTATTTTTTATTTTAATACTGAGTCTGCTATAATGAATATTGATGTCTTTGATAAATCATTGTGCATAGGATATAACAATGACAAATTTTCTTTCTCATTTTTATGTGTATCATGTGTATGTACTAAATCGATAAAATTCATCGATTTAATAATTATCTATTTATACTGATTTCACAAAGAATGGAACTTCGTCTATGTAATTAAACTAATACTTTTTTAGTATCAAATTGAATTGAAGAAGGGACCTGAAGGCCTCACTCCTTTAATGGAAGTTTTCTTTCTCACCACAGCCTTTTCTTCCAACCTCTTAATAACATACCGAAATATTCACTGATTATTTTTTTGATTTTAACTTATTTTAAGTCTTTGCTATGCAAAAATTCTGTTTTAACTTCAGTAAATAATAATAAAAAATTAACCTTGATCGATTAATCGCAAGCCAAGCATTTGCAACAATAATGATCAGAAATCCAATGATCTGCAAATAAAAGTAAAATGTTGGTAATTTAAATTAAAATATGATCCTATTCTTATGCTTTGACTTTGGTTTGTTATCTATAAGGAAGTCTCCATCTACTTAAGAATAGTGACATCAATTAAGGATCTATCAGAAATTGATCGGCCCGCATTGTTGTCAAATTTTCTAGAAGAATTTATTTCAAAATTTATCGATTACCTAATGAATTTGCCTATAACAATACAAATAGATTTCCATAAGCCTTGAGTTGCTACCAGATAATCTCTTTAGTGAAAATATGTCATTGTTATATGACTTCATATGATATTTTATTGTTAATTTTTCTTTTGGTTTGTAGAGTTTTTAACTAAGCATTTTAGTTGTGAGATGATACACCATAATGGGTCGAGTAATTTATGAAACAGTAAACACTATTTTCGAGCCAAACAATTAATTTAAGAGATTCGGTACTCATTTACTTCTTATATATAACAACTCTATTAATTGTTAGCACCGTTAGCTGTTGGAATAATCATGCAGATGATTAATGAAATGAAAAGGAAGTTTGACACTTAAAAGTGATTTAGTTTGGGGATAAATCTTACAAATACATGTAGTGTTGGTAAAGGGAAAAGTTGCTATATTACCAGACACACTACACCACTATTTGGATTTACACATATTAAGTAATTAGAAAGTTAGGATATATATAAATTGTCAAAAAAAAGTATATAAATTTTCTTATTTTTTCCACACTTGACATAAATCGCATACTAAAGAGAAAATGACCATCTCCACGCTTAAAAATAACTCCAAGAAATCAAAAAAATAAATACAATGTAATGAAGCAAATAATTAATCTACTTAGTTAGTCAGCATGGCT
The DNA here is from genome assembly GCA_030765085.1 of Allium cepa. Taxonomy (NCBI): domain Eukaryota; kingdom Viridiplantae; phylum Streptophyta; class Magnoliopsida; order Asparagales; family Amaryllidaceae; genus Allium; species Allium cepa. The sequence continues at coordinate 11,026,897 of CM060937.1, forward strand.
TACACTTTTTCCTTTTAACTAATCCAAAACAATATTGTATTACTCTTAAATGTACAAAAAAACGACTAGTCATATTACAAAAAACAAAAAAGAAAGGTTGAATAAACTAATTAAAGGAGTAAAAGAAATACCTACTACCGAACTATTGATTTGGTGGTATGTTGACTGAATCGGAGATGAGCTTTAGATATGGTCAACATTGTTGCGGGAGTGAATTGAAAACCGATGGATTGATTTTTATAATCAATTGAAATAACATTGAATTTAGGTTAAGAGATATTTGGATGAATATGAAGGGAAAGGGAATTTTTATATTTGGCACCCTTTATTTTTAACATTGCTAAATATAGCGGACAATGTTTTACACATTTTCATCGCATATCGCAATTCATTGTTATTTTTTTCTTTAATAATTTTTATATTTCACTTTAGTTATAATTCCATGACACTATGCCATATATATCATACATTCGAGTGCATTTAATCTCCACCTCACAGGTTATAAATGACCAATTTTCTCATTTAAAAAAAAAGATAGTGGCAAGAAATTAGAAAACCCTCATTTTACTTATGCATTCATCATATTACCGAACATACATTTAACTAAATACTAAGATTCAATCTTAATATTAATCTTGTTCAACGGAAAAGTAAACTCTCATTTGCAAGTATGCGAATTGGAGGCTTTTTGCTTCTTTAAACATCCATTGGTATGCTCCCATTATTTTATAACCAGATTCGCAACAAAAATAAAATATATATGTAAGTTTGGAGAGGAATTAAATATGAGCCTTATTTAAAATACAAACACACACTCTATATCGAACATACCTATTATTATGATTAGAAACAAAACACACAGTGAGATGCTGAGTAAAATAACGATTAGTATGACAAAAATATTTAGGCCAACTAATGTCTCCATTATAAGGGATAATATGTTCAATTCGTTACCCAGTAGGCTTATTTATAGCCATCACACAAGTTCAATTAATGTAAGATTAGATAGCAAATCATATCTATATAAGTACTTCGAGCATATTCGTTGTGTCAATTTAAGACCAATTTGCATATCATATATTTGAAGACCTAAACTTTCATCCATGATAAGCCATAAACTTTTTTTAACTATTTATTTATAAATTTTCTTATTTTTAAAATTACTCCTATATTTAGAAATAACTTACTTTTATAGGATTTTGTTGGCAAATATTTGAAAAAAAACCACAAATTAATTTTTAAAAATGATTTTAGAATGTAAATAAGAATATTGGAGTTTAATTTTGAAAGAAAATGTTTTGAAAGTTGAACTTTATTTTTTGGCAAATTTTGGAGAATTGAATTTTAAGGGTTAAAATGCAAAATAAAAGCTATAATGTTCGAAAAATCGTTCTCATTAAGACTTGAAAAAAGGATTTGGTAGTATTGATGTTTTGAAAGAAGAAATTAAGTTAGAATTTTAGTTGTGCATTTAAACACCTTTCCATTAAAATAAAGATTGAAATATGCTTTCACGTAAATGAATATCTATTCTCATTTTGTATGGTAAATTTAAATGAATCTGACAAAATGATTTATTACTATTTTCAAATTTATTTCTTAAAAATTAAATTTAAATCAATGTTATATTAAGATTTTGACTGATGAAAAAAAACACGAGTTTAAATTTTTATAATAATATAATTTTCAAAGCCAAAATAAAATTAAACTAATCAAAAGCCCTTTCATAGACCAGCTCCACCATCTCCATCTCACTTTATACCCAACTCACCATCTTTGTTTCCAAAGCCTTAATACCTCTTTCTCCATTAGTAAAAACAATATTTTTGAATTCTAATAAACTAAAACAAGATCCCCAAATATCATAGCTAGCTTCTTTGTATCTTCTGTGCCAAATAAAACTATTTCGTGCCAAATTGACTTGTATTTACGCCTTTTGTGATTGATGTTAGCCTAAACTTATTTTTATACCATTGCATTTACGCTCTCTTGTTATCTTCTTCAACAACAGTAACTTAAACCTTTACAATGAACCATGAATTACATAGTTAATTCTGAAAAAAGGTATATCTTCCTTTTATAGGATGTGTGGAAACAAATTTATCTCTGGAAAATTTTGGTTTTATGCTAACAATCTCTTAGAGAACAAAATTTAATGCCCCACTAGATCTAACGATTCATTCATTCCCTACGATATGTGTTTGACTGAATATGCATGGTTCTTAGAATTATCCAGTGTTAATGCTGAAATTGGATCAGAATAGAGAGAAAGAGTCGATGTGGAAGTTTGGAGCCAAATGCTCTTGTACGAGTTGACTGTCAAGACCTTATCAGTTTTCACCGAAGGTGAATCGTCGACCGCTCAGGTCATGACTGGTTGACTATTGGGAAGAGGCTGGAGAAATTTTTTCTAAGCCGATAAAAATATTTTAAAAATTCATTAAAATAAATCGAAGATTCAGAATTTTGAATGTAAATTTTATTTCAGGTACAAACTAGATAAAAAACTAAAATTTAAATTTTGTTTTATTTAAATAACTTTCGGATTCAAATTTCGAAACATTTAGTAGATTTTTTTTAGAAAAGTTGAGAAATTGCAATTTTCAAATATAAATTCAAGTTTGAATTTAAGATTCATAAAGAATTTTCTAAATTGAATTTCATAATTTTACATTAATTTTAAACATGATTTATATTGTTGTTTAGTTCCAATTATGGGCATAATTGTTAAAATGATTTATAAAATCGTTAAAATTTATTCCTATAGTCGAAAGTAATTTCCAAGTGTCGTGGGACATTTTACAAATATGTATGGCTGCTTACAATGTTTATTTCATTTAAATTTATTCCTTTAAAGGTTAGGGTTCTTTTTTTTTTGGAAGGCAAGTAGAAGAAGCAAGAAATGGAGAACAAATTATAGAAAGGGTATTTCTCGAATTCCAAAATGATGTGGTTGATTTTATATTCATCGAATTACCATTATTAAGAGTACACACACAACATGAACGCATGGAGGCGCTTTCTATTCCTGATTTATGCGTTTCAGTGATATTTAAATGTACCTTATCCTATGGTAATTAGTTTCAGCTTCAATAGAATGATAATATAAAATCCGACCAATCGAATGACATATAACAAATCTGATCAACCAGATGCACAAAATTAAATCAAACCAATCAAAAGCCCTCTCATGGAGAGGCACCACCATCTCTAGCTTAATTTATAGCCAACTCACCATCTTTAGTTCCAAAGCCTTAATGCCTTTTTCTCCATTTGTAAAAGTATTATTTTTAAATTCTGATAAACTAAAGCAAAATAGCCAAAAATATATATAGCTTCTATGTCATCTTCTTTGCCTAATAAAACTAGCACATGCCAAATTAACTCAAGTTTAGGCCTTTTATGATCCAGATAGACCGAAGTTGTGCATTTAGCATTACATTTACTCTCTCTTGTTTTATTCTTCGACAATGGTGACTTAAACCTTTATTATGAACCATGAATTGCATAGTAACTTTTGTAAAAAATATGTCTACCTTTTACAGGTTGTGTGGAAATAAATTTATTTGTGGGAAACTTTATTTTTACGTTAACTATCTCTTACAGTAAAAAAGTTAATGCCAAATCCTCTTGGTCTAACAATTTATTCAATGCCCATGATATGTGTTTGATTGAATATGTATAGTGCTTGAATTATCCAGAGTCAATACCAAAATTGGACCAGAAACGAGAGAAAGAGTCGACATGAGAGTTTGGAGCAAAATTGCTCCAAATGCACTTGCATAAGATGATTACCTCATAAGTTTTCACCCAAGGTAGCTAGTCGACCACTCAGGTTATGACCAGTTGACTATTGGGAAGAGGCTGGGGAAATTTGTTTGAGGCGAACCCAACAACAACAAAAAATATTTTAAAAATTCATTATAGTAAATCGAAAAGTCAAAATTTTAAATATAAATTTTATATCAAATACAAAGTAGATAAAAATCCAAAATTGGAATTATATTTTATTTAAATAACTTTCAGATTCAAATTTTGTAAAATATATTAGAATTTTTTTGAAAAGTTGAGGAATAGGAATTTTCAAATATACAACTTTGAATTTAAGATTCAAAAGAATTTTACAAATGGAATTTCATAATTTTACATTAGTTTTAAAAATGATTTATATATTGTTGTTTAGTTCGAATTATGGGCATAATTGTTAAAATGCTTATAAAATCGTTAAAATTTATTCCTACATTCGAAAGTAATTTCCATGTGTTATAGGACATTTACAAAATATGTGTGGTCGATTTCGATGTTTATTTTTATTTTATTTAAACTTTGTATTGCACATAAGTGATCATCATATGTAAATTTAATTTCATATTAATTTTGAGAATGTTATAGAATCACCAGTATGACTGGTCAAGATGCACCAATTACTACACCGAAAAATAATGAAATTATCATGCCTTAAATCATATATAGAGAAACATAATCAGATTAATGCATCATCTAATATAATGGAATTTTTAGTTGATCCCCATCCGGAAAAAATATTACATGTCATGGCCATGGGTGGAGCTGAACCAGTCCTTTCAAGAGGAGCTAGCGATTAAATCCTTGCATTTAGTACCAAAATTGGACCATTTAAAATGGACAAAAGGACGTTCTTTATTAAGCGGAAACATAAATTACCGATTGTTCCAACATTCCTTATTGGCCACGAAGGAAACGTTTCGTTAAAAGAAATGATAGGGTGGAATTCATCGTAGTCCAAAGGTGAAAGGCTACACAGAACTTTAGGTAGATGAGCCTTACGATAGCTTAGATACATGATAACCCTAGAGATAAAATAGAATTGGAGGTGTAATAGCTTTAGCCACACCATAGTTTTTGATGCACAATTGCCTTGAAAGCACAATAGCTTTAATGGTATGATAGCTTTAAGGACGAGATAGGCTTAAAAACATGATAGCCATGTTTGTGATAGGTATAGGATGAAGGGTATGACAACTATAAAAAGCCAATTCAATTTGGTCGAATTTATGGAGAAATGTTTTCTAGAAGATTAATAAAGACTTCAAAGTTTAAGTAGGTAGCCAAGTAGGTAAAAAAATTCCATTTATTATTCCACTATTGTATAACTAGGCTTTATAGCTAGTTAACTATTCCTTTGGCGTCATTATATGTTAAGTGTGATTCTGCTATTTTTACTTTATTGTATTTAACCCTTGTGTAGGAAAAATTTTAGACAATGGAAAATGTAATGGCAATTTTATGCAATGAAGGTTATTATTCGCTCATTTTACATAATGCTGTTAATTAAAAAATTGATCTTATTTTGTTGCATGAAAATATTCTGATGATGAATAAAACATTATCGATTTATAATTTAAGGTCTTGTAGTGGGTGGTTTTATAGGAACAAAATGGACCAATGCATTTAGGTTGGTTGAAGACATACATCCATTAGCAATAACTTTTTTCACGCCGATCAAATTACATTTCGTATTTAACTCAGAATTTGCACTCTATCATGGAAAATATTTAATTGTGTAAACATGATTTTTCAAAATAGATGCGATCCTATAAATAAAAGCTTGTCAATATATGTTTAATAAATCCAATGCATAAACTATACGCATTATCATTAGATATAATACAACAATTAATGTATGGGTGGATGTCGTAGCGTTTAAATCCATAATAATTACATTTGTTTCTGGCCAAGCTATTTTGCTTCCAATAGCTTCTCCAACATATGTCATGCTAGCTGGTGGTCTCTACCAAAAAACAATATGGTCCAAAGCGAATATAATTCACAAGCTAATTAGGATCACTAGAGTACAACCGTCGATATGCAATTAATTCTTTGCTAACTTTCTAATCACGTATCTTGCATTTGATATTTGAGCTGCTATATCCTATGAAAAAAATATTTATAATATACTTTTGTATATTAAATTATAAATATATTGAATAAAACTAGAATTAAATTTACCATAATGTCAACTTTCGCAAGGTGTACCATGTATAAAACAACTTTGTCAACTGGCGATGCTACCATCTTATCCTTAGCTTTTCCAATAAGTGAGATCACCCGAGGCGTAGGCCCCATGAAAAAGAATCCAATTTCTTTGGGAAATCTATCAAAATATTCATAACATTCAATCAAAGAGGCATATTATGTATAAAGTCTTTCAGTTCAGTTGACAGAACTCTTTATTTTGCAATTGTTTCATCCATCCCAGTCCAGTGCAATAAATTTCATTTGAAGTTTGTTTTGTCATACTTATTCTGCATCTACAATTTGTCAAAAGAAATTATGTCATATTATAACACCCCTAATTTTTGATAACATTATTCAGGAGATTTAATTAGATAAATTAAATGTAATAATGCAAATAATTAGAGTAAAAAGGGATTAAGATTTGAAAAAAATTAAAAGTCATGCCTAATTATCTAAATGGGCTTATATGTTAATTAATTAAAACAAGGGTATTAGGGTGATTGTCACCTATATTTCTATCACCCTTATATTTGCGTTTTATTCTTTCTCACGTTTATTTTCTAAAAAATAAAAACAAAAGTGCAAACAAAAGAGAGAAGCCGGCCATTATTAGGAGGAAAAAGTAGAAAATAAAATCTAAAGCTATGGAATTAAAGCAAAGGAATCAATCTCAATCGAATCTCAAAGTCCTTATCCTAGTCAAGGTGAATAATAATCTAAACTGTCTGTATTTTCTTTTTACAATTATTTGAGTTTCGGGTTTAAGAATGGACTCCTTATAATGATTTTAAATGATGATATGCTTGGACTTTATGTGATGTTAAACTCAAATAAGGTTATTTGATAAATGATTTACACGGTTTTAGGGGTAAAACTAATTTTAATGAGTCCGTATGCCATGAGAAAATTTTATGTTATGTAAAACATAATATTAGAGACGGGTTTTAATTTTTGTAATTTTCCAAGCTATGGAAAATTTAATATGAATTTCCTAAGGATATGAATAAATTGGGTTTAAAATTAGTTTCAGTTATTTATAGAGAAACTGGGTCTGGAATGTTTATATGTTAGACAGCATACTGAAAGTGAATTTCTGTAATATTTGGGGATTTTTTCTATATGATTTACTGTGGAAATTAAATTATTTGAGAAGAAGGACTTAGTTGCTTTATTGATTTTGATTAATGGAATGGCTTATTTAAATTAGTCTTTGATTTAGATTTGAAAAATATGCGACATTTATTTAGGAAAGAATTTGAAAAGATTAAGAAAACCAATTAAAAGTTTGCTAATGGGTAGGTTAGTTATGAAGTTATTACTTTAAATAGCAATAAATCGGCCTTTACTCAAAAAAGTGGATTTTTCCTCTTTTAGATACACCTTCCGACTCTGTACTTCCACTTCGACTCATTCAAAACCAACTATTTTGAAACAAACATAGCCTAAACCAAATACATAATGTATCATAAATATGGTATGTAGTGGATGGGAGAATGGCGGAAGGCATAGTGTCGAAATCTATGCTTCCGATAGGGTCAAAATTTTGTTTACTTTCAAATGTTAAGCGCCTACCTTTTTTTTAATAGAAGCTTTCAAAAGAGTGGAAACATATGATTTCGAAAGGGTGTTCTAAATATCTTTCGAAGAGGGTTACCATCTTTTAATTTAAAGTATAAGCTTTCCAATGAGGTACTTTACTTACAAAACATTGCTTTCGAAAAGGGTAGTTTCGACCTAGTCAAAACCCTGCTGCCAAGCTTATGCCTTCCGAATGCATTGAAGTTATCAGTGCTTTCAAAAGGCAGCTTTTGCTTTACAATTTTACTAAGCCGCTTCCTAAAAGCTTTCGAAAGGGTTCAAGGGTTTCGAAGGCAATGGCGTCGAATGGGAGTTTTAAAGCTACCCTTCAATATTTACTTAAATGTTTTGATGCTTTTTAAAGGATGGTTCTAAAGCCGTCAAGTTTTCCCCAAACAATTTTATATAAAGATCAATGGTTTTGAAAGGGGTATTTTCATATGTATTCTTTTTGACCCAATAGATAATTTTGAGGAAAAATCCAATGGTTTCGAAAGAGATACTTCCAAAAAGGTTTCGAAAGGGGTAGTTTCATTGGTTTCGAAGCTATGCTTCTAAGTGTTAAAATGTAATGCTTTAATACTTTCAAAAGGTATGTTTTGAGGTTTTCGAAAGAGATGTTTTTAAAGTGTTTCTAAAGGGATGCTAGTGTTTCGAAAAGAAAATTTAAATACTTTCGAAGCAGGTCATCCAAGGGTTTCGAAAGTAAATTTTTAAAGTTTCGAAAGCCTTAATTTTCAAAAAAAATAGTAATAACCTAATCTCATTTTAAAGGAAAACCATCGCATAATAACAGAGTTTTGGAATGATTTTAGTATGGAGATTTTGAAGAAGTTTTCCTTAATTTATAGGTTAAAGGGATCAACCATGTTTTATATAAAATGATTTCAAGGATATTGTACAATAGGTGTGGTTATTGTTATGTTATTACGTTTGCTTCTAATATATATATTCACATTATAATGGGCCCGTACTGTATTTTAGGGAAAGGAAGAATAATAAGCTTGCTTGACCCAATAGTGAATATAAATTAAGTTAATTCTCGAATGAGTGGAATAACATTCAGGAAGTCAGATAGACCAAAGTGTAGGATGCCAAAATATTGATTAAAGAAGTTGTCAGATAGACAGGTTTGTAGTAAACCCATGAAACTATGTTTAGGAAAAGTTATTGGCAAGGGCTAATCGGTTCATAGTAAATCCATGAAAACTATGACTAGAAAGAGTTATTAGGAGGAGGCAATAATTTTGTAGTGAACCCATGAAATCTATATCCGAATAAAGTTATTGGCAAAAGTCAATAGGTTCCAAGTCAACCCATGAAAACTAGGATAAGAAGGAAGTTATTGGAGTTAGAAATAGGTTCAGGGAGAACCAATGAAATAGTAAAGTTATTAGTAGGGGCCAATAACTTCTTTGTGATTCCATGAAAACTATGAAACCGAACAGGGAATCCATAAGCATTAAACAGTTTATTATTCAGCCCATGAAAATGATTAGGTTAATAGTGACACTAGAAATAATAAATGTGATAGATAGTCAAAATGAATGGAGATGGGAAATCCAGAATTGATTTACTTGTTTGCATATCATCATAATATTTTGAATTGCTATTTTTGTAACCATTATGGATGTAGGGGCACAGTATATGGTTTTATAAAGTTTTAAGATACTAATAAGGGGAAAACATGTTCCTCTAAGCTGCGTGGTCTCAATAGATATCTAAATGGTTTGAGTTGGTATATTATTATTCAAACCAGGCTTATGTATGACTCAAAGTTTATATTTTCCCCTTAAACTCTCGGTTTCTCAATTGATTTTGAGTTGTTTGAGAGTTAAGGTTTTCCAGTTCTCTTTTGATGAATAAGCATCCGGAGGCATGCATGAGGAAAGCTATTTAAGAGTTTTTTATATTTTGATTCCGCCGCATTTTGGTTGTAATGGGAAAGTTGTTTTATTGCCTAGTAATATGCTATGATCATCTAAGGGGGCATTTTCATATGTCGCTCTTGGCGTATGTAGTAATAATTATATTTTATCTGAACATGGTTCTCCTGTTGGGATTATGTAATAAACTTGAAATGTTTTGAATTGAAATGTGAAAGTTGTTTGATGATTTTAAATTTTTTACATATCCATGTATTTTTGTTATATCAATGTATTTAAGATTACCGTATTTGGTCGCCGAGGATTAATAAATACGGATGACTGTAGCATCCATAGCCATTAGTTTTGGGCCTCCAAGTGGCGGATGTTACAAGTTGGTATCAGAGCATAGGTTTATGAAACTTAAAATTAATTTAAACCTAAAAGATTTTACAAAAAATAATATAATAAATAAGAAAATAAGATCGGCGTTTGGGATAACGCTATAGTAGCATACTAATATTTGATATATAGGTATACATATGTACGTATTCCCCGCTCTCTTAGACCATTCTTCTGTATCTTACTAAGGCTTGTACGTAGATTTACGAGAAAGAAGATATGGAGGTAGGAAATGGAAGAGGAAATCTCTATGGAGGAAGCACCACAACCAATGAAAATGCTTGACCCACCAGGAGGAACCCAATCGATAGGCTAATGCTAACCAAAATGCTGATGCCAATGTGAGTGTTGGAATCCCACTAGTAGATATGGAGACGATGTATCAGTTCTTTATGAATCTGATGCAAGCAGGAGCTGCTGCTGGTGTTGCTGGGAATGTTGAAGGTACTAATCATGTAGCTCCCGTTAGGAATAATTATGCTAAATTGAGCAGAGATTACACCATTCTTGATGGGAAGGGAACGGAGAATGCCATAAAAGTGGATGACTAGTAGCTACATTGTGAGAGAAGACTTGTTTATTCGGGTATAGATGATGAGAAAAAAAGGAGACTGGCCTTTAGGCAGTTGCAAGGGTCAGTGCTTCATTGGTGGAATAGTTTTATTGCCAGGGTTCCAGAGCTAGAATTGACTAGGGCAGATTTCAAAAGGAGATTTGAGCAATGGTTTTTGTTTGAGGTACCAAGTCGGCGTTGCTGAGAAATTTTATGGATCTAGCGCAGGGAGTGATGTCATTTCAGAGCATGCTATTAAGCTTTATTAGTTGTCCTGGTATGGGTATGCTGCTATAGATACTGTCATCGAGAGAAATGTGAAGTTTATTAGGGGACCGAGGCCGAGATTGCTAGGGCAAGCCTGCCACATCTCAGTAATCCTAGTAGAGTAGTTGTGGAGATGGAAATCCGCCATGAGGGGATGCTTGCTATTTTGCTAGATTATAAGCCAGTTGAAACCTAGGGTTCACAGGGAAAGAAGAGAAAGTTCTTTAAGAAGAAGGGAGCCTGGAAGGGAGATGCTCCCAAGAAGGAAAAAGTTGATTTAGTTTATTTCAATTGTGATAAGAAGGGTCATTATCCATATGAGTGCTGGTCAGGCAAGGGGAAGAAGGCTGCAGATATGAAAAGTGTGAAGTGCTTCAATTGTGATCAGGTTGGGCATTACAAGAACCAGTGTCCAGAATCAGTTAAGACGGACAGGGGGAAGGTCTTTGCTATCGGACCATCGTCAGTTAGGCTAACTGCAGCTGATAAATGGAAGAATGTATTGGAATGTACGTTTTGATTCAGAGTATACTAGTTAGCGTGCTATTTGATGCCGATGCATCACATTTATTACTATCTTAGTGTTTGGTAGATAGGTTATGCTTAGAACCCACCTACCTAGTTACTTCTTTAACGGTTGAAAATCCAATAAGACGGTATGCAATCTAGGGTTGGGATGTGATCGGTTAGAACTTGATTTTTTTAGGTCATAAATTTGCATGCAATCTTTATATTTTTGATTTCGTAGATGTCAGAATCATTTTGGGTATTGTTTGGTAGGATGAGTACGAGGCTAGGATATTTTGCCAAGATGGAGATATCGCTCAGGCACCCTAATAGCCATAACCGAATCATATTCTCAATGAAGAACTTTGACCGGAGTGTTTGTGCTATGTTAAGTGCTATGGAAATAGGAAAAAGGTAAAGTCAGGTTCGATCGGCAAGAGAGTTTGTAGACTTTTTTGAGTCTGTTACAAGATTACCACCAAAATGAGCTATTGTGTTTTGGATAGAACTTGGGCCAGGAGCTGAACCTGTGAGTTGACCACCTAGCAGGATGACACCAACCAAAATAAAGGAATTGAATGTGCAGGTAGAGGATCTTGAAGGAAGGAATTTCGTCTGACCAAGCAGTTCGCCTTGGGGAGTGGCCATGGTGTTCGTAAAGAAATAAGATGGGTCGTTGAGTATATGCATCGACTATTGTAAGTTGAACGAGAGGAAGATTAAAAATAATTATCCTTTTCCTAGAATAGACGATCAATTTGATTAGTTGTGTGGAGCCAGAGTGTTTTTCTAGTTGGATTTGGCGACATTTTTCCATCATTCAAGAGTGACAGATGGCAATATTCTTTTGAAGGTATTTCAGAGTATGTATGGTTCATGTGAGTAATTAGTGATGCCATTCGGGTTAACAGATGTACCTGCTTTATTCGTGGATTTGTTTAATCGAGTTTTCTTAGAGTGCTTGGATAGATTTTTGTTGGTGTTTATAGATGACATTTTATTATACAGTAAGGATGAGAGAGAGCATGAGGATCATCTTGGAGGGGTGCTTAGGATGTTGATGCAGCATCAGCTGAAGGCGATGTTTACTAAGTGCCATTTTTGGAAGAAATGGGTTAAGCTTCTTAGTCATGTGGTTTTAGAGAAAGGCTTGTTAGTCGTTCCAGATAAGATCGAAGTTGTTAATAATTGGAAAAGACCAAAGATGGTGACTGGGATCAGAATTTTTTTGGACTTGCTGGCTATTACTGAAGATTCATTAAGGACTTTTCGTGGATAGAAATACCTTTGAAAAAGTTAACCAGGAAGGTTGTGAAGTTTGTCTAGTCCAACAACTATGAGGAAGCATTCCTTAAATTAAAGCATTTGTTAACCAATGTACCTATGTTAGTAGTTCTAGACGGAAAACAATGGTTAATGGTGTATACCGATGCATGTGGGACTAGATTGGGAGTGTGTTGATGTAGAAAGGTAAAATCATTGCCTATGCTTTACAATATCTTAGACCGCACAAAGTGATATATCCTACTCATGACTTGGAGATGGATGTTATGATCTTTGCATTTAAGATATGGAGATGTATCTCTTAGGGGAGAGGTTTGAGCTATACACATATCATAAGTCTTTAAGGTATTTATTCTCTCAAAAGGAGTTGAATATGAGACAACAGAGGTGGCCGGAGTTTTTGGCTGCTTATGATCTTGGTACAGAGTATACACCTCAGAAAGGAAATAAGGTAGAATATGCTCTTAGCAGAAGACATCAAAATGTGGTGTTGGTTATGTTGCAGAATGGAAGGATTTAGAAGCTTTGATTATATGTAGTGTGTAGTTGTGATCGACTGCTAGTTATAGTCAGAGTACTGCCATGTTGTCGTGTTTAGAAATTCGACCAGTGTTGATCGAAAAGATTGCTTCTAAGCAAAAAGTGCATCCAGTATTCGCCGAGAGAATTAGAAGGCTTGATATGGGATTGGAGATCGGTGAAATAAAGGATTTTAGTATTGACCAGAGAGGATGGTTGAGAAAGAAGGGACCATTGTGTGTCCCGAATGTGGAGGACTTATGGAAAGAAGTTCTTGGAAACTATCATCGGTTCGAGTTTATGATTCATCCTGGAGGGACCAAGATGCATCAAGATACGAAAAGGAGCTTTTATTGGGAAGGTATAGAGAGTGATGTTGGCTTGTGGGTTAGGCAGCGTACAAACTGTTAACAAGTGAAGGCCAAACATCAAGAGCTGAGTAGGTTGCTTTAGCCTTTAGAGTTTCCAGTTTGGAAATTGAATTCAATATCCATGAATTTTATTGATGGATTGCCATGTTCTAATAGAGGAAATGGAAGTATATGGGTCATAATGGACAGGTTGAGCAAGAGTGCCCATTTCATTCCTGTTAAGTCAACCTGGACAGCACCTGTTTTTGCTAAGTTGTATGAAAACATAGTTGGGATATGAAATTCCTAGTAGTATAGTCTGTGTCAGAAATGCTTTGTTCACTAGTGAATTTCGAAAGAGTCTACAGGATGTATTAGGTTTAAGATTAAATTCATTATAATGATCTTGGATGATGACATGCTTGAATTTTATGTGATGTCAAATTAAAATAAGTTTATTTGATAAATTATTTGCATGGTTTTAAGGGTGAACCGATTATGATGATTTTTTATACCATGAGAAAATTTTATGTTATGTAAAACGTGATATTAGATTGGGTTTTAATTTTTTTCAATTTTCCTAGCTATGGAAAATTTAATATGAATTTCCTTAGAAAAATATAAATATATTCAGTTTAAAATTAATTTTTGTTATTTTATAATGGAATTAGGTGTGGAATTTTTATATCTTAGACAACATATTGAAAGTGAGTTTCTATAATTTTTAGGGATTTTTTCTATGTGATTTATTGTGGAAATTAAATTATTTTAGAACGACTTAATTGCTTTATTAGTTTTGCTTAATGGAAGGGTTTATTTGTTAAATTAATCATTGATTTGTATCGAAACTATGTGGCAATTATTTAGGAAAGATTCTGAAAAGTTAAAGGCAACCAATTAAATGTTTACAAATGGGCAGGTTAGTTATAAATTTATTGTTTTAAATAACATCTTTACTCGAAAAAGTGGTTTCCACCCCCTTCAAAAGCACCTTTCAACTCTTTGCCTTCGCTTCGATTTAATCGAAACCAACCATGTTGAAATAAACAAAGCTGAAACCAGTGCACAAGGTATCACAAGTATGGTATGTAGTGGATTGGAGAAAAGCGGAAGGCATTGTGTCGAAACCTATGCTTCTGTTGGGACGAAACGTTTGCATTACTTTCGAATGATAAGCGCCTGCCTTATTTTAATATAAGCTTTCAAAGGATTCGAAACAAGTGCTTTCAAAAGAGTCTTCTAAATGGCTTTCAACGAGGGTTGCCATATTTTCGTTTAAAGTATAAGCTTTTGGATGAGTTCCTTTACTTATAAAACAATGCTTTCGAAAAGGGTGGTTTCGACCTAGTCGAAACCACGCTGCCAATCTTATGCTTTTCAAATGTACTGGAGTCATTAGTGCTTTCGTAAAATATCTTTTTCTTTAAAAATGTACTAAGCCGCATCCTAAAAGCTTTCGAAAGGGTTCAAGGGTTTTGAAGTCACTAGCATCGAAAGGGGGTTTCGAAGCTATCTTTCAAAATTTTACATAAATGTTTTAAAGCTTTCGAAAGGATAGCTCGGAAGCCATCAAGTTTTTCCAAACAATTTCATATATTGATCAATGGTTTCGAAAGGGGAACTTTCGTATGTATTTACTTTAACCCAAAATATAATTTGGAGGAAAACCCCAATGGTTTTGAAAGAGATACTTCCAAAAAGGTTTCAAATGAGGTATTTTCAGAGCTATGCTTCTAAGTGTTAATATGTAATGCTTTAGTACTTCCGAAAGGTATATTTTTAGGGTTTCGAAAGAGATGTTTTTAAAGTGTATCGAATGGAATGTCAATGTTTTGAAAAGAAGATTTAGATGCTTTCGAAGGAGGTCATCCAAGGCTTTCGAAAGTTAAGTTTTAAGGTTTCAAAACCCTTAGTTTTCAAAACAAATAACCCAATCTCATTTTAAAGGAAAACCATGACATAATAAATGAGTTATGAAATGATTTTTAAGTATGGAGTTTTTGAAGAAGTGTTCCTTGATTAATAAGTTAAAGGGATGAACTAGTTTCTATATAAAATGATTTCATGGATATTGAACCACTGATGTTGGTATTATTATGTTATTATGTTTGCTTCTTGATATATATATATATATATATATATATATATATATATATATATATATATATATATATATATATATATTCGCATTACAATAGACCCATAACGGTATTTTAAGGAAGGGTAGAATAACCAACTAGGTTGGCCCAGCATTGAATATAAATTAAGTTAACTTCTGAATGAGTGGAATAGCATCCAAGAGGTCAGATAGACAGAATGTAGGATGCCTAAATATTGATTAAATAAGTTGTCAAATAGACAGGTTCATAGTAAACCCATGAAAACTTTGTTCAGGAGAAGTTATTGGCTAGGGCCAATAGGTTCATAGTAAACACATGAAAACTATGGTTGGAAAGAGTTATTGGCAGGGCTAATAGGTTTGTAGTGAACCCATGAAAAATATATCCGAATAAAGTTATTGACAGAAGCCAATAGGTTCCTAGTCAACCCACGAAAACTAAGATAAGAGGGAAGTTATTGGAGTTACCAATAGATTTAGGGAGAACCCATAAAATAGTAAAGTTATTGGCAGGGGACAATATGTTCTTAGTGATCCTATGAAAACTATAAAACAGGACAAGGAGTCCATAAGCACTAAATATGTCATTAGTTAGCCCATGAAAACTATTAGGTTAATAATGACCCTAGAAACTTGAAATGGGACAGATAGTCAAAATGAATGGGGATAGGAAATCCAGAATTGATTTACTTGTTTTCATAATATCATAATATTTTGAATTGCTATTTTTTTAACCATTGTAGATATAGGAGCATGGCATATGGTTTTATAAAGATTTAGGATACTACTGAGGGGAAAAACCATTTCGTTAAGCGGCATGCTCTCACTAGATATCTAAATGATTTGAAACGGTAGATTATTATTCATACCAAGCTTTATGTTTGACTCGAAGTTTATATTTTTCCCTTAAAAACTCGGCTGATCTATTAATTTTGAGCAGTTTGAGGGCTAAGGTTTTCAGGTTCTTTTAGACGAATTGACTTATGAAGGCATGCATGAGGCAAGCTTAATAAGAGTTCTTTATATTTTGATTTCGCTATATTTTTGTTGTAATGGCAAAATTGTTTTATAGCCTAGTCATATATTCTGATCATCCATGGAGCATCTCCATATGTCGCTCATGGCGTATGTCGTAATAATTATATTATATCTGAACACAGTTCATGTGTTAGGATTATGTAATGAACTTAAAATGTTCTGAATTGAAATGTGAAAGTTGTTTGTTGATTTTTATTTTTTTACATATCCATGTGTTTCGGTTATATCAATGTATGTAATATTACTGTATTTGATCACTAAGGATTAATAATTATGGATGACTACGGCATCCGTGGCCACTAGTTTTGGGCCTCCAAGTGGGGGATGATACAAGTTGATATCAGAACATAAGTTTATGAAACTCAAAAGAAATTTAAACCTAAAATATTTTTCAAAACATATGTAAATGAATTTGAAAATAAGATCGGGTTTTGGTATAACGTTGTAGTAACGTACTTGTATTTGATATATAGGTATATATATAGGTACTTACTCATGCTCTCTTAGACTGTTCTTCTATATCTTACTAAGGCTTGAATGTAGATTTATGAAAAAGAAGATATGAAGGCAGAAAAAGGAAGAGGAAATCTTGGTGATAAGCACCATAACCAATGGAAATGGTCGACCCACCGGGAGGAACCCGGGTCGATAAGCTAATGCAAACCAAAATGGTAATGCCAATGTGGGTGCTGGAAATCTACTAGTAGATATGAGGACGATGTATCAGTTCTTCATCAATCTGATGCAAGCATGAGCTGCTACTAGTGTTGCTGGAAATTTGGAGGGCTAATCGGCTCCATTGGGAATAATTATGCTAAGATGAGTAGAGATTACAGGAGTTTTCATGGAAAGTCGTTTATTGGAATGGAGGATGCCATAGAAGTGTATAATTGGTTGTTGCATTGTGCGAGAATATTTCTGATTTGGGTTTAGATGATGAGCAGAAGAGGAGGCTGACCTCTAGGTAGTTGCAATGACCAACGCCTCATTGGTGGAATAGTGTTGCTGCTAGAGTTTTAGAGGAAGAATTTACTTGGGTAGGTTTCAGAAGGAGATTTGAGCAAAGTTTTTTCTCTGAGGTTTCCAAGGCAGCTTTGCTGAGAAATTTTGTGGATTTGGTGCACTAAGAGATTTCAATAATAGAGTATGCTACTAAGTTTGATGAGTTGTCTCTATATGGGTATGCTACTATAAATACTATCATCAGGAGAAATGGGAAGTTTATTAGGAGACCGGGGCCTGAGATTGCTAGGGAAATACCGCCACATGTCCATGATCCTAGTAATGTAGTTATGGAGATGGAAATCTTCCATGAGGAGATGCTTGTTGTTTGTGCTAGAGAGGTCGTTTGAAACACAAGGTCCATAGGAAATGAAGAGAAAGTTCTTTAAGAAGAAGGGAGCCCAGAAGAGAGATGCTGCTAAGAAGGCAAAAGTCGATTTTGTCTATTTCAGGTGTGACAAGAAGGATCATTATGCGCATGAGTGCTTGTCAGGTAAGGGCAAGAAAGGTGCAAATAGGAAAAGTGTGAAGTGCTTCAACTATGATCAAGTTGGGCACTACAAGAAGCAGTGTCCAAAACTAATTAGGGCAGACGGGGAAGGTCTTCGTTATTGGACCATCGTCAGCTAGGCCAACTTCAGCTAATAAAGGGAAGAATGTGATGGATGGTACATTTTTGATTCAGAGTATACTGGTTAGGGCACTATTTGATACCGACACATCACATTTGTTTATATCTCAGTGTTTGGCTGATAGGTTATGCTTAGAACCAACCTACCTAGTTACTTCCTTAAGGTTGTGAATCCAATAGGAGGGTATGCAACTCTAGGATTGAGATGTGACCAGTTAGAACTTGATTTGTTAGGTCATAAGTTTGCTTTCAGTCTATGTGTTTTTTATTTTGTAGATCTTGGGATCATTTTGGGTATGGATTGGTTGGTTAAGTATGAGGCTACGATATTTTGCCAAGATAGGGTGATATCACTAAGACATCCTGATAGTCATAATCGAATCATACTCTCAGTGTGGAATTCTGATCGGAGTGTTTTTGCTATGTTAAGTTCTATGGAAGTGGGAGAAGGGTTAAGTTAGGTTTGAGTAGCAAGAGAGTTTGCAGATGTCTTTGAGTCGGTTACAGGATTACCACTGAAACGAGCGGTTAAATTTTGGATAGATCTTGTGTCGGGAGATGAACCTAGTAGTAGACCACCTAGAAAAATGACACTAACCGTGATGAAGGAATTGAAGGTGCAGCCAGTGGATCTTGAAGGAAGGAATTTTATTTGACCAAGCAGTTCGCATTGGAGAGCGACCGCGGAGATCGTGTAGAAACCAGATGGGTCGTTGAGGACGTGCATTGACTATCATAAGCTAAAAAAGAGGACGATTAAGAATAAATATCGTTTGCGAAGAATAGACGTTCTATTTGAACAATTGTGTATGGCTAGAGTGTTTTCCAATTAGGATTTGGCGATAGGTTTCCATCTGTTAAGTATGGCAGAGGGTAGTATTCGTTTGACAGCATTTCAGACCAAATATGGTTCGTATGAATGGTTGGTGATGCTATTTGGGTTAACGAATGCACATGCTTTCTTCATGGATTTGATGAACCTTAGTGGACACTCGAACTAACCTTGGCCAATAATTTGGAATCACGCTGAAGCAGTCCTACTTTGTGCTGTTCAGTGGACTAACCGTCAATCGATTGTTGGAGAAGATGGTGGATTTGGAATGGTGCTGGATCTGGAATCGTGTCTTTTCTATAGTGAGAAAGAATTGAAAGTTTGGTTTTTTTTGGAAGGCAAACAAGAGATGAAAGAAGCAGAGAACAAAACATAGAAAGGGTATTTCGTGAATTCCAAAATGACGTGGTTGATTTTGTATTCAGTGAATTATCATTATCAGGAGAACGCACATAACATGCACAAACACGTGCGCGCGCTGTTCCTAATTTATGAATTTAGTGATATTTAAATATACCTTATCCGGTTGGCATGCCATTTGGCAGACCTTATGTTCCCTTCAAGTAAAGAAAACGAGGCATGTAATATATTACTCAAGACAACACATCTCTGTATGTTCATAATGCATAGTATTTGTAAGTTTTTTAACCACTTCTTTGTTATCAAGGCAGGGAATATAATCTGGGCCAGCAGTTACATTACATTGTTTCTAACTAGAGCTATCAATTTGAACTTTTGGTGACAAAGATGTCTGAACTTCTTTCTCATTTTATGATTTAGAAGCTTTCATGGATTAGGCTCCACTTTGCGCATTAGCCTCATTTAAGCAACTCTGAGCAAGCACCAAATAGTAGCAGTTCATTGCATATTAATCTTCATCGTCCTTTTTGTTTTTCTCTATGTTTTCTTCTTGCATAGGAGATTGTGTTGTATCACCATCAAATTTGTATTCTAGTTTAGCATTATATCCGTGGCCATTACTTTCAGCATCAATAGAATTTCGTGCATCTGGTTATCGTATTTGTTCTATATCATCCGATTGGTCAGATTTGATATAGTCATTCTATGCATGCTCAGAGATTTTATTTTCATTTGAATCATTTTTCTTTATCATTCCTATGTTGTCTTCTTTACCTCCTGTACTCTTATTTTCATTTTCTAACTTCGACATTCTAGTTTCTTTAATTACCTATTTATCACTTTTTACCATCACACCAACTTCAGTTATCCATAATGTTGTCTGAAATAGTATATGTACCACATTTATTCCCATCTATAGGTATACCTCCACTGCTATCTTGGAATTATTTAGCATCTTTCACAAATATTTCTTGTTTCTATTCTGTATTAAAACTATCTAAAGGGACATTAACAGGAACTACAATTGATGATGTCATCTTCCATGCTCCAAGTCTCCAGCCTAGTGAAGACCGTCAAGGGTCTAGTCATTGGTTTTCTCCTCGAATAGTCTATTGTGGGTATGCAATAACCCTTATTCGATGTAGTATTTGAATTATTAATATGCAACTAAACAGAGCATATACTTCTTGAATCATTAATTCCTTCATAAAAGATCAAAGTACTTTGTTGGTAAGCTAAAATAGAGAATATCCCTTAGCATGAACAAAAATAGTGATAGAGTTAATAAATAGAAAACTTATCATCTTATAATAACATATAAGAATGGTAAGAAACCGAGGGGGCACTAAGAAACAATACAGGTGTTAATATGTAGAATAAAGAACAAACTCATTTATAATTATGGTCTTTTTCCTCCAATTGTATGATGAATTAGAATGTATCAAATACTGTTGTTGACTATCGGAACTATTGCATGTTTAACTATGTTCAACCTAGATTAATTTAGAGATACCATTCAGCTAAATGTGTATATCACATTCGTTTCAACATGAGAGACACGTTAATTGCATTTTTATTTTATTATTTTAATACCAAGTCTGCTGTAAGGAATATTGATGTCTTTGAAAGATCATTGTGCATAAGATTAACAATGACAAATTTTCTTTCTCATGTTTTTATGTATCATGTGTAAGTACTAAATCAATAAAATTTATTGATTTACTGATTATTTATTTCTACTAATTTCACAAAGAATGGCACTCCATTCATATAATTAAACTAGGATAATTTAATACCAAATTGAATTGAAGAAGGGACCTGGCGGCCTCACTCCTTTAATGGATGTTTAGTTTCTCACAACAGCCTTTTCTTCCAACCTATTAATAACATACCAAAATATTCGCTAATTACTTTTTAGCTTTTAACTTATTTTAAGTTTTTGGTATGTAAAAATTCAGTTTTACCTTCAGTAAATAACTAAAAAAACTATATGTGATCAATTAATCGTAAGCTAAGCATTTACAATAGTAAAGATCTGTAATCCAATAATCTATAAATAAACGTAAAATTTTAGTAATTTAAATAAAAACATGGTCCTATTTTTATGCTTTGAATTTGGTTTATTATCTATAAGGAAGTCTCCATCTACTTAAGAATAGGTGACATCAATTAGGGATCTATAAGAAATAGATGGCCTGCATTGTTGTCAAATTTGCATGGAACTATTTATTTTAAAATTTATCAATTACCCAATGAATTTTCCTATAACACTACAAACAGATTTCCATAAGCCTTGAGTTGCTACCAGTCCAAAACTTGGCTTACATTTCTTCCTTTTAACCAGTCCAAAAATTTATTGTGTTTACTGTAAAAATAACCGCTAGTCATATTACAAGAACGAAAAAAGAAATGTTGAATAAATGAATGGATGGAGTAAAAAAAATTACCTACTACGGAACTATTGATTTGGTGGTATGTGGAGTGAATCAGAGATGGGGTCGAGATTATTGCTGGAGTGAATTGAAAATCGATGGATTGATTTTTAGAATGAATTGAAATAACATGGGATTTAAGGTAAGCGAAATTTGGTCCAATTTGAAGGGTGAGGGAATTTTTATTTTTGGCGACCTTTATTTCTAAAATTTTTAGATATAATGGACAGTGTTTTTACACACATTCATATCACAAATACGATTTATTATTTTTTGCTTCAATAATTTTTATATATCACTTTAATTATAATTCCATGACACTGTACCATATATATCATACATTCAAGTGCATTTAAACTCACATCACAAGTAAGAAATGATCAATTTTCAATTTTTTTTTAAAATAATATATAGTTGCAAGAAATTGGAAAACCCTATTTTATTCATGCATTCACTATATTGCTGAACATATAACCAAATACTGAGATTTAATTTTAATTTTAATCTCCTTCAACGAAAAAGTAAAATCTCCTTTGCAAATATGCGAATTGGAGGCTATTTGCCCCTTTATACATCCCTTCATGTATTCCCATTTCTTTCTAATCAGATCTGCAACACAAATAAAATATAAACGTAATTTTGGAGAGGATTTAAAGAAGAACCTTATTTAAACTACACACGCATAATATATCGAACATACCTCTCATTGTGATTAGAAACACAACACATAGTGAATGCTGAGTAAAATAATGAACAGTACGACACAAACATTTCAGCCAACTAATGCCTCTATTATAAGGAATAACATATTCAATTCATTACCAAGTAGGCTTATTTATAGCCGTCACACCAGTTCAATTAATGTAAGATTAGATAACACTATATAAGTACATCGAGCATATTCGTTGCGCTAATGTAAGACCAGATTGCATATCATATCTTCGAAGACCTAAACTTTCATCCTTGATAAGCCGTAAAAAAAAATTTAACTATTTATTTATAAATTTTCTTATTTTTAAAATTATTCCTATATTTAGAAAAAACTTACTTTTATAGGAGTTTGTTTGCAAATATTTGAAAAAAAAAACTTTAAAGTAACTTCTTCAAAAGATTTTAAAAAGGTAAATAAGAATGTTAGAGTTTAATTTTGAAAGAACATGTTTTGAAAGTTAAACTTTATTTCTTAACTGATTTTGGAGAATTGAATTTTGAGGGTTAAAATGCAAAATAAAAGGTATAATGTTAGAAAATGCGTTCTCATTCAGGCTTGAAAAATAAAAGGATTTGGTAGTATGAAAAGTTCGAAAGGAAGAAATTAAGTTGGAATTTCAGTTATGCATTTAAACACCTTTTCATTCACATAATGATTGAAATCGGCATTCATATAAATAAATATCTATTCATATTTTGTATTGTAAATTTAAATGAATTTTACAAAATGATTTATTACAATTTTCAAATTTATTTCTTAAAAATTAAATTTTGAATCACTATTGTTTTCGGATTTTGACTGAAGAAAAAAATGAGTTTAATTTTTTTATATAATAAAATTTTCAAAGCCGAAATTTGATCAAACGAATCAAAAACCTCTCATGGACCGGCTTCACCATCTCCATCTCAGCTTATAGCCAAATGCCATCTCTAGATCCAAAGCCTTAATGCCTCTTTCTCCAGTAGTAAAAATAATATTTTTGATTTCCAATAAACTAAAAAAATCCCCAAAAATCATATCTAGCTTCTCTGTCATCTTCTTTGCCTAACAAAACTATTGCATGCAAAATTGACTTGCGTTTAGGCCTTTTATGATTTGGGATAGCCTAAACGTGTGTTTTTAGCATTACATTTAAGCTCTCTTGTTTTCTTCTTCAACAACGGTGAGTTAACCTTTGCTATGAACCATGAATTGCATAGTTAATTCTTTAAATTGTATATCTACCTTTTACATGATGAGTGGAAATAAATTTATTTATGGAAAATTTTGGTTTACGCTAACAATCTCTTATAGTACAAAAACTTAATGCCAAATTCGCTTGGTCTAACGATTCATTTATTGCCTATGATATGTGTTTGAATGAATATGTATGGTGCTTGAATTATCAAGAGTCAACACCAAAATTGGATCATAAAGGAGAGAAAGAGTCGATATAGGAGTTTGGAGAAAAATTGCTCCAAGTGCTCTTGCATAGGTTGACTGCCACGACATCATCGGTTTTCACCCAAAGTAACCAATCGACCACTTTGGTCATGACTGGTTGATTGTTGGGAAGAGGTTGGAAAATTTTTGTTTAGGTCGAACCCAATTATAAAAAATAATAATATTTTAAAAATTCATTAAAGTAAATTGAAAGTTCATAATTTTAAATATAAATTTTATTTCAGATATAAAGTAGATAATTATCTCAAATCTGAAATCTGCTTTATGTAATAACTTTTGGATTCATGTTTTGAAACATATATTCGAATTTTTTAAAAAGTTGAGAAATAGGAACTGTCAGGTATAAATTCACATTTGAATTTAAGATTCATAAAAAAATTTCTTAATGGAATTTCGTAATTTTACATTAATTTTAAAAATGATTTATATTGTTGTTTAGTTCCAATCATGGAATAATTGTTAAAATTCTTTATGAAATTTTAAAAAAAAATTCTATATTCAAAAGTAATTTCCAAGTGTTATAGGACATTTACAAAATATGTATGGCTAGTTTCAATGTTAATTTATTTAAATTTATGCCCTTGAAAGTTAGGGTTTTTTTTGTTTTGGGAAGGCAAATAGAAGAAGCAAGAAATAGAGAACAAAATGTAGAAAGGTTATTTCGTGAATTCCAAAGCGATGCGGTTGATTTTACAACCATTATTAGGAGTACACACATAACACGCACACACGCACACGCTGTTCCTGATTTTTGCATTTTATTGATATTTAAATATATCTTATCCTGTTGGCAGGCCATTCGATAGACCTTATGTACCCTTCAAGTAAAGAAAGGAGATATGTACCATGTTCCTCATGGGGACGTCCCCCCTATGTTGATAATGCTTAGTATTTGCAAGCTTTTTAATCACTTCTTTGTTATCAAGGCAGTGAATAGAATCTAGGCCAGCAGTTACATTACATAGTTTCCAACTAGAACTATCAATTTGAACTTTTGTCAACAAAGATGTTTGAATTTATTTCTCATTTTCTGATTTAGAAGCATTTATGGATTAGGCTCCAGTTTGCGCATTAGCCTCATTAAGCAACTCTAAGCAAGCATCAAATAGAAGCAATTCACTGCATATTAATCTTCAACGTCTCTTTTGTTTTCTCTACGCTTTATTCTTACACAGGAGCTTGTATTGTACCACCACCAAATTTATTTTCTTGTTTAGTATTTTATCCTTGGCCATTAATTTCAGCTTCAATAAATTTTGTGCATCTGGTTGATCAGATTTTTTTCTATATCATCTGATTGGTCAAATTTTATATTATCTTTTTGCTCTCGTATAGAGACTTTATTTTCATTTGCATCATTTTTCGTTATCATTCCTATATTGTCATCTTTACCTCCTGCATTCTTATTTTCATCTTCCAACTTCGACACTCTAGCATCTTTCATCTATTTATCACTTTTTACTGTCACACCACCTTCAAGCATCCAATCTGGATCACTATATGTTCCAATATATGAAGTGTTAACTAATTCTTGTCTATTTGCCTCGCTCTCTTAGTAAAAGTATCTACTAGAGATGTTGCTTCCACGGTGTTGTTTGAAATATTATATGAACCACATATATTCCCATCTATAGTATACCTCCATTCCAATCTTGGAATTATGTAGCATATTTCTCGAATATTTCTTATTTCTACTTTGTATTAGAACTATCTGCAGGGACATAACAAGGAACAAGAGTTTAATGTTGCATCATCCATGCTCCAAGTCTTCAACCAGTGAAGACCGCCAAGGGTCTAATTATTGGTTTTTTTTCAAATAGTCTACTGTAGGTATGCAATAACCCTTATTCGGTGTAATATGTAAATATTAATCTACAAATAAATAATTCATATACTCCTTGATTCATTAATTCCCTCTTAAAGGATCAAAGTACTTCATTAGTATGCTAAAATAGAGAATATCCCATGGGATGAACGAAAATAATGATAGTGATAATAAATAGTAAACTTATAATCTTATATCTCTACTACTAATAAAAGAAATTGACTGAACTAATTTACTTGGTGTCTTTTTGAAATTCCAAAAATGCCTTTGCTTTTCGTTTACATGTTTTGCACTCAAACAAAATATCAACGTATATAATAATACAAATAGCCTGTATGCGAAGCGTGGGCCCATACTAGTACCATATAAGAATAGTAGGAAACCAAGGAGGCACTAAGAAACAATACATGAGTCAATATGTAGATGAAGAACAAACTCATTTATAAATATGGTTGTTTTGCCTCCAACTATATTTTAAATTCGAGTGTGTCAAATTTTGTTGTTGACTATCATAAACTATTGCATGTTTAACTATGTTCAACCTGGATTAGTTTGACCATTCAGCAAATTGTGCATGTCACAATAGTTTCAAGGTGAGAGACTCGCTAATTGCACTTTTGTTTTATTATTTTAATACAGAGTCTGTTGTAAGGAATATTGATGTCTTTGAAAGATTATTATGCATAAGATACAAGAATGAAAAATTTTCTTTCTCATATTTATATGTACCATGTATAAGTACAAAACCAATAAATTTATCGATTTACTAATTATTAATTCTACAAATTTCTTTTAGAATGGCACTTCATCCACATAAATAAACTAAGGCTTTTAATATCAAATTTAATTAAAGAAGGGACCTAAAGGCCTCATTCCTTTAATGGTTGTTTGCTTTCTCATAGTAGCCTTTTCTTCCAACCTCATAATAATATACCAAAATATCCACCGATTATTAACTTATTTTAAGTATTTGGTATGAAAAAATTCAGTTTCACCTTTTGTGAATAACTAAAAAATACTGACCTTGATCAGTTAATTACAAGCCAAGCATTTGCAACAATAACGATCAGCAATCCAATGATCTGCAAATAAAAGTAACATGTTGGTAATTTAAATTAAAATATGATCATATTCTTGTGCTTTGACTTTGGTTTGTTATACTTAAGAATAGGTGACATCAATTAAGAATCAATCAAAAATATAGGGGCATGTATTGTTTTCAAATTTGCATGGAACTATTTATTTTAAAATTTATCAATTACTGAATGAATTTGCCTATAACACTAAAAATAGGTAATCATAAGCCTTGTGGTTCTACCAGATAATCTCTTTAGTGAAAAATATCGTTGTTATACTACTTCGTATGATACATTACTGTCAATGTTTCTTCTGGTTTCGTAGAATTTTTAACTAAGCTAAGTATTTACTTGTGAGATGATACGCTATCATGGATTAAGTAATTTATGAAATAATAAGCACTATTTTCAAGCCAAATAATAAATTAAGAGATTCGGTGCTCATTTACGTCCTATATATAATAAATCTATAAACTGTTGGCATCGTTGGCTACTGTAATAATCATGCAGATAACTAATGAAATGAAAAGGAATTTTGATACTTAAAGATCATTTAGTTTTTGGATAAATATTACCTATACGTTTAGTGTTGGTAAAGGAAAAGTTGCTATATTGCCAGATATAGCACACCCCTATTTGGATTTACATATATTAAGTAATTAAAAAGTCAAAATAAGTACAAATTGTCAAAACAAGTAATTAGTTTTTTTCCACACAACATAGATCGGCCACTAAGGAGAAAACGACCATCTCCACACTTAAAATAACTCCAAGAAATCAAAACAATAAAACAACATAATGAAGCAGATAATTAATCTACTTGGTTACTTAGCTTAGCCTACACTTTTTCCTACTAACTAGTACACAACATTATTGTGTTACTCTTAAATGTAAAAAAACGCTAGTCACATTACAAAAAAAAGAAAGGTTGAATAAACGAATTGATGGAGTAAAAAAATTACCTACTACCGAATTGTTGATTCGGTGGTATATGGAGTGGATCGAAGATGGGGTCTGAATATGGTCGAGATTGCTATTGGAATAAATTGAAAATCGATGGATTGATTTTCAGAATGAATTGAAATTACATGGGATTTAGGTTAAGCGAAATTTGGTCGAATCTGAAGGGAGAGGGAAGTTTTATTTTTGGCGACCTTTATTTTTTACTTTGTTAAATATAGTGAACTATTTTTTATGCACATTCATAGAACAACATGAATTACTGTTATTTTTTTACTTTAATAATTTTTATATATCACGTTAATTATAATTCCATGACACTATACCATATATGTCTTACGTTTGAGTGCATTTAAACTCTACATCACAAGTTATAAATGATCGATTGTCTCTTTTTTTCCAAAAATAATATATAGTGGCTAGAAACTATAAAACCCTTATTTTTTAATGCATTCATCATATTATCGAACATATATTTAACCAAATACTAAGATTCGATTTTAATTTTAACCTCCTTCAATGAAAAAGTAAAGTCACCTTCGCAAGTATGAGAATTTGAGGCTTTTTGCTTGTTTAAACATTCCATGGTGTGTTCCTATTTCTTTCTAACCATATCTACAACGCAAATAAAATATATATATAATTATGGAGAGATTTTAAACAAGATCCTTATTTAAAATGCGCACACACACACTATGTCGAACATAGCTCCCATTGTGATTAGAAACACAACACACAGTGAATGCTGAGTAAAATAATGAACAGTACAATGCAACCATTTAGGCCAACTAATGTCTCCATTATAAGAAATAATATGTTCAATTCGTTACTAAGTAGGCTTATTTATAGTCCTCACACTAGTTCAATTATTGTAAGATTGGATAGCAAATCGTATCCATATAAGTACATCGAGCATATTCGTTGCGTTAATTTAAGACAAGATTGCATATCATATCTTTGGTGACTATACTTTCATCCTTGATGAGCCGCAAACTTTTTTTAACTATTTATTTGTAAATTTTCTTGTTTAAAATTAGTCCTATATTTAGCAAAAACTTACTTTTATAGGAGTTCATTTGCAAATATTTTGGAAAAAACAACAAAATAATTTCTTCAAATGATTTTAAATCGAAAATAAGAATGTTCGTGTTTAATTTTGAAAGAAAATGCTTTGAAAGTTAAACTTTATTTTCTGGCCGATTTCGGAGAATTGAATTTTAAGGTTAAAATGGAAAATAAAAGGTAAAATGTTGGAAAATTAATTCTCATTAAGACTTGAAAAAAAGTATTTGGTAGTATGAAAATGTTAGAAGGAATAAATTAAGTTAGAATTTAATTGTCCATTTAAACACCTTTTCGTCTACATAATGATTAAAAAGGGCTTTCATGTAAATAAATATTTATTAATATTTTGTTTCGTAAATTTAAATGAATTTGACGAAATGATTTATTATTATTTTCGAATTTATTCCTTGAAAACTAAATTTAAATCAATGTTGTTTTAGGATTTTGAATGAAGTAAAAAAAATGAGTTTAATGTTTTTATTTCAAAGCCGAAATTAAATCAAACTAATCAGAAGCCCTTTCATGGATCGACTCCACCATCTTCATCTCGCTTTATAGCCAACTCACCATCTTTGTTTCCAAAGCCTTAACACCACTTTCTCCATTAGTAAAAATAATATTTTTAAATTCCAATAAACTAAAACAAAATCGCCAAAATCATATCTAGCTTCTGCGTCATCTTCATTGCCTAATAAAACTACTACACACCAAATTGACTTAAGGACTTCTATGATTCGAGATAGCCTGAACTTGTGTTTTTAACATTACATTTAAGCTCTCCTATTTTTTTCTTCAACAATTGTGAGTTAAACCTTTATTATGAACCATGAATTGCATGGTCAATTCTGCAAAAGGTATATCTACCTTTTTACAGCATATATGGAAATAAATTTATTTGTGGAAAATTTTGGTTTTGTGCTATCTATCTCTTGCAGTGCAAAAAACTTAATGCCAGATCCTCTTGGTCTAGCAATTCATTCATTGCCTATGATACGTATTTGATTGAATATGTATGGTGCTTGAATTATCCAGAGTCAATGCCAAAATTGGACAAGAAAGGAGAGAAAGAGTCGATATGGGAGGTTGGAGCAAAATTACTCCAAACGCTCTTCCACAGGTTAACTACCATGACCGCATCAGTTTTCACCCAAGGTGACCAGTCGACCACTCAGGTCATGACTGGTTGACTGATGTAAAGAGGCTAGGGAAATTTTGATTGGGTCGAACCCAATAACAAAAAATAAAAATATTTATAAATTCATTTAAGTAAATCGAAAAGTCCGAATTTTAATTATAAATTTTATTTCAAATATAAAGTACATAAAAATTTCAAATTGGAATTTTTTTTTAAATAATTTCATATTCAAAATTTGTAACATATATTAGAAATTTTTAAAAAATTGAGAAATAGTAATTTTCAAAAATATAAATTCAAGTTTAAATTTAAGATTCATAAAGAATTTTAAAAATAAAATTTCGTAATTTTACATTAATTTTAAAAAAGATTTATATTGTTGTTTATTTCCAATTGTGGGCATAATTGTTAAAATGCTTTATAAAATCGTTAAAATTTATTCCTACATTCAAAAGTAATTTCTAAGTGTTATAGGACATTTAGAAAATGTGTATAGCTGGTTTCAATGTTTATTCTATTTAAACTTTACATTGCACATAAGTGATCATCATATGTAAAGTTAATATCTTATTAATTTTGAGAATGTTATAGAATCATCAATATTACTAGACAAGATGCACCAATTTCTATATAGAAACCTAATGAAATTACCATGCCTTAAATCATATGTGAAAAACATAATCTGATTAACGCACCATCTAAGATAATGGAATTTTTAGTTAATCCCCATCCCGAAAAAGTATTACATGTCATGGCCATGGGTGGAGCTAAACCAGTCCTTTCAAGAGGAGCTAGCGGTTCCATCCTTGCTTTTAGCACCAAAATGGGAACATTTAGAGTGGATAAAAGGACGTTCTTTATTAAGAGGAAACATAAATTGCTGATTTTTCCAACATTAGCTATTGGCCAAGAAGGGAACATTTCATGAAAAAGAAATAATAGGGTGGAATTCATCGTAGGTCAAAGTGAAAGGCTACACAAAAATAGAGATAGATGACTCTTACAATGCTTATGCATGATAACCCTAGAGATGAAATAGAATTGGAGGTGCAATAGCTTTGGCCACACCATAGATTTTGATGCACAATAGCCTTGGAGGCACAATAGGTTTAAGTGTGTGATAGCTCTAAAGACAGGATAGGCATCAAAGAATGATAGTCATGTATGTGATAGGTATAGCATGAAGAGTACGACAGGTATAGAAGGCCAATTCTATTTGATTAAATTTGAAAAAAAATTCTAGAAGATGAATAAAGACATCAAAGACTACGTAGGTAGCCAAGTAGGTAAAAAAATCCATTTCTTATTCCACTATTGTATAACCAGGCTTTATAGCTGGTTAACTATTCGTTTTGGCATCATTATATGTTGGGTGTGATTCTACTATTTTTGTTTTATTATATTTAACCCTTGTGTTGGAAAAAAATTGGACAATTAAAATTGCAATGATAATTTTGTGCAATGAAGGTAATTTATTCGCTTGTTTAACGTAGCGTAGTTAATAAAAAAAAATTGATCATATTTTGTTGCATGAAAACAATTCTGATGATGACTACAACATTATCAATCTTTAATTTAAGGTCTCGTAGTGGATGCTGTTATAGGAAAAAAATGGACCAACTCATTTGGGTTGGTTAAAGAAGCGCATCCGTTAGCAATAAATTTTTTGACAACGATCAAATTACATTTCGTATTTAACTTAGATTTTGCATTCTCTTATGGAAAAAATTTAATTGTGCAAATATGTTTTTTGAAAACAGAAGTGATCCGAAAAATAAAAACTTGTCAATATTTATGTTTAATAAATTCAATGCATAAACTATACACATTGTCATTAGATATAATAAAACAATTAATGTATGAGTGGATGTTGTAGCATTAAAATTCTTAACAATTACATGTGTTTCTGGCCAAGCAATTTTGCTTCCAATAGCTTCTCCAATGTATGTCATGTTAGCTGGTGGTCTCTACCAAATTGCATTATGGTCCAAAGGAAATATAATTCACAAGCTAATTAGGATCAGTAGAGTGCTACCGTCGATTAACAATTAATGCTTGCTAACTTTCTAATCACATAACTTGAATTTGATATTTGAACTGTTATATTATGTGAAAAAAATATTTATAAAATATTTTTGTATATTAAATTATAAATATATTGAATACATCCATAATTAAATTTACCATAATGTCATCATTCGCAAGGTGTAACATCATGTGCAAATCATCTCTATCATCCGACGATGCCACGATCATATTCTTAGCTTCTCC
This sequence comes from Allium cepa, assembly GCA_030765085.1. NCBI lineage: Eukaryota > Viridiplantae > Streptophyta > Magnoliopsida > Asparagales > Amaryllidaceae > Allium > Allium cepa. The sequence continues at coordinate 11,059,120 of CM060937.1, forward strand.
AATAGGTGAGATCGTCTAAGGTGTACCATTTTGTGTGTAAAAAACTCTATTAAACTCGTTTTAACAATTTTGGATGATGGTATGCTTGGATTTTATGTGACGTTAAATGCAAACAAGGTTATTTGACAAATGATTTACACGGTTTTAAGGGTAAAACCGATTATAATGATTTTGTATACCATGATCAAATTTTATGTTATGTAAAACATAATATCAAAGATTGGTTTTAAATTTTGTAATATTCCAAGCAATGGAAAATTTAACTTGCATTTCCTAAGGAAAATATGAATAAATAGGGTTTAAAATTTATTTCGGTTATTTATACAAAAATTAGGTCTACAATTTTTATATGTTATAAAACATATAAAAAGTGAATTTCAGTAATTTTTGGGGATTATGTCTCAGTGATTTACTATGAAAATTAAATTATTTTAGAAGATGGACTTAATTGCTTCATTTGATTTGCTTAATGGAAGAGATTATTTGTTAAATTAATCTTTAATTTAGATCCGAAATTATGCGGCAGTTATTTAGGAAAGAATTTGAAAAGTTTAAGACAATCAGTTAAATGTTTATAAATGGGTAGGTTAGTTACAAAGTTATTATTTTAAATAGCATTAATTCAGTCTTCACTCAAAAAAGTGAGTTCCGCCTCTTTCAGGACCACCTTTTGACTCTGTGCTTCCGTTTTGACTCGGGCAAAACCAACCACGTCGAAACAAACATAGCCGAAACCAGCACACAAGGTATCACAAGTATGGTATTTAGTGGATTGGAGAAAGGCAGAAGGCATGGTGTCGTAACCTATGCATCCGATGGGTCGAAATCTTTGTTTTACTTTCAAACGATAAGCGCCTACCTTATTTTGAAAAAAACTTTCAAAGGACTCAAAACATATGCTTTCAAAAAGGTCTTCTAAATAGCTTTCGAAGAGGGTTTCCATCTTTTTGTCTCAAGTATAAGCTTTCGAACGAGTTCCTTTATTTATAAAACAATGCTTTCGAAAAGGGTGGTTTCGACCTAATCGAAACCCTACTTCCATTCTTATGCCTTTCGAATGTATTGAGGTCATCAGTGCTTTCAAAGGTAGTTTTGGCTTTAAAATTATACAAGCCACTTCCTAAAAGATTTCGAAAGGGTTCAAGGGTTTCGAAAGTAATGGCTTCATGGCTATCCTTCAACATTTTATTTAATTTTTTTGAAGCTTTCGAAGGGATGGTTCCGAAACCATCTAGCTTTCCCCGAACAATTTTATATAAAGATCAATGGTTTCGAAAGGGGTACTTTCATATGTATTCAGTTTAGCCTAAAAGATAATTTGGAGGAAAAACCTAATGGTTTTGAAAGAGATACTTCCAATCGAAAAGGGTACTCCCATTGATTTCGAACCTATACTTCTAAGAGTTAATATGTAATGTTTTGATACTTTCAAAATGTATGTTTTGAGGGTTTTGAAAGAGAAGTTTTGAAAGTGTTTTGAAAGGAATGTTAGTGTTTTGAAAATAATATTTAAATGCTTTCGAAGGAGGTCATCCAAGGGTTCCGAAAGAAAAGTTTTAAGGTTTCAAAAGATTTAGTTTTCAAAACAAATAACTCAATCTCATTTCAAAGAAAAACCATGGCATGATAAATGAGTTTTGAAATGATTTTAAGCATGCAGTATTTGAAGAAGTTTTACTTGATTAATAGGTTAAATGGATGACTGCAATTTCCGTAGCCATTAGTTTTGTACCTTCAAGTGGGTGATGTTACATGTTGGTATCAGAGCATAGGTTTATAAATCATAAAAGAAATATAAGCCAAAAATATTTTTCAAAACATAATATAAAGAATTAGAAAATAAGATCAGGGTTTGGGAAACTGCTATAGTAACGTATGTGTATTTGATATATATAGGAATATATATGGGTACGTATTTCCCGCTCTTAGACCGTTCTTTTATATCTTACTAAGGCTCGCATGTAGGTTTACGTGAAACAAGATATGGAGGCAGGAAACCAAGGAGAAAATCTTGATGGAGGAAGCACCACAACCAATGGTAATGCTCGACCCAACAGGAGGAACTCAGGTCGACAGGCTAATTGTAACAAAAAATGTTGATTATGATGTGGGTGCAGGAAATCCACCAGCAGATATGGGGATGATGTATCAGTTCTTCATCAATCTGATGTAAGCAGGAGCAACTACTAGTGTTGCTGGAAATGTTGGAGGAGCTAATCATGTAGCTCCCGTTTGGAATAATTATGCTAAGATGAGCAGAGATTACACAGTCTTGGTGGTAAGCTGTTTATAGTAAAGGGAGATTCCATAGGAGTGGAGAATTGGTTGTTGCATTGTGAGAGAATATTTGCTAATTTGGGTTTAGAGGATGAGAAGAAGAGGAGGTTGATCTCTAGGCAGTTGCAAGGGTCAGGCTTCATTAGTGGAATAGTTTATTACTAGAGTTTCGAAGGAAGAATTGACTTAGGTAGAATTCAGAAGGATATTTGAGCAAAGGATTTTGTTTGAGATTGGGAAGTTGGCGTTGTTGAGAAAATTTATGGATCTAGTATAATGACAGATGTTTGTAACAAAGTATGCAACTAAGTTTGATAAATGTTCCCGATATGGGTAAGCTACTACGGATACTATCATCATGAGAAATGAGAAATTTATTAGAGACCGAGGCCTGAGATTTCCAGGGCAACCCCACCACATCCCCGCGATCCTAGTAACGTAGTTGTGGAAATGGAAATCCGCCATGGGGAGATACTTGCTATTTGTGCTAGAGAGAGGCCAATTGAAATCCAGGGTTCACGGGAAAGAAGAGAAAGTTCTTTAAGAAGAAGGGATATGCTACCAAGAAGGCAAAAGGTAATTTAGTTTGTTTCAAGTGTGATAAGAAAAGTCATTATGCACATGAGTGCCGATCAGGCAAGGGGAAGAATGCTGTAGATAAGAAAAGTGTGAAGTGCTTCAATTGCGATAAATTTGGGTACTACAATAACAAGTGCCCCGAACCACTTAGAGCCGACAAAGGGAAGGTCTTTGTTATTGGACCGTCGTCAACTAGGCCAACTGTAGCTGATAAAGGGAAGACTCTAATGGATAGTACGCTTTTGATTCAGAGTATACCAACTAGGTTACTATTTTATACGGATGCATCACATTCAATTATATCTTAGGGTTTAGTTGAAAGGTTATGGTAAGAACCCACCTAACTAGTTACTTCCTTAAGGGTTGTGAATTCAATAGGAGGGAATGCAACTCTAGGGTTTAGATGTGACCAGTTAGAACTTGATTTGTTAGATCATAAGTTTGCTTTCAGTCCGTATATTTTCGATTTCATAGATCTCAGGATCATTTTGGGTATGGATTGGTTGGGTCAGTATGAGGCCAGGATATTTTGCCAAGATAGGGAGATACCGCTAAGACAACTTGATAGTCATAACCAAATCATCTTTTCAATGGACAATGCTAACCAGAATGTTTTTCTATGTTAAGCGCAATTGAAGTGCGAGAAGAAATAAGTGAAGTTCGAGTAGCATGAGATTTTATAGACGTCTTTGAGCTGATAACAGAATTACCACTAAACGAGCTAGTGAGTTTTGGATATATCTTGTGCCAGGAGTTGAATCTTGAGCGGACCACCTTACAGGATGATACCAACTGGGATGGAATTAAAGGTGTAGCTAGTGGATCTTGAAGGAAGGAACTTTATTAGACCTAGCAGTTCACTTGTGGAACGGCCACGATGTTTATGAAGAAACCAGATGGGTCGTTGACGATGTGCATCGACTATCGTAAGTTGAACGAGAGGATGATTAAGAAAAAGTATCCTTTGCCAAGAATAGACAATCTATTTAATCAGTTGTGTGGAGCCAAAGCGTTTTTCCAGTTGAATTTGGCGACAGGTTTCCATCATTTAAGGATTTTAGAGAACGGTATTACTTTGAGAGCATTTCGGACTAGGTATGGTTCGTATGAGTGACTAGATGCCATTCGAGTTAATGAATGCTACTACATTCTTTGTGTAATTGATGAGCCAAGTCTTCCGAGAGTACTTGAGCAGGTTTGTGTTGGTGTTTATAGATGAAATTTTAGTGTAGTCTAAGGATAAGAGAGAGCATAAGGATCATCTTAGAGTGGTGCTTGAGACGCTACGGCAGCATCAGGTGAAGGCAAAGTTTACCAAGTGTCATTTTTGGAAGAAATAGATTAAGTTTCTTGTTCACGTGGTTTCAGAGAAAGGCTTGTCAGTCGATCCAAATAAGATTGAAGTTGTTATAATTGGAAGAATCCAAAGATGGAGATTGAGATCAAAAGTTTTCTTAGACTTGCTGGCTATTACTGAAGGTATATTAAGGACTTCTCGTGGATAGTACACCTTTGACTAAGTTAACCAAGAAGGATGTGAAGTTATTCTGGTCCAAAAAATGTAAGGAAGCATTCCTTAAGCTAAAGCATTTATGGACTAACACACCTGTATTGGTAGTTCTAGTCGAAAAATGAGGGATGATGGTGTATATCAATGCATGTGGAAATGGATTGGGAGCTATATTGATGTAGAAAGGTCAAGTCATTTGCCTATGCTTCACGAGATCTTAGACCGCAAGAAGCGAGATATCCTACTTATGATTTGGAGTTGGCTGTAGTGGTCTTCGCATTGAAGATACGGAGACATTACATCCAAAAGGAGAAGTTTGAGCAATGCACAGATCATAAGTCGTTAAGGTATTTATTCTCTTAGAATGAGTTTAATATGAGACAGCCGAGGTGGCTGGAGTTTTTGGCTGCTTATGTTTTGTTATGGAGTATACACCTGGGAAAGCAAATAAGGTAGTTGATGATCTTAGAAGAAGACATTAGAATCTGGTGTTAGCTATGTTGGCAGAATGGAAGGATTTAGAATCTTTGACTACTTGTAATGTGCAGTTGAGGTCGACTGCTAGTTCTAGTCAAAGTACCACCATGTTGTCCTGTTAGAAGTTCGACTAGTGTTGATCGAAAGGGTTGCTTCGAAGCAGAAAGAGGATCCAGTATTAGCTGAGAGAATTAGAGGGCTTGAGGTGGGAACACAGATCAGTGATCTAAAGGATTTTAGCCTTGAATAGAGTGGATAGTTGAGAAAGAAGGGATGGTTCTGTGTTCTGAATGTGGAGAACTTAAGGAAAGAAGTTCTTGGAGAATGTCATCTGTCCAAGTTTTCGATTCATCCTAGAGGGACCAATATGTATCGAGATATGAAGAGAAGCTTCAATTAGGAAGGTATGAAAAGGGATATTGGCTTGTGGGTTAGGCATTGTACAAACTGTCAACAAGTGAAGGCCGAACATCAAAAGCCGAGTGGGTTGCTTTAGCATTTAGAGATTCCTGTTTAGAAATTCCGATGTCCATGGATTTTATACATGGGCCGCCGAGGTCAAATAGTGAAAAATGAAAGTATATGTGTCATAGTGGATAGGTTGACATAGAGTGCCCATTTCATTCTAGTTAAGTCAACCAGAATGCACCTGTTTTTGCTAAGTTGTTCGTAAAGAACATAGTTAGACTAATGGAATTCCTAGTAGTATGTTTAGCGATAGAGATGCTTTGTTCATTACTGAATTCTGGAAGAGTCTACAGGATGTATCATACCATGCTTAACATGAGTACTGGATATCACTCTTAGATTGATGAGTAGACAGAGAGAGTCAATAAGGTACTCGAGGATTTACTGAGAGCTTGTGTATTGGGCTTTAATGGATCTTGGGAAGACCACCGATATTTATTGAGTTTTCCAATAGTAGTAGTTACCAGACTAGTATAGGAATGATGCCTTTTGATGCTTTGTATGGAAGGCCATGCAAATCACTAGCATGTTGGTTGGAGACTGGAGACAGTTTAGTCTTAGGTCCATATTTGATTAGAGAGGCGTTAGAGAAGATTGAGTTAATCCAAGAAAAGATGAAGAAAGCACATTCAAGACAAAAGAGTTAAGGAGATAAGAGGTGTAAAGACCTAGAATTCTGGATTGGAGATAGGGTTTTCATTAAGGTATCACCAATGAACGGTGTGGTATGATTTGGGAAGTCAGGGAAACTAGCATCACGATGTGTTGGTCCATTCCACATTATAGAGAGAATTGGAAAGCTCGCATACAGAGTAGAGTTGCCGAGTAGTATGGAAGATGTCCATATTGTATTTCATGTGTCTCGTCTTTGTAAATGTGTGCATGATCCACAGACTACTATTCCTCCGACAGGGTTGGAAGATTTGATAGTAGAGCCTAATTTGACATTTTTTAAACAACAAGTCCAAGTTGTGGCTAGAGATGAGAAAAGATTGAGGAATAAGGAAATCAAGTTGGTGAAAGTTCAGTGGAGCAACAATGACAATGACTGTACTAGGGAGACAGAAATAAGGATTAGAGATACCATCCTGTTCTTCTTTGATGGTATGTCTATATTAGATTTATATAGATTTTTTCTAGTTAATCAGGCTAGTACGGTTATTAAGAGTTATTACAGATGATTGCTATGTTTAGTATTTAGTCCTTACTGAATTTCGAATTTCGAGGACGAAATTCTTTAAAAAGGGAAGCCTGTAACACCCTTAAGTTTTAATAACATTATTCAGGAGATTTAATTAGATAAATTAAATTGAATAATGCAAATAATTAGAGTGATAAGGAATTTAAATTTGAAAATGAATTAAAAGCCCGTGCTTAATTATCTAACTGGGCTTATAAGTGGCTTATATGTTAATTAATTAAAACAAAGGTATTAGGTTAATTTCCACCCACATTTCTATCACTCTTATATTTATGTATCACTCTATCTCATGTTGAATTTCTAAAAAAACATAAAACATAAATGCAAACAAATAGTTAGAGCCGTCCATTGCTAGGAGGAAAGAGGAGAGATCCAAAGCCAAGGAGTTAAAGCAAGGGAATTAATCTCAATCAAAGCCCGAAGTCTTTATCCTAATCAAGGTGAATAATCTAAACCATCTATATTTTGTTTTTACAATCATTTGATTTTTGGGTTTAAGATTAAACTCATTATAATGATTTTGGATGATGATATGCTTGTATTTTATGTGATGCTAATTTAAAATAAGGTTATTTGATAAATGATTTACATGATTTTATGGGTAAAGTTGATTATAATGATTTTGTATGCCATGAGAAAATTTTATGTTATGTAAAACATTATATTAATTTTTGAAATTTTCCAAGCTATGGAAAATTTAATATGAATTTCCTAAAGAAAATATGAATAAACTGAGTTCAAAATTAATTTCGGTTATTTAATAAAGAAATAGATTCTAGAATTTTTATATGTTAGGAAACATATTGAAAGTGAATTTCTGTAATTTTTGGGGATTTTTCCTAAGTGATTTACTATGAAAATTAAATTATTTTAAAGAAGGATTTAATTGCTTCATTGGTTTTCCTTGATGGAAGGGCTTATTTGTTAAATTAATCTTTGATTTAGGTCTGAAATTATGCGGTTTTTATTTTGGAAATAATTTAAAAGTTTAAGGCAACCAACTAAATATTTACAAAAGGGTGGGTTAGTTATAAAATTATTACTTTAAATAGCATTAATTCAGTCTTTCTTCGGAAAAGTGAGTTCCACCTCTTCCAGAAGCACCTTTCGACTCTATGCTTCTGCTTTGACTCAGTAGAAAGCAATCATGTCAAAATAAACACGGCTGAAATCAATACACAAGGTATCATAAGTATGGTATGCAGTGGATTGGAGAAAGGAGGAAGGCATGGTGTTAGAAGTTGTACTTCCAATGAGGTTGAAACCTTTGTTTTACTTTCAAATGATAAGCGTTTGCCTTTTTTTAATAAAAGCTTTCGAAGGAGTTGAAACATATGCTTTCGAAAGGTTCTTCTAAATAGCTTTCGAAGAGGGTTGCCATCTTTTAGTTTAAAGTATAAGCTTTCGAATGAGTTCCTTTTTTTTATAAAACAACGCTCTCGAAAAAGGTGGTTTCGACCCAGTCAAAACCTTGCTGCCAATCTTATGCCTTTCGAATGTACTGAAATCATTAGTGCTTTCGAAAGGTATCTTTTTCTCTAAAATCGTACTAAGCCACTTCCTAAAAGATTTCGAAAGGGTTCAAGTGTTTCGATGGCAATGGCTTCAAAAGATGTTTCAAAGCTACCCTTCAATATTTTACTAAAATGTTTTAAAGCTTTTGAAGGGATAGTCCCGAAGCCATCATGATTTCCCCAAACAATTTTATATAAAGATAAATGATTTTGAAAGGTGTACTTTCGTATGTTTTCACTTTGATCCAAAAGATAATTTTTAGGGAAAACCCAGTGGTTTCGGAAGAGATACTTCATAAAGGTTTCGAAAGGGGTACTTTCATTGGTTTCGAAGCTATGCTTCTAAGAGTTAATATGTAATGCTTTAATACTTTCGAAAGTTACGTTTTGAGGGTTTCAAAAGAGATGTTTTTAAAGTGTTTCGAAAGGAATGTTAGTGTTTTGAAAAGAAGATTTAAAAGCTTCTGAAGGAGGTCATCCAAGGGTTTCAAAAGTAAAGCTTTAAGATTTCGAAAGCCTTAGTTTTCAAAACAAATAATCCAATCTCATTTTAAAGGAAAATCATTGCATAGAAAAAGAGTTTTGAAATCATTTTAGGTATGGGGTTTTCGAAGAAGTTTTTCTTGATTAATAGATTAAATGGATTAATCATGTTTTATGTAAAATGATTTCAAGGATATTTAACCACAGGTGTTGGTATTATTATGTTATTACGTTTTCTTCTTTATATATATATTCACATTATAATGGACCCATAACTATATTTTAGGGAAGGGCGAAATAACTAGCTAGGTTGACCCAGAAGTGAATATAAATTAAGTTGACTCCTTAATGATTGGAATAACATCCAGGAGATCAGATAGACCAGGATGTAGGATGCCTAAATATTGATTAAAGAAGTTGTCAGATAGACAGGTCATAGAAAACCCATGAACACTATATTTAGGAAAAGTTATTGGTAGAGGCCAATAGGTTCATAGAAAACCCATGAGAACTATGATTAGAAAGAGTTATTGGTAGGGGCCAATAGGTTTGTAGTGAACCCATGAAACCTATATTTGGATAAAGTTATTGACATAAGTCAATACGTTCCTGGTTAACCCATCAAAAAATAGGATAAGAGAGAAGTTATTGGAGTTAAGAACCTTTGAAATAGTAAAGTTATTGGCAAGGGCCAATAGGTTCTTAATGATCCCATGAAAACTATGAAATCGGACATGGAGTCCATAATTATTAAATAGGTTATTAGTAAGCCCATGAAAACTATTAGGTAATAGTGACCCATGAAACTATAAATGAGACAGACAATTAAAACTAATGGGGATGGGAAATCCAGAAATTGATTTACTAGTTTGCATATCATCATAATAGTTTTAATTGCTATTTATTTAACCGTTGTGAATGCAGGAGCATAATATATGGTTTTATAAAGTTTTAGGATACCGGTGAGGTGAAAACCCATTCCACTAAGGCCATGGTCTAATAAGATATCTAAATAGTTTAAGATGGTAGATTATTACTCGTACCAGGCTTTATGTCTGACTCGAAGTTTATGTTTTCCCCTTAAACTCTCAGGTGTTCAATTGATTTTGGTTATTTTAAGGGTTAAGGTTTTTAGGTTCTCTTTAGAAAGATAAGTTTTCGGAGAGTGCAGGTGGCAAGCTAGTTAATGAGGGCTCTTTGTATTTTGATTCCGCTATGTTTTGGTTATAATGGCAAAATTGTTTTATTACCTAGTCATATACTTAGATCATTTAAGCGACATCTTCATATGCCACTCTTCGCGTATGTTGTAATAATTATATTTTATATGAACGTGGTTCTCGAGTTGGGGTTATATGATGAACTTGAAATATTTTGAATTGGAAACGTGAAAGCTGTTCGATGATTCTAAATTTTTACATATCTATTTTTTCTATTATATCAATGTATCTAACATTATCGTATTTCGTCACAGATGATTAATAACTATGGATGACTGCAACATCCGTAGCTGATAATTTTGGGCCTCTAAGTGGGGGATGTTACAAGCTGGTATTAGAGCATAAGTTTATAAAACTTAAAAGAAATTTAAACTAAAAGACTTTTCAAAACATAACCCAGTGAATCAGAAAATAAGATCGGGCTTAGGTATAATGCTATAGTAACGTACTTATATTTTGTACTTATATTACATATTCCCTGCTCTGCTTCAGTATATAAAGCTCGTATGTAGATTTACAAGAAAGAAGATATGGAGGCAGGAAGTGGAAGAGGAAATCTCAATGGAGAAAGCACTACAACCAATGTAAATGCTTGAACCACAAGGAGGAACCCGGGTCCGTGGGCTAATGCTAACCAAAATGTTGATGCCAATGTGGGTGCTGGAAATCCACTAGTAGATATGGGGACGATGTGTCAGTTCTTCGTCAATCTGATGCAAGTAAGAGATGTTGCTAGTGTTGCTGGAAGTGTTGTATGCAAATCAACTCCTAGTTTAAGAAAGTGTAGAACAACAATGTTGATATAAATAAAAAAAAGGACAAAACATTAACTGGTATAACAACTATATCGATTCAACACATGCGTCATAGCACGCATGAAGCACCTGTGAATTGTTTTTATAAAATCATATATGTTTAATCAAATTTTTACGTTGAAATAAAGTTCCACTAGTTTTAGATTTTATGTCTAAGGTGCGACATATGATTTTTCGTTTGTTTCTATTTTTATTTCTATTATTAACTAATAAAGAATGTATTTCTAAAGAAAATTTATTTGTTAGATCCTATTTTTAAATGATATGTTTTGATATGATCATATTTGCAGAAAAGAGTTTTGAATTGGTGAAGAAAGTTTATTTGCTAGACCGCATTTTTAAGTTAAAATTTGATTTGGTAATATTTGTAGAGCGGCACTTTAAATTAGTAAAACAAGTTTATTTGTTCGATCATATTTTTAAGTTATAGTGGAATTTTGATAATATCAGTAGAGGGGCATTTTTGATAGTTCACGCTGACACCAAGAATGAGTAACCCCAAAGATATTACAACCATTATCAAAGAAGATAGTATAAATACTTCTTCAGACATAAATCGTAATAGCCTGATATCTATACATATGTTTAGTTACAAGCAACACTTATCAGCAACATTGCAAGCATTCTGACAAATCATTTTTGATTCTAAACAAACATATTTGTTCATTTACACTCATAAAGTAATATTTGTTGTATTCAAACTTTATCAGTGAGAAAATGAGTTAATGCTGAACCACTTAACCTACAAATGCATGTATTATAGTTAATGATGATTTGATTTATTTTTGGATTTCATATTATCGTTTATCTTTTAATTTTCATAATTTTATTCCACACTAAGATAGGATGTTATTTAGAAGTTCAAAATTACACCTAAGTAAATCATTTTGTTTGTGTCTGGGAAAGCAAGAGAGATTACCACATGTAGTATGCTAAAAATGCAGTTGTTGAATACTATTTAATACAATAGATTATTGGTACTATACTAATCTCCACTTCTTTAAATTTTGTACTAATACTAATTATACACATGCTCACCATAATAAAATAAGACTATAAGACCCCTAAAAGAAGTTTCATACAGTTAGATATTGTTATTAAGGACATATGCTTTGTAGTGGGAATTCTAATTCGAGACCACTCAAATCAAAAACCCAAAGCTTAGTGGAAAACGAGATCAGGGAAAGAAGTGCAAAGACAACCAATCAATATGTCAATCCAATTCTCAATCAAATCAAAAACCTATAAAAATCAACAAACAAGTAATAGAGAACCAAAGCAAAAACGATAAAATAAATCACACGCCGATTTACAGCGGTTCCACTAATGTCTTGTTAGTGTACGTCCAGTTTGATAGAGGGCCTTTATTAATACCAATGAGAAGAGTACAACAGATTGATTAAAATGATCGATAATCAAATTGAATAGATTTGTGGAGAAGAGAATTGAAGAAAACTGGGTTTAGATAAACCTTAGTTAATGGAAGATAAAACCCTTAATTAAACCCTAACAGTCGCTTTTGTCTCTGAATCCTAAACATAGCTTATATAGGAGAGTAGAAAATCTAGGAAAAATTCCAAAATTGCCCCTCCGAATTTCACAAATCATCACATCAAGCTAGGACTGAAAAATAGGTTGAAAATCGTTATGGACATCTATCATTTTATGACAAACATCTGTCATATATTTCGGGAAAACATTTCTTAAAACCACAGATGTCTGTCCCAAAGTGAGACGTCTGTGCCAAGCCTTGGGTTCCAAGCCCTGCTATCATATATGCCCGTCACTTTATGATAGGTGTCTATTGCTAATGCTAGCCACAGCGCTCCACCTTCATCACCATATCTCCCTCAACCAAGATCTGATTTGCGAACTGTCTTCTCCGTCACCAGGCCTTTTGTTCAAACCCTATGATATATTCAAATGTGAATTTATTTAAAGTGCGGTTTTATTAATTAATTTTTCAAATAAGCATCGAAAACCACTTTTGTGATGTTTCTCTTTTTTTAGCATGAATACAATTCATAGTGATGGTGTTATTCTCTTTGATCACATTAGTGAGAATGGCTATATACCAACTGTGTAACTTCCTAATTTTTGATAACATTATTTAGGAGATTTAATTAGAATAAATTAAATAGAATAATGTAAAGTGATAAGGGAATTGAGATTGGTAAAAATAATTAGCTGTCGTGCTTATTTAAAATGAATGGACTTATAAATGATTAAGTATTAGCTAATTAATCATAAGGGCATTATGGTCATTGCCGCCCACATTCTCCACCCTTATTCTATTATCCTTTGGCCATACACGTTCATTTTTACCATAAGAAAATTTTAAAATGTAAGAGAGAAAAGGGAGTTGACCATTAGGAAGAAGGGAAGATAAAAATATAAAGCTTTCAAGCTAGAAGAAATCAATCTCAATCAACCTTCAATTTCCATATCCAATCTAAAGTGAATAATAATTACTACATCTCTATTTGGTTTCTATAATCATATGTATTTTAATTTAAGGGTAAATTCTTTTTTATGATATCTTGGATGATGATATGCTTGATTTTAAATTATATGGTTTAAAAAAGATTGGTTAAAAGAGGATATGCACGGTTTTAAGGTAAAACCAAGGTTAATTGATTTTTAAATGCCATGGAAAAATTATATGTTATGGAAAACATGATTTTGGAGTTGGGTTTCAATTTTTATAATTTTCCAAGCCATGGAGAATTAATTGTGAATTTTCAAAGGAAAATATGGTTATTGGGGTTTATAAATTTATTTTGGAAAATATATTATGAATTTGGGTCTGAATTTTTGAGATGTTAGATAAAATGATTAAAGTGATTTCTTAAATTTTTGGAGATTTTTACTAAGTGATTATGCATGAAAATTAAATTATTTTGAAAGCACCGAAATGATTTAATTGCTCTATTACTTCGAAGTGCTTAATTGTAAAAGTTATTCAGTTTTTCGATCAGAGAAAATGCGGCAAAAAATTGTAAAATGATTTGAAAGTTTATGATAGCCAATTAAGTGTTTACAAGTAGGCAAGTTAGTTACAAAAAGTTTACTTTATTTGGTAAAACAGCCTTTTGCTCAGAAATGTAGGTTCTGCCTCCTTTAGAAGGACCTTTCGACCCAAAGCTTTCACCTTCGACATTGTCGAAACCAATACACATGGTATAACTTAGCTATTACGTGACTGATTAGAGGAAGACAGATGGTAGGATGCCAAAACATTGCTTTTGATGGGGTTGGTTCTTTTGTTTTATTTTGTTTTAAAAGAAAAGTGCTTACCTGTTTATAAATGGGGTTTCATTATAGTCAAATCTATGGTGGCGAAAGGTATTTCAAAAGAAGCTTTTGGAAAATCTGCCGCCTTTGTTTTAAAGAAGTAGCTTTCGAATGAGTTTCTTTGATTTTATTTGAAGTTTCGGAAGGGGAGTTTCGACCAAGTCGAAACCCTTCTTAGAATCGATGCCTTTCGATGGTATTGAAGACATGAATGTTGTTAAAAGTTACTATTGTTTTTAAAAAAAATATAGGTCACTTCCTACTGCTTTCGAAAGGATTCAGGGTTTCAAAGGGATTGCTATTGAAAGGGTTTATGAAGCCAACCTTCAATTGTTTTACCTAGATGTTTAGTGCTTTCGAAAGGATAGTTTCAACACCATCATGATTCCCCAATACGTTTTGAAACAAAGAATGGTTTCAAAAAAGATGTTTTCGCTTATGTTCACTTTGACTCAATAATGTTATTTTAAAAATAAACCCAGTGGCTTCGAAAGGTATACTTTTAGTGGTTTCGCAGGGTAACCTTTAATGGTTTTGAAATGGGTACTTTCAAATGGTTTCGAAGCTATGCTTATATATTTATATGATAATACTTTAACACGGTCGAATGGTTTCAAAAGAAAGGTTTTAAAGTATTCGAAAGGCAGGAGGCCTAATGTTTTTAAGTTGATTTTTAAGCTTTCGAAGGAGGTCATCCTATGAGGTCGAAAGCAAGGTTTCGAAAGGGTCGAAAGGCTTTTGAAACCCAAACTCAAATTTTTGAAGTAAAACCACATGGTTAAACAAAGGAGTTTTCAAAAGACTTTAAGTATGTAATTTGTAGAAGTATCGCCTTGATAAGAATATAGGTTTAGTTGATTAAGTATGTTTTATATGATATGTATTTCAAGGACCTTAAACCCACAGGAGTGGTATTGTCAAATTGTTATGTCTGCTTCTTCAAATATGAATATATTCATAGGATGAAAAACCTATAACCGTATTTTAGGGGTAGAAGGGTAGCAGAACTAGCTAGGTTAACCATATAGTGAATATGAATTGATTAAACTCCTGAATGAATATAATTGCATCCAGCGAATCAGGGAGACCAAAATATAGGATGCCTAAAGCTTGAAGTTGTCCGGGAAATAGGTTCATAGTAAACCCATGAAAACTATGTATTAAGGATAGTTTGCTAGGGCCAATTGGTTTGTAGTGAACAAATCAAAATTATATCTGGATTAAGAATTGACATTAGTCAAAAGATTCTTTGTCAACCCATATCCGGATTAAAAATTGACATCAGTCAAAAGGTTACTAGTCAACTTAAGAAATCTAGGATAATAAAGAAGTTAATCGAGTTATCAGTTGGTTCGTAATCAACCCATGAAAACTAGGATAAGAAGGGAGTTACTGGGTAAATCCATTGGTTCCTAGCCAACCCATGTAAACTAGGTTCGTGGGTACCCATGAATTTGTCAAGTTAATTGGAAGGGGCATATAGGTTCTTAATGATCCCATGAAAACTATGTAATAGAATAGGGTGTCTCTATATTATGAAAGGTTATTAGTAAAGCCGTGAAAACTAATAGGTTAATAGTGACCCTAGAAACTATAATTATGATAGGGAGTCAATTAAATCGGAGATGGGAAACCCAAATTGTTTATAAGATTGCATACCATCATAATATATTGAAATTTTATGTTTTAACCATTGTGGATGCTGGAGCACAACATACGGTTTTACAAATGTTGTAGGATACTAGTGAGTGGAAAACCCGTTCTGCCAAGCGGTGTTGTCTCTCTAGATATCTAGAAGGATTGAGATGTTAGATTATTTTTCATACTAAGCTTTATATCTAACCCAAAGTTTGTTTTTCCCCTTAAATTCTCGGGTACTAAATTGATTTTGAGTTGTTTAAGGTTTAGGGTTTTCAGGTTCTCTTCTAAACTGAATAAAGCTTCCGGAGGCGTGTAGGAGATAATTAGTTATTTAGAGTTATATTTTTCCATTCTGTATTTTGGATGTAAAGGTCGACTTATTTGCCTTATTGTGTACTCTGATCAACCAAAGGGGCATCTTTATTTGTCGCTCCTGGAGTATGTGTAACAATTATATTTTTTTGAACATGGTTAATGTTTGTGGGATTTTCTAATGAACATCAAAGGTTTTTAATGGAATGTGGACAAGGGTTTTTGAGTTGTTAAAGTTTTTTCCATATTCTTGTAAGTTGTGTATCAATGTATCTAGCACAGTCGTATTTGCACAGAGAATTAATAACTATGAATGATTGCAACATTAGTAGCCATTAGTTTTGGACCTCTAAGTAAGGGGATTTTACAAGTTGGCAGTAGAGCATAGGTTTATGAAACTTTAGAAGAAAAGTTAAACCTAAAAGCTTTTTTTAAAACATAATCCAATAAATCAGAAATATGATAGGGGTTTGGGCTAACGCTTTAGTAAAGTTCTTGTAATTGATATGTAGGTATATATCTAAGTGCATGTTCCCATCTCTTTTAGACCGTTCTTCTATATTTTACTAAGGCTCCATACAGATTTACGAGAAAGAAGATATGGAAGTAGCAAAAGGAAGAGGAAATCCTGGTATAGGAATCACCACAACCAATGGAAATGCTCGACCTAATATCAGGAGGCACCAAGGTCGACATACTATTGCTAACCCACATGTGAAACCGATGTGGGTGCTGGAAATCCGTCAGTAGATGCGGGATGGTGTATTAGTTATTGTCTTATCTTTTGCAAGCTGGTAATGTTAGAGGAGATGATTTAGTGGCTCAAGTTGGGTATAATTATGCTATGCTGAGCAGAGAATACACCAGTCTGGGTGGAAAGCCATTTATTGGAACGGACCAGATGCTGTTGAGGTTGGGAATTAGCTTTTGAGCTATGTGGGATCATTACTGATTTAGGCTTGGACGATGGGGACAATAAGAGGCTTGCCTCTATGCAGTTGCAAGGGGTAGCGCTCCACTGGGGAATAGTGTGACTGCCGAAGTTCCGGAGGAAGGGCTTGCATGGGCTGATTTTAAAAGGAGATTTAAGCAGTGGTTTTTATCTGAGGTTGCGTAATTGACATTGATGAGAAAGTTCACGAATCTTGTTCGGGGAGATATGTTAGTAATCAAGTATGCTGCTAAGTTTGACGATCTATCTCGATATGGGTATGCCACTATAGACACTGACATAAGAAGGAATGAGTGGTTCATTCGAGGACTGAGACCGAAGCTAGCTAGAATGACTATGACACATGTTAGAGAGCCTTGTAATGTAGTGGTGGAGGTTGCCATTCTCCATGAAGAGATGCTTGTTGTGTCCATTAGGGAGAAGCCAGTTGAGTCCCAGTTTCCTCAGGGAAAGAAAAGGAAATTATTTAAGAAGAAAGGATCCTAGAAAGGGGATGCTGCTAAGAAGGCGAAGGCTGATTTAGTGTGCATCAAGTGTGATAAGTAGGGTATTATGCTCACGAGTGCAGAGCTGGCAAAGGGAAGAAGCCTATAGATAAGAAGAATGTGAAATGCATCAACTACGACCAAGTTGGGCATTATAAGAACAAGTGTCTAGAGCCAATCAGAGCGGATAGAGGAAAGATTTTTGCTATTGGACCGCCATCTTCTTCTAGGCCTACTACAGTAGAGAAAGGATAAACTGTGATGGAAGGACTCTTTTATTTCAGAGTATACCAGTTTGGGTACTATTTAATACCCGTGCATCACATTCATTTTTATCACAATATTTTGTTGATAGGTTATGCATAGAACCCACATGCCTTGTTACTTCCTTAAGGGTTGCAAATCCAGTAGGAGGGTGTGCAACTCTAGAGATGAGATGTGACTAGCTAGAACTTGATTTGTTAGGTCATAAGTTTGCAAGGAGTCCGTAAGTTTTTGATTTCGTAGATTTCGAGATGATTTTTTGTACGGATTGGTTGGGAAAGTATGAGGCTTAGGGAAATATCGTTAAGACACCTAGTAGGAGTGTTTGTGCTTTGTTAAGCGCCATGGAGGTCGGAGAAGTGCTTAGTCAGTTTCGGGTTGCAAGAGAGTTTGTCGTTGTCTTAGAGCTGGTTACGGTATTTCCATATAAATGGGCTGTTGAGTTTTGGATAGATCATGTACTGGGAGTTGAACCTATGAGTAGACCACCTAGCAAGATGACACCGATAGAGATGAAGCAATTGAAGGTGCGGCTAATGGATCTTGAGGGAAGAAATTTTATTAAACCAAGCAGTTCACATTGGGGAGCGGCCACGGTGTTCATGAAGAAATCAGATGGGTCGTTAATGATGTGGATCGATCCATGTAATTTAAACGAAAGGATGATCAAGAATAGGTACCCTCTGCCGAGGTTTGATGACCTGTTTGATCAGTTGAGTGGAGCTAGAGTGTTTTACCGATTGTATTTGGTGATGGGTTCCATCAGTTGAGAGTGGCAGAGGATATCATTACATTGATAGCATTTCAGACTAGGCATGGTTCGTACAAGTTGTTGATGATGCTATTTGGATTGATTAATGCACATGCTTTCTTCGAAGATTTGATGAACTGGGTTTTCCGAAAGAACTTGGATAGGTTCGTGTTGGTATTCATAGATGACATTTTAGTGTACTCGAAAGATGAAAGAGAGTTTGAGATTCATCTTAGAGTGGTGCTTGAAACGCTGGAATAGAATCAGCTAAAGGCGAAGTTTACCAAGTGTCATTTTTGGAAGAAAGAGGCTAAGTTTCTTGGTCATGTAGTTTCCGAGGAGGGTTTGTCGGTCGGTCTAGTTAAGATTGAGACTGTCAATAGTTGGAAGAGACCAAAGATGGTAATCGAGATCATGAGTTTTCTTGGATTTGCTGGCTATTATCGAAGATTCATAAGGATTTCTAGTGCATAGCAGCACCATTAACTAAGTTGACCAGGAAAGAGGTGAAGTTTGTTTGGTCCGACAAATGTGAGGAAGGGTTACTTAAGTTGAAGCATTTGCTGGCCAATACACCAGTATTAGTAGTTCGAAATGGTAACCAAGGGTTAGTAGTATACACCGATGTATGAGGGATCAGATTGGGAGCAGTATTGATGCAAAGAGGTAAAGTTATTGCCTACACATCCAAATGGCTTAGACCACGCGAAGTAACATACCCCACTCATGACTTGGAGTTAGATGTGGTAACCTTTGCCTTGAATATTTGGAGGCATTATCTCTTGGGGGAGATATTTGAGTTGTTTACCAATCATAAGTCTCTAAGATATTTATTCTCTCATAAAGAGTTGAATATGAGGTAGTAAAGGAGGCTAGATTTTTTAGCTACTTATAATTTCGGTATAAAGTGTACTTCTGGAAAAGGAAATAAAGTAGCAGATGCTCTTAGTACAAAACTTCAGAATGTGGTATTAGCGATGTTGGCAGAATGGAAGGATCTAGAAGCCTTGGCCAGTAGCGGATTGCATTTAAGATCTACTGCAAACTCTAGTCAGGGTACATCCATGTTGCCTTGTTTAGAAGTGCGACTAGTGTTGATCGAAAGGATAGCTTCTAAATAGAGAGAAGATCCAGTTTTAGCCGAGAAGATTAAAAGGCTTGAGGTAGGATCAAATATCAAGGATCTAAAGGATATTAGTGTTGACCAAAGAGTATGGCTGAGAAAGAAGGGATGATTATGGGTTCTGAATTGAGAGAACTTAAGGAGGGAAGTTCTAGAAGAATGTCATCGATCCAAGTTTATGATTCATCCTGGAGGGACCAAAATGTATCGTGATATGAAATGGAGCTTCTATTGGGAAGGCATGAAGAGGAATGTTGGCTTGTGGGTTAGAAGTGTGTGAACTATCAACAAGTGAAGCTAGAACGTCAAAAGCTGAGTGGATTGCTTAAGCCTTTAGATATTCCAGTATGGAAATGGGATTCAATATCGATGGATTTTATAGACGGATTGCCAAGGTCGAACAGGTAAAATGAAAGTATATGGTTTATAGTCGACAGGTTGACCAAAAATGCACATTTCATTCCAGTCAAGTCAACAAGATGGCACCTGTTTTGGCAAAGTTGTTTATGAAGAACATAGTTAGACTTTATTAGATTCCTAATAGCATAGTCACCGACAGAGATGCATTATTCACTAGTGAATTTTGAAAGAGTCTATAAGGGTACTAGGTACCAAGCTCAAGATGAATATTACATATCACCCATAGACAAATGGGCAGACCGAGAGAGTCAATAAGATACTCGAGGATTTATTGAGATCTTGTGTATTGAATATTGGTGGATCTTGGGAGGATCGCCTGTAAGTGATTGAGATTTCCTATAATAATAGTTATTAGACTAGTATAAGAATGGCGTCTTTTGAAGATTTGTATGGAAGAGCATGCAAATCGCCATCATTTTTGGTTAGAGACCGAAGATAAATTGGTCCTAGGTCTAGATTTGGTAAGCGAGGCACTAGAAAAGATTAAACTAATCCGAGGTGATGCCGGAAGCTCAATCCGGTAGAAGAGTTACATATATTAGAGGCGTAAATTCCTAGAGTTCTCAGTGGGGGACAGGGTTTTCATTAATGTATCACCTATGAAATGTGTAGTATGGTTTGGAAAGATGCAAAAGTTGGCCCAGAGATATGTTAGTCCATTTCAGATTATAGAAAGGATTGGAAAGCTCGCGTATAAAGTTGAGTTGCCGAGCAGTTTAGCAGGTGTCCATAATGTATTCCATGTGTCTCATCTTCGCACGTTTGTGCATGATCTAGAGGCTACCATTCCTCAGACGGATTTGGTGGTAGAGCCTGATTTGACATTTGTTAGACAACCAATTCAGGTTGTAGTGAGGGATGAGAAAAGCTTGAGGACTAAGATAGTCAGGTTGGTGAAAATTTAGTGGTGCGACAACAAGAAGGACTATACTTACGAGACAGAGGACAGGATTCAGGATATTTATCCTAACCGCCTTTGATGGTATGTCAATACTAGATTTATATAGATTAGTAGAAGGTCGGGTAGGCTAGTATGGTTGATAGGAAAAGTTACATATGATTGCTATGTTTTCTATTTAGTCCTTACTAAATTTCGAGGATGACTTTGAGGAGGGGAACTTTTTACACCCTTAATTGTTGATAACATTATTTAGGAGATTTGATTAGAATAAATTAAGTAGAATAATGTAAAGTGATAAGGGAATTGAGATTGGTAAAATGTAATTAGTGGTCGTGCTCATTTAAAATGAATGGACTTATAAATGGTTAAGTATTAGCTAATTAATCATAAGTGAATTAGGTTCATTGCAGCCCACATTCTCCACCCTTATACTATTATTCTTTGGCCATACATGTTCATTTCTACCATAAGAAAATTTTAAAACACAAGAAAGAGAAGGGAGCTGGCCATAAGGACGAAGAGAAGAAGGGAAAAATCAAATCTAATGTTTGCACCAAAATTGGTCACAACACTCTTCGGGAGTCATTGAAGAGATAATAATGAAGAATGTAAATTCAAAACAAATATTATCTAACAAAAACTCCAATCAACAGTAAAGTAAATGCGTAGACAAGCGATTTATAGTGGTTCGGCGTGTTGCCTACGTCCACTGTGAAGTTTTTTGCAGTTTTATTGATTCTCTTTCAATGATTAAAAGTTGTTACAGCGATCAACAGCGGGTTACAACTGGAAATTCGAAATCAACAGCAAAATTATGATGTAGTATGATGGAGATCTCGATCTGGCAGAGTCTAGGCGCTTGAGAATCGAAAGATAGATCCTTTTTCTGTTGGCTCTTGGGCTCTATTTATAGGCGTAGGATGCTGATATTTCGCTGAAAACTCGAGAGACCACTTCTGGCACGTGAGGGGGCCCACGCGCCCGGCCTTAGGAAATTTGGGCCCACTTTGGCATCGATTCGAACTCCATTCGAATCAATCAGAAAATCACCCAATCGAGGTGAAATTTGGTGTGGACATCCTTTAGCATGTATGCAAGCATCAGTGAAAATTTCGTGGCATTTGGATCAGTAGATTGAGAGATATAATGGATACGAGATGATGTTCTTCATGCAGCTGTTTGGTTCGAAACCATCCCTTCGAACCGATGGTTTCGAATCGATGGTGGCGCGTGCCTCTGTGATGACGTGGAGCGCAAACCTCGAATCGATCCGGATTTGGCTCCGAGTTGACTGCTTCGACTCCATGTATCTCGGTGCATTCGAACCGATGAATGACACATCATCATTGCTAGTTGAATTGGTGGATTCAAACGAAGCTTCACTGATGGGTTCGAACAAGGCTTCACTGATGGGTTCGAACAAGGCTTCACTGATGGAGTCGAACAACCAATGCTCTATGGGTACGAAGTAGCCTTCCTCTGATGGATACGAAGCAAACACTGGCTGATGGATACGAGGTCCATCAATACGAGCTCGATGGATTCGAAGTTGATGGAGTCGAATCCGAGGCACTTCGATGGGTTCGAAGTTGATCGATACGATGATGATCGGTTCGAACCATTGTTCGGTGATGGATTCGAAATCTAGGTTTCTCACTTCAAATTGAATCTACGATCATAACTTGAGCGTATGAACTCGGATTGACTTGAAATTCGAGATGCTGACTTCTATGATCTTTCTTGTCATGTCCTACCAATTGTAGCTCAATCTGGACTCGGACAAAATTCAGCGATATCCATGGTGAAACGAAGTATGACCAATCTCTAAAACGAATTGTCCTTTGTTTTTGATCTACCTTTTGATATCACGGCTTTGCCAAGAAGCGGGATAACATTTCCCCCCCAAAGTATGTCTTGTGGAAACATGACGTGCTTTGAAGAGCTACAATTTCTCTCTGAACAATCCTTGCTCTCTATTGTTGGGATTCGTACCCTGTATTGCTGTAACCTTGAGTTGATATGATTGATTGCTGTATAATAGTGCTTAGCCATTGACTGTTGCATTTGTAACAAGATGAGTATTCGATCCCTGTAAATGTTTAAAATCGAATGTTAGTCAGACATATATGCACATATGTTAGTCTGACCCTTGTTAACGTCGTGCGGTCATGAGTCGTTGTCAATTTTGTTTGCTATTGAATTTCATATCGATTCTCTCCTGAACCGATTTGGAAATTTGAGTTGAGACAATGCTTGATGGTTTTTTTGAAAAATCCCTTCGTATCGATCCTCTCCTGAACCGATATAGAAGGTTGAAGGAATCGACTATTTGTTGCGCGAATGTAATTTTTCGAACCGATGGGTATGAGCATCGATGGATTCGAGATCAGCATTCGTATGGATGAAGTACGCTTATGCTATGACGGGTACGAAATGGACATTCGTATCGATGGCTTGGATGAGTACGAATCACCCATTCACACCGATGAGAAAGGATGGATAAGAAATCGTAGTTCGTATCGATAGGAAATGATGGATACGAAATCGTCGTTCGTATCAATAGGAAATGATGGATACGAATTCGTTGTTCGTATCAGTAGGTTGTGGATGGAGTTGTGGATTTGTTGACGTGAACAGGGGTTTCGAATCGATGTGCCCACTGTTTGTTTCGCATCAATGCAACTCGACGTTCTGCTGTGTGTTTCGTATCGATGAAGCCTCAAGCGCATGGATTCGAAGGTAGATTTCGAACCGATCTGTGAATTGACCGGTTGTGATCGGTCGAGTTGACTGGGATGCGAAACGGCTCGGACATCTTCTAGGCTCCATATAAATAGCCAAGACCTTGCCATTTTTCACTTTTTGCTTTTTACTGTCGCCTTGTGTTTACTGTGCTTTGCATCGTCTCGAAGCTTCAGAGAGGAAAGCACTGTGTCACGTCTTCGAACCATTCAAGATCCAAACCTTTTAATTCCTCGAATTCCATACTCGAATTAGGTAATTAACCTCGAATCCAAACGGCAAAGCTATTTTAGACCTACCCCTTCTTCATCGATTGGCCACTCTGGTGATTGATATAACCAGATCTGGTTTGGAGGAGCTTCGAATCGATCGGTGGACTCGTGTTCGAATCGATGAGAGCGGCATTATTTTTCTTTGTATTTCGCATCGATCCTTGGGATGCCCTCATGGAGGTGACGCAGTTCGTACTGATTGACTATTGTGATGGGTCGCATCGATACAAAGTGATCGATACGAGAAGCAGCTATGGGTCGATTCGCAGTCCTTAAATTTACATCGATACGAGTTATATCTTTATGAACGATACGAAAGGTATCGATTCCAACGTGATCGATGTTAAGTTGAGGTTTTCCTGATCGGTACGAACTAATTAACCAATGATCGATTCGAAGTCATCCTTCATTGATCGATTCGAACTTGGCACTTGACCATCGATTCGAAGAGCGCCCCTTTGTATCGATTCGAAGTGGTATTATGATGGGTTCGAACGAGCTTCCTTTGATCGGTTCGAAACCCTCTATGATGAATACCAAAGTTTGACATTTTCTTAGCATAATTCCGACGGGCTTCATTCTTGCATATTTGGACTTGATAATTAAACTGCATACTTGACCACCTTTCGAAGCTCGTCGATGGAACCACAACAACTTCTGTCCGAATCAATTTCCCTCATGTGAATGGTTTAGTGATGACGGTCAGCGATGACGGTCATTATAACTGGACTCCGTAGCTTTGTCGTTTGCATATTTTCTTTAACCCTGCGACATTTATCCAAGTAATGCACAGCACTACACAACACACATTCATACACTTTACACTGGGGAATGCACGGGTCCTTTGTCGTCTAACGATGGTTTCTCATGAGTTAGCTAGTCATGGAACCTTCAAGTTTGTAGCAGCAGGAGATTCAAAGTTTAGTTACGTCAAGACTAGAGGTTTCGAATATTGAACCTGAGATCATCGGTCCAGCCCCAGACGAGTTTCCCAATGCGTCTTTTATTGCCAACCCATCGGACTCCGTTCAGTCCAATATTTCTGAAGATATGTTGGGGAGGATATGTTTAAGGCACGGCCTGTCACTGGACGATGTGTTATTACCGGGACCGAATGACAGGCCAAACAATCCGTCGGAGGGATACACCGCATTCAATCACCACGCGTGCGCGGCCGGGACGCTTCCTCCGTTCAATGAGTACATAAGAGAGGTACTGTCTTTTTTGAGGATCGCCCCATCTCAACTACACCCGAATGGATATGCTTCCGTGAACAGCTTGTTCATCGTCTTCATGGAGTACCTTCATAGACCACCGATCCCGACCGAGATCAGATATCTATTCAATTTCAAAACCCAAGATGATTACCCCTCCTTCACATTTTTGGAAGCGGTGAGGAATTGTCAAGTGGTCACTGGGTCCTGGACCAGGTTAAGCTATTACAGGACGGAATGGTTTTACGTCAGATGTCCTCCAGGGTTTTCCCGGCGATGGTTATTCAGACGTGAGTATAGCTGAGTTCTCAAATAATTATTTCGGCAATTGCAGTCGAAGTGAAACTTATATTTTTTCCTTTTTACAGCAACGATTCAGCGACCCGAAGGTGAACACTTTAAGGAGATAGTACGAGTACTCTGGGGACTCCCGAGCAAAGATAGGGATATCGAATTGCTCTTGATGGATAGGAATCTCCGGACCTTTGGGTTGATTGAACGAGGGCATAGCATACAGTTTGACGGGGCATTAAGGACCGTTTTGAAAAAACGAGTCAAGCACAAGAAGCCCAAATTTATTATAGCTGAGGAAGCCAATTCTGAGAGAACCCATACTGATGATGAGCCGTTGACCGAGCCTACAGATGTAGTTCAGGATGTCGCAGAGCAGAGAAAAGGCAAGGCATCTGTTGTTAAGCCAACCAAGAAGGGGAGATGGAAATCTGTTGTCACGGCCCGATCCGCTCCCAGAGTTAGAATTTCGGAGATGCCTCCTCCGAGAACTGAAAATCTTTATGAAGGGCGCGCCGATATTCCAATTCCGGACGATGTGTCCCTGCAGCATGATGCCGGATTGGAAGAACTTTGAGAAACTTTAGTTTTGAGCGAGTC
This sequence comes from Allium cepa, assembly GCA_030765085.1. Lineage (NCBI taxonomy): Eukaryota > Viridiplantae > Streptophyta > Magnoliopsida > Asparagales > Amaryllidaceae > Allium > Allium cepa. The sequence continues at coordinate 11,084,926 of CM060937.1, forward strand.
TTTTCCCACTGGTGTGGCAGACACATCCGGTTGGTCGGGGGGTTGCACATTCATACATATTTCACAACACTGCATAACATTTGACTGTAAACTACCTATCTCGAAAGGTGATTAATTCTACTCTATTTTGCCCTGCAGATACTATGTCTGGGCGAGGTTCAATGTTAGGGAGTCTCCGACATGCTCGCAAGTCTTCATATCACGAGTTGCGCAGACGAGAAGGGGACAGAGACTACGACCAGGGACGCTTTGGGTATTTTGGTCAAGAAAGATATGATAAAGATAGAGGCTATAAGCGTCGATCTCGGTCGCGTACTCCTCCTCCTCCCAGGGATCCCATACAGCCTCCTGATTATGTCTCTCGTCCCTCTGAATCTTCACACTACAAGTTGGCTTCTCAATCTTCTAGGCATGAATCCCGCCACTCTAGAAGCGAAACAGTAACTGCCGTTGTTGCTAAACAGCCCCCCGTGGAAATTTCAGGGGAAGGAGCAATCAAGCTTGCTCAGCTAAAGAAAGATTTTTCGAACATCTGCTTTGATAACTATATCTTTCCTCCACATTTAAAAAGGATCCCAGAGGAAGCCGAGCAGTTAGTACATGACTACATGCATGATTTTTATGCCCTGTACAAGGCATGGGCGAAAGCGGCTGATAAAGCATCGGCGTTGGCCTTTGAGTGAGCGGCCGTCTTCGAGAAACTCCAAACTGATCTGGCCCACCGGGATCGTATCATACAAGTGCTGACCGATGAAGCCAAGTCATCTCGGAAGTCAGAGACGGATGCTACGAAGAAAGCGGACGAGGCCCAGGCGGCGATGGATAGGATGAAGCGTGAGCATTACGCTACGGTGGAGGACATGGGCCACCGAAACACCATCGTGACCGTCGAGCGAGATGCGGCTTTGAAAGAGCTTAATGAGCTTAAGGCTAAATTTGCCGAAATCGCCAAAAATAGAGATGACGCGCATAACGCGGCCCAAGAAGCATGCGAACAAGCCGTAGTGCTTCGGACTCAAAGAGATGCGGCAGTGGCTAAAGTTCAGGTTGTCGAGGCTGAGGTTGAGGAGAAGGTTCAAATGGCAAAGGCCAGGCTGGAGGCCGACATCGAAGATCACCTCATTACTTACAATGCCAATGTGCTGAGGCACAGAAATTTGGCCTAGCTTCAGGATTATCTGGTGCATCTTCGTAACGCTTGGGTCCGATTGGTTGAGGAGGAAGGAGAAGCGCACCCGGAGGCATCAATCGACCAGTTCGAGCTTGAGAACTGGTTGCTGACCGATGATGAAAAGAAGATCCTTCACGATGCCATAATTTCTCATGAGAAGGAGGTGATTGGTGGCTAGCACCGGGAGATTGGGGAAGGATCGGGTGTCGAGCATCACACTACTATTCTTGAATTTACTGCTCCACCTTCGTTAGAGCCTGCATCTGTGGTTGATTCACAATCCGTTCCAGCTTAAGACCCAGAACAGCCGCGACTATCTCCTATTCAGGAGCATACTTCCGAGGCCGCTCAGCCGTCCGCCAGCCGAACTGAGGAAGGTACTCCGAACTTATCTCAAGTGTATTCCAAATATGGAGTTTGTTTTGAAGCAGTTACTAATAACTTCGTCTTATCTTTGCTTAGTGACTGGAGTTGCGCTGATTGCCACGACTCAAAAATCGAGTAAAGGGGAGAAGGCCATCACCACTGAGACAACCGTTGTGACAGCAGTGTCAACTGAGGCGGCGCAGGGGAGTGCACTATCTCTTGATGAAAAAATGGTGAGCGAGCTGCTCGGCGAGCAGGGTGGATTTTCCACAGATTTGCCGTTCATCGTTAGTGACCTCCCGCCAGCCTCTAGCTCTTCAATGAAGACTGCAGATGCCCCCGCCAGGCCCAAGCGATTCGCGATGAAGTAATCCTGGCTGAGATTAATGCAGAATTAGAGGCTGCGGGGAGAGGTGGTTGTATTGGTGGCAGTACGGCGGTGCATAGCCTAGCACCTTTAAGGGTAATATTACCGAGTGGCACTATCCCATCTTCCGTCGCGGGTCCAGTCCCCCCTACTCCTCCGGTGGGAAGCCTTCATGTAGATTCAAGCTCTGAGGAGGACATTGAAATTATGCCCCCAGCCGAAGAGCAGCCACCGGAGAGGAAGCACTCCAAACGAAGGATCTCTGTCTCTAGCGAGTCCGAAGACGAACCGCTGATAAGGAGATTTAAAAAGAAGAAGTAGATGGGCCGTTTAAGCGGATTTTTTGATAGATACGAACTTGTGTTTGTTTTCCGCTAGTAGGCCGTGTATAGACGCAGGTTCGGCCACTGCGAGTAGAAATTCTTTTTTTGAAAGAACTTATTTGCATGTAAGTCCTTGTCTCTAGTTAGTTGAAATAAAATTCAATTTCTTTGTTTCAATTCTCATTTCTTTTGTGCTTAAGTGTTTGTAGTGTTTGGTTTTCAGCCCGGTGTACTTGTGGTGATTTTATCGTCAAGTAGAATTCATTTCATTTGCCAAGTTTGAAAATCTTGGTCACAAGTTGTGATCGATGAATAAGTTGAACTTCGGACATTGTGTCACTTTGGTTAGTGATTAACACTTAGCTTTTTTGCCCCCAGTTTCGGGGAACAACATTTGTATTTTGGTGATTGATCGCATTTATTGCAAATCTTAAGCATATGTCCACATTCTGGGGACTTAGGATTATTTGAGATCGATAATCCAGTTCGCACTCCAGGAATTTGAGAGTTATCGATGTTTGTAACACGGTTCGCGCTCCGGGAACCTGAAATTGATGTTTATACTCCACTTCACGCTCTGGGAACTTGGAGTTAGTGTTGATATTTCGGTTCGCACTCCGGGAACTTTGATTCGATATCTGTGCTCCGGTTCACACTTTGGGAACTTGGAGATAGCATGCATGTTTGAGTCCGCACTCCGGGAACTTGTAACTTATGTTTATACTCCATTCACGCTCTGAGAAGTTGGAGTTAGCACGGATGCTTCGGTTCGTGCTCTGAGAACCTGTAATCTATATTTATGCTCCAATTCATGCTCTGGGAAGTTGGAGTTAGCCGATAGATGGTTAGTCCCACCTGTTTGGGCTTTTTAGGAATTTGTTCACACTCTGGGAACGATGGATTTGATGTTTATACTCCAACTCGCACTCTGGGAATTTGGAGTCCGTTCGCACTCCGGGAACGAGCTATTTGATGTTCGTACTCCAATTCACAATCTGGGAAGTTGGAGTCCGTTCGCGCTCCGGGAACGAGTTATTGAATGTTTATACTCCAATTCACACTCTAGAAAGTTGGAGTCCGTTCGCGCTTTGGGAACGAGTTATTGGATGTTTATACTCCAATTCACACTCTGGGAAGTTGGAGTCCGTTCGCGCTCTGGGAACGAGTTATTGAATGTTTATACTCCAATTCACACTCTGGGAAGTTGGAGTCCGTTCGCGCTCTGGGAACGAGTTATTGAATGTTTATACTCCAATTCGCACTCTGGGAAGTTGGAGTCCGTTCGCGCTCTAGGAACGAGTTATTCGATGTTTATACTTCAATTCACACCTGGGAAGTTGGAGTCCGTTCGCACTCCGGGAACGAGCTATTGAATGTTTATAGTCCAATTCACACTCTCCGAAGTTGGAGTCCGTTCGCGCTCTGGGAACGAGTTATTGGATGTTTATACTCCAATTCACACTTTGGGAAGTTGGAGTCCGTTCACACTCCGGAAACGAGTTATTGAATGTTTATACTCCAATTCACACTCTGGGAAGTTGGAGTCCATTCGCGCTCTGGGAACGAGTTATTGAATGTTTATACTCCAATTCGCACTCTGGGAATTTGGAGTCCGTTCGCACTCTAGGAACAAGTTATTGAATGTTTATCTTCCAATTCGCACTCTGAGAATTTGGAGTTAGTTGTAGGACTGTCGTGTGTCGGTCCAGTTCAGCCTTTGATGTGATGGCTTGCCCCCGAGCTGGGGTTTCACTTAGTAAGTGGCCGGTCGTAACACAGTCACTCGCTATTTGAATAAATTCTATTGTTTGATGGAACTTAGCTCTTCGTGTGTCGTGATTGTTGAACGTTGTATTCGGTGAACCACAGCTCTAGCTTGAAGAGATAGTATTTTATTGCAGAAATAAGAAAATATGGCAAAGTCAGTGCCTTATTACAAATTCAAATTTCAGAATGTGAAGGAAATTGTAAAGTATTCATAGATTGAATGAGCCTGTCATGTGTTACAGTGACGAAGATCTTGGTCGTTCCAGGCTCCTGAGAAAGTTGGTCCGCCACTGATGGCGTTTATCACCAATCTTCCGTGGGGACAAGTCGAGTCCTCCTGTCTCGGTCGATTGGGTTCATTGTTTTGATTTGATGGGCCCGCTTCTTTGGGCTGCGGTGTCCGCACAAACTATTCCAGCTTCCTTTCTCTGGTCATTTTTTCAACGAGATCTTGTAAGTGACGACACTCGTTCGTAGTGTGCCCGTAGCTTTCGTGGAACCTGCAAAATTTTCCCGTTTAGATTTTCCTCTCTGACGACGGTTTTGGTGCAGGTTTTTGGTACTGAATTGTGTTACAGGTTTGTCAGTACAAGTCCTCTAGTGATGTATTCAAAGGAGTGTAACTGTCAAACAATGGATTCTTGCGCTGCGGGTCATGATTTTGATCTCGTTTTCTAGTTTGATTCACGCTCTCTCTTCGCCGAGCTTGTTTGTTTTTAACGTTCAACTGAACTTTTTCGGAGCTCTCACCGGACTGTTTGATTGGAACATTGCTTTGGATCCCTTCCGCACTTGGTCCTGCATCAGTTTGCTTCCTAGACTGTTTCACGTCTTCCCTTCTCAGGAATTGAGCCGCCTTGGCGTGGAAACAGTCCAACGATGCAGGTGGTTTTCCAGCTAACCAGTTGCCAAACTCAGAATCAAGGTCGATCCCCTTAGTAAACGCCATAAGGATGGAGTTATCATTTGGATTGTTGATCTCTGCACATGCGGTGTGGAATCTCTCTAAATAGTGTCTGAGCGTCTCTCCGGGAGCTTGGGTGACACTAAACAAAGTGTTGACATCCTTTGGCCTTGCGACGTGCATGCGGAATTGTTCAATGAATTTTGTGGCCAACTGGTCGAATGAAGAGATGGATCGAGGTGGCAGTCGAGTGAACCACATGGTAGCGATGCCCCCCAAGAATATAGGGAAACTACGACACTTCACGGCATCGTCGGCGTGGGCAGCGGTCATCGATCATTCATATTTCAGAATACGTTGGTTGGGGTCGGAGTTTCCTTCATACATGAGCAGCGTTGGCATTCTGAATCGCCGTGGGGGTTCAGCAGTAAGGATATCGTCCGTAAAAGTAGTGTGACTTTGGGAAACTCCCCAATCGTCATTTGTGAATCCTTGGCTCTCACGAATCATCTGACGTATCATAGTTGAAAGATCCAACATTTGCGCGTTTTGTGCGGCTTGCACCGGAGTATGATTACGTTCCATACTTTGGGTTGAACCGGATGTCGTTGACGGTCCAAGTCTTGCCTTCTTGGCTCATAGTCTTCCGGGACGTACGGTTGAGGAGTACGTCCGCTATGATGACGATCCAGATCCTACTGATCTCCGGCGTCGACTCCTGGTTCAGCCGCAACGTTAGTGGTGCGGTATTCTGCGGTGTGGTGAGGAACGGCACCTCCTCGGGAGGAGGGTCCGGTTTGGAAACTGGCTGATGGACCAACTCTTAGTTGTCCAACGGTCAATGTTGGTTGGTCTCCAGCAGCTGGCATGCGACTCCCATCTAGTTGGGGTCGTGGTGATCGATTGTGGTAATCAGAAGAGGAAGAACTTTCGCTGGAGGAGCGTGAAGCATGGTCTCTCTTGGATCTCTTTCACTAATGGCGATCCATCTTGTTGATCGGCTTGGAGTTAGAACGTAGTTGTTCTGCTAGTTGTTGCCGACTCTGGGTCAGCTCTTGGAGTAGCAACTGTAACTCTTGTCGGGTAACCAGACCTGCTGATTCTGAATGTCCAGTAGTATCTTGATTAGGTGGAGGTAGTGGAGCAGGATTCTGTCTATCCTGTTCTTCTTGATTGATAGCGTTAGAGGTGGTTCTTGTACTAACCATCTTGAAAGTTAGATTCCTTTCCTAGATTTTATGCAAATCTGAATAGAAGGGAAGGAAGTTGGATTTGATGATCTGGATCTCTCTCTTAGATTTATTCAATCCGGTATCGATGACAGATCCAAAGAGCAAGGGAAAATATGGGTTTTCTCAGTGAAAGCACCAAAGTGTTTGCACCAAAATTAGTCACAACACTCTTCGGGAGTCGTTGAAGAGATAATAATGAAGAATGTAAATTCAAAACAATTATTATCTAACAAAAACTCCGATCAACAGTAAAGTAAATGCGTAGACAAGCGATTTATAGTGGTTCGACGTGTTGCCTACGTCCACTGTGAAGTTTTTTGCAGTATTATTGATTCTCTTTCAATGATTACAAGTTGTTACAACGATCAATAGCGTGTTACAACTGGAAGTTCGAAATCAACAGCAAAATTATGATGTAGGATGATGGAGATCTCGATCCGGCAGAGTCTGGGCGCTTGAGAGTCGAAAGATAGATCCTTTTTCTGTTTGCTCTAGGGCTCTATTTATAGGCGTAGGATGCTGATATTTCGCTGAAAACTCGGGAGACCATTTCTGGCACGTGAGGTGGCCCACGCGCCCGGCCTTAGGAAATTTGGGCCTACTTTGGCATCGATTTGAACTCCATTCGAATCGATCAGAAAATTACCCAATCGAGGTGAAATTTGCTGTGGACATCCTTCAGCATGTATGCAAGCATCAGTGAAAATTTCGTGGCATTCGGATCAGTAAATTGAGAGATATGATGGATACGAGACGATGTTCTTCGTGCAGCTGTTTGGTTCGAAACCATCCCTTTGAACCGATGGTTTCGAATCGATGGTGGCGCATGCCTCTGTGATGACGTGGAGCGCAAACCTCGAATCGATCCGGATTTGGCTCCGAGTTGACAGCTTCGACTCCATGTATCTCTACGCATTCGAACCGATGAATGACACGTCATCATGGCTAGTTGACTTGGTGGATTCGAACAAAGCTTCACTGATGGGTTCGAACAAGGCTTCATTGATGGCTTCGAACAAGGCTTCACTGATGGAGTCGGACAACCAATGCTCGATGGGTACGAAGTAGCCTTTCTCTGATGGATACGAAGCAAACACTGGCTTATGGATACGAGGTCCATCGATACGAGCTCGATGGATTCGAAGTTGATGGAGTCGAATCCGGGGCACATCGATGGGTTCGAAGTTGATCGATACGAAGATGATCGGTTCGAACCATTGTTCGGTGATGGATTCGAAATCTAGGTTTCTCCCTTCAAATTGAATCGATCATAACTTGAGCGTATGAACTCGGATTGACTTGAAATTTGAGATGCTGACTTCTATGACCTTTCTTGTCATGTCCTATCAATTGTAGCTCAATCTGGACTCGGACAAAATTCTGCGATATCCATGGTGAAACGAAGTATGAACAATCTCTGAAACGAATTGTCCTTTGTTTACGATCTACCTTTTGATATCACGGCTTTGCGAAGAAGCGGGACAACATCTAAAGTTTAGGTTCAAGCCAGAAGACATCAATCTCAATCAATCTTCAATTTCCTTATCCAATCTAAGGTGAATAATAATTACTACATATCTACTTTGGTTTCTATAATCACATGTTTTTGGATTTAAGGGTAAATTAATTTTTATGATATGCTGGATGATGATATGCTTGATTTAGAATTATATGGTTTAAACAAGATTGGTTAAAAGAGGATATGCACAGTTTTAGGGTAAAAAAGAGGATAAATGATTTTTAAATGCCATGGAAAAATTATATGTTATAGAACATGATTTTGGAGTAGAGATTCAATTTTTATAATTTTTCAAGCCGTGGAGAATTAATTATGAATTCTTAAAGGAAAATATGGTTATTGGGGTTTATAAATCTATGTTGGATAATATATTGTGAATTTGGATCTGAAATTTTGATAACATGATTAAAGTGAATTTCTGAAAATTTTGGGGATTTTTACTAAATGATTTGGTATGAAAATTAAATTGTTTTGAAAGGAGGACCTAATGATTTAATTGCTTTATTACTTGGAAGGAATTAATCATAAAAGTTATTTAGTTTTTAGATCAGAGAAAAATGGCAAAAATTTGTAAAATAATTTGAAACTTTATGATAGACAATCAAGTGTTTACAAGTAGACAAGTTAGTTACATAAAGTTTACTTTATTTGATAAAAATGGCCTATTGCTCAGAAATTTAGATTCTGCCTCCTTTTGGAAGGACCTTTCGACCCAAAGCTTTCACCTTCGACATAGTCAAAACATTCTACCACGAAACCAATACACATTGTATAACTTTGCTAGTATGTAGTAGATTGGACGAAGGTGGATGGTAGGTTGTCGAAACATTGCTTTCGATGGGGTTGGATCCTTTGTTTTATTTTGTTTTAACAGAAAAGCACTTGCATGTTCATAAAGGGGGTTTCGATATAGTCAAACCAATGGTTGCGAAAGGTATTTCAAAAGAAGCTTTTGGAAGAGAGCTGCCGCCTTTGTGTTAAAGAAGTAGCTTCTGGATGAGTTACTTAGATTTTATTTGAAGCTTTTGGAAAGGGTAGTTTCAACCAAGTCGAAACCCATCTGAGAATCAATGGTATTAAAGACATCATTGCTGTCGAAAATTACTGTTATTTTTATATATATAAACCACTTCTTACATCTTTCGGAAGTGGTTAGAGGTTTCATAGGGAATGCTGTTGAAAGGGGTTAAGAAGCCAACCATCAATTGTTTTTTCCAGATGTTCAGTGCTTTCGAAAGGATGGTTTCGACACCATCGTCCTTCCTTAATTCTTTTTGAAATAAAGAATGGTTTCGAAAGAGATGATTCGCTTATGTTCACTTTGACACGAAAATGTTGTTTTAAAAATAAACCCAGTGTCTTCGAAAGGTATAATTTAAATGGTTTCGAAGGGTAACCTTCGATGGTTTTGAAAGGGGTACTTTCAAATGGTTTCAAAGCTATGATTCTATATTTATATGATAATACTTTAGAATGACCTAAAGGTTTCAAAAGAAAGGTTTTAAAGTATTCGAAATGCAGGAGCCTAATGTTTTTAAGTTGATTTTTAAGCATTCGAAGGAGGTCATCTTATGGGGTCAAAAGCAAGGTTTCGAAGGTGTCGAAAGGATTTTAGAACCCAAACTCAAAATTTTAAAGGAAAAACTCATAGTTAAACAAAGGAGTTTTAAAATGACTTTAAGTATGTAAATTTGAAGAAGTATTTCCTTGATAAAAATATAGGTTAAAATGATTAACTATGTTTTATATGAAACGTATTTCAAGGACCTTAAACCGACAGGAGTGGTATTGTTAAATTATTATCTCTACTTCTTCAAATACAAATATATTCCCATGACAAAGAACCCATAACTGTATTTTGGGGGTAGTGGGGTAGTAAAACCGACTAGGTTAATCCAGTAGTGAATATAAATCGATTAAACTCTTGAATGAGTATAATTGCATCCAAGGAGCGACGAAGACGAAAATATAGGATGCCTAAACCTTAAAGTTGTCTGCGAGATAAGTTCATAGTAAACCCATGAAAACTATGCTTTAAGGATAGTAGGCAGGGGCCAATTGGTTTACAGTGAACCCATGAAAACTATATCCGAATTACGAATTGGCGTTGGTCAAAAGGATCCTAGTCAAGCCATGAAAACTAGGATAAAAAAGAAGTTAATGGAGGTATCAGTAGGTTCCTAGTCAACCCATGAAAACCAGGATAAGAATAGAGTTACTAGGTAAATCCATAGGTTCCTGGTCAACTAAGGAAAACTAGGATAAGAGATGAGTTATTAGAATAACCAATAGGTTCAGACGGACCCACGAATTTATTAAGTTAATTGGTAGGGGCCTATAGGTTCTTAGTGACCCTATGAAAACTATGAAATAGGACAGGGTGCCCCTATATTATGAAAAGGTTGTTAGTAAAGCCATGAAAACTAATAGGTTAATGCCGACCTTAGCAACTATAATTATGACAGTGAGTCAATTAAACCGAAGATGGGAAACCCAAATATTTTATAAGTATGCATACCATCGTAATATATTGAAATTTTATGTTTTAACCATTGTGGATGCAGAAACACAGTGCTTTACAAAGGTTTTAGGATACTAGTGAGGGGAAAACTCGTTCTGCTAAGTGGCGTGGTCTCACAAGATATTAAAAAGTATTGAGATATTAGATTATTTTTCATACCAGGCTTTATGTCTAACTCAAGGTTTTTGTTTTCCCCTTAAACTCTCAAGTACTCAAATTGAGTAGTTTGAGGTTTTGGGTTTTCAGGTTCTCTTCTTAGACGAATAAAGCTTTTAAAGGCATACAGGAGGCAGTTAGTTATTTAGAGTTATCTTTTTTTGCTGTGTATATTGGATAGAAAGGCAGACTTATTAGCCATATTATATACTCTGATCAACCATGGGGAAACTTCATTTGTCGCTCTTGGCATATGTGTAATAATTATATTTTTTTGAACGTGGTTAATGTTTGTAGGATTATGTAATGAACATCAAATGTTTTAAGGGGAATATGGAAAGTATTTTTGATTTGTTAAATTTTTTTCATGATATGTATATCAATGTAACTAACACAGCCATATTTGGTCATCGAGAATTAATAACTACAGATGACTGCAGCAATGTAGCCGTTAGTTTTGGGCATCCAAGTAGGGGATGTTACATACTGCTTGCTAAATTATCATAAAGCTGATGTTGATTTTATAAGGAGAATATTTTTGAGAATAAGTCATATTAAAATGAAACAATGGTAAAGCTAAAATTGATTTTTAACACCCATGTATCCAGCACATACTAATGTCACTTGAATTAAAAAAGAAGACATCACTTTACAAAAAATTGTTGCTTTGATTTCATCCAATGAAATTATTATTTTTCCTAATGGCTCATTCCTTAAAATCAAATACAAACATGGGTTGCATCGCAGTTAGCTAGATGAGTATTAAGAGCACTTGGAATTTTGAATACTTTCATTATACGATTTCTTATTCCCTAATTGCATCATGTTACATTTTTTCTTAGTGCTTAGGCTATTGAGCTATGTTGTTACTAAATAATTCTAGAAATTACTAAAGCAATATGCCATGGTAGGGCTTACGATCTTTCCTTTTGGCTAGTGAATGTCTACGCGACCTAAAGACATCTTCCTCAACTTCATATGTGACATCCATATCTTGATTTCTAAGCTCTTCTATCTGAACTTGATATTTTCCTATTTCGAATGTTCCATATTTGTGAAGCTCCATAAATATGTATTTTATAGTATTTAAATCAAGTTATATGGATGACTTGCATCAAACTCGGTTGCAACCTCATCAACCTATACACTAGTGGTTGACTGACTCGACATTGTAAATCTTACAATAAATTTGTCATGAAGTTGGTTCTCTATGAAGCTAGTCGTACTAAATAATAAAAACAATATATTACCATATGCATATTCTATTATGACTTAAATGGTAATTAAATTATAGTTACCGAATCGTTATTGTAATCGGTGTAGGATCTCGAACCACCATGATGCAACTTGGGGTTTTCCTTTCTACATTTTGTATTCCTACGCGAGCGCTCTTTGAACTCTTCCAATTTCTAATGTACCAGAAACTGATTTTAAATCCCCTGACCAGGTGATGGATGTTTATTCCCACTTTTTTCATATGATGCACCCATTTTTATATTTATTTCTAGTTTTTTTCATCCGCACATTCTTCACTATTTTAGGGGAACATCATCACTCCATCGAAATTAATTCTGCACATGCAATTATAAATATTATAAAAAAAGTAGACAACTTTACTTGTAAGAGTTCAAAATATTGGGTATAATAAAATTGTTTTACCATAAATTCATTAAACATAACTTTCTTGACATCAGAAGGGATTTTTTTGAATATGGAACAAAAATCATTGACCCGTGCCAACAAACCCTCACAAATGGCTTCAAATGCATCGCTACAAGTGAAGTCATATCTACGCATGCATAAATTATATTATTATGATTATTAAATAGGATTGAATGACATTATCATATATGTGTATCAATGTCCATGTATATTAAAGCATGTGCATGCGTGCATGGAAGTATGTGGGTAACTCCAATTGTTATTAGTGAAAATGGTGTTGGGGTAATGGAATGGTTCATATTTTTATATATAATTCATTGACTTGAATATACAGTTAAAAACTATCTTCAAACTTGTGTTATTTACCAGTTCCCATCCATTAACTCCATATTCCCACCCATTTTAATTACATACTAAAAACCAAATCAAAAAACTCATTCTGAAACCAAAAATATCTTAAATTTGTAAGAATTCTCATTTAGTCCTAATTCTATGCATGATGAAAGCTAAACAATTTATTTACATGAATGAAAATATACATACTGTAACGACCCAGAATTTTTAATTTATTAAAATTTAATATTTAATTAATTTTGAATATTAATAAGTGAATTTATAAGTCAAATAAATTTTTATTTGAATTATTGGATTTAATTGAATAATTAAATCGATAATTTAATATGTTAAATTATGGAAATAATTGAAAATATAGTTAAATATGATCGAAAATGATTTGTAAAATTTTATTTTATCATATGGAAGTTAGAAGGATATTTTAGAACTTTTAAAATCGAATTTGAAGTTAATTTGTGAAAATTGAATATTTTAATATTAAAATCGACTAGTAAAAATAGTCAATTTTTGAACAGTCTCAGAATTGAACGAAACCAGTTCCATTGGATCCGTAATAGTTAGTTATTACCGGATTTCAATTTTCGTGTCAATCGGAGTTATCGTTTGATCGTGGCAGCTCGAAACGCATCGATTTATTTTTAATTTAAATTTGACGAGTGAAAATAGCCATTTTTCAAAAAGTCTCGGATTTCGACGAAACCAGTTTCATCGGATCCGTAATGTGATATTATTGTAAGGTTTCAAATTTCAAGTCAATTGGATTTACCGTTTCCGGTACAAATTAAAACGCCTAGAAATCGACTTAAATCGGTTTAATTTAAATTGAGCGTTTGCAGCCATAACTCGCACAGATATCCGAATTAGCTTCCGAAACCTGTTCCATTGTGTCCGGAACGCGGGGTAAACCCTAGAAATGCTGGTTACGGCGCGTAAATCGAAGTTCGGGATTTCCGGGATGAATAGTGTTTTGGTTTTCTCTATAAATAGCCCTCACTCTAAAATCAAAAAAAAAAAATATACAAAACCCTAAGTGTAAACTGCAGCCGCCACCTAGGTATGCACGGCCAGAAATCCTCCCATCTTCATCCCCAAAAATCTCCAAATCCATGCATCGATTGCAAAATCTTTCAACTACAAAATCGAAGAGCATTGCGAGAGCTTTAAATCCGTACGGTGGAGTTCGTTGTTATCGACCATAGGCCGAGTTATTGGGCTGCGTTCGACCCTACTTGCGCACGCGTTTCTATGCAGTATAGGGGGCCGAGCTTGCTGTCCTTCAGGCCGAACATGGTGGAGGAGATGAGCTTCAAAACGCAACTTCCTGATCGTCGTCAAGTCGAGTGTAGTAGGAGTATTATTAAAACCTAATTTAGCATGATGGGTTCTTGTGTTGTGCGTGCTCGGCCTGGTGAAGGAGAACGTGAGGGAGAGGGAGAGAAGGGGACGGCCAGGATGGAAAGAAAGTGGATCTAAGGGCTGAAGTGAGATAGGTTTAAAATTTAAAGTTATGTTGAGATTTGTTTATATAAATCGTGTACAAACTTCAAAAATTGATAACTTTTTCATACGAGGTCGAAAAAATGCAAACTCAGTTGCGTTGGAATCGTATGGACGAGCACTACGCGATGGAGTTAGTTTGGAGTCGATTGGAGTTAGTGAGAATTTTGGGTAAAATTAAACGTCCGTTTAATTTTATTCGAAATAAATCGCTAAAACGGAAATAAAATCAAGGTGAGAACTTCTCACTCAATCGAATCAGTTTCGATTTTATTTTAAATAGTTAGATTTAAAATATTTGAATGCATGTTTGAATGTTGATTGATATCTATTGATTGTTAAAATAGACATTATCCGCCGTTAGTAAGCGGATGTTATTTAATAAAAACATATACCGCGAATATTTCATAAATAGTGAAATTGGTATTATATATAATATCAATATATATATATTGGCATATGTATATATTGGAGTTATTGATTTCCCGCAATTATTTGTTTAGCGGATGAGACCCTATTACGCCGTTATTAAGCGGATAATATTTAATAAGAACATATACCGCGATAATTTCGTACTGGAGCGAAATTGGTATTGTGCTAATGTTTTTGGATGCAGGAAAACAGGTTGGAGGGATCCAACTGGATTCCTCAACAGTTTTTATTTGATTTCAGATATTTTGATATTTGATGGATTTTCATATTGATATATGATATCGTTGTAGTCGTGATTGACTATTTGGTGTGTAGCATCATTAGACCCAGATTTTGGAATTTTAAAATGATTTATAAAGTGATTTTTGAAAATATACTATATTTTTGGAATTGATCCATTTTAAATAAATAAACGTTATAATTTTTAATGTTATAAAAATTATGATTTTTGTGAAATGCAGTTAAAAGCTGATTTTTGAGAATACGATGCTAGTGATTTTATAAATAGTTTAAATCGGGATTTTAGAATTTATTGTGAAAAGTTTAAATATAGGATTTATAAAATTTAATTATTTTATGAATCAAAATGGTGAAATAATAAAGGAGATTAAAGACGTTTTAAAGAATAATATAAATTGAATTATATTAAGAGATTTATAAATGGATATTTATAAATTGAGATATTGAAATTATAAAACGAGTTTTTATAAGTGTTTGAATGGAGTGAAAATGAATTTCATTAAAAAATGAAATTTATAGAACTATAAACGGTGAAGTTATAAATGAGATTTATAAATAGTAAGATTTATAAATTATGAAGTTATTAAAAGAATAGTTTTGAATAAATCATTGAATCTTATAAGTTATAAGATTTATAATTATGAAGTTCAAAGAACGATTTTGTAAAATAATCGTTTTATAAGTGTTTAACTTATAATGTGAACTTTTGTTTTATAATTAAGTTATAAACTGGAATAGGTTAATAAAGGAATTTATAAAAAGGAAGTTTTTATAAATAAATAGAAATGGAATTTATAAACGTTGTTTATAAATTTGCAAACAACTTATTTTGATAAGTTAATAGTTATAACCTAGAAATAGAGTTATATTCACGTTTTTTTTAGACAGTGAATAATCCTTTAAAAATAAATTGAATAGAAAGGATGAAAATGGTTAACGTAGTATATTCACGTTTTTGAATAGTGAATAAGATGTTAAAGAAATTGTTTTGAATGTGATATTTGAAATAGAATTAAAACGATCTAACGATGTTTTAATTGTGTTGAGATTCGAAACCATAGATTTCAACATTTATTGTTGAAATAGACGTTTTCGAGAAATAAAAGGAAATGGTAGATTATAACACTGTTGTTATAATAAATGATTTCCGAAAGGAAATGTTTTGAATAGTATTGGGATTTATATATCTATTTTAATTTCGAATCCCTATACTAGTGATTTTGGGTTGTCGTAACGATGTTTTACGTAACATTCGTTTTGGGCCCAAATAAATATGTTTATGAGAATGATTTCCTTAAAGAATGAAATATGTACTTAATTTTGATTTAAGTATATTGTATATTTTCCAAGTGTTGAAAATAAATAAAATTTGTGAATTACTTATTAAATAAGTATGGAATTGTTTTCCAATATGAAGTGATATTTAGAATTCATCTTTTTGAAGATAAATTGAAAATGGATAATTGAAAACGTATATCAATAGATATTGTGAAATGTAAATTCAATATGGAATTTATAAAGGAAGTGAAATTTGTATGGAAAATAAATATTGATTTATTTTTGAAGTGTGAAACAATATATCTTGTAAAGATAGTTTGGAAAATAAATTATTTGGAAAATTATTTGGAATCTGGTGATGTATGCATATCCATTGATAGTTCAATAACCGACTATTAATATTTCCCTTTGAATGGGAAATTGATGTGATTTGGTTGAATGTGAATGCTACACTTATTTTTAAATAAGCGCTCACTATTCGGGTTAACCGGGAAAGTACCATGGGGTCGTATAACCCATTTCGAATATGTGATACGTCGTTATAATTGCATTGAAGATCGGTGTTGAAGACCCGGTATTTGCGAGAGCGATAGGATGACCTGTCGATTTACTCTGCACCGAGTAGCTACGGTATAGAGTTCTCCATATGTGATGGTGAATCCGATCAGGATTGTGAATATCCGGATTGCAAGGACTTCTTTGTAAGTGCCTTCGGTTTTGTTCGAGCCCGGAACAGACTTGTATGGATTGTGTGTCTGACATTACAAGTTGAGATATAAAGCCGATTTCTTTCAAAGATATTTCTGTTGGTGGCGAAGAATTTATTCTTTTAGCTTAACACCCTTCTCTGAGACGTACGAGCTCAGAGGTTGTATAGTTGAAGTTATCAGCGATATATTCCCAATTTGGTAATGTGATATGCTGAGTGATGCTGAAATGATCATTGTGTTGATTATTGTGATAGGATCGTTTATTTGATCGTCTATCTTAGTGATCATTGTGTTGATCATTTATTGACCCAAAGCATGGCTTTTGTATAAAGTATGTTTTGTGGACGTGACTTCGTCGAACCTCACACCCCGGAAATGGTCAAAACAGGAAAGATGCAGCAAGGTTATGAGGGGTAGCACCCTTTAGGGTATGTACATTTCCTTCTGGATAGAGGTGGTATCATGGTATGGAGCCCAGATATTTAACCTATGTGGTTACTACGAATTTATTACTTTGTGGTTGTTGGTTTTCGGGATCCCGTGAGAAAGGTCGTTTACGATCGGGGAATGGCGTGCTCGTGTCAGTAGTTACCCAGTTAGGGGTAACCCGGCCTTGTGTTGGCAGAGTTCCGGTTTGGTTCTCGGGGATGTCTTTCCAGAGGCATTCTCATGTGGCAATGGGAAGTTCCTTGGCCTGACCATTTGTTGGAAATCTAAAGAAACAATACGAAACTTGTACGGTTTTAGTTGTAGAACCTGCCATCTAATATGGTAGCTATTAGTAGGCATAATATAATGGTACCTATGCTGGCTAAGATTTATATTCTACTTTCGAAATGAATTTTCTACACTATGCACTAATAATAATATCAAATGTTCTTTTTAAATGCGTATCAAGCATCTTTGACTATCATAAGGAGAAATCTTCTCCAAGTCTGCGTTTGCATTGTGTGTGTGGCAGGAGGTCTTATGGTAGTCTCATTTTTAAAAGCATTGCGAATTAAATTTAAAAATATTCCTCTATTTTGATTTTAAAGATAAATAAACTGTTTTGAGTTCTCACACCAGTCACATGACTGACTTGGAGTTTATTGTTTTCCTTCCTAAACTCTGGGTGCCCACCAATTTCCACACGGGAAGTTAAGAGTTAAGGTTTATCAGGATATTCTGGATTTGCTGGAGGCAAGCTGGATGGCATGGCGTTTTACTAGTATATAGTAATTCTTTTTCCGCTGCACTATTTGTTGTTGTATGTTGTTGTACACTCTGATGATATGATGTAATGAAATGTGATGTAATGTAATAACTGATATAGTTCTTTGTGTAAAGATTATTCAATTATTATTATATGTTGTTCCGCTGCGAATTGTGAGATTCTGATGTTGTTCGGTTGTGTTCTGTCCGTCCTATTTTCTTCTGTTTTTCTATGTTCTCTATTCTCTTTTTCTCTTTTCTTTCTATTCTTTCTATTTTCTGTTTTCTTTCCTCTCTACCTTCTGCCTTTTTCTTTTCCTAAATTTTTCTTAAAACCCCTAAGGGTTCGTATTTTCGTTCATCTTGAATTAAACAAAGGAGATTAGTGTCTATTCAAGGAGTACGGATTTACGGGTCTTTACATCTGGTATCGGAGCTTATGGTTAAGCGACAACCATGGTTCTGTTGGGTATTATTCATTAGAGATAGAGTCAGTAGTACTCTAGAATGAATTTGAGTGTAATAATAGCTATGAGAGCGTATTTGTTAGTGAATATAAAATTGTTTTATATTGTGATGATTGGTTTGTTGAGTGGTATATAGATTCTGGTTAATACGAGTAATTAACGTTGTTGATAGGAATCTCTAAACACTTTTATAGAACAATTCGGCACAGTATTGTTTTAAAATTGGGTAAATGAAATAATTTTACCTTGAGTATATTTTATATATAAAGAAATAATTTTTCAGAATTATAAAAGTGTATATAAGTTGATTGTTTAGTTGTTTGAATAATCTAAATAAAAGAATAATTGTATAAGTAAAATGAATTATAAAGAATTGAATTATAATTAAAGTGATTTACAATTGTGAAATAAAACTTATATATGTAAGAAGTGAAACTAATGAATATATTTATGAATATGAGTTGTAAATAAAAGTGAATTTAAAGTTAAATGGAATATAACTTAAGTGTTGTTGAATGAAATTGATATTGATATCAAAGTAAAATAATAAAGTGAAGTAATAGATATGAACTTGAGTTATATAAATGAAATTCAACTTTTGTAATAAAATTGAATTGAATTAATGAAATGAATGTTAATCAATTATATGTAAATTTAAGTTGATATGAAATATGAATTTAAGTGTTAATTCATTAAAATCTAAAGTTATTGAAATTTGAATAAATTGGAATGGAAATCAATTTAATGTTAAACCAAGATGAATATGAGCAAAGAAATTTGGTTGTATTTAATATACATTGGTTGTTATATGATTGTTAGTTGATTGTATATAATTCATTAAGAATTAATGAAATTGAAAGCCAAAGTAATTGAAATCCAATTGGAAGTTAAGTAAATTTTGAATAGAAGTGAATTTGATTTGGAAGTGAACCAACTTGAATGTGAATTAGTGAATATAAACTAATTGAGAATGAATGCTAGTAAATCCAATGTTAATGAATCAAATGTGATTAAATTGAAAACCAATTCATTAATATTAAAGCATGAATGAATATCTATTGGTTATGGATGTTAGTTGGTTGATGGTTGAATATATTGCTTTTACTGCATTACTATGTTGGCATATATAGTCATTATGTTGCTATATGTTGTATATTGAGATTATTGTCATATATGCATGTTCTCATGTTGTTTGTTGAGTGATTAGTAGGTGCGGATCGCGTTTGCTTCGCATTTGGAGCTCGCTTTTGCGCTATATTAGCCGTATATGCCTGCTAGTAAAATATAAGGTACATATCTCGGATTACATACCGTACTTTTACACTTTTTTCCCTTCGGGATGCCTCATTACTTGATGAGATGTATATTTGTGATATATATACTGTCTTTTTTTTTTCGGATCGAGCCGCGCAAAGGAGACTATGGCGAATTTTTCCGAAAATTTAAGGCGTTAGAAAAATTTTGAGAAAATTTGGAAAATTTTTGAAAATTTTAACTTTGATTTGGAATTGAAAGTTAAACAATAGTAATTGTTTTTGAAAAGATAACTAAGTAAGATTTGAAAACTTAGTAAAGTTATTGTAAGGAATTTAATTATGAATTTTGAAAATTAATAGATTCTGTAACTTTTCTTACTTGTTAATTTCGAGGACGAAATTCTTTTAAGTGGGGAAGATTGTAACGACCCAGAATTTTTAATTTATTAAAATTTAATATTTAATTAATTTTGAATATTAATAAGTGAATTTATAAGTCAAATAAATTTTTATTTGAATTATTGGATTTAATTGAATAATTAAATCGATAATTTAATATGTTAAATTATGGAAATAATTGAAAATATAATTAAATATGATCGAAAATGATTTGTAAAATTTTATTTTATCATATGGAAGTTAGAAGGATATTTTAGAACTTTTAAAATCGAATCTGAAGTTAATTTGTGAAAATTGAATATTTTAATATTAAAATCGACTAGTAAAAATAGTCAATTTTTGAACAGTCTCAGAATTGAACGAAACCAGTTCCATTGGATCCGTAATAGTTAGTTATTACTGGATTTCAATTTTCGTGTCAATCGGAGTTATCGTTTGATCGTGGCAGCTCGAAACGCATCGATTTATTTTTAATTTAAATTTGACGAGTGAAAATAGCCATTTTTCAAAAAGTCTCGGATTTCGACGAAACTAGTTTCATCGGATCCATAATGTGATATTATTGTAAGGTTTAAAATTTCAAGTCAATTGGATTTACCATTTGTCCGGTACAAATTAAAACGCCTAGAAATCGACTTAAATCGGTTTAATTTAAATTGAGCGTTTGCAGCCATAACTCGCACAGATGTCCGAATTAGCTTCCGAAACCTGTTCCATTGTGTCCGGAACACGGGGTAAACCCTAGAAACGCTGGTTACAGCGCGTAAATCGGAGTTCGGGATTTCCGGGATGAATAGTGTTTCGGTTTTCTCTATAAATAGCCCTCACTCTAAAATGAAAAAAAAATATATACAAAACCCTAAGTGTAAACTGCAGCCGCCACCTAGGTATGCACGGCCAGAAATGCTCCCATCTTCATCCCCAAAAATCTCCAAATCCATGCATCGATTGCAAAATCTTTCAACTACAAAATCGAAGAGCATTGCGAGAGCTTTAAATCCGTACGGTGGAGTTCGTTGTTATCGACCATAGGCCGAGTTATTGGGCTGCGTTCGACCCTACTTGCGCACGCATCTCTATGCAGTATAGGGGGCCGAGCTTGCTGTCCTTCAGGCCGAACATGGTGGAGGAGATGAGCTTCAAAACGCAACTTCCTGATCGTCGTCAAGTCGAGTGTAGGAGGAGTATTATTAAAACCTAATTTAGCATGATGGGTTCTTGTGTTGTGCGTGCTCGGCCTGGTGAAGGAGAACGTGAGGGAGAGGGAGAGAAGGGGACGGCCAGGATGGAAAGAAAGTGGATCTAAGGGCTGAAGTGAGATAGGTTTAAAATTTAAAGTTATGTTGAGATTTGTTTATATAAATCGTGTACAAACTTCAAAAATTGATAACCTTTTCATACGAGGTCGAAAAAATGCAAACTCAGTTGCGTTGGAATCGTATGGACGAGCACTACGCGATGGAGTTGGTTTGGAGTTGATTGGAGTTAGTGAGAATTTTGGGTAAAATTAAACGTCCGTTTAATTTTATTCGAAATAAATCGCTAAAACGGAAATAAAATCAAGGTGAGAACTTCTCACTCAATCGAATCAGTTTCGATTTTATTTTAAATAGTTAGATTTAAAATATTTGAATGCATGTTTGAATGTTGATTGATATCTATTGATTGTTAAAATAGACATTATCCGCCGTTAGTAAGCGGATGTTATTTAATAAAAACATATACCGCGAATATTTCATAAACAGTGAAATTGGTATTATATATAATATCAATATATATATATTGGCATATGTATATATTGGAGTTATTGATTTCCCGCAATTATTTGTTTAGCGGATGAGACCCTATTACGCCGTTATTAAGCGGATAATATTTAATAAGAACATATACCGCGATAATTTCGTACTGGAGCGAAATTGGTATTGTGCTAATGTTTTTGGATGCAGGAAAACAGGTTGGAGGGATCCAACTGGATTCCTCAACAGTTTTTATTTGATTTCAGATATTTTGATATTTGATGGATTTTCATATTGATATATGATATCGTTGTAGTCGTGATTGACTATTTGGTGTGTAGCATCATTAGACCCAGATTTTGGAATTTTAAAATGATTTATAAAGTGATTTTTGAAAATATACTATATTTTTGGAATTGATCCATTTTAAATAAATAAACGTTATAATTTTTAATGTTATAAAAATTATGATTTTTGTGAAATACAGTTAAAAGCTGATTTTTGAGAATACGATGCTAGTGATTTTATAAATAGTTTAAATCGGGATTTTAGAATTTATTGTGAAAAGTTTAAATATAGGATTTATAAAATTTAATTATTTTATGAATCAAAATGGTGAAATAATAAAGGAGATTAAAGACGTTTTAAAGAATAATATAAATTGAATTATATTAAGAGATTTATAAATGGATATTTATAAATTGAGATATTGAAATTATAAAACGAGTTTTTATAAGTGTTTGAATGGAGTGAAAATGAATTTCATTAAAAAATGAAATTTATAGAACTATAAACGGTGAAGTTATAAATGAGATTTATAAATAGTAAGATTTATAAATTATGAAGTTATTAAAAGAATAGTTTTGAATAAATCATTAAATCTTATAAGTTATAAGATTTATAATTATGAAGTTCAAAGAACGATTTTGTAAAATAATCGTTTTATAAGTGTTTAACTTATAATGTGAACTTTTGTTTTATAATTAAGTTATAAACTGGAATAGGTTAATAAAGGAATTTATAAAAAGGAAGTTTTTATAAATAAATAGAAATGGAATTTATAAACGTTGTTTATAAATTTGCAAACAACTTATTTTGATAAGTTAATAGTTATAACCTAGAAATAGAGTTATATTCACGTTTTTTTTAGACAGTGAATAATCCTTTAAAAATAAATTGAATAGAAAGGATGAAAATGGTTAACGTAGTATATTCACGTTTTTGAATAGTGAATAAGATGTTAAAGAAATTGTTTTGAATGTGATATTTGAAATAGAATTAAAACGATCTAACGATGTTTTAATTGTGTTGAGATTCGAAACCATAGATTTCAACATTTATTGTTGAAATAGACGTTTTCGAGAAATAAAAGGAAATGGTAGATTATAACACTGTTGTTATAATAAATGATTTTCGAAAGGAAATGTTTTGAATAGTATTGGGATTTATATATCTATTTTAATTTCGAATCCCTATACTAGTGATTTTGGGTTGTCGTAACGATGTTTTACGTAACATTCGTTTTGGGCCCAAATAAATATGTTTATGAGAATGATTTCCTTAAAGAATGAAATATGTACTTAATTTTGATTTAAGTATATTGAATATTTTCCAAGTGTTGAAAATAAATAAATTTATTTGTGAATTACTTATTAAATAAGTATGGAATTGTTTTCCAATATGAAGTGATATTTAGAATTCATCTTTTTGAAGATAAATTGAAAATGGATAATTGAAAACGTATATCAATAGATATTGTGAAATGTAAATTCAATATGGAATTTATAAAGGAAGTGAAATTTGTATGGAAAATAAATATTTATTTATTTTTGAAGTGTGAAACAATATATCTTGTAAAGATATTTTGGAAAATAAATTATTTGGAAAATTATTTGGAATCTGGTGATGTATGTATATCCATTGATAGTTCAATAACCGACTATCAATATTTCCCTTTGAATGGGAAATTGATGTGATTTGGTTGAATGTGAATGCTACACTTATTTTTAAATAAGCGCTCACTATTCGGGTTAACCGGGAAAGGACCATGGGGTCGTATAACCCATTCCGAATATGTGATACGTCGTTATAATTGCATTGAAGATCGGTGTTGAAGACCCGGTATTTGCGAGAGCGATAGGATGACCTGTCGATTTACTCTGCACCGAGTAGCTACGGTATAGAGTTCTCCATATGTGATGGTGAATCCGATCAGGATTGTGAATATCCGGATTGCAAGGACTTCTTTGTAAGTGCCTTCGGTTTTGTTCGAGCCCGGAACAGACTTGTATGGATTGTGTGTCTGACATTACAAGTTGAGATATAAAGCCGATTTCTTTCAAAGATATTTCTGTTGGTGGCGAAGAATTTATTCTTTTAGCTTAACACCCTTCTCTGAGACGTACGAGCTCAGAGGTTGTATAGTTGAAGTTATCAGCGATATATTCCCAATTTGGTAATGTGATATGCTGAGTGATGCTGAAATGATCATTGTGTTGATTATTGTGATAGGATCGTTTATTTGATCGTCTATCTTAGTGATCATTGTGTTGATCATTTGTTGACCCAAAGCATGGCTTTTGTATAAAGTATGTTTTGTGGACGTGACTTCGTCGAACCTCACACCCCGGAAATGGTCAAAACAGGAAAGATGCAGCAAGGTTATGAGGGGTAGCACCCTTTAGAGTATGTACATTTCCTTCTGGATAGAGGTGGTATCATGGTATGGAGCCCAGATATTTAACCTATGTGGTTACTACGAATTTATTACTTTGTGGTTGTTGGTTTTCGGGATCCCGTGAGAAAGGTCGTTTACGATCGGGGAATGGCGTGCTCGTGTCAGTAGTTACCCAGTTAGGGGTAACCCGGCCTTGTGTTGGCAGAGTTCCGGTTTGGTTCTTGGGGATGTCTTTCCAGAGGCATTCTCATGTGGCAATGGGAAGTTCCTTGGCCTGACCATTTGTTGGAAATCTAAAGAAACAATACGAAACTTGTACGGTTTTAGTTGTAGAACCTGCCATCTAATATGGTAGCTATTAGTAGGCATAATATAATGGTACCTATGCTGGCTAAGATTTATATTCTACTTTCGAAATGAATTTTCTACACTATGCACTAATAATAATATCAAATGTTCTTTCTAAATGCGTATCAAGCATCTTTGACTATCATTAGGAGAAATCTTCTCCAAGTCTGCGTTTGCATTGTGTGTGTGGCAGGAGGTCTTATGGTAGTCTCATTTTTAAAAGCATTGCGAATTAAATTTAAAAATATTCCTCTATTTTGATTTTAAAGATAAATAAACTGTTTTGAGTTCTCACACCAGTCACATGACTGACTTGGAGTTTATTGTTTTCCTTCCTAAACTCTGGGTGCCCACCAATTTCCACACGGGCAGTTAAGAGTTAAGGTTTATCAGGATATTCTGGATATTTTGGATTTGCTGGAGGCAAGCTGGATGGCATGGCGTATTACAAGTATATAGTAATTCTTTTTCCGCTGCACTATTTGTTGTTGTATGTTGTTGTACACTCTGATGACATGATGTAATGAAATGTGATGTAATGTAATAACTGATATAGTTCTTTGTGTAAAGATTATTCAATTATTATTATATGTTGTTCCGCTGCGAATTGTGAGATTCTGATGTTGTTCGGTTGTGTTCTGTCCGTCCTATTTTCTTCTGTTTTTCTATGTTCTCTATTCTCTTTTTCTCTTTCCTTTCTATTCTTTCTATTTTCTGTTTTCTTTCCTCTCTACCTTCTGCCTTTTTCTTTTTCTAAATTTTTCTCAAAACCCCTAAGGGTTCGTATTTTCGTTCATCTTGAATTAAACAAAGGAGATTAGTGTCTATTCAAGGAGTACGGATTTACGGGTCTTTACACATACGATGTATGGATAAGGTTTTTTGTTTCCTTTAATTCACATATATCCTGAGCATATGTAAGATATCGGTAGTTCAAATAAAAAATTTAGCCATGTTACAAAGAAATTAGAAAAGAGCTATACTGACAAAATTTTGTTTTCATCAGCTATTTTAACGTTTTGCCAAAATCTTTTTTCGCTTTAAAAGATCCATATTCAAGTATAAAGAGGATGAAATAGTTTTATAAAGAGCAAAAGTAGTACGAACTAGTTGGCCTTGAGTCTCATTAAATTGAAGATGAGTAAGAAATTTATAAAACAAAATGTTGTTGGGCATTTTGAAACATTTTGCTATCATAAAATAAACAATGTTTACTAAATGGCTAACTTACAGTCTAAAATAAAAACTTAGATATATAATTTGTGCCAGCAATTAGCAAAAAAATGGATCTCAGTGTTATATTAAAGGGATTCCATGTGGGTACATTATTTGCAAAGATTTTAGACATAGCATCAATATACATAATTTCATAGCATATAGAAATCTGTTGTTTCAAAAAAAAAATGCTCCAGGTATATAAGATCAATTACAAGCGTGGACAAAAGCAAATTCAATGAAAAATCTTTATCTGTATACAAAAAAAGGTTCCCATCAAATACGTGATATGACCCACTATTGGAAGCAAATGAACTTATATTTGAATATACTTGATATTTCAAAGATTATATATGTTGACTTGAATATACAAGCATGAATTTTGGCTTAGTTGTACATATTGTTAAATCAACATATTCGTAAATTAAACAATATTTACTTCAAAATAAAGCTAATAGCAACGAGAATTAGAAACAGTGCTATAGCACCAAGATTTTTAAATAGAAAAGTATGAATGCACCAAATGAACACGATATCGAATAAAGGCTTGGTCGAGTTTATTTATTGGCCAGAATGCAAATAAGGTATAAATACTATCAACTAAACAATTGGTACTGGAAGAGATATTTTGAGTGGAATGAAGCCTGGTCTGATCCAGTAAGTTAAATATGTTAGCAATTTATATGGAGCAAAAATTTAAATACATCATGTTAACGCTACAAATTGAACGCTAACACCCCGGTGTATGTAGAGATTAAGAGAAAGCACCACCCGTGAACACGGGAATTAAAAGCAAGTAGGAAAGTCACAGAGAAAGCAGTAAGAGACAACAATTTCATAGCGGTTCGGCTTTAGGTTAAGCCTACGTCCACTTTAATCCTCTTTATTACTGAATCAATTACAACTTTACAACAATCTTCAATTACATTACTGATGAGACAAACAACTAGAACTCCGATGTAGAAGAATTCTTTGAATCCATGTTGATTGTGTTAGATTTCCCTTGAAGCTAGTTGAGATGCCTTTCTTGTTTGAAGCACTACAAGAAAATGTGCTTTTCTTAGCACTAATTGTCAGCGTTTCTTTGATAAGTGCTGACAATAGTACGTTGAATAGTAAAAATAAAAGTGCGAACGCTGTTTAAAATAACCCGCTACATTTTCAGATTTATTTCATTACGCGGTTACTTTGCCTCCCTTCCTTTCTTCCTTCTCACCTTCTCGTATCCAATTCAATTGAGCCCTAAAACCCCTTAAATCCGTCCTTGGCAAACATTAGAACACGACCCTAATTTCTCGTTCACTCAATAACTAAGAGGTGAGGATTGCAATTTTGGTTGCGGCAAGACTATTCTCGAGTTCGTGTCGCGATTTTTGAGGAAGTGGATGGGTGGACTGTGGTGTGGAAGGCGGTCAGAGATGGTATGTTGGTTGTTTGGCTCGCGGCTGTGGAATTCGTGGATTTTGGTTGCGGCGGTCAATTGCTGGCGATTTAGGTGGGTTCGAGTCGAGCAGGTGAGGGCGATACAGTAATGGTCACGACGCTGCTTGGGGGTCGTGCGTGATGCAGAGGTGGTTGGGTTGTTTTGAAGTGAACACTTGGAAGCTCGTATGTGAATTGACAGTGCTGTAGGTTATTTTTTGTTTTGTTTTTTTTCTTTGTTTTGGGTTTGAATGGTACTTGTTCTGGTGATAGGTTGTTGAGACTGGAGCAGCAGAGGTTGGATGTTATGATGTGTATAGCAAGAATGGTATGTAAGTGAGGGTGGATAGGTTGGCCAGAGGTGTTCAGGATGTGGATTGATGTGTGTCATAGAGGTGGAGGAAATGTTGTTGATGGATTGAAGTGGATTGTGGGATGGTTTAGAGGGATGTGAACTCATTTGGGAACATAGTTCGATTCATTTTGGTGTTGTTAGGTAATACTGCTATTCATTATTTCCATTAGAAATTTTACAGTTAATATATGATATTTTTTGTATTGGCAATTTTTTATAGGATGATATAGTCTCCGTCTAAATCATAAATCATTTGGTAATTTTTGTCTGTAGAAACCATCTTATGATGAGGGATTTCAAGATGTAGCAGCTTTATTTAAGCATGTACAGTTTTTGCCACCGCTTTCACAAAAATACCAAAGTTAAATAGGATAACTCTTATGGACATCAATAAAGATTTCAGAGATGGGACCACAAAAAAATCTTCAAATTGATATATAAAATATGTACATCTCCATAACTCATCTGTTATGAAGACTTGAAATGTTAAATTTTTAAATACTCATTAAATATTCTGAGCTACTCAATAAAGTAAAATTTCATATTTTTCCAGTAGAAATTTGGAGATCAATGGATTCAAAAGTGCTTATACAAGATTGCTCGAGCTGGAAACTCAAATATTTTACTGGAGTAGTTGATCCATATCGGCACCATTGAATAATGAGGTACAACAATTCATGAATCAGCTGAGATTTTTATTTCAAATATATTGAACTATATGAACATGCTTCCTACTGACATTTCAAATAATATTACAAGCACATGAACTATACTTGCCACTACTGCCAATTTATAAAAGCATAAAGTATAGATTTTGAGAAAATGAAATGGTTTTGATGGATTGAGCTTTGCTTATTATAAAATGTGCACAAGCGTGAAGTGTTGAATTTGGGTGTTTCAATGTCAATAGTCACTAAAGAGGAGGAATAAGAAAAACAGTGCATAAGAGCTTTGAGATTGGTGTGCGTAATAGGAGACAAACATTATAGTTCTTGTTTATTGTGTGTATCTTTTTAATCTTTAGTAGCCAAATAGCTGAAGTTTGATCAGGTAAAATATAAAGATGTATTAATTCTATCTAACAAATTTCATGTGTTGAATCAATGTATTTAAGTATTGAGTTGGGCGGTAAACTATGAAAATGGTTTAAGTTGTTAGTGGTTAAGAAATTTGATATTTTTTTCCTTGTTAACAGTTGGAAATGTCTATCATAGGAGTTGTCTAGTTTATTTTCGGGGAAACCTTCATCTTTGTTGTCTTCATAAGCAACTACCCATACTGAACAACTCATGATGTGCCACCACTCAAATAAAGGTATCTGTATGATGTGCCACCATTGTACATCGCTACTAAATCCAAACTTCAAGTTGGAAAGCCACATAGCTTATTTGGAATGACCGTGCTAATATTTTTGTTAACATGTTCATGCTAGGCGTTTGATTTTCTTGTGTTATTGGAGAAGATCATCCATTTGGACAACCTATAGTAGGAATGCCAATATCAAAGATGATAATAGAAGAATAATTTAAACGACAATAACAACTTGGAAACAATAAGTTCAATACATAACATGCTTCATGATAAACATTAATAAATATTCATGCTAATGTATGGCTAAAGGTCATGGTTTTTCTTAAATTTTTGTAAAAAATTGCTTGCTTTTCATTTGAAGTATGATCAAACAACTACGAAACAAGATTATAAACCTCCGGCATACCAACAATAATGGAAAGCTCCAACTTGTTATCTTGGATATTGGCATTACATACGCTAGGATGCCTAAATGGATTAAAATCAAACATCCTAAACTAAACATATCAGTAAACATATCAATAGACGTGTATAATCTATAAACCTGAGAAGTAGCACCAAAGTGCCAATTCAATTGTAACACCATTCTCTCTGACTATGTTGCTTCACCTATATTATCCCATTTTCCAAGCAAAAAAAGCACCAAAGCATGTGTATGAATACCATGCTTACTTGATGGTTGTAATTATTCAGCTGTTTATGCGAAATACACTTTTGCGCAATTGAATTAAACCAATTTATTTTTTCCATCTTTGATAGTAAAGATCGTGATGAAGCTCCGGTTGCTTGAATACAACTAATTCAACCAAATTAGTTAGTACACAATAACAAACTGTACGAACAGTGCAGTAGCTTCCAAAACTTTACTCCGAATCAATAAGCAACTAAGATATCTCAGGGATCAACCAATCTTCTAAATACCCCAGGCATTGTCTTTATACAAACAACCACTGTGTATATCTTTAAAGTGATCACACTAAGGAAAAAAAATAAATTTCCAAACAGTAAGAAGGAGAGAAGAAACCCAAACCTAGCTCGGATTTTTGCTTGTAACAAGTCAGGAAATAATAATGTTGGCAAAAAGCTTATTT
The DNA here is from genome assembly GCA_030765085.1 of Allium cepa. NCBI lineage: Eukaryota > Viridiplantae > Streptophyta > Magnoliopsida > Asparagales > Amaryllidaceae > Allium > Allium cepa. The sequence goes on from CM060937.1 coordinate 11,114,896, forward strand.
AGAGATAACTTAAATTTTAAGCTTCAAATCCATATCATTAGACTTTATTGTTCTATTCACTAAAGTAACTCAAATAGTGCAGAGGTTCATCATGAACATATTGGAAAATTTATACTGTAAGAAGGTACAAGTGTATAAAAATGTAAAATAGTTAAAAGTGTCAAATTTTGTGTTTATATTGTGTGAAATATGTCATTATCTGGTCAAAATAATATCTATTATCGACAACACATTACAAAAGCATGAATAATTTATATCAACGAAATACCTTCAGAAAAAAGATCAGCGTAAAATTTGTTCGTGCAATTTTTATACCATGGTCTATAAAATTTCTACTTTAACCACAAATGCATCGAAGGTAAAATATACTATTAGTCTATTAATAAGAATCCTAATTACGCAAAAAAGAATATCTATTTATTATTTATATCATCCACTACAGAAACACACAATTGAAAAATCTTGATGTTTCACTTGCAACCTAAGAAATAGGTAGACCAATATTTGGGATACTTTACTGAACTTTAAAACGTAAGCATTTAGTTTATACAAAAACTAAATTAATACCCAAAATGATTATTTTGAGTATATATTCAACAGCCTATAGTAACCAAGTAATACTAGTTTGATGTGTCCAAGCTCAATAATGATTTTTGTATCATTTTCTTATTCTTAAAATGATAATAATTCAATGTGGTTAATTTGTATTACATTTTCACAATTTTTTATATGTTTATTTTTGTGAACCTTAATTAGTTTGTTCAGAAGTATTGCATCTTAATTTTTAAGTTTGTTCTTTGAAACTCTTTTACTCTTGCAGCTGAGAAATATTTGCTTTGCTTTCGTTGAGTTTGAATCCTTAGATTCCAGACAAGCTGCAATTGAGGTAAGCTTAGATAAGGTTTGATGTATGGTTTATTAGCTTTAATGCACCATTCTTTTCTATTGACTAATATATTTAGAATATACACCGAGCATTTTATATTTATTTTCTTCTTCCATTTTTGCTACACCTTGGTTTCTTATTTTTCTTAGCAGCTAAAGCAGCTGCTATTTTATTCCTCAAATTGGGTTTCTGTTGTCATAAAAACTGTCGTATTCTGCATGAATCGTGATCTAATTCATGTATATACAAAATTTGTGGTTATTTTGATTAATTTTTTCCATTGTGTTTAAGGTGTAAACTCTTGAATTTCGAAAATTTCATTTTACAAAAATAATTCTAGTTCCAAGCAGAATTCTCAAAAAAGGGAAGAACTCCATATTTTATTTCTTATAAATCTTAATGAAACAAATTGTTCATTAAAATCATGTGATTTTTTTTTGTTCTTTTTTGAGATTGGAACAGTGATAATTTGTATGCCTACGGTATATGAGCATTTTTCTCATTTTTTTTAATACATGTTATATAGATGGTAAGAGATATTTTTGGCTCATAGATTATTTGAGGCTGATAATGAAATGATTTTATTCCTTACAATAATAAATTTAACTGCAGGCATCATCAGTGAAAATTGGAGGTCGAAAAGCCTTTATCTCAGTAAAGAGGACAATCTCCCGGGTTTTCCACATCAAGCTTATGGAACTGCTTACAGACATAAAGATGACAGTAATTTGGCAAGGTCAAAGCTGGTAAGTTTTTTCGGTCTGCTGTCTACTTTTTTCACTTGACATTGGCAGTTTTCATAAATACCACACTTTCTTCCTTTCATTGACATACACGTTTGCAGCATGAGTTTCGCATATTCACGGCACATAGCTCTATGGTTACAGCAACTGTTCAATTTCTAGACTTGCTTCAATAGTTTTAACCTAACAATATTACTTTGATTTGCAACTATCTTTGCCTGCAAAATCTAGATGGATGATATACATCAGAAATGTTGAACAAATTGAAAAGGAGTACACTGTCTACTTTTTTAACTCGGCAGAAGCAACTACCAACATTACCACTCTTTTGTTTTTGCAGTGATATACACGGTTGAATTTCAGAAGCATGGTCTGCCACATGTGCACATGCTTGTGTTCATTCACAGAGATCAGAGACCAAAGACAGTTGTTGACGTTGACAATGTTGTCAGTGCAGAAATTCCAGATATTAAGTCTGACCCAATTGCATACCGATCAGTTTGTCAATATATGATACATGGGCCATGTGGATATGTTAATCCCTCTTGTCCCTGGATGTAATAGCCTGTTTCAGTTTGTTTCAGATCGTCTGCTTCAGATTAGTTCTTCCTATTGCTCTCAATGCTTCAGTTCTATGCTTTATTGCAGCAGGTGTTTCAGGACATAGTTTAGTCTACTCTTATCATATTCACTATCTGTCTTCGGTGAAAGTATTGATAATTTTCTTGTCTCAGGTCTACATTATTGGAGGTGATGGTACTCAGAAGGGTGCTTCTATCATTTATGAGGTATTTGAAACAAATCAGTTTCATTTGTATCTGTACATGTGCACAAATGCACATGAGAATGTAATAATACCGTTCTACAGTATAGAGTTATGGAAGAAATGGACAGAACAAGATTGTTTTGAACAATGAAAACAGTTGCATAAAGTTTTAGTTTTAATAACCAAACGCACTGTATCCAACTGTAATAACAGAAAACTCTAAGATGTAAGTTCAAAATTTGGACCTTTTTTATATTGTAAAAAAGTCTTTAGACTCTTTACTCCTTAGGATTTGCTTTATTAGCAGAGACATTCTTGCTTATCGTTATATTTTCTCACTTTGAAATTTAAAAATTGAAGACAAATAGTTTGGTCTACTCTTAGGATCTCTTGTTGGTTTAGCTAACTCGTATTTTCAAGGAAGTACGGAGAGTCATATTTTGGGTTTAGTTAACAAAACTTCTCAAATTTTGGTCATGTAGAACTTGATGTCGAATCATGATACTTTGCTATTCTTCTTTTTTCCCTCAAGTTTTTGCAGTACAGCTGAATAGTTTACTAATAAAGAATTTACTACTTAACAGGTGGAACCTTTGCTTTATATTCATTAATGTGTCGGAACTCTAAGATCGGTCTTTTGCATGCACAACATACAATTCCTGATCAATTAGTTGCTAATAAGACGGGAACACCAAATGAAGATACAAAAACAAGTTTACTAATAAAGAATTTCTTTGAGAAGCATAAAAGTTCTCGCATTGCTTTGTTGCTTTTCGTACTCTTGGGTACTAGCATGGTTATTGGAGATGGTGTGTTGACTCCTACAATGTCAGGTAGATGATTATATTTTCTTTCACCCTGAAATGCATTTGTTTACATTTGAAAGTCCTTCAAAACACTTTGCGCATGATCATTCCATATTTGTTGCTATAAGATTGCACAGTAGAAGGTAGGGGATGATGGCAGTGTAATGGAGGAAATGTGTGCACGTGCATAGCGTAGTGTACTTGTTCAGTGGGGTTGTATGTTGGCCAGGTCTGTGAAGTAGAAAAGGCTGCTATTTGGGGTATTGCTATGATGAATTGGTATGCTGTATGAAGTTTGTAGTTTGCGAAGTTGCTTGAATGGCCGAGGAGAGGGGTGATGCTGATGATCGCAGTCTGTAGCGAATTGGAGTGAGGTCAGACTGTAGCGAATTGGAAGCAGCAAATTGCAAACAGTTGCATTGTGCGATGTAGTGGTCTGGATATGTGGTCGGGGGAAGTTGTGAAGACTAGATGATGGTGAAAATGTGTAGTAGTCAGTGGGTGGTAAGGAAGTTTTGATGGGTTGTAGTTTTGTAGTGATGTGAGTATGTGTTGCACTGTTGTATTGACAGCAGTGTTAGTAGCAGCAGGTGATGAGGCACTGGAAGGAGGTGACAGCAGTGTTAGTAGCAGCAGGTGAGTATGTGTTGGTTGTGATGAAGCACTGGAAGGAGGTTGGGTGAAGTGATGGTTTATGGCAGTAGTATGGCTTCAGGCAGGTGGTATGGTTTGATGGTGTTGCTAGTAGTTGAATAAGGGAGTGTGGTCTGCAGTGTAGTGGTTGAAGTTTGGAGATGGTTGTGAACTGTAAGTATGTGTGAAGAAGGCGATGCAGCAGTTTTATGGAGGAAGTTGTACAGTGATGGATGTGCACTGTTTCTGGGTTGTGAATGTCGTATGAGCAGTTTATGGAATGGGGTTGATGTGCAATGGAGGATGGTCTGTTTGTTGGTGAAGTATTATGTTGAAGTAATGAATTTATGTAAACTTTGTTTATGGATATTGTATTCAACTTAATTTATTGAAATAGTTGATTGTTATGTTTTTATTTGATATTTTTTTAGTTTGATTTGTATATGTTATGTATATTATCCGGTTGAAATATAATAAAATGCTATTTAGATTAATGATATCTGTGTCTAAATATTGCAATGGTGGAATGCTGTAAAAATAGTACAAACAAACAACAGCGTTCAAACCGTGTTGTTAATTCTTTGAAAAGATAATGTACATTGCTCCAACAGCATAATAAAAATGCTGTGAAAAATTAACAACAGCGTTTATTAACTGCTGTAAAAACTACTATTAATGTTTTTGAAAGCATAATAAAACTGCTGTTGAAACATAATACAGCACGTCTGAAACGCTGTAAAAACATTATTGACAGCTCGTAATAAACGCTGTCACAGAGATGTTTCAACAGCGTTTATAGAAACGCTGTTGTAAGTTATGTATATACGACAGCATGTCGTTATACAGCGTTTCTAATAACGCTGTTGTATCATATTACAGCGTTTATCAAACGCTGTTAAAAGCCTTTTGTGGTGTAGTGAAGTGTCGAGTGAGTCGAGAATTCAGCAAAGTATCGGCGTTCCAGGAATGAGCCAAAAAGATCCCCTGAATGTTGGAGCTAGCGCCGTATTTGTAGGAGAGTTCGGCTTTAGGTCGTAGGTCATGAGCGACCTTGGATATGTCGTAGGTCGTCCGCGACCTAATGAGAGTCGTCTACGGCTTATACATGGAACACTTGATCGTTCCGGAGAAACTAGCAAGTCATAGGTCATGGCCGACCTTGGTAGGAAACGGCATAGGGAGCGCCTATGGTATGTTTAGGTCGTGAGCGACTTAAGTATAGGTCGTAGGTCGTGGGCGACTTAGTAGACACGGTTTACAGCCTAACAGAAGCACCCTTGATCATTCGAACAAGTCATAGATCGTGGGCGACTTAGGGTAGGAACGACATAAGAAAGACAAGTTACCTCGGCTTTGTATAGCTCGCTAGGTCGCTAGGTCGTTAGGTCGTAATGCCTTAGCTCGCTGCAGAACTTTATCCCTGTTAGGTCGCTAGGTCACCTCAGTCCATAGGTCATTGATGCGCTAGATCGCTCAGTCCATTTAGCCACTAGGTCGTTTAACTTGCTGAGCCGCTTTATGCGTAAGGTCGCTTACTCCCTTAAGTAGTTAGGTCGTGCCTTCACATAAGTCGTTAACTCGTTGAGTCATAGGTCGCTGGACCATCTAACCCTTTAGGTCATGTACCTCGTTAGCTCGTAATAGCTTGCTGCACTATTAGGTCGTTAGGACCGTCCTATCTTTAGGTCGCTTATGAAGTTAGGTCACTAGGTCGCTCAAAAAGAGGATTTAACACTTGCCCCTCGAAGTACAGGACTATGTCATAGGTCGTGTGCTTCGATCTAATTCCGTTAGGTCGTGAGCGACCTAAGACTTCTGCAAACTCGCGAACCCCTTCGTCTCCTTCTCTTTATTCCATATAAATTGCTAACTCATTTCTTCCTCCTTACTCAGTTGCTTACTTCCGCCACCATTGCCACTCTTGAGCTCGAAATTTTTTGAAGCGAATCCACTCGTTGCTTTGATCGTCATCTCGTCATATTAAGTAAGTGGATCTGGTTGTTGCTCAACTGCACTTATCATCGATCTTCTGACCCTCCCATTTTTCGATTCCAAACCAATTTTTTTGTCGTGTTTCTTCACGAACCATTTTTTGATTGATCTGCAACTACCTTCGATCATGTTGTTGCTTTGATTTGAGATAAAACGGCAGTGCATTGGATTTGTAGTGATTTCGAGGTGATTCGAATTGGTCTTTTGGGTGATTCGACGGTATGGAGAGACGAGGGTTTTTGTTGGTGGAGAAGTTAACGGGTTAACGGGTTAGGAGATAAGAATTAGGCAAATTGACACATTGAGGAGGAACGAGCGACCTAGGTCCTTAGCAGTTTGAACAGGAACCACGAGACTAAGCTCGGCAAACGGCTCAAAGAATCGGCGCGACTTAACTCTTTGGTCGCATAGGCGACTTAGCACTTAACAAAATATCCACTGTCTTGACTTGAACAACGTAACTTAGAAGAGTTCGACTTATGTAACTCGCGACCTTGTTGTGTCTTAACTTGCTAGAATAGCATATGAACTCCAAGCAGGCCGACCTATAAGACCAACGACCTAACTTTGTGCGACATAGGTTGTAGGTCGCGGCCGAGCTAGAACTTTGTCAAATTTGCTTTATTAATAAAGCGACTTAAACTTTAGATCGCGTGAGCGACCAAGTTTTTAGGTCATGTGAACGGCTTAGTGCCTAGGTCGTGTGAACGACTTAGTGCCTAGGTCGTGTGGAGGACTTAGGACTTGAACAATTTTCACTGTCGAGTGGCTTCTTGCGACCTAGACCAATCTCAATCCAATCTGTTAGGTCGTGAGCGACCAAGAACTTAGAGAATTTTTTGACTTGGATTGTGACTTAAGGACTTGAACAAAACTTGAAAGCTTCAGAATTTTGATAGAACTTGACTGTACTTCTAACTTGAAATGTTAGAATGAACTGCTTGAACTTTGAACTGTTTGGACTTTGAACTGTTTGAACTTTGATTGACAGCACCTTAACTTGAATTCTTCATTTGAACTGCCAAGATAACTTGCATGACCTTGCTGTACTTCTTAACAGATTATATTCACTTGTAAGCTAACAACCTGCTGAACACAACATTTGTAGAAAACTAGGGTGAATATACTGCCATTGACAGCCCACATCGAATGACAGATTAGTCGATAAAAGATAATCAACTTAAAGAAATTATATGAAATGCTGTGAATCAACAAACTCAAGTGAAGTATTAAAGCAATGCTGAATTAATCAACCGAAGCTAATCTGTTTGCTTCAACACTGTACTTGAACTTAAAACAACAAGCCCTGAAGCTTTTTAACTGACAACTATTAACTAGTTTAATTTCAGTTATATTTTCTTGTTATTTTATTAGTTCTGCACAACACTTCACACATTTAGGAAACGTGCACCTTCATATTTGAATATCCAATTCCTTGTGTAGAATGTCTTCTCAAGAAGAGATAATCGAGCGATCCGAAGGAGTCTTCCCGATAGCCGACCCATTGGATAATCCTCCGGAGAGAACTCCAACTACCCTGAGTCAGCGGGCATTCAACCAATTACGTATTCAATTTGGGATTGCCGAAGCGGATGCTATACTTCCTGGCCCAAATGATACTGCCGACAGGCCACTTCTCGGTTTTGTCGCCGTCAACCGTCAGATGTGCCTTTGTGGTGCCATTCCTCCTTTCAATGAATTTCTTCATCAACTCCTATTCCGGCTAACCATCTCTCCCTTTCAACTACATCCCAATGGCTATGCCATCCTAATGGGATTGTGTGTTTTATTCAGGAGGACACTTAACCGTCTTCCGAGCTTCGAAGAAATCTGCTACTTATGCACATTCGCGAAGAATAAAGACCACCCCTCCATTATACTCGTGAGAAGTGCCAGAAATCGTAAACTTATCACTGATCTTTCCGAAAGTGCTCACGGTTTTCTGAATCAATTCTTCTTCATTCGCTGCCCCCCAAGGTTTTATGCCATGTGGAGAATAGGAAGTAAGATTACTCATCCTGTTCTTTCCGTTTAAGCTTTTCGAGATCCGAATTGCTAAGTGCTAACTTCATTCTTTTCTTTTACAACACTTCCTCCTCCCTCTAGAAATCCGAGTCATAAGACAACTTTTGATAGATTAAGTGTCGTGCCGGTTGAAGAAAGAAGTATTAAGTTTTTGCTGAAAGATGAACTTCTGCACCAATACGGGCTTTTGCACCCTTCTCGTTCTACCCAAACTCATGAAGTCCCCGACTCTCTAGTAAAAACATCGGATGCCCCAGTTCCCGTTGGAGAACATACACCGAAAGAACATACTGTTGAGGCTTCCTTGGTAAAGTGTTCTACTTCAATTGATGTTGCGGGGTCATCCGGCAAACATGCACTTGCCTCGGTCATCGAAGAAGAGGAGCCTCCTCAACAATCCGGGAAATCTGGTGATGAAGGAGCTGAGAGAACAAGTCCCGCTAGGCACAGCGGTGATGATACTTTTGAGGGGTTGAGCGGCCTTATGATTACTTCACAGGAGCTTTTTAAAGATGATCCTATCACTGCTAAAGTTACTTCTCCAGCAGTCGAATCGACATCCGTTCTGCAACAAACTCCATCAGCCCAAGAGTTGACACTAGCTGTTAAATCCATCATCACCTCCCAACCCAGGAGTGGTTCGTGATTCGACGCAAGTTGTTTGCACGTTACACACACTTAGGACTTTTCAGCACTTATATGCGTTCAACTCTCTTGCTTTCAAGATTTCTGAGTTTATCTTTTCTTCATTTTCAGATACTCCAATGGGAAGAAGTGGCTCCTACTACGACGACTTCCAGCGTTATGGGAAGCGCGGTGCTTATGACCCCAGGAGGTATCTTCCTGCCTCTTGGGAAACTGACGAAGAAAGAGCTGCGAGGAAGGCTCGTTAAAGGCGCGCCTATGAAGAACACCACGAAAGACGAGATGAGCGACATGACTCTTCCCAGAGGTAAGATGATTCTCATAAACGGAAATCCCGTGATGATAAAGGGAAAAGTCACATCCCTGAAGACGCGAGTAAAAGGGCCAACCATGGCGAAAAGCCGGCGTCCGAACTTCTTGAAAGGCCCGCTGCTCCTGTACCTTCTCAATCTCATGCCCTTACTCGTACTGATATTCAAACAATCATTGGCAGGCCCTCATATCAGGTTGGACAAGGCCCGGCCACTCTTCAAAGTCAGTTTCCCCATTAGTGCTTGAAGGGAGTACGCTTTGACCTCGATTTGGTCCCAATTGACAAGCAGGCTATGCTGCGCAATCTTGATGTCGTCAAACTCGATGTTGAGAGAATGTAGGGTTGGCAAAAGTTTGTCGACGAGCTCCAGAGGGTAAATTGCGCAAATCTTGAGGCCATGCTAACAATGGAAAACGACAAATCTGAATGGCGGAAAACTCTTGAGCAACATGATGCGGAAATGAGGAGCATAGCCCCTTATAATGAGAAGCTTGAAGCAGAAGTTGAAAAACTTAAGTAAGAGCTCGCCACTTCTTCCACTTCCTACTCTCAGAGAGAGGAAGTGCTTCAAAAACAAGTAAGAGATGCTCATGCGGCGTAGAGAGATGTTGAAGCCAAATTTGAGGCACACCAGCAAGCTGTAGAAAACTACCGAGCCGACGTTGCTCAACTTCGAGAGAAAACCAACTCCCAGAACTTGGAGATTGAACTTCTCAAAACACGACTTTCTGAAGTTGAAAAGCAGCGTGACGAAGCTATTGCCGGCAAAGCTGCAGCCGAAGAATCTCATATGGCAATTAAAGCTGAAGTCAGCTCCACTCTATTCAAGTTTTACATCCATAGCGTTCTGGGGCGTGGTAGCCTTAAGTTTTTAGGGCCGGCATATGAAATCACTTTGGCCAAAGTGTGGGAGGCCATACTTGATATGTTTGGAGGAGCCGGATATGCTGAAGTAGATTTAATGGAGCATTATCTAGATGACGATGCATGTGCCGCTCTTGCAAGGGGAAAGGAGCAACTTGCCAAAGAGAGAGCTGAAACGACAGAAGGAGAACATTTAGGAAAGACAATCTTAACCGACCCAGTTCTACCTTCAATTTCGGCCGATATCGATATTGCCGGCTCCAGTTTCCATTCTCCTCCTCTTGCTAAAGCCGTTATTGAAAGTGCCACCGCCCACACTGGAGACGAGACCCAAGAAAGTGCTGAAGCGCAGGAATTCGAAGTTGATATAGTAAAGTCTGCTTCTCCAGGTAACCTCAACGTTGATCTCGCTCAAGTGGACTGCTTGTTCGCTTCGACCGAGTTCGATGAGTTTCTTACTTATTTCTTAAGTGTCGATGAGCCATTATCCCCTCTTTTTATGAGGAATACTGACTTTAACTTTTCTTCTCCTGTAGACAAAGCACCAAGTATTGCTCAGCCTTCCCCTCTTCCAATTATTTCCTCTCTGCCTCTTCAGATTACTCCCCCTTTCGTTTCTCAACCGGGGTCACAAGAGGAGCGGATAGAAGCTCTTCAAGGCTCGGATGACCCGGTTGTTACTCAAGAACAGAAGGCCGAAGAACCTGAAGAAGGCGAGAGAACTCCGGAACAGACTACTTCTGATGACATAACATTATCCACTCTTTTCTCTTCGGGCAGTGAATCTTCTTCTAAGAAGAGGGGGAAACGTGGAGTCTCAAAGAAAAAGAGAGAAGCTTCTGCTGGTGAGGAAAAAACAGAAGAACGTCCAATTGCACCTCTTCCTCTTTCTTCCCCTACTCTCACAAGCCGGCCCCAAAAATTGATCATCATGCCAGGCGTAGGCTCGAAAGGTGGAAGGAAGAAGAAATGATGGGCTTGGGACTTATGCTTCTTGTCTTGCTTTTCGCTTTTTTGCTTGTATATACAAAGACTTTTGTTGATCGTTCGATTGTGCGGGTACCGGTCCCCGCCTTCTTTTGTTTTGAAACCTGCACATGTATAAAAATTTTATAGTATGGAATAAAATGATTCTTTTACTTGTACAAACTTCTGTCTATATTTGAGAATGCATTTATTCTTTTTTTTATACAAGTTTCTTTATTTTCCCTGTGTGATGTTGCAGTAAACCTATGGTATGTTGCTTGAGCATTGTTTTTATTTTTGCGACTATATTATATTGCCCCGATACCATGGTTTATTGCAATCTCTTTCACATTGGCAGAATTTTGGAGAACAACTCTTCTGTTTCGAGAAGACTTGTGCTCTTTCTTTAGAGAACAACTTTTCCATTTGAAGGAGGTTTGCATCTGTACTTTATAAGATAATATTTCTGTTTTAAGGAAATATTTTTCTGATTTAGTAGAATGTGCCTCGTATTGGAGAAGTTTTCTCTTCTTTTTATTTGTCGCGAAGTTTTTACACTTCACTTTTGGAGAAATTCACTTTTATTTTGGCAAGTGAAATTTCCTTCGTGGTACAGTGGGCCTCCGAAAAAAGGCTTCGACCTGCTTGTGCCTCCGAAGATGGCTTTTGTTTGATTGTGCCTCTGGGAAGAGGGCTTTTTGTTTGATTATGCCTCTGGGAAGAGGGCTTTTTGTTTGTGCCTCCAGGGAGAGGGCTTTTTGTTTGTGCCTCTGGGGAGAGGGCTTTTTTGTTTCTGCCTCTGGGGAGAGGCTTTTATCTTTTCCCTGTCCGTTGGGAAGCGGGCCTCCGAAGAGGGCTTTTCACATTTCGACTCGTGTGAAGTTTTATTTTAGATCACGGTGAAATGTGTGCCTCTGAGTAGGACTTTTGCCTGGAAGTTTGGAGTTTCCTTCTCTCGGTTGGATGGATTCACCGGGCGGACACAAGCTACTTGGATTGTTTGTTTGCACAAACGTTCTCAGCTAGTTAACAAGTGTCCTGTGCCACCGGTCAGTCCACAACTTTCTGTCGAGAAAGAGAACTCTCTTTTTCTGGCTAGTCCCATTAAAGGTCTTTTAGCATTTCAACTATGGTGAAATGGGCCTCCGAAGAGGGCTTTTCACATTCCAGCACTTGTGAAGTTTTATTTCAAATCTCGGTGGAATGCGTGCCTCCGAGTAGGGCCTTTGCCTGGAAGTTTGGAGTTTCCTTTGGATGGATTCACGGGGCGGACACAAGTTACTTGGATTGTTTGTTTGCACAAACGTTCTCAGCTAGTTAACGAGTGTCCTGTGCCACGGTCAGCCCACAAATTTCTATCGAGAAAGAGAACTCTCTTTTTCTGGCAAGTTCCATCAGAGGTCTTTATCCTCCTAAGAGTTGTGCCTTTGAAGAGGGCTTGTGCCTCTGAAGAGGGCTTGTGCCTCCGAGGAGGTCTTTTGCTGTTTGCTGCCTGCTCGCCCATGTCTTTTCACCATTTGCTCATATCAGCGGTTCCCTGTTATCATTTCCAAGCGCACATTCCTTTCTTTTGCAAGTAGCTTATTGTATCCAAAGAAGTGTACTTCATTGTTAAGTGAGTTCGCAGGGGTAGACACAGGCTAATTAATCGAATGTCTATTTGCACAAACGTTCACAATTAGTTAGGAAGGGTCTACCTCTGGCGGAACCACTAACTGTTTGCTTGAAGCACTTCTTATATAGGATTTGAATCTGGAACTTTTGTGGCTAGATATTCATTTGTTGAGTGATGTCAGGGATCGCTTGGTCTCATGATGGGTGTTATCCCATTTTTTGGTCAAAACTGGAATATCGACAAATTGGCAAGGAATTATGAATATCAGGATTGGAGATCGGTTGGAATCAAGGCTACGATCGATATCGTCAAAATTTTGTTGTACTCCGATCGGGACGAAATTGATTGGAGATGATGATAAGGACTAGGAAAGGCTATGTTTCAAATTTCAAGTTAATCAGAGTTCGTATGGAGGAAATATGATGGATTCAAGGTGGGGAATGCATGTTGTTCGAATCCATCAAAAGGGACAAAGTGGTGCTCGGTTCGAATCGATCAGATTCGAACCCACCAGGATGGATTAGAACCCAACAGGTTCGCATCGATCAAGAGGCATTGCGCAAGGACAGTTCGAATCGATACACTTCATATCGAATGGCATGGTTTCGGCTTGGTAAAGTTCGCATCGATGGTCTTCGAATCGATGGACTTCGACTCGATGGAGAGGCATAAAGGTGTATACTGGTTAGTTCGCATCGATAGTGGTTCGAATCCACGAAGCTGACTCCCCTCCTTCGAATCCCTCTCCTTCGAAGGGGTTTGTGACCAATTTTGGCGCAAACAATGGGTAAGCTTTGTTTTCGTAGCCTGGAATATTAAATCGACATTTTAGCAATACAATTGAAGTACTTTATATATCGAAATAAAACAAGCAGTAGAGAACACAAGATTTATAGTGGTTCGGCCAAGAACTGGGCCTGCATCCACTTTGTAGTTCTTATTATTCAATTGCACTGGCTTTACAATGGCTTTCAATACAAGAATCATACATTCATAATTCTTTTTACAAACTTAAGCAAAGCTTTTAAGTAAAATATGGACGCAAATGATTGATGTTCCAAGCTCTTGGAATTGGATCTCCTTCGACAGTTGTCAGTTTGAAAGTGCCATCAAGAAGTTTTTGGCCTATGACATATGGCCCTTCCCAGTTTGGCGCAAACACTCCTGTTGCTGTCATGACCCTTTTCAAGACTAGATCTCCAATCTCAAAGCTGCGTTGGCGAACTTTGGAATTGAAATGCCTGGCAATTCTTTGCTGATGGGCTGCAATTCTGAGCTGAGCCTCTTGCCTTTTTTCATCGAGGAAGTCAAGTGCTTCAAGTTGCAACTCTTCGTTTTCAGCTTGGTTGAAATGAATTCTTCTATGTGAAGGGACTTCTATTTCCACCGGAATCATTGCTTCCGATCCATACGCTAATGAAAATGGAGTGTGCTCGGTCGCAGTTTTGTGGGTAGTTCTATATGCCCATAGTGCTGGTGGAAGCTTATCGACCCAACCACCTTTCGCTTTTTCCTACTGTTTTTTGATGGTTGATTTGATAATTTTGTTTACTGCTTCCACTTGCCCGTTTGCCTGCGGATGAGCCACTGCTGAGAAGCTTTTCTGGATCTTGAATCGCTTGCAAAAATCTTGGAACTCTTCACTTTCGAATTGGGTTCCATTGTCTATGATTATCTTTTAAGGCACACCATACCTGCAAATGATATTCTTAGTTACAAAGTTTATCATCTTTTTAGAGGTAATAGTAGCTAACGGTTCAGATTCAGCCCATTTAGAAAAATAATCAACAGCAACAATAGCATATCTGATTCCGGATTTGGCGGTTGGTAAAGGCCCGATGAGATCTATTCCCCAAATAGCAAATGGCCACGGACTGACCATCTGTGTTATCTCAGTGGAAGGTTCTCTTGGGATTTTTGCGAATCTCTGGCATCGGTCACATTTTCGGGCATAGGTTGCAGCATCACGATTAATATCTGGTCAAAAATACCCATAACGGAGGATTTTCTTTGCTAGAGTTTGACCACCTGAATGGTCTCCACACCCTCCTCCGTGTACTTCAGCTAGAATTGTTTTAGCTTCTTCCTTGGTCACACATCGGAGTAATGGCATTGAGAATCCCCGCCTGTACAATCGGCCATCTTGAATTATGTGTCTGGAGGCTTTTCTTAGCAACTTCTGTCGTTCTTTTGAACTTTCTGGTAGAGAACCGTTGAGCAGATATTCCATTATCGGAGTCATCCATGATTCTTGCTCTTGAGATATAGTCATGATCCAGTCAATATCCATCTCATCAATGCTTGGAGATGGCAGGACTTCCATAGGAACTAATCCCAATAATTGAGCCTCACCAGTGCTTGCGTACTTTGCGAGAAAATCTGCCTTCATGTTCTCTTCCCGGGGTATATGATTTATCGTATAATGGTCAAGATCACTGAGAAGTTCCCAAGCTCTTGACAAATAAGCAGGCAGATTTCCTCCTTTAGTCTGAAACTCTTTCTTGACTTGACATACAATAAGCTGTGAGTCACTGAAGACCTACAACACTTTGACATTCAACTCTTTAGCAATTCTCAAGCCGACAATAAGAGCTTCATATTCTGCTTCGTTGTTTGTCGAAGGGAATTCCAATCTCAATGCATGGCACAACAACCGCCCTTCAGGGGTTTCAAGCATAACCCCAGCTCCAGAACAGTAATCGTTTCTTGCACCATCAACATATAATTTCCATTGAATTGGGGGATTATCAGTCACTTCTTCCTCACTATCACCTTTATCTGTACATTCTGCGATAAAATCTGCCAAAGCTTGTCCATTGATTGCTCTCCGGGGATGATAAGTGATGTCGTATTGGCTGAGTTCAATATTCCACTTCAGAAGACGACCCGAAGTCTCAGGACGAAATAGGACTTGCTTTAGAGGTTGATCAGTGAGGACTTTGATAGGATGAGCTTGGAAATACGGCCTCAACTTTCTTGATGCAATCAGTAGACAATAGGCGAGCTTTTCCAATTTTGAATAATTCATCTCTGCCTCGGTGAATCTCTTGCTGATATAATAGACCGGGCGCTGAATTCTTTCGTCTTCCCGTACCAACGCTACACTGAGAGCATGAGATGACATTGCCAAATATACCAAAAGATTTTCACCATTGTCCGGCTTAGAAAGTATTGGAGGCGTTTCCATATGACGAATCAACACATCGAAAGCTTTCTGGCATTCAAGAGTCCAGTCCAAAAATTTCCTTCCTTTCTTCAGTGCATCGAAGAATGGAATGCATTTATCAGTAGCTTTGGAAATGAATCGACTCAAGGCAGCGACTTTTCCATTAAGACTTTGCAATTCCTTCTTCGTTCTAGGAGCTTTTACTTCTTTTATGGCAGCAATCTGAGTAGGATTAGCTTCAATGCCCCTAGCACTCACAATGAAACCCAGAAACTTTCCGGACTCCACCCCAAACGAACATTTCAAAGGATTAAGTTTCATTCCATATTTTCGGAGGATTGCAAACATTTCCGCCAAGTGGTCCATATGGTCTACCGCTTTCTTTGACTTCGCCAACATATCGTCAACATAAACTTCCATAGTTTTGCCAATCTGCGGTTTGAACATAGCATTGACGAGTCTTTGGTAAGTTGCCCCTGCATTCTTAAGTCCGAAAGGCATGACTCTATAGCAGTAGAGACCAACATCGATGATGAAGCTTGTATCCTCCTGATCCGGCTAATGCATCATAATCTGGTTGTATCCGGAGTAAGCATCCATGAAAGAATACAATTCGTGCCCCGCTGTTCCATCCACCAATTGATCTATCCTGGGTAATGGGAAGCAGTCTTTGGGGCAGGCTTTGTTTAAATATGAGAAGTCAATGCAAACTCTCCATTTCCCATTAGATTTCTTAACCAGTACTGGATTCGAAACCCAATTCGGATAAGTAGACTCCCTGATGAAACCATTCTCTATAAGCCGGTCTACCTCTTCTTTCAACGCTGCTGACCTTTCAGGACCCTGGGTTCTTCTTTTCTGTTTTACCGGTGTAAACTTCGGATCAATATTCAGAGTATGTACCGCAATTTCTGGGGATATTCCGCACATATCAGCATGAGTCCAAGCGAATACGTCCAGATTTGGCTTCAAGAATGATATTAAGGAATTTTGAACTGCCACATTAAGTTGCGAACCCACATTCACTACTTTGTTCGGATCTTTCGGGTCAACAGGTACTGGCACCGTTACTTCAACTAGCACCACTCTATTCTCCCCTGCACTAGCTTTTTTGGGATCCATTTCTCTTCGTGCCCCTCTATGCTCGCCAGTGCAGGGTCCACCCTGTAATTGCTACAAGGTTGGTTCTTTGATGCGGACTGGGGCTGTCGCATCTTTTCCCAACT
Source organism: Allium cepa (assembly GCA_030765085.1). Lineage (NCBI taxonomy): Eukaryota > Viridiplantae > Streptophyta > Magnoliopsida > Asparagales > Amaryllidaceae > Allium > Allium cepa. The sequence continues at coordinate 11,131,542 of CM060937.1, forward strand.
CTCTCTTCCTTGCTTCACGCAACTCTATTAGATAACATTCTCGCCCAGCATTCTGATCCCCTTTAATAACTCCAACGCCATTATCTGTGGGAAATTTCATAGTGAGGCACCATGGGGCGAGAATTGCCTTAAAAGCCGCAAGAGTTGGTCGGCCTAGGAAGGCGTTGTAGGCAGAAAATTCATCAACAATTACAAAATTCTGTTTCCGAACTACCTTTTTCTGCCCCTCTCCAAGCTCCACAAACAAGTCGATAGTTCCAATGGGCTGCTTCGGTTCCCCAGTGAACCCAACAATCTTCGGAGATGAGGCTTGAACATCAGCCATTGGAATTTTCATTTGATCGAATGTCTTTTTGAAGAGAACGTTGCAAGAAGCGCCGCAATCTACAAGCACTCTTCTCACAATAGCCGGCCCAATGCCTGCAGAGATGACCAAAGGATCCATGGTTGGAGCTTCAATGCCCATAGAGTCCTTGGCTCTGAACACAATATCATCATTAAAAGTTTTCTGCTGCTTCAAAGGTGCAACATCTTCTAGCACAAAAACACTTTCTTCTGTTGGTGCATACTTCAAGGCACTGCCTGCTGGGTGAGGCCCTCCTGTAATCACATTAATGATAGGCCTTTTTGATTCATGCACAGTATTCCTCTCACCCAAGCCAAATGGATGAGCAGGATGTTGCTGACCCTTAGTAGACAAAGTTGGGTCATTTCTACTTCTCTTAACATATTGTTGCAACTTGTTCTCTCTCAGTAGTTTTTCAATTAAAATTTTCAGATGGCGACATTCGTTGGTATCATGACCGGGTTGATTATGAAACCGACAGAATCTCCCACTTTGAGCAGCTTTTTTGCTAACTCTCATCTCAGGCGGTTTAGGATATTCTACAGCATCTTTGGTAGCAAAAAAGATGTTCTCCGGAGTGTTAGTTAAAGGAGTGAAATCTGAAGATTTTAAGAAGCGAGGTTTCTTCATATCTTTCTGTTTCTTTCCACCATTGTTTTCCCTTTTCTGACTCCCGGATTCTCATTTGGTAGGAGCGGTAGTATTATCCTTAACCTCTATCAATGCCACTTTAACTGGTGCCCGAAGGCTTTCCAGGCGCATGAATTCATCAGCTTTCTTATAGAATTTCTCAAGCGAATTCGGTTCTTTCATCTTCAGCCACTTCCCAAATTCGCTTGATTTGTCGATTTCCCTCAACAAGTATGTCAGGACCATCCGTGGTTCTACATTGTCCACTTCAGCCAAAGCTATGTTGAAGCGGTTCAAGAAAGACCTGATAGATTCCCCAGGATTCTCTTCCAGGCTCGAGAGTGACATAATATCCTTAGCCTTTGAAGCATACAACCTAAATTTCTCTTTAAACTTCCGAGTCAAATCGGCAAACTGGTCTATGGACCGGACCGGAAGCTTTGTGAACCAAAGGAGAGCCACTCCTTCCAAGTATACCGGAAAGTACCGGCATTTGATCTTATCAGATGCTCTAGCACCAGTCATGTGCCAATCATACTTATAAAGGAATTGATTGGGGTCGCTTGTTCCCTTATAAGCCGGGATGGTAGGAGGAACAAACTTCCTTGGGAATTCCACCTTTAGAATCTTTTCAGTGAACGAAGTTTTGCTCGGAGCGAATCCCCATTCCTTCTCAACTTCGTCTCTCTGCATGCTTTCTTTCATGATTTGCCGCACCATGCCCAAAAGATATTCCTCATCATTTAAAGGATCAGCAGGACAGACTTCGGCCATTTTCTCGGAAGTTTGTCTGGACAAACGTTCGCGGAGAGTTGGCTGTGGTCTCGATCCTCCAGCTTGAGGAGGTGTTTCTATGGCAGGGCTAGCTGCTCTTTGTGGAATATTCCTTTCCTCGGGATCATGAATATCATCTACAAGGTTTTCTTCGTTATTCACCGGTTGATGGATTGCTCCGAGCAATGCATTTATACTCTCAAGCATTAGAGCATTTTGAGTTTCCATCTGCTGGTATAATCCAGATACTGCAGCATCTAACTCTGCTCGTGTAATTCCGGCACTTGGTGCTGCTTGACTTGACGAAGGAGAAGTGGCAGTATTTTCATGGACATTACTAAGTCTTGTATATCCACGCTTTCTTCCAAGAGCCATTATTTCTGATAGACTTCTGGTTTTGAGAGAGACTCTTTCAACAAACTTTTGCGAAGCAATGACGAAGATAGCCTGAGTTCAATTCTCAGTGAAAGCACCAAAAATGTTAATGCTAAAAATTGAATGCTAACACCCCGGTGTATGTAGAGATTAAGTGAAAGCACCACCTGTGAACACGGGAATTAAAAGCAAGTAGGAAAGTCACAGAGAAAGCAGTAAGAGACAACAATTTTATAGTGTTTCGGATTCAGGTTAAGCCTACGGCCAATTTAATCCTCTTTATTACTGAATCAATTACAACTTTACAACAATCTTCAATTACAATACTGATGAGACAAACAACTAGAACTCCGATGTAGAAGAATTCTTTGAATCCATGTTGATTGTGTTATATTTCCTCTTGAAGTTAGTTGAGATGCCTTTCGTGTTTGAAGTGTCGAGTGAGTCAAGAATTCAGCAGAGTATCGGCGTTCCAAGAATGAGCCAAAAAGATCCCCTGAATGTTGGAGCTAGCGTCGTATTTATAAGAGAGTTCGGCTTTAGGTCGTAGGTCGCGAGCAACTTTGGATAGGTCGTAGGTCATCCGCGACCTAATGGGAGTCGTCTACGGCTTATACATGGAACACTTGATTGTTCCGGAGAAACTAGCAAGTCATAGGTCGTGGCCAACCTAGGTAGGAAACGACATAGGGAGCGCCTTTGGTATGTTTAGGTCGTGAGCGACTTAGGTATAGGTCATAGGTCGTAGGCGACTTAGTAGACACGGTTTACGGCCTAACAGAAGCACCCTTGATCATTCGAATAAGTCATAGATCGTGGGCGACTTAGGGTAGGAACGACATAAGGAAGACAAGTTACCTCGGCTTTGTATAGCTTGCTAGGTCGCTAGGTCGTTAGGTCATAATGCCTTAGCTCGCTGCAGAACTTTATCCCTGTTAGGTCGCTAGGTCACCTCAGTCCATAGGTCGTTGATGCGCTAGATCGCTCAGTCCATTTAGCCACTAGGTCGTTTAACTTGCTGAGCCGCTTTATGTGTTAGGTCGCTTACTCCCTTAAGTAGTTAGGTCGTGCCTTCACATAAGCCGTTAACTCGTTGAGTCATAGGTCGTTGGACCATCTAACCCTTTAGGTCCTGTACCTCGTTAGCTCGTAATGCTTGTTGCACTATTAGGTCGTTAGGACCGTCCTATCTTTAGGTCGCTTATGAAGTTAGGTCGCTAGATCGCTCAAAAAGAGGAGTTAACACATCATACACCCAATTGTGCGCCCCCAAATCGTATTAAAACTCAGTATTTGTGCAGATGTGCATGGGAGCCTCTTGAATATAACTATTGGGACACCCTTCAAAATGCCATGCGGTTTAGTTATGAACAAAGTTGTTGACCTTGAAGCTGTTGTTTGCTTATGCACTATAATTAAACTTAATTTACTTGCAATTAACCATAATATTCCACTTGCTCCTAGCTTGCGTTTGAACTACTGTGGCGAGAAGGTGCCTTCTAGTTTACAATGCCCTTAAAATGTGAGGGATGGTGTCGGCTATTTATGTGATGTTTCGTTGAATTTTGTAAGACCGTGAGTGTGCACAGATTTGCTCAGATTGAAATTTGCATGGATCTATCACGGCCTATATGTATGGATAGTTTATTTCCATATTTGAATACATGGATATCTACTAATACAATAAACACACATTAAAATCGAAACCTAATTTTAATTCATTATACTAATTATTATTATTATAATCATTATTTATCAAAAGCAGAGAAGTCTAGTAATTCTACCACTTGAAATTAATTTTCGAAGGCTTGGACAAAATTAATAATGAAACATAAAGAGGTAGAAACTCTAACTATGGGGAAAAAATTGAATTAGTAGCTACAAATAGCCAACTCATATCTCGACGATGGTGATATTTTATGTTTTATCTACATTCCATCATCCATAGCATCATAAGATGTTGATGAAACTCAAAGCAGAACAATAAAGAAAGTCATATGAAAATAAATCTTGAAAACCTGTTAAATAATAATTTATGTCTACAATTATTTAAATACACAAGTTGTACATAGATACATTGTGATTAATATAAAGTTCTCTAAAAATATTAAAATTATTCAAAACTTGACAAATATATCGAACTTTCTATTCATACTCTAAGATAATTCTCAGACTCGACAAAAAATTAATTCAACTGCAAGTTAGAATCAGAAGAGAAATCAAAATTTTACCTTCGACTGATAATAAATCAAAAGCTTGAAACGTATTAGGGTAGGAGAAAAAACCCTAACCTACGTTGGCCAGAGTCACTAATTTAGATGAAGGGATTGGGGTTGAGAACGTTGGCGGTGGATAGTAAAAGGACGAGCTGGCCGAATGCACGAAAGGGGTTGGAGGTAGGTTGCCGCGAGGAGGAGATTGGGCGAATCGTGAAATTGTGTTTTATGGATTTTTTTTTCTTTTTTTTGTATTTCATGACCGTCGAGAGTAAAAAAAAGGTAATGTGATGTGGGGGGTAACGTAGTTGGTAGACATCGTCCCTATGTCATTGCTAAGTATTCTGAACATACAGATAGTCTTTTTTAGTTCCAACTTATTCCGACAACATAACAACTCACTATAAAATGTCATCAGAAAATAAAGATCTGAAACATCAATGTTTTCTAGTAGTGTCATCGTAATCGCATCCGTAATTGTTTTTCGAATATCAGATATTTATTCACTTTTCAGATACGCATGCGGATAGATATCGAATTTTTCAGATATCCATTGACAGCCTTATTACCTTCGTGATTGAAGTAAATGAAAATCAATGTGGAAAACATGCTTTAATCCAACAAATCAAAATGATCTAGCCAATTGTTAAAAAAATTTGTTCATAACTATAACATTGAAGAAAATACATTCGTCCTAAAAGTAAATATGAAAGTCTAAGATTGGAAAATATGGTTTTTTTTTTGTAAATATAGAAAACCAAATATTTTTAATATTCGAAAATATAAATTTTAAAAAATAAATAAGATAAATAAACAATGAAGTGCATTTCTCTTATACATTGAACTATCTTCGAAGAAACTAAATTCATGTAAGAATCAAATGTAGAATGCGCAGACTTAAAATACAGCCATTAAGTGAACTCTTTTGGTTTATTTTTAAAAAAACTAAAATGTAGTAATTGAATCAATACCCAAAGTATACTTTTATTCTTTGTTGCAATGTTTAATGTGGAAAAAAACATTCCTCAGAAAATCAAATCAATAATATAATTTGTTAACAATATATCAGAGAAATCAAAGCTGTAACACCCCTAATTTTCGATAACACTATTCAGGAGATTGAATTAGATAAATTAAATAGAATAATGTAAATAATTTGAGTGATAAGGGAATTGAGATTTCAAAATAAAATTAAGGTTTGTGCTTAATTATTTAATTAGGCTTAAGAATGGTTTGTAAGCTAAATAAATAATACAGGGGCTTATTAGGAAAATAGTCGCACCTTATGTCCACATATCCTTTCATTTTCCTATTTACTTTCATTTCACAAAAACAAATGTAAAACATAAAAGGAATAGCCGACCATTGCTAATGAGACGCCCCACCTCTATACTCACACTAGCCAAGGACACTACGAGGTAATGTCATCGACTAGCATGAAGAATAAGGCTGTTGAAGAGCAACGATCTATGTAGTTGCTTTGTGCGAGTACTGATATGTCAGATAGTATGGCACGCATTTCATTTCATGAGGAAATCTGACTGATCAAATAGAAACTCAGAGCTACTATACAGTGGTTATATGGTCGTCGGAAACAAATATAAAATCAGCATAACACAAAATCAGTCAAAGATATTCATATCACTAAGGCGGAAACATATGTGAATATATCACATAGAAGTGTACATCAAAGTAGTGGTCATACAAGATCCACTGCATCACAAAAGAATATGTACAAGTGCTAGACAAAAGAATATGTATACATCAAGGAGTCTCTATCTCGAATGTATAAAAGAAAAAACTACTAATCTAAAGTAGTTGGCCAAAAGTCAGAAGCTAGTCCCCGCTAAGAAGTCAAGTGGAAGCACCTTTAACACCTCGGTCTGACCCGAGTATTATTTAAGGAGAAAAATAATAAACGGATCAGTCTAGCTGTAAATTTCATATAAGATGAGATATAATAAAAAATATGACAAATATATATATTATAACAACAAAGATTATAAAATATCTCAAATTTTCTCAATCACCCAAAAAGAATGCCATATTCTTTAGCTTTATTCACCAAACCATAAATATTGATAGAACTTATCAGTACATATCACAAAAATTGGTGAAACACAAATTCCAGAAATCAATAACTAGAAATCCAGAAAACACAAAGGGAGAGGCCTATCACAAACAGGAGCGTGAAAACTCACCAACACGTGTATCACCAATGGGACACTATCTCATGGGTCACTAACCCATAAAAATACGGGGTACAGTCCCTCCTTAGGGATGAATGAGCTGAACATCGACGCACCTAAAAAGATACACCCGATGCATAGCCGAACATTGACGCACCTAAAAAGATACTCCCCATGCACATACTTATTGAGCCAAACATCGACACACCTAGAAAGATACGCCCATGCATAGACTCATTGAGCCGAATGCTCCAAGAATGTTCAAAAGACCATGGGTTATTATCCCACAAAATGAGACAAAGCTCCATAAATCGGGGTATAGTCCCCCATGTGGAAAAAAAGACATCGCATATCGCTAGTCTAAACCATAAAATGATCATCATTGATCAATATGAAGTGTAAATTACACTAAGCTAGTAAATAAATGAGTTTAGCTTCATGTCCTATAACCACTGGCTTAACTTAAATATTTACGAACAGATTGTAGATTTCCACTTGAAAATTGTCACAAGATTTCAATCGAACAAGTCCAAGAATTAACCAATGAAGTAAACTCAAGTGTTTCATACCACTGGTTCCGCTAAGCCATTTAATTAGATTTCTCATATGAATGAGTAAAGGTTTGTATATACTAATATATTGGAAAACAGTTTTAAAAACGAGCTTTGTATAAAAAATAGCGTTGAAGTTGTTTTTGTGAAAGAGTTTTTGTATTTACTACTATTATAGAAACCTTTGTATTTTAATGTGACAAATCACAAAAATGATGTAGAAACAATCAATCACCAAAAATTCACATTCAACGACATGAATCAAAACCAAGAAAATCGATTCAAAATCCATCAAATGGATATTCCAAAAATCCAGAAAAGAAGTCATCAAAGTCGATAATAAATGAAAACAACCAATCGAATCAACCAATAATCGATAAAATGGAAATCCACTCAAATTTGGCTGAAATTAACATCATCAAACATCTGGTGGTTTCCCAGAAGTCTGAGCTGAAGGTCTGGAATTTTCTTCCAGATCATGGAAACGTTTGGGAAGTAAGCTCGAACGTCTATGCTGTACATCTGGAATTTTTATTCCAATGGCTGAGACATTTGACTGTTATACCAGACATCCAAGCTGAAACTTAGGGCCAAAAATCAGCCTAGGCCATTGATGGACAAATCAGTTCAAAAGCGATCGGACGAGCAACAGAGGCTAGGGATTTATGCCAAGCGACAACCCAGCCTTATAGGCTCTTCAATACACTCCAAACAACATGTCCAAAAATCCATAGTAGGATTTTCATAGATTTTGATCTCAAAATACCAAAAATAGGAAAATTTACCAAACCAATTCTATTCAAAAGCAAATGAACATGAAGAAGATGTTAGGAATTCATACCTAACAACCATTAAAGGTATAGAAATAGATGTGAGTTCAAGAACTCACCTTTAAACCCAAAAACAATGAATGAGAAGCTCTAAAACAAAGGAAAGATCAACCTCTCTTTAACTTCAACTCTAGAAGCTCCAATCTATGATCATAGATAAATAATTCCTAAATTAGATTATAGGAAATTTCTGAAAATTGAAGAGGAATTGAGATGGAAAAGATGAAGAGGATGCTTACCTAAGCTTCTCCTTGATTTCTAGAACTTGAATTTAAATTTCCTAAGAATCTAGGGCTTAGGAATTTTGATTTCATTTCTTTTTCCCCATTTTTCTTTTAGGGCTTGAGGGTGTTAAGAAATTTAGAAATGAAATGAATGAAGAGGAGAGGAGTGGGATGTTTATGGTAAGGAGTTTGGGTTCTCTTGTTGGGTTAATGGGCTAAAATACAACCCAAAGCCCAAACAAAATACCAAAATCCTAATCAACTCCAAACATATCAATGTTTATACTCAAAACGATTGTAAACGCCATTTTGAACTCAATGAAAGTAGTTTCGAATCCTAATTTGACTGTTTAAAAAAAGTGGCATTTCAGACTATAATCCAACTATCGATGTTATATTTAAATAAAACATTTAAATATATAATCGTAATATATGGGGGTTGTTACAGACTCTCCTCCTTAAAGAAATTGCATCCTCGCAATACTTAAGAAGAAAACAAAACGTAACAACCACACTACGACATAACAACAAAATAAAATTTTAAAGTGAGAAGTTCGCCTTAAGGAGCGTGAGAAAGTAAGTCCAGATGCGTTCGCTCAATGAATTCTCTGGATTCCCAAGAACAATCCTTAGGAATTGAGGACCATTGAACTTTCACAAGCGAAACATCTTTATTTCGAAGGCGTTTAATCTCCGTAGCGATGATACGAATAAGATGTTGCTCATAAGTCAAATTAGGTAAAACATTAATTTCTTCAATAACACCGGGCTCAAGAATAGAATCGGAATCTCTAAAGCATTTCCGTAGTTGAGAAACGTGGAACACGTCATGAATAGCAGAAAATTGAGCCGATAATAAATAGCGATAAGCCATGGACCCAATGCGTTCGATGATGGTAAATAGGCCAATACAATATATCGAGGTGGTAATTTTCCCGATCGACGGAAATGTACAACGCCCTTCACAGGTAAACACAAATAAACACCAAATCTCCCATAGAAAATTCCAATTTCCTTCTTTGGTTATCGGCATATGAGTTTTGTCTACTTTGAGCTTCTCTCATCCTATGGTGAATATGGTCAATCTTTTCTGTGGAATCACGAATAAAATCTGGACCTAAAACCAGGTTCTAACGGGCTTCAAGCCAATACAAAGGAGATCGACATGGCCTTCCATAGAGTGCCTCGAAAGGTGCCATACCAATACTAGATTGGAAGCTATTGTTGTAAGAAAACTCAAAAAAAGAAATATGATCTTCCCAACTTCCATCAAAATCAAGAACACATGCACGAAGAAGATCTCCAAGAGTTTGATTCATGTGCTCTATTTGTCCATCGGATGGAGGACGATAAGCAATGCTAAAAGAGAAGGATGAGCATCAAACCTACGGAAAATAAGAGATGAACATGAATCGGATTCACGATTTCGAATCTCACAAGTGGAAAAAGTCTCGAGATCATTCCATTCGAATATCATCATGGAAACAACCGCTTGTTTCTTTCGACTAAGGGCATTGGCATCACGATTTCCCTTTCCACGAGTATAGACAATATCAAGATCATAAGATGCAAGGAATTTTATCCAATGTTGTTGATGCAAATTAAATTCCTTTTGAGAAAACAAATACTTCAAAGATTTATGATCTATGTAGAGAACAAAATTATCTCCTAAAAGATAATGACGTCAAATTTGAAAAGCGAAAAAAATAGCCGCGAGCTCCAAATTATGAGTGGCATATCTAGTCTCGGTAGGCTTTAATTGTTTAGAAGCATAAGCGATAACACGTTCCCTGTTTGCATGAGAACGACGCCCAAACCAATACAACTAGCATCGATACAAACTACGAGGTCTTGGTTCCCCTCGGGAATCACAAGAATAGGGGCATCAGAAAGGAGTTCTTTTAATTTTTTTGAAAAGCGGCTTCTATGCTAAATCATTTATTTCATAATCTTCTTTCCTGAAAAACTGAAACATACAAAATTGTAATTGACTTTACGTAATCATCTTTTTAGAAAAATTTACTTATTACAAGTTAATTTACTGTGTCTGACTGTCTCATCATTGCATTTAGGAGATTCCTATCAATAATATTGATCAAGTGCATCGATCAGAATTCTTAAAGCCCTTAATGGGCAATACAACACAAAATCCTCTTCTATATGATAAACATGTCTCTTAAAAATTCTATGAATATTCATTGCTCGTTTTAAGAACAAAATCCATAACTCAAACAGAATCGTCACCAAACCATCCCATTTTGTTTTGGAATCTCCACCACGTACACGGTTGTTAAAGTGGTTTACGGTATTGGCAGGGAGTATGACAATATCCGATCCCGGTCTCTTTATCAACCAAACGCTTATTTCAAATCGTAGTCATTTCATTTTAAATAGTTCGTACTTCATATCAAAATATCATATTCATTTCAAAATCTTATCTATTCGATATCATCATCCACTTTAAATAATATTCATTTTTAGAATCGTAACAATTTCAAAATTATAATAATTTCAAAATCATAACACCTTTGAAATCAAAACATTTTTGGAATCATAACAATATTGAAATCATAACACTTTTGAAATCATAACCCTTCCAACTTAAACAGTTTAGATATTGAAAATCGTATATAAATTGAAATAGGTATAAATCAAAATAGTTCATATATCAAAATAGTTTATATATTAAAATATTTTTAATTAAAAATAGTTTATACTTATTTAATGAGATTATATTGAAATAGTTTCCAAATTATAATTGTTTCATCCAATTCCATAAATCGATTAAAATCAACTTAAATTCCAAAATTCAATTAATCAATCCCAGCCTAAAACTTTCAATTTAAAAGGTTAAAGATTCAATTCAAATTCTCAATAAACCATTTCAATTTTTATCGATTTCAAATTCAGGTTTAAACAATCTCTTCAATTCCAATAAGATTCAAAGTTAAATATTCAAACATTTTCAATATAAGTTTTATTTAGATTTCAACATTTAACTCTAACTTTATTCAAATTGGAAAATATTCACTTAATCATTTTAATAACAATAAAATCCCAATTTACAATTTAAATCAGTACTAAATATTCAGTCTCAATTTATCTAAATTGAGAATATTCATTAAATCACCTTTTTATCCATCAAGTTATCAATACATCTTTCAAAATCTCAAAATAAATAAGTTCAGATCAATTCTTATTTAAATTCAATTATTAATCAATTTAAATTCCAAGTCAACATTAATTTATCTTCCCAACCTTTATTGTTAAAGTTATAAAATATCTATTTTCAAAATACTAATATAAATTTAAATAAATATTAAAACATATTATAAACCAAATAAATTAAATTTTATTAAATTAAATCTTAATGTCAAATGTATTAATGTTAAACCTTATTTTATATATTTTTTAAAATAATAAAATTATAAGAAGAATCTTAAAAATTATATTTTCAAAAATATCTTATAAATTTAAAATTTCCAAAACATAAAATTTTAAAAACCTAAATTATACACATTAAAATAAATTCTTTATATTATAATTTGAAAATCAATATTTAATAAAATCAATATATTTCCTTTCAAACTTCGGCAATCATCTTTCACAATAGACCACCGGTGTCTGTATATAATTTTCTATCCTATGGTCAAGTGATACGGATATTTATCGTTTCAATCCGCAATAATTTAATATTTACAGGTGTATACCATTTCAACACGCAATCCTAAAAATTAAATTCAATGAAAATCGCTAGGGTTATCATTTCAACTTATATCGATTTTCCCCTAATTTATTATATCGTTCGGGTATGTATCATTTCAACCCATATGGATTTCTAAAGTAGTAAGGACTTTTAGAGAGAGAACAAATATGATAATAATATAACATATCAACAATAGGCATATATCATCAATAACAAATTTAGATATAATATATACAAAAAGGTTACGGTGTCATATGTCATAGGTAAACAATTGCAGATAATAGCATATCATATTTAACAATAAAATAACTTAACAATTCAAATTCAATGGCATATTTCACAGCCTCTTCTCTTTGTATCCACGCATTTCGTACCAATGACGTGTTTAGAAAATCCAGAGGAGATCCACTTTTCATGTCATACGACTAAGTCATCCATTTTTCTGAATTCCTTCATATCGCTCCTTTGCATTACTTCGTATCGCTCCACTTGCTCGTAGCTTCATATCGCTCTTCTAAATATTGCTTTGTATCACTTATTTTTACTTGCTACTTCGTGTCCATAGATAAGGCTTCGTACCGATCCAGGAGGCGGAAATTTGTATCGATGGTTTAAAAGTGCTTCGTATCAACCAACTTGAATGTTGCTCTTCGCATCGTTGTTTTAGCCAACCGATACGAATGAATTTTCGATGGTGATCGATACGAAACATATCATGTTGATGGATACGAAGCAATATAGTTAATGGATACAAATTGCAGTGCATATTGATGGATATGAAGCAAAAGCGAGGCAAAGGGGCTAGATGGTTGGACTCGTATAGGTTGGCTTCCTTGGCTTGCATCGATCATATCTTGAGCATATGAACTCCAATTGGCTTCAAATTTGGAACGTTGGCTTTCATAGCTTTACTTGTCGTGTCATATCAATTGTAGCTTGGTGTGGACTCGGAAAAAATCTACTGATATCCATAGTTGACTTGTATATAACTAGCATTGGAGAAGAACTTTCTCTAGTTTCTAGTCGGTTCCATGGTGTCACGGCCTTGCCAAAAGGCGCGATAACATTTGCCCCCCAAAGTACGTCTTGTGTGAACATGACATGCTTTGAAAAGTTTCCATCTTCATTCTGAAAAGGTTTGTCCGATTTGCTGAATTGTTGTTGTCCGTTATGTCAAGTGACGCGGCCTTTTGATGGATTGTTGGTAATATAAATACTGGACTGTTATTTGTCAATGATTGCATAAAACATACACTTTTAACTGAGTGTTGAGTGCCGGAAGCCTGTTGTTCATCGTTGTAATTGTTGCTAGGTAAGCACTTTAATTCCTGCAAATCTTAAGAATTGAATGTTGATTCACAATGTATAGGACATATATAAACTTCGCTCTCGTCAACATTTGTTCGTCCACGAGTCGTTGCCGATTTTCTTGGATCGAATCCTGTGGATCCTCTCCTGTATCGATGTGAAATTCGAACATAATAACATTAGATGGTTGTTCTACAATATTTGTCCATATCGATTCTCTCCTGGATCGATGTGAAAAGTTATAAAGCTTTGATATCATTCATGTTAATGGATACGAACTTAGTTCGTATCGATAAGATCCAAGGGATACGAAATGTTTTTACGTGCCTGAGGTGTGAACTGCAGTGCTTTGATTTTGTATCCATGATAGTTGCTATTGTTTTGGTCCATTATTGGATACGAGTCATTAGTAGCAAGTGAAAATTGGATGGAAGCAAAGCTGTTCTTTGTATCGGTTCACTTAGGCAGCTGCTACTGTAGGGGAATGGACACGAAGCATGCTCTTCACATCGGTTCGGTTAGCAGCTTAGCATATTTTAACTATTTCTCACAACATAAGGGCGCATTCATCTTTTGCTTTCATGTCCATGCTCATATATATAACTTCGTACTTGGTTGTATCCCTTCACTTGCTCTTACTTTAATATCTTTGCCTTCATATCATTTTCTATGTAAAGAAAGGAAGAAAACCTTATTCTCTCCTTCGAATTGAAATGAACCAACACCCGTCCCTTTGAATTAAGTTCTAGAAATAGGTAAATAACTGACCACATTTAACCTTAATGGGACGAGACATGAAATCTCATGCTATTCCATTCAAATTCATGGTCGAACTTTGTGTTGAAGAGATGGTTTAATGCGAGGTTGAGGAAGGCCAAGGATGTCTTCATGTTGATTCGAGAAGAAGGTGTTTGGAGGGATGCGAAAGAACTTCTCTTTCACCTCGCATCGATAGGAAAAGCAAGGAGTAAGGAGGGTTACGAAAGATTTGGTAGATGGTGGTTCAGCCTTCATTTCGTATCGATAGATTGGAGAAGAAGATGTTTTGGTTTCATATCGGTTATAACTTGAAGTTTCGCATCGATCTCCAACCTCTGATTTCGTATCAATAGAGGGGTCTTAAACTTCGCATTGATTACTTTGAATTAATATGGATATGAAGCCAACATACTTTGATTGATAGGAAGTTGTTGTCTCCCTGATCGATACGAAACTAAGTCGCTCGATGGATACAAAATTGATGTCTATCGATCAATACGAAATGATCGGCTTGGATCGATGTGTAGTGGTTGGCTTCGATCAATATGAATTGAATACCTTGACCGATACGAAATGATTAACTTCGATGGATACGAAATGCAAATCTTGATCAATATGAAATTAAGGTCTTTGCAATGAATGATCTAGGTTTTGACTTTGATGGATACGAAATTTCATGCACGTTCCAACACTTGACTCTGGCGAGCTATTGCCTTGCATATTTTTGACTCGACCGTTTCGCTACACACATAACTGCCTATTGTAGCTCGTCGGTGGAACTATAACTTAACCAATTCACTTTAACTCAGACATAATCTCTGAAATTAGGATGGCACGGTTTTGGCGGTCATCCATGATGGTCATTTCGATTGAATTTCAAAGTCTCGTCGTCTAAACACCTTGCTAATTTTTGTAGGACATTCTTATGTACTGTAAAACATTGCATTGCACAACACAATCATGCACTTCACACTAGGGCACACACGAGATTATTATCGTCTAACGATGATTTTAGATGAGTTGATTAGTTATGGAATCTGGAAGTTCGCCGCAGCTGGAGACTCAAAATCCAACTTCTTCAATTATAGTATTGCCGAAAATTGAAGTTGAAATCATTAATCCAGCTCCGGATGATCTTCTTAGAGTAAATGTAATTCTGAACCCGCAAGATTCAGTTCCATCTAACGTTTCCGACTTCATGTTAGGAAGAATTTGTCTACGTCATGGGCTGTTGACAAACGACGTTCTACTTCTAGGGCCAAATGACAGGCTACATGCTCCCTTAAAGGGATATACTGCTTTTATCGACACTCATGCATACCTGGGACACTTCCTCCATTTAACTAGTACACTCGAGAATTGTTGGTTTTCCTAGGGATTGCTTCATCGCAGTTGCATCTGAATGGGTATGCTTTGTTAAACAGCACATTCATTGTCTTTATGGAGCATATCTTGCGGCCTCCAACTCCGAAAAAAATCAATTTATATTTAATGTCAAAAGTCAGGGAGATAGCCCTTCTTTCACGTTCTTAGAGGTGGTTTGAAACTGCCAAATTGTGACCAGCGCTTGGGCCAGATTAAACTACTTCAAAACTAAGTGGTTCTATGTCCGATGCCCGCCTGGCTTCGCCAGATGATGGATAGTTAGGCGTAAGTGCTTCAGCTTTACATTGATTGACTAAGTGATCTTACTTGATATCCATTCTAACATTTTATTTCTTTTGCCGCCTCGATTCTATGGCCAGAGGGTGTGCAGTATAGGGAAATTATAAGGCTTCTCCAGGAAGTGCCCGCAGTAGATATAGAAATTAGCAAAGTGCTTTCTGACGAAAATTTGAGGATCGTCGGCCTGATCGGAGAGAAATGGTTTATCGGGCTTGAGGGACCCTTTAGAGCTATGCCATCAAGGCCAACCAAGCGGAGAGGTCCCGGTATCGTTATTTTCGAGGAGAGCGGCGATGAGGATACTCATTCTAAAGAAATACCAATACCAAGGCCTTCGCAAAGTCCTCATTAACAGGGTAAAATAAGGAGAGGCAAGGGCACTGTGCACAAGGCTCCAAGGCATAAGTCTATCTTTGTGTCTCTTCCTGCCGTAGGGATATCTATTTCTGAGATTCCTTCTTCCCGCATGGAGGGTCCCTTCGTAGGGCTTGCCAACATTCCAATCCCTGATCATATATCCCTTCCAAATTATATTGAGTTAGAGGGACTTCAAACGCCGTTAGACATAGGCGAGTCGACTCCTATGAGTGAGGCCGAAACAACTGGTTAGTAGGGGGTTAACACATACATAAATACACTTCAAGGCACCACATACTTATATTGCATATGAAATAATTAATCTCTTAATATAATTAACTTCATTTTTCTTTTAATTTACAAAGACGATGACTAGGCAAGATTCTATGCTCGGAAGCCTCCGTTCGGCGCGCCAGTCATCGAGTTCATACTATGAGTGCCGCAGAAGGGAAGATGAAAGAGATCGCGATCGCATTCATTCGAGCCAGGAGCGCTATGAGAGGGAGAGAGACAGAGATAGAGAATATAGATACCACTCCCGATCTCGCTCTCTGTCTTCTCGGACCCCAGCACAATCCTCACGTCATGGCAAACAACCTTTAGAACCTTCTGTTAGGAACTAGAGATAGTGGTTTTAATGACAACAACCTTTGTAACTTATTTTATTACAACTTATATACTAACACTATTGTTTATATATATATATATATATATATATATGAATGTTATTATGTAGGATATATAAGGTAGGTACTGATTACTGAAGACTATACAGTATAATGATCAAGGATGAAGAAATCAAGTTTGAAGACTCATGAGTATCAAGATTAAGATTTCAAGATAGGTGTCTAGTTTTTGTTGAAACTTCATTATAGCAAGGAAATCTTCATTTCAAATTTCATTTGGGATGGAACTCATTTCTACCATCTTAGTGGCTTACAAACCCACGACAAGTAGCTTACAAACCTACGACAAGTGGCTTACAAACCCATGAACATCCTGGTTTTGTGTAAGATCTCGAGTCCTGATGTGATGAGATATTCTGTAGGAAGAAGCTTGCAAAACTACTTCAAAATTATTTCCCAAAATAATTTTCAAAACTTCTTTTCAAAATATTTTAGCCTTAAAAATTATCTTTTCAAATGATTGTCAAAAAAATGTTTTAGTATTCTTTGCTTTTGTGTATTAAAACATAGGAAAATTAGTTTATTTTACTCCAGAATCATTTCATCTTGTTTTCCTTTCAACACCATTTTAAAAACAAATTTTACATTATTTTTAACTAAGGGGTGTCGACATCATGGGATAATCCATGTCGACATGATGGCCGTTAAATTCAAAAGTTTCAATTTTCAAAAGAAGTGTCTATTCGTTTAAATATCTTCACGAATGGTTATGACCGTTGGTGGTTTAAAAATAGCCTTCACAAACGAATTTTTTAACTAACTATTTGCTTATTTCTCTTCACTCCTTCTTCCCCACAAATTCACATTCTGAAATTTTCATATTTTTAAGATCGTTCCAAAATTATACCGCATTCTCAAGTGAATCAAATTAGAATCTCATTCTTGTTTGATTCTCTGCACTCTTTCAAAGATCAAAATTCTATTCAAAGTTATAGGATCAATTTGTAATCAAAAGTTTATCGTGTCTCTCTATAAGTTGTGGTTGTGCCTGGAAATCAATTGGGTGATCTTGTGTCCCGTAAATCAAGAGAGTTTGCCCTAGACTTCAGAGACAAGAGGGTACCTCAAGGACTTTAGAAATTGAGGATTGTAATATCGACATTGGTATAATAAAAATCTGTATGAGGTGTTTGACTTGGTACAGGACTGAATGTTGGGTAACTACGAACCAGTATAAAATCTGGTGTGCTTTTTCCTTTTATTGCTTTTTATTTACTTTCTGCATCTGTATTTGATTCTGTGATTGTTCTGTGATTAAGTTCTGCATTTTTTATATCATAATTTTTAAATTAGTCCATATAAGTCTTAGAATCCATTAAACACTATTCATCTCCCCTCTAGTGTCAAATTAGCCTTAAGATCCTTAATATGCACTCCCTTTCACCTTCACGTCAACAACCATCTTCTCAAGCTCCCATGCTTGATTCACAACGCCGTAGAACTGAGCCGAAACTCCCCCTGTCATTGAAAAAGCCATTACCGATCCCACTATGGAAGGAGCAATCAAAATTTCCCAGTTGAGAAAAGATTTTTCGAACATTTGTTTCGATGGCTTTATCTTCCCTCCTCACCTAAAGAAAATTCAAGCTGAGACAGAACAAACGATGCATGACTACATTCATGATATTTATACCCAACACAAGGAGTGGATGAAAGCCGCATATAAAGCATCAGTGGTGGCTTTTGAGCAAGCAAAAACAATCGAGTGGTCAGAAACCGACCTCGCTCAAAAGGACCGTATTATCCAAGTGCTCAATGATGAAGCTGAATCTTCTCGAAAGTCTAAAATAGAAGCCACCAAGAAGGCTGATGAGGCAAATCAGTCTATGGAACGAATGCGACAAACGCATTTAGCATTGGTTGTGGAGATGGGTCCCCGAAACACCACAGTTACAACTAAAAGTGACGCCGCTCTAAAGGAACTCAACGAGTTTAAAGCCAAAATTTATAAAATCATTAAGGAAAAAGATGATGTGAGCAAGCTGTGGCGCTCCGAGGTGAAAGGGATGTGGCAGTACTCAAAATTCGAGAGGCCGAGGCTAAGGTTAAGGATGAAGTTAAAATGGTAGAAGCCAGGTTGGAGGCCAATATTAAAGATCTTCTGATCACAGATAATGCTCACGTCTTGAAACACAGAAACCTGTCCTGGCTTGACAATTATCCAACACACATGTACAACACTTGGGGACGATTAGTAGAAGATGAAAAGGCCGAGCTCCAAGCTGAGTTGATAGACGAATTTGAGCTTGAGAACTGGGTGTTGAGCGAAGATGAAAGGCAAGTTCTCCACGATACCATGATTGCATATGAAAAGGAGATACTTGGCATTCAACGCTCGATGCCTGGAGAAGGTTATGGTGTCGAGCACCATGACGTAAGTCCTGGAATTCTTGCGCCGGCCCAGGCTGAAACTACATCTACGATTGATCCTCAGTGTATTCCTACGTACAACCTCGATCTATCGCTGTTGTCTCTAGTCCAAGAGAAAGTATCTGAAGCAGCTCCGCCAGCCGCAAGTCAAACTGAGAAAGGTACTCTGAATATTTCCTAAGCTTGTTAAAAACCGAAGCGTTGCCTGAATTAATTATTAACAGTTCTTTTTTTATATTCAATAATTGGAGCTTCATCTGTTATGCCTTCGATGACCCAAGAGTAACATCACGAGTGGGAGGTTATCATAATGGAAGCGACCACGACAACGGCTACTATACCTACGGATAGGGTACGAGGGAGCGCACTTACTTTCGATGAACAGATGATGGAGGAACTTCTCGATCATCACAATGAACTCTTCGCTGATCTACCATTTATCATGAGTAGAAGCGCTCCTGTGACTAGCTTCTTGGGCCCAATTGCTAACATTCCCAGCGAGACTCAAAATATTCGCGAAGAAGAAATAATAGCTGAAATTAATGCAAAGATGGAGGCCGCAGCTCGGGCTAGGAGGTGGAATGGCGGGCCCCAGTCCAACCCCGGTCTAGCCCCTTTACCAATGATTTCTCCTAGTGGTATGGTCATCGACACCAGTGTGCCCATTCTGCCTCCTACTGTTGATCATGTCCCTCCGACTCTGCCTTTAGGAAGCATTCCAAGACATGTGAGTTCGGAGGAAGAAGTTGATATAATGCCCCCGACTGGAGATCAGCCACTAAAAGGCAAGGGCTCAAAGAGGAAGTCAAGTGGCAGCTCCAACGGATCAACGCCAAATAAGAACCCAAGAAAAAAGAAAGAGTAGACATGTCTCGTCGGCTCATTTTTGGTAGATATATAGGAATCTACTTTTGCTTTCTTTTTGTGGGCCGCGTATAGATGCGGGTTCGACCCCCGCTAGAAGGACTTTTGGTATTGTTTTGTACTTAACCTTTTTATTCTAAAGAATGATTGAAATAAAAATTTATTTTGTCTTCTGTACAACTTGTGTTAATTTGGTTAAGTGTTTCAACACTCGAACTTCCATTCGGTACACTTGTGAAACTTTAGTTCTTTAATTCGGACCCAGATTTAGTTTCTAAGTCTCAGGGTTACTATTTGGGTCGCGATCGAGTGTTAAGTCGAATTCCAATATCGTACTGTCTTAATCAGTGGTCGGTACCTAAGTTCTGCCCCTAGATTCGAGTATACATTGGAAAGATCAGTCAACAATCGTTGTTTGCCTTTAACACATCAATCTTAGTCATTATGAAGCGGAGCTGAAGCATGACGAGTTTGGGTAGCCGAACCATACTCGCTCATTAGTTGGTGATCTTGTCTACAATCTAAGGATTGCACCTGCTCATCGGCGGTTGGTTATGCCTGCTTAAGTTTTAGTGACATGTCCACGCTACAAGGATTTAAGTTATTCTCACTGGTGGTCAGTCATACCCGATTGATATTTATAACTACATCCACACTCTAGGGACTTTAGGTTGATTCGTGGGTGGTCAGTCACACTCAGTTTGTGTTTATACTCAGACCGCACTCCAGGGACTCAGTGTTTTCTTACGGATAATCTATTCGTATCTGGTTTGTGTTTAAACTCCAATCCACTCTCTGGGGTTTAGAGTTAGTCGATGTTTATACTCCAATCCAAGCTCCAAGGATTTAGAGTTAATTAATGTCGTACTCTGGTTCGCACTCTGGGAATCTGGAGTTAGTTGACGTTTGTTCTCCAGTTCGCACTCCGGGAATCTGGAGTTGTTTGATGTTGATACTTCAATTCGCACTCTAGGAATTTGAGTTGGTCGAAAGATGGTCAATCATATCTGTTTAGGCTTTAGGATTTTGTTCGCACTTCGGGAACGACGGGTTTACCAGGATCGTGGATGATCTACTCACACCCACCCTAAGTTAACAAGCGAGGTCGTCAGATGGACAGGTCCATCCTCCTCAAACTTGGTTTGAATATGGGTGAAGTCATTAGGTGGATGATTCCACCCTCTTCGAGATCATATTTGAAAGTTTATACTCCAGTTCACACTCTGGGAATCTAGAGTTAGTTAAAGGATTGTCGTGTATCAATCCTTTTTTCGCTTTAGTGTGATAACTTGCCCCTGAGCTCAGTTTTCACTTAGCAAGTAACCGGTCGTATCACGGTTACTCCCTATTTGAATAAACCCCACCTTCGGGTGGAATTTAACTCTCCATGTAGCATGACTCATTTCAAAAAATCACAGCTCTGGCTCAAAGAGATTGCATTTTATTGTTGAAATAAGAAAATATGGCACAGTCAGTGGCCTTATTACAAATTCAAATTTTGAAATGCACAAACAGGTTGCAAATGCAAAGTAAACTGAATAATTAAAGCCTGTTAGGTGTAGTAGCGATGAAGGCTTTCGCTGTTCTAGGCTCTCGACAGAGTAAGACCATGAACGGTCGATAACTTAAATGTGCCGTCCTCGAGCTTTTGTTCAATGACATATGGCCCTTCCCACATTGATTTTATGTGCGAAGGGACCGGGTAGGTTCTTTTGAGGATGAGATCGCTGAGTTTAAAGGTTCGAGGTCGAACCTTGGCATTGTATAATCGGGTGACTCGATTTCAGTATGCGGCTGCCCTCAAATTAGCCTCTTCACGCTTCTCATCCAATAAATCCAAATATTCAACAAGTAATATAGCTTTCGTTTTTGAATCATAATATGTCACACGATGAGAAGGTACTTCCGCCTCGACTGGAATTACAGCTTATGAACCGTAGGAAAGAGAGAATGAAGTGTGGTCGGTCGCGGACTTGTGGGTTGTTCTTAAGCCCATAGAGCTATAAGAAGTTCATTGACCCACTTGTCCCCTCCTTTTCCGGTCGTTTCTTCATAATAGACTTTATTACTTTATTAACAGCTTCAACCTGTCCATTCGCTTGAGGAGGTGCAATTGTAGAGAATTTCTTCTAGATGTGGAATCGTTGATAGAAATTCTTAAATTCAACGCTATTTAATTGGTTTCCGTTATCAGTGGTGATGGTATGTGGGAGACCAAATCAGTAGATAATGTTGCGGACTACAAAGTTGATCACCTTCTTCATCATGCTTGTAGCAAGGGGCTCAGCTTCTGCCCACTTGGTAAAGTAATCAACTGCGACGATGGCGTACTTCGCACCACCTTTGACTAGAGGTAGAGAGCCAATAGTATCGATGCCCCATACTATAAACGGCCATGGACTGACCATCTGAGTTATTTCCGTAGGCGGGGTTCTAGGGATCCGAGCGTAATTTTGACATCCGTCACATATTTTTGGCATAGTTCGATGCATCGCGATTTACAGTCGACCAATAATATCCATATCGGAGCACTTTTGGCAAGAGCTTGCCCTTCGGTGCGATCGCCACATTCTCCTTCATGCACATCATGCAATGCTCATTTGATTTCATCATGAGCGATACACCAGAGTAAAGGAACAGAATATCCTCCTCTATGCATAGCTCCATTCTAAATAGTGAAGCGTGAAGCTTTTCGAAGAATTTGTCTCTTTTCACTACTATGCTCTGGTATAATCCCATGCTCGAGAAAATTTTTGAACGAAGTCATCCATGACTCCTTATCGAGAACAACCTCAAATATCCAATCTGTCTCCATTTGATCGATGCTTAGGGAAGATAACAGTTCCACAGGAATGAGTCCTATTTGTTATGCTTCACCTATGCTGGCTAACTTTGCTAATGAATCGGCTTTTTGATTGCGCACTCGGGGTATGTAGTAGATGACATAATAACTGAACTGATTCAATTTTTCCTGAACTCGACCAAGGTAAGCAGCCAGTCTTCAGTCCTTGGCCTGTTATTCCCCTCGAACATGATACACGACCAATTGTGAATCACAATAAATCTCCATAGCAATGATTCTTAAATCTCAGGCGAGTCTCAATCCGGCAAGCAAGGCTTCATATTAAGCTTCGTTGTTGGTCGCACGAAAGTTAAACTTTAAATCATAGCATATAGACCGACCTTCATGAGTTTCAAGTACAACCCCGACATCTGTGCAACGGTCATTTGATGCACCAACAGTATGCAGCTTCCAGATATACATGGGGGATTCACTAGTTTCGAGCAAGTCCTTTGGGAAAGTAAATTCAACTATGAAATCTGCTAGGACTTGTCCTTGAATGGTTTTCCTTGGAGTGTAAGTAATGCCAAACTAACTTAGCTCGATATTCAACTTGAGTAACCTACCAAACGTCTCAGGCCACGTAAGGACCTGTCATAATGGCTGGTCGGTGTAAATAGTGATAGGATGAGCCTGGAAATACGAATGGAGCTTTCTTGAGGCAATAACAAGATAATAAGCCAACTTCTCTATCTTTGGATAGTTTCTCTCAGCTCCCATCAGTCATTTGCTAATGTAGTAGACCGGCCTTTGTATTCGGTCTTCCTCCCAAATTAGGGCAGCACTGATTGTGTTGTCCGAAACTGCCAAATAGATGTACAATCTCTCGTTATCAATAGGCTTTGACAAAATAGGTGATGTGGAGAGATGTTGAACCAGTGCTCGGAATGCGCCCTCACATTCCGTAGTCCATTCAAAGTTCTGCTTCCCTTTTCTAATCAGATCGAAGAAGGAAATGCATTTTTCAAAGGATTTTGAAATGAACCTACTCAGTGCTATTACTTTATCATTGAGGCTTTGGACTTGCTTTATAGTTCTTGGGGTATCAAGATTTCTAATTTCCCAGATCTTTTCGGGATTGGCTTCAATTCCTCGAGCGTTGACGATAAACCTAAGGAATTCTCCAGATGCGACCCCAAAGTGACATTTCAACGGGTTGAGCTTCATTCTATATTCTCGAAGGATATTAAACATTGATTCTAGGATTTTTGATATAATCAGTGGAGAATCGCGACTTCACTAGCATGTCATCTATGTATACCTTCATGGTTTTTTTGATCTGGTTAGCGAACATTCGTTTAACTAACCATTGGTAAGTTTCCCTAGCGTTCTTGAGTCCGAAAGGCATAACTTTGTAGCACTAAAGTCCTAGATTGGTCACGAAGCTGGTATGCTCCTGGTCGGGTAAGTGCATGGGTATCTGGTTGTAGCTAGAAATCGCGTCCATGGAGGATAAAAGTTCATGTCCAGCCGTTGAATCTACGAGCTAATCGATTCAAGGAAGTGGAAAATTGTCTTCGAGGCAAGATTTCTTTAAGTCTGAGTAATCAACACACGTTCTCCATTTCTCGTTCGACTTTTAGAAAAGTACAGGATTGGAAACTTCTGGGTATAATGCATCTCGAACATATCCATTCGATTTAAGCTTATCTACGTCCTCCTTAAGGGAGTTAGATCTCTTTGGATCCATACCACGCCTTTTTTGTTTGACCGGAACGTGTGTGGGTCAATATTCAACATATGGCTCATGACGTCCCCGGAGATTCCATACATGTCAGAATGTGTCCAGGTAAACACGTCAAGGTTTTCCCGGAGAAATTCAACCAATTCCTCTTACATCTGTTCTCCTAGCTAAGATCCAATATTTATCATTTCAGAATCGTCATTATCATTGATTGGGACATCGATCATTAGCTCGACCGGAGAAGCTTGACTGTTTTTACTTTCGTCTTCACTTTCGGTATCTCTCGAGTAAACATCCCTTGGGAATTAGTAATGGTGCCGATCCCTTGGGAATTTGTTATGTGCCCGGACCTACGCCCAGGCGTTAGTTTTCAATTCTCAACAAACTGGACGTAGAGTGATTCTTCTATGCCCTTTCCTTCTTCCTTCCGCTACGCCTCTCGCATCTCAGTAACATAAAAGGCTCGCCTAGCAGCCTGGTCTCCCTAAACGACTCAACCTCCATTGTCGGTAGGGAATTTTAGAGTCAGACAACAAGGGGCAATGGCAGCCCTAAATTCAACTAGGGCCGGTCGGCCCAATAAAGCATTGTATGGTGAGTCTATATCCAACACAACAAATTGTGATATCCGGACTCTTCGGCGTTCTCCAATTCCCAATTCCACTGGCAGCTCTACCACTCCAGTGGGTATAGTTGCACTCCTATTGAAGCCATGAATACGGGACTGACAAGGCTTCAAATCTTTAGTCTCCATCTTCATCTGGTCATAGGCTCGCTTAAACAATATATTCATAGAGCTTCCACTGTCTACTAAGATCCTCTTCATCCACAAAGGACCTACTTGAGCTGGTATGATAAGTGGATCAATGGTTGAGGCTTCAACCCTATCGGCATCTCTGTTTTGAAAGAAGATGTCGTCAGTTGCCATCTTCTGTTGCTCGGGCAGAGCCTTATCTTCCAAACTACTACAACGCTTGAAGCTCGCATGCCTAACAGAACTGGCATACGACTCCATTTCCTTCCAGCTTCGGTCTGCTAGATAAGGACCACCATGAATAGTATATATCATCAACCTCCCACCGGTATGAGCAGGTTCCTCCTGTCTTGCCCGATTTGGTACATCATTTTGATTCGATGGGCTTGCACCTCCAGACAGCGTCGCCCACACACACTGCTCCATCTTTCTCTCACGTATCAACTTCTCAATGATATCATGTAAATAATGGCACTCATTTGTATTATGGCCATAAATTTCGTGGAATCTACAAAACTTTCCCATCTGAATTTGTTTCTCCGATGATTGCTTCGAAGTAGGTTTCTTATACTAAATAGTATTGCGGTCTGTAAATACACATTTTCCAGCAACGTATTCAAAGGAGTATAATTGCCAAACAAAGGAGCCCTATGTCGTGGACCACGATTCGGATCCTGTTTCCTATTTTGATTTTCATTGCCTTTCTGTTGATTTTGTTTATTCTGTATGTTCAATTGCACCTTTCCGGAATTCTCCCTGGTTTGTTTAACAGCTACATTTCTCTGAATCCCTTCCATACTAGGTCCCACGTCATTCTTTTTCCTAGACTTTTTCGCATCCTCCCTTCTCAAGAATTAGGCTGCCTTAGAAGAGAAATAGTCCAATGATGCAGGAGGCTTCCCGGCCAACCAGTTGTCGAAATTGGAATCGAGATCGATCCCCTTAGTCAATGCCATTAGAATAGAGTTATCATTAGGATTGCTACTCTTAGCACATGCAGCATGAAATCTCTCTAAATAACATCTGAGTGTCTCTCCTGGAGCTTGAGTGACACTAGACAAAGTATTAACATCTTTTAGCCTCATAACATGCATGTGGAACTGCTCAACCAACTTTGTTTCTAACTGATCAAAACACGAGATAGATTGAGGTGGTGAACGGGTGAACCACATTGTTGTTATGCCCCCTAGAGAGATCGAGAAGCTTCGGCACTTAAATGCAGCATCAGCGCGTGCAGCATTCATCAACCAATCATAATTTAAGATATGTTTATTAGGATCAGAGCTCCCTTCATAAATGGGTAAAGTCGGCATCCTGAATCACCGAGGTGGTTCAAAATAGTTTATCTCATAAGTAAAAGGAGTATGACTCCGGGAGATTCCTCAGTCGTCATTGGTGAGACCAAGACTCTCTCGGATCATCTAACGGATCATCGTCAAGGTTGTCCAGCATCTGGACATTCTTGGCCTATTGAGCCAAGGTGTGGTCGGGTTCACAATGCGAGGATGGGCTGGTCGTAGTCGACGGTCCATATCTTACCTCCTTGGTTCCAAGTTCTCTGGAACATAAGGTTTGGGAATATATTCATGTTGGGACGATTCAAATCTATCTAATTTCAGGCATCAACTCCTAATTCAGTAGCAGCGGCGGCAGTGCGGTTATCTGTAACATGATAAGGAATAGTGCCTTCCCAAGAGGAGGGTCCAGTTTGATAGCCGGTTGACGGGCCAACTCTTGGTTGCCTAGTATTTAGCGTATTCTTATGTCCAGTAGCTTGAGTATAACTTCCATCAAGCCGTAGGTGCATGGATCTATGATGGTAGTTCGAAGAGGCTGAACTCTCTATGGATGAATAAGAAGCCGGATCCCTCCTAGATCTCCTTCGTCTTTGACCATTCAGTTGAGTGGTTAATTCTGCGTTGGCATGCAGTTGCTGAGTAAGTTGTTGCCGACTCTGTGTTAGCTCTTGCATTAGCATTTGAAATTCTTCCCTGGTGACATGGCCTTGCATATCTAATGGTTCTGCAGCATTTTGATAAGCAGGAGGTAGTTGTACAGGGTTATTTCCATCCTATCCTTCTGGGTCTGCAGCTGTAGGAGTGGTCCTAGTGTTAACTATGATACATAGCAAAGCTCGTTCCTAGGCTTGATGTAAATTTGAATAAGATGGAAGAACTTTAGGCTTGAAATCTGGATCTTCTTCTTAGATTTATGCAATCCGATATCGATAGTAGATCCAACGAGCAGGAGAAAAACTGGATTATCTCAGTGAAAGCACGAAAGTGTTTGTACCAAAATTGGGCACAACACTTTTTGGATGCGTTTGAAGAGATAAAATGAAGAATATAAATGGAAAAGGAGGAAGATCTAACAAACACACCAATTAACAAACAAGTAAACGCACAAAAACACATGGATTTAGAGCGGCTCAACGTATGGCCTACGTCCACTATGAAATAGTTGACTTTTATTAACTTTTTATTACTGGTTACAACGAATTACAAGAGTGAAACTCGAGTACAACAATGATTTCGGCAGAGTCTGGACTTAGAAGGACCAAAAAGTCTCTTTTTTGTAGGTCTTAGGCTGTTATTTATAAGTGTAGGCTAGAGATATCTGTTCTAAAATTCAGAGGATCCCTTCTCTTGCATGGGTGGGCCCACGTGATCGATCCTTGGTTGTTTGGACTCAATCCGTGATCGATGCGTATGAAATTCGTGCCGATCAAGGATTGGCCAAATCGAGTCGATATCGAGCATGAACATTCTTTAGGTTGTACGTTGGCTCCTATGAAAATTTGGCAGCATTTGAACTTGTAGATTGTGAGTTATGATCGATGTCAGTTTAGATTTGTTGGTTGGCTATTACGTTCTATCAATACAAAGCTCCACATTCTCTTCTCTTCGTATCCATGCATTTCGTACAGATGACGTGTCTCGAAAATCCAAGGGGAGATCCACTTTTCATGTCGTATGACAGTGTCATCCATTTTTGTGAATTCCTTCGTATCGCTCCACTTGCTTGTAGGTTCGTATCGTTTTTCTAAATATTGCTTCATATCGCTTATTTTTACTCGCTGCTTCATATCCATAGGTAAGGATCCATTCGTATCAATCTAGGAGGTGCAAATTTGTACCGATGGCATAAAAGTGCTTCATATCGACCACCTTGAATGTTTCTCTTCGCATCGATTGTTTTAGCCACCCGATACGAAAGAATGTCGGATGGTGATCGATACAAAACATAGCATGTTGATGGATACGAAGCAATATAGTTGATAGATATGAATTGCAGTGCATATTGATGGATATGAAGCGAAAGCGATGCGAAGGGGCTGGATGGATGGGTTCGAATTGGTTGGTTTCCTTGGCTTGCATCGATCATACCTTGAGCATACGAACTCCATTTGGCATGAAATTTGAAACGTTGACTTTCATAGCTTTGTTTGTCGTGTCATATCAATTGTAGCTTGGTCCAGACTCGGACAAAATATACCGATATCCATAGTTGACCTATAAATAACTAGTATTCGAGAAGAACTGTCTCTAGTCTCTAGTCGATTCCTTGGTGTCACGGCCTTGCCAAAAGGTAGGTTAAAATAGAATCGACTATTTTTCCCAAAAATCTATTTTTCATATCTCGATATAAATTCACCGTGTGAAATTTTATTCCAATTTACTAATTGATTTCATTTTTCCTTATATATAAACATCATTTATAAATTTATAACTCCATTGAGTTTCACTTGTTTATAAAATTAATCCCATTTATAAAATTTTGTTTTATTAATCCATTTCTTAGTAAGTTCCATATGTTTCACAAATCTATTTAAAATATCGATTTCAAACTCCTTTTCATATTTTCCAGAAATATCATTTAAAAATCCATCGTTTAGAATCCTATATATAAATTATTTCAAAATCCTTTTTAAAATATTTTTACGAATATTTAAGTACAACCCAAAATCAATTATGGTTTTATCCAAACCAATTTCTTTAAAAATAATCCAAATTACGATATAAATATTTTTATATTCAAAATCTTATTTTATATCCTTTCAAATTCCAAAAAAAATATTTATGGTATTTAAAATGCTAAAAGTTAAGCCAGTGCTACTATAGCATCCAATAAAACAAACCACACAATAATCCATAACAGATTATCAATTCACATCATATATCACTATATATGAAAACAATTAAAATATATTCGAGAAATCTAGTTGGATCCCTCCAACCTGTTTCCCTACATCCAGAGATGTTAGACAACGTAAAATATCAACCTCACTTCGTGGGTGATATCGCGGTATATATGGTCATTTGTTATTATGCATAGCGCATAGGGTCTCATCAGCTCCAACGGCGGGAAATATATCCAACTACTAATATACATACTATTATACATAATATAACATCTATAAATTCAACCAAACATCCAATATTTAATTTAACATTTTTAAAATTAAAAGCAGTAACCCAAATGAGTGAGATTTTACTCGCCTTGATTTTTGGATAGCTAATTGTGACGGCCCAGATTTTCAACCTTCAAAAATCGACATCAGTACATTTACTGTATCACATGCCGAGCAATCGAGTGCTAGAAATACCAAATCGTTAGAGAAAAGAAGAAAGAGGTTGAAGAAGAAAATAGAAATAACAACACAGAAACTCACAATCGCAACAGAACAATATATAATAGATAATAACATATCTTTATATAAAAGAAACTATAACTGTTATTTATACATTACATCACCAGAGTACAACACATCAATTACACAATACGGACAGTTATAGTAACTTGTCCTCAAAAATGCTGAATATACAGTCTATAATACACGGCGGAATAAAAACCAAGTACGTGTGATACATCTTCATAATCCAGCTTGTCTCCTGAGCTCCATAGCATCCAATCCAATATCTGTAATACTCGGTCTGGCACAAGCATTATAATAAAATAACACCCGAGTCAGTCTGAAAAACCAGCGTGAGAAAATATACTCAATTTAAATTATTAAAGTTATCAAAATCCTTTGAAAATCAAAAGTATCTCGTAAGACCACGCCACACATAAACATGACTGGTTTTTACCATACGAAACCAAAACATTTCCTATCAAATCCTCTGATATTATAATAGTGTCTAAGTACAAATACTTATTCAAATAGCTGAAATTGTTTCATTAATTAAATTCCAACAAACTAGGCTCTACATCCAAAACTATAAAGGCACGTACTGGAGAATGATTCCATACGAATGATTAGGCACTGGGGTATCACCTGTCATAGTACATTTTTAGAAAAATGAACCGAGGACCATGCTGGGATCCCCTGCAATATAAGACCGGACTATCCCTAACTTGAATAGATCGAATATGCTATCACCCTGGGTGTTCCCACCTTTTTCCGAGCTCCTTCCATGTATCATTGTAATAATATCCGAGGGTATCTATAAAGGTGATAAACATACCCTAATTGGGTGTGACTTACTTAGCCTTATTGCATCTCCCCTGCTTTTCAGTCATTCTTGGTTGATGAGGCTAGAGGCTACGATTGCCTTTTTCAAGAAATTTCACTTAGAATGCTCATTGTCCTCTAATAACAATGTACTAATTGTATTCATCCATACAAGTCTATTCTGGGTCCGAACAGAACCAAATGCACTATTCCTACTACATCCATTTTGGAATAATCCTCAGGATTAGTAACAATCAGCCCTTGCACTTCACTGCTCCATCTTCGACTCCATGCTCTTGTTTTCACTTTGAAAACGTACTAGTTGGATCGAAGTGGTTTTCGGATAACTTATCTGATCCCGGTCATTTCGAAACAACGTTCAATATTTTCGATAAATCAACCCGGTTCTTTAGGAAATAAATAGATGGAAATAAGATCGGAGATCATCTCCTAACCGTTAGAGGGTGGATTTCTTTATAATTGTCTTAGAAGAACAAAACGAGTTTATACGTACATTATAGTACCTCGAACGGTAACTGTACTATATAATTCATGTGTTTCTCTTAGATATTTCTAGATTTGATAGTCGGTTATTTAACTATCAAATAAACAATCGTTCAATCAAATATTTCATTTTACCACTGAAAAAAACTAAATCACTTTTTAATAATTTTAGTAAATTAAATCTCTTTGTCCAAAGATATGTACTTATCTCGCCGAATCTTGTATATTCACAAACTATCCTTTTCAAAAATATTTGAAAACCTTTTTAAGCTAAAATGGAAAGTACCACTATGGTATCAACCATGGATTCACAGCTCAATGGTTACGTCTCTATCATAGGGAAATCCAAAACTTAACTGCAGGCACTCACTGCCCCCGATTATGCCATGAAAGTATGCCATTGCTTTCCCAAACTTTATTTAATAATTCCCACAAAATAATACTTATTAAATTTCTATATAAATTTCCAAGTTAAATTTAGGCAAATACTCTTTAAAGTAAAAGTTATTATATAATATTAATATTGAATAATTTATCTTTTAAAATAATACTATCGATTAATTCTTAAATAATAATCGACGTAATATAAACTAACCTAATAATGGTTCAATACACTTTAAAAAATTTAAAATAACTAAATAATCCATTTTCTAAAATATTCTTAAACACTTTTTTAGATTACTCAGTTGATAATCAAAATCCTCCTTTCTAAAACAACTTAACCTCTCAATAAAATATACTTTTCAATTCCAACATAGCCTGTCTAACATTTATAAATCCCTCTTGATTTTTCACCAATTTGATTGACGTCCCAATTTCGTAAATCCCCTTTTCACGTTCTCAAAAGAAAAGTCTATCTTTTTTTTAAACCGAATTACCTATCTCGTTATAAATTCTCACCGTGAATTTATACCTTAATTTTATCCACTGATAATCATTTCATTTTATTTATAAACATTGTTTATAAATTTTCATAGTCTCATTTCCCGTTTAAAACGGTTTCACAATAATTAATCGATTATAATCGATCTCTAAATTGAATCCCATTTTTAAACAAATATTAAATAACCCAACTATATCCAAAACCCAACTAAATTCAGAATACCCTTCCTTTTCAAAATTTAAGTCTTATTTAAAGTCTAGTATAACAATTTTATATTTTATTTTCAAAATTCTTTTTTTCCCAAACTATTTTAAATCACGATTTTAAAATCTTTTACACTAGACAATATCACTTAAGTTTTATTATTTAAAATCCTTTTATTTTCATTATTCCAAATCTCTATTTTCCAAAATTATTAAGTACAAATTTAAAAATCAAACAGTTTATTTTATCCAAAAATATTCCTTTTAATTAAATCCAAAATTCACTATATAAATATTTTCTTCCATAAATCACTTTTTAATTTTCTTTCAAATTCAATATCTATATTAATGGTATTTGAAAATACCAAAATCTAGACCACTGCCACCATACATCCAATAAATTCAAATCAACCCATAATCTATCATAGATCGTTCAAACAAATCATATATCAATATATATAAAATTTAATTCAATATTTTTTAGGAACCCGGTTGGATCCCTCTAACCTATTTCCCTGCATCCACAAATGTTAATACAACATAAAATACCAATCCCACTTCGAGGAGGATATCGCGATATATAGGGTCATCCGCTATTATGTGGGGCACATAGGATCTCATCCGCTAAAATATACAGGAATAATCACCCCAATTACTAATATATATACCACTATATATAATGTCGTATTCAACTGACAATAATTTATCAATTCAACCAATCAAATCAAAAATTAATTTTATCTAATTAAAATTAATTGCAGTAATCCAAAATTGAGTGAGATTAACCCATCTTGTGTTTCCAATTTTCCAATGTCCTAATTTTAACAATGTTCATTTTAACTTAAAATTTTAGCTAGCTCTGATCGACTCCAAATCAATTTCAGCATGTAATGCTTGTCGCCATGATTATGTCGCCGCTTGTTTCACTAATTCCGACCTCGTATGAAATAGTTATGCTATTTTAAAGATTTTATAATTTATAATACAAATAAATTTCAATTTCCTTTTCATTTTAAACCAAGCAAGAGATCCCGGCCATTCATCACTGCTTTAACCAATCCGGGCCACTAGCTTCTTTCTCCCTTCCTCTTCGTTGTTGCGCTCATTTACAGTGACATAGGAACCCATCGGCCAACATACGCTATCGATCACCGCCGCCCTTATACCCCACCGAAATTCGATCCGTCGTTGCCAAAAGAACCGCCTCCCTCAGCCTAACCCTTGCCCAGGACTACGGCACACTCGTTGCTTCCATCTCTTGAAAAACGCATGTAAGCGGAACATAAATGCGACAAGATTCCAGCTTCCACGCTTCACTAAACTCGATCACGTCCGATTGGATGGGAAGCTCTTCGATATTTAGTTGGTGATATTTGCTAAAACTTGATGGATTGTGAGAGATTTGAGGTGGAAGATGATCCATTTTCGGCAATTGAAATATACCCTAGGGCTGTGTTTACAAGAGCTTGGGTTTCGCTGTGAACGTGTGTATATATATACGCGAATATATATAATAATTTAATATTATCTCGATTATTCACGTGCTTTTCTAGACGAACTCCAAATAAAGCATGCTGCCTGGCATTTATAATATTTTACCCCTATTCTGAACGCAATGGAAAAGGTTTTGAGCCCTAAATCGATCGTATAGAGAAGATAGCGTTTTGGACCCAATTATTATATTAAATTTTCGATATAAATTTCAACGCGTTTCTATCCTGTACGATCAAACGATAAATCCAATCGCTATGAAATTTGAAAGCCAATAAAAATACACTATTACAGATCTAATGGAAGTGGTTTCGTCGAAATCCGAGACTGTGCCCCGAAGGCTATTTTTAAATGTAAATTTGAACGATATATTTTTAAAACCAAACAAATCACTTTTAAATTCAATTTAAAATGTTTTATTACCTTCATTATTATTAATATAAATTTTATAAACCTTTAAATTATTTTTATCAAGCTTAAAACTCAAGATTCAATAATTTAGCCAATTTCCAATTATTAAATTCAATAATTGATTTATCCAATATATCGTTATATTTGAAATTCAAGTTAAAAAATAAATATTAAATATTAAAAATCAATTTAATATTCTAATTTCAAATAACCAAAATTCTGGGTCATTACATAATCGTTCCAATTCCAAATTTATCCCATTGCATGGTGCTTGTCGATACGAGTGCAACGCAAATTTATTTTGTTTGATTTCAACCTCATATGAATTAGATATAGTATTTGTAAGAATTCGATTTTTATTAATACAATTAAATAAATTTAAATATATCATTAACCAAAGGAATTACCTAAATAAATTTCAAAATATCACCTTCTTTTCAATCGAGTCTGTTGGAACCAACCTCTCTCCCAATACGCCACGCACGAATACCAAATGCGACCAGACGGTCACTACACGACCATTGCTTGACCTCCTCACTGACACCCCCTCGTCTTCGTGCTGCCAGTGCCTCAGCCGATTGCAACCACCAGTCACTCACCCTAAGTCAACGCAATAGCCTCCTCATTCGAACATAAGGCCCAAACACTAATGCGACCCAAACTTCCACCACGAACTGCCACGATTGCACACGCGTGCTCCTCCTTCGATCGCGCTGATATCCTCAATCGCAAGTCGTGACTTCCCCTCACGCCATCGAGCATAAAATTTTCTGCGCATCTCAACCTTGCTCTCATGCCCCCAAAAATTTCTACCGAGCCACCAGTGCTCACGTTCGCGACACGGCCACGACTTCGGCCTTGGTGCTTTAGTAATTCGTGATTCGATTTTCCCTTTTCTTTTTTTATCATATATCGATTTCTTCGCAAAAGAAAGAAATAAGAGAGCATGGGATTTGCTTTTAAAGGAGGATACGCGATTTTTTTATTATTTTTTTCTCTGTTTCCTGTTCGAAAAATGAAGAAGGAGGGGAAGTAGTTTTCATGATTTTAAACAATGAAGAAAACGGCAATGCAGGTGAGTAGGGTGGCTCAACAAATAGTATAGTGTGGCTAAGATTTGACTTAATTAGATTTGACTTTATTATTATTTTTCTCAAAATATCTCGAATCACATACCGTGAAATCATCTCAATTTCTTACAACAAATTCATTATTTACTACAATTTCACACTTATAAATTAATTATTTACTACAAATGTTACAATTTCTTACCAAATACTAATTTTATTCAATTTAAGTTAATTATATACTAATTCATTAATTAATTAAATATTTACATTTGTTTTCTTATATGCACTTTATAACTAAGTGTAACACTAAAATCATCTCAATTAATTGAATTTTCATTATAATTGTTAGTAAATGACTTAAATTAACATTGTTATATTTAATTCTAATTATCATTTTATAATTAAATTACAAATTTTTTTTATTCTTTCCAATTATTAAATCACAAATCCTATCAAATTAACTAATTTAAATTATCAAAAATTTACGGATTGTTGTAATAAAATTTGTTGTGCATTTCAACCCAACGCTCACACCTTCAAAAATCGCTACCGAGCCCCCAATGCTCACATTTGTGACATAACCACGGGTTCTGCCTTGGTTCTTAACCGATTCATGATTCGATTTTCCCTTTTTTTATCATAGATCGATTTCTTCTCAAAAGAAAGAAATAAGAGCACGTGATTTTTTTAAAGGAGAATACGTGATTTTTTTATGTTTTCCTTGTTCCCTGTTCGAAAATAAAGAAGAAGGGGAAGTAGTTTTCATGATTTTAAACAAAGAAGAAAATGGCAATATAGGCGAGTAGGGTGGCTCAATAGATAGTATAGTGTGGCTGAGATTTGACTTGATTAGATTTTACATTATTATTATTTTTCTCAAAATATCTCAAATCACATTCCGTGAAATTTCGATCTCCTATTAAGGCATGGGGCCTGGCGTTCCCAATGCTATACCACTATTTCGAACCTAATGGAACAAGGTTCCAAGCCTGATTCGATCGTATGTAGAAGATAGCTTTATAAATCGCATATTTAAATTAAATTAAATTCAATTAAATTATCTCTAGGCGTTTTCAGATCGCACGACAAACGGTAACTCTAAACGCTACAAAATCAAAAATCCAATAATAATACACTATTATAGAACCTATGCAACTGGTTTCTTGAATTCCAAGATTGTGCCTCGGATCACTATTTAAACGCATCGATAAAGTCGACAATTTTCAAAATTATCGAAATTACCTGGAATTTCAGTTTTAAAAACCTTATTAACTAAATTCTATTTTAAATATAATTTTTATCAACATTAGAAGTCATTTTGATTCATATTCAACCCTAATTTCAATTATTTACTACTCCCGTATTAAAATAAATCGCCATCTTTGAAATTTAATTTCATTTTAAAATTATCAACCAACATATTCATATTCAAAATACAAATTATATTTCAAACTAATATTTAAAACCATTTAAATATCCCAATTCAAACGTCGAAAAATTCGGGTCGTTACAATTAAAATCATGATTTCAATTTAAAAAGGATTTTAAAGTGATTTTGAAAATATGTATGTTTTAATAATTTTTGAATTGTTAAACAAATGAATTTATTTTAAATATATAAAAAATTATAATTTTTATGTTATAAAAATTACGGCTTTGTGAAATATGCTTAAATATTGATTTTTGAATTGTTAATGAAATGGATTTTTAAATCGTATTTTATAAGTATTAGAAAATGAAACTGGAATCAAATTTGGATATTGATTCAAAATTGAAATTTAAAGATGAATTTAAAATGGAATCTATAAATAATAAGATTAGAAAAGAAAGAATTCGTAAATAAAGATATTTATAAGTAAATAAACTTATAATGAGACTTCGACATATAAATGAGACACAAATGCAAATTGTTAGAAAAGTAATTTTATATGTGGAAGTTTTGACAATCTATAAATGGAATTAATAAACATTGTTTTATAAGTCCGAAATCAATTTAATTTGATAAGTTATATATGAAAGTTTATAAAGGAAATATATTCATGTTTTTAAAGTGAAAAATCATTAAAATGAATGTTTTGGAAAGTGATATTTCAAAAAGGAGTTTAAATGGTTTGAAAATACAAAAAGTTGTGAATTCACTTATCATTAAGATAACTTTGTGAAATGTTTCCCAAATATTGAACTATTGAATTGTTTTGGAAATATATCTTTTAAAGATAACTTGAAATAAATAAATTGGAAAGTGAGTTGATTTATAAAAGATTTAATAAATCTGGCCTAGTGACTGCTTTAGTGCTAAATTATATTTATTTGTCCGTTTTAGTTTCTCGACTTGATATGGAAACTATTTAGTCGTACACGTAGTACGTAGCCATCTATGTAGGCTTGATTATCGTTGGCTGTAAAGGATGTTGATGCGAGTAGTGCAGAGTGATTACTCCAATCTACCAGGCTTCCTTCTTTGTCGAATGACAGCAAGTTGAAAGTTGGAAACGTGATAAGTCTATGAGACTTGGTTTCTATATGTGGTTGAGTAAAGCTTTTGTTTGATGCGAAGAGACAGGGATAGGTTTATCCTAAAACCACTTCAGACCAACCTATATGCGACAATTGTACAGGTTTATTGATGATATTGATAATTAGGATTTTCATAGTAAAGGACTGCTTATTGATCGTTCGGTGTTAAAATACCAATATAAATATAATAGCAGTAGACTCTTCATTATGAAATATCAAATGTAAGGACTATTCGCGACTAATCCTTGGGATTTCTCGATAGGATGTGGTAGGAAAGTACCTTCGGTTTGTCTTGTTCCTGGACAACTTGTATGGAAGGATGTATGACATTGCATTTCTAAGATTATGTACATTAGTTTTTACAAACATACATCTATGGTGGCGGAGAAGGAAACTTCTCTTAGCTTGACACTCTCCTTTAGACATACGAGCTCAAGGGTTGTATTTTTGTAGAAGGCAATTAATAGTCAACGGAAATGGTAGTCAAAGATGACGATGATGTGATATGTGAAAGGTATTCAATATCTCTTTTGGCCTCACACCCCAAGAAATGACTAAAACGGGTTAGAAGAAGCAAGGCTAAGTGGGTCCATCCCATTAGGAGTGCAACAACCTATAATCTTTGTCGTCTTGAGTTTTGAACATTTGTTTTTAATATTCAATTATACCTTCTTTTAATCAAAATAAAAACCTTGTTAAATGATTATTGGTAATAATAGATAGTATTAAATCAAGATAAAATTTTGAATTACTACATTTTTATTTATAAAATATAAAATTGATTTATTGGGAATTTCTTATATATATATATATATATATATATATGTATGTATGTATGTATGTATGTATGTATGTATGTATGTATGTATATTCAGGGCAACAGAAATTATATGTAATTTAAGAAAAACAAACTCATAACAAATGAAAATATAATGTAGTATAAATAGAAAGAGTTTAAAATTTGATGTTCTTATGTATATACATATTAGTTAAGAAGAATGAAATATATATATATGTATGTATGTATATGTATGTATGTATGTATAATATTTTAAAAAAATATAAATGATATATTCAGAATAACACATGTAGTGAAAAATGAAAAGAAGGAATATATATATATATATATATATATGAAATTATTATATGATAGAAATGAGAAAATTTATAAGATCGTTTAAAAACGTTTTTAATAAGAAATTTTCTTTTTAGAACTGTTAAAAAAATGTTATTTTATTTCAAATGGAATAGTAAAACTTTTAGTGTTTGAGTAGGATATTTCTAAATACAAAAATAAATTGAAATATAAAGGCTTAAATTTTTTATTATTAAATACCACTTTAGAACATTTTATTCTCAAAATATTGGAAGCATATTTTAAAATCAAAAGAAAATATAGCTAAGTAAATAACAAAGTAAAACGTTAAACAAGTAAAAATGGTAAAAATAGATACATATACATAAAACATTTGCCTAATTAAATATAATAAAGACCAAAACATTACCCCAACCTCTTTTCAACTCAAAGCAAAAGAACGAAAGCTAAAAGATTAGTTCATCTCAATATCAACTCAAAAACATCTCATTTCAAATCCATCACAAAACATTTATACAGCATATCAAAATCTTTTGAGCCCAAAAATCTGTACGTATACATCATCTCATTCTTGCATAAACATGAATATATAGGTTTGAGTTTAAGAATGTACGCCTCGGTTCTTAGAAAACCTATAACATATGAATACTCTGTAAATAAATAAACAAAACACAGTAGAAAAAAGGAATGCACCCTCTATTCTTTCAAATTCAAAAGCAAAAGAAAGGATTCAAGTTTTCAGATCAAAAACTCAAGTCCAAGTAGAAGATTTAAAAAGTTTTCAACATGTTTAAGGTGAGAATTTCAAATTGAAAAGCCTGAAAGTCTTTTAGTGTTGCTCTGTTATATTTAACAGTGAAAACATACACACATGTTCAATCTTTAAAAATCCGTATCTTCAAATTTGGTTCGAATTTGCTAGTGATGTAAACTAGTGAATTGTTTGCTTTGGAGTCAAAATTACACTAAAAATCGTTTGAAGCTCCATCGTGCTACATGTTGTGAGAAAATTTAAATTACAGTATACAACCCAATTTTTCGAAAAATTCAATATGTTTAAACCGTTGAATTGAGATCGTAATCATGTTCATCACACAATGTTAGGATTTTTAATGCTAAAATCATGATTTTAAAGTTGTCAGATTGAGAGGATTTTTCTTTGATCGTTTTCACTTAAAAAATAATTTCTGGATCGAGGATGGACGAGGAGGTGGGTCGTTGGCTTCGGGGTGGTCGTGGAAGCCTAGGCCACGTTTCGACCATGAGGATTTTGATCTAGTGGTGTGGGGTGGAGCGGTGGGAAGTTTTAGGGTTTTGGGTTTCGGTTTCCTACCTCTGGAATGCAATGGATTTGGGAAATGGTTATGTGACCGGAGGTCGTGGCATTCGGCATGAAGGTGGTGATGGGAATCGGGCTTTGAACGGTGGCGGCAATGGGTGGAATATCGGGGTATGGTGCAAGCATTTCGGAGGTTTGTGGATATGAGTTTCTTTTTCTGTTAGGATGGAAGGCTCGATCCTTGATCGATGGCATTTGAGCTTCAGTGAGTGAGGATGATTCTCGAAAATTAGAGTGGAGTGGATTCCAGAAGGCACGGTGGTGTTGCAGGCGCCTAAACGTATGTGCAGGTGCACAGCGTGCACGCGAGGTTCGTTTATGGCGAACTAGAGTAGGGATGAGAGAAGGGAAAGGCGCGTGCATGGTTAGCTCAAGTGTTGGGCCTCAATGTCACAAGTTGATGCAATCGTAAGTGAAGGCAGCTAGGTCAATCGAGATATTAGGCTTGGATTTGGGATTGTTGGTTTTGGCTATGAAACTGGGAACTGGAAGAACAAGTGATGTGAGGAGAAAAGGGGAACGGGTTTTTGGTTTTGGGTTGGGTTTCGGCCCAATTACAGGAAAATAAAGTATTTAAGTTTTTTTATTTATATATATAGTTAAAAAATTAAATTGTCATAACACGTTCATGTAAAACCAAATCAACCTGATTCTTTTTGCGACGAGTTCATATCGTCGAGTACTTCATCGTCATGAAGCCTGTTGTCGGATTTAACCATGTAATAATTTATGGTATTTTAAAACAGCTAGAAATTTAATCACCCGATTTAAAAAATATATCGTCGTTTAATTGTATATGACCTATCTATTGAAGTTATTTGCCCTGGTAAAAATAATGATGTGTTCATCAAAGTTAATTACGATGTTTTGACATCTGTTTTAGCAGAATATAACACCGTTCCGCTAATTGTATTTAATTGGACCCTTGTAGACAGAATAATTACTGTTCTGCCGTTATTACTAAACATATATGTTTTAGATAATGATTAGTGGAAATAAAACCCTATTTTGCTATTATATTTGTAAGGGCATCTATTTATTATCCTGGTAATTATTGGGCGATATGATGTTGAATTAATTTTAAAAAAATTAGATTGATGTGAATATCTGTTCCTGTTATCCTGGATTGTAATGGAATAAATGGTAACTTGATTAAGTACCATTAAAATTAATAAGCCTCTTTTTCAATTTGGAAGTTGATTTTTGAATCAAACTTATTTAAAGACAATTATTATTTATTAATGATATTTTAAAGATAATTAATAATTATTGTAAATGCTTTAAAGTTAATTATTTATTATTCTTAAAAATTATATAAAAGTGTTTATTTATTGTTTCAAAGTTATATAATTACTTTAATTGTTAAAAATATATTTAATTTCTAATTAAAGTTATTTTGTAAGGATTTTGATTTAAAGTTAATTATTACTTAAGAATAAATCAGTATTAAGATATTATTATTAATTCAAAGGTAATTTTTTCAAATATTAATGATGTTTTTGAAAATAATATATTATATAGTAAACCCTTTATAAAAGAGTATTTTTTCTAAATTAAACTTGAAAAAATTATATAGAAACTTTATAAGTATTATTTTGGGATAATTATTAAATTAAGTTTTCAGAAAGTAATGGTATAATTTATGGCGGAAATCGAAGGCAGAGGTTGCCTATAGTTAAGTTTGGATTTCTCGGGGACGGAGAAGTAATCGCTGAGCTATGAATCAATAGTTGATACTGCATGGTACTTTCCATATTTATTATAAAAAGATCTCAAAATCTTTTTGAAGGAAGGATTGTGAATATACTTCGCCGATGAGATAAGTATATACCTTTTTGATAAAAGAGATCTAATTTATTGAAATTAAATTAAATAAGGCTTAGTGATCTTCGGTGGGAAATTGTTGTATTATGAATGATTGTTTATTTGATAGTTAAATAACCGACTATCAAATGTTG
This sequence comes from Allium cepa, assembly GCA_030765085.1. Lineage (NCBI taxonomy): Eukaryota > Viridiplantae > Streptophyta > Magnoliopsida > Asparagales > Amaryllidaceae > Allium > Allium cepa. The sequence goes on from CM060937.1 coordinate 11,173,599, forward strand.
ACTACAACGTAACTTTGGAAATATCTAAGAGAAACATGGGGATTATTTAGTACACTTCCCGTTCGAGGTGCTATATTGTACGTATAAACTCATTTCATTATCCTAGGACGATTATAAGAAAATATATCCACTAATGGTCAGGAGATGATCTCCGATCTTATTTTCATCTATTTATTTCCTAAAGAACCAGGGCGGAGCTTATCGAAAATATCGATAGTTGTTTCGAAGAGATCGGGTTTAGATAAGTTATCCGAAAACCACTTCGATCCAACGAATATGCTTTCGAAGTGAAGACAAGACCATGGAATTGAAGATGGAGCTTTGAACTGCAAAGGCTAATTGCTACTGATCCTGAGGGTGATTCCAAAACCGATGTAGTAGAAATAGTGCCTTCGGTTTCGTTCACACCCAGAATGTACATGTATGGATGAATGCTTTCAGTAAATTGTTATTTGGGGAAAACGGGCATTCTAAGTGAAAATTTCTTAAAAAGATAACCATAGCCTCAAGCCTCATCAACCGAAATGACTGAAAATTAGGGGAGATGAAGCAAGGCTAAGTGGGTCACACCCAATTAGGGTATGTTTGTCACCTTTCTAGATACCCTCGGATATTATAAATATCGTGCAAGGGAAGGAGCTCGATAAGGGTGCGAACACCCAGGGTGATACCATATTCGGTACTATCCAGGTTAAGGGTAGAACCGATCTTGTGTTGTGGGGGATCCCGCCGAGGCCCTCTATAACGACCCGGTTTTTCGACGCTCGAAAATCGACATCAATACGTCCACTTTATTAAATGCCGAATAATCGATTGCCAAAAAAATAAGACCATAAGGGAAAGAAGAACGGGGCAGAAGAAGAAAATAGAAAACAATAACAGAATCTCATAATCGTAGTGGAACAATATATAATAGTTAAATGACTAATCTTTAAACAAAAGAACTATAACTGTTATATACATTACATCATCAGAGTACAACATTATTCATAGCACACAACTGGACGGTTATCATAACCTGTCCTCACAAAACTGACTATGCCGTTAATCATACACAACGGAATATATAACAAATACGTGTGATACGTCTCGCCATCCAGCTTGTCTCCTGAGCTCCACAGCATCATCCTATATTATATAATACTCGGTATGACCCAAGCATTATAGCGAAATAACACCCGAGTAAGTCTGGAATACCAGAGTGAGAAAACACACTCAATTGGATTATTAAAGTTTTCAAAATCTTTTGAAATCAAAGGTATCTTGTAAGATCATGCCATAAATAAACATGCTGGGTTTATACCATACGATAATCAAAACATTTTTTCCAAATCCGTCTGATATTATAATAGTGTCTATTGAAAGTAAAATAGAATCAAGTTGAAATGCTTGCATCTCACGTTCCAGCAATAGTTAGGCACAATCAAAACCACAGGAACTCATTGGAGATTGGATTCCATACAATGGCAGGGCTACTAGGGACCTCCCATCACAGTAAGTGGTCTAGATCACCGTCCCGAGGATCCCCCCTGATCCCCTGCTACACAAGACCGAAGCTACCCTTTACTGGATAGTCCGAATAATATCACCCCACGGTTGGGATCAGCAACCGCCCACACAACTGAATAAAAGGGACATCTAGATAGGGATGATCTTACCCTAATTGGTTGCTAGCCACTAAGCCTTGCTACCAATCCCCTGTTTTACCTATTCCCGATTGATGAGGCTCGAGGCTATGTGTTACCTTTTTGGCACACATTCACTTAGAATGCTCACCGTCCCCCTGATGATGTTCTGAAAGTATTCGTCCATACAAGTACGTTCCGGGTCCGAACGGAACCGAAGGCACTACTCCTACTACATCCATTTTGGAATCACCCTCAGGATTAGTAGCGATTAGCCCTTGCACTTCACTGCTCCATCTTCGACTCCAAGCTCTTGTCTTCCTCATGAAAATGTTCAAACAAGATCGAAGTGATTTCCTGGAAATTAATCCCGATCCCGATCTCTTCGAAACGATCGGTGCATTGGTTAATATTGATAGTCGGTTATTTAACCATCAAATAACATTCACAAACAACCATCAGGCCTTAATAATTCCCAAATTACTTATTTCAAAATATCTTAGCAAGATATTTTTCTCCACTTCCACTCTTTGAAAATAATTTTCAAATCGTTTTTTATCTCGCGGAAAAAATTTCCACCCAATTGTTTTATTTCCACCGAAAATCACCAAGTCTAAATACTTTAGATTTTAAAATAATTAAAATCACTTTATCCAAAATATATACTTTAAAACAATTAAAATAAAAATTACTTAAAACACTTTATTTAAAATAATAGTTATGAAATTTGTAATAATTTCTCATGTAAAACTTAAGCGAAAAATAAATTTAAAATAAAAGTTATTCTATAAGGCATAAATATTAAATAATTATCTTTTAAATCATAATACTAGTTAAACCTTTAAAATAGTTTACTTATATAATTAACTTAATAAATATTTACTTTTAAAAATTTTAAAACCACTAAATAATAATTTATTTCTAAAACATTCTTTTAAAAACTACTTTAAAACCTCTAACTTATACTTGGAAATCTTTCTTTGAAAATATATTTTGGCTCTTCAGGGAAATACACTTCCTTTCCACCCCTTTAAAAATAAAACCACTTGTATTTTCAAACACATTTCCCATCTCTTTATAAATTCCACCGTGAATTTATACTTCCAAATTTATCCACTGATAAATATTTCACTTTATTTATAAACCCACTTTATAATTTCCTTACCTCATTCTTTTTTAATTACCGTTTCTAATCACTTATGCGATTTAAAAATCGATTTTCTAAATTTAATTCCCCATATAATTATTTCTCGATTTATTCAAGTTTATTCAAACTCCATTAATTCCAGATTTATTTCTTAATTATGATTTAAAATCTTATTTAAAATTGAAAATATCAATTTCATAATTTATTTCAAAATTCTTCTTTAATTTCTTCCCAATTTTATTCTTAAACTTATCCAAATTAGCTAAATTATTTTGCTTAAAAATTAATTTTCAATTCCTTCGAAAATCCATTCTTTATATTTTTGATATCTCAATATACCCAAATTATATTCCGTCAAACCATAGCATTCAATATTTCAATCCTGATAAAAACAATCACAGATAATCAATCAGTTATACCACAGATTATGAAAACAAATTTCAATAATTTAAGGAATCCAATTGGATCCCTCAAACCTGTTTTCCTACATCCACAGATGTTAGCACAATATAAAATACCAATTCCACTTCGAGGGCGATATAACGGTATAAAGGGTCATCCGCTATTATGCGGGGCGCACAGGGTCTCATCAGCTATATAATGCGGGAATATCAATCACTCCAATATATATATATATAATATCACATCTAGTCAATTTAATCAATTAACCAATAATTTAAATTTTAACTATTTAAATTAACCGATAATCAAAATGAGTGAGATTAACTCACCTTTGACTATAATTTGCAATCTGATCCGAACTTGCTTGTTCCCCACGATTTCAGACCTTAAATAAACATCATATGGTTTAATAATGGTCCGAATATTCGAAAAACCAATTATCATTTATTAATTCAATTAACTAATAATTTAATTTAACTACTAATTTTCTGTTGAAAATCTTTTAGTAACTAAAATAATTAAATGGGTTAATTTAAACCAAACTATTAGATTTAAAATGTATATTTATTTCTCTTTTGAAACTATATATATATATACTTATAAAAATTTCTGTATAGGTTCAAAAATCAAAATTTTATATAAACTTTACACATTTTAAAATTCCTATATATATATATATTCAAAATCTTTCCTACATAAAAATTTTCCTATTTACTAATATATAATTAAATTAAGATAGGCATGCGGATATATATATATAAATATATGTGTGTCTGTGTATATATATATATTCATGTTATGCTTTTTCTTTACTATTCTATACAGTTTGAAACAAATATATATATCTTTCCTTTTTAGCAAATAGCCCAACCAGTTATTTATTTTGTTGTAAAAAATTTCTGGTTAATGAAATAACAACAAACAATTTGAATTTAAAAGTTTTAAACTTACTTAACCAAAACAATTTAAAAAAATTGAATTCACCTTAATACGCATAGGAACCCACATCACAAGTTGCTCGATTTCCACAAATCGTGAACTAGCTTCGACATTCCAACCATGGATGTGCCTCGACACGATTTAGCTGCCTCGATCCCGACCCCAAATCGGACCATCGTGACCCTTGCCTTGCATGCGCCATCGCCTGACATCACATTCCAAATTGAACGTCACAGCGCCTCGACTTCGTTCGCCCCTCATCGCACTTGGCTCTTGACCCACAAATCGCCGAGTCCCTCTTACGTGTGCAACCCAGTCGAGCGTCGACAGCACTAACCCTAGGTGCAAAACAAACTAGCCTCTGAGCCTTCCTTTTAATTGCAAAGAAAAATCGAACGATTCTCGTCCGCCATTTTTGATTTCGTGCTGAAGGGGAATTCGATTTGAATTTCTAAGTAAAAGAGGAAGTTTGATTCTGTTTTTTTTAGAGGCGGTACCATTTTCTTTTAGCTCGGCATCATATTTTTTAAAGAAACGAAGGGAACATCTATACGCGATCTAAAAATCCAGGAGACATGTGTTTGCCTTGCGTGTAGAATTTATCAAGCTACCGTGCTAGAAAAAGTTTTGATGAGAATGCTGTAAATCAAGGTAAATATATTATATTATTCAAATTTATAAACTACCTCGAAAGTGTTGCTTAAAATCTCGAACTCCTATCGAGGCATGCCGCCAGACATTTATAATGATATATCCCCATTCCGAATGCAATGGAAAAGGTTTCGAGTCCTAATTCGATCGTATGAGGAAGATAGCTTTTTGGACCTGTTATTATATAGAATTTTCGATATAGATTTCTGTGCGTTTACCTATCGTACGATCACACGACAACTCCAAACGCTACGAAATTTGAAATCCGATACTAATATATTAATACAGATCTAATGGAACAGGTTTCGTCAAATTCCGAGACTATGTCTCGGAAGGCTATTTTTAATAGTCAATTTAAACGATATATTTTTTAAAACTGAACAAATAATTTTCAAATCCAATTTTAAAGGTTCTGTTATCTTCAGTATTGTCAATATAGATTGTATAAGCCTTTAAATTATTTTTAACAAGCTCAAAACTGAAGATTTAATACTTTACCCAACTTTCAATAATTTAATTGCCAAATAAATAGTGATAGTTGGAATTCAAGTTAAACTAACTTTAAAATATTTAGAATCAATTGAATATTTAATTTCAAATATCCAAAAATTTCGAGTCATCACATTCCTCCCCCCGTAAAATAATTTCGTCCCCGGAATTACTAGTAAGAAGAATGGTCCATAACCCGTTCATCATTTTCCCAAAACCAAACTGTTTCAAACAACTTCTCAAAACAATATTTTTATTAAAGACACACTATCCCTCTTACTAACTTTCCAAACTTATCCATAACTTCCAAACAATATTAATTACTCAATAATTCAAATTTAAATTTAAAACCAAATTTTAAGTTATCAAAATTTTATCAAAAATTTTCTAACTTCTTAAATTTTCAAAAATTTTTGTAAGCGTCTCCTTTGCGCGGCTAGCTCGAGACAACTACACAATGCCTCTATGGGCCCCCAAATTTCAAAAGAAAACAAAAAGGCAAGTGGCAAGATCAGAAAACCATCAAATTTCATAAGACAATTTAAATACATACCTTTTTGTTGGGAAATTCAAATTTATCTTATGAAATCAAAATATCAATTTCCTTTTTGCTTTTAAAACACATGTATATCTTACTTAGCAATAATACCCGACCAAAGAATTCAAAACCATTTTATACATTTCTTACAACTATTTCATTCAAGCTCGTACGATGCACATATACCATCGGTATGCAATATCAAATTCGATCGCTCACTCGATCACACGATTCCACTTTCGAACTAGTATCGTCCACCCGACTCTCTAGTGCGAACTCAGATCCGGTTTCTTGATCAGAAACCGTCATTCTCCTTGCATATCCATTTACTATGATAGAGAATTTCCCAAATCATTAAAAAATCCATATCTGGGGTTCGCCGTCAAAAATCGAGTGAAAATCCTAACTCGGATCGATATAACAATTTCAAAATTTCTGTGCTCGAATCTGGATCAAATCGTTATACAAATAAAATAATATACGTACATCCTATTTATTTACCTCAATTGATTTTTAGCTATATCTATTCTCTTTTCTTTTATTCACCATTATTTTAATTTCCATTCACTTGTTCACAATTATCTTTTCACACACCCTTATTAAACCTTCTTTCAAATATTAACATAGAATATTTTCCCAATACCAAATTTTACTTAAGAATTTCACCATTTCTTCTTAAGTTCCATATAAATATTTCATACAACTTCCTTATATAAATTTTCACTTTACCACTTTCGTTTATCTCTACTTCTATTCAAATTGGATCTCCAAATTCCATTTGAATTCAATTTACCTTTCATTTTTAAATATTGAATTTTATAAACTATCTTCCATTTATAACTGATTCATATCATTATTTTAAATTAGTTTCATTTACTAATTTATTTCAAATTCCATTTCATTTTATCTCAAACCATTTTTAATTAACCATTTTTCTAAATTAATCCCATTAACTAATTCGTTTTCAATCAAATTAAATTTCAAATCTTTTTAACTCACAAATTTTATTTATCACTTCATTTCCAATTTTGATATCAAATCTAAATAAAAGTTTTATTTCCAAACATTTACTTCTTTTAGTTCCTTCGAACAAATTCTACAATTTCACTTTATTTAACACAACTCAAATTTAATTCCAATATTCAACTTCCATTTTACTTACAAATGTAAATTCCTTTGTTCCTCTATACTTTTGTTTACACTCTTAATAAACTTATTTCCAATAACCGTTTTCCTCAAAGCTCACTTTCACTTAACTAGATTCACTTACATTCCGATTCAATTTAGATTTTACACTTCTATAAGTTTTCCACTTATTTAAATTCCATTTGCTAACTTCTTTTTATTCACGTTAATTAAATTAGCTTACCTTCCAACTTATTTTGTTTTCACACTTACTTTTATTTAACCCTTTTCAAGTTGAATCTTATTCCAGCAAATTTCAAATTTTTATAAGTCATCAAACTTATTTATATTCCATAAACATTTTAAATAAGATTTCAGAGTCTTTAAACAATTACTCAACATCTCAAAATTATTTTGAAATCAATTATATACATAATACATTTTCATATCAAATTATCTTTTGAGTTTTAAAACCAAACCCAGTTTTGCAAACAACTCCAATTTCAAACATTTTGGTAGCAATTCCTCCCTTGGAAACTCGAAAATGAACATCGATGATGCTGCAGTCATCACCGAAATTATTTTCTAGCGACCGAAAAGAGTTTAGTGCTTTAAAAACATTTTCAAATATTTTTAATTCCAAATCTCACCAGGTTTCATATCCAATTCAAAAATATTTCCAAAATAATATCACTATTATTCCTCCAAACCCTTGAAAATCATTCTTAAACTCAAAGGAATTTAAATTTCCCAAATTTCAAATCCTTTTAATCTATATCAAACATTACCCTGAAAGTTCAAGTTATAAATCCCATTTCAAATCCCATCCTATCATATGGGTTAATTTCTTAACCTTTAATTATGATTTTAATCCCTAATTCAATTCCCACACAACAATGATAATAATTTAATATTATCACTTCCTAACAACCAAGCAACCATATATGACTATAATAATTTACGGAAAATTATTTCTTTTACATACAAAAATAATTGGGGTTTTTAGTCTCAAGGAAAAAATTGAAGAACAATTTAGTTTTAGGGACTATAAGTTTGTTTTTTAGGCTGAAGGACACTTTTTAGTGTAAATCACAGAATAATAGTTCTAACTATCATTTTCAGTTTACACTAAAAAGTGTCCTTCGGACTAAAAAGCACACTTGTCCTCGAGACTAAATTTTTTTTTACAACTTCTTCCTTGTGCCTATTTACCTGAAAATAATTTGGGTAAAATTATTTCATTTACCCTATTTTAAAATAATACTACATCGGTTTATCTGGTTTAAGAGTTTAGAAATTCCTATCGATGACATGACGTCCCACATATTGACCAGAATTCATAAACACTCAACCGATAAGTCAACACAATATAAAAACAATTTTTATATTCACTAACAAATACGCGTTCATATCTATTAGTACACTCAAACTCATTCTAGAGTACTATGGACTCTATTTCTAATGAGTAATCCCCACTAGAGCCAAGGTTTTCACTTAACCTTCAGCTTTGATACCAATTGTAATAATCCGATTTTTCGACGCTTAAAAATCGACATCAATATGTCCACTGTATTAAATGCCGAATAATCGATTGCCAAAAAAACAAGACCATAAGGCAAAGAAGAAGTGGGTAGAAGAAGTAAATAGAAAACAATAATAGAATCTCACAATCGCAGCGGAACAATATATAATAGGGCTGATCTCTAAACAAAAGAACTATATCTGTTATATACATTACATCATCAGAGTACAACAAAATTCATAGCACACAACTGGACAGTTATCATAACCTGTTCTCATAAAACTAACTATGCAGTTAATCATACACAGCTGAATATACAACAAATACGTGTGATACGTCTTGCTATCCAACTCATCTCCTGAGCTCCACAGCATCCTTTCATGTATTCTGTATTACTCGATCCGACCCGAGCATTATAGCGAAATAACACTCGAGTCAGTCTGGAATACCATAGTGAGAAAACACACTCAATTCGATTATTAAATTTTCAAAATCTTTTGAAATCAAAGGTATCTCATAAGACCACGCCACAAATAAAAATGCCTGGATTTTAGTTTACAATATGCAAAACATTTTTATCAAATCTTTTTGATATTATAATAGTGTCTATAGAAAGTAAAATAAAATCTAGCTGAAATGCTTATATCTCACGTTCCAGAAATAGTTGGGCACAACCAAAACCGTACAGGCGTTTAATGGAGATTAGATTCCATACAACGGCAGGGCTACTATGGTACCGCCCGTCATAGTACGTGGTCTAGATCACCGTACGAAGGATCCCCCCCGATCCACAGCCACACAAGACCGGAGCTACCCCTTACTGGATAGTCCGAATAAAATCACCTCGCGGTTGGGATCAGCAACCGCCCACACAGCCGAATAAAAAGGGACATCTAGACAAGGATGACCTTACCCTAATTGGTTGCTAGCCACTTAGCCTTGCTGCACCTCTCCTGTTTTAGCCATTCCCTGTTGATTAGGCTCGAGGCTGTGCGTTACCTTTTTGGAACCCATTCACTTAGAATGTTCACACCGTCTGACGATGTTCTGAAAGCATTCGTCCATATAAGTTTGTTCCAAGTCCGAACGGAACCGAAGGCACAACTCCTACTACATCCATTTTGGAATCACCCTCAAGATTAGTAGCGATTAGCCCTTACACTTCACTGCTCCATCTTTGACTCCAAGCTCTTGTCTTCCTCACGAAAACGTTCAAACCGGATCGAAGTGGTTTCCAGGAAATTAATCCCGATCCCGCTCTCTTCGAAACGATCAGTGCATTGGTCAATATTGATAGTCGGTTATTTAACTATCAAATAACATTCACAAACAACCATGAGGCCTTAATAATTACCAAATTATTTATTTCAAAATATCTTCGCAAGATATTTTTCTACACATCAACGTTCTGAAAATAGTTTTTGTGACGACCCGAAACTCGATGTCCGACAAACAACATCAAATTCGTATCACCGGAGCTTGCAACAACATTAGATGATAAATAACACAGCGGAAATAAAAGTTGATATCACTGATACAACGTGAATACAATATCCGATACATCAATTTGATACAATGATAATCATCAACATCAGTGAATAAACAACACAAAATACAGTGGAACAAGATACAATATGAGGTAAGTCTTCACAGAATCCAATACTGCAACTCTGATTCGAAAGCTCCAAAGACTAAGCTCCAAACTCCAAGCTCGATCCACCATCAAGGTTGCACCAAGATAAGAAAGTCCAGTTGTGGACTCCAAAGACTCCAAAATGTATCAAACAGAAAGCAGAAGGCTACCAAAACGATATCTACTACCAGACTATTTGAAAAACCAAACTCTAGACTGCCTGAGTGGAAAATGGTGGGCACCCAGATTTAAGGAAGGGAACAATAAACTCCGAGTCAGTCATGGGACTGGTATGAGCAAACAAAAACGGTTTGTCTTTAGAAACAATCAAAAGATTTAAATTTGAAATCCGTAGTGCTTTTGGAAAATGAAACTACCATAAGGCCTCCCGGCACACATACAATGCAAACGCACACACACATGGGGGAGATTTCTCCTTATGATAGTTAAAGATGATTACTACGCAAAATTCTTTTTGATACTATTACTAGTGCATAGTGGAAAACCTTTCGAAAGTATAATATAAATCCTAGCCAGCATAGGTACCATTATACTATGCCTACTATAGCTGCCATTTTAAATGGCAGGTTCTACAACTAAAACCGTAAAAGGCACGTATTGGATGAATGGATTTCCAACAAATGGTCAGGCTAACGAACTTCCTATTGCTACATGGGAACGCCTCTGGCGGGACGCCCCGAGAACCTACCCGGCTCTCTGCCAAACAAGGCCAGCTATCCCCTTCCTGGGGAATAAAACCTGAGATATGCCACCCCTGGTCCTTTGGGACCTTTAGCCGAGGATCCTCTACACCAACAACATCACACAGTAATAAATATATACTATAGTGCCCACATGAGTAAGTATCTGGGATCCATACCATGATACCACCCTTTTCCAGAAGGAATGGTCATACCCTAGGGGAGCTACCCATGAAACCTTGCCGAATCTTTCCTGTTTCGACCATTACCGGGTTGTGAGGCTCGATGAGGCTTCGTCCACAAAGCTACGCTTTTCACAAAGCCATGCTTTGATCACAAATGATCAACAAATGATCATCAACACACAGCAGCACTTAGCATGCCACACTACCAAATTTGGGAGTATATCGCTAATAACCTTCAACTACATAACCTCTGAGCTCGTACGTCTCAGAGAAGGGTGTTAAGCTAAGAGAATAAATTCTCCGCCACCAACAGATATGTATTTGAAAGAAATCGGCTTTATATCTCAAAGTGTAGTGTCAGACACACGACCATACAAGTCTGTTCCGGGCTCGAACAAAACCGAAGGCACTTCCGAAGAAGCCCTTGCAAATCCGGGTATTCACAATCCCGACCGGACTTCCCATCACTTAGGAAATCTCTATACCTTGCGTGACTCGGTGTAGAGACAATCGACGGGTTATCCTTTTGTTCTCGAAAATACCCGGTCTTCACCACGAGTCTTCAAATGCTTTCCATATCGACGTATCATTATTCGGAATGGGTTATATGACACAAAATTCCTCTCTTGGCTAAACCGAATAATGAGCGCAATATTTAAAAACATATGGATATGGGATCTCAGTTAAGTCACAACTTATTATACAAAACTTTCTTTTCAAATGGTTTAAACAAATTACCATTTTAAATCTTTTAAACAAAAAGATTTATTTCACAAAGTTCACCAATTTTCCACAAAGGTTCATTCACGGCTTTTCAAAACAATTTCATTTCAAATTGGATTAACTTACCCAAATTTTTAATTTAAAGATTTCATTCATAACTTATCAAACTATTTCCAAATCAATTCTTTAATATGGAAGATATACCATTTGAAACTTTCCTCGATTTCAAAACAAGGGTTAATAATCTTTCACATAAGTTAAAGCTAATTACATTTACATAAGTTAAAGTCATTCACGTACAAAACTTAGGTTTAAATTTAAATTTCCAAAATAGTACCTTTAAATGGTTAAAAACCCATATAACACCTTTATAACTTATATAATCTTTTAAACCATAATTTCCAATCATATAATTCAATTTCAAATATTGAATTCAAATTTAAATCGAATTATTTAAATTTCAAACTTTACTAAGTTATTCAAAATAACTTTTATTTTTGAAACTCGTTTTCAATTCCAATTCCAAAACTATTTTGGATTCAAAAATTCGATCTCTAAAATCATTAAAATCTGTGACTTAACCGATTTCCTCGTGCAATCCATATTTGTGTGTGTATAGTGTGGTCCAGGGGGTTTTACCCAATGGTACAACGACATCAGTCACACCACCAATTCAACCATAACAATGTCAATAAGTGGTATATTCCAATAATGCTTATCTATATACACAGAAACACAGATAGAAAACATGACTGCATTATAAATAAATACATCACATTCATCACAGCTTGAATTTAAACAATTCAAATCACAAAGCATCACACGGTAGAGATAACAAAACAATTCACGGCATTCAATAGAAGACAATCATCCGTAATAAGGTTAATTGATCATTTGATTAATTTAAAACCAGATTAACCACCTATTTCTGGTTGATTAATTAATTACAGTTTATGTTAATTATTACCCTTTTATTTATTTATTAATTGACCTTAATTTATAAATTAATTAATCCTTTAACTATTAACTAATCAACCTTAATTAATAAATTAATTAACCTTTACTAATTGATTTGATTAACAAATTAATCAATCTTTAATCATTAGATAATTAACTCTTTATTTTAAATAATTAACCTTTAATTATTCGATTATCCTTTAATTAATTATCTTGAATTAATTAATTAACCCCTTAATTTATCATCATTTTAATTGATTATTCTTAATTACTAACTTAATTATCCTTAATCAAAAAATAATCTTAATCACTTAATTATTTAACTTAAATCCTTAGTTAATTCCTTTTAATTAAGTAATTAATTACCTTAATTTAATTAATCTTAACTGATTAGTTATCCTTAAATTATTTTCTTGATTAATCAAACTTAAATTTATTAATTGATTTATTTTAATCACTTTTATTAAGTCATTAACTTCAAGTAATTAATTTCGTTTAACAAATAAATTTAACTTAAATTTTTAAAAGTTAATTAACCATTTCAACGTTTTTAACAAATCTTAATGTTATTGAGTTAAATTTTCAAAATAAAAGTTTGTGTATATCTTTAAATCATTTTAAATTTATTTATAATAAACTTAAGAATTTTTTCCTTTTAAAAAAGGAGTTAAAACACCAAGACTTAATTATCCTTAAGACTTTATCTAACTAACAAAACTGGTATAAAAACATTTAATTAGGACTGTGCTTTTTTTAAAACTTGATTAAGTTTTTAATTCAAAAACTGTTTTGATCACCAACCCGAGCTATTTCAAAATTCACACGAGCATGACTTCAGGTTACCCTTTGCTATCCTCTGCTTCGAGTCACTTCGCGCAACGCTTCAAGTTCGTCCCTAGTAAACTTCGTCTTTCCCAATTTTCCAAGCAACAACAAATACGCACCCCCAATCGTGCACGTGCAGCTTCACTTCGACCATCACTGGTCGTCGCCGAGTCCCCCAACAGGTCGCCTACAATCCCAGTAACAACTCCGACCACCCAAATCGTCAAGAACCCCCCCGTATAAAAATCGAGCCTCCAACCTCGACCTGGAATCAAACAACCATCAGAAGAAACCCCTCGCCACGACGAACGCGCCAAACGGAATCCACGTCGACCCACCTACACCTGCCTCGCACCTTCCCCTTTCGATCCCCCCATATAAGATGACCTCTGATTCCACCAAACCTTCCCAATTGCCTCGCAAATGCGGACGGCAAATTATAGCACTTAAACCCTAAATCAATTAATAACTCTCACCACAATGAATTTAAAAAATTTCTTATATTTTTTCTTCAATCACTGATCGTACTAGCACCTCCATTCCAAGTTTCAAACTTCGAAAATGAGTGGATCATCAGAAAATCGCAAAAATGCATCCTTCATTCATCCCTCAATTAGAAACTAAAAATTCTAGTTTTTGTTTTGAAAATCATCATTTTCGAAAGGGTTTTAGATAATGTAATCAAATCTGGATTTTATGCAAATCAAAATTTGGAAAAATCTTGAATTTTTCACTGTATTTCTATTCCCAGACAAAAAGTCATTTCTCTTTATCTTAAAATTATGTTTTTACAATTTAATTTTGGTGATTTTAAACATGATTCATTTTAACATTACAAGCTGAAATAGCTCGAAGAAGATAGAATTGAATTTTTTGAATTCAGTTAGACTCTGTAATTTTATAACAGAGACTATATACCTGTTATCATATATATGCACACAAATATATATATATACACACACACACAAGCATAACCATACCAACATATAAATTTCAGGATAATCACATGCAAACGTATTTCTCAAACAAACATTCAATATGCAAACCAAAGTATAAAGGGTTTTAAGAGTTTAGGTTTTTTTTTTACATCTATATAATATAACAGGGGTGTATATATACATATACACAGGCATGCAACAGAACAAGAATTTATCATTGCATATAACACAGTTTTGGGTATGTTTGCTCACAGTAGTCCCATGACTGACTCGGAGTTTATTGTTCCCTTCCTAAACTCTAGGTGCCCACCATTTTTCACACGGGCAGTCTAGAGTTTGGTTTTTCGGATAGTCCGGTAGTAGATATCGTTTTGGTAGCCTTCTGCTTTCTGTTTGATACATTTTGGAGTCTTTGGAGTCCACGACCGGACTTTCTTATCTTGGTGCAACCTTGAAGGCGGATCGAGCTTGGAGTTTGGAGCATAGTCTTTGGAGCTTTTGGATCAGAGATGCAGTATTGGATTCTGTGAAGACCTACCTCGTATTGTATCGTGTTTCGCTGTATTTTGTGTTGTTTATTCTCTGATGTTGATGATTATCATTGTATCAAATTGATGTATCGGATATTGTATTCATGTTGTATCAGTGATATCATCTTTTATTTCCACTGTGTTATTTATCATCTAATGTTGTTGCAAGCTCCGATGATATGAATTTGATGTTGTTTGTCGGACATCGAGTTTCGGGTCGTCACAGTTGGTATCAGAGCTAAAGGTTGAGTAAGAACTTTAGCTACGGAGTGTAACACATTAGATGGCTCATTAGAGATAGGGTGAAGTATACCCTAGAATGAGTATAACCAGCGAAACCAAAAACCAAATTTCTCAATCTATTCTCTTTATCTGTTGGTATTCTCTAATATATTTCGTCTGAATGCCTAAATCAGTTTTCTTACTCTTACAGATAGTAAGGATGAGTGGAAGAAGCGGACGAGACTCGCTTATCTAGGTGAAACGTGATGGGGGATTCTCGATTTTTGTTTGGTGGCGAGCAGTAGACTCTTACCCCCACACGTCCTCTTTTAGGGGTTGGTTAGGCGTAAGCCGTGACAGTCGAAAAGCTGGCCGTAAAAGCAAGTTTCGGGTACCAATGTCTGCCATGGCGGGGCTGGGATGGTTGAAAAGCCTACCAGTCGAGAGAGGCCACTGTTGATGGTTGAAAAGCCTAGACCGTGACATTTTGGTATCAGAGACTGTGAAGACCCGAACTCGATGTCCAACAAACAACATCAAATTCGTATCGCCGGAGCTTGCAACAACATTAGATGATAAATAACACAGCGGAAATAAAAGATGATATCACTGATACGACATGAATACAATATCCAATACATCAATTTGATACAATGATAATCATCAACATCAGAGAATATACAACACAAAGTACGGCGGGACACGATACATTATGAGACAAGTCTTCACAGAATCCAATACTGCAACTCTGATCCAAAAATCCAATGATGAAGCTCCCAAAACTTCCAAGCTCGATCCACCATCAAGGTTGCACCAATTTAATCAAGTCCGGTCGCGGACTCCAAAGACTCCAAAATGTATCAAACAGAAAGCTGAAGGCTACAGAAAATGATATCTACTACCTGACTATCTGAAAAAACCAAACTCTAGACTGCCCATGTGGGAAATTGTAGGCACCCAGAGTTTAGGAAGGGAACGATAAACTCCGAAATAGTCGTAGGACTAGTGTGAGCAAACAAAAACATTTGGTCTTTAAAAACAATCAAAAGATTTAAATTTGAAATCCTCAATGCTTTTGGAAAATGAAACTTCCATAAGGCCTCCCGGCACACACACAATGCAAACGTAGACATGAGGGAGATTTCTCATTATGATAGTCAAACATGCTTACTACGAGAATTTTTTTTTCATATTATTGCTAGTGCATAATGGAAAACCTTTCGAAAATATAATATAAATCCTAGCCAGCATAGGTACCATGATATTATACCTGCTATAGCTACCACCTGAGGTGGTAGGTAATACAACTGCAATCGTAAAGGGCTCGTATTGGTTGATTGGATTTCCAAAAAATGGTTAGGCTAAGGAACTTCCTACTGCCACATGAGAACGCCTCTGGCGGGACACCCCGAGAACCTACCGGCTCTCTGCCAATACAAGGACGGTTTCCTCCCTTCCCGGGAGTAATACTTAAAGATATGCCACCCCCGGTCCTTTGGGACCTTTAACCGAGGATCCTCTACACCAACAACATCACACAGTAATAAAATATACTACAGCGCCCACATCAATTAAATCCTAGCCAGCGCCCACATCAATTAAATGGGTTAATTTAAACCAAACTAGTAAATTTAAAATGTATATTTATTTCTCTTTTGAAACTACATATATATACAATTATAAAAAAATTTATATAGGTTAAAAATCAATTTTTTATAAAAACTTTACACATTTTAAAATTCCTATATATATATATATTCAAAATCTTTCCTATATAAAAATTTTCTTGTTTACCTATATATAATTAAATTAAGATAGGCATGCAGCTATATATGTGTGTGTGTGTATATATATATATATATATATATATATATTCATGTTATAATTTTCTTTACTGTTCTATACTGTTTAAAACGAATATATATATATATATATATATATATATATATTTCCTTTTCAGTAAATAGCCTAACCAGTTATTTATTTTGCTGTAAAAATTTTCTGGTTAACGAAATAACAACCACCAATTTGATTTAAAAGTTTTAAACTGACTTAACTAAAAATGTTTTTTATTTAAAAAAAATTGAATTTACCTTAATACGCATAGGAACCCACATCATGAGTTGCTCGACAACCACAAATCGCGGCCCAGCTTCGACATTCCATCCATGGACGTGCTTGGATGCGATTTAACTGCCTCGATCCCGACCCTAAATCTTACCATCACGACCCTCACCTTGCATGCGCCATCGCCTGACATCACATTCCAAATCGAACATCACAAAACCTCGACTTCGTTCGCCCCTCACCGCACTTGGCTCCTGACCCACGAATCACCGAGTCCCTCTTAAGCATGCAACCCAGTCGAGCGTCGACAACCCTAACCCTAGGTGCAAAACGAACTAGCATTCGAGCCTTCCTTTTAATTGCAAAGAAAAATCGAACGAGTCTCGTCTGCCATTTTGGATTTAAGGGGAATTTGATTTGAATTTCTATGTAAAAGAGGAAGTTTGATTCTGTTTTTTTAAAGGCAGTACCATTTTCTTTTAGCTCGGGATTATATTTTTTAAAGAAACGAAGGGGACATCTGTACGCGATCTAAAAATGCAGGAGACATGTGTTTTCCTTGCGTGCAGAATTTATCAAGCTACAGTGCTAGAAAAAGTTTTGATGAGAATGATGTAAATCAAAGTAAATATTCTATTATTCAAATTTATAAATTATCTCGAAAATGTAGCTTAAAATCTCGACCTCCTATCGAGGCGTGCCACCAGATGTTTATAATGTTATATCCCTATTCTGAATGCAATGGAAAAGGTTTCGAGTCCTAATTCGATCGTATGGAGAAGATAGCTTTTTGGACCCGGTTATTATATATAATTTTCGATATAGATTTCAACGCGTTTACCTATCGTACGATCACATAAAAACTACAAACGCTACGAAATTTGAAATCTGTTAGATGTACAATATTACAGATTCAATGGAACTGGTTTCGTCCAATTCCGAGGCTGTGCCTCGGAAGGCTATTTTTAAAAGTCAATTTAAGCGATATATTTTTTTTAAACTGAAAAAGTAACTTTCATATCCAATTTTAAAGGTTCTGATATCTTCAGTATTATCAATATAGATTTTATAAGCCTTCAAATTATTTTTAACAAGCTCAAAACTAAAGATTCAATACTTTATCCAATTTTCAATAATTCAATTGCCAAATAAATAGTGATATTTGAAATTCAAGTTAAACTAACTTTCAAATATTTGGAATCAATTAAATATTTCAATTTTAAATATCCAGAAATTCCAGGTCGTCACATTCCTCCCCCTTAAAAGAATTTTGTCCTCGAAATTGCTAGTAAGAAGAATTATCCATAACCCGTTCATCATTTTTCCAAAACCAAACAGTTTCAAACAACTTCTCAAAGCAACCTTTTTATTAAAGACACACTATCCCTCTTACTAACTTTTCAAACTTATCCATTACTTCCAAACAATATTATTTACTCAACATTTCGAATTTAAATATAAAAAAAATTTAATTATGAAAATTTTCTCAAAATTTTTTTAACTCCCTGAATTTTCGCAAAATATCACCAGCGTCTCCTTTGCGCGGCTAGCTTGGAACAACTACAAAATGCCTCTACGGGCCCCTAAATTTCAAAAGAAAACAAAAGGCCAAGTGGCAAGATCAGAAAACCATCAAATTTCATAAGACAATTTAAATACATACCTTTTGTCGGGCAATTCAATTTTATCTTATGAAATCAAAACGTCGATTTCCTTTTTGCTTTTAAAACACCTGTGTATCTTACTTAACAATAATATCCAATCACTGAATTCAAAATCATTTTATACATTTGTTACAACTTATTTATTCAAGCCTATACGATGCACATATATCATCCGTACGCAATACCAAATTCGATCGCTCACTCGATCATGCAATTCCACTTCTGAACTAGTATCGTCCACCCGACTCTCTAGTGCGAACTCAGATCGGGTTTCTTGATCAGAAGCCGACATTCTCCTTGCATAGCCATTTACAATGATAGAGAATTTCCAGAATCAATCAAAAATTCATATCCAGGGTTCGCCGTCGAAAATGAGTGAAAAATCCCAACTTGTATCGATATAACTATCTCAAAATTTCTGTGCTCGAATCTGGATCAAATCGTAATGCAAATAAAATAATATACGTACATCCTACGTATTTACCTCAGTTGATTTTTAGCTATACCAATTCTCTTTTCTTTTATTCACATTTATTTTAATTTCCATTCACTTGTTCACAATTGTCTTTTCACACACCCTTATTAAACCTTCTTTCAAATATTAACTTAGAATATTTTCCCAATACCAAATTTTACTTAAGAATTTCACCATTTCTTCTTAAGTTCAATATAAATATTTTATACAACTACCCTATATAAAATTTCACTTCACCATTTTCGTTTATCTCTACTTCTATTCAAATTGGATCTTCAAATTCCATATGAATGCATATTATAGATTATTCCTTTCCTCTGTGAGATTTTATGTTGTTTTGTTCTTCTTTATATCTTCTTTCTACTTTCTTTTTCTTACTGTCTGTTGTTCAAATTGGACTGGACATGTGTGGTAAATTGTCGGTTTGGACTGTATGGAAATTGGGAACTGGAAGAACAAGTGAAGAGAGGAGAAAGGGGGAACTGGTTTTCGGTATTGGGTTAGGCTTCAGCCCAGTTACATGAAAATAAAGTATTTAAGTTGTTTTATTTATATATATAGTTAAAAACTTTAAATTGTCAAAGCTCGTTCATGTAAAACCAATTCAACCTGATTCTTTTTGCGACGAGTTCGTATCGTCGAGTACTTTGTTGTCATGAAACTTGTTGTCGGATTTGACCATGTCAACCATATACTGTGCTCCTGCATCCATAATGGTTAGAGATGAGTAAAATAATCACTTACAAGCATGCAAAATAGATAAGTCTGATTAATATGCTTCTTATGGTCACCTACTTCCTTTCCCAATCTCAAAATAATACAATGGATTACCTATCCTGGTTTAATTAACATCCGTCTAAATTCAATTGACTATCTGTCTCAATTTAATCTTATTATCTGTCCTAATTTAATATGACTATCCATCTCAAATTTATGTAGACTACGCATCTTACATATAACATTATATAGATTATCTATCCCAGGCTAAATGGACTACCCATCACATATGGTTTATTTTAATAAAATTATGAAGACTATCCATTAAAATGTTTCATTTATCCAAAATTACGTGGATTATCCATCACACATACCACAGTTTTTCTAAGATGACTGTGAACCCATCATAAACCATATAAAGACTTTCCATCTCCAGCATTATGTGGACTATCCATTACACATATCATCATTTTCCAAGGAAGACTATAAACCCAAAAAATGATTTATAAGTTAACATTATTCTCCTATGTCCTCAACCTGCATCTAGTGATATCCCCAATTAGGTTGTCAAACCTTTAACTTATGGCATATCAAAAATAGGAAGCTTTGGTATCCCCAATGAAGTTATCAAACTCATAAAACCTATGGTTTATCCAACCATCAATATTATAATTCGAAATAAAAGGCTGACGACATTCATGCCATTAAATAACAAATCAAACATCTATCTAAGATTCAAAATCAAAATTCTAACTTTTATAAACCATATGGTTGTCTGCTAAAATCATAAGGTTATCGACCTTCTAAAATTATAGCCAATCTCGCCTTTTAAAACATACTTTTAGTTTACATAAAATTATGCCTCATCGACGTTGAAATAAAGAGATGCGACATCAATGCCGCATTGCATGGTTATAAGGAAAACAAATAATGCCAAAGCTGATTGCTTATGGAATCAATACTTAATAAAAACTTAATTACTTATAGCATCAATACTATGATGTCGAAAACATAGTAATTCGTCTATTATGTCGCATACATAGGAAAATTAGTGGCTGTGTTGCCATAAAATAATTTATACCAAAATTGATGACTTGTGGCATTAAAACCTTAAACACTTTAATATTGGCTTTATATAACAGTGTCGCAACTTAAAGGTTGTCGACATGCGGCATTACTGCCAAAGTACAGTTGATATCGAAAATAGTGGTTGTTTGTACTAGAAATGGGCACAACGCTCTTTGGAAGTTTTTGAAGAGATAAAACTGAAGAATATAAATGTAAAATGAAGATTATCTAACAAAAACTCCAGTAAACAGTCACACAAATGCACAAATACACAGTTTTAGAGTGGTTCGGCGTGTTGCCTATGTCCACTATGAAGTTTTTGGGATTTTATTGATTCTTTTTCAACAATTACATGCAATTACAGCGAACAACAATAAAGTACAGCTTGGAATTCGAATTCTACAACAACAGTTGGATGCAAATCTCGATCCGGCAGAGTCTGGGCGCTTGAGAATCAAAAGATCCTTTTTTGTAGGCTTCAGGGAGCTATTTATAGGCGTAGGAGGCTAATATCTCACTCAAACTTCTAGAGACTCCTTTTGGCATGTGAGTAGGCCCACGCGATCGATCCCATCAACTTTCGACTCGATCTGTGATCGATACGAAGCGATTTCGTATCGATCAAGAATTAGTCTAATTGAGCTGAATCTTGGCAGGAACATTCCTTGGCTTGTACGCAAGCTCCTGTGAAAATTTCATAGTATTTGGATCTGTGAATCTTAAGTTATGATCGATACGAGATGATGTTCCTCGGAGTATTGTTTCGTTCGAACCCATAGCTTTGAATCGACCCACTTCGAATCGATGAAGCACATGATCCTACGACTACGTAGCATGCACTCATCGCATCGATCCACTCTTTGCTCCGATTTGACGGTGTCGCATCCATAGGTCTCGCCTCGTTTGTATCAAGTGTCGTTATCCAATTTGCATTGATTGGTACGAATGAACAAGAACTCGACGGATACAAACAGCAGTTCCACCGATCGATACGAACTAATGAAGACCGATGATTACGAACAGGATTTCCCTTGAGGGACATGAGTAAGGCAGACACTTGGTGGGTATGAAGTAGGCCTCAGCTGATCGGTACGAAATGAAAGCTCCGTTAATGGACACAAACTGAATCGAGTTGAACCGAGGCTCCCTGATGGGTTCGAACGAGATCGAGTTGAACTGAAGCTATAGGATGGATACGAGGCCGCTGCCGCTTTGATCAATACGAAAATGATGGATTCGAACCAGGGTTCGATGATGGATGCGAAAATGGGATTATTTCCTTTAATTTGCATCGATCGTAATTTGAGCATATGAACTTGGATTGACTTGAAATTTGGAGTGCTGGCTTTTATGACTTCGTTTGTCGTGTCTTGTCGGTTGTAGCTTGATTCAGAATCGGACAAAATTCATCGACAACCATAGCGAATCTATGCATGCTCAATATCCAGGACGATTGATCCTGAGCTTGTAACCAGTTCTTTGACATCTCGGCCTTGCCAAAAGGCGGGATAACAGTGGTATGGGGCATTGGTGACATATGGAATCATTTAAAACCATGGTGAAAACAAGCGACATCAATATCCCATATATCCACCAGATGCCGTATTCCCATAACATCGATATCAGATGCATGACCCAATGCATCACATATTTACATTATAAATATCACATGCATTGCTTCATGTCAATGCCACTTCCCAATATCGCTTACAACTGTAATGTAATGCCGCTTCTTGTTGATGCCGAACATCATGAGAATGTCGCGTATTACTGGCATTGTTTTAACTATTATGAAAACTGCTTTATTTCTATAAAAAACATTTTCTTTTCACCAAACCTTCTTACTTGTCAAATTTATATTGGTTAAAAACACGATTCACCTATTTCTTTTTATAAAACTTCCGCACATCTGTTTTATATTTCCAAAAAATTTATCAACTTAATTAATTAATACCCTTAGTTAATGATAATTTAAATGCTTTTCTAACATATTAAATTCACAGAAATTAATAATCTCCTGGAAAAATGTCCCCAAAAATCAATAAAAAACAGAATTAACATATCCTTTCATATGCAAAAATTTCAGAGCCAAAATAATTATTTAATTAATTTTAATAATTAAAACCAAAAATAAACACTATTTCCTCCTTAGGAAATTCATCATATATTCGTTTTAACTTAGAAAATTATGAAATTAAAACTCATCTCCAAAATAATGTTTTACACAACATACCAGAAAATTAGTTCAATCGAAGACTTAAGTTTTACCCTTAAAACATATTTAAATAATTTCATAAAATTCCAGAAATTCTCATAAATCATTATTTTATACATACAATAATCAAACATCCAAAACCATGGCAAAATAATCTAGATCAATTCAGAAATTATCTATAATTGAATTCAAACATAAATAAATAAAGATGGTTAACTATTATTCACCATCGATTGGATGATGAGATTGAGATTTGATGGAATTTAGTTTCTTTAAACTTTTCCCATTGAATCCCTTGGTTTCCTTTTCTTTCTTCCTTAGATAATGGTCGGCCTCTCTAACGTTTTCTTTTGATTATTTATGAATGTAAAAATGAGAATGAATGAGAGGGTGAGTTTAAGGGATAAAAGGGAGATCTATTCCTATTTTTCCCTTCTCATTTTTTCTTCCCTATGTTAAGTTTAAAATAATCTTATTAGTTAATTAGTTAAGGCACAGCCTTGTTAATTATTAATCTCATCCCTATGCTTAACTAAAATTATTCTATTTAATCTATCCAACTAAATATCTTAAATATACATGCTCCCCTCCTTAAAGAATTTCTTCCTCGAAGTTCAGTAAGGACTACATAGTAAGCATAACAAACGTGCAAACAATTCTAGTATGCCCCACCCGCTATAAAGTCTATATTAAAAATATAGAACATACCATCATAACATCTCAGGATAAATATCCCTAATCATGTCCTTTGTTTTCCAAGTACAGTCTTTTCCGTTGTCACTCCAATAGACTTTCACCAATCTGACTGTCTTGTTCCTCAACCTCTTCTCATCTCTTGCTACAACATGAACTTCATTCCTAACAAAAGTCAGATCTGGTTCTACTACTAAATCTTTCAATGCAATCAGAGCAATAGTAGTCTCTAGATCATGCAAATACTTCCTAAGATGAGAAACATGAAAAACATTATCGACTCCTGCTAAACTACTCTGTAACTCTACTCGATACACGAGTTTCCCGATCCTCTCTACAATAGGAAACGATCCAATATATCTAGGTGTCAGTTTCCTTAACTTTCCAAATCGCACTATACCCTTCATCGGTGATACCTTAATGAAAACATGATCTCCAACTGAGAACTCTAAATTCTTACGCCTCTTATCTATGTAACACTTCTGCCTAGATTAAGCTTCCTTCATCTGTGCTTGGATCAACTCAGTCTTTTCTACAACTTCTCTCACAATGTCTATACCAAGAACCAATATGTTTTCGGTCTCCATCCAACATGCTGGTGATTTTCATAACCTTACATACAAAGCTTCAAAAGGAGACATTCGTATACAAGTCTAATAACTACTATTATAGGAAAACTCAACTAGATTCAAATGTTTCCCACAACCTACCCAAATATAGTACACAAGCCCTCAACAAATCTTCGTGTACCATATTGACTCTTTCTGTCTGCCATCCATCTGTAGGTGATAAGCGGTACTCATCCTAAGCTTGGTACCTAATACCTCGTATATATTCTTTCGAAATTCACTAGTGAACAAGGCATCTCTATCACTGACTATTCTACTAGGAATCTCATGCAATCTAACATCATTCTTCATAAACAACTTAGCCAATACAAGTGTCGTCCTGGTCGACTGAGCAGCAACGAAGTAAGCACTCTTAGTCAGTATATCCATTATAACCTATATACTTTCATTTCCTCTATTCGACCTTGGTCAATGAAATCCATGGATATAGAATCATATTTTCATACTGGTATATCTAAAGGCTGAAGCAATCCATTTGGCTTCAAATGCTCTACTTCCACTTGCTGGCAATTCAAACATTGCTTTACCCATAAGCTTGCATCCCTTTACATACCTTCATTGAAGAAACTTCTTTTCATATCCTGATACGTCTTAGTTACTCCAAGACTAATAGTAAACCTTGATCAATGAAACTTCCTTAGAACTTCCTTCCTTAGGTCACCAACATCTGGAACACACAACTATCCATTCTTTTTTAATCATCTATTGTGGTCAAATCTAAAATCTTTTAATCGCCGATCTCATTTCCATTTTCTAGTCTTATAATCCATTCAGCTACTATTAGATCATCTCTTTAATTCGAAATAATGTTTTCGATCAATACTGGTTGAACTTGTAAGAAAAACAACATGGCAGTACGCTGATAAGAACTAATAGTTGATCTTAACTGCATACTACAAGTAGTCAATGTTCCTAAATCCTTCCATTCTGCTAACATAGCTAACACCATGTTATGATGTTTCCTGCTAAGCGCTTCTATAACTTATTACCATTCCCTGGCGTATAATCAATACCAAATTCATACGCTGCAAAAAAACTCCAACCATCTCCGCTATCACATATTCAACTCTTTCTGAGAGAATAAATACCTCAAAGACTTATGATCCATATATTACTTAAATCTTTTCCTAAGAGGCAGTGTCACGACACCTTGAAAAAAAGATTACTATTTCCAACTCCAAATAGTTTGGACACCAAACTTTATATGGTCTGAGCTATCGAAAAGTATAGGCAATAGCTTTACTTTTACATTAACATAGCTCCTAATCTCCTTCCACATGCATGTGTATACACCACCAAATCTTGATTACCATCTAGCACAGCTAACATGAGAGCATTTGAATACACCACCAAAAATTCAGTTTTTTTGTTATTTATGGTCTTGCACACGAAGGCTCATATTGCCGCACCCTACCACTAGGCATTTATGAGCTTCGAGAACAACTAAGTAAGATACATAGGATACCAAAGTCATTTGGTATTGAATAAATCATTCTTTGTTGAAGCGCAAAGTCATCAACATCGACACCCTGGTCTTCGACGCGATCATTGTCACATGGCTTAAGTGTCACATTAATTATAAAATGGCCAATTGCCGCTTGTTTTTATGTTATTGACCTGATTGCATCAAAGAGGATTATAGCAGCGATAATGATGCTGTCTATTTCAATAATGACCCCGAAAGGCAAGGAAGTTGCATTTTAACTTGGGCTATCTTGCTACATTTTATCACTTTGACCTTATTGGCTGCCACTTTTAATCCCTTAATACTTGTTTTCAAAAGAAATATAGGTTTCCACCTTTTACCACTTAGGCCCTAATGATGCCAATTGTTTTTCCTTAAGGTATTGACGCCGAGGCTTATCAACATTAACACCTTTCTTTTAAGACTTTAAATCATGCAAACCAAGTTTTATATTCAACAATGCCGACACTCCATAAGGTGCGAAGTACATGTTATCGACCGTATGGCTTTATGTTTTGTAAGTTAAAGACTTTAACATTTTTATCAAAGAGGGGCAACAAACATAATAGCAGTAATGCTGCCAAGCTTTATCAATATAAAGAGTTTGATTGTTTTGGCCTTAATGGCTTATGTTTGAGAGGCGATGACCTCTAAGTGGTTTCAAAATTCATCAACATTGTTTTATAAAAAGAATTTATCATGAAATAAGTATTTTGAATATAATAAAAGGCTATAATTTCCTTGTTTAAAAGTATGATTTCAAAGTTTAAATCATTCATAAAGTATTATGTTTTCAACTAAATAAATAGGGTATTTTGTCTAGAATTTTACTAAAAGGATTAGTATTCTTATCACCTTTAGATAAATTGTGATAGGATGAATTGAATCAGAGATTAGAAAACCAGATGGGGCTGGTGTAAGATTGCTCCTTATAATTTAGCTAGTAGCCCTAGCTAATATAAGTCCAAAATTACAATGCATAGGGCTTTGCCACTAGATTATATACAGAAGAGATAGGTTATCGGTGAGCCTGCAAAACCATTAGGATCAGTTAACCTTAGGAATAGTAATTTTCAGACAGACCATCCAGTTATCTTCTAACTGTAGGTTAGATAATTTGATATATCTGGTAGGCCCGAGTCAGCCATATGTTTTCAGTCAGCCTAAGAAAACTATGATGTTAGGACAGATAGTCCATTGATTCAGACGTATTGTTCAGGATTACCCATGTTTCATGCATGCACATTATTGTTTATATTGTTTATTTAAAACAATTTGATTGGATGACTTTGATTTGCCAAAGATATATTTTAAAAACGAATACAAGTGAGGGGAAAACCTATTTCGCTCAGCAGCGTGGTCTCACTTAATATCTATAAACCGAGATGGAATATTATTATTCACACCAGGCTTTATGTCTAAATCGAAGTTTATGTTTTTCTCCTTAAACTCTTTTGTGCTCAAAATTTTATTTGAGTAGGTCGAGGGTAAGGATCTTTACAAGTTAAGTAGATTTTGGCGAATAAAGCTTCCAAACATGTGCAGGTGGTAGAGCTAGCTATGTAAAAGTCTATTTATCATTATTATATATTGTGTTATGCATAAATGTATTGAAAGTAGATGTATATATCCATTTAGTAACTCTGATCAACCAAGGGGCATCTTCATATGTCGCTCTTGGAGTCTTTAGTAATAATATACTTTATCTGAACCTAAACAATGTTTGGGATTATATACTGAGTATGAAATTATGAATTTGAATTGAAATGTGAAAGTTTACTTTGAAATTGTGTTTAAAATTATTTCATATTCTTACGCTTTTGATATTATGGATACTATTAGCATAACCACATTTTATCATCGGAAATTAATACTATATATAACTGTAGCATCTGTAGTGCTTAATCTCAGGCCTGAAGGTGGGGTATGTTACAACTAAATCCACAGAAAATCCTTCCTCCAAAATTACATGACCAAGAAACTTCACTTCCTTCTTCGAAAATGACATTTCAAAACCTTCGCTTTTAGTTAATGCTGCTTCAGCGTCTTGAATGTTATTCTAAGATGAATCTCATGACCTCTGTCATCTTTAGATTAAATTAGAATGTCAACACTAAACACCAACACGATCCTATCCAAGTGCTCGCAGAAAATTTGCTTCATCAAGTCCATAAAGAAAGCAAACCCATTAGTCAATTCGAATGGCATTGCCAACCATTCATACGAACCATGCCTCATTCGAAACGCCGTTAGAGGAATACTGTTGTGACGCCCCACCTCTATACTCACACTTGCCAAGGACATTACGGAGTAATCTCGTCGACTAGCACGAAGAATAAGGCTGTTGAGGAGCGACCATCTATGTAATTGATTTGTGCGAGTACCGATATGTCAGATAGAAGGTCATGCATTTTGTTTCAAGAGGAAATCTGATACATCGAATACAAACTCAAAGCTACTACATAGTGGCTATGTGGCCTTCGGAAATAAATATAAAATAAGCATAATAAAAATCGGTCACAGATATTCATATAATAAGGCGGAAACAGATATGAATATATCACATAGCAGTGAACATCAAAGAAGTGGTCATACAAGATCCACTATATCACAAAAGAATAGGTACAAGTGCTAGACAAAAGAATATGTATACATCAAGGAGTCTCTATCTCGAATGTATAAAGCAAAAACTACTAAGCTAAAGTAGTTAGCCAAAAGTCAGAAGATGGTCCCTGCTAAGAAGTCAAATGGAAGCACTTGAAATAGCTTGGTCTGACCCAAGTATTATTTAAGAAAAAAAATAATAAATGGATCAGTCTAGCTATAAATATCATACAAGATGAGATTGGATAAGAGATATGACAAAAATATATGATAACAAAAATGTCATGCTTTGATAAGTATATATATTTGATAACAATGAAAATCATGTAATTTCTCGAATCTCTTCAAATACCCAAAAAGAATGCATATTCTTTAGCTTAATCACCAAACCTCAAATATCGACAAAATATATCAATGCAAATCGCAAAAATTAGTGAAACATAAATTCCAGATATCCATAATTGAAAATCCAAAAAACACAAATGGGAAGTGTAACGACCCGCCGCCTTGACCGCCTCTAGTCGGTAATTAAACCAACTAGAAACGTTCAAAATGACGGATTGTTATTTAGTTTATAACATTTAAACAGAATCAGCTACAGAATCACAGAATAGTAATCATATTTTATAAACAAACTTTTCTTTTATATACAAATATCAGAGTTTACAATACATTACATTTTATACAGCGGAAACAATTTATAAATTTAAGTACAAGAGAAAAAAAAATTTTAGCTAAAACTTTAGTGGTGCTGAAATCCCCCTCACTCTAACTTCGCTGCGAGCAAATCTCTAAGCTGCAAAAATACTCGGTCTGACCCGAGCGTTATTGCAAAACACAAAAACACTCGAGTCAGGATTAATCTTTATTCAAGTAAATAAATTTGAAATGAACTGAAATAAATGGTTACAGAGATGGTGAAACAAATGAATCGGTCTAATCTATTATGGACTTTACATTAACAATTTCAATTTTTTAAATTCTGTCAAACGTGTGTGGCTGTAGTACACACGTATGTTTACACACATGTGCACTGCCTTGCCGACACGTATGCAAGTGCAATCACAAAGACCACAAAGATACAATAACAAGCCAGAACAGAAACAACACAGCAGGTCGAAGGCAGAGAGCACAAGTACAGGCTGCAATGCACAACAATTTCAGCAGCCCCAAATACAACTACAAGCACAAGGCATATCAACAACCATAGAATCAACATGTATGCACAACAACCCAGCTACACAAGTAGTGCAGACCACAAGGCTGAGGTAATAGAACTCAAATACAAACCCAAGTGCTCAGTGCAGACTACACAATCAGTGCCACAACTCAATGCCAACAATATGGACTGGACAGTGCCAATTTGAACAAGTATACATGTATCAGAGGGAACTGGGAACTGTGTGCACAGGGAAAACACTACACAGTTCAAATGGAATGCAAACATGTATCAGAGGATATGTACAGTAATAGGCAGTGACCAACACAAGTGACGGTGTCAATTTGAACGAGTATACATGTATCTGAGGGAACTGGCTACAAAATTTTAAGTAAGACCAACAACAAGTTGGACTGCAACAGTCAATATGCAGACCATACCAGCAAAGAACCATAAATACAAGTAGAGAGCAAGCTACAAAATACATATGCAACATCACTACAGACTGCAACATGCACAGAGAAGTGAATGGACATGCAAACTGCCACAAACCAAAGTGCATGAACACAGGGAAGACTTAAATGAAGACTGAATACATCAGGCATGCAAAATGGAATGGATATGAAGACTGAACATATCAAAGTTTTGGAAATACAAGGTGTTCAAAATGAACACAGTAAGCTTCAGTTACAAAACTTAAGTGAAACAAGTAATGCAACAGTAGCAAGTACAACATGACAGTATAAAAGTATCACAAGTTCAAGTGCAGATGGAACAAACAAGTTTCATTTGAAACCTAAGTTTTAAACAGAGGCTAGATTAAGTGGTTTTGAGTTTAAATCAAAACTTTAGAGAAACTGAAGTTATAGACATAGAGTATTCTGGAAATAACAACACAAAAGAACCTGGAAAAGCATACAGTGATTTCCAAAGCAAAGAAAAAAATATACAAATCAAACAGAGCTTCAGTTTTCAACTCAGTTCAAAGCAAAATGTTAATCTGGAAATCAATTCAAGTAGTAATGCACTCTCAGGAAAACAGTTTTCAAAAGAAGAAAATGGAGTGCAAGGCAAAAATGAATTTTGTTTCAAACAGCAGTTCATCCTAGAGACAAAATCCAGTAAGAATTCTTTTCAAATCATTAGTTATAAACAGAAGATTTAATCAGAGGATTCCCTACATTTGTTTTGCTTGAATAAGATTTTTTTTAAACTTAAATTAATGTTTAAACAAGCATATCATGTTCAAACCTTAAATCCTAACAAGGAACTGATCAGAAGATTTGAATTCTTCTTCTATTCTTACTCTCTGTAGTTTAAAACAGAGAAGAGCAATCCAAGTAAATACAGGCACAAGTCATTTAATTCATACACACAGATCATATACTTATATATACTCATGCAAGCATCAATTATATCAGAAATTTGTCAAGCAAAATATAACTAACCACTTAAGTTATAATTAAAATGTTCATTCACCTAGCAGTTTAAAACAGAGAAGCTACTTGATGCTTACTAACATTTTAATAAATTGTTTTACACCATCACAACCTACTTCCATTTGAGCATCCCATGCTAAAGATAATCAGATAAATGGATTTACTTTTTCCCCTTTTTAACATATTATTCATATGTGCACATTTTCAAACAGAGAGACATTTTGATATTTCATTCACATGCAAACAAATTTTAAACAAGTATACTTAGTTCAATCACATGCAAAAATGGGAATGCAGACAGGAACAACATGGATGAAGTACTAACAGTACATACAAAATGGAGATGAAGACTTGAACACCCAGGAAAACAATGACCAGACCAAAGTGCAACAGCATGGATACAACTTGACATGGAAACTGAAACATATCAGATAATGCAAATTGAAACAGAAGTTTCGAGTCAAATATGAAGACCACAAGTGAAGTGAATCAACTGCAATGCAACACATACCAGGATGCAAACAATAATGACATGAAGAGTAGAACAATCAGGAGAGCAGAGACCAGACCCAAGTGCAACAGACATGCAAAGTGGAATGGATGCAACTTGACATGCAAACAGCCACAAACCCAAATACATGAACACAGGGAAGACTAAAATGAAGACTGGACAATATCAAATTGTGGGAATGCAAAATGTTCAAAAGAACATTGTAAGCTATATGATGAACTAGTGCAGATCCATGGGCTATCCGTAAAGCTCAACAAGACTAAGAAATAACTCAGTAAACATGCAAGTTTAAATTCAAAATGCAATTGTTTGCAAACAGTTTCAAACAAGATATTTTAGTAGCATCTGTACTTATCAATTTAAATACAAGATAAACATAGCATCTATTCTTATCAATTTTTAAAACAAACACCAATAGCACATGTTCCTATCAATTTTAAAACAAACACAAATAGCCAGGTAGCATTTGTTCTAATCAATTTAAAAATTAAGACTGGGCAGCATCTGTTCTTACAAATTTAAATTTTAAAAGAAATCAAAAAAAAACATTTGCTCCTAACAGTTCAAAAACTAAATCAAATGGGTAGAATCTGTTCTTATAGTTTAAAATAATTACTAGCATCTGTTTCTACCAATTTAAAATCCAAGTAAATCGAGCAAATAACAGCAACTAGCACAAAAATTCAACATGCAGTCACAAATCTGAGCATATCAGTTTTAAAAATTAAATTAGCCGAGCCAAAGATAATCAAATCGCCCCAAAAACATAGCATGCAACCAAGGAATTCACTTCAAACAAATTCAAAAACTTGCATGAAGATTATCGTGAGCTTAGAAAACTCACATGCATTTCAAAACAGAGGGACAGTCAACATAAACAAGCATGCAAACACATTATCACTTAACAAAAACAATTTCAGGTACCAAAACATCACAACATATTATAGGCTTAAGTGATTGATTCACGGATAAACAAAGAAGAAGGTTTGGGTTCAGAGGTTTCCATATAAATATTCATTAACAAAGCAAGATCCAACACATGCAGCAACACAAAGCAAGTCAAGATTTAATAGCCTCTATTCTCATCAGATTCTTAAAATGATAGCATCTGTTCTCAACAGTAAAAAAAAATTTAAATTTATAGCATCTGTTCAAATCAGTTTTTAAGAAAAACAAATTTTCAAAACAACAATCTGAAATCAAACATTTGGAAGCACCTGTTCTCATCAGGTTATTCATAGCATTTGTTTTTATCAGTTTAAATTAAAATTTAAATAGTGTCTGTTCTTACCAATTTAAAACAAATATCAAATAGCATTTATTCTTATTAGTTTAAAATCAAAAATTGAGTAGAATCTGATCTTAACAGTTCAAAAACACAACATCAGAGCAAGTGATAACGAATAGCAACCAACAATCCAACATGCAGTGAGTTATCTGTTCTTATTAGTTTAAAATTCAAATTTAACCGAGCAACTGAAAGCTAATAATCACCAAATCATAGCATGCAACCAACATTCAATCCAAACAAATTTAAACACCTGAATTAAAAATTAATCGTGAGCAGAAAACTCACCATAACAAAGTCGAAATAGCCCCAAATTTGATTACAAGCCCTAGTTTTTGAATCGCGAGAAGTAAAGCCCCAAATTTTCCAAAGCAGAACGAGTCGAGAAGAACGAAGCCGCCATATTTTTTTTCTCGTGCTTCTTTTTTTTTTTTTGTTTTAGGGTTAAAAAAAATGGGAACGGGTAAAGTGAAATGGAAGGGGATCGGGTTAAAGATAAAGGCAGTAGTATTCAAACGTGGGCCGGTATAAATTTCAAAGCCCAAACCATAAACAAGTTTTCCTCTTATTTTTTTTTTCTATTTATCTAAATCCAATTTGTTTTGTCTAATTATTTTCATTACTTTGTTTTGTAAATTTTTGTTTAAGTTATGTTGTTAAATTTTTTTACTAAGTGTATTTGTTTATTTTATTTTGTATTGATTTTTTTTTTATTTAAGCTAAAGAAAAGAATGTTATTAAAATTTTAACCATCAATTTATTAATTTACATAAATAAAAATTCTTGAATCCAAATTATTTTCTTAAGTCATTAGTTTGAATTTCAATTACAAATTAAATATTCAATTTCAACTCCAAAGTCAAATTTAAATTTTTTATTCAGCTTTGTATAGATTAAATTTTAAATATTTAATCGCCAATTTCCCAGTTATATTGATAATTCGATTTAAATTATCACTCACATTTTTAAAATTAGTTAAATATTTACAATTTAAATTGTTCAAAATTTAGGATCGTTACAATCTCCCCTCCTTAAAAGAATTTCGTCCCGAAATTACAAGTAAGGAAAAATGATTGTTAAAATTTCACTAATATTTATATCCTACACAATTTTTATCAAGTTTGGGACTTACTAAAATTAAATTCCATTTGATTTATCTCATTAGCTTCGTTAATTATCTCCATTGTTTATTGATTTCTACAACCAAGACACAAAAGTCTTTTACTAAAATTTTCAACTTACAAAATCCAAATTTTAAATTTGAAACACTTTATATTAGAGATTTACATATTATAACTTTTCCAAAGCTGTGGACTTTCAAAACCCTTCAAAAATCCTCTTCCTTAATTCATTAGGTTGGAATTATGCGAATTCTAATTCTAGATAATTGATTTTCTATTAAAGTTCGAAAATACTTGCTAACTCGAAATTTAACAAGTCCATTGTCGTTCTCAAAGACGTTAGGCATACGCTGGCCAGGCGCAAGTCTAACAATCCCCAAGTACTAAATATACTTGCTTCAATTCCCAGTGAAAATACTTTTAAAAATTCTTTTAAAAATGGATATGGAAAGCACATTCCCCCATGGATCACAGTTTACTCGGCGGTTTCGCTACTATCCCAGTAGAGTCGCTTGTAACTGTGGATATCTCATCCCTTGAATTACGCCATGGTTGTTGCCAAAGATCGCGGTTCACTCGGCGGTTACGCTACTATCCCAGTAGAATCGCTCGTGACCGTAGGCATCTCGCCCCTCGAATTACGCTTTGGTTTGTAGATTGCAGTTTACTCAGCGGTTACGCCACTATCCCAGTGGAATCGCTTGTAACTGTAGGCATCACGCCCCTCAAATTACGCTACCACCCGAGTGTAACTAGATCGCGGTATACTCGGCGGTTACGCCACTATCCCAGTGGAATCGCTTGTAACCATAGGCATCTCGCCCCTCGAATTACGCTAGCACACTATACCAGTCCAAAAGGACATTCCAACTAATGGAAATACAAAAGGTCATCCAACTAATGGAAATATAAATGGTCATCCAACTAATGGAAATATAAATGGTCATCCAACTAATGGAAATACTACGTAGCTACGATTTTTAAATGGATACTCATCTCGAGTTCCATCACCATCACACAGTCACGAAGTATAAATGGAAGGTACCTTTCCATATCCTCAATTTTGGAAAACATAATATTATACATACATATATAATATTTCACTTCACACTTAGTACAACCCATGTACTTAAATAAGTTTTCCACAACAATTACTTTTCCAAACTAATTGGTTTTCGAATTTATCGTATTCACACATATACGTTATGAAAACCACAACATTTCATACCCATAACAAATAGAGGATTCACAATTTTTCATTTCACTAACCATTTAAAATTTTCCTCTAAGTCGATTTGGAATTTTTAAGGTTATATCAAACCTAATACACATTCACAATCCAATTTATTATCGACTTCACACACTCGATTTGGATTTCACGCTACATCGTCAATTCTCAACACATAATTGATGTCTATCGATATATAACCTCTGAGCTCGTACGTCTCAGAGAAGGGTGTTAAGCTAAGAGAATAAATTCCCCGCCACCAACAGATATATATTTAATAGAAATCAACTGATATGTCGTCAATTCACGACGTTAGACATACAATCCAAATCATCCATTTAAAATTCAAAGTTCAACTTACTTTGTTTTGGGTGACAAAGTTAAACTCAATTTAGCTCAAATTTCAATCATTTGAAAATTTTCAAATTGAACTAATTGTTCAAATTTCCCAAAAATAATATCTTTACAAGATATATAATTTCACACTTAACCATTTGAAAACAAATTTCAAATCATTTCTTCACCTTTTAATCTTTGAAAACAAATTTCAAAGCGATTTCCTTAAACGGAAACATTTCCAAATTATCTATGAATATACGATTTTCAAATCGATTTCACCTATTCATTTTCAATTTATCTTTAAAAGATAAAATTTCAAACCATTCATTTCATATAGGAAAACATACCCATACTTATTCAATAATAAGTAATTTACAAATCCACTTATTTTCAACACTTTGAAAATATTCAATATACTTCAAACCAAAATCAAGTATATATTCATTCTTAAAAAAAACCATTCTTTTAAACACATTTTATTTGAGTCAAAACGAATGTTGCGTAAAACATCGTTACGACGACTCAAAATCATTAGTATAGGGATTCGAATTTAATATAGATATATAAATCCCAATACTATATAAAAACATTTCCTTTTGGAAATCATTTACTATAACAAAAATGTTATAGTCCACCATTTCCTTTCATTTCTCTCGAAAACGTCTATTTCAACAATGAATGTTGAAATCTATGCTTTCGATACTTAACACATTTCAAAACAACTTCAAATGGATTTACTTCGTTTCATAATATTATTTCCCCAAAAACATTCCCATTTAAGTTTTCAACTTCAACTTAATTCATGGTTTGAATTCCACATACACTTCAAAAATATTGGTTTTAAACCGATTTCAAATTTCCAATATTAAGTTTTCCACTCAACTTAATTCCATGCTCGTTCAAATTCAAATGCATCATTGAATCTATTTAAATCTATTTCGAATTTTCATTAGATTCATATCTCTTTTGATATTTTATTCACCGTTCAAAAACCATAGATATAATTCCTTTAATAAGTTACAACAATTTACTTATCAAAATAAGTCGTTTGCGGATTTTACAAACATCTCTAGAAATTCCATTTCTATTTATAAAACTTCGTTTTATAATCTCCTTTCTTAATTTGATTCAATTCAATTTATATAACTTAGTTATATACCCAAGTCCATATTATAAGTTAAATACTTATATCCCGTTGATTTACTAAATCGTTCTTCACAACATTTGAAATCAATTTTCAAAAGAATTCAGAATCAAATTCTCAAGTTATAGTTCAATAATCCACTTGATTATAATCAAATTGACATATCATTTTATTTCCCAATTATTACATTGGAGATATTCACAATATTCGATTTAAACCAACTTAAACTAATTCGTTAATTCACTTGACTCATATTTTATTTTCCATAAATCTCAAAGATTCGAAAATGAGTTTCCGAACGATTGAAACTCAATCTAACGAGACCTCACTGAAGAGAAACGGTCGCAATCCTAAATTTAGAGAGGGGAATCTCTGAAAATAATTCTGATTTTCAAAATACCTCTTATTTAAAGAAAACAATTTTAAACTTCTTTAGATTTGAAAACACTTTCTTTTAAAGTGATTCTAGTAACTATTCATATTAAATGCCATAAACTAAGCTTTGTGTAAACCAAAGCTCTGATACCACTTTGTAACGACCCGCCGCCTTGACCGCCTCTAGTCGGTAATTAAACCAACTAGAAACGTTCAAAATGACGGATTGTTATTTAGTTTATAACATTTAAACAGAATCAGCTACAGAATCACAGAATAGTAATCATATTTTATAAACAAACTTTTCTTTTATATACAAATATCAGAGTTTACAATACATTACATTTTATACAGCGGAAACAATTTATAAATTTAAGTACAAGAGAAAAAAAAATTTTAGCTAAAACTTTAGTGGTGCTGAAATCCCCCTCACTCTAACTTCGCTGCGAGCAAATCTCTAAGCTGCAAAAATACTCGGTCTGACCCGAGCGTTATTGCAAAACACAAAAACACTCGAGTCAGGATTAATCTTTATTCAAGTAAATAAATTTGAAATGAACTGAAATAAATGGTTACAGAGATGGTGAAACAAATGAATCGGTCTAATCTATTATGGACTTTACATTAACAATTTCAATTTTTTAAATTCTGTCAAACGTGTGTGGCTGTAGTACACACGTATGTTTACACACATGTGCACTGCCTTGCCGACACGTATGCAAGTGCAATCACAAAGACCACAAAGATACAATAACAAGCCAGAACAGAAACAACACAGCAGGTCGAAGGCAGAGAGCACAAGTACAGGCTGCAATGCACAACAATTTCAGCAGCCCCAAATACAACTACAAGCACAAGGCATATCAACAACCATAGAATCAACATGTATGCACAACAACCCAGCTACACAAGTAGTGCAGACCACAAGGCTGAGGTAATAGAACTCAAATACAAACCCAAGTGCTCAGTGCAGACTACACAATCAGTGCCACAACTCAATGCCAACAATATGGACTGGACAGTGCCAATTTGAACAAGTATACATGTATCAGAGGGAACTGGGAACTGTGTGCACAGGGAAAACACTACACAGTTCAAATGGAATGCAAACATGTATCAGAGGATATGTACAGTAATAGGCAGTGACCAACACAAGTGACGGTGTCAATTTGAACGAGTATACATGTATCTGAGGGAACTGGCTACAAAATTTTAAGTAAGACCAACAACAAGTTGGACTGCAACAGTCAATATGCAGACCATACCAGCAAAGAACCATAAATACAAGTAGAGAGCAAGCTACAAAATACATATGCAACATCACTACAGACTGCAACATGCACAGAGAAGTGAATGGACATGCAAACTGCCACAAACCAAAGTGCATGAACACAGGGAAGACTTAAATGAAGACTGAATACATCAGGCATGCAAAATGGAATGGATATGAAGACTGAACATATCAAAGTTTTGGAAATACAAGGTGTTCAAAATGAACACAGTAAGCTTCAGTTACAAAACTTAAGTGAAACAAGTAATGCAACAGTAGCAAGTACAACATGACAGTATAAAAGTATCACAAGTTCAAGTGCAGATGGAACAAACAAGTTTCATTTGAAACCTAAGTTTTAAACAGAGGCTAGATTAAGTGGTTTTGAGTTTAAATCAAAACTTTAGAGAAACTGAAGTTATAGACATAGAGTATTCTGGAAATAACAACACAAAAGAACCTGGAAAAGCATACAGTGATTTCCAAAGCAAAGAAAAAAATATACAAATCAAACAGAGCTTCAGTTTTCAACTCAGTTCAAAGCAAAATGTTAATCTGGAAATCAATTCAAGTAGTAATGCACTCTCAGGAAAACAGTTTTCAAAAGAAGAAAATGGAGTGCAAGGCAAAAATGAATTTTGTTTCAAACAGCAGTTCATCCTAGAGACAAAATCCAGTAAGAATTCTTTTCAAATCATTAGTTATAAACAGAAGATTTAATCAGAGGATTCCCTACATTTGTTTTGCTTGAATAAGATTTTTTTTAAACTTAAATTAATGTTTAAACAAGCATATCATGTTCAAACCTTAAATCCTAACAAGGAACTGATCAGAAGATTTGAATTCTTCTTCTATTCTTACTCTCTGTAGTTTAAAACAGAGAAGAGCAATCCAAGTAAATACAGGCACAAGTCATTTAATTCATACACGCAGATCATATACTTATATATACTCATGCAAGCATCAATTATATCAGAAATTTGTCAAGCAAAATATAACTAACCACTTAAGTTATAATTAAAATGTTCATTCACCTAGCAGTTTAAAACAGAGAAGCTACTTGATGCTTACTAA
Organism: Allium cepa; assembly: GCA_030765085.1. Lineage (NCBI taxonomy): Eukaryota > Viridiplantae > Streptophyta > Magnoliopsida > Asparagales > Amaryllidaceae > Allium > Allium cepa. Next base: position 11,213,296 of record CM060937.1, read on the forward strand.
CATTTTAATAAATTGTTTTACACCATCACAACCTACTTCCATTTGAGCATCCCATGCTAAAGATAATCAGATAAATGGATTTACTTTTTCCCCTTTTTAACATATTATTCATATGTGCACATTTTCAAACAGAGAGACATTTTGATATTTCATTCACATGCAAACAAATTTTAAACAAGTATACTTAGTTCAATCACATGCAAAAATGGGAATGCAGACAGGAACAACATGGATGAAGTACTAACAGTACATACAAAATGGAGATGAAGACTTGAACACCCAGGAAAACAATGACCAGACCAAAGTGCAACAGCATGGATACAACTTGACATGGAAACTGAAACATATCAGATAATGCAAATTGAAACAGAAGTTTCGAGTCAAATATGAAGACCACAAGTGAAGTGAATCAACTGCAATGCAACACATACCAGGATGCAAACAATAATGACATGAAGAGTAGAACAATCAGGAGAGCAGAGACCAGACCCAAGTGCAACAGACATGCAAAGTGGAATGGATGCAACTTGACATGCAAACAGCCACAAACCCAAATACATGAACACAGGGAAGACTAAAATGAAGACTGGACAATATCAAATTGTGGGAATGCAAAATGTTCAAAAGAACATTGTAAGCTATATGATGAACTAGTGCAGATCCATGGGCTATCCGTAAAGCTCAACAAGACTAAGAAATAACTCAGTAAACATGCAAGTTTAAATTCAAAATGCAATTGTTTGCAAACAGTTTCAAACAAGATATTTTAGTAGCATCTGTACTTATCAATTTAAATACAAGATAAACATAGCATCTATTCTTATCAATTTTTAAAACAAACACCAATAGCACATGTTCCTATCAATTTTAAAACAAACACAAATAGCCAGGTAGCATTTGTTCTAATCAATTTAAAAATTAAGACTGGGCAGCATCTGTTCTTACAAATTTAAATTTTAAAAGAAATCAAAAAAAAACATTTGCTCCTAACAGTTCAAAAACTAAATCAAATGGGTAGAATCTGTTCTTATAGTTTAAAATAATTACTAGCATCTGTTTCTACCAATTTAAAATCCAAGTAAATCGAGCAAATAACAGCAACTAGCACAAAAATTCAACATGCAGTCACAAATCTGAGCATATCAGTTTTAAAAATTAAATTAGCCGAGCCAAAGATAATCAAATCGCCCCAAAAACATAGCATGCAACCAAGGAATTCACTTCAAACAAATTCAAAAACTTGCATGAAGATTATCGTGAGCTTAGAAAACTCACATGCATTTCAAAACAGAGGGACAGTCAACATAAACAAGCATGCAAACACATTATCACTTAACAAAAACAATTTCAGGTACCAAAACATCACAACATATTATAGGCTTAAGTGATTGATTCACGGATAAACAAAGAAGAAGGTTTGGGTTCAGAGGTTTCCATATAAATATTCATTAACAAAGCAAGATCCAACACATGCAGCAACACAAAGCAAGTCAAGATTTAATAGCCTCTATTCTCATCAGATTCTTAAAATGATAGCATCTGTTCTCAACAGTAAAAAAAAATTTAAATTTATAGCATCTGTTCAAATCAGTTTTTAAGAAAAACAAATTTTCAAAACAACAATCTGAAATCAAACATTTGGAAGCACCTGTTCTCATCAGGTTATTCATAGCATTTGTTTTTATCAGTTTAAATTAAAATTTAAATAGTGTCTGTTCTTACCAATTTAAAACAAATATCAAATAGCATTTATTCTTATTAGTTTAAAATCAAAAATTGAGTAGAATCTGATCTTAACAGTTCAAAAACACAACATCAGAGCAAGTGATAACGAATAGCAACCAACAATCCAACATGCAGTGAGTTATCTGTTCTTATTAGTTTAAAATTCAAATTTAACCGAGCAACTGAAAGCTAATAATCACCAAATCATAGCATGCAACCAACATTCAATCCAAACAAATTTAAACACCTGAATTAAAAATTAATCGTGAGCAGAAAACTCACCATAACAAAGTCGAAATAGCCCCAAATTTGATTACAAGCCCTAGTTTTTGAATCGCGAGAAGTAAAGCCCCAAATTTTCCAAAGCAGAACGAGTCGAGAAGAACGAAGCCGCCATATTTTTTTTCTCGTGCTTCTTTTTTTTTTTTTGTTTTAGGGTTAAAAAAAATGGGAACGGGTAAAGTGAAATGGAAGGGGATCGGGTTAAAGATAAAGGCAGTAGTATTCAAACGTGGGCCGGTATAAATTTCAAAGCCCAAACCATAAACAAGTTTTCCTCTTATTTTTTTTTTCTATTTATCTAAATCCAATTTGTTTTGTCTAATTATTTTCATTACTTTGTTTTGTAAATTTTTGTTTAAGTTATGTTGTTAAATTTTTTTACTAAGTGTATTTGTTTATTTTATTTTGTATTGATTTTTTTTTTATTTAAGCTAAAGAAAAGAATGTTATTAAAATTTTAACCATCAATTTATTAATTTACATAAATAAAAATTCTTGAATCCAAATTATTTTCTTAAGTCATTAGTTTGAATTTCAATTACAAATTAAATATTCAATTTCAACTCCAAAGTCAAATTTAAATTTTTTATTCAGCTTTGTATAGATTAAATTTTAAATATTTAATCGCCAATTTCCCAGTTATATTGATAATTCGATTTAAATTATCACTCACATTTTTAAAATTAGTTAAATATTTACAATTTAAATTGTTCAAAATTTAGGATCGTTACAGGAAGGCCTATCACAAACGAAAATATGAAAACTCACCAACAAGTGTATCACAAATGGGACGTTATCCTATGAGTCGCTAACCATAAAAATGTGCGGTACAGTCCCCCATGCGAGCGAATGAGCTGAACATTGATGCAACCTAAAAGATACGCCTCATGCACAGACTCTGTCGTGGTACAGTCCCCCACGTGGACGAATGAGCCAAATATTGATGCATCCTAAAAGATATGACTCATGCACAGACTCTGTCGTGGTACATTCCCCCTACGTGGACGAATAAGTCGATTGCTCCATGAATGGTCAAAAGACCATGGGTCGCTAGCCCATAAAAATGATCATCAATGATTAATAAAGTGTAAATTACACTAAGCTAGTAAATAAATGAGTTAGGCTTCATGTGCCATAACCACTAGCTTAACTTAATTATTTACGAACAAATTGTAGACTTCCACTCGAAATTAAGTGCAAATTACACAAAGCTAGTAAATATATGAGTTAGGCTTCATGTCCCATAACCACTAGCTTAACTTAAATATTTATGAACAGATTGTAGATTTCCACTCGAAAATTGTCATGAGATTTCAATCGAACAAGTCCAAGAATTAACCGATGAAGTAAACGCAAGCGTTTCATACCACTTGTTTTGCTAAGTCGTTTAATTAGATTTCCCATATGAATGAGGTAAAGGTTTGTATATACTAATAGATTGGAAATTGGTTTAAAAAAAGAGCTTTGTATTAAAAGTAACGTTGAAATCATTTTTGTGAAAGAGTCTGACTATTGACTACTAGTATAGATACCTTTGTATTTAAAAGTGAAAAATCACAGAAATGATTGTAAAAACAATTTATCACCAAATATTCACATTCGACGACGTGAATTCAAACCATAAAAAATCGATATCAAATGGGTATTCCCAAAAATCCACTAATGAAGTCATCAAAGTCAATAATAATTGACAACAAATAACTGGATCAACAAAAATCGATAAAAATTAGAAATCCACTCAAAAATAGCCAAAATAGGCAAAACTGCACAAGACCAGACGTCTGGTTGGATTGGTCTGACCTGGGGTTTGGTGAATTTATTTTCCTTTTCCCAATTTTCTTTTTGATGCCAAAGGCCATCCAAACGTTTGGTATGGCCTAACCAAACGTTTGGTCGAGTGCTCTGGAATTTTTTTTCCTGCCGTCTTTTATTTTTTTCTCCACGACCATAACCAGACGTCTGGACTTGACCAACCAGATGTATGGTCACCTGGATTGGGCAACAGTTTGTCTAGGCCATTGATGGCCAAAACGATTCGGAAGCGATCGGGCGAGCACCGGAGACTAGGGATTTATGCAAAATGACAACTGAGCCTTATAGGCTCTATGATACACCCTAAATATCATGTCCAAACATCCAAAATAAGATCTTTAAAGATTTTGACTTCTAAACACCAAAATTGGAAGATTCACCAAATAAAATCAAATCAAAGCAAATGAACATGAAATAGATGTTAGGAATTCTTACCTAACAACAATGAAAGCTATAGACGTAGATGCGAGTTTGAAAACGCACCTTTAAAACTCAAAGACAACGAATTAGAAGCTTTAAAACAAAGCAAGACCAATTCCTCTTCAATACACCTCTAGAATCTTCAACCTATTATCAAAGGTGAAGCTTTTCCTAAGTTAGGTTATAGGAATTTTGAAAATTGAAGAGAGATTGAGATGGAGAAGATGAAGATGATTCTTACATATGCTTCTCTTTGATTTTAGAGCTAGAACTTGAATTTTCTAAGAGAACTAGGGCTTAGGAATTTCTAATCTCCTCTCTTTTCCCCCATTTTTCCTTTTTCTTGAGTGTTAGGAAATGTTATGAATGAATGAAGAGGAGTGGAGTGGGAGTCATTTGGTAGAGGAGTTGGGTTCTCTTGTTGGGTTAGTGGGATGAAACCCAAACCCAAATCCCCAAATGAAATATCAAAATTCTAATCAACTCCAAACATATCGATGTTTATACACAGAACAGTCGCAAACCCTGTTTTGGACTCAATGGAAGTGGTCCCATATCCGGATTTTAACATTTACAGAAAGTCACATTTCGGACTTCAAATTCAATTAACGATGCTATATTTAAATAAAATATTTAAATATATAATCGTAAATATGCGGGTTGTTACAGACTTCCCTCCTTAAAGAAATTGCATCCTCGCAATACTTCAGAAGAAAATAAAGAGTAACAACCACTCTATGCATAACAACACGAAAGAAAATTTTGAAGTGAGAAGCACACCCTAAGGAACAAGAGACAGTAAGTCTGGATGTATTCGCTCGATGAATTCTCTGGATTTCCATAGCAATCCTTAGGATTTGAGAACCATTGAACTTTCACAAGCAAAACATCTTTCTTTCGAAGGCGTTTAACCTCCGTAGCAATGATTCGAATAGGATTCTGCTCATAAGTCAAATTAGGTGAAACTTCAATTTCTTCAATAACTCTAGGCTCAAGAATAGAATCGGAATCTCTAAGGCACTTTCGTAGTTGAGAGATGTGGAATATGTCATAAATAGCAGAAAATTGACCCGGTAATAAAAGATGATAAGCCACGGAACCAGTGCGTTCGGTGATGGGAAATGGACAAATATATCAAGGTGCTGATTTTCCCGATCGACTAAAATGCACAACACCCTTCATAGGTGAAACACGAATGAATACCAAATCTTCCGCAAAAAATTCTAAATTCCTTCTTCGGCTGTCGGCGTAGGATTTTCTGTCTACTTTGAGCTTCCTTCATCCTACGACGAATAAGGTCAATATTTTCTGTGGAATCACGAATAAAATATGGACCTAAAACCAACTTCTCAATAGTTTCGAGCCAACACGAAGGAGATCGGCATGGCCTTCCGTAGAGTGCCTCGAAAGCTGCCGTACCAATACTAGATTGGAAGCTATTATTGTAAGAAAACTCAACAAGAGGTGAACATGAATCAGATTCATGATCTCGAATCTCACAAGTGGACAAAGTCTCGAGATCATTCCATTCGGATATTATCATAGAAACAACCGCTTGCTGTTTACGACTAAGGGCATCAACAACACGATTCCCCTTTCCAAGAGTATAAAGAATATCAAGATCATAATATATAAGGAATTCGACCCACATTGTTGACGCAAATTAAGTTCCTTTTGAGAAAAGAAATACTTTAAAGATTTATGATCGATGCAGAGAACAAATTTCTCTCCGAAAAGATAATGAGTCAAATTCTAAGGGCGAAAACAATGGCCGCGAGCTCTAGATCATGAATGGCATATCTAGCCTTGGCAGGCTTTAATTGTCTAGAAGCACAAGCGATAACACGTTCCCTTTTGCATGAGAACGACACCCAAACCATTATCACCGGCATCGGTACAAACAGTGAAGTCTTGGTTCCCTTCGAGAATCAAAAGAATATAAGCATCGGAAAAGAGTTCTTTTAATTTTTGAAAAGAAGCTTCTATGCTAAATCATTTATTTCATGATCCTCATTCCCAAAAAGCTAAGACATTCAAAATTATAGTTAACTTTATGTAATCATCTTTTTAGAAAAATTTACTTATTACAAGTCAATTTACTGTGTCTAACTGTCTCATCATAGCGTTTAGGAGATTCCTATCGATAACGTTGATCAGGCGCATCGACCAGAATTCTTAAAGCACTCAATAGGCAATACAACACAAAATCATCTTCTATATGATAAACATGTCTCTTAAAAAATTTACGAATATTCTTTGCTCATTTTAAGAAAAAAAAATCAATTATACTTATAAATATATCTTATTAGAAAGATTAGCAAATTTAAATTGTTGTTTTCACTCATAATTAAAGAATACAAGGATGGACTCATCAAGATATTCGTAGAATACTCGATTCATAAGGTGGATGAAATAAGTTGGAGGGTTCGTCAAACCGAATAACATAACGAACCACTCATAAGAATCATAACGAGTGTGGAATACGGTAGGTGTAACGTTATCCACCGCAACTCTTAGCTGATGAAAACCGATGGCAAGGTCAAGCTAAAAAGACCTTAGCACCTCTCAATTGATCTCTTAGGTGGTAATCCTAAGATAGACTCAAATATATCAGAAAATTCACAAACTACTTGAATGAGGGAAATAACATCTTCCTCATCATATGGGTTTAAAGAATAAAATGATGCCATCGAATTTGGAATTGAAATCTTTAAGAACAATAGAAATCTGCTTAACAGATTGAGGATGTCAAAGATGGATAGTCCTCTCAGGATATTGGATATGGGCTTTATAACGATTAATACAATCATTTTCCAAAATCAATTTCGAAACCTAAGTAGCGGATAACATGCAAATCGGTTTGGAAAGCATAACCACTTAAAATAATCTCGACATTTTTACAAAGTAAACTGAGTGTTGCGGATACATCAACTGGATAAGCAATTCTCAATGAAGTCATAAAGCCCAAAATATTTAAAAAAAAGTATCAATAAGTTCTTTTGATATAAAAGAATGAGATGCATCCATATCAAAAGAATTTGAATAGGATAATCACAAAACAAATTAATGCCATCAAGGATAGAATTAGAAATACCTTGACCAAGAGAAGTGTTACTAGGGGCTTGCACAACATACAGCTTTCCCTCTTTCTTACTTTGAAGTATAGGACATGAAGATATATGATGACCCAAACTTTTGCAATAGCGAAAAGAAATTGGCCTTGGACACCTATTTACATAGTGGTCCTTAGATCTACAATTGTAGCATTCTCCACGATTAAGGATTGGAGTCTTTGCTACAAAAGTTGCTTGCTTCACTTTCTTATTGGGATTAGGGCTTTTGAACTTAATATGCCTCTTCTTCGAAACCCCGGTATCATCTTCACTTCCTTTATCGGCCTCTTCAAGTCGAAGAGTGGTATCTACAAGCTGGTTGAAAGGTGCTTCTAATTTCAGAGGTAAAATATTTTTAGGGTTCTTATTCAAAGCACAGATAAAACTTGGATTCTTTACAAGATACAAAAGTTGTTGAGCAGATATGAATATACCATCCAGGAAAGGACCATTAGATTGACCAGCGCTAGGACTGCCAGGTCTAACTATCTCTTCTACTTTTAGAAAGAAAGAAAGAACGAAGAGGAAAAAGGTTATTCTCAAAATGAATTCAAATAAGCTTGATTGATAAAACAAGGCATCATAAAAGGAGATAGGATAGAACGGGTCTTAAGATTCGAATTAAATCCTAAGGCATGATTCCTAAGAGAGACTTAGGACAATGATCCTTAGTAGATTATTCTACGTTGTTCTGAAGTTTGGCTTTGATACCAAGCTATGATGCCCCAATATATACTCACACTAGCCAAGGACCCTACGGAGTAATGTCATCGACTAGCACGAAGAATAAGGCTGTTGAGGAGCAACCATTTGTGTAATTAATTTGTGCGAGTACCGATATGCTAGATAGTAGGTCATGCATTTCGTTTCAAGAGGAAATCTGACACATCAAATACAAACTCAAAGCTACTACAGAGTGACTATGTGGACTTTGGAAACAAATAAAAATAAGCATAACAAAAATCAATCACAAATATTCATATCATTAAGGCGGAAACAAATATGAATATATCACATAGAAGTGAACGTCAAAGTAGTGGTCATACAAGATCCACTACATCACAAAAGAATGGGTACAAGTGCTAGACAAAAGAATATGTATACATCAAGGAGTCTCTATCTCGAATGTATGAAAGCAAAAACTACTAAGTTAAAGTAGTTTGCCAAAAGTCAGAAGATGGTCCCTACTAAGAAGTCAAGAGGAAGCACCTGAAACACCTCGGTCTGACCCGAGTATTATTTAAGAAGAAAAATAATAAACGGATCAGTCTAGCTATAAATATCATACAAGATGAGATAGGATAAGAGATATGACAAAAATATATGATAATAAAAATGTCATGCTTTGACAAGTGTATGTATATTTGATAACAATGAAAATCATATAATTTCTCGAATCTCTTCAAATACCCAAAAAAATGTCATATTCTTTACCAAAAAACACAAAGGGGAAGGCCTATCACAAACGGGATCATGAAAACTCACCAACATGTGTATCACAAACGGGAAGCTATCCCATGAGTCGCTAACCCATAAAAATACGGGGTACAGTCCCCCGTGTGGATGAATGAGCTGACATCGACGCACCCTAAAAGATACGCCTCATGCACAGACTCTGTCGTGGTATAGTCACCCATGCAGACGAATGAGCCAAACATCGACGCACCCTAAAAGATACGCCTCATGGACAGAATCTGTCGTGGTATAGTCCTCCACGTGGACGAATGACCCGGTTGCTCCATGAACTGTCAAAAGACCGTGGGTCGCTAGCCCATAAAAATGATCATCATTGATCAATGAAAGTGTAAATTACACTAAACTAGTAAATAAATGAGTTAGGCTTCATGTCCCATAACCACTGGCTTAACTTAATTATTTACGAACAAATTGTAGACTTCTACTCAAAATTAAGTGTAAATTACACAAAGCTATTAAATATATGGGTTAGGCTTCATGTTCCATGACAACTGGCTTAACTTAAATATTTACGAACAGATTGTAGATTTCCACTCGAAAATTGTCATGAGATTTCAATCGAACAAGTCCAAGAATTAACCGACGATGTAAACAGAAGCGCTTCATACCACTTGTTTTGCTAAGTCATTTAATTAGATTTCTCATACGAATGAGGTAGAGGTTTGTATATACAAATAGATTGGAAAATGGTTTTAAAAAAGAGCTTTGTATTAAAAGTAACGTTGAAATCATTTTTGTGAAAGAGTTTGACTATTTACTACTAGTATAGAAACCTTTGTATTTAGAAGTGACAAATCACAAAAATGATTGTAAAAACAATCTATCACCAAAAATTCACATTCGACGACGTGAATTCAAACCATAAAATCGATATCAAATCCAGTCAAATGGATATTCCCAAAAATCCATAAATGAAGTCATCAAAGTCGATAATAATTGATAATAACTAATCGGATAAAAAAATCGATAGAAGTTGGAAATCCACTCAAAAACAGCCAAAATAGGCAAAATTGCACAGGACCAAACGTCTGATTGGATTGGTCAGACGTGTGACCTGGGGTTTGAGGAATATATTTTCCTTTTCCCTATATTCTTTTTGATGCCAGAAGCCATGCAGACGTCTGGTATAGCCTAACTAGATGTCTGGTCAAGTTCTTTGGAATTTTCTTCTTCCTTTTTTCCTACCATCTTCTATTTTTTCCTCCAGGGACCATAACATGACGTCTAGATTTAACCAACCAGACGTCTGGTCACCTGGACTGGGTAACAGTTTCCCTAGGCCAGTGATGCCCAAAACGATTCGGAAGCGATCAGACGAGTACCGGAGACTAGGGATTTATGCAAAATGACAACTGAGCCTTATAGGCTCTATGATACACCCTAAATATCATGTCTAAACATCCAAAATAAGATCTTCGAAGATTTTGACTTCAAAACACCAAAATTGGAAAATTCACCAAATCAATTCAAATCAAAGCAAATGAACGTGAAATAGACGTTAGGAATTCATACCTAACAATAATGAAAGCTATAGGCGTAGATGTGAGCTCGAAAACTCACCTTTAAAACTCAAAGACAACGAATGAGAAGCTTTAAAACAAAGCATGACCAATTCCTCTTCAATACACCTCTAGAATCGTCAATCTATTATCAAAGGTGAAGTTTTTCCTAAGTTAGGTTATAGGAATTTCTGAAAATTGGAGAAAGATTGAGTTGGAGAAGACGAAGAGGATGCTTACCTAAGTTTCTCTTTGATTTTAGAGCTAGAACTTGAATTTTCTAAGAGAACTAGGGCTTAGGAATTTTCAATCTCTTCTCTTTTGCCCCATTTTTCCTTTTTCTTGAGTGTTAGGAAATGTTATGAATGAATGAAGAGGAGTGGAGTAGGAGTTATTAAGTAGAGAAGCGGAGTGGGAGTTATTAGGTAGAGGATTGGGTTCTCTTGTTGGGTTAGTGGGCTGAAACCCAAACCCAAAACCCTAAATGAAAATATCAAAATTCTAATCAACTCCAAACATATCGATGTTTATACTCAAAAAGGTCGCAAATGCCGTTTTGGATTTAATGGAAGTGGTCTTGAGTCCGGATTCGACCGTACAGAAAGTTACATTTTGGACTTCAAATCCAACTAACGGTGCTATATTTAAATAAAATATTTAAATATATAATCGTAAATATGCGGGTTGTTACAACTATTCCCTGCCACCCTTGGTTGTTAGAACCCTGTCACCAAATCCAAATAGGAAAACACTTTGTCTCTACTCAATTTATCGAATAAAATATCAATTCTCGAGAAAAGATATCTATTATTTGTCATCTTCTCATCCAGCTTACGATAATCAATACACAACCTCTGCGATCCATCAGGTTTCTTCACGAACACCACGACTACTCCCTAAGGTGAACTGTTGGTCTAATGAAATTCTTTCCTTCTAAATCCACCAGCTGTACCTTTAGCTCCTTCATCTCAGTAGATGTCATTCTGCTAGGCGGACTACTTATGGGTTTAGCTCCAAGTGCATGTTATATTCCAAACTCAATAGCTCATTTTGGCGATAGTCTTGTAACAAGCTCAAAAACATATGCAAATTCTCTTGCAACTAAAATCAGCCTTACCTCATCTTCTACCTCTTTTGCACCCAGTAAAGCATAAACTTTTGGACTCAAATTCTCAACTGAGTATATAATTTGATCAATACTATTAGGGTGCCTTAAAGATATTTTTCTATCCTAGCAAAATATTCTAGCATTGTATTTGCTTGACCAATCCGTACCTAAAACAATCCCAAAGCCCACAAAATCAAACACAAAACTGTAGGAAAAAGTATAACCTAACAACTCAAATTCTAGAGGGCCGGATCTCATTCTAAGAGTTGCATAACCTCCTACTGGATTCTCTGCCCTTAAGGAAGCAACATGGTATGATGTATCTAAATCTAATTTATCTACCAAACACTGAGAGGTAAAATAATGTGATGCACCGCTATCAAATAATACTCTAACAGGTATGTCATGAATCAAAAGCGTACCTCCCATTAAAGCCTTTCCCATCTCCTCTATTGTTGGCCTAGAAGATGATGGCTTCAAAGCAAAGACCTTCCCTTTTCCACCTTGGCCACTAGTGGACATTTGTTCATATAATGCCCCATCTAGTTGCAGTTAAAGCACTTCACATTCTTCTTCCTCACAACCGTCATACCATCACCCGACCGACACTCATTTGCATAGTACTCTTCTTGTCACACTTGTAACAGACAATATCATCTTTCCCTTTCTTGACAGCTCTCCTTTCTGAACTCCCTTCTCCTTAAAGAATTTTCTCTTCTTATTATGAGAACATTGGGTCCCAATCGGCTTCTCTTTTTCAAAAGTAGGAAGCATTTCCTTATTCCTTATAGTCATCTCTACCATGACATTACTAGGATCCCTGAGATATGGCACTGTTGCCCTAGCAATTTTTGACCTTTAACCTCAGATAAACTTCTTATTCCTCTTAATCACAATGTCAATGGTGGCATATCCATACCTAGATAGCTCATCAAACTTAGTCTCATACTCCAGAATAGACATTTCTCCTTGCTTTAGTCCAATAACTTCCTAAGCAAGGTTGACTTGCCTACTTTAAATAAGAATCTCTCTTCGAATCTCCTTCGAAATTCAGCCCAAGTCGATTCAACGGTTACCCCATTCCACCAGTACAGAGCAACCCTACAACTACATCGAAGCTAATCTCCTTTTATACTCATCATTTAAGCCTAGATCAGCAAAAATTCTTTCATAATGTAATAGCCAGTTCTCTACTTCAATAGCATCCTCAATTCCAAGAAATGGATTTCTTCCTACCCTAGTATAATCATGTCTCAACTTGGAATAATTGTTTCCAATAGGTGCCACAGAATTAGCTCCTCCCGCATTAGTAGTGTTACCTTCAACCATTCCAGCAGCTACTCCAGCTCGCGTAATGTTGATAGAGAACTGATACATAGTCCCTATATCTACCGATGGGGTTCCAACACCTGCTTTTTGGTTATCATTTGTCGGTTGACCTTGGTTCCTTCGTGTATTGGGTCAAGCATTTCAATTTGTTGTTGTGCTTCCTCACTTGATTCACTCTTTCATTTCCTACTTCCATATCTTGCTTTCTCACAATATGCATATAAGCCTTAACAAGATGCAGAAGAATGGTCTAAGAGAGAAGGGAGAATACATACTTATATATAGCAAATACAAGTACGTTGCTATAGAGATATCCCATACCCTAATCTTATTCTCTGATTCATTTGGATTATGTTTTCAAAACTCTTTTAACTTTAAAATTCTTTTAAGTTTCATATAAACCTATGCTCTGATACCAACTGTAACATCCACATTTTAAAGCTCGAAGCTAAGCGCCATGGATGCTACAGTCATCTGTGGTATTAATTTCTAGTGATAAAATGCAGCAATGTTAATCGTATCAATAATATCAAATGCACGTGGATATGAATATTTTCAAACACGGTTTAATAATAAGATTTCAAACTTCATTTCACAAATCAAATTTCATATTCATTACATAATCTCATTCAATCCTACATTCAAAGAAAATATAATTATTACAAAATACTCCAAGAATGACATTTGAAGATGCCCCCTTGGTTGATCAGAGTCTATTACTTGATAGTTAGAACTTCTGTTATTACATACATTTAGACATAAAACATCATAATGGAAAGTAAAAACTCCTACTAATAGCTAGCTTGCCTCCTGCATGTCTTCGGAAGCTTATTCATCAAACTAGAAAACCTGAAAAAACTTGCTGCTGACCTATTCGAATTAAATTTTAAGAACCTAAGAGTTTAATAGGGGAAACAAAAATTTTGGGCTAGACAAATAGTTTGGTGTGAATAATAACCTACCATCTCGAACCAAAATAGATATCTAGTTAAACCATGCCACTGAGTGGAATGGGCTTTCCGTTCATTAGTATCTTAACCAAAACATTTCAACCATATATTGTGCTCTTGCATCCACAATGGTTAGCGCAAAGTAAAATATCATTTGTAGGCATGCAACATTTGTAGTCCGACTATCTGTATTTATAGTGTCACCCACTTCCTTACCCAAACCCAAAATTATATAATAGATTACCTATTCTGATTTAATTGACTATCCATCTCAATTTAATGTGACTATCCGTGTTAATTTAATCTGATTATCTGTCTCATATATCTGTGGACTACCCATCTTAAATATAACATTACATGGATTATCAATCCTAGGCTATATGGACTACCACATCACATATGCTTTATTTTATTAAAATTATGTGGACTATCCATTACACATGTTTCATTTATCAAAAATTATGTGGACTATCCATTACGCATGCTATATTTTTCCTTAGATGACTATGAACCCATCACGAATGATATGGAGACTGTCCATCTCATGCATTATATGGACTATACATCACATATATTTTATTTTCCCTGGGATGATTATGAACCCAAAATATATCATTTTATAATTAGATTATAATATTATTCTCCCAAATACTCAACTTATGTCTATTGGTATCTTCAATTGGGTTGTCAAACCCTTAACTTATGACATATCGAAAATAAGAAGCATTAATATCCCTAATGAAGTTATCAAACTCATAAAGCCTATGGCTTATCCAACCATCAATATTATAATTCGAAATAAAAGACTTACAACATTTATGCCATCAAAATCAATATCGAGCCTCTATCCAAGATTCAAAAAAAACTCTTATTTTTTTAACCATATGGCTATCTACCGAAATCATAAGGTTATCGACATTCTTAAAACATAGGCAATCTCGCCTTTTAAATCATACTTTTATTTTGCATAAAACAGGCCTCACTGGCTGCGAAATAAAGAGATGCGGCATCAATGCCGCATGACATAGTTATAAGGAAAACAAGTGATGCCAAAGTTGACCGCATACGGCATTAATACTTTATGTCGAAATTAATTACTTGTGGCATCAATACTATGATGTCGAAAACATAGTACTTCGGCTATTATGCCGCATACATAGAAAAAATAGCACCATTACCGACATAAAACCAGTTATACTATAACTAATGACTTGCGGCATTAAAATCTTAAACATTTTAATATTTTCTTCATAAAACAATGCCACAGCTTAAAGGTTGTAGACATGCGACACTACTTCCTAAGTATAGTTGATATTAAAAATAATTGATATTGAAAAATGTGGTATGCGACATGGTGACATTCTACATCATTTAAAACCATGGTGAAAATATGTGCATCGATATCTTATATACCAATGAAATGTGGTATTCCCTTAACGTCGATGTCGGATGCATGATCCAATGCATCACATGCTTACGGTATAAATATCGCATGCATTCCTTCATGTCAATGTCATATATCCTAACATCACTTACAACTGTAGTGCTATACCGCCTCTTGTTGATGCCAAACTTCATGGGAATGTCGCATATTAGTGTTATTATTATAATTACTATAAAAACTGTTTTAAGAAAATGCTTTTTACACCGAGTGCTCTCCTCAAATTAAGGATCGCTCTTTCATCAAAAAAATGTATTTCATAAAAATTTCACCAAATCTTCTTCCTTGTCAAATTTCTATTAGTTGAAAAGAAACTTTACCAATTTCTTTCAAAAAACCACTACATGCCAGTTTTATATTTCAAACATTTATCGACTTGATTAATTAATACCCTTAATTAATAATAATTTAAATGATTTTCTAGCATATTAAATTCATAGAAATTCATAATCTCTATAGAAAAAATTCCTAAAAATCATTAAAATCAAAACTAATATATTCTTTCATATATAAAAATTTCATATTTAATTATTTTTAGTAATTAAACCCGAAATAAACATTAATTTCTCTTTAGGAAATTCATAAAATATTCATTTTAATTTGAAAAATTATTAAATTAAAAACCCATCTCTAAAATAATGTTTTACATAATATACTAGAAAACCAAATCAACTAGATATTAAAAACTTAGGTTTACCTTTAAAACCTATCTAAATAATTTTATAAAATTTCATAAATTCTCATTAATCATTATTCTATCCAAACAATAATCAGACATCCAAAACTATAGCAAAACAATCAAGATCAATTTGGAAATTATCCATATTTGAATTTAAACATAAACAAATAGAGATGGTTAACTGTTATTCAACTTAGGTTGGATGATGAGATCGAGATTTGATGGAACTTAGCTTCCCTAAATTTTGCCCTTTGAATCCCTTAGTTTTCCCTTCTTTCTTCCTTAGTTAATGGCTTGGCCTCTCTAACGTTATCTTTTTGTTTATGAATGTAAAAATGAGAATGAATGAAAGGGTGGGGGTTTAAGATATAAAGAGAGATCTATTTCTATTTTGCCCTTCTTATTTACTCTTCCTTCTGTTTGGTTTAAAACAATCTTATTAGTTAATAATTAAGGTTCGACCTTGTTAATTATCAAATCTCATCCCTATGTCCCACTATCTTAATCTATTTAATCTATCTTATTAAATCTCCTAAATAATATTAAACTAAAATTAAGGGTGTTATTGTAATTGTGGGAACATTGAAAAATGAATACTTTTTGAATTAAGTTTCATAGTTTGATCATAAAGCGTTCGGTGATGATGTTGGGTTAAATTATAATTTTAATAAAAGTTGTTTATTAAAATCTAAACAAAGATATATTGGTGAAATGATTTTAGATAAGAAAGTTATTCTATATAACTATGGTTTATAAATATAGGTTATAAATAAAAAGGATTTAAAATTGAGAATTTAAGAACGTAAATCCTGATGTTTTTGAAAATGGTTTTTTTTTCAAAATTTTAAGGGAGAATAATAATAGTGTTATTTGAATGTATTTATGATAGTTATTTTAAAAGATTTTAAAGATGATAGAAAGCATTGAACTTGCTTTTGCCATTAGAAAAAATTCGGGTGATGGCTACAGCATCATCGATGTTCATTATCGAGTTTCTAAGTAGGGAATGCTACCATAATAATTTGCAATAGAGTTTTTGTTGTAAAAAAAATTTTGATTTAATCCCAATACGATGATTCGATATACTAAAGTTATAAGTATATATTTATTTAAAATAGAGTTGAAATAAAACTGGGTGTTTAGTTCTGAAGTTTTCGATTAATTTATTATATGGACCCATGCATCATATGCATTAGGGTAGTTTGGTTTGTGCATCACATTATGAGATGTTGTTTAGTAATTATCATTTATTAAAATAAAGTGGAATTTTCAGTGATTATGGACAGTCGTAAACTTTTGAATTAATTGAGAACTTGAAGCTAAGTGTTTGTATAATTATAAAATTAGAGTTTTGTAACGTTAAAATGGAAAGATAGTAAACTAAAATAATTTTTAAATTTTTTGAACGTCCTAGTTAAGAAAAAAAAGTTCTGATATTGTACAAATACTCTTAGGATGTAGTGGAGTATTGTCTGAATTTGAACTTACATCCTGAAATGTTTTAAATGAAATTTTTTTTTAGTGAAATGTTTTATAAGTGAAGATAAGTCTTCATTAAGTATTTATAAAATAAAGATAGTGTTTTATGAAATGGTTCAGAAATGATTTGGTATTAAATGAAATACTACTGGCGTAAATAAATGTGAACTAAAAATAATTGGTATAATTAAGAAAAACTAATGGGATAAATACATATGTTATGTGTAGATCATTTTATTCGGTTAATTGTTCTTGATCCAGACTCGAGTACACGATCTCAAGGTGATTTACACTGGTCCGAACAAGGATTTTACGCTCAATTCTTGATAGTGAAAAGTTAATATGGACTTTTGATATGATTCTGAATTTTTCTATCATAGTATATCGCTATGTAAGGAGAACGAAGGTTTCTAATCAAGGAATCTGACTGGAGTCTAGACTAGGGTAGTCGAGTGAGCGATACTAGTTTAGAAGTGAAATTTATGTAATCAAGCAGTGATCGGCTACTATATTACATACAGATAACATATGTACATCGTATGGGATTAAATATTGTATGCTTATTTTATGAGAAATGCAAGTTACATGGCTTGACATGACATGTTTATGTGAGATGATTGCTATATAGTGTTTAGAAGGCTTAGATTCATGATATATGATGGATGAGCTATTGTATAGTTTCGTTGGTTCTATTTGACTCTCTTTTGCATTATGTAAGTGAAATTCAGACATATAGAAGTAAAGGCTAGCTTGCTGCTTTTGGATTCATAAGCAGAGTTTGATTACTTGACAAATCGGGTTTGAGTGCTTGCGCTAAGTTGGCGGCTTCGGTGGAGGTCAGTAGCGTTGGCTGTTAAGTGAAGGAAGATGGCTCATGAAAACGAAAATGGGCAGGGCGGATAAGGCACACAGCAAGGAGGAGATGAGATGGAACCGTGGGTTCGCGGTGGCCGCTGGCTGTTTAGCGACATGAGCTGAGGGCAGTGGCCGATTGGTTCGGTGATGGGAAAGAAAAAGGTGGGGAGGTCTAGTGCTCGGCGCGGCCGTATTTGTCGTTGGAATTAGGAAGTGGGACGCTAGTCGTGTGTACGGTGGTGGCTAGCATGCGTGACGAGGCAAAAGAATGAGAGGAAGGGAAGAAGTTATGAACAATGAAGGAAAAGATGATGAACAGCCAAATCTATTTGGCTTCATTTTTTCTTCATTTTTTTTTTAAATCAGAGGTCAAAAAGAAAATGAACCGAGCAACAATAAATCGGCACATAGGTAATAGCAAAAGTTGGAGCAAAAATTTTTAGACGTTGATTCAAGAAACATTAATAGCCCGAGCCCATTGGTTGTTTTCGAGAAAAATGAGTAGTCACAGGCCCAAATACACAACCGATACGCCTAATCGGTTCACCGACTTGGTCGTGTTCCGAACTTCAACTGCACGGATGAGTATACTGCAGAGGTCAGTATGACGACACGATCAAAACAGTATACAGATATCAACGGTACGATTGAATTATAAAAATTCGAATTTTCTACTAGCGGAAAATGCAGCAAAAACGCATAAAAATAAGATCGACGGAGCTAAAGAAGTCCGAATTTGGAAAAACGAAAAATGACGTCTTGCTCAGAAGATGATTTAGAATTTTTCTATATAAAAATATTTAGGTTCTAAAAACATTTTATTTTCATCAATTCCTAACTGATTAAATTAAAATAAAATTACACGAAAATAAACTTTCATACTGTCGGACGAAAATTTACCAGTTGCTATGTTTAACTAGACGCAATCCAATTATCAAATTTATATTACAAAATTTTATTATTTAAAATTTCACAAAATTCCAATTAAATATATAAATAAATCAAATAAAATTATTAAAAATTTACGAGTCGTTACATTCTCCCCCACTCAAAAGTTTTCGTACCGGAAAAGGGAGGAGGTAGGAGAATAGAAACAGCCATAAGAAAATAGACTTGAATTCCAAAATAAAACAATTAATTTAGACCATATAAATTTCTATTGAATTAATTAATATTCAATAATTGATTTTAAACTCAAGGAATTTCATTAACTAGGTTTATTTTCAATTTATCATTGTTTGTTACAAAATTTATTTCAAACAACAATTTATTTTATTAATCCATTTATTATTCAACTAACCTAGTATTCTATTTATCTCTATTAACCATTTTATAATTAAACTTTAAGTGTATAACATTTTTATACGCACTTAAATTTTATTTATAAAGGCATTTTATATTGTATATTGTCCAATTATCTTAAATTAACAATTTCAAAGATCATAAATTTGAAAAGTCATTTATTATAATCATAATTTATTCGACAAATTTAATTCTTCTTTATTCCAAATTATTATTAAATTTATTCTACTTAATACATCTTATCACATATATATTAAGTATATTTACATTTATTATAACTACTCAAATTTATTTAAAAATTCCTTTGATATCATTTTTTACTGTATAATATTCAATTACATAGTTAACTTTTGAAAATTTAGGTAAGTTATATATATAATGCAATTGAGTATTATCCAAATGAAATTTACAATTCGCTTATTTCAAGTTAAGTATTTAGTCAAAACTTTTGGCTTCATTGAAAATCATCCTTAAATCAAAATTTTAAGAATTAATTTTTGATTAACTTCAAACCATTTTATAGATGAAATAAATAAATCAAATTTAAAATCTTCAATGTATATTATAAATCAAGTCATGTTTAGAAATTCAAACCAATTTATTTTTCCAAACAAAAGTGTAGCATGGCTACAGAATAGTCTCTCCACTTCGAAACTCGAAAATAAATGTCGATGATGCGGCCGTCATCACCGAAATTATTTTCCAGCGACAAAAGAGAAGAGCTCTAATTTAATCATTTAAAATTCTTTGAAACCATTTCTATTCGAAAATATTTTAAATAATATACATTTTAAACTCTAAAACCATAACTCGAAATTATCGGAAATTATGTTCTCAAATTCTAATTTAAATTCACTTCAAATTCAAAATTAAATTATAACTAAGTTTTATAAATTCATTTATTTATATTATTCAATAGTCAACGGTTTATAACAATAAATGAAAATCAAAAATTATTATTTTCAACAACCAATTTCATTAACTATTTAATTTCAGAAAATTTATACTTATATTTTATTCGTAGTGATCGCGTCTATAGGGATACAAGTATGACAAGGCACATGTGGCAATACCCAAGGTAGTGAAACTACCGTTTGCGTGATACGGACTGGTGAGAATGCATCGCCGCACACCAATCAATAACAAGTAATGAGTAGTTTACGAAGAAGTGTGTTCGCTCGAGGTAGCTAACCCCATTTGGCCCGGCACGGCTCCTGTTTTAGTCATTTTCAATTTGACACAAGTGTCAAGGCTATCCATTATCGTTCTCTTTCTTCAGTCATCACGTACATCATTCCAACCACTTCATTTTGGATCACACTTCGCGTATAGTTATTAAAGTGGTTTTCGGTTTAGACAGAGAGTATGTCCATAACCGATTCCGGTTTCTTTAATAACTTTCATAATTATTACACCGATTGGTCGTTAATAAATTTCAAAAAAAACAAAATCAATTTCAATTTAAATTAGAATTTGTAAACCAACATTCCATTTGTCTTTCTAAATCAATTCCAGAATTTACGTTTCAAAACTTCCAAATTACCATTTCAAAATCTTATAATTCAATTTCAATGTTTATTTAACAATTCAAATATTGATTTAAATTCGTACATAAGTTTCATTCCGAAATTATTCAAATAAATTTAATTTAACATTCAAACCAATTCAAATTCATTGATCGATTTCATTCAATATTCGTTAAGTTAATTTATCATTCAAAAAAATTTCTATTTTTTCAATTTATTAATTCAATTACCTAAGTTCAACTCCATTATATCAAAACTTACAAATTGAATTAAATTAAATTCGTCAAATCAAATTCTTTAAATTACAAGTCTTACATTAATTTCAATAAATCACATTTATTCCTTGTTAAAGAAATTCAATTTCACTTGTTTATTTACTTACTTTAAATAATTTTCCAAAAACTTAATTAATAAAAAAACTCAATTTCATTTATTAACGAACTTTAAATTCACTTATTCAAAAGTTCAATTTCTCTTATCAAAGAGTTCAAATTTTATTTAATTATCAAATAATTCAATCTTATTTAATTATTAAATAATTTCAAAACTCAATTATTAAATAATTTCAAAACTTAATTATTAAATAATTTCAAAACTAATTCAATAATTTCTTAAATTAAACAACGTTCTTTCATCAATTACTTTGTTAATATTTTGGTTCAGATTATTAAATATTAACATTTTCCTTTCATTGAAATTCAAATTCCAACTTCATTAAAACCCTTATTATTTTATTCAAATAAAATCCTTATTTTTATTTTTAAGACAAATTATTGACCAATCGGGTCTTTATTTAATTTTATATCCTAAGTCAAAGTTAAATTTAGGTATATATCATTTCAACCCGATTCCATTTCAATTCAAAAATCAAAGCATAGCAAAGGGAACTTGCAGTGTGATAAATGGGATGGTGTCAAAGTAAATAAACAAGCAATAACAACAATCAATAACAATCCAATTATTAATTCAAATAACCCCGAAATAATCGTATTAATTCACATTGTTGTTGGTGCAAATTAATATAATTTTTTCTAGAATCTACACTATCATTTCATGTAGATTAAAGATTATTACATTAATATCTATACGGTTCTTCTCTTGATATTCATTATTCAATTTATACTACATCGGTTTTATACAACATACATTCAATGGTTCAAGGTGTAGGACTATTATTACGTGTCAATTTATTTAACATTTAAAAGGGTCATATTACACAAATTTAACTAATCAAATTCAACACATATATCTATTTTAAATTATTAACTATCCTATATCAAATTCAATTTTATATTATTTATCACTTTAAACATCAACAATTTATCATCTAATGTAAACATCAAAAATCAATCAATTATCAACCAAACTGAATCATCATTATATAAATAATAGATAATGGTGTCAGATATCACAGGTGAACTGGTACAGGTAATAACATATATAACAGTGTAAATAACAGCAGCATATTTCAATTATCGTTTCAATTGAAATCAAATTTAATAAATAAAAGAACATTAATTGTGAGTGATTGCTCACCTTTCGAGGCTAGAGAAATAGATGACGAAATTGAGTTACGGATCCAAGCACGAATTCCAAAGCGAAGGAAAATTTTGGCAAGTATTAGACGAACAAAGCTGATAGTAGAAATTGATGAACAAATTTGAGTCAGTTTGATAGAGACAGAATATATATTATTATTTTTCTATGAAATTAATATCAAATTTAAGACGAATACTAAAATAATATATATATATATATATAATTAAAAGTTATTGTTTACATTTAAACACATATAATAAAGTATTAACATACACAGTATCATTACAAATCAAAAATGTGAACAACTTCTACAACTTATATACTTACAGCCTATATACAATATAAACAAATTTAAAATATAAACGACGCATGTGCAAAATTTAAAACAACAAACTTATATACTATTATAATACCAAAACATATATATATATATATATATATATATATATATGCAAACCAAAAATATAAACAAAATAGCTTTCAAACGATATATCTATATATAAAATAGGATAGGTACAAACTTTGAATACGTATTATATCAAATGTCACCACAGTAAAATAAAAGCTTATGAACCAATGTGATAACCACTTTATATATACCTGCCTATTAAAAGCATAAATATACTACTGTGACTATAAGATATATACACAGATACAAATGTGCAATAGGTATCATACTTTCTATAATATTTTGTATACTAAAAAATGTATTCAAGACTTAAAAGTATATATATATTAAACTATTATAAAGATTTTCCAGATCTCAACATATCTAACATATATGTGTACAGACCTTATGTATTAAAATTTTGAACAATACTTAAAATAATACTCGTATAATACTAGAAAAACTTCTCAGGCCTACCTATAAAAATATATGAACTTACACTTTATAAAATTCAAAATCTAATATAGGCAGAATACAAAACTGTAAACAGTATAGTATGTAAAAGATTCCTCCAAAATACCATATATACAGTAACAACATATGCATCTTTGTATATCCCTTATTTCAAAAAAAAATTAGAACACACGATATATATATATATATATAAATGCTCGAAAATACATATATATATATATAAACTGATATTTTATAACTTGTATAAATTTTGTAAACTACGCATAACAATGAAACAAATATATATACATCTTAGTAAAGCTTTGCTTGAAAACTTAGGTGAACACTAAACAAATATATATACCTGTTTAAAGCGACAGGAGGCTGCTCGGCCAGCATGAGTTGACTCGACGAGTGGGGTGGTGGTGATTTCGAAGTGAGGTGCGGTGAGGAGGCAGGAGGAGGAAGTGAAGGCCAGCGGTGGGTTTTTTTGGTGGTTGGGAGGGTGGTCGGTCGGGTTGTCAGGCTACCGTGTGGATCTGGCTTAGGCGGAGGACAGAGAGGGCGGATAAGGTTGCAAGTGGAGCTCGGGTTTGAGTGCTTGCGCTAAGTTGGCGGCTTCGGTGGAGGTCAGTGGCGTTTGGTGTTAAGTGAAGGAAGATGGCTCATAAAAACGAACATGAGCAGGGAGCAGAAGGCACACAGGAAGGAGGAGATGAGATGGAACCGTGGGTTCGCGGTGGCCGCTAGCTGTTTGGCGACGTGAGAGGAGGGCAGTGGCCGATTGGTTCGATGATGGGAAAGAAAGAGGTGGAGAGGTCTGGTGCTCGACGCAGTCGTGTTTGTCGTTGGAATTGGGAAGTGCAACACTGGTCGTGTGTACGGTGGTGGATAGCATGCATGACGAGGCAAAAGAATGAGAGGAAGGGAAGAAGTTGTGGACAATGAAGGAAGAGATGACGAACAGCCAAATCTATTAGGTTTCATTTTTTCTTCATTTTTTTTGAAATCAGAGATCAAAAAGAAAATGAACCGAGCAATAATAAATCGGCACATAGGTAATAGCAAAAGTTGGAGCAAAAATTTAAATGTTGAGTCAAGAAACATTAATAGCCCGAGCCTATTGGTTGTTTTCGAGAAAAATGAGTGGTCACGGGCCCAAATACACAACTGATACGCCTAATCGGTTCACCGACTTGGTCGTGTTTCGATCTTCAACTTCACGGATGAGTATACTGCAGAGATCCGTATGATGAGATGATCAAAACGGTATACAGATATCAGCGGTACGATTGAATTATAAAAATTCGAATTTTCTACTAGCGGAAAATGCAGCAAAAACGCATAAAAATAAGATCGACGGAGCTAAAGAATTCCGAATTTGGAAAAACGAAAAATGACGACTTGCTCAAAAGATGGTTTAGAATTTTTCTATATAAAAATATTTAGGTTCCGAAAACATTTTATTTTCATCAATTCCTAACTGATTAAATTAAAATAAAATTACACACGAAAATAAACTTTCATATTTTCGGACGAAAATTTATCAGTTGCTATGTTTAACTAGACGCATTCCAATTATCAAATTTATTTTTCAAAATTTTATTGTTTAAAATTTCACAAAATTCCAATTAAATATAAAAATAAATCATATAAAATTATTAAAAATTTACAGGTCGTTACAGAGGGTGTGGTGTGTGTTATCATTCATTATTCACAAAATCTTGAAAAGTAATAAAAAGTTGAAAATGATGGAAGTGGGTTAGCACTAATCCACTTTGTTTTTCACTAATCTTTCTCTAACTAACTCAAATCTTCTCCAAACTCCACCAAACTTTCGCCAATACCTTTGTAAGATTAGATCTAAATTCAAAGTGGAATAAAAGTATTGAAGGACGGGGGATCTAGCTTGGGTTGTGAGCATGGAAAGAGAGGGCTTGGTTTTGTGATTTTGTTGCTAAAGGTTGGATCTGTGTGTGTTTGGTGTTGAATGGAATGTTCTTATCTTTTTGAGGTTTTACGGTTATGTTTGGATTGGTTCTAAGTGAGTTATCTCACTATCTTGTTTGTATATATTGCGTGTATATATTGTGCGATTGGAATATAAAGTTAAAGTAAGTATTAACTAATTAAAATTCTAACCTTGAGCCCCTCTTGCTTTTGAAAGAAAATAACAACTTTATATTGTATGGAATCACTTTTAATAACCTTTTAAACTTGTGATGTGGCATTTACTTGATGTTTAAATGGTTGATTGGGTTGTGTATTGAACTTATGTATGTTTGAAATTGTTTAAAGCGAGAAGAGTCGCTATAAGTGCACTTCGATATCCTTTAACTTGTGTAAATGAAATTTTTATGAAACTTAGGATAACTTGACTTTGTTGTTCTCTATATTAATTTTGGGTGTATTTTACAGTGAAAAAAAGGTTTGGAAAGTTATGAAAATTCTGAAGAAAAATTGTGAAAGTTAAAAGCGAAAAGGTCGCTGTAGATGCTCTTTGAAAATGCTTTGTGTTCGGCGATTTTCAAAATTAAATTTGAGAGACATCCTAGGTACTTCTTTTTATTTTAACATGTACTGTAAGTGTACTTATTACTGGAAAAAACTTGGAGTTCAAAAGGTTTTGGAACTGGTCAATCGAAATGGCTAAAGTCAAAGCAAAATGTGGTTACAAATGCACTTTACAAATATAGCCTATATTTGGGAATTTTCATAAATAAATTAAAAGATATTCTTAGGTGTTTCTTTACATAATTTCTAAGTATCCTAAAGGTACTGTAAAAATTTCAAGTCTTAAATCATTTGTCTAAGTAGTCAAAACTACTAACAAAGATCATGGTTTTCAATGTTGTTTTTAATGAGGACTTTTAACATCATTTATAAATATTGTAGTAAGCCGCTTATGATTTTAAGTGTTTAAAATTGATAATTAAATTTGATGTTTTTCTCTAATATTTTTAAGGATGTTTTCAAACATTTTTTGAAGTATTTTAAAGTTGGATTGAATTTTAAATATATTTCTAAAAATTATATATATTTTTTCAAAGTAAAGAGGTTTCATAATATAAAACGTGTTTTTCATCAAATTATAAATTATTTATTTCAAGTAATATGGTACATAGATATTTAAAACCTATTTACAATTATTTTTAAAGTATCTGTGTATATATAAGTTTTGAAAAAGGTAATTAATTTGCTTAACGCTAAAAATCGATGAAGTATGTTAATCTATTTGCGAGAGTTAAGATTGATGTTCATGTAGGGATATGAGCAATAAAGCTCTAACCTACTGGCTTCCCGCTTAACCGAGGAATAGTTAAGTCGGGAATGGCATAAACATGTTAATCATGTTGATTACTTACTCGTTTATGAAAGTCATTAATACAATACTTAACACTAAAAGCCAACAAGGTAGATTTATCTATTTGTGAGATTAAAGAATAAAGTGTCTAGGTAAAGCTTTGATTTGCGACCGGTGCTCTAACTTACCTAACTTCGGTCTTAAATGAGGAATGGTATAGGTTGGAATGTCAAAATGAGTTAAATATATGAATTATGATTTTTATAAACAACCATTTTTAACTACTATCAAACCTAACCATATATTAACTTAGATCTTAAAAAGAATGTTTTTAAAGAAAATATAAGTATGAATCGGATTTAGGTTTTGTTGTGACAATGTGTTAATAACATTCGTCATTAACCCATTTTTATTTTACTTACGAATGTAAAGTAGATCTTTAAAAGAATAGCATAAATGAAATGATTTTGGGTTTGTAGTGACAATCTTGAAGTAACATTAGTCTTAAACTTTTTTAAATGGATTTGTGAAAATACTTAGATACATAAAATAGGTATTTTAAAGGAAATTACGTACAAGGAATCTTTTGGAAAGAGATTGAAAAAGTAAAGGTTTAAAGTAAGAAATCTTGTTAATGATTTGTGAATATACTTATACCATTTGAGATTAATATATGAATACTTTTTAAAATATTGAATGAGTACAATGTATAGTAGAAATTCATAAATGAATTTTTCTTAGATAAAATAAGTTTTACTAATAAAATAGGTTTTAATTAATAAAGGTGATTGGAAGTCGTTTATGTGACCTAATCATGCTTTGTATGACTTGATTGTGCTTTGTATGTTTACTCGTTTATGGAAAACATTTAATCGTATACTTAGCACTAAAAGCCAATGAAGCAGGCTTGTCTATATGTAAGAGTTAAGACTGATTTCCGAGTAGGGATAAAACCAATAGTACTTTAACATACCGGTTTCACTCTTGATAGAGGGATGGTGTGTGATAAAAATATCAGAAACGTAACAAGTATACGAGACTTGGTTTCCATATGTGATCGTTCTCATTATTGTTGAATATGACCAAATTCATCGATTCAGTCTTGAAGAGATCGGAATCGGTACGTGTTTTACTTATTGAAAACCACTTCAAAACTAAGATACTTATTCTACCTCTTTGAAGTGGATTTGTTCAAGATGCTGGAATCCTAGTATGGTTTCGTGATCTGTTCGAGGTGTAGGAATCCAACTGGGGATTTGTATTTTGTTCGAGTGATGAAAACTCGTCTAAAAATGTCGAATGTAACCTTGACATCGGAAATAGCTAAAGACATAGTAAGATGCACAATCTGGATTTTTGCATTCTTGCGAAAGGTATTCTCAACCCCATATCTAGAGTATGCTTATCGATGTTGTGCATGAGAGAGTTGATATTTAGTTCCACATGGTTCCTATTTATGTTCGGCATGGGACTTTATGTTTACCTTATGGTATATTCTATCTAGGGATATATAATGTTAGGAAGGTGGTTTCTGATCCTTGTGCATGAAGATTGGACTTTGGCTTGACGAAGGGATTTCCATGGAAAACTCATTATGTGAACGTTCCTTAGAGGTTTTGATTGTACCCTCTAATATACTGTTGAATATAATCAATATAATCATTCCAGCTCTATTATATATTTATATTCCCTAACCTAGACATTATCTATTGTATCATCTTATGTACTTATTAGATGGTTGTTCTTTTGAGGGATAACCACTATGACATTTCATGAGATCTCAAAAGTACTGTTATATGCTGATTATATATTTCTTGAGTTTCTCATACTAAGCTTATGTCCGATGCATGGTTTTTGTTTTTTCCTAAATTCCTCATCTGCCTTATCGAGTAGTCTAAGAAAGGCAGGATTTTGTTGATGTTAATTAGAGATCGAGAAGAGAAGCTGGATGTTTCATCTACCATAGTATTCTTATTTCCACTACATTATTATGTTGAACGTGTCAGCATTTTTGAGGACGGGTTGTTATAACTGTCTGGCTGATGATAGTGTTTAGAATTGTAACTCTGAAATGCTATGTATCTTAGAGTGACAGTTTTGTATTGTCTTTTATATTATATATTATCGTTCCACTGTGATTCTGATATTGTATTTCTTCTTTCTTATTATGTTCCTTTTTCCTTTTATTTTACCATAACAATTCGTCTTTTCGGCACTTGTATGCGCAAAACATGGATACATGGATGCGTCAGCAACGACGTTTAAGGATTGAAAAGGTGTATCGTTACACTATCACAATAAACCTGTAAGGATATTGTTTTCAAGTTAAGAAATTTGTTCAAATATTATTTTCCTGTTATATGATTGTTTGGTCTTTAAGTAATATGACTATAAATACTAGTCATATATTGCGTGATTATTATCAAACAATAACGAAAAACATTTTTAATACTTCATTGTTCAACAAAGGGATCTACAAAATGTTGCAAATCAATTGAAAGAGCTTAAAACTATTATAGTAAAGGACGTGTGATCTACAACTATCAAACTGTTCTTAGTACATGGGTCAACCGTATCCTAAGATATAATATGTCAACTAGTCAATCAAACGACATATGATATTCTCAGCAATGACACACTAAACACATATGTAGCATCACACACACACACGAAATATGATATCTAATATATAAGCATATGTCCTTGAATCTACAAATAACAATACTATAATTAATCTTTATGTAAATATCACAATGGTATCCTCCATGGATTTTTACTTGAGTTTTCATTTCTTCTAGTACCGTGGATAAGACATCCTACCATCGAGCGATGCATTACCCTATGATATAACAAACATGCCATCGAACCACTGTGTGACATTGCATATCCTAGCCACATAATCCAAACATCGAAGTCATCCTGAAATGCCTTAACATAGTGAACATGATATCGAGGTCATCGTGTCATTTAATGTCTCTTAGAATTAACGATCACAACGTTTAGGTCATCGTGTTAAGTCGTATCACCAAACCAAGTAATTATGATACCAAGATCATCATGTGGTATTGTAATCACAACGAAAGTACTATGTTACCATGTGTATCGCAACATGATTAACATGACATCAAAGCTGTCGTATGATATAGTGTCATCTCCAAAGTGCAATATCCAATCATCATCGATGTCCTATCATGTATCACAGTAAATGTGGTCTTAATCATCGTATTTCCTTAATCGTTTCTACTTTTTTGAGTGGATTGTCTAAAAGCTGATCACTCACAAATATATTAGTTTCTGCCGCATTAGAAATATTGCCGCTATACAGTTTGAATCGATGCAAATAGGGAAACACAACTTCTTTTGTTCAATCATTTATAGACAAACATAAAAATTCCAAAAATTGAAAAAAAAAATACCTGCAAATATTTTTCCACAGGTGTGGTCCAATAGAAAAGGGTGCCTAGGTCTGGTAACAGATCCAGGTTCGAGCCCTGTCTTGCATATATTTCTCGTAAAAACAATATGTGACGCCCCACCTCTATGCTCACAATAACAAAGAGTATTAAAAGAAATACTGTCCGTTATTACGAAGAATAAGGCTGGATAAGAGCGGCCATCCGTAGTTAGGCCTTACACTAGTATTGGTTATCTCGATAGGAGTGGTATATATTTTTAATTTTCATCTCTTATTTATTTACTCCCATCAACATATCCAATTCTAGTATAAAACGAACTATGAT
Organism: Allium cepa; assembly: GCA_030765085.1. Taxonomy (NCBI): domain Eukaryota; kingdom Viridiplantae; phylum Streptophyta; class Magnoliopsida; order Asparagales; family Amaryllidaceae; genus Allium; species Allium cepa. The sequence goes on from CM060937.1 coordinate 11,243,716, forward strand.
GGTTCATAATAGTTTAGGACAATAGATATAATAATAACACAGATAATATAAATGCAGAACACAGATAAAACAAAAATGTCTCATATATATAATAACTGATGTCAGTTACAATACATGTGATACAATACATATGATACAACTACAACTGTCGACTCAGGAAGTTACATATACAAGTACATTATCGTAAATAATATACATGAATATACAACATCCTATACTAAGATAACGACTACTCCAAAAAGTATGAAAAGACTTCATAGCTCTAGCAGCAACCTAAAGTAAGATATCAACAACCTGTAAATACTCGGTCTGACCTGAGTATTAAATTCAAAAGAAAATAATGCACCGGTCAGTCCAATTCAAATTCAGTTATTAGTGCACAGAAGCAATAATAATTAAGTAACAAAAAGACGACAGTCACAATAAATCTCGTCTATCCGATCCTTAAATAAAGATCGGATAACGATAAATATAACATGTAACAGTGTTAAACAACAAGTCAGCATAATCAAATCATCAACAAGGATAAGTGAAAAGAATTTCAATGAAGATAATTTAGAAAAACATCGGAATTGCCTAATCGGCAATTAACAACAAAATCTAATTATTAAATAAATATGTGACATCCCAGAATTTTGACCCTATTATAAGTATAAGTTTTTAATCCAATTTAAATAAAATATAAGATTTTCATTTACAAATAAATAAGAATTTGGATATTATTAGTTTTATATTGATTATAAAGGAATATAACTTCAAAATATAAAGTAGACTCTTTTAACAATATTCAAAAAAATTAAATCTGTTTTATTTATTTAAAATAAAATTTAAGTATGAATGACATTTAATATCAGATTTATGTATGCAGTTAATAATAAGAACAAGCTCAATAACATATTCATATTCATAAATACATTAATGCACATATAAGTATACAAATCAAATATTTGTAATATTTAACTTTAAATAAAAATAAGATTTAAGCAATGTTTCTAACAATAACTTTTATAACTAAATAACATAAGCTTATAAATATTTAGCATGAGTTCCTATATAAATATAAATATTTATAAATATGGTTACAAACATAAGTACAAATATAATAGGTATAAGATATAAATAGAAATGAAAACATTTAGTTCAAACACAAATGTAAACCTGCAAGCTAATTCTTATGCATATGAAAATAAAACTGTAAATATCTTTACAAAATAAAATAGGATTAATCTGAGTTTATCATAACAGTTTTATAATTAAATTAAATATAAGCTTATACAAGTAGCATAAGTATAGTATAATTATATGTTAACATAAGTTTGAAGACAAACATATATTCTGTCAAAACCAATGTGCAGTTTGTGTTTTAGATATAGGATATTAAAATAAAGAGCAAGAATACACATCAATAAAGCATTTTGTTCAGACCAAAAATTGCAAGCAAACTGTATATGCATAAGCAAATAAATATTTGCAGCTAAAATAAGATAAAACAAGTTTGTTAGTAAAACATAATAAGTATAAACCTTTATTAATATATCTTTGTACAAACTAAAAAAAAAATCTGGAAATTTCTTTGTATAGGGAAACTCAATTTCAAGTGACAACAAATAATAATTAGTGTTAACCAAAATGAATACATTTAGTACAAAAGGTTAAGCCTGCAAACATCTCTATCCAAATATGTGTGTCAGTAAATACTGATTTTGCTAACATAAGTAAAGACACATATATTAATTAGCACACTTGATATCTGAAAATACTATCTTTCAGCCGAAATGGTTGAAAAATCTTAAGCTTTAGTACAAATAAAATAAACAAGATATTTTATTAAGCCTAAGCTTGTGTAAGAAGATAGTAGTATTCACTGTTATAAATATATGTATATAGCTTCTTATTAATTCATTTTGTAACTGCAAAGGCATAGAGTCTGGAAAAAAAAATATAAACAAACTTCTCAAATCTGAAGAACAGCAGAAGAAAGAAAAAATATAATAACGAAACAAAAGTCAGAAGCAATTAAGGTTAATGGAATTTCAAAACTGCAAATTTATCAAGCCTATTCAATTTCAAGTTACAGATTTCCTGCATCATCCTCGGTTCAACAGCAATTCTTGGTGAGTAAACCAACTTTTTTGAAATATAATTTGAGTAATTTACTTATGAACTTGATTATGATGTGATATAACAATGTTCTGTATTGTTTGTAAACTTTTGAAACCTGTTTTTAATAGTAGCATGAATACTGTAAGTTGAATTTACAGTATAAAGTATAATCATAGTACAAATTCAAATAACTTAAATTGAAAATTCGAGTTTACATATGGATTGAAGATACAGTAATATGAATTTTAAGAGAATAATCAAAACTTTTGGCTACCTATTTACATAGCAGTTCATGAATGAACTGTAGAAGTTTTTTTTTATGAATTTCAGGAGATTCACTCAATGATTAATGATGAAATTTGGTATGAAGCTTGTGTATAGAGTAGAGATTACTAGAAAAATGCTAAAAAAATTTATCAATGCAAGATTGTTGAGAATTGATGGAAAGTAGGGTTTAAGGGCCGGAGTTTTTGTTCTCTGGTCATTCATAGAGTTTGTCATCGTTGCTTAGCCGAGTGATGTGAGACTTTGGAGGAAGCTAGGAGGTGGTGTGGGCAAGCTATGGTCAAAGTTGAAGCGTCTCTGGTGGTCGTGATCGCAAGCGCGAGGCGATTTCCTGATTTGGGTTTGGGTACAGTTCGACTTTGCAGTCGAATTTTGAATTCGTGATTTTGGAGTCGATCTGGGTTTGGATTTCGAGTGAGGGAGTAGTTTACGACTTGTAGGCGATAACGCGTGGTGGTGGTGCGGCGGTGGACCGCCGTGCACGTGCACAGCGGTGAGGAAGGGCCTGAGTTTTTCTTCGTGTGAACGCGAGAGAATTTGCGTGTTTGCTTCGAGTCGTAGCTGGGTTGAGTGTTTTATGCACGTGAGTTTTTAAGTTTTAACAGTTTATAAAGAAACTTAAGTTTAGATAAAAAAAAAGTAACAGTGAAAGGAAGAAACAGGGGAAAAGAAGAGAGGCAGGGGAGGATCGCGTGAATATTTCTGGGTGGATTCGAGTCCTACCCGAGGCGAGCTCGAGGTTGTCTTCGGGTTTGAGAAGGCAGATATTTGGGCTAACTGTACTATGATAGAAAAAGTAATTAAGTTGAGTATAAACTATGTTATTAAGTATGAAACAATTTGACTTTGAAAATCTTGAATGTTTTGCTGAAACAAAAATGGAGTAGTTAATTTAAAATGGAAATTAATTATGTAGGTAATAAAATTTATAATTGTGATTTAAAAAGTAGATCAAACTTAATTCAAATTAATAATTAAAGATTTTAATAATAGTCTTGTATAAAATCATATGTAATCAAGAATGCAGTTAATCATTTGAAGTTGATTAATTAACGAATCAGAGATAACTGATTAAATAAATAATTAATGATGGAACGAATAAGTTAATTGTTAATTAATGATTAATTAAGCAATTAATAATAATTAAATGTGTAATTGAATTTTTATAAATTAATAATTAAGGTTATTGATTAGTAATTAAGAATTAATTCATTAATTAAGCAATAATTAATAAATTGAAATAAGTTAATTAATCGTAATTGGTTAAGCATGAATAAAATATAATTTATGTTTAAGTATGCAATTAAGTTTAAAACGAATCACACTTGTTGATATGAATCGATGATTATATTGATTGCATCCGATGTTTATTTATATCTGTGATGTTCTGTGATATTCTGTATATATACCTGTGATGATTGTGTATGATTTATCTGTGTTAAATTGTTATATGGTTTATCTGATGTTAATTATCTGTGTTAAATTGCTATATGAATTCAATTGTTAAATTTAAATTGTTAAGTTAATTAGATAACTTGGACTTTAAAATGGCGTTTGGATTCGATGAGACCGGGATCGGATATCAATTGATATTTCGAAAACCACATCGATCCAAATTAAACGTTAGGTCGTGAACTATGAAGTGAAGATTGAGATGGTGTTTCCAGAATGCAAGGGTTATCGTCGTTAACTCTGAGGGTGATTCCAAAACGAGTGTAACGAGATAATGCCTTCGGTTTCATTCAAACCCGGAACGAACTTGTATGGATTGAATGCTTTCAGCACATCGTCAGGCGGACGATGAGCATTCTAAGTGATATGTTCTAAAAAGGTAATCGCAGCCTCAAGCCTCATCAACCGGGAATGGCTAAAACAGGGGAGGTGCAGCAAGGTTAGGTGGGTCATGCCCAAGCAGGACGAGATATACCCCTGTCTAGATGTCCCTTTATTCGGCTGTGTGGGCGGTTGGATGTACACCAATTGCGGGGTTATCTTGTTCGGGACTGTTCAGTAAGGAATGGTTCCGGCCTTGTGTTGCAGGGGAGTTAGGGTGGCTCCTCGGTACTGTGATCTAGACCACGTACTGTGACGGGCGGTACCCCAGTAGCCCTGCCATTGTATGGGATCCAATTTCCAATAAGCGTCGTACGTTTTGATTGTGCCCAACTATGTTGAAATGTGAGATGTAAGCATTTCAGCTATTTCTGTATTTTACTTGAAAACCCTAGACACTATTATAATATCACTGGATTTCCTATAAAATGTTTTGGTTAGTGTAAGGTAAAAACTTACCCGTATTTATTTGTGGGGAGTCTTACGTGATACCTTTCTTTTAAATGATTTTCAAAGTTAAACAACTTTAACCTGTTTACTCATACCAGACCCATGTCTGACCCGGAGTTTATTTTTGTTTTTCATAAACTTTCGGGTACCCAAATTTTTACGGGTAGCCAAGGGATTCAGGTTAGCTTTGACGATTTCTGGAGGAGCAATAGAGCAGGAGGCTTCAGCGTTGTAGACATATATATCTATATAGTTTCGCTGTGTTAGTTTATGATATCTGAGATGTATGTTCTGACAGATATGTATATGATAGTCATGTTGTATGATATTGGATAACTCTGATGTATATATAACTATGTAATATTTATGTTGATATATTATATTTTATTCCATTCCGCTGTGAGATTCTTATGTTGTTGTTCTTTCTTTTCTTTTCTTTTCTATTTCTATCCCTTTCTTTCTTATTGATGACACGACTTTCTGGGCATAGAAAGCCGGGTCATCACAAAATAATTAGAAACTCGTAATCTAATTGTCCAATAGATAATTAGACAACAACAAAATGTTTAAACTAAACCAAATCAAAACATCATTCAAACCATTGAAATATCAATTAAAAACTTCAAACCCGATAGGGCTGTAGTGCACGCTTGCATGCACTGCCTCGCCACTACGGTGACGAACGTCAATTCGAGTAGGGCTGCAGTACACGCACGCATGTACTGCCTCGCCACTATAGCATACGGAATACCAAAAGATCAATAATCAACACAAAATATAATATCATAAAAGCCATACCGTGTGGCTGCAGTTCACGCTTGTGTGCACTGCCTTGCCACTACAGTGATGATGTACCCAAAAACTCGATGGAAATTCACAACGAGCACAAGGTCAAACCCAAAATACCGTATTCAACTCAGGTACAATGAAATGGTCAAGACATAAAAATCAAGCCGCGACCCAAGTTCAATACAATCAACTGAAACAGAGGCTATGACAGCTCTGATCAACAATCAAGTACAATATCAAGTCAAGCATCTCTAAAAACTGGTGCATCTCAATACATCATAGTAATGTGGAAGTGCAGACTTGATGAACAAAATGCAAGAAATAACTGTGGATATTAATGTATCACTGTGACACAGGTATAAGATACATGAACTAAACTTCCAATCAATATATGATGTGCACAGCCACTAGCACGTAAAGATATGCAGTATGAACTAAAGTGAATGAGGACTCAATACGCTAACTTGAAAAATAGTGGACAGCAGACTGTACATGAATCAATTAATGAAACCAAGTGCAATCTCAAGTGAATTCTACAAGATAGTCAAATTCAATTGCAACTGACGGGAAAGAACAAGTACAAGAAACAACATATAGGCAACATGATAACTCAATGTAACATGACAGTAAGCATTGCCACAAGACCACCAAGCGAAACAAGTCGATGCAAACCTTCATGAACACGCATATATGACCTGCAACTCCAAGACAGCTAGTCAACTACTAGTGAACAGTAAGATGTAAGGCCTAAATACTACATGAAACCAATACAGTGATGTTCAGGTGGAAACACATATATGGGATGCAACTGCGAATCTGGGAAATGCAAGAATCATACTGAATGAAAATACTGAAGTATGGTGAAGCAACACAACCACAACAGCAAGCGATAATGAATGCACATGTGAAAGTACAGACATCTATACTTGAAGCCAGAAACAATACCATTGCAGACTCAAGTGATACAAGAAGCAATTATACATACACAGCTATGGTTAGTGCAATTTTAATACTTGTATGATGCATCTGCCTGTTTTTCACGCAGGGTAAAGAACCTTGAACATTTTCATGATGAACCACAAAGACTGTTGTAAGGCAATATAGGACAACCACTAACTCAATGATTCAATGTAACAAACAATTTATACATGTGAAGTCGCTGATTCAGGTATACAATTCAAATGTAATCTTGTGCAACAAAGACAGGAAACACAATACATATATGTCGCAGAGACAAAATCAAAATACACCTTTCGAACGAGTCAAGCCAGAAATTCACCAAAGTGTCGAGGTCATGAAACCGCAGTGTTAAATCAAGACAATGCCCAATTCACAAATGACCAAGTCGAAATTGTCAAGTGACCGAAGTCAAATACAGTGTTGAACAAGACATAAAAGCCAGAACCACGCAACAGTAAGATAATCAACAAGGTCGAAAGTCGAACAACATCAACATCATAAAATCATGCCGAAGCCGAAGACAACGAAAACAGTGCCGAGGTAACCAAGCGGGCAAGAAATCGAACCAAATCAAAACCATGATCAAAGAATAGGCTAAACGAGTCAGAGACAAGGTTGTCAAGAATCGAATAGCTCAAACCCACGTGTATCAAGTGTCAAGTTATACAAAATTGACAAAATTAAAGAAATCATCAATCAACGAAACAAAATCGAACGAAAATCGAAGAATTCAACCCCGACAACTTAGGATTGAAATAGATGTGAGTAAATACAATTACTCACCTGAATCGAAGCAACGGCGAGCTCAATCAAGTGGCCGAAGGTATCTCGAGACGATCGACAAACGAAGCTTGAAGTCGCGTCTTTGAATTTTGCTTAAAAACCCTAATTTTTGAGAAACAAAGCCACCATTTCTTTTTTTTCGATTACTTAGGTTTAGCGTTTTAGGGTTATGAATAAAAAAGAAAAGAAAAGGGGGGTCGGGTATTGGGTTTATCCCGGCACCAAGAAAACATGGGCCGATATAAATTTTAAAGCCCGCCTAACTTATAACCAATATTTAAAAGAATTTCAGTCGATTCAAAAACTCAAATTGAAATTAGCAAACAATAATAATCGTCAAACAACGATAGTTAATTGTTCTATAACCCCGGGTTGTTACACAATATCCGAGATTTATAAATGTCATGATTTGAAACAGACATGCATAACTTAATCCTCCCTCGGGAGTTTACCAATCCACCTGGTTCTTTTGAGTATAGTTCAAAAAAAACTACAAATATTTATCCAACGAAAAAAACTAAAACCAAACGGTTAATATTATACACATCTGACGTTAATGCATTAATTTTTGGCGTTTTCAATAATAGTTCTTGGTTATGTAAACACAAATAGAATCGAAAGCGCTACTGAACATTGGTATGGTAATAACATGTTAAGACAATGCCTAAACCCCTAATATTGTGAAAATTCCTTAACTCCTAATGTTTAATCTAAATTTTTATTTTTAGTTTTACCACAGTTCATTTTTCGATTATCAAACAGATCGTTATGAAGATTTGTCTATTGTAGTTTTACAAAATCAAATTGTGTGAAGTCCAATAATAATAATAATAATTACAAAGAATGTTGTAATATACATTAATAATAGGGATGAATACGCTAAATAAGAAAGGGCATTATTGTAATCTGCACTGCATAAGGAGTCTATAAATATGGAGCTTGATTGTATTGTAAGATCTATCTCAATTCAATAAAATTATTCTCTGTCTAATGGTCTCCATTCTTTTTATTTTGTAACACGTTATCAGCACGAACTTTCTATATATTGCATTCTTAATATTCTGCATAGGAATGCGAATCAATTATTGTTCTCAACCTGTTCACCTTCAAACTTTCCAACTTCTCAACAAGTAATTATATATTAATTACTCTGATTATTCCACTTGACCATTCCAATTCTAAGGCTATTCATATTCAAAATCATATTATATATTGGAGCAAACGAGTCTTTTATAATATATCTACATACGTTCTATTTCTTATTTCCTTTAAAATAGCAACCAAGTAAAGGAATTGTTCTTGCATTTCTTTATAAACTCGTTACTTTTCCTCTCTACAAAAAGGTAATTTGTCAATGTCATGTTTTTTTTATCAAGCTGTCTAGTTTGGGATTTGCTTCTATATTTTTCATGTTTTTTCTTGTATCACTCTTATTTTAATTCTTTGGCTTCTAAATTCAATATTTCTTTTTTTTCTTTGCGGATCTGTTGCCAAATAAAATTCAAAAGTTTGCAATGGAATATATGCAAAAGCTAACTTTCCTTTCTTATATAATAAATACATGAAAGTTGCAAAATCCAAATGTTTGGTTTTGTTGATACATTTTTTTGGGGTACAGTTGTTTGATACCATGAATGAAGACTTTCCATTTTTTATTTTTATTTTTTTTACTTTTTAGCTGGAAACAAACAAACAATGAATGTTGTTGTGGCGAATATTTTCATCTTATGCAATTTACTTTATGAACATCGCCAAGCTTGAATTTAAAGCTTTGGATATATCTGGAGACAACTACTTATCATGGATACTGGATGTTGAGATTCATTTTCAATCTCAATGCTTAGAAAATGCCATTAAAAATGGCAATACTATGTCCCAGCAGGACAAGGCAAAGACTCTAATTTTTTTTAAGACGCCATATCCATGACGATCTAAAAACAGAATATTTGACTGAAAAAGACCCTCCCCACTTATAAAACACCCTGAATGAGCGTTATGACCACCAGAAGACGGTCATACTTCCAAACACTATGCAAGAGTGGTTGAACCTAAGGTTTCAGGACTTTAAGTCTGTAAGAGAATATAATTCTGCAATGTTTAGAATCCCTTCTAAACTGAAATTATGTGGAGAAAAGGTAGATGACGCACAAATGCTTGAAAAGACTTTCTCAACATTTCATGCCTCGAATATACTCCTGCAGCAGCAATATTGAGAGCGTCATTTTACAAAATATTCTGAACTCATAGAATGCTTACTAATTGCTGAATAAAATAATGAATTGCTTAAAAAAAATCACTCTTCAAGACCAACTGGTTCGACTGCATTACCTGAAGTTAATGCTAATTTTGCCCACTCTGGAAGAGGTAGGGGTCGAGGTCGAGGTAGAGGACATGGTCGTGGACGTGGATATAACTCTAGTAGAGGAGGTTATGGTGGTCTTAAAGGTAACAAAACCACTAACTTTAAAAAGAAACAAAAGAAAATTGAGCATGTAAAAAACAATGATTCAGCTTCAGAAAATAAAAGGCAATATGAGGAAGTTTGTTATAGACATGGACGATCTGGTCACTGGTCACGTACATGTAGATCATAAAAAAAACAGTTGAAGACTATCATCGCTTGAAGAATATTGAGGCAAATAATGTCGAAAAGTTACCTGAAAACACTAACCTGAAGTTAGATGATTTCTTCGAAGATGACAATGGAGATTTCATTAATGATGAAAATCTAAGTGCAATGATCAATGATATGACCGAGTTGATCAATTAGAAATATCTTGAAGTTTGTTATGTAGATTTCGTTTTATTTCATTATCTTGCATCAATAAATCAGTTTGAAGTTTGTGTTCGTTTACTTGTATTTCCCTTTGCTGCACTAGTTAAAAATAATGTGTAATGTGGATGTTGTTTTTAATCAGTAACCTATTTTAATCATATTACTTTGTTTGTTTACATTACATTTATTTATGCATACAAATTTTTAATGATTGACTAATTATTGCCTTTAATTCTTAAGGTATGGAACGTCATTTGGATGATGATATATGCTTACTAGATAGTGCAACTACTCATACAATTTTGAAAAACCAGAATTTTTTCTCTGAACTATCTGAAAATTTCTCAGCTAAAGTCTCCACTATAGCTAGATCTGCTAATATAATTGACGGGTCCGGAAGAGCCCATATAATATTACCAAACGGTACGCATATCTTTATTCAGAATGCATAATACTCAAGCAACTCTAAAAGAAATTTGTTGAGTTTCGAAGATATAAGAATGAATGGATACCATATTGAAACTATAAATGAAAACAACAAAGAATATCTTTGTGTTATTTCTAGAATTGAAAGCCAGAAGCTTATCCTAGAAATATTTGGTACAATTTCAACTGGTTTATATTTAACAAAAATTGGCATAGTTGAATCTCACTCTATAAACATGAGCCAGAAGCTCACAAATACAAAGACATTGATTCTTTGGCATGATTGCTTGGGTCATCCTGGATCAACTATGATGCGTAAAATTGCCAAAAACTCAAATGGACATGATTTATCAAACCAATTGAATTTACCAAGTGATTACTTATGTGCCCCATGTGCACAAGGAAAATTAATCACTCGACCTTCATTTAGTAAAATCACATCTGAATCTCCAATATTTCTACAAAGAATTCAGGTGATATATGTGGCCCAATCCACCCTGAATGTGGACCATTCAAATATTTTATGGTATTGATTGATGCATCAACTCGTTGGTCACATGTCTGTTTACTTTCTACAAGAAATTTGGCATTCTCCAAGCTACTTGCTCAAATAATAAAATTGAGTGCACACTTCCCTGATCATCAAATTAAATCAATTCGACTAGATAATGCTGGAGAATTTACTTCTCAAGTATTTGATGATTATTGTCTATCATTGGAAACTGAAATTGAACATCCAGTAGCTCATGTTCATACTCAAAATGGTCTAGCAGAATCATTAATTAAGCGCTTGCAACTTATTACAAGACCATTGCTTATGCAATCAAAACTACCCATTTCATCTTGGGGGCATGCAATTTTGCATGCATCGAAATTGGTTAAAATTAGACCAACAGCTTATCATCAGCTTTCACCATCATAGCTCTTAACTGGATCTTAACCAGATATTTCTCATTTACGAAAATTTGATTGTGCTGTGCATATACCTATTAATCCCCCACTTCGTACTAAAATGGGTCCTCAACTACGGTTGGGAATTTATATGGGATTTGATTCTCCATCGATAATTCGTTACCTTGAACCCCTTACAGGTGATGTCTTCACTGCAAGATTTTAAGACTGTAAATTTGATGAGACAATCTTCCCACCGTTAGGTGGAGGAAAGACCGTTCCAGTAGCATGGCATGAAATATCATGGAATAATCCATCTATGTCTTATTTGGATCCTCGTACCAAACAATGCCAATATGAGGTACAAAGAATCTTGCATATTCAAAATATTGCAAATCAACTGCCAGATGCATTTAGTGACACTGCAATAATAACTAAATCTCACATTCCAGCAGCAAATGCACCAGCAAAAATTGATGTCGCTGAAGGATCAAAAGTAAATATAGCAGCAAATGAATCTAAAGCAAGACAAAAACGTGTAAGGCCAATTGGTTCAAAAGACTTGGCGCCTAGAAAAAAAAAGTCTAATGAAAAATCATCAATTAAGGAACCTCCTGAAGAGGTTATAAATGATCAAAAGGATCACTCAAATGAAAATGCCAATTCTCCTAGAAGTATGGAAGGAAATATTATCACAAAAGAGATAAAAGAAGATTCCAACGATAAAATGGTACCTAATAATAATGAGATCTCAATATTTTATATGAACTATGGAGAAATATGGGATTGAAGTAAAATAATAATTGATGGTGTATTCTCATTCGCAGTAGCTATTGAAATAATTTAAAGTCATGACCATAATGAGAATGACGATAATGAACCAAATAGCATAAATGAATGTCGAAAAAGATACGATTGGCCAAATGGAAAGATGCTATCCAAGTGGAATTAGATTCACTTCAAAAACATGGTGTATTTGGACCAATAGAGAAAACACCAGAAAATGTTAAACCAGTAGGTTATAAATGGGTATTCGTTAGAAAACGAAATGATAATAATGAAGTCGTGAGGTACAAGGCACGACTTGTCGCACAAGGTTTCCTGTAGAGACCAGATTTTGACTTTAAGGAAACTTACTCCCTGTTATGGATGTCATAACATTCCGGTATTTGATAAGTCTTGTAGTTTCTGAAAAACTCGATATAAGATTAACGGATGTTGTGACAGCTTATCTTTACAGTGAATTAGATACCAATATTTACATGAAAATCCCAGATGGATATAAATTGCCTGAAGCAAAATCAAAGTCCATGTACTCATTAAAACTAAGACGGTCGCTATATGGCTTGAAACAATCTGGAAGGATGTGGTATAACCGTCTTTGTAAATATTTGGTAAAATAAGGATACGAAAACAATCTCATTTGTCCATGTGTCTTTATAAAGAAATCGATAAAGGGATTTGCTATCTTAGCAGTTTATGTTGATGACATAAATTTGATTGGGACTCCAGAAGAGATTGATGAAACAATAAACTATTTAAAGAAGGAATTTGAAATAAAAGATCTGGGCAAATCTATGCACTGTCTCGGTCTACAGATTGAGCATAGTACTAATGGCATATTAATCCATCAATCAAACTACATTGAGAAAATTCTAAAGCGTTTTCAACTGGATAAAGCATATCCACGTAGTACGCCGATGGTTGTTAGATCTTTAGATATTAAAAAGGACCCTTACCGTCCAAAAGAAGAAGATGAGAATGTGCTTGGCCCGGAAGTGTCATATCTTGGTGTCATTGGTGCATTACTATATTTGGCCCAATGCACAAGACCAGATATTGCATTTTCAGTAAATCTTCTAGCAAGGTACATTTCAGAACCAACAAAAAGACACTGGAATGGTATAAAACATATCATGAGATATCTTCGTGGAACGACAAATTTGGGTTTGTTTTACTCTAACTCAGGCAATAATCCAAATCTAGTCGGCTATGCTGATACAGGATATCTTTCTTACCCATATAAAGCAAGATCACAAACTGGATATGTGTTTAATAACAGCAATGCAACAATTTCATGGCGATCTACAAAACAAACATTAGTAGCAACATCATCCAATCACTCTGAAATACTAGCACTACATGAAGCAAGTAAAGAATGTATTTGGCTGAGATCACTAATTGAGCATATTCGAAAAAGCTGCCAACTTCCATCAGTAACAAAAGGGTCAACCATTATTTATGAAGACAATGCAGCTTGTGTAGCTCAAATTCAAGCGGGTTACATTAAGGGTGATAGGACGAAACACATTTCCCCTAAATTTTTCTTCACACATGAGCTACAAAAGGATAATAAGATAGAAGTGAAACAAATCCGATCCCAAGAAAATCCGGCGGACTTATTCACATAGGCGCTTCCAAAATCAACATTTCAGAAGATGGTGTACAAAATTGGTATGCGTCGACTGCATCAACAAACTAATTGAATAATGCGTTATAATTCAGGGGAAGCGTATGAAATACGCTATAATGTACTCTTTTTCTTTCACTAATATTTTTTCCCACTGGGTTTTTTATTAGTAAGGTTTTAATGAGGCATTATCTTGATCCAGAAGTATCAACCTCATGGTAACATTATAAAATATATGTTATTTAAAGATGAAATCATGTTGTACTCTTTTCCTTTTTTTGATTTTTTCCCACTGGCTTTTTCATAACAAGGTTTTTAATGAGGCAATTACTCTTATCATATTTACATACGCATATTCAAGAGGGAGTGTATAATATACATTAATAATAGGAATGAATATGCTAAATAAGAAAAGGCATTATTGTAATCTGCACTGCATAAGGAGTCTATAAATATGGAGCTTGATTGTATTGTAAGATCTATCTCAATTCAATAAAATTGTTCTCTCTCTAATGGTCTTCATTCTCTTTATTTTGTAACAAAGAACGTGTTTTAAACATGTCTTCCTAAATCTCTTCGATGCTATTTATTTGTCTTTAATCTCCCTAATGCTATTTATTCGGTTCCAGGAAATTATTGTCAAGGACAAAATTTCACAGCTTTTTAGCCTCAAGGACAGACCTTCAATATTTTATCCTGAAGGACAACTTTCTGTAGGTATCAATTTTTAGTTATTTATAGCAGTTTTTAGGTATCAGTTTGTAGTTATCGGTAGCAGTTTTTAGGTATCAGTTTTAGCTTGGTAGCAGTTTTGTTGTCCTTATGAATAATTTTGGAAAATGTTTGTCCTTATGAACAATCTTTATAAGAATGTTTGTCCTTGTGATAAAAATATTGAGGTCGTGTCCCTAAGGCAAAAAATATACAAATTTTTGTCCTTTAAAATAATTCCCCGTTATTTGTTCTCCAAACAAATATATACCTTCAGTTCTAAATTAAGAAGTATGAAAAATTACATTGAATGTTGTTTAACTTCTACTGTTAAAAAATGACGTGTACATTGTGAATCACATTTCCCACGCTTCAAAGTTCAAATGGAACTGCGCACGCAAAGCAGTTTCAACAATCAGCAATACACACTGTACTCAGTCATCCAACCGTTACAAATTCAAATTTCAAATTCATAAAGACTGCCGAAGAAAAACAGAAAGCCATGGCTATCTCTTCAACGTCGTCCACGAAAACGCCAACGGCCAACTGCCGAAGAGACGCAAACTGCAGCTGCGAGATCTGCATAGAAAGCTTCAACGCCACCAAAGACCTCCACTCCGCTTTAACCTTTCCAACTACCAAAACCAAGAAGAGGATCCTCGTCTCATCTCCACCCTCCACCGTCTCCTCCATCTCCAGTTTGGACCGTTCTCAGCCGTCGATCTCCACAGCGAAGTCTCGTCCCAAGAAGAAGTCGAAAACAAGAAACAGGAAAGATGGGTTTTTTACAGTTGGGTACTTCGCAAGTTTACTTTTTGCAGGTGGGTTGTTGATTTTGGCTTTTTACTTCGGTGGGTTTGAATGGTTTGGGCCCTTTGGGGTGAGGTTGAAATATGGAATTGTGGAGGGGTTCTTTGAAGAAGATGGTGATGGGTTGAGTGAAGGTGTTAGGTTGAAACTGGAAAGGTTGGAGAAGAGATTGGAAGCTGTAGTTGGTGTTAATGGAGGGGTGAGTAAATGTAGCTTCTTGGACTCTATTTGGAAACTTAATCAGGTAATTTGTTTATCTTAGATTGTTATTAAATTTCTACTGGAGACGAAGAGTTCAGATGACGAAGAATAACAATATTTATTGTTGTTTATTAATGTTTTGTAATTATGACAACTGTTTGTATTTTATTTGCACAATTAGTGTTATTGTATAATTAAATAACTTGAGTTTATCAATTTAAATGCATAATTAGTTTAAGCACAAAGAAATATATTATTATTACAAAAAATCACATTTGACATTGATAAGGTAAAAATTATATAAAGTACTAAAAATGTTAAAGGTCCATGTTTGTAATGTACATATAAGAAAAACTTACTATGTAAATTATGTTTCTTTGTTTAGAAGACAGAGAGTACAGCAATATTGCTTTTCTGGTGAGAAATGTAAGTTGATATCCCCTATTTGGATTATTACTTTAACCAAAAATTTATAAAATATGACAATCCTTAAAAAAAATGAAGTTACTAGATAAAAACATACTTAACTAGTAACTATGACTACTTGCCAACAAAGAAAGTCGATTTAAAATTGTCGGAAAACTTTAATTAGACAAATGCAAAATAGTTTCATTTCCTAATTTTGGAAAACTGGAACCTGATTTAACCTTTCTTACAACCATATTGAATACCAGACATTATTTGTGGTTTTTGTTGATAATTCATCTAGAAATTGTGATAAGAACGATGATGTAAAGGTGGAACCAATGTATATGTTAATTTCCAAGAACATAAAAACTAGAGTAAAAAAGAGGTCGCTGTTAAAATACAAAGGATGAAAGACATTAGAGAAGGAGAAAAAGCTTTTATTCATAACTCAATCGCACAAACACAATAGAGCTCAGTTCATAAGCTCATAATGTAGAATGAAGATTACAGCAATCATGTAACGTCTAGCATATTCACCCTTGTAATTTATATAAATTACAACAGTCCGCATATAAATACATGTACACGCATATTCACCCTTGTAATTTATATAAATTACAACAGTCCGCATATAAATACATGTACACTAGTTAGTTGAGCTGTTGCATCATCAAAGCTTAAGGGATTTTCGAATTTCCGTTCTCTTAGAATCATCAATTACCGTATGTAAAATATATATATGATTACAGGATGAAGGGAGTCATTTATTGTATCAATGGAAATGTGTGATATACAAATCAATAGCAGAAGAATTAAGTGTATGGGGAAGCCCTCTTCAGACTTCAGGTTTTTTAACGGCCGGATTCTCCTCTCGGTCTCTAACTCTCTTGTCCGGCAATATAACTGAGGTGACCAATGTCAGTGTCCCTCTTCCATTTACTATATACATGTGTGTGTGTATGAATGTGAATATTTGAACACAAAATAAGACATAATTAGTGACACATGGAATTCACTTAATGGGTCCATCCTATTTATGTCACAACATTTGTCATTAGTTTGTGTGAATACATACATGCATACATGGATATTTACATACATATATCTGTATCTATATACATGGTTAAATTTTTTCAAAATATCCCTTTTATTTCCAGTGGTCACAGGGAAAGTTAGTGCCAGTATCAAAGAAAAGCAACAGAAGGTCATGGAAACTATTGAAGTTTACTTCAGCAGCAGTGCAGCTTGAGAATGAAACCTGGGTTTTGGAATATAGAAGAAATGCACTATGGGATAATACTGGATTAGTTCATAATGTTTGGGTGATGTTGAAAGGGTTAGGGAAACAGAAGAGAGCAATGTGGCTAAAGTTGATGCATGTATTTAGAAGTGCATTTGAAGGAACTTATTTGAAGGAAGGGAAGCAAATTGTAACACCAACTTGAGGGTTTCATTTATGCAGCAGGCTCTCATTTCTTGTGAGATATTTGATGTGTACTGTTAATGAAAGTAATTAATGATTTTTTTATCTTGTATAATAGTTTTGTAAGAAGACGTTTAATACAAGTTATTTCACTCGTTTATGCAGGAAACTAGAGATCATGCCGATGACATTATGACCATTTTTAGTACTTTTTTTCTTGTTTACTGCATTTATAAACTTGAACTTGCTTCTTTTCAAGTTTGTCTTGATATACCTTCAACTTATCGCTTGAAAAGAGTTTTAAAATGAAGTTATTTAACATGATAGTATTTTAAACATAGTTTTGAAAACCACGCGAGGATCAAACCATAACGATACATGGTTGAAGGTTTTAGTGGTTTAATCGCTCAAACCGTCTATACCGTATTGATTGACCTTTTATGTGCATCTTGAAGCAAATGCAACATTTTAATAAATAGTGGGGCAACATGCAAAAAGAAGTAATTAACAATGGAGCTATACGCGCAACACTGCTTTATCATAGCTTATCCATTATCTTCTTTTTCCCTACTCCCATTCTTCACAAAACCCGATCCTTGCTTTCGAATCCCTATACAAATTAAGAAAATGTGCTAAAATCAACGGCCATGGGAGTGTTTTTGTGGGGCTTTTTGTGGTTTGATCGGATCGGACATAAAATAAGGCTTTTTGGATTCCAGACATCCATGATCGATGATCGACAGGTGTGAGCATTCTTTGGTTAAACCAAATAAACCAACCAAAACAATTTATTTCTGTCGGTTTGGTTTGGTTCTGAAGCTAGATTATTTTTTAATCGGCTCGTAAAATTAATTGGTTGGTTATCAGTTTAACTAAACTTTTATTATATTCTCAACATTATTAGTGGTATAATAATTTTTAAGATTAGTTTAGTGTGTGTATTATTTATCATTGTCAAAATTATAATTAAAAAGCTTAAAGAATACCAAGTAATAATACTTTAATTTTGTGTTTATGTTTTATTTTAAAATACAATGAATATTCCAAGCATAAAATGTGAATCATTTTTAGTTCGATTAAATTGAATAACCGACCGAACCAACCCAATTTAATTCGGTTGGTTTGATTTTTATTTTTATTGGATTTAATTCGGTTTTCATTTTGGTTTTAATTCGGCTTAACAATTTTCACCATTGGACCAACCGAACCAACCAAAAGCTAAGCCTTATGTGCTACTATCCCCTTGTTGTAGCCACAGCACTTTGCTTTGCTGTCTAATAAGCTCATCATGTTGCTGAGTAAATTCATTAAGTCTTTGGCCAAGTTCGCACACGGTGTCATATAGTGTGTGGTTCTCTGAATTTTCATATGTCTGGTGGAATAGTGAGTCAAAATCAGTCTGTAGTTTAGTAATTTGATTATCAGCTGCACTCAACTTATGCCACTCTTCCAGCTCTTTTTTAACTGCTTTCAATTTGTAAATGAACTTTTCGAAAGAGGATCCTATGTGTCAGTGGACATGCCCTTTGAAATGTAGTGAGCATACACATAGGAGAAGCACCAGTTATTGATGTATCGAAATGTAGCGCGTTTTAGCCATTTGTAATGCAAGCTGAAACACATTATAACAGGGGTATGATCACTCATTGACGATGGCAAAACAATAGTACAAAGTTATGGAAAACATAGACATGAAGTCATAGTTAACTAGGACTTTGTCTGTGTTTGTTGCAAATCCCCGTTGTCGCCGCGTAAATTTACATTCCTGCATTAGAGATTCAACTAAACCACATTTATACAAGCAGTTTTTAAAAGAGTTCATATAGGAAAAATGGATAGGGAAACCCTCTTTTTATCCTTCGGATTGAGTGCATTATTAAAATCCCTCATAGCAAACCAAGGAGACCTTATATTGGACGCGTTGTGGCACAGCAAATCCCAAAGATATTGTCGCTCTGAAAACGAGTTACCAGCATAAACACATGTACAATAAAACTGCAGCCCTCCCTGATTGTATAACAGTACAGTGATATGTTGTTGAGAAGAACTCACAACAAAATATTGCCATACTGATTTGTCTAGCATGATAAAAATGCGGCCTTTAGAACCAGTGTCATTATTGTGAACAATATTCCATGAAGAAAACTTTGTTTGCAAATCATCTATCGTGCTTCTGCTTCAAATTAGGGTTCTTCGACACCATGAGGGAGACATTTATGTCTGCACTGTTCTTTTTGCCTAATTCCTGTATGTGTAAAGCAACATCAGTGATAAGTTCTTCAACGATCTCATAATTGTCAGCAATAAATGTCGATTTTCCTTTGTGTGGTACTGGTAATTGGTTTGTATCTGTTTTAGGTGTAGTCGAAGCTGCAGTTGAAGTTTCTGGTGAGATAACTAGCGTAGGGTTAGGCTGACTATTGGTGTTGTGATCATAAAGTTCTTTAGCCTCTAAAGAATAGCAAATGAATTATGAAGTTGAACTTCGTTAGGAAGCTCAGTGGAGGTCTGTCCCACTTTTGGAAAACTGTTGTAGTCTGTTGTAGTATTCGTACTGTTCTTGTAAACATTTGTATCATAAACTGTGGACTGTGCTTTGTTTTTGTGTACATTGTGTTTTGGTCTCCTTTCCTTTTTTATTTGATTTCCGCAAACATGTTCTTAATAACCATATGTATTACAATGTGAACAAGGAATAACTTTACGCTCATATTCAACTATAACATCATCTGTAGCACCACCGTGTAGTTGTAGTTAAATTGTATGTAGGTAGGAAAAGTTCACATCTACTTTAACCAGTACACGAGCGTAGTTCAATCTATTTTCCATAGCCGTATTGGAATCCATACGAATTGGATGTCCAAGAACACTAGCAATACGACTAATGCCTTCATTACTCCGATGTTCTAATTTAAAACCAGTGAGTCATACCTAAATAGGTATTGCAGAAATTGATTCCTTATTCATATCAATACCTAGTTTCCGCTTCTTAATAATCAAAATTCGAGATTCGATTGTGTAAGGGCCCGATCTTATGATTTTAGCATAGTCATCAGGATTATAAAATTTAACGAATATGAAGCCATTCTTCTTGTAGTACAGTTCAAACATACCAATGGGCTTCCACATATTATCTATGAAAGGTTTAAAGTTAGCATACACTGATCTTCTCCATAAGATGTAGATGGCAAAAGTATGGTTCCATTTGTGAGCAGCCGTTGCAAAAACTATTTCTAGCATGAGTCCGGGTTTAGTATCTCCCTCTGTTAGTGGAGGATAATAGGTCAAATCGACGATCTCCTCCTCTCTAAGAACGGCAAAGTCCTTTACTGTTTCTACCCAGGACATTTGCCATGTAAATTGTAGGGCAGTTGCAAAGGACGGTTGCCTTGGTTCTGAACTGGGATGTGGTATACTTGGAATGAGAACAGAGCTCAATGGATCAGACTCCCGTGTCTCCTACGACGGCAAAAAAATTTATTTTAAAATTTTAATTTAAAGTTTCTAATTTGAAATAAAATAATAATATTATATATAAAATTATTTTTTAAAATTATAATTATATTTTTAGTATTTTATAATAAATCTGCCCTACTTTCAATTTCAAAGCACGGCGGTGAGTCCTTGTTAAATCCAAATAAAAACTGGTTGGGGGCATCAAATCTCTGTGCTGGGCTGGCTAAGCCCCCTCATGTTTATGGTCGGACCAGGTGAGGAGGGTGGGGCTCCTACTATCCCTTCGATTTCATGTGGGCATTGGGTTGAGTTATTAAAAAAAAATTAACTTTCGACAATTGTATTAAATTTAATTAATATACACAAATTAATTTTTGTTTGGCTGGTTGAGGACTACCTTGCAACTATGCAACAAAGTTCCTGAAGGTTGCGGGTTCGAATCCCGCAGCTGAGATATGTTTCCCTTTAGGCCTTGAGCGGTCTATCCTCAATAAAACCGAACATGGTAGAGGATTAATGCTCTTGGCTGGGCTGGCTAAAAAGGGGGTCAGTGTGGTGGACAGCTGTATCCCCTACCTCTACTCTCCGGAGTAGGGTTTTTTTTTTTAAAAAAAAAAGAGTTTAGCAGATAAAAAAATAATCTTGTAAAATTTAAATTATATTTTATATAATATATTTATTTATTTAAAGATTTATTAAGTGATTTGAATTAAATAATACTTAATACATATTTACATGCACACAAATTAAAATTTTATTTTTCATGCCGAAATCTGGTATAAAACAATTTGTACGTAACTTTAAAACATATTCTGTATAGTATAAAGTTTCGTATTTAAATTACAACTTATATTATTTAAATAATGTATATTAGATTCCTTTAAATAATAAAAAATCAATTTTTTTAATCTTAAGTCATGAGCATCATAGCATATATACGTCAAGAGTTTTTTTTAAATATATATATGCATATAAAAAAACAATCATCTTAAATGTGACGATATACCGATATATGAGAATCTTCACCTAACTAATAAAGCAATATATGATACTTAATATTAAAGTATAATCATAAATCAGATAGGTACCTCTCGCTATTCTAAAGTACCACACCTTGAACCATTGAAATAAACTTTTGAATTAAATTCCAATTTTGAAGGTGCTATCTCCTGAAGCAGATTACCGGTCATCCAATAGTGTTTAATTTTATTGATTTCTGATTGGACAACGAAGGAGGGATGATGTAACGACCTGGCTGTCCGAACCCTAAAACTTGACACTAATACAAAATATATTTAACATATTTGTATCGATTCAATAGTGAATCCTTCGTTGTAAATATTTTCAAAAACTCGCACTCATCTCTTTGTAAATAAATCTTGCATTTTGTAAATATTTTCATCTGCATTTGGATTTTGTAGGTACTATCCGCTGAAAACTCTCATGGGACAACACTCGTCCTACAAGAGACACCCAAAGGTTTAACGACTTGTTGCATACGCTCAATGCAGTCGTTCTCCCTACGAAAACGGATTTATCATTGTTTTTCATTATTCGAGGACGAATAAAAAGATAAGTGTGGGGGTATTTGATGTGCACATAAGTATGCATATTTTTACCTCCATATTTAACTTAAATAAATGATGAACATATTAGGTGTTTTAATGTGTAAATAAAAATTCAAATTGTTTTCAAATCGTTACATATTCATCTTTATCCAGGGGGAAACGGTCGTTTTTGTGCATATATTAATTTGAGAAAACTTAATTGGAAATTTCTATATTATTTTGTAGGAATTTGGCTTCAAATACAAGTGGATTCATGAAGATATATGAAATACAAGGTTGAATACAAACGAACGGAGATAAAAATAATTCATTCCATGGATCATGGCGGACCCCATCTACCCACCTAGCTTCATGTACAAATTAGAGGCTAATGCACATGCTAATGGAGTTTAAAGCTCCATGCACACTTAGTGACACACTTCCTAAAAAGGTAGTTTGGATAGTTCTCAAAAAGTGGATTAAAGTTTCATACATGTATAAATATCTCTTATGTTTCATGTAACCCTCCTCTCTTCCTTTAGGCTCTCTTCCCTTCAGTTTAGTTTAGGATCAAAAATAAAAGAAAGCTCTTTTTCTCTTTTCATTGCCATTTTTATTTCATGTAATTTTCCTTTCTTTTATGCAATGTTAATTAGCGTTTTATTTTACTTAAATGCTCTCTTTCTTTCATGCTAGTAGTGTAGATTTTATATTATGTAATTAGATTAGTTTTCTTTTCCATTAGCTTTCATTTTCCTCTTTTTTTTTGATTCATGTTGCAAGCTACATTTGTTGATTTGATAACAAATATGAGATGTTAAACCTCTTCAATTTAGGGGTAATGAAACTATCTAATTATGTAGCTTCAACATTTTGATAGTTATTACTTTCTTTTTGTGCTTAGTGACAACGCTTGAAGTGGTTAACTTGTTGTTTTTGCTTTAAATTTGATAGCTTATATTGTTGACACCAAATAGCCTACCCTTAAACAATCATTAATCACAAATTACATCTTCATCTACATATGATTATGGTAATGAAGTGAATATTGAAATCAAAATTTGATGGTCTATATTTCTAATCAATAGTTAATAGGCCATACTTAAAATAGTTTTACTTTCAACTTGTTGTCATTTTTCATGAGAACTAAAAGTGATTTAAAAGGTTGTGATATTGTTTGATGGCTTGTGTTAGGCTAATTAATAGCATAAATATGTCATATTTATAATAAGCATATCGTTTAAATTCACCTATGACCAAAAAAGAGAGATTATAATTTTATATTTTGTTGAATTATATGATCTAGAGAGTGAAATTATCTCTAAATTGTCATTTTTTTTCATAGTTTTCATTCACTTTTGTAGTGTAAGTTTTTACATTTTTTGTAGTTAAAACATTCTCTCGACTTTTGTATAATTTGATTGGATAGAAATTTAAAATCTAACACTTCCCTGCGGATCGATCCGCACTTCTCACCACGTACTAACATTTGTACGTCATACGTTTGTGGTTAATTTTATTATAAATTCGCTAGACGGTTTGCTAAATCGATATAATTTCCGTTGACGAACAAGTTTTTGACGTCATTGCCGAGGAATTGTTTTGATTTTAATTTTCTATTGTTCGAATTATTTTTGTTTGATTTTATTATGTGTTTGTTGTGTGTGTTAACTTGCATTTCATACAAAAAAGTTTTTGTGTTGCGTGTTTGTCGTTTAATTTCTGCTGTGTGCTTGTTTTCTTTTTATTTTGCATTTACATCTCCATAATAAAAAAGATAAACCCAAAAACAATTTTTTTTTCTTACAATTTTTTTTTTAAAACCCAGAAGAACCCGGCGGGCCGGTAAACTTCTAAGAAGGGTATAGTAAAACCGTCCGCTGATACAAGCCTCCATACATCCGGGTAAATTTATACAGGATGGAGAATCGCATGGTAGATTTCTCTTACACTTTTAATTATAAGTTTTTATCTCTAATTTTTTCTCTTTACAATTTTTATTAACAATTCCGTGCACATATATACAATTCAAATATGCATTGTCTTCATATTTGCCTCCCCTTTTTTAACATACTGTGAGCAATACTGTCATCTTCTTACCACTGCCCTCCTTCTTGCTACTGCAGCTCCCCACTTAAATCCATCGCTGACAACACCCACAGTCAACAAGCATTTGCCTCCTTTTACATTTCCACTTCTTGCTACTGCTACACACTTTCAACAAGCAACTTCACCTTCCTTCATTTTACATTGCCGACCACATACTTGCACACATAACATTTTACTCCCCAGTCACCAAAACTCCAAAACATAACATTCGACCTGCACTCCAAAACTCCTTCCACCTGCATGAATTTCATCGCAACACAGCACCAAAATCTCCTATCGTAGCAACAACTCCATTCATCGTAAACCACAACCTCAGTCAACATTGCAACAACCACCATCACCGCCTGACATCAGTTCAATACCCCCTACTCTGATATCCACCACTTCTATTCACTTCTCTGATACCCACCATTAACCTTCTGCCGCCTATATACCAAACGAGTTGCCTCTTTCAACACTCCATACCCCACACAGCGTCTTCAACCACCAAAGCATCACCACCATTTAGTCTGCTGCACACTCAACAACTTTCAGACATACCAAAACAGTGCTCTGCCTCATCTCCAACTGTCTGACTTACTCTTACACAACTGCTAACTGTAAAACTACTTCCACTAACATAGCCTTACCACCCATCACCATTTCATCTAACTAGAGCAAAGCCAACATTGCTAATCATCATTTCACTCCTTCCTGACCACTTATGACTTATCCACTGCCGAACACATGACGAACACAACTTTTCCAATTCATCCACTTGAACTCTCCCACAATATTTCATCAGAGCATCTCCACCATTTCACAGACCATACAAACTCCCTCCTACCAGAAAACAGTCACCATCACTCGACTATCCCTAATCGCCAACCGCCACAACCCTAAGCCAATAGCCATCGCGACATCTCAAAATCATCACCGAAGAACCATCGCGACAGCCAAGCGAATAACTTTCCAATATCGTAACCCTCTACCAAACAATTCAACATCACCCTTAAACATTCACCGGAAAAAGAAAAACAAACTGCATACCATCACAAAGCCACAACCTACTTCCAATTGCTGAAACTCAACCAGTCTCAATCCAACCCACAGCAACGCGCGCAACTCACATCGAGCGACCACCGCGACACCGCTACCTTGACCAATCGCTTCTCGACCTAAGTCCCCAATTCTTCGAACAGAAATCGCACAGTCGCTAACCACGAGAACAACTTTGGTTCGACTTTGATTTTGTCGCCTGGTTCGACTTTGATTTTTGAACTGAGAAATAAACGTGAATTGTGTGGTTGGGATTTTGGTGCTGTTCGACTTGAAATTTGAAACGAGAAGTAAAAGTCGATTGTGTCAATTTTTATTTTTCTTAAACGGGCTTGTGGGCTTTTGCTTTGTGAACTTACTATTTTTTTTATTAGTTCATTTGTGGAATAATTATCAACAACTTCCTTTTGTTTACAATTAGAAACTTTCTTTTGTCTACAATTTCTTTTGTTTACAATTTTTAAATTTTCTTTTGTTTACAAAAAAAATTTGTTTTTGTGATATGGGTTGAGTAAACTCTTTAAATTTTATTTTGTTTCTTAAAAAAAAATTGTTTTTATTTTCTTTACTTTTTTTTATATTAAAAAAAATGAATATATATCTTGTTTCTATTTTCAGGTTATCAAAGTAGATTGAAAGAGTTGCTTTATTCGCTTAGCTTGCAAAAAATAAATTGCTTGCTTATAAAAAATTTTGCGCTCATATCTATTGTTTTATTTGCTTTGCATTTTTTATTGCTTGCATTTAATAAAAAAATATTCAAAAACCAAAAATGAAAAAAAATTCATTCGTAGTTGCATTGTAATACATGTTTAATTTCTGTTTTGCATTTCATTTTAGAATTTTGATTAATAACAAAAGTTAGAAATTAACAACATTTAATTGTATATTGACAGGTTGTCTTCTTTGAACAATTTAATTTCTTGGTGTTTAAGCTACGGTAAAGCAATAATCATTTACTAACATTACTGTGATTTGAAAATACTAATGTGGTTGTTTCTCTTAAGATACTTAAACCTTCGACTGCATTGCTACAGTGATTCGTGGTGCACCGATAAATCCTATCCGTAACCTGATTGAGAACTATATTGTTGATTTAAGACAAAGTGTGATATACAATTTTTGGTTAGGAACTATTTATGATAGAAAATTTGTAATTAAACTCTTACATTCATTTAGTTGCATTAGTTCATGCATACTTAAAAAAAATTCAAAGAAAAAACTAAAAAATTGTAAATATTCATTTTCCTTTAAAATTTTCAAATCCTTTTGAAAAATCAAAAACTAAAAATCCAAAAAAAAAATTACTTTTTTTTTTAGAAAAACAAAAATCTAAAAAAAATTATAAAACTTTTCAAAAACAAAAAAAATGAAAATCCAAAATACAAAATAAAAATCAATTTTCCATTTTGAAAAATAAATTCTATTTGTAAATATTTTTCCCTTATAAAAAAAAAACATTCTTGAAAATGTCCGAATTTCCTTACTCACATGAATTTTACGGTAGTTGTGAAAATCAATATAATCCATACAATTTCACTTCAAATTCTTATAGATATTTCAACAACAACTATTGTATAAACAATTCGAATTTTGAACCATAAAATTTTCAAAATGAAGAACAACCCTCAACTTTTGAAAAGAGAATGAAATCTTTACTTGAAATTTTAACACAACAAAATCAAGTAATGAATGATTTGTGTAATTCATTTCAAAATAATCAAAATTTTAATTCACTTCAAAATTCCAATGATTTTGATTTATAACCCATGTCAAAACAATTTTGAACTCCAAAATGAATTTCAAAATCACAATGGAAATGTGAATCACTTTTCAAATGATTTTGTCAATGAGAATGGTTTCAATTTTGCTGCGATTGACAATTTTTGTTCTCAACAAATTTGTAACAACCCGCATATTTTACGATTTGAATATTTAACAATTTATTTAAGTATAGCATCGTTAGTAGAATTAAAGTCTGAAATGCTACTTTCTGTAAACTATCGAATTAGGACTCGAGATCACTTACATTGAGTTCAAAACAGCGTTGCGACCTTTTTGAGTATAAACATCGATATGTTTGGAGTTGATTAGAATTTTGATATTTTCATTTAGGGCTTTGGGTTTGGGTTTCAGCCCATTAACCTAACAAGGTAACCCCAACTCCTCTACCAAATAACTCCCACTCCACTCCTCTTCATTCATTCATAACATTTCCTAACACACATGCTAAAGGAAAGAATGGGGGAAAAGATGAGAAATTAAAATTCCTAAGCCCTAATTTTCTTAAGAAATGCAAGTTCTAGTTCTAAAATTAAAGAGAAGCTTAGGTAACACCATCTCCATCTTCTCCATCTCAATCTCTTTTCATTTTTCAGAATTTCCTATAACCTAACTTAGGAAAAACTTCACCTTTGATAATAGATTGAAGATTCTTGAGGTGTATGGAAGAGGAATTGATCTTGCTTTATTTTAGAGCTTCTCAT
This sequence comes from Allium cepa, assembly GCA_030765085.1. Classification (NCBI taxonomy): domain Eukaryota; kingdom Viridiplantae; phylum Streptophyta; class Magnoliopsida; order Asparagales; family Amaryllidaceae; genus Allium; species Allium cepa. Next base: position 11,271,611 of record CM060937.1, read on the forward strand.
TTGTCATTTTCGGGTTTAAAGGTGGGTTCTTGAACTCACAGCTACGCCTATAGATTTCATTGTTGTTAGATATGAATTTCTAACATCTATTTCATGTTTAATTGCTTTTGATTTGAATTGATTTGGTGAATTTTTCAATTTTGGTGTTTTGAAGTCAAATTCTTTAAAGATTCTATCTTGGATGTTTGGCCATGTTTCTGGTGGTGTATCGAAGAGCCTTTAAGGCTGGGTTGTCGATTGGCATAAATCCCTAACATTCATCGCTCATTCGATCGCATTTCGATTTGGATTTTCCCTTTTTGGGCTAGGCTAATTTTTTTTGCCTAGCAGAAAAAATCAGACGTTTGGAACAAATTTAGACATCTAGAACAAAATCCAGACGTCTGGAAAGGGTTGTGGAAAAGAAAAAAAAAGGCAGAGACTAAATCCAGACGTCTGGTTGAATCCAGACGTTTGGAACAAAAATCAGAACGTCTGGTTGAAAAATCCAGATGTCTGAAATGGTTTTGGAACTAAAAAGAGAAAGGAGAAAAAGCATATATTTTTCCTTAACCTAGGTTCAAACATCTGGTTGGTAATTTCAGACGTTTGGAACTGTCAATTTTGCCTATTTTGGCTGTTTGTGAATGGATTTCCAATTTTAATCAATTTTTGTTGATACGGTTAGTTGTTGTCATTTATTATCGACTTTGATGACTTCTTTTCAGGATTTTTTGGGAATATCCATTTGATGGATTTGATATCGATTTCTATGGATTTAATTCACGTCCTCGAATATGAGTTTTTGGTTGATTGATTGTTTTTACAATCATTTTTGCGATTTGTCACTTTAAAATGCTAAGGTTTCTATTCTAGTAGTAAACACTAAAAATCTTTCATCACAACGATTTCAACATTTACTTTCAATATAAAGCTCGCTTTTAAAACCGTTTTCCAACTTATTAGTATATACAAACTTTTACCTCATTCGTTCGAGAAATCTAATTAAACGATTTAGCAAAACAAGTGGTATCAAGCGCTTGCGTTTACTTTGTTGGTTAATTCTTGGACTTGTTCGATTATAATATCGTGACAATTTTCGAGTGGAAATCTATAATTTATTCGTAAATATTTAAGTTAAGCCAGTAGTTATGGGGGATGAAACTAAACTCATTTATTTACTAGCTTAGTGTAATTCACACTTTTTATTGGTCAATGATGATCACTTTGTGATTTAGACTATCGATATGCGATGTCTCTTTGTCCATGTGGGGGATTGTACCCCATTCTTTTGAGCTTCGTCTCATTATCTTTATAGGCTAGCAACCTATGGGTTTTATGGAGTTTGGTTCATCGGACGTACCGTTATTTTACTACGTCATTGTTCTAAATTAGTTGAGTTTCTGGTTCATCGGGAGTATCGTTATTGTACCACGTCGTTATTCCGAATTATTCGAGTTTTAGGTTCCTCGGACGTACCGTTATTGTACTACGTCATTGCACCGGCTCTTTGGTTAGCGACCATGAGATAGAGACCCATTAGTGATACACGTGTTGGTGAGTTTTCATGCTCCCGGTGTTGATAGGCCTCCCCCTTTGTGATTTCTAGATTTCTAGTTGATGATTTCTAGAATTTATGTTTCATCAATTTTTATGATATGCATTGATAAGCTCTATTAATATTTGTGTTTTGATGAATAATTTAAAGAATATGACATTCTTTTTAGTGTTTGAAAAAGTTTGAGATATTGTATAATTTTTGGTTGTTATCTAATGTATACTTGTCACAGTATGACATTATTGTTATCATACGTTTTGTCATATTAATAGCTAGATTGATCCGTTTATTATTTTTCTTCTAAAATAATACTCTGGTCAGACCGAGGTGTTTCAGGTGCTTCCACTTGACCTCTTAGCAGAGACCAGCCTTTGACTTTTGGCTAACTACTTTAGATTAGTAGTTTTTGCTTTTATACATTCGAGATAGAGACTCCTTGATGTATATATATTCTTTTGTCTAGCACTTGTACCTATTATTTTGTGATGTAGTGGAACTTATACGATCACTACTTTGATGTACACTTTTATGTGTTATATTCATATCTGTTTCCGCCGTAGTGATATGAATATCTGTGACTGATTTATATTATGCTTATTTTACATTTGCTTCCGAAGATCACATAGCCACTATGAAGTTTTTTGAATTTGTAATTGATGTGTCAGATTTTCTCTTGAAACGAAATGCATGTAATACTATCTGACATATCGGTACTCGCACAAAGCAATTACACAGATGGTCGCTCCTCAACAGCCTTATTCATCGTGCTAGTCGACGACATTACTCCGCAGTGTCCTTGGCTAGTGCGAGTATAGAGGTGTGGCGTCACAGCTTGGTATCAAAGCCAAACTTCGAAACAATTTAGAATTTTATTGCAAGGATCATCGTCCTAAAAATCGTTCTTAGTAATCGTGCCTTAGGATTTAATTCGAGTCATTGGACCCGTTCTATCCTAATTTCTTTTATGATGCCTTGTTTTATCAATCTAGTTTGTTTGATATTCATTCTGAGAATAACTTTTTTCTCTTCTTTCATTCTTTCTTTCTTAAAGAAGAGAAATGATTAGACTTGGCCATCCCAGTGCCGGTCAATCCAGTGCTACTCCTCAAGATGGAGTATTATGTCTACCCAGCAGCTTTTAGATCTTGTAAAGAATGCTCAAGCTTTCAGACCCATTCCAGAGCCTACTCACCCTAAATCACGGTTTGCACACTTATGCAGTGATTATACTAATTTGGGTGGAAGGCCATTCAAGGGTTTCGAAAACATTATAGAAGTCCAAGCTTGGCTTAGAACATGCAATCGCATCTTTTCCTGCATGAATCTTGTTGATCTATATCGAGTCCAAGTGGCTTATGACATGCTCCAAGAAAGAGCATTAGATTGGCATGAGCTTTTGATTTCGGAAATTATTGAAGCGAATCTTACTTGGGAGCAATTCCGGGAAAGGTTCGAATTAAAATTTGCGTCGGAAGCTGAAAAAGTAATTTTAGCGCAACACTTTATTGACCTTGTTCAAGGTGAATCTTTTATGACGGATTACGTTGCATCTTTTGAATCTCTCTTTAAATATAGGGTCTGGTATATTAATACCCCATTGAAGAAAAATAAGAGGTTTGTCTATGGGTTGAATAAGAACCTCAAAAAGCCTTTACTTTTGAAACTAGAAGTTTCTTTTGATCAGCTTATTTATATCGCTCTTCGACTTGAACAGGACGATAAAGAAAGTGATATTGAAGTAGTGGGTGCCAAACAGAACTTCAACATCAACCAGAAGAGGCATATTAAGTTCAAGCCTAATCCCAACAAGAAAGGGAAACAAGCAACTTCGGCGAAGACTCCTACCTCTAGTCGTGGGCAATGCTACAATTGTGATTCAAAGGACCATTATGCAAATAGGTGTTCGAAACCTCTTTTTTCGTTGTTGTAAAAGTTCGGGTCATCTTTTTTCTTCATGTCCCAAACTTCCAAGCAAGAAAGAGGGAAAACTAAATGTTGTGCAAGTTCCTAGTAACACTTCTCTTGGTCAAGGTATTTCTCATTTTATCCTTAATGGCATTATTATGTTTCGTGATCATCCTATCCGAGTTCTTTTTGATACGGGTGCATTTTACTCTTTTATATCAAAAGAACTTGTAGATACCTTTTCTTTAAATGTTATATGCTTGATGACTTCATGAGAATTGCGAATCCGATTGGCGGATCCACAACACTCAGTTTGCTTTGTAAAGATGTCGAGATTATTTTATGTGATTATGCTTTCCGAGCCAATTTGCATGTTGTGCTTTACTTAGGCTTCAGAATGATTTTAGGAATGGATTGGCTTAACCGTCATGAAGCCCACATCCTATGTCTCGAGAGGACTATATATCTTCGACAATCTCAACTGTTAAGCGGATTTCTATTGTTCTTAAAGATTCAGATTCCAATTTGGTAGTATCCTTATATTATCTAAATCCACATGATGATGATAATAATGATGAGGAAGATGTCATTTCTCCGATTCACATTGTTTGTGAATTTCCTGACATATTCGAGTCCGTTTTAGGATTACCACCTAAGCGAGCGATTGAATTTAGAATTAATCCAATCCCTAGAGCTCTACCTATCACTCGTCCTTCTTATCATATGTCCAATAAGAAAAATGAGGAGAAGCATAAACAATTATCTGAATTGGAAACAAAATAATTTATTCGTTCTAGTTCCTCTCCTTGGGGAGCTTCAGCTATTTTTGTGAAGAAGTCCGATGGTACACTTAGGCTTTGCGTTGACTACCGCAAGTTTAATGATCTCACCATCAAGAATAAATATCCCTTACCTCGGATAGATGATTTATTTGATCGGCTTAGCGGTGCTAGAGTCTTTTCACAGTCTGACTTAGCAACCGATTTTCATCAGCTTCGTATTGTAGAGGATAGTATTCCTTTGACATCGTTCCATACTCGTTAGGGATCTTATGAATGGCTTGTTATGCCATTTTGTTTAACCAATGCTCCAGCTTATTTCATTGACCTTATGAATCGAGTTTTCAAAGACTTTCTCGATCGATTTGTTCTCATCTTTATAGATGATAGTCTAGTTTATTCTAAAACCGAGGAAGAGCATGAAAAACATCTTCGGATTGTATTGGAAATGTAACGACCCAGAATTTTTATAAATTTAAATTTGAATATTTAATTAATTTTAAATATTTATAAATGAATTTATAAGTCAAATAAATTTTAATTTGAATTATTGGATTTAATTGGATAATTAAATCGATAATTTAATATGTTAAATTATGGAAATAATTGAAAATTGGGTTACATATGATTGAAATTAATTTGTAAAATTTTATTTTATCATATTGAAGTTAGAACGATATTTTAGAACTTTTAAAATCGAATTAAAAGTTAATTTGTGAAAATTGAATATTTTAATATTTAATAATCGATTGTAAAATAACCAATTTTTGAACAGTCTCAGAATTGAACGAAACCAGTTTCATTGCATCCGTAATAGTTAGTTATTACCGGATTTCAATTTTCGTGTCAATCGGAGTTATCGTTTGATCGTGGCAGCTCGAAACGCATCGAATTATTTTTAATTTAAATTTGGCGAGTCAAAATAGCCATTTTTCAAAAAGTCTCGGAATTCGACGAAACCAGTTTCATCGGATCCGTAATGTGATATTATTGTAAGGTTTCAAATTTCAAGTCGTTTGGATTTACCGTTTGTCCGGTACGAATTAAAACGCCTAGAAATCGGTTTAAATCGGTTTAATTTAAATTGAACGTTTTCAGCCATAACTCGCACATACTTCCGAATTAGCTTCCGAAACCTGTTCCATTGTGTCCGGAACGCGGGGTAAACCTTAGAAACGCTGGTTACGGCGCCTAAATCGGAGTTCGGAATTTCCGGGATGAATAGTGTCGCTCGTTCCTTATAAATACCCCCATAACTCAAGAAAATAAAAAAAAAATATACTCAAACCCTAATCTAATTTGCAGCCGCCACTAACATTACGAAGGGCCAGAAAACACCCACATTCATTCCTTAATCTCTTCAAATCCGTGAAGTTTTAGCCGAAGTGATCAACAGCAAAATCGAAGAGCACGATGAGATCTTCGATTCTATAAGGTGATGATGGATTTTGGTGCAACGGAGGGGGAGTGATGTGTGGCCGTTCTCTTCAGTTTTGGCACGCATTTCCACGCAACTAGGGGGGCCGAGCTCCTCCCTATTGAGGCCGAAGGTGGGTGATGGAGGGGGCTACAGCATGGAGCTTCTGGATCGAGTTATCATTGAGTGCAAAGGGAGAATAATTCAACCCTAATTCATGTTTATGGGTTCAAGGGAGTGCGGCCTCAACCTGTAGCCTATGCGTGAGGAAGAAGGAGTGGGGTAACGGTCTTGATGCAATGGATTGAGATCTGAGGGCCTAGATTGCTTATGGTAAAAATTATAAAGGATAGTGTAAATTTAGTTATAAAAATTGTGTACAAACTTGTAAATTACATAACCTTTTCATACGAGGTCGAAAAAATGCAAACTCAGTTGCGTTGGAATCGTATGGACGAGCACTACGCGATGGAGTTGGTTTGGAGTCGTTTGGAGTTAGTGAGAATTTTGGGTAAAATTAAACGCGCGTTTAATTTTATTCGAAATAAAAGCTAAAACGGAATTTAAAACCAAGGTGAGAACTTCTCACTCAATCGAATAGGTTTCGATTTTATTTTAAATAGTTAGATTTAAAATATTTGAATGCATGTTTGAATGATGACTGTTAATTATTGATTGTTAAAATAGACATTATACGCCGTTAGTAAGCGGATGTTATTTATTATAAACATATACCGCGAATATTTCATAAACAGTGAAATTGGTATTATATATAATATCAATATATATATATTGGCATATGTATATATTGCAGTTGATTGATTTCCCGCAATTTTTTGTTTAGCGGATGAGACCCTATTGCGCCGTTATTAAGCGGATAATATTTATTAGGAACATATACCGCGATAATTTCGTACTGGAGCGAAATTGGTATTGTGCTAATGTTTTTGGATGCAGGAAAACAGGTTGGAGGGATCCAACTGGATTCCTCAACAGTTTTTATTTAATTTCAGATATTTTGATATTTGATGGATTATCATATTGATATATGATGGATCGTTGTAGTCGTGATTGACTATTTGATGTGTAGCATCATTGGACCCAGATTTTGGGATTTTAAAATGATTTTAAAGTGATTTTTGAAAATATACTATATTTTTGGAATTGATCCATTTCAAATAAATAAACGTTATAATTTTTAAAGTTATAAAAATTATGATTTTGAGAAATATAGTTAAAAGCTGATTTTTGAAAATAAGGAATTAATGACTTTATAAAAGAGTTTAAATTGGGATTCTGAACTTGTTATAAAAAGTTTAAAAATAGGATTTATAAAATTTAATTATTTTATAAATCAGAATGGTGAAGTTTTTAAAAGAATTTAAAGACGTTTTAAAGAATAATATAAATTAATTTATATTAAGAGATTTATAAATGGATATTTATAAATTGAAATATGGACATTATAAAACGAGTTTTTATAAGTGTTTGAATGATGTGAGAATGAATTTCATAATAGAATGAAATTTATAAGAATTATAAACTGTGAAGTTATAAATGAAATTTATAAATAGTAAGATTTATAAATTTGGTGAAATTATTTGAAGGATAGATTTGGTTAAATAAATGAATCTTATAAGTTATAAGATTTATAATTTGGGAAGTTTAAAAGAACGATTTTATAAATTAATCGTTTTATAAGTATTTAACTTATAATATGAAAGTTTAGTTTATAATTTAGTTATAAACTGGAATATGTTGATAAAGGAATTTATAAAAAGGAAGTTTTTATAAATAAATAGAAATGGAATTTATAAACGTTGTTTTATAAATTCGCAAACGACTTATTTTGATAAGAAAAGTGTTGAAACCTATTAATGAAGTTATATTCACATTTTTGAATAATGAATAATCCTTTGAATTAAAATGAATAAAAGGATGAAATTTGTTAACATAGTATATTCACGTTTTAAATAGTGAATAATACGTTAAAGAAAATGTTTTGAATGTGATATTTTAAATAGAATTAAAACGATCTAACGATGTTTTAAAGGTGCTGAGATTCGAAACCATAGATTTCAACATTTATTGTTGAAATAGATGTTTCGAGAAATAAAAGGAAATGGTGGACTATAACACTGTTGTTATAGTAAATGATTTCCGAAAGGAAATGTTTTTGATTAGTATTGGGATTTATATATCTATTTTAAATTCGAATCCCTATACTAGTGATTTTGGGTTGTCGTAACGATGTTTTACGCAACATTCGTTTTGGCCCAAGTAAATATGTTTAAGTGAATGATTTCCTTAAAGAATGAATTATATACTTAATTCGATTTAAGTATATTGAATATTTTCCAAGGTTGAAAATAAAAGATTTGAATTACTTATTTTTAATAAGTATGGAATTGTTTTCCAATATAAAGTGAATATATTGAATTTATCTTTTTGAAGATAAATTGAAATGGATAGTTGAAATCATATATGCATGAATATTTTGAAATATAAATTCACTAAGGAATTTATATGTGAAAGTGGAAATTGTTTGAAAATAAATATTGATTTATTTTTGAAGTGTTGAAATTAAATATCTTGTAAAGATATTTTGGAAAATAAATAATTTGGAAAATTATTTGGAATCTGGTGATGTGTGCATATCAATTGATAGTTCAATAGCCGACTATCAATATTTCCCTTTGAATGGGTATTTGATGTGATTTGTTTGAATTTGAATGCACACTTATTTTAGAATAAGCGCTCACTATTCGGGTTAACCGGGAAAGGACCATGGGGTCGTATAACCCATTCCGAATATGTGATACGTCGTTGTGAATTGCATTGAAGATCGGTGTTGAAGACCGGTATTTGCGAGAGCGATAGGATGACCTATCGATTGTCTCTGCACTGGGTAGCTCCTGGTATAGAGATTCCATAAGTGATGGGAAATCCGATCAGGATTGTGAATATCCGGATTGCAAGGACTTCTTTGTAAGTGCCTTCGGTTTTGTTCGATCCCGGAACAGACTTGTATGGATTGCATGTCTGACATTACAATTTGAGATATAAAGCCGATTTCTTTCAAATATATTTCTGTTGGTGGCGGAGAATTTATTCTTTGCTTAACACCCTTCTTTGAGACGTATGTGCTCAAAGGTTATATAGTTGAAGTTATCAGCGATATATTCCCAGTTTGGTAATGTGACATGCTGAGTGATGCTGAAATGATCATTGTGTTGATTATTTGTGATAGGATCATTTATTTGATCGTCTATCTTAGTGATCATTGTGTTGATCATTTGTTGACCCAAAGCACGGCTTTTGTATAAAGTGTGTTTTTGTGGACGTGACTTCGTCGAGCCTCACACCTCGGAATGGTCAAAACAGGAAAGATGCAGCAAGGTTATTGGGGGTAGCACCCCTTAGGGTATGTCCATTTCCTTCTGGATAGAGGTGGTATCATGGTATGGAGCCCAGATATTTAACCTATGTGGTTACTATGAATTTATTACTTTGTGGTTGTTGGTTATCGGGATCCCGTGAGAAAGGTCGTTTACGATCGGGGGATGGCATGCTCGTGTCAGTAGTTACCCAGTTAGGGGTAACCCGGCCTTGTGTTGGTAGAGATCCGGTTTGGTTCTCGGGGATGTCCTTCCAGAGGCATTCTCATGTGGCAATGGGAAGTTCCTTGGCCTGACCATTTGTTGGAAATCCAAAGAAACAATACGATCTTGTACGGTTTTAGTTGTAGAACCTGCCATTTAATATGGTAGCTATTAGTAGGCATAATATAATGCTACCTATGCTGGCTAAGATTTATATCTTTACTTTCGAAAGAATTTGTTCTACACTATGCACTAATAATAATATCAAAAATGATTTGATTTTGACGTAGAAGCATCTTTGACTAACATAAGAAGAAATCTCCTCCAAGTCTGCGTTTGCATTGTGTGTGTGGTGGGAGGTCTTATGGTAGTTACATTTTCAAAAGCATTGCGAATTGATTTTAAAAATATTCCTCTATTTTTATTTTAAAGAAAATAAACTGTTTTAGTTCTCACACCAGTCACATGACTGACTCGGAGTTTATTGTTTTCCTTCCTAAACTCTGGGTGCCCACCAATTTCCACACGGGCAGTCAAGAGTTAAGGTTTATCAGGATATTCTGGATATTCAGGAATTGCAGGAGGCAAGCTGGATGGCATGGCGTATTATTAGTATATAGTACTTCTTTTTTTTCCGCTGCATTGTTGTTGTTGTATGTTGTTGTACACTCTGATGATATGATGTAATGAAATGAATGTAATGTAATAACTGATATAGTTCTTTGTTTAAAGATTATTCATTTATTATTATATGTTGTTCCGCTGCGAATTGTGAGATTCTGTTGTTGTTCTGTTGTTCTTTCTTCCCGTTCTATTTTAAAATGTTCTATCTTCTGTCTATTTTCTTTCGTCTTTTCTCTATTTAAAAATTCTCTGTTTTCTAAAAATTGTCTATCTTATTTCCTCCCTATTTTCTATCTTCTTATCTACTCTTCTCTCTTTTTCTTTTCTTAAATTTCTTTTTAAAACCCATAATGGTTCGGTTTTTCGGCAACGAAAATCCGCAAGCGTTACATTTGGTATCAGAGCTGATGGTTAAGCGACAACCATGGTTCTGTAGGGTATTACTCATTAGAGATAGAGTCAGCAGTACTCTAGAATGAGTTGAGTGTAATAATAGATATGAGAGCGTATTTGTTAGTGAATATAAAATTGTTTATATTGTGATGATTGGTTTATTGAGTGGTATATGAACCTTCGTCAGCACGGTCAGTCAAACTATGCCGAAGGGGTTTCTAAACACTTGAATAGAACAATTCGACATAATATTGTTTTAAATTGGGTAAATGAAATAATTTTACCTTGATTATATTTTATATATAAAGGAATAATTTTTCAGAATTATTAAAGTGTATATAAGTTGATTGTTAGGTTGTTTGAATAATCTAAATAAAAGAATAATTGTATAAGTAAAAGAATTATAAGAATTGAATTATAATTAAAGTAATTTACAATTGTGAAATAAACTTATATATATAAAAAGTGAAACTATATGAATATTTACAAATATGAGTTGTAAATAATCAAGTGGATTAAATGAATGTGAACTTGAGTTATATGAATGAAATTCAACTGTTGTAATTGAATTGAATGAATGGATTGAATATTAATCAATTGAATGTAATTTAAAGTTGATATGAAATAATGAATATAAGTGTTAATTCATTAAAAATCTAATGAAATTGGAAGTTGAATAAATTGAATGGAAGTCAATTTAATTAAAGGTGTTAAACCAAATTTGAATGAATATAAGCAAAGGAATTTGGTTGTAGTTGATATACTTTGGTTGTTACTTGATTGTTGATTGATTTCATATAATTCATTAAGAGTTAATGAAAGTGAGTTAGTGAAATTTAAAGCTAAAGTAAATTGAATTCAAATTAAAGGTAAATAAGTTTGAATAGAATTGAATGTGAATTGGATTTAAATTAGTAAATGTTAACTAATTGAATTGAGAATGAATGTTGATAAAATCTAATGTTAAGGAATCAAATGTGATTTAAATTGAAAAACCAATTCATTGAATATAAATGAGAATATGAATGAATATATTGGTTATGAATTTGTTGAATGATAATTGGATGATGGTTGAATATATGTTGTTTTATTACATTTGCTATGTTACACATATAGTTATTATGTTGCTATATGTTGTATATTGAGATTATTGTCTATATGCATGTTCTCATGTTGTTTGTTGAGTTTAGTAGGTGCGGATCGCGTTTGCTTCGCATTTGGAGTTCGCTTTAGCGCTATATTAGCCGTATATGCTTGCTAATAAAATATAAGGTACATATCTCGGATCAAATATCGTACTTTTACACTTTTTTCCCTTCGGGATGCCTCATTACTTGATGAGATGTATATTTGTGATATATATACTGTCATTTTTTTTTCGGATCGAGCCGCGCAAAGGAGACTATGGCGAATTTTTCCGGAAATTTAAGGCGTTAGAAAAATTTTGAGAAAATTTGGAAAACTTTAACTTAGATTTTGGAATTGAAAGTTAAACAATAGTAGTTGCTTTTGAAAACATAACTAAGTATGATTCGAAAACTTAGTAAAGTTTTGTAAGAAGTTTAATTATGGATTTTGGGAAAATTAATAGATTTTGTAACCTTTTTTACTTGTAATTTCGAGGACGAAATTCTTTTAAGGGGGAAAGATTGTAACGACCTAGAATTTTTATAAATTTAAATTTGATTATTTAATTAATTTTAGATATTTATAAATGAATTTATAAGTCAAATAAATTTTAATTTGAATTATTGGATTTAATTGGATAATTAAATCGATAATTTAATATGTTAAATTATGGAAATAATTGAAAATTGGGTTAAATATGATTGAAATTAATTTGTAAAATTTTATTTTATCATATTGAAGTTAGAACGATATTTTAGAACTTTTAAAATCGAATTAAAAGTTAATTTGTGAAAATTGAATATTTTAATATTTAATAATCGATTGTAAAATAACCAATTTTTGAACAGTCTCAGAATTGAACGAAACCAGTTTCATTGGATCCGTAATAGTTAGTTATTACCGGATTTCAATTTTCGTGTCAATCGGAGTTATCGTTTGATCGTGGCAGCTCGAAACGCATCGAATTATTTTTAATTTAAATTTGGCGAGTCAAAATAGCCATTTTTCAAAAAGTCTCGGAATTCGACGGAACCAGTTTCATCGGATCCGTAATGTGATATTATTGTAAGGTTTCAAATTTCAAGTCGTTTGGATTTACCGTTTGTCCGGTACGAATTAAAACGCCTAGAAATCGGTTTAATTTAAATTGAACGTTTTCAGCCATAACTCGCACATACTTCCGAATTAGCTTCCGAAACCTGTTCCATTGTGTCCGAAACGCGGGGTAAACCTTAGAAACGCTGGTTACGGCGCCTAAATCGGAGTTCGGAATTTCCGGGATGAATAGTGTCGCTCGTTCCTTATAAATACCCCCATAACTCAAGAAAATAAAAAAAAATATACTCAAACCCTAATCTAATTTGCAGCCGCCACTAACATTACGAAGGGCCAGAAAACACCCACATTCATTCCTTAATCTCTTCAAATCCGTGAAGTTTTAGCCGAAGTGATCAACAGCAAAATCGAAGAGCACGATGAGATCTTCGATTCTATAAGGTGATGATGGATTTTGGTGCAACGGAGGGGGAGTGATGTGTGGCCGTTCTCTTCAGTTTTGGCATGCATTTCCACGCAACTAGGGGGGCCGAGCTCCTCCCTATTGAGGCCGAAGGTGGGTGATGGAGGGGGCTACAGCATGGAGCTTCTGGATCGAGTTATCATTGAGTGCAAAGGGAGAATAATTCAACCCTAATTCATGTTTATGGGTTCAAGGGAGTGCGGCCTCAACCTGTAGCCTATGCGTGAGGAAGAAGGAGTGGGGTAACGGTCTTGATGCAATGGATTGAGATCTGAGGGCCTAGATTGCTTATGGTAAAAATTATAAAGGATAGTGTAAATTTAGTTATAAAAATTGTGTACAAACTTGTAAATTACATAACCTTTTCATACGAGGTCGAAAAAATGCAAACTCAGTTGCATTGGAATCGTATGGACGAGCACTACGCGATGGAGTTGGTTTGTAGTCGTTTGGAGTTAGTGAGAATTTTGGGTAAAATTAAACGCGCGTTTAATTTTATTCGAAATAAAAGCTAAAACGGAATTTAAAACCAAGGTGAGAACTTCTCACTCAATCGAATAGGTTTCGATTTTATTTTAAATAGTTAGATTTAAAATATTTGAATGCATGTTTGAATGATGACTGTTAATTATTGATTGTTAAAATAGACATTATACGCCGTTAGTAAGCGGATGTTATTTATTATAAACATATACCGCGAATATTTCATAAACAGTGAAATTGGTATTATATATAATATCAATATATATATATTGGCATATGTATATATTGCAGTTGATTGATTTCCCGCAATTTTTTGTTTAGCGGATGAGACCCTATTGCGCCGTTATTAAGCGGATAATATTTATTAGGAACATATACCGCGATAATTTCGTACTGGAGCGAAATTGGTATTGTGCTAATGTTTTTGGATGCAGGAAAACAGGTTGGAGGGATCCAACTGGATTCCTCAACAGTTTTTATTTAATTTCAGATATTTTGATATTTGATGGATTATCATATTGATATATGATGGATCGTTGTAGTCGTGATTGACTATTTGATGTGTAGCATCATTGGACCCAGATTTTGGGATTTTAAAATGATTTTAAAGTGATTTTTGAAAATATACTATATTTTTGGAATTGATCCATTTCAAATAAATAAACGTTATAATTTTTAAAGTTATAAAAATTATGATTTTGAGAAATATAGTTAAAAGCTGATTTTTGAAAATAAGGAATTAATGACTTTATAAAAGAGTTTAAATTGGGATTCTGAACTTGTTATAAAAAGTTTAAAAATAGGATTTATAAAATTTAATTATTTTATAAATCAGAATGGTGAAGTTTTTAAAAGAATTTAAAGACGTTTTAAAGAATAATATAAATTAATTTATATTAAGAGATTTATAAATGGATATTTATAAATTGAAATATGGACATTATAAAACGAGTTTTTATAAGTGTTTGAATGATGTGAGAATGAATTTCATAATAGAATGAAATTTATAAGAATTATAAACTGTGAAGTTATAAATGAAATTTATAAATAGTAAGATTTATAAATTTGGTGAAATTATTTGAAGGATAGATTTGGTTAAATAAATGAATCTTATAAGTTATAAGATTTATAATTTGGGAAGTTTAAAAGAACGATTTTATAAATTAATCGTTTTATAAGTATTTAACTTATAATATGAAAGTTTAGTTTATAATTTAGTTATAAACTGGAATATGTTGATAAAAGAATTTATAAAAAGGAAGTTTTTATAAATAAATAGAAATGGAATTTATAAACGTTGTTTTATAAATTCGCAAACGACTTATTTTGATAAGAAAAGTGTTGAAACCTATTAATGAAGTTATATTCACATTTTTGAATAATGAATAATCCTTTGAATTAAAATGAATAAAAGGATGAAATTTGTTAACATAGTATATTCACGTTTTAAATAGTGAATAATACGTTAAAGAAAATGTTTTGAATGTGATATTTTAAATAGAATTAAAACGATCTAACGATGTTTTAAAGGTGCTGAGATTCGAAACCATAGATTTCAACATTTATTGTTGAAATAGATGTTTCGAGAAATAAAAGGAAATGGTGGACTATAACACTGTTGTTATAGTAAATGATTTCCGAAAGGAAATGTTTTTGATTAGTATTGGGATTTATATATCTATTTTAAATTCGAATCCCTATACTAGTGATTTTGGGTTGTCGTAACGATGTTTTACGCAACATTCGTTTTGGCCCAAGTAAATATGTTTAAGTGAATGATTTCCTTAAAGAATGAATTATATACTTAATTCGATTTAAGTATATTGAATATTTTCCAAGGTTGAAAATAAAAGATTTGAATTACTTATTTTTAATAAGTATGGAATTGTTTTCCAATATAAAGTGAATATATTGAATTTATCTTTTTGAAGATAAATTGAAATGGATAGTTGAAATCATATATGCATGAATATTTTGAAATATAAATTCACTAAGGAATTTATATGTGAAAGTGGAAATTGTTTGAAAATAAATATTGATTTATTTTTGAAGTGTTGAAATTAAATATCTTGTAAAGATATTTTGGAAAATAAATAATTTGGAAAATTATTTGGAATCTGGTGATGTGTGCATATCAATTGATAGTTCAATAGCCGACTATCAATATTTCCCTTTGAATGGGTATTTGATGTGATTTGTTTGAATTTGAATGCACACTTATTTTAGAATAAGCGCTCACTATTCGGGTTAACCGGGAAAGGACCATGGGGTCGTATAACCCATTCCGAATATGTGATACGTCGTTGTGAATTGCATTGAAGATCGATGTTGAAGACCGGTATTTGCGAGAGCGATAGGATGACCTATCGATTGTCTCTGCACTGGGTAGCTCCTGGTATAGAGATTCCATAAGTGATGGGAAATCCGATCAGGATTGTGAATATCCGGATTGCAAGGACTTCTTTGTAAGTGCCTTCGGTTTTGTTCGATCCCGGAACAGACTTGTATGGATTGCATGTCTGACATTACAATTTGAGATATAAAGCCGATTTCTTTCAAATATATTTCTGTTGGTGGCGGAGAATTTATTCTTTGCTTAACACCCTTCTTTGAGACGTATGTGCTCAAAGGTTATATAGTTGAAGTTATCAGCGATATATTCCCAGTTTGGTAATGTGACATGCTGAGTGATGCTGAAATGATCATTGTGTTGATTATTTGTGATAGGATCATTTATTTGATCGTCTATCTTAGTGATCATTGTGTTGATCATTTGTTGACCCAAAGCACGGCTTTTGTATAAAGTGTGTTTTTGTGGACGTGACTTCGTCGAGCCTCACACCTCGGAATGGTCAAAACAGGAAAGATGCAGCAAGGTTATTGGGGGTAGCACCCCTTAGGGTATGTCCATTTCCTTCTGGATAGAGGTGGTATCATGGTATGGAGCCCAGATATTTAACCTATGTGGTTACTACGAATTTATTACTTTGTGGTTGTTGGTTATCGGGATCCCGTGAGAAAGGTCGTTTACGATCGGGGGATGGCATGCTCGTGTCAGTAGTTACCCAGTTAGGGGTAACCCGGCCTTGTGTTGGTAGAGATCCGGTTTGGTTCTCGGGGATGTCCTTCCAGAGGCATTCTCATGTGGCAATGGGAAGTTCCTTGGCCTGACCATTTGTTGGAAATCCAAAGAAACAATACGATCTTGTACGGTTTTAGTTGTAGAACCTGCCATTTAATATGGTAGCTATTAGTAGGCATAATATAATGGTACCTATGCTGGCTAAGATTTATATCTTTACTTTCGAAAGAATTTGTTCTACACTATGCACTAATAATAATATCAAAAATGATTTGATTTTGACGTAGAAGCATCTTTGACTAACATAAGAAGAAATCTCCTACAAGTCTGCGTTTGCATTGTGTGTGTGGTGGGAGGTCTTATGGTAGTTACATTTTCAAAAGCATTGCGAATTGATTTTAAAAATATTCCTCTATTTTTATTTTAAAGAAAATAAACTGTTTTAGTTCTCACACCATTCACATGACTGACTCGGAGTTTATTGTTTTCCTTCCTAAACTCTGGGTGCCCACCAATTTCCACACGGGCAGTCAAGAGTTAAGGTTTATCAGGATATTCTGGATATTCAGGAATTGCAGGAGGCAAGCTGGATGGCATGGCGTATTATTAGTATATAGTACTTCTTTTTTTTTCCGCTGCATTGTTGTTGTTGTATGTTGTTGTACACTCTGATGATATGATGTAATGAAATGAATGTAATGTAATAACTGATATAGTTCTTTGTTTAAAGATTATTCATTTATTATTATATGTTGTTCCGCTGCGAATTGTGAGATTCTGTTGTTGTTCTGTTGTTCTTTCTTCCCGTTCTATTTTAAAATGTTCTATCTTCTGTCTATTTTCTTTCGTCTTTTCTCTATTTAAAAATTCTCTGTTTTCTAAAAATTGTCTATCTTATTTCCTCCCTATTTTCTATCTTCTTATCTACTCTTCTCTCTTTTTCTTTTCTTAAATTTCTTTTTAAAACCCATAATGGTTCGGTTTTTCGGCAACGAAAATCCGCAAGCGTTACATGAAACTCTTAGGAGCAATCAATTGAAAGCAAAATTTTCTAAATGCCACTTTTGACAATCTCGTGTGAAATTTTTAGGGCATACTATTTCTGACTCTGGAATTTCCGTGGATCCTTCAAAGATTGAAGCGATTCAAAATTGGAAGAGACTGGAGAGTGTGATGGAAATTTATAGCTTTCTTGGATTGGCGGGCTATTACCGTCGGTTCGTAAAAGGCTTTTCAAAAACTTTCATGCCTCTTACTAGTTTGACAAAGAAGGGAGTTAAGTACACTTGGTCAAACAAATCTGAAGCTTATTTTCAGAAATTAAAAGAACTCCTTACCGATGCTTCTATTCTTGTGATTCCCGAGGGAACCAAGGCTTTATTGTTTATACCGACGCTAGTCGTGTTAGTTTAGGAGCCGTTCTCATGCAAAGGGAATGCGTTATCGCTTATGCTTCTAGGAAATTAAATCCAACTGAGAATAGATATGCCATTCAGAGCTTGCAGCTATTTTTTCGCCCTTAGAATTTGGTGTCATTATCTTTTGGGAGAGAAATTTGTTCTCTACAACGATCATAAATCTATGAAGTGTTTATTTTCTCAAAAGGAACTTAATTTGCGTCAAGAACATTGGCTCGAGTTCCTTGCATCTTATGATCTTGATATTCTTTATACTTCCGGAAAGGGAAATCATATTGCCGATGCCCTTAGTCATAAGCAACAAGCGGTTGTTTCTATAATGATATCCGAAAGGAATGATCTCGAGACTTTGCCTACTTGTGAAATTCGAGATCGTGAATCCGATTTATGTTCATCTCTTGTTTTATGTAGCCTTGAGGCTCATCCTTCTCTTTTTGACCGCATTTTTGATGCTCAAAAGCATGATCCCGAATTAGCTCATCCTAGCCAAAGTTGTAGGGATAGAAATATTGATGGTTTGAAAGACTTTGAAATCGATGCTTGTGGCGGCATTCGAAAATTTGGTTGGCTTATCGTGCCATATTAGTAATCTTTGTAAAGAAATTTTGAGAAGATTCTCATCGTTCTAAATTTACCATTCATCCCGGTAGTAGTAAAAGTACGTGGATACGAAGTGATTTTATTATTGGGATGGAATGAAATCTGATATTTCTAATTTTATTAAGCGTTGCATGACTTGCCAACTCATAAAGGCCGAGCATCAAAGGCCCGGTGAGTTATTGCAACCTTTGGACATTCCAGTTGAGAAGTGGGGTCAAGTCTCCATGGACTTTATTGACGGTCTTCCCCGTTCCCATTCGGGTCATGACAGTTTATGGATGATTGTAGATATGCTAACAAAATCCGCCCATTTTATTCCTGTTCGGTTTAACCGAACCGTACCTCTTTTGGCCAAACTCTATGTTAGAGAAATTGTTAAATTGCATGGAGTTCCCACTTCTATTGTTAGTGATCGTGATCCATTATTTACTAGTGGATATTAGAAGAGTCTTCAAAAAGCTTTGGGAACAAAGCTTAATTTTAGCACCGCTTATCATCCTCAGTCCGATGGACAAACCGAGCATGTGAATCAAACTCTTGAAGATCTTCTTCGTGCATGTGCCCTTGATTTTGGTGGAAGTTGGGAAGATCGTATTTCTCTTGCTGAGTTTTACTATAATAATAGCTTCCAATCTAATATCGGTATGGCACCTTTCGGGACACTCTATGGAAGGCCATACTGATCTCCTTCTTATTGACTTAAGGCCAGTGAGAAGTTGGTTTTAGGTCCAGATTTTATTCGTGATTCCACCGAAAAGATTAACCTTATTCGTCATAGGATGAAAGAAGCTCAAAGTAGGCAAAAATCCTATGCCGATAACCGAAGAAGAAATTTAGAATTTTCTATAGGAGATTTGGTGTTTATTCGTGTTTCACCTATGAAGGGTGTTGTGCGTTCCAGTCGATCGGGAAAATTAGCATCTTGATATATTGGTCCATTTCCCATTACCAAACGCATTGGTTCCGTGGCTTATCACCTTTTATTACCGGCTCAATTTTCTGCTATTCATGACGTATTTCACGTCTCTCAACTATGGAAATGCCTTAGGGATTCCAATTCTATTCTTGATCCCGGTGTTACTGAAGAAATTGAAGTTTCGCCTAAATTGACTTATGAGCAACATCATATTCATATCATTGCTATGGAGGTTAAACGCCTTCGAAATAAAGATGTTCCGCTTATGAAAGTTCAATCGTCCTCAAATCCTAAGGATTGTTCTTGGGAATCCAGAGAATTCATCGATCGAACACATCCGGACGTACTCTCTCGTGCTCTTTTAGGTGAGCTTCTTACTTCAAAAATTTGTTTTCTTTTGAGTTGATATGCTTTTATGGTTGTTACTCTTTATTTCATTCTTAAGTATTGCGAGGATACAATTTCCTAAGGAGGGGAGTCTATAACAACCCGCATATTTTACGATTTGAATAATTAAATGATTTTTTTAAATATAGCATCATTAGTCGGACTAAATTCCGAAATGATACATTCTATAAACAGTCAAACTAGGACTCGAGACCACTTCCATTGAGTTCAAAATGGCGTTTGCGACCTTTTTGAGTATAAACATTGATATGTTTGGAGTAGATTAGAATTTTGATATTTTCATTTGGGACTTTGGTTTGGGTTTCAGCCCACTAACCTAACAAGGTAACCCCAACTCCTCTACCTAATAACTCCCACTCCACTCCTCTTCATTGATTCATAACATTTCCTAATACTCAAGCTAAAGGAAAGAATGGGGAACAGATGGGAAATTAAAATTCCTAAGCCCTTGTTTCCTTAGGAAATTCAAGTTCTAGTTCTAAAATCGAAGAGAAGCTTAGGTAAGCATCCTCTTCATCTTCTCCATCTCAATCTCTCTTCATTTTTTAGAATTTTCCATAACCTAACTTAGGAAATACTTCGCCTTTTCTAATAGATTGAAGATTCTTGAGGTGTATTGAAGAGAAATTGGTCTTGCTTTGTTTTAGAGCTTCTCATTTGTTGTTTTTGGGTTTAAAGGCGAGTTCTTGAACTCACATCTACGTCTATAGAATTCACTGTTGTTAGTTATGAATTCCTAACATCTATTTTATGTTCCGTTGCTTTTGATTTGAATTGATTTGGTGAATTTCCAATTTTGGTTTTTTGAAGTCAAAATCTTTAAAAATCCTATCTTGGATGTTTGGCCAAGTTTTTGGTGGTGTATCGAAGAGCCTATAGCACTGGGTTGTCAATTGGCATAAATCCCTAGCATCCATCACTCGTTCGATCGCATTTTGGTTTGGATTTCCCCATTTTGGGCTGGCTGATTGTTTTTGCCTAGCAGAAAAATTTAGACGTCTGGAACAAAATTCAGACGTCTAGAACAAAATCCAGACGTCTGATTGAAAAATCCAGACGTCTGGAAAGGGTTTTGGAAAAGAAAAAAAGGGCAGAGACTAAATTTAGACATCTGGTTGAAAATCCAAACGTCTGGAACAAAAATCCAGATGTCTGGTTGAAAAATCCAGACGTTTGAAATGGTTCTGGAATTAAAAAATGCAACGTTCAAGATTTTTCGACTCATGAAAGTCGACATTAATACGTCCACCGTATCAACTGCCGAGCAATCGAAGGCCGGAAAACCGAACCGTTAGGGTTAAAGAAGAGGTAGAAGATAGAAGAAGAACGAAAAAGCAACAGAAAAAAATTATCAGAATCTCACAATCGCAGTGGAAAAACATATAATAGATAAATGAATATCTTTAAAACAAAGAATCATATTAGTTATTACATTACATCATATCACATTACATTACATCATATCACATTACATTACATAATCAGAGTGTACAACAACAAACAACGGAAAAGAAATACTATATACTAGTTGATACACCAAGCCATCCAGCCTGCTCCTGATCTCCACAGCAACTCCTGAATTCCAGAATGACCTGATAACCTAACTCTATACTGCCCGTGTAGAAAATGGTTGGCACCCAGAGTTTAGGAAGGGAACAATAAACTACAGGTCAGTCATGAGACTGGTGTGAGAACTTAAACAGTTTATCTTTAAAAATCAACAAAGGAATATTTTAAAATTAGATTCTCAATGCTTTTAGAAAATGAGACTACCATAAGGCCTTCCGCACACAACACAATGCAAACACAGAATCGAAGGAGATTTCTCCTTATGATAGTCAAACATGCTTGATACGCAGAAAGATTTCTTTGATATTATTACTATAAGTGCAAAGTGTAGGAAAACATTTCGAAAGTATAATATAAATCTTAGCCAACATAGGCATTTCGCACTACGCCTACTATAGCTACCGTCTAAACAGTGGTGACCACCGTAAGTAAATGGCAGATTCTACAACTAAAACCGTACAAGGTTTCGTATTGGAGTTTGGATTTCCAACAAATGGTCAGGCCAAGGAACTTCCCATTGCCACATAGGTACGCCTCTGGAAAGACGCCCCGAGAACTTAACCGGATCTCTGCCAACACAAGGTCGGGTTACCCCTAACTGGGTAACTACTGACACGAATATGCCATCCCCCGGTCGTAACCGACCTAAATCCCGGGATTCACCAACAACCACAAAATAATAAGTTTGCAACAACAACATAGGTTAAGTATCAGGGCTCCAAACCATAATACCACCTATTTCCAGAAGGAAATGACATACACTAAGGGGGCGCTGTCCCCTAATAACCTTGCCGCATCTTTCCTGTTTTGACCATTTTCGGGGTGTGAGGTCCGACGAAGTCTCGTCCACAAAGGTACGCTTTATACAAAAGTCACGCTTTGATCAACAAATGTTCAACAGCACTTCGTATGCCACATTACCAATTTGGGAATATATCACTAGTAACCATCAACTACATAACCTCTGAGGTCGTACGTCTCAGAGAAGGGTGTTAAGCTAAGAGAATAAATTCTCCGCCACCAACAGAAATATATTTGACAGAAATCAGCTTTACATCTCAAAATGTAACGTCAGACACACATCCATACAAGTCCGTTCCGGGATCGAACGGAACCGTAGGCACTTTCAAAGAAGCCCTTGCAATCCAGATATTCACTAATTATGACCGGACTTCCCATCACAAAGGGTGATGAAATCTCTATATCGGAGATCACCCGATGCAGAGTCATTCGACGATAATCCTTCCGTTTTCGAAAATATCCGGTCTTCAACACCGGTCTTCAAATGCTATCCATTACGACATATCACTATTCAGAATGGGATTTATGACACAAAGGTCCTCTCCAGGCTAAACCGAATAACGAGCGCTTATTTTAAAAATAAGTGTAGCATTCAAATTCAAGCAAATCACAACAAATACCTATTTAAAGGTAAATATTGATAGTCGGTTATTTGACTATCAAGGCCAACAAACAAATATCCAGCACCATAACAATCACTAGGCCCTATTTATTAATCTTCCATAAATTAATAACTTGCCAGATATTTACTTCAATTTATCTTTGAAAAGATATATTCTCTAAACCATTTCAACTTCTATGTTGGAAAACATTTCCAAATACTTATTCATTTTCAATTTATCTTTAAAAAATAAAAACCCAAAAACTTTCACTTCATATTGGAAAACATTTCCATACTTATTTAACATTAAGTAATTCACAAATCTATTTATTTTCAATACTTAGAAAATATTCAATATACTTAAAACACAATTAAGTATATATTTTATTCTTTAAGGAAAACATTCTCTTAAACACATTTATATGAGTCAAAACGAATGTTGCGTAAAACATCGTTACGACAACCCAAAATCACTAGTATAGTGATTCGAAATTAAGATAGATATATAAATCCCAATACTACATAAACATTTCCTTTCGAAAATCATTTACTATAACAGCAGTGTTATAGTCCACCATTTCCTTTTATTTCTCGAAAACGTCTATTTCAACAATAAATGTTGAAATCTATGGTTTCGACACTTAATACATTTTAAAACATCTTTAAATCGTTTTAATTCTATTTTAAAATATCACTTCCCTAAAACATTTCTTTAATATATTATTCACTGTCCAAAATAGTGAATATACTTCGTTAACCAAATTCAACATTCTCTACACATTTTATTTAAAGGATTATCCACTGTCCAAAATCGTGGATATATCTCATGTAATAAGCTATAATAATTAACTTATCAAAATAAGTCGTTTTCGGATTTATAAAACAATGTTTATAATTTCCATTTATATTTTACAACAACTTCAACTTATAAAAGCACTTTATTAACAGATTCTATCCATATCACATTTACACGCCAAAATCCAATTTTATAAGTAAATTACTTATAATTCTCTATTTACAAATTCATTCTCTTTATAACTTCACAAATCGTAGATTCTGTTCCTTTATAAATCCATTTATATTATTATTTTAAAACGTCTTTAAAACTCCTTTATAATTTCATCATTTGATTTATAAAAATCAAATTTTATAAATCAGATATATATAAAGCTTTTATAATAAATTCCAAAATCTCAACTTCACATTTCTCAAAAATCATAATTTTTATAACATTAAAATTATAACGTTTTGTAGCGACCCGACTTTCTAACACCAGAAAGACGCATCACTATTTAAGAAAGAAAGGGATAAAAGAAGAAAAGAAAGAGAATAAAGAAAAACAACACATCAGAAATCTCACAGCGAAACGAATAACATATAATATATAACATATATATAGTATCATATACATCAGAGTACACAACTTACATCTCAATTTAGACAGTTATAACATTTCTGTCTAATATACAATACAAGAAAAACTATACAAAATAACACACAGCGGAAACTCTATTTATATATCTACATGCTGAAGCCTCCTGCTCCAAAGCTCCTCCAGAATTCGTCAAGGAAAACCTGAATCACTTGACTACTCATACATAATATGAGTACCCAAGAGTTTAATAAAACAGAAAATAAACACTCGGGTCAGACAGGGGTATGGTGTGAGTAAACGGTTTAAAGTTGCTTAACTTTAGAAAATCCTTTGAAAAGAAAAGGTATCACGTAAGACTTCCCACACATAAACATGGAAAAGTTTTTACCTTACGCTAACCAAAACATTTGATAGGAAATCCAGTGATATTATAATAGTGTCTAGGGTTTTCAAGTAAATAAGAAATAGCCGAAATTGTTACATTATTATATTCCAGCTACTAGCCACAAAAGTGGGTAATACAAACAAAACCGTAGGGTCCCGTAGGAAGAATGGGTTTCCATCAATGGCAGGGCTACTGGGGTACCGCCCGTCACAATACGTGGCCTAGATCACCGTACCGAGGAGCCACCCTAACTCCCCTGCAACACAAGGCCGGGACCATTCCTTACTGAACAGTCTCAAACAAGACCACCTCGCAGTTGGCTGCAGATCCAACCACCCACACAGCCGAAATAAAAAGGGACATCTAGACAGGGGTAAATCTCGTCCTACTTGGGCATGACCCACTTAACCTTGCCGCACCTCCCCTGTTTTAGCCATTCCCGGTTGATGAGGCTTGAGGCTACGATTACCTTTATAGGACACATTTATCTTAGAATGCTCATCGTCCACCTGACGATGTTCTGAAAGCATTCAATCCATACAAGTCCGTTCCGGTTCGAACGGAACCGGAGGCACTATCTCGTTGCACTCATTTTGGAATCACCCTCAGAGTCAATGACCATAGCCCTTGCACTTTGAGTCACCATCTCGAGCCTGTAAGTACTACTTCGTCAAACTCATCTCGGAATCACCTCCAGAGTTATACTGACGAAGAATAGTTCTTACACCTCGAGTCTTCACTTGCACTCCACTTGGATTCACGACCTAACGTTTATTTTGGATCGGTGTGGTTTTCAGATATCCAAATATGGAAACTCGATCCCGTCTCACCGAATCCAAACTCCATTTTAATGTCCAAGTTGTACTTAAGGGTTTAAACAGTAGATATTCAGAATATCACTTAACATAAATGTATGATTCATATTACATAGATAGATAATCCACTATTATCACATTCATCCATACATATCACAAAGCAGCATATATATCACATCTCAGATATATCACATTCATATCATCACATATTAACCAATGACATACGATATCATCAAATATCATTAACTCATCCAATGATACTTATCAACCAATCATTCATCATACATAACAAGGTTTGATCCAACTTAATTAATTTAATTTATCCTTAATTAAATTAATCCTTACTTAAACACTTGGATTTATCATCAATTTAGCTTACATATTCATTAATTAATTACAAATTAATTAATAAACATCACTTAATTATCCACTTAAATTAATCATCCTTGATTAATTATTAATTAATTACTTTAAGTAATTATTCCTTACTTACAGTATTAATTAATCATCTAGATTAATCACTTCTTAATTATACCAAGTAATTATCTCTTAGTTACCCTTTTAAATTAATTACACTTGATTAGTTATTCTTTAATTATTCTGATAATTATTCCTTAATTATCCTTTAATTAATCACACTTGATTAATTATTCTATTAAATTAATCATACCTGATTAATTATTCTTAATTAAACACTCTTGATTTACCCCTTTGAATTAATCATACTTGATTAATTACTTTTTAATTAATCATATTTAATTAACTACTTTAATTACATTGAGTAATCAAAACTTAATTATAAATTAATTATCCTTTAATTATTAATTAACAATTAATTATTTATCTCTATTAATTAACGATTTCTTTCATTAATTAAATTTCTTTTTCAATTAGTTAACTTTAACAAGTAATTAATTACATTATTAAGTCCTCATAATCCTTTGATTAATTAACCATTAATTAAATAATTTAAACCTTTAATTAATTATATTAATTAATTATTTAATTAATAACACAAGTGATTAACCCTTAATCACATCCACTTAATTATTTTCATAAAGTAATTATCTTTACTTAATTACCTCCAGTAATTAATCACTTAATTACCTAATTACTTCACCAAGTAATTATACTTAATTAGTTCCAAAGTGATTATCTTCAATTAATCACTAATTAATTACTTAATTAATTATTTAATTAATCATTTAAATTTAATTAAATGATTCTCAACTTCTTATATTATAAAACTCTTAATTAAGAAAATCATTATCTTAATTAGATCATTTATATTAACCAAAACATTTTAATTAATAATAAAAATTGAATTATCTTAATTATTTTCACAAATTTATTTATCTTCAATTAATCAGAACTTTTAATTTCTTAAATTATAATTGATTACTAAACTTTAATCATTAAACCTTATTTAAGGTAAAATATTTTTAAAAATCAATTATGATTAAAACAATTTAAGTATTCAAATTAAACTATTTAAATCTTTAAAATTTCCATAGTTATTTAAATAAATTTAATACAACCCATAATATTAAAATTTCACTTGTTTTATTTTAAAACTTTCATATTTTAATATGTATAAACTTGTTTAAAACTTTAACTTGAAACAAATTTAGTTTTATATATAAACTTATTTAACTTTTGTTTAAAACTTTAATCATTTACAAAATCATATTATCTTTGTTTTAAACTTTTTAAACCTTACTGTTAAAATTTTAAAACCTTTTAAACTTAAACTTTAAAACTGCAGAACCCAAACGAAAACACGCTCAACAACTCGAGCAACCCACAGAAAACTCATGCGTCGACCTCGGGTAAATCAAACAAAGCCCCGAGTCACCCCTAACCTACACCTTCTTCGAGCCAAATCAACAAATACCCGGAGAATACTTCGAGCCCCAACCTTCTTCTCCTAATACCCAAATATTGATGCACGAAAACCGTGCACATCAACGTGCACTTCCTCATCGGTCGACGGTGAACTCCACGCCGGCCTCCACTAAGTCGCAAGCGACTCCTACAACAACTCTCGAGACCCAGAAAACTAAACACGATCGAGAATCAAATTTTGACTCTCAAACACAACTGCTCGAAACCACCAACACCGGAAAACCGACCCTCCACGACACCCCAAGCTTCGAGACAACCCACGATTTTCTACCGTAGCTATGCCACAACCCTCAGAATCTATGGCACAAGTGCGATCAACTCCGGTTGCCTATCGACGCCGTGATTCCCAAATGAACATCATCAACGAACACACGGTGTAAAACCCTAAATCGAACAATTTTGGCCAACACACTCCATAATAAAATTCCAGGTCAATTTTCCCATGACCTCCGACTTCCCCATGATCTTCATGCTCAACGGCGTCGTTCATCTCGCCGTGGTTCGCCGTGAATTGGCCAGTATGCCCAAATCGGTCAAACTCCAAATTCACACTAAATACTATCCTAAAAATTGTGATTCAACCATTAAAAATCATAATTTATCATCACGAATTAAATTATGTAATCAAAGCCTAAAATTGAAATAACAAAATTTTGACCAAATTAAAAATTTACTGTAATTTTTAAATTCCTGAGCAATTGTTTCATTTTAAATTCCTAAAATTATTTTTAGATAAGAGATCACATGATTACAATCAACCTTTGTTTACAATTCATATGCTAGTTTGGATTAAAAATTGAGTTATTGAATTTATAGAGAAGATGAAACCTGTTTTATAACTCACAGTAACAAATTAAACTATACAGTATTCAAACAAAAATATGCAGACATGCATCCAATTTAAATTCAAATAATTCATTAACATCATGATGTTCAACACAAGATCAAGATGAAATTTAGAATAAAAAACTGTTTTTAAAAGATTTCATTTACTCGCCTTTATATGCAGAGGGTAGAAACTGTTTCCAAGCTTGGAATTTCACTGCATGTTGAAATAAGATCTGCAGTTGTATTTTCCAGATTCGCATGTTGATAAATTTTCTTGAATTGCTTGTTGAATAAAAATCCTGCTGCTGTCTTGCCTTGATTTGAAAATCTTGTAGCTGTTGAAATTGAATTGCTTGTTTGTATTTGAAGATTTGAAATTCCAGATTTCTACTTTGTTTCAGATTTCCCATTTTTTTTCATCTTTGTTTTTGATTTGTACTCCATTTGTGTTTTGGTTGAGATGAAGAAAAATTTAGCTGAATAATAAAACTCTTCCTTAAATTTTACAAATTTAAATTTTAAATTTTATTTCAACAGAGTATTGCCATTTGTCTATCCTATGTTCCCATTATCTTACACCTAAGCACATGTAATTACAAATGTCTTTTAATAAGTCAAAATACTTACAAGTGTTAAAATGTTTAATTAATATTTACAAAAGTTAATTTCTAATGTTTTGCTAATGTTTTAAATGTTATTTTCTTTTTAATAATTTATTTAAGCTATATACATGTATTTATGTAATATTTATAATTATAAAATGTGTATACTTATCTTTTAATAAATATTCATGTGAATTCAAATAACTTATATTTTGATCAAATAATATAACATATGTTTATAAATTTGAGAAATTAAGTTTAACTCTTTATATACAATTTTAAAACAATCTATCTTATGTTAAAATTAAAATGAAAGAATATTAAAACTAATTGAAAGTGAGCTTCAAATTTTATTCTTATTTAAAACAAAAGCTAAAGTATATGTTTAAAATAAATAAGAAATTAACTTTGTTATTTAAAATTTAAATCTCAAATATCATTTCAAAATCATTAAATCAAATTACATTTCAAATTACAAATTATATATATTAAAGTTTGAAAACACTTATTAAATTCAAATCAATATTTTTCCTATTTCCAATATATACAAATATATACATATTTCAAATAGAAAATCATTTTATCATTAGATTTGAAAATTACTGCATTAAATTTTAAAACACAATTTCAAATCACAATATATACATTCATATATATTACAATTTGAATGTATTGTTTTAATTACTTAAAAACTTCCTATTTAAAATATATACCAATATATATACATATTATAAATAGAAAATATCTTGATTAACTTTTGGAAAAATAAATCTTACCAAATTTTAAATTGCTAAAATAAATATTCTAAAATTAAAATATTATAAATTTTTAAAAAAATTAAACTTGCCTACTTTATATTGTTAAGAAAAGTGTTAATAGATATTATCAAATTTTTATTATCATCCTTTAAAAGAATTTAACTTGTCAATTTATAATGTAAAATGATCAAATAAATTTAATTATTATCAAAGATTATTAAATTGATATTGCTTAAAATTCCGGGTCGTCACACGTTTATTTATTTAAAATGAATCAATTCCAAAATTCAATAAAACGTATACTTTCAAAAATCACTTTAAAAATCCTTTTAAAATTTGGAAATCATCAATTTAACACTTTTAATTTTCCAAAATAGGCCCAATGCTGCAACAGCACCAAATATAACAATCATGACATCCAAAACATCATACATCATACGATAACAGAATATATCACAAATATTTGTAAATAAATCCATACTATTGAGGAATCCAGTTGGATCCCTCCAATCTCTTTCCTTGCATCCACAGATGTTAGCACAATACCAATCTCGTTTCAATACGGAATATCGTGGTATATGGGTTTATAAAAAAATATTATCCGCTATTATGCGGCGCAATAGGGTCCCATCCGCTATATAATGCGGGAAAATCAACTCCAAGTACATATATAATACCAATTCCACTTCAAGATGGAATATCACGGTATATGTGTTTAATAAATAACATCCGCTTAATATACGGCGTATAGGGTCTATTTCAATACAATAAAATAGCAATTTATCATTAAATCACACAATCAAGCAATTTTAAATCTAACTATTTAAAATTTAAATCGAAACATAATTCGATTGAGTGAGAAGTTCTCACATAGCTCTCAATAACAATTTCAGTGTTTATTCTGAATAAAATTAAACGCACGTTTAATTTTACCCAAAATTTTCACTAGCTCCAATCAACCCCAATCCAGCTCCATCGCGTAGTGTTCGCGAATATGAACCCAACGCAATTCGTTTCGTCTAAAACGGACCTCGTATGAAAGAGTTAAAGCATTTTAAAGTTTATACAAATTAAAATACAAAACAATTAACATTTTTTTTAAACCCACATGCAATCCGGGCCATCCATTCCTGAACGCAAATCACGGCCGTTCTCCACTTCTTCCTGCTCGTGCATGTCCCAGGCCAAAGAAACCCATTGTCACGTTCGAATATTTTTTGAGGCCGAGCCACCACACGCGACCGGAAGTTGATCAATAGCCATCACTTCGAGCGCCTCCACGCCGTGCACCATCGAGCCAAGTGCGGCTCCACCTAGCGCCACCGTCGACGAGAAATCGCCACTTATACCCGTGCCGTTCGAACTCGATTTGCCGACAATCCATAACAGGATTTTTGATCTCCACCGTTGAGAACGTAGATCTCGTCGTGCTCTTCAACATTGTAGTTGAAGATTTCTTGAATTGGTTTACGGATTTGAAGAAATTGGAGGAGAAAGAGATGAATATTTTCGGCCATTAAAATTATAACTGGCGGCTAGGTTAAGGAATTAGGGTTTTGAGCAAAATGAAATAATAGAGGGCCTTTTATAGAAAATTCCCAAACACTATTCACCCGAACTTTTTTCCGAACTCCAAACGAAGCGTGCCGCCTGGCGTTTATAATGTTTTACCCCTATTCCGAACGCAATGGAATATATATCAGGAGCCAATTCGATCAAATTTGAAAGATAATTTTTTTTGAATTGACTATTTAAATTCAAAATTCACTCGGATCGATTTCTATGCGTTTTAGCTTGGCCCAGACAAACCGTAAATCCGATTGACACGAAATTTGAAATCTTACAATAATATAACATTACGGATCGGATGAAACTAGTTTCGTCGAAATCCGAGACTGTTTGAAAAATGGCTATTTTAACTCGTCAACTAAATATTAAAATATTCAATTTCTACAAATTAACTTTTAATTCAATTTTAAAAGTTCTATAACATCATTCTAACTCCAACATGATTTAATACAAGTTTACAAATTAATTTTAATCACATTAAACCTAATTTCCAATTATTTCTGTAATTTCCAATATTAAATTATCGATTTAATTATCCAATTAAATTACTATATTCGAAATAAAATTTATTCGACTTACAAATTTTACTTGTTAATATTTAAAATCAATTAAATATAAGAATTTCAAATGACATAAATTCTGGGTCGTTACAAACTTCGCCCCTTAAAAGAATTTCATCCTCGAAATTACCAAGTAAGAAAAAGTTACAAAATCCGTTAACCTTTGAAAACAAATTGTTCAAATTAAATTTCAAATTCATTTAAACATTTTAACATTTTCAAAGTCCAATAGTTAAACTTCTTATAAAATTTTACTAAGTTTTCAAATCATACTTAGTTATCTTTTCAAAATTTTCCAATCTTCTCAAAAATATTCTAAGCCTTAAATTTTCAGAAAAATTCGCCATAGCCTCCTTTGCGCGGCTCGATCCAAAAAAAATGGCAATATATATATATATATCACGAATATACATCTCATCAAGTAATGAGGCACCCCGTCGGGAAAAAAAGTATAAAAGTACGATATGTAATCCGAGAAATGTACCTTATATATTATTAGCGAGCATATACGGCTAATATAGTGTGAAAGCGCGCTCCAAAAGCGAAGCAAGCGCAATTCGCACCTACTAAACACTCAACTATTACATGAGAAACATGTATATAGAAAGTAATATCAATATACAGCATATAGCAACATAACAACTACATGTGCCAACATAGCAATTACAACAAATTAACAAATGCAACCACCAAACAACTATCATCCAACTAACATCCAACAAATCCATAACCAAATCAATATAAATTCACTTCTCATTAATATTCAATGAATTGGTTTTTCAATTTAAATCACATTTGATTCATTAACATTGGATTTTACAAATATTCATTCATTTTTCAATTAGTTTACATTCACTAATTTACATTCAAGTTAGTTTACTTTCCATTCAATCAAATTCAATTCTATTAAAATTTACATCACTTTCAATTTGAATTCTGTTACATAGCTTTCAATTTTATTAATTCAACTTCATTAACACTTAATGAATTATATGCAATCAACTAACAATCAATCTAACAACCAATGTATAACCAACATAACCAAATTTGTTTACTTCGCTTACATTCATTCAATTTGGTTCATCACTTTTAATTAGCTTTAATGAACTAACACTTACATCCATTATTTCATATAAATTTATTTACACTCAATTGATTTACATTCAATTCATTCATTAATTCAATTGCTAATTCATTTAACAAATAAGGTTGAATTTCATTTATATAACTCAAGTTCACATCCATTTAATTCACTTTATGATTTTACTTCGATACCAAAATCAACTTCATTCAACATTACTTAAGTTATATTCAATTTCAAACATCTTTTGTTTAACTTAACTTAAATTTCCACTTATAAATCCAATTCAGATTCCAATTCCAAAGTAAATTCTATTTACTTTTACCAAGGTCAAATTTTTATTATTTCATATCATAAGTTCAAAACTCGTTTACTTATATTCAACAGTTTCAACTTGGATTTAATTTTAAATTTGTTTATCACAACCAAACTTCAATTTTCAATTTACTATGGTAGTAAATCCATCACACAGAAACTCAAAAATGATACCGATGATGCTGCAGTCATCACCCTTATTATTTCCTAGTAACAGTAGTGAATTCAGTGCTTAATATTCTTTCAATATTTATAAATCACATTTACAAATCTTTTACTTATATAATTTCACTATTTTCTCTTTACTTATATAAGATCATTTCATAATTGTAAATCATATTAATTATAATTCCATATTATAATTCTTCGCTTATACAATTTATTATTTTACAATTGTTTTTATTTAGATTATTCAAACATCTTTTAATTAACTTATATATATATATATATTCTTACATTTTCAACAACCAAACAATCAATTTTGTATACACTTTAATAATTCTGAAAAATTATTTACTTTATATGTAAAATATAATCAAGGTAAAATTATTTCATTTACCCAATTTAAAATGATACTACGTCGGTTTATCTCATTTAAGAGTTTAGAAACCCCTATCTATACGGTTGTACTTCCCGCACCGACCAAAATTCATAAACAGCTCAACGGATAAGCAAACACAATATAAAACATTTTTATATTCACTAGCAAATACACGCTCATATCTATTATTACACTCACACTCATTCTAGAGTACTACTGACTCTATCTCTAATGAGTAATTCCCAACAGAGCCAAGGTTGTCACTTAACCATAGGCTCTGATACCAAATGTAACGTTCAAGATTTTTCGACTCACGAAAGTCGACATTAATACGTCCACTGTATCAACTGCCGAGCAATCGAAGGCCGGAAAACCGAACCGTTAGGGTTAAAGAAGAGGCAGAAGATAAAAGAAGAAAGAAAAAGCAACATAAAAAAATTATCAGAATCTCACAATCGCAGTGGAACAACATATAATAGATAAATGAATATCTTTAAAACAAAGAATCATATCAGTTATTACATTACATAATCAGAGTTACAACAACAAACAGCGGAAAAGAAATACTATATACTAGTTGATACGCCAAGCCATCCAGCCTGCTCCTGATCTCCACAGCAACTCCTGAATTCCAGAATGACCTGATAACCTAACTCTAGACTGCCCGTGTAGAAAATGGTGGGCACCCAGAGTTTAGGAAGGGAACAGAAAACTCCAGGTCAATCATGGGACTGGTGTGAGAACTTAAACAGTTTATCTTTAAAAATGAACAAAGGAATATTTTAAAATTAGATTCGCAATGCTTTTAGAAAATGAGACTACCATAAGGCCTCCCGCACACACACATAATGCAAATGCAGAATCGGAGGAGATTTCTCCTTATGATAGTCAAACATGCTTGATACGCAGAAAGATTTCTTTGATATTATTACTATAAGTGCAAAGTATAGGAAATTTTTTTGAAAGTATAATATAAATCTTAGCCAACATAGGCATTTCGCAATATGCCTACTATAGCTACCATCTAAATAGTGGTGACCACCATAAGTAAATGGCAGGTTCTGCAACTAAAACCGTACAAGGTTTCGTATTGGAGTTTGGATTTCCAACAAATGGTCAGGACAAGGAACTTCCCATGGCCACATGGGTACGCCTCTGGAAAGACGCCTCGAGAACCTAACTGGATCTCTGCCAAAATAAGGCCGGGTTACCCCTAATTGGGTAACTACTGACACGAATATGCCATCCCCCGGTCGTAACCGACCTAAATCCCGGGATTCACCAACAACCACAAAATAATAAGTTTGCAGCAACAACATAGGTTAAGTACCAGGACTCCATACCATAATACCACCTCTATCCAGAAGGAAATGACATACACTAAGGGGGCGCTGTCCCCTAATAACCTTGCTGTATCTTTCTTGTTTTAACCATTTTCGGGGTGTGAGGTCCGATGAAGTCTCGTCCACAAAGCTACGCTTTATAAAAAAGCCACGCTTTATACAAAAGCCACGCTTTGATCAACAAATGCTCAGCAACACTTCGTATGCCACATTACCAATTTGGAAATATATCACTAGTAACCATCAACTACATAACCTCTGAGCTCGTACGTCTCAGAGAAGGGTGTTAAGCTAAGAGAATAAATTCTACGCCACCAACAGAAATATATTTGATAGAAATCAGCTTTACATCTCAAAATGTAACGTCAGACACACATCCATACAAGTCCGTTCCGGGATCGAACGGAACCGAGGCACTTCCAAAGAAGCCCTTGCAATCCGGATATTCACTAATCACGACCGGACTTCCCATCACAAAGGGTGATAAAATCTCTATATCGGAGATCAGCCGATGCAGAGTCATTCGACGGTAATCCTTCCGTTTTCGAAAATATCTGGTCTTCAACACCGGTCTTCAAATTCTATCCATTATGACATATCACTATTCAGAATGGGATTCATGACACAAAGGTCATCTCCCGGCTAAACTGAATAACGAGCGGTTATTTTAAAAATAAGTGCAGCATTCAAATTCAAGCAAATCACAACAAATACCTATTTAAAGGTAAATATTGATAGTCGGTTATTTCACTATCAAGGCCAACAAACAAATATCCAGCACCATAACAATCACTAGGCCCTTTTTAATAATCTTCCATAAATTAATAACTTGCCAGATATTTACCTCAATTTATCATTGAAAGATAAAAACCCAAAACATTTCACTTCATATTGGAAAACATTTCCATACTTATTTAACAATAAGTAATTCACAAATCTATTTATTTTCAATACTTAGAAAATATTCAATATACTTAAAACACAATTAAGTATATATTTTATTCTTTAAGGAAAACACTCTCTTAGACATGTTTATTTGAGACAAAACGAATGTTGCGTAAAACATCGTTACGACAACCCAAAATCACTAGTATAGGGATTCGAAATTAAGATAGATATATAAATCCCAATACTACATAAACATTTCCTTTCGAAAATCATTTACTATAACAACAGTGTTATAGTCCACCATTTCCTTTTATTTCTCGAAAATGTCTATTTCAACAATAAATGTTGAAATCTATGGTTTCGACACTTAATACATTTTAAAACATCTTTAAATCATTTTAATTCTATTTTAAAATATCACTTCCCCAAAACATTTCTTTAATATGTTATTCACTGTCCAAAATCGTGAATACACTTCGTTAACCAAATTCAACATTCTCTACACATTTTATTTAAAGGATTATCCACTGTCCAAAATCGTGGATATATCTCCTTTAATAAGCTATAATAATTAACTTATCAAAATAAGACGTTTTCGGATTTATAAAACAATGTTTATAAATTCCATTTATATTTTACAACAACTTCAACTTATAAAAGCACTTTATTAACAGATTCTATCCATATCACATTTACACGCCAAAATCCAATTTTATAAGTAAATTACTTATCATTCTCTATTTACAAATTCATTCTCTTTATAACTTCACAAATCGTAGATTTTATTCCTTTATAAATCCATTTATATTATTATTTTAAAACGTCTTTAAAACTCCTTTATAATTTCATCACTTTGATTTATAAAAATCAAATTTTATAAATCTTATATATATAAAGCTTTTATAATAAATTCCAAAATCTCAATTTAAACTATTTTATAAAATCATTAAATTCATATTTCAAAAAAAAAAAATTAACTACATTTCTCAAAAATCATAATTTTTATAACATTAGAATTATAACATTTATTTAAAATGAATCAATTCCAAAATTCAATAAAACGTATACTTTCAAAAATCACTTTAAAAATCCTTTTAAAATTTGGAAATCATCACTTTAACACTTTTAATTTTCCAAAATAGGCCAAATGCTGCAACAACACTAAATATAACAATTACGGCATCCAAAACATCACACATCATATGATAATAGAATATATCACAAATATCTGTAAATAAATCCATACTATTGAGGAATCCAGTTGGATCCCTCCAACCTGTTTCCCTGCATCCACAGATGTTAGCATAATACCAATTCCGTTTCAATACGGAATATCGTGGTATATGGGTTTATAAAAAAATATTATCCGCTATTATGCGGCGCAATAGGGTCTCATCCGCTATATAATGCGGGAAAATCAACTCCAAGTACATATATAATACCAATTCTACTTCAAGATGGAATATCGCGGTATATGTGTTTAATAAATAACATCCGCTTAATATACGGCGTATAGGGTCTATTTCAATACAATAAATAGCAATTTATCATTAAATCACGCAATCAAGCAATTTTAAATCTAACTATTTAAAATTTAAATCGAAACGTAATTCGATTGAGTGAGAAGTTCTCACCTGGCTCTTAATAACAGTTTCAGCGTTTATTTTGAATAAAATTAAACGCGCATTTAATTTTACCCAAAATTTTCACTAGCTCCAATCAACCCCAATCTAGCTCCATCGCGTAGTGTTCGCGAATACGAACCCAACGCAATTCGTTTCGTCCAAAACGGACCTCGTATGAAAGAGTTACAGCATTTTAAAGTTTATACAAATTAAAATACAAAACAATTAACATTTTATTTATTATTATTTTTAAACCCACATGCAAT
The DNA here is from genome assembly GCA_030765085.1 of Allium cepa. Lineage (NCBI taxonomy): Eukaryota > Viridiplantae > Streptophyta > Magnoliopsida > Asparagales > Amaryllidaceae > Allium > Allium cepa. The sequence goes on from CM060937.1 coordinate 11,309,249, forward strand.
CTGAGCCGTCCATTCCTGAACGCAAATCACAGCCATTCTCCACTTCTTCCTGCTCGTGCACGTCCTAGGCCAAAGAAACCCATTGTCACGTTCGAATATTTTTTGAGGCCGAGCCACCACACGCGACCGGAAGTTGATCAATAGCCATCACTTCGAGCGCCTCCATGCCATGCACCACCGAGCCAAGTGCGGCTCCACCTAGTGCCGTCGTCGACGAGAAATTGCCACTTATACGCACGCCGTTCGAACTCGATTTGCCGACAATCCATAGCATGATTTTTGATCTCCACCGTTGAGAACGTAGATCTCGTCGTGCTCTTCAACCTTGTAGTTGAAGATTTCTTGAATTGGTTTACGGATTTCAAGAAATTGGAGGAGAAAGAGATGAATATTTTTGGCCATTAAAATTATAAATGGCGGCTAGGTTAAGGAATTAGGGTTTTGAGCAAAATGAAATAATAGAAGGCCTTTTATAGAAAATTCCCAAACACTATTCACTCGAATTTTTTTTCCGAACTCCAAACGAAGCGTGCCGCCTGGCATTTATAATGTTTTACCCCTATTCCGAACGCAATGGAATATATATAGGGAGCCAATTCGATCAAATTTGAAAGAAAAGTTTTTTTGAATTGACTATTTAAATTCAAAATTCACTGGAATCGATTTCTATGCGTTTTAGCTTACCCCGGACAAACCGTAAATCCGATTGACACGAAATTTGAAATCTTACAATAATATAACATTACGGATCCGATGAAACTAGTTTTGTTGAAATCCGAGACTGTTTGAAAAATGGCTATTTTATCTCGTCAATTAAATATTAAAATATTCAATTTCTACAAATTAACTTTTAATTCAATTTTAAAAGTTCTATAACATCATTCTAACACCAACATGATTTAATACAAGTTTACAAATCAATTTTAATCACATTAAACCCAATTTCCAATTATTTCTGTAATTTCCAGTATTAAATTATCGATTTAATTATCCAATTAAATTACTATATTCGAAATAAAATTTATTCGACTTACAAATTTTACATGTTAATATTTAAAATCAATTAAATATACGAATTTCAAATGACAAAAATTCTAGGTCGTTACAAAAAGAGAAAGGAGAAAAAACATATGTTTTTTCAGAACCTAGGTTCAGACGTTTGGTTGGTAATTTCAGACGTTTGGAACTGTCAATTTTGTCTATTTTGGTTGTTTCTGGGTGGATTTTATATTTTAATCGATTTTTGTTGGTTCGGTTAGTTGTTGTCATTTATTATCGACTTTGATGACTTCTTTTCTAATTTTTTTGGGAATATCCATTTGATGGATTTGATATCAATTTTTATGGATTTGATTCACCTCGTCGAATGTGAATTTTTGGTTGATTGATTGTTTTTACAATCATTTCTGCGATTTGTCACTTTAAAATACAAAGGTTTCTATACTAGTAGTAAATAATAAACCACTTTCATCAAAATGATTTCAACATTTACTTTCAATATAAAGCTCGCTTTTAAAACTATTTTCCAACCTATTAGTATATACAAACCTTTATTTCATTCGTTCGAGAAATCTAATTAAACGACTTAGCAAAACAAGTGGTATGAAATGCTTGTGTTTACTTTGTTGGTTAATTCTTGGACTTGCTCAATTGAAATCTCATGAAAATTTTCGGGTGGAAACCTACATTTTGGTCGTAAATATTTAAGTTATGCTGGTGGTTATGGGGCATGAAGCTAAGCTCTTTTATTTACTAACTTAGTGTAATTCACACTTTTTATTGATCAATGATGATCATTTTGTGATTTAGACTAGCGATATGCGAGGTCTCTTTGTCCGCGTGGGGTACTGTGCCCCGTTCCGTTGAGCTTCGTCTCATCATTTTTATAGGCTAGCGACCTATGGGTTTTATGGAGTTCGGTTCATCTGGCGTACCGTTATTGTAATACGTCATTGTTCCGAATTAGCTAAGTTTCTAGTTCATCGGGCATGTCGTTATTGTACTACGTCGTTGTTACGAATTATTTGAGTTTCAGGTTCCTCGGACGTATCGTTATTGTAATCATTGCACCGGTTCTATGGTTAGCGACCATGGGATAGTGACCCGTTTGTGATATACGTGTTGGTGAGTTTTCATGCTCTCGTTTGTGATAGCCCTCCCACTTTATGATTTCTGGATTTCTAGTTGATGATTTCTAGAATTTGTGTTTGACCAATTTTGATGATATGAATTGATAAGCTCTATCAATATTTGTGTTTTGGTGAATAATTTAAAGAATATCACATTCTTTTTGGTGTTTGAGAAAGTTTGAGATATTGTATGATTTTTGGTTATTATCTAATGTATACTTGTCACAGTATGGCATTATTGTTATCATACGTTTTTGTCATATCTCTTATCTTATCTCATTTTATGTGATATTTATAGCTAGACTAATCCATTTATTATTTTTCTTCTTAAATAATACTCGGGTCAGACCGAGGTGTTTCAGGTTCTTCCACTTGACTTCTTAGCATAGACTAGTCTCTGACTTTTGGCTAACTACTTTAGATTAGTAGTTTTTGCTTTTATACATTCGAGATAGAGACTCCTTGATGTATATATATTCTTTTGTCTAGAACTTTTACCTATTCTTTTGTGATGTAATGGAACTTATATGACCACTACTTTGATGTACACTTTTATGTGTTATATTCGTATCTATTTCCGCCGTAGTGATATGAATATCCAAGACTGATTTATGTTATGCTTATTTTATATTTTCTTCTGAAGATCACATCGCCACTATGTAGTATTTTTGAGTTTGTAATTGATGTGTCAGATTTCCTATTGAAACGAAATGCATGTAATACTATCTAACATATCGGTACTCGCACAAAGCAATTACACATATGGTCTCTCCTCAACAGCCTTATTCATCGTGCTAGTCGACGGCATTACTCCGCAGTGTCCTTAGCTAGTGCGAGTATAGAGGTGGGGCGTCATAAAATTCAAGTTGAATATTCTAAAATTAATAATCATGAATTTGATTTACTTGAGAAATGGAAAAATATTACGAGGATTTGTTGTGTGAAACCTAAAAAAAATTCATGAGAAGCAAAATCAAATCCCAACTTGTGAATAATCAAATCATAAACCACCGTCTATTGAAATTGACAATTCTTGTTCTCAACAAGTCCAAATCGAAAATCCTCAAGTTAATAATTAAAAAATGGATTTTGTTGAACAAATGAACCAAATTTACAATGATCACACGAATTTGTCGATTGAAACATGCAAAAAATTATGTGAACAACAAAATCAAATCCCAACATGTGACGAGTCAAACATTAAACCATCTTTTACCACAACTGACGATTTTCAAATAACAAATTTTGAAATTGAAAACGGAAATCTTAATGAAGTTGTTGAAAATATGGTAATTGGATTGGATTTCAATTCTTTTGAGAGTGAGAAAATCAATTTAAACTTCGATCTTCTTTTTTTCGATTAAGAAAATTTGAATACAACAACTTTGGACTTTGAAAGTGATATACGCAATGAAGATGTTGATAATCCAACAAAGGAAGACGAATTTAATGAGCATGATTTCTTTGGACTTTTTGAAATCAAGTTGTCGAATTCTAAAGTAGAAGATTTATATCACCATTTTGATTTTCAAATCAATAATTCTGAAGAATTTTTCAATGAAGAGCTTGAATTTCAATTTGGTGAAAATAAACTTAAACTTCAACCAATTATTTTATCGATCCCAAAAAATCATCGAAAATAAAACAACTCTTAATAAAACGATATTCGTTTTTCCAAATCAATGTTCAACTTCAAAATCTTTTACGGTTTGGTTTTCTATGCTTATAGCTATGTCTCGCATACTTGACGAAACAAATGAATCGGTCTTTGGAAGACCGTTTCATTTACTTTTTAACGGCATACCTTTTGATGTCTTGTAAAGAACAATCCTTCCATGTAAATATAGGTCATATTTTTATTTTCTATTTCTTCTATCACTTGGGTTGACTGTGGGGACACAGTCAAAATCAAATGTGAGAGGAGAGCTCATCTTCAGTTTTCTTATTTTTCATAGTTTATTTTAACATTTTCTTTTCAAAACTCAAAAAAAAATTAGCATTTTAATTTATTTTTAAAGAAACAGTATAGGATGAGTATAAGTTTTGGTTATTAGATTTAACTTTTTGAAAATTTATTTGTCTTAACAAAAATAAAAATTTAATTGAGAATCTTTGTTTTAAAAAGTGGTTGATTTAAAGTAAAGGATATGACCTTTTTTACTTCTAAATTAAATGGTGCTAAGATGATTTTGCAAAACTCTCTCTTCAAATAATAATAATAATAATATAATAATAAAAAACAAAAAAATTCTTGTATATATGTATATATTTTTTATTAAACACTATAGTCATGTGTTCGCACTCATGTGTTCACTCGCCATGCTCTATACCTTTCTCACGTAAGCCCGAAAGCAATGCACGATCGGTATATATGGCCTCAGTTTATTTGAGTTAGGTGTGTATATATGAAAATTCTTTTTAATAACGCCTATAACCGATAGGTGTTCACATTCATGTGTATACTTACCACGATCCGTATTCCCCTCATATAAGCCCATAAGGCAGTGCATGAGTAATATATCCGGCCTCAGTTTATCCGAGTTAGGCATATGTAAATGTTGTTAACATCAACAAAATTTTCAAATATGAAAATAGAAAGTAAGCAATTGAAATACAAGCATTATTTTAAATTTGACTTATTATTGAAATGAAATGAAAACACCACTTAGATAAACTTTGATAATCAACAAAGGATCTGTTTCATAGTTGCACTATGTTATCAATAGAAACAACGAGTTAAACCATAGTCAATTTATTATGATAACTTGATTTTTGTTGGAAATTTTGACGAGTAAATGACTTAAATTTTCAAGATAACAACCAAAATCTTATTTAACTTATTTATGTCGATTTAAAAGTGAATCCTGCATTGTAAATATTTTTAAAAACTCGCATTCATCTCTTTGTAAATAAATCATGCATTTTGTAAATATTTTCATCCTACATTTAGAATTTGTAGGTAGTATCCGCTAAAAACCCTCACGAGACAACACTCATCCTACCGAGGACACCCGGAAGTTTATGGCTTGGTGTATACGCTCAATGCAATCATGCTCCCTGCGATAACGGATTTATCTTGGTTTTTCTTTATTCGAGGACAAATAAAATGATAAATGTGGCGGTATTTGATGTGCACGTAAATATGCATATTTTTACCACCATATTTAATCTATTTAAATTAAATAAATGACCACATTGGGTGTTTTAACATGTTTAAACCAAAATCTAAATTACTTTCAAATCGTCACATATTCTTCTTCATCTAGGGGAAAAACAGTCGTTTTTGTGCATATATTAATTTGGGAAAACTTAATTGCAAATTTCTATATTATTTTGTAGGAATTTAGCTTCAAATACAAGTGGGTTCATGAAGATATATGCATGCACAAGAGCGAATACAAAGGAATGGAGATGGAAATAATCCATTTCATGGATCACGGAGGACCCCATCTACCCACCTACCCACCTACCTTCATATACAAATTAGATGTTAACGCATATGCTAATGGAGTTTAAAGCTTCATGCACACTTAGTGAATGATTATTTGATGCTAATGATTACTTGGCCAACATACTTCCTAAGAGAGTAGTTTGGGCAGTTTTCAAAAAAATGGATTAGGGTTCATACATGTATAAATATCCCTTATGTTTCATGTAACCCTTCTCGCTTCCTTTAGGCTCTCTTCTCTTTAGTTTAGTTTAGGATCAAAAATAAAAGAAAGCTTTCTTTCTCTTTTCATGGCCATTTTTATTTCATGTGATTTTCCTTTCTTTTATGCAATGTTAGTTAGTGTTTTATTTTACTTACATGCTCTCTTTCTTTCATGCTAGTAATTTTGATTTTTTTTTTATGCAATTAGATTAGTTCTCTTTTACATTAGCTTTCATTTTTCCCTTCTTTTTGTTTCATGTTGCAAGCTACATTTGTTGTTTTAATAACAAATATGAGAGGCTAAGCCCCTTCAATTTGGGGGTAATGAAGCTCTCTAATTATGTAGGTTCAACATTTTGATAATTATTACTCTCTTTTTATGCTTAATGACAATGCTTGAAGTGGTTAACTTGTTGTTTTTGCTTTGAATGTGATAACCTATATTGTTGACACCAAATAGGTTATGCTTAAACAATCACTAAATACAAATTACCTCTTTAATTATCTACATATGATTATGGTAATGAAGTGGATGTTGAAATCAAATTTTGATGGTCTATATTTCTAATCAATAGTTAGTAGGCCATACTTAAAATATATTTTACTTTCAACTTGTTGTCATTTTTCATGAGAATTAGAAATGATTTATAGGTTGTGATATAGTTTGATGGCTTATGTTGGGCTAATTAATAGTACAAATATGCCATACTTATAATAAGCATATTCATTTGAATTCAGTTATGACCAAAAAAGAGAGATCATAATTTCAGATTTTGTTCAATTATATGATCTAGAGAGTTGGAATTATCCCTAAATGGTCATTTTATTCTCATAGTTTCATTCGCTTTTGTAGTGTTAGTTTTTACGCTTTTTGTAGCTAAAACATTCTCTCGACTTTGGTATAATTTGATTGAATAGAAATTTAAAATCTAACAATTATCTGCGGATTGACGCGTACTTGCCACGTACTAGCATTTGTACGCTGTGCGCTTGCGGTTAATTTTATTATAAATTCACTCGATGGTTTTCTAACTTGATAGAAGTTCCGTCAACGGATAGTGTCGAACAACTAAGTGCCGGAGAGACATTTTGTTAGGGGAAAGAAAGAAGATAAGAAGAAACTAAATAATCATGGAATCTCACAACGGAATGGAATAACGTATGTTAATCAACATAATTCTTTACAAAGTCATTTCCAAAATTACACATTAGGGTCATACTAATACAAATTCTACCCTAGGACAGTTATAACAGTCTGTCTCTACCTAACTAATACAATATACATATAAATAGAAGAAAGAATATAATAACTAGTCATCGATGAAGCCTCCTGCTCCAAGCTCCTCCAGGATGCATCCGTAGGAAATGCTAGAAGTTTGCTAAACAACAAGTTAGAACGCACATAAACATACAAACCATACCATAGTCCAACCAGAAAACATATACATATAACCAAATAGCCAATATATTTTTAAAGGTAAAGTCTTTCAAAAAAGTTATAATTTTACTCACCAAAAATCTTTGAAAATTTAAAATGTTGTAGAATTTGGAAAGCTTGGAAAACCTCCAAAATCACTCGAAAATAGGTCATCTTATACTCGATTTTTGGACATGTTACTCTTGGATTTTGGGAAAGAAGTAAAAGATAATTTTAGGAAATTCACTAAACTACAATTTAAAAAAATAATTACTTAATATTGGTTGGTTTTGAGGGAGATATGGTAAAAAAAAATGAGTGTATTTTCGGCCTTGGTAATATCGGTCCAAAAATGAGTCAGAATAAATGTAATTTGGAACAAAAAATATTCAAAATTTGATAAAGGGGTTCAAAAGAAAGTTGTAGCTACTAGAATTTTATATGGTTTGAAAAAATTAAAATCTTTATTTGGAGCAGTATAGAGGAAGTTATGGCCAAACGGAGTGGGAGGAAAATGGAGAAGTTTTAAAAAGTGGGAATTAGCCACAAGGGTCTCTTTAGCAAGTGAAATTAATTTCTAGGACACACAGCTAAAATAATTACTTTTAAGGACAATACGCAAAATAATTAGTTTCTAGGGCCTAAAAACCTATGAAATTATGTCCTTGAAAGTAATTGGACAACTGACTTTGTCCTTGAAATTAATTATTCTGATGGCTTTGGCCTTGAGAGTAATTATTTCAGATGTGTGTCCTAGAAACTAATTGGACTGCAAAGTTTGTCCTTCTGGCGAAATGCCTCTTTTTAAAATGAAAAGGAGGAGATTAAACAAGTTTGAAATCATTTTAAAAGTTTAAACTTGGATTTTTTTTAAACTTAAAATTATGAACGGGAGCCACTAAAGAATTCTCAAGCTTTAGGATTTCCAACTAAAAAGAGAATGAGAAAAATATGAATAAAAATAATGAAAATGAGTATTTATACTTAGACGCACATTAAATTACCAATTTACCCTTATGTCCTTTCACCTCCACACACTTGCTTCCATCTCACCACCTTGTCAACCCTCCCTTTACTCACATTTTTTCCTTGTCCCTTCCATGAAAAACTTAACCCAACATGCATTTATAAGCATTTGTACTAAATGTCGTCTTAAATTACAAAAAGTCACATCGTGTCCCCTTATGTTTCCTTAAGCATCTTATTCTTTTTAAAATTTATATACATAAGTATAAATACGTATACATATACTAATACACATATATCCACACATATTAACCTATTTACAATTATATGTATTCACACTAAAAAGTTCACAATGTTTTCGATAACTTTTAGCCGACGAAAAATCGAAAATTCAGAAAACGAATTTTGGTCACATTGTCAATCTTTCTTCGAACTAATTATTTTTGTAAACAAAATTTGATTTCACCATCATTAATTATTATTTAAAATAGTTTTAGTTTCATTATAAAACCTATATATTGAATACTTAAAATTAGTTAAATACTCGTAAATCAAAGCAGTGAAATTTCGGATCGTTACACTCTTTCCTCCTTAAAAAAAATTTATCCTCAAATTTACACCTCAATTTATCCTCGTTAACACTTAATACTATATGCCAATTTGTGTGATTTACATAGATCATTCTTATAGAAAAATATGATTTGATCACTACCCGAATACATAACTTTATTTTCAAACTAGCACCGCTCACCCGATTCTCTAGTGTGGACTTTGATCAGGTTCCTTGATCAGGAACCTCTCTCTTCCTTACATAGTTGAAACTTCAATAGAAAACATTTATCCCGTATCAAAAATCCTCATCAGGTGTTCATCGTCAAAAATTGAGTAATAGATCGTTATTTGGAATGGTGTGAAACACCTTAAAGCCATGTAGTCGAATGTGGGAACAAACTATATGCAAACGAGAAATGATATACATCCTACCTACGCACTCATTTAAATTGTTCTCACTAATACCAACTCTATTCCCACTAAACTGTTTATGAAAACATTGCATAAAAACTAAACTTAGATTCAACTTATATAATACTCCACTACATCCTATGAGTATATACAATTATATGATTCAACCATTCCATATTGCATTTATTTTCCTAAGCTCAAGATCCAAATACCTGGTTTTATTTCAAAAAAAATTGAAATGAAACTCTATATTATAATCGGAAAAATATATAAAGCATGAGTAACTCCAAATGATATTAGGAACTAGATACTACCAAACAGTATCATACACTCCCTTACCAAAAAGTGTTTACCATCCAGACACATCTTTTCTCATTTTTAAGTTATTTTCAAGCCACTCGAACTAGCTAACTGAAGAATGTTGAATATGTGCTTATATAATTTTTGTTTAATGGTAATAAACATTTATATATATATATATATATTCATTTAAATGTATTTGTTAATGTACTATTTTATTTTTCATAGATTAAATAAATATTTGCTGAATAAAATTAGATAACACAGAATTTGAATTTAAACAGAAATTTTATTCAAACAAATATTTATTACAATTTTTGAATAGTACAAATTCAAGCTCTCACTATATACATATACAATTTCAATTACAATACAATTTCTAATCACATCACAATCTAATTTACATAAATTCCTCACTACATATCACTCACACTCGTAGTTCATCTTCAACTTTATTCCAGTTAGAATTCGGCATCTGAGCAATCTGCAAAAATATACACTAACGTAGTAAAATTGAAAAAGAATTATTTTTGCAATATAAAATAAAATATGGATTTTGAAAATATTATTTGCCACGGTTATTTGGGTTGTTCGTCGTCATTTAAATTTGAATTTATCATACACGAATAGCTTGTGACATACACAGTGTATCACTGTATATGCCACAAGGCCGTGCACACCGATATATACTTGATAAATCTACAGGGACAGGTGAGCACAGGTCAAACCCAAAACGCCGGGTTTAACTCAGGTGCGATAAAATAATGTCACAAACTTCAGCACAAGGTCAAACCCGAGCTATTAGCTGGATTCAACTCAGGTGCAATGTAAGTGTACAAGCTCAATAAAACGGACAAAATCCAAAACCAACATAGACAATACCACTGACTCAAAGAACAGATCAAAAGACCACATGAGCTATCAACATCCACAAGAACAAGACCCCAAATATGCAACAACAATGCAACTTACATGTACACCATGACATCAAGGCCAGAAGCTCAAGTCAGTGCACAACAACCTCGACAAACAACAACACAGCCTCAAGCTAATAATACATGTACAAGACTTCAACAGTATGGCTATATGCATGCTACAGAAGGAACAAGCACATGAAACAGTATATGTGCAAGACATAAATAACAAAGAACCAGAGTCTACAAATCAAACTGCAGCAGCTCGAATAAACACTGCAAGTTCAAATCGAAGCAGTAAATACACAACAGTGTGCAACTCGAATTTCACAAGAATCAAGTGACACAACAATGCTAAAAGACTCGACAATCAAATGACACAGTGTACATATATAAGCATTGAACCAAAGAAATGATACAAAGTGCAAAAAAACAGAGATTGAAAAGAAATGATACAGCATGCAACTGAAAACAAATGGAATCTCAAATTCAAATAAAAAACTGGAACCAGACCAACATAAACTAGGTTTAACCCAGGCAACAATGAATGACCAGTTTCAACCAAGAATGTAACCAAGTGTACAACTGCCCAGGCTCAAAGGTAAATATACAATATGAAGCAGTGCAAAATTGTCGACGAACTTCAAGTGTCATGAAACAAATATGCAACCTAATTCGAAGCAGCAAAGCATATACAGGAATGCACCAGAGAGTATGCAACTCTGAACTCGAAGAGCAATACAAAGCAGAATGACATGAACAATATAGTCTCAAGTGACAGCAAACTCAATACAGCATGTCCAAAATGCTAACTGACTCGAATATCACAAACATATACATATACATATGTATATACACATGTATACATACATGTAGTAAATATGATAACACAGAAAACCAAAATGGCACAGCAGTTCATACAACATATACAAGGCAGAAGAAGCCATGGTCAATGCAAAGCAAAACCGAAGTTACAGTGAAATCACCACAGTCATGTCAATAAACAAGTTACTGATATCAACGCAATGGAATTGAGATTCATGGAGTGGAATTCACAAATCAAAATCAAGACCGAAGTCAAATGAAAATCAAACTGTAATGACCAAGGAGATCAAACAATCAACAAGCTGTGGATAACAAGAATATGATGAACAAGTCAAAATCGTGGTGGCCAAGAAAATTGACCGAGTTAAACATCAATACCGTAAGATTCAAGTAAATTGAAAAAGTCAGAAATAAATAATCAACGTTCAACAAAAATCGAATGGCCGAAAGCATGATATTGAACAAATCAGACGAATGCAATTCAAGGAGATCGAACTCCTATATAAACCAGTTCATCATCGGCAACGAAAGATCGATCGAGTAAAAGAAAGCAAATCAGAAGAAGCAAAGGGATAAATAACATACCAGCATCAACCTCGAACTCGATCAATTTCAAAGAGCCGTGAGCAATTCAGAGAAACAAGCGATCGACAAGCCAAAAGACGTGATAAATCATTCACTCGATCGAGCACTAAATTCGGCCTCTTTGAAATCACGAAAGCCCTAAATTTGCAAAGCCCTAAATCAAAGCCGCCATTCTCAAGATGATGCAGATCAGGCCAAAGCAATGAGTCGTTCACGACTTAAGATGGTACCTATAAGTCGTTTCCGACCTAAGGAGTCACAGGGGGAAGGCATACGAGTTAGTAAAGAAGGATTGAGTCGCCTCCGAGCTAACTGGATACCAAAGGGAAAATGGTGCCGAGTTAACGACCTAAATCTAATGAGTCACGACCTAAGGTCTTAGGTCGACAACGGCCTAATGTGTTGCATATGTGCCGAGTTAACGAGTTACGACTCATGATAAGTCGACCCAGTTAAGTCGTTTGAGAAGCTATGAGTTTGGGAGCTTGAGTCGTTGAGAGGATGTAAGTCGGAAGTCGTCCTGTATAGAGTTGTTTTGTGTTGTATGCATGTGAGTGAGTCGTAAGTCGGTATGATGATGAGTCGGCCGAAAGTTGTTGTAGTATGTTTTTCTTGGAGTCGTAGGTCGTTAGGTCGCATACGACCTAAGTGTGTTGAGTCTGTAATTTTGTGGCAGTGTAACTTAAGTCGTGTACGACTTAAGAGTTGTGTCTTGTGTCTTGTGTCTTGGGTTGTTAGGTCGGCCATGCAAGGTCATTTGTTGAGTCGTTTTCATTGTGCTGTGTTGTACATATGTTTGCGTTGTTAAGTCGTAAGTCGGCAAGGGATGTAAGTCGGTCATGTATATGTGTTGTATTGTAACTGAGGCGTGAAGCATCGGTTAGGTCGGCAACGACCTAGTTGAGTCGTGAGTCATAAGTCGGCTACGACTTAAGGGTCAGGGGTGAAATACTATAAATACGCGTGAGTTGTACATTTGAACTTGGTTGATTTTTGAATAAAATTTCTTGTTGATTGCTGTGTGCTTTCATCTTAAATTGGTAGTCGAGTGTAATCTCCTATTTCCACTTTCGGTTATTCGAGTGCGCTCGAATCAACGATTGTTGAAGCCGATTCGCGGGATCAAGTGCGCTTGATCAACGCTTGAAGAATTGAAGATCTTCTCTCACGGTATCGTGCGCGATCAACGTGTCGAAGATAGCTAGAATTCAGTTCTTTGTGATCAACGAATTTGGGCATTTCAGTATCTTCAATCCACCGATTGCTACTTTCATCAATCCATATCGTTTTGTTAATTATCCACTGCGTCAGTTTTTGGTATCAGAGCGAGACTTAGCCAATCATAGCTAAGCCGAGTCTTGAAGCCAATTTTTGAAGTTGAAGTTTGAAGTTTGGTGTTCATCGTGTTCATCGCGAGATTGCAACAAGTTTGAAGTTTTAAATCCATTTCATTTTGGATCTAGAGTTGGAGAAGTGTTTGTGGGTCGTTGCATACTTGAGCCGAGCTAAGTTGAGGCCGAGCCAAGTGTTAGGCCGTGACTTGTTTGACTTGTATTGAAGTATTTGTTGAAGTGTTGTGAAATTTAACCATGCCACCAAGGAGAGCTAATCGACATCAAAATGTTGAAGCATTGTATAGAAGAGAAGAAGCCGAGCTTATGGAACAACGTATTAATGAGAAATTTGATGAAGGCATTGGAAAGTTAGAGAAGTTGATGAATGATTTGAATCAAACTCAAAGGAGGAGATCACCAATCTCGAACCATGGAGGAAACAGAGTTTCGCCATCGGTTACGGAAGCGAGGAGGGTATCACCGCAATCTTTTAGAGAGAGAAGAGAAACATCAATTTCTTCAAGGAGAGATCACCATGACCATGGGGATGAAGAGAGACATAGTAGAAGAGACATGCGTGATCAAAGGGATGTTGATGGTCGAGATCGATATAGACATACATTTGATTTTGGTGAAGAGGGTGATAGAGCTAGCATTCATTATCAAGATCGAGACCAAGTTCGTAGTGCATACCGGGATGTTGAAGATGATCGTCGATGGGAATCGGGTATGAAGATGGAAATTCCAGAGTTTAAAGGTGGAATGGTAGCAGAAGAATTCTTGGATTGGTTGTCTAATGTTGAAGAGATCTTTGATTTCAAGGAGGTTCCAGAGAATCGCCGAGTGAAGTTGGTTGCTACTAGGTTGAGGGGGAGAGCTTTGGCATGGTGGCAGCAAACTAAACTTACGAGAGAGAGAATGGAGAAGTCAAAGGTTGAGTCTTGGGATAAGATGAAGAGGTTGATGAGAGCTACATTTTTACCTTACAACTATCAATCACTTATGTACCAGAGATTGCAGAATCTGAGGCAAGGGACGAAGTCAGTTAATGATTATGCAGATGAATTTTACCAACTCATTGCCAGAAATGATATTATGGAGACAGAAGAACAACTGACTGTTAGGTTTGTTGGAGGACTGAGGATGCAGATCCAGGATATGGTTAATATGTTCGATCCAAGATCTGTTGCAGAAGCACATCAGAAAGCGTTGGCTTGGGAGAAGCAGGGAAGATGTGGAGGTGGTGTGTTTACTAATTCCAATAATCCAGTAAAGGGTGCCAGTGGAAGTTCTAATGTTTCTAAACCTATCAGTAAACCAGTTGTAAAGGAGGCTGAGAAGGCGAAGGTTAACAGTGGTTTCAAGTGTTATAATTGCCAGGAGTTGGGTCACAAAAGCAATGAATGTCCGAAGCCGAAGAGGAGAGAAATGGTTGCAGAGGTTGAAGAGGGTGAGGAAATAGAAGCTGAATATTCCAATTCACCACTTGTTGAGGAGGAAGACTTATTGTCCGGAGATGAGAGTTGTAACCTTATGATGAGGAGGTCTTGTCTTACCCCGAAACAAGAGGATGATACTATTTGGTTGAGAAGCAATATTTTTCAGTCGACATGCACTATTCTGGGAAAGGGTTGCAAGTTCGTTATTGATGCTGGAAGCTGTGACAATATTATCTCTACCGAAGCAGTAAAGAAGTTGAATTTGAAAACTGAGAAGCATCCTAAACCGTATAAGTTAGCGTGGTTAAGGAAGGGTGGTGAAGTGAAGGTTGGACGAAGAGCTTGTGTGAATTTTTCAATTGGAAAGAAGTACAAAGATGAAATTTGGTGTGACGTTGTAGATATGGATGTGTGTCATCTGTTGTTGGGCAGACCATGGCAGTTTGATAGAGCAGTACAACATGATGGTCGTGCTAATAGTTACAGTTTTATGTTCGAAGGTACTAAGATCATTTTAGTTCCCAAGAAGCAGCAACAGAAGGAAAGCAAGCTAGAGGAGATTGAAGAGTTGAAAACTTTACTATCTTTGAAAGAGTTTGTCAAGGAGGTTGAAGAGGAGCCTGAAGTCTATTTGTTGATAGGACGGGATAGTCATGAAGAGGTAGAAATTCCAGAAGAAGCGAAGCCAGTTTTGAAAGAATTTGAGGATGTATTTCCAGAAGAGTTGCCTAAGGAGTTACCACCACTGAGAGACATTCAACATCAAATCGATCTTGTTCCGGGAGCAGTATTACCGCATAGACCACATTATCGAATGAGTCCGAAGGAACATGAAGAGTTACGAAGGCAGGTGGAAGAGTTGTTAGAACAGGGACGTGTTCTGGAAAGCTTGAGTCCTTGTGCAGTACCAGCTTTATTGGTGCCGAAGAAGGATGGAACATGGAGAATGTGTACCGATAGTCAAGCATTGAACAAGATTACCGTTCGCTATAGATTTCCTATGCTGAGGTTGGATGACTTGCTAGATCAGTTGAGTGGGGCAACTATATTTTCGAAGATTGATTTGAAGAGCGGATATCATCAAATTCGGATTAGACCTGGAGACGAATGGAAGACAGCCTTCAAGACGAGAGAGGGGTTATACGAATGGTTGGTTATGCCATTTGGTTTATCAAATGCGCCTAGTACGTTCATGCGGGTGATGAATCAAATCTTTAGACCATTCATTGGGAAATTCGTGGTGGTGTATTTTGATGATATTCTGATATACAGCAGGAGTACGGAGGAGCATGTTCAACATTTGAGAAAGGTGTTAATTATTCTTCGTGAGGAACAATTTTATGCAGCTACGAAGAAATGTGTGTTCATGACTCGAAGTGTTTTATTCTTGGGATATGTTGTATCTGAGAAGGGAATCCAAGTGGACCAAAGTAAAGTTGAAGCTATTAGAAATTGGCCACCACCGAGAACTATCACTGAAGTTAGAAGTTTTCATGGATTGGCATCATTCTACCGAAGATTCATTCCACAATTCAGTAGCGTGATGGCACCAGTTACTTATTGCATGAAGGGGAAACAATTTTCTTGGACAGAGGAAGCTGGGATTGCTTTTGAGAAGATCAAGGAACTGTTGACGACAGCACCAATTCTTGTTTTGCCAGATTTTCAATTATTGTTTGAGCTACATACTGATGCATCAAAGGTTGGAATTGGGGGAGTCTTGAGTCAGAGTGGAAAACCCGTTACTTATTTCAATGAGAAGCTATCAGGGGCAAAGATGCGATACAGTACATACGATGTTGAGTTTTATGCTGTTGTGCAAGCTGTTAAACATTGGAGGCATTATCTATTTCAGAAAGAGTTTGTTCTTTACACTGATCATGAGGCGTTGAAACATTTGCAAGGACAGGATAAGATTTCAGCGAGACATGCATCATGGATTGCTTATTTGCAATAGTTTACTTTTGTTGTGAAGCACAAATCTGGGGTAACAAATCGTGTGGCTGATGCTTTGAGTAGGAGGAGCCATTTGTTGACTACAATGAAAGTTGAGGTGACATGGTTTGAATTATTGCCAGAATTGTTTGAGGAGGATTCTTACTTTGCAAAGTTTGTTGAGAAAGTTAAGGATGGGAGTACTGATGAATTTATGTTAGTTGATGGTTTCTTATTCAAGGGGAATCGATTATGTATACCAGATAGCAGTTTGAGAATGAAGCTTATCAAGGAGTTGCATAAGGAAGGACATGTGGGCCGTGATCGTACGTTGCATTTGATTTCTCAATTTTACTTTTGGTCATCGATGAGGAAAGAGGTTGAAAGGTTTGTGGAGAGATGTCATATCTGTCAGGTTTCGAAGGGAACGGCTACGAATGCGGGGTTATATATGCCATTACCCATGCCTATTAAACCATGGGTTGATATTAGTATGGATTTTGTGTTGGGTTTGCCGAGAACTCAAAGGGGAAATGATTCTATATTTGTAGTGGTTGACAGATTTTCGAAGATGGCACATTTTATTGCCTGCAAGAATACAGCGGATGCAGTTCGAGTGGCACAATTATTCTTTAAGGAGGTGTATCGATTGCATGGTTTACCAGGATCTATTGTTTCTGATTGGGATACTAGATTTTTAAGCCATTTTTGGTTAAGTTTGTGGAAGATGGTGGGAACGAAGTTGTTTGCACAAAAAATGGACAAACACCTCCAAGTCGTATTATTTAGTTGATTATATGTGATTTTCAATGATTTTAGATGAGTATATAAATATAAAAGAAGTAGGGGCTGAAATGTAAATGACACGCGGATTTATAGTGGTTCGGCCAGAATGTGCCTACGTCCACTTTATATGTTATTATCTTCTTTCCTTCAGATTACAAGTACAATGCTTCGTATATTAGTATATGAAAGTAGTTTGAAAGTTCCTTCCTTGCTTGAGCTCTCAAACTTGTCCGCCATTGTTGTACCCCTGCCCCTCTATTTATAGAATGAGGTAGGGAGCAGGGGCCTTGGAGGTATATAGCTGCTGGTGGGCCCGGGCTGAGACAATCTGGACTGGCAGTCACCTGGTTCGGCGAGGCTTCATTCGGCCGTGCTTGGAGATTGGTTTGGTCATGGTGGTTCGGTTGTGGAGGTGGTTCGGTTGTGGCTTGGATCGGTGGCGATTGGTCCGGTATCATCCTCGTTCGGTATTGTATTGGAGAGGCTGGTCCGGCATCATCTAGTTCGGTAGTGTATTGGAGAGGCTGGTCCGGTATCATCTGGCTCGGCAGGAACTTATGCCGAATGAGGTTATAGGCTGGGTTTGCCGAATGAAGGGACCGAATGGAGGCTCGGGCCGACCGAACTTCTTCATGGAGAATATTGGATGGTCTTCTAGGTTGGTATTGGCTATCGAACGAAGTAGAGGTTGCTTGCGAGCCCGAGTGAAACTGCGGCTTCTTGGTCTTGAGGTCTTCTGGGTGAAAATTCGCCCAACATTTGCCCCCCAAAGTGGGGCACGTGCTTGCATGTGTCGCGCTTTGTTTTTCTTGTGGCAGGAAGATTGGCTTTGTAACGCCAGCGATTGGACGTTCGTATTCTGTTAATGTCCTGCAAAGGAATTTACAGTTTTAGTGTGATTTCGAATAACGGCCGTTCATGATCGAAATATTCGAGATGAAGTGAACTGTGCCGTTCAGGACGAGAGAGTGAGCCCCGAAGGGGCTCGGCATCGTCGATGCCCGGTTTATGTTTGTGAAGATGGTTTATTGCCAGCTCAGAGCATGCCTAAGGATCGTTCGCAACCCCGTACATGTGTAAGTAGCTTAGCCATTTCATAATTATCAAATATCCATATGACCGATGGGCTTAAAAATGCGTGTCAAAGTGTAAATTTCCACGATGGTAGGGTTAATAACCATTCAGAGCGTGCCTATGGACCATTCGAGGTCGCGTACACGTGTAAACGATTTAATCCACGTCGGTGAGGATTTTACGACTTATTCATCGCTATCATAATCTTATTTTGTTAGTTAGTTCTGGAGTTCGGTACTTATCTGAGGGAGGCGCTTTGCACGCCACTAGTTCCTGGTCTTGGTCTGTAGAGAGAGAGTTTCATTCGGTTCTTGGTTGGTCCGGCTATTCCCATTCGGCTTCTGGTGGTCCGGTATTATTGGTCCGGTTGGGCGAATTGTTTGGTTCGGTGGTTGTGAGTTCGCCTATATATAGAGGCCGTACCCCCCTTGTTTTTCTTCACCGAATCAGCAGGCGCCGAACCAATACTATACCGAATCAAAGACTCTGCCGAATCAAGCTATTTCCGAACCAGGTATGTACTCATGTGCCGAATGACTTTTATTACCGGATGATTCTGACTTGCCGAATACATACGAGGAGCTTTGCTTTACCGAATGCGACTTAGGCCTTAGGGCCGAATGCCTTGCGTACCGAATGCCCTTGATACAGTACCACCGAATGAACATGATGACCGAATGAACTTGATGACCGAATGAGATGGAAACCGAATGGACATGATGACCGAATGGGATGGAAACCGAATGAACATGATGACCTTGAAAACTTTAGTTTGCGAATGAAATCCCACACTTGCACGCACTTGTTTGTTTACTTTTCTATGTTCCCTGTTCTAATGCCTTGCTTTCCTTGTGTTGCAGAAAATGTCTCGCAAAGCGGAAACACGATCGGATAGAAAGAAGTCTAGAGGCACGGGAGAGCCTTCTTCTTCCTTGCCCCCAGTCCAACCAGGATCCGGGCAACACCGACCTATTCCGAGGTCTCTAGTGGACGGATATGGTCCACAGGAACTTTTGGTCTCTCCCCCGGATTGCTTTCCTAGCTCCCTAAAGGAGGAGCAACTTGACGTCATATCCCGTTCCTTCGGGATAGATAGGGCTCTTATGCTGCTGCCGGGAGATGGAGTGATGCCATATAATCCTCCCGAGGGCTACTTCGCTTTTAGCAGATACCATTGCATGTGCGGCGCTATCCCCCCTATCAACGCTTGGATAATTAGCTTCACCACATATTTGAAGGTGGCTCCCTTCCAGCTTCAGCCTAATTCTTATGCCATCCTGGTGAGCCTCTTTGTTATCTTCCAGAGGAGGTACGGGCGTCCTCCTTCTAACCGGGAAATTCGATACTTGTACAACCTGAGAGGCTATAAGAAGGGGTCTCCGTATATTAGTCTGGAAGCGGCCGTGCCCTTCAAACCAGTCCTGGACCTATATTCCAAGTTTACCATGTTCAAGAAAGAGTGGTTCTTCATCAAGGACGATGCTGTTTCTTTCCGCCTTTTCACTTCCGGCTGTAAGATGGATTTCATTTATATTTTCCATGTTTTGACTGTAGTGTTTTTTCTGACATGCTTCTATTTCTGGCTAGCGACAGGTGGTATTGCAGTTGTGGAGGATGATTCCTTGGTGCGAATGGCTGCTGAACTAAAGGCTATTCCGGCACGGGACCGGTCGGCCTCCTTCTTGATCAGGAACGCAACCCTCTTGGAGTATAATTTGATCTTACCGCACCAGTCCGTGGTTAAGCAAAGAGACACGGCTGAGGAGAAGGCTGCTAAAGCTAAGGAGGGGGATAAGGTAAAGAGCGGTAAGAGGGAGCCTTTCGTAGAGCGTCCCGTGGTCGGGGGGAAGAAACTGAAGAAGTCCGATGGCCCTTCTCCAAGTACTTGCCCGACTGTCCCGGAGGAGGAAGGTGTGGAAGAGGAGGAAGGAGGCGAAGTTGGAGAAGGGTCGGAGGGTGGAGGAGATGGCGACGGTCAAGGTGGTAGTGGTGTTGCCGCTCTAACCTCTGAGCAAGACCTCGAACTGGATGAGGCTCTCCGTCGGGCCTTCGGGGAGTCGGAGGGAGAGTCGGAAACGGAGAAGGAAAAGGAGAAAGAAACGGAGAAGGCAAAGGAAACCGGCAAAGCTGTGGCTTCAGCTAGGGTGACTCCGGCGACGCAAGGTGAACTTTTGTCTTCTGCCGATTCCATTTTCGATAGGGACTTAGAAATTTTTTACGGTTCACTTCCGTCCTGGAATGAGATCCAGGACTTATTGCAGTTTCCCACTCCTCCGCCGGGTTTGTATAATAGATGTGTCTCCTCACTTTTCTTTCTTTTTAAATTAGCACATTTTTTGAATTGCGGATTATTGTATGTTCGTAACACTTGTTCTTTATTCCAGGGGCAGGCCAGGCAGTTAAAACGTCGGATGTTCGACATCGCCTTGAACAATTTAAGTCGAGGAGAGCTTCTGCGAAACCTTCTACTGATCGCACTGGGGACGTAGTCAAGTACCGCCCTCTTCTTGGGGTCATCGAAGAGGGCATTCAGAAAAGGAAGCGGAGCCGTTCCTTATTTGAGTCGTCCCCTGGTTCGCAGCCTCCTACTCAGCCTCCTCGTGATACTACGGAGGAGAGCACGGAGCCCGGCCCCCCTCCTCCTCCTTCCAAGAGTCCTACTGTCATTCATATAAGGCGTCCCGATGCGCCTCGCCCCGTGCCTCGTGACCCTTTTGCTGGCCATCCTGATTTAGACCCAAGCTTTCGGGACATTTCATTCGATGAGACCACGGGCGAACACCTCCTTCCCCGCAACCCCATGGTAAGGGTGCTGGACGAGGCCAAATCTTTAGATCTTGATTTACTTACTACACGGGTAGTCACCATGGGGAATGAGGCCAAGGCTAATATCGACCGGGTGGCCGCAGAGACCAAGAAGTTAATGGAGCATCATGCTAAGTTGGTCAAGGCCGGGGAAGAGATCGGGAGTGCTAACATTCGGTTGAGGTTAAAGGTTGCCGATCAGGCCAAGCAGCTCGCCGACCAAGCCATCCAGATTTCCCAGCATGAGGAAGCCTCCAAGCGTCTGAAAGAGACCATGGAGAAGGCCAGTAGGGCGGAATTACGGAAGATGGAGGTCGCTTGCAGGGAGCGGATTAACATAGCTATCGCAACGATGGATGAGGTTCGAAATGCGGATCTCGAGCGGGTAGAGGAGTTGTCAGGGAGGCTCGAGGCTGCGGATATGGCTCAGGCCGAGTTGAAGGAGGAGATGGAGGAGATGAGGAGGTCCCTCAGGTTGAAGGAAGAGGAAATGAGGAGGTCACTCCAGGCTGACTGCTTGAGATACCAGTCGGAGAGGGACGTCGCCGTCGCCAAGTTGCAAGCTTCCGAGGCCCGGGTGAGGGAGTTTGAGGAAAACGAGGGGATGATGGATGAGATGCTGCAGGATATGTACTTCCACACTTGGAAGGAGGGCGGCTTGTCTTGGATGGACGATTACCCTCGGGTCATGGCCAAGGTGTATCTCCAGGCTTTAGAGGAGGCCAGGGTGAACGCGGGTAAGGAAGGCGGAGAGGCTTTCAACTTGAGTGCGGTTACTGCTCAGTTCTCAAAGGAGGAGCAAGCGGCGGTGAAAGAGGGGATGCGGCTGCTCGCTGCAGAGGAAGCGGGCGTGCAGTTGGATGATGAGGATCAAGCGGCGGATGCTGGTGAGTTATTCTTTTCCCTTTCTTTTCTTTCCGTGTTTTCATAACTTGATCGTTCGTTTAATGAATTCCTCTTCTGATCTGGACAGGTGGGACTTCAGATCCACATGCTGGGGGCTCTGATCCTGCGGCTAAGTAGGCTGGGGGAGTTGGTGATGGAGTGTGGATGCATCTGCCATCTTTTTGTTTCTTTTTTATCACTGTTTATGTTAGTCTTTGACATGCAACTGTAATAAAATTATTTGCAAAGAATAACTTCGTGTGATCTCATAATATAAGCTGATTTTGTCATGTTTAAATGTTGTTGCTATCTTTATGTGCCGTGTGAGAAGTATAATTATGTATATGCCTGTGATTCTAGTTGTGTTTGATGTTAAGTTTTTGCTTGAAATATAACTTCACGTTTTGCAATGTCAGTGTATGAATAAGCTACAGTTACGCATTTATGTACAAGAGAAGAGAGTACCGCCCTTTATGTTTTATTCGCAGGCGGTAGCTTTGAGTGTCTTGTGTAACTGTTTACGGGTATAGCTGAGCGCCCTGCCACCCAGTACGCAGGCTTAGAGCCTCATGAGTGAATGCTTCCTATTTGGTTTCCTGTACTTTAGAGTTTGTTATACAGGATAGGAGAAAAATATTTAAATGAAATGGAAATATAGTAAAAGTAAAACTTCCAGTCACGGAAGGCCGTCGATGTGCTTAAGTTCGTGGCAAACGGGTTTTGTAGTCACTTTCCCTAGCTGTGGGTCTTGGAGACATTTGTCACCCATCTTACGCCTCCGCGGGGAGTTTTCTTTTTTACCACAGCCGCACTTAAGACACATCGGAGCCGAGATCGCGCACGGTAACTACCCGAACCATTATGGTCCGTAATCGTGGGTATTATTCGATTTACCGTGGCCGGCTAGCGTGGGTGCCGTTGGCCGTGAACTACCCCTGGCTGGCCACACCTTATGTTGGGGCTTAAAGTAGGTTCACAGTTACCGACGAGCCGAACACCGTAATGAGCTGCCATCGGCTATAGTCGGCCTTTATGATGACTTATAATCGGCTCATTACAGTTGGCTTTGAGGGCAGGCGCGCAATGAGTTAACCCGCAACAGAGGGATGCTGGAGCAAAAGAGTCTCATTGGCGAGTGCATAGAATCGTAGCGTACCTGTTAGGCCTAGTCCAGATGAGGCCGCGGTGCGTCTTGAGTGGAGATGCCATAGGATTTTGTTCAACAGAAAGGGATGAAACTTAACAAGTAGCCAAGACATAAAGGAACAAGTTAAAAAGAGACAAGATTTTTTAAAGTGGTTCGGCACGAAAATGCCTACGTCCACTGATTCTCTTTGTTAATTCACTTCATATGGGCAGTACAAGTTAAGAAAAGTATCGACGGAGGTGTCGGATGTTCCATGCCCTCTGGAACACCTCTCCGTCCACTGTTGACAAAATGTAAGCTCCGTTGTGGAGATCTTTGTGAATTACATATGGTCCGTCCCAGATGGGGTCCAGTGCCCCGGGGCGCGGAAAGATTCGCCTGAGGACAAGATCTCCTTCTTGTAAGCTGCGATGCTTGACTTTGGAATTGTATAGTGCTGCCACTTTTTGTTTGTGAGCTGCTGCTTTGAGTGCTGCATCGTTTCTCCTTTCCTCAATCAGTTCCAAAGACATGAGGAGGAGTTCTTCGTTTTCTTCTGGGTTGTAGTGGATCCTACGGTGGGAAGGCACAATAGTCTCAACTGGGAGCATTGCCTCCGATCCATATGCCAAAGAGAAAGGAGTATGTCCCGTTGATGTTCTGAAAGATGTGCGGTATGCCCATAGTGCCGTAGGAAGTTCGTCCACCCAAGCGCCTTTTGACTTTTCAAGTTTCTTCTTGATTAGGGTTTTGAGAATTTTGTTGACAGCTTCAACTTGTCCGTTTGCCTGAGGGTAAGCTACTGATGAGAAGCTTTTATGAATTCCATGCTCTTGGCACCAGTCGGCAAATTCTTCGCTGTCAAATTGGAGTCCGTTGTCTGATACGATCTTGAGGGGGACTCCATACCTGCACAGAATGTTTTTGATCAAGAAGTTGATAACTTTTGCTGAAGATATTTTATTTAAAGGTTCCGCTTCCACCCATTTGGTGAAATAATCGACTGCCACTATAGCATATTTGGCTCCGCCTCGGCCCGTTGGCAGTTCGCCAATTAAGTCAATTCCTCATACAGCAAAGGGCCAAGGGCTGGTCATTTGAGTAATTTCGTTTGTGGGCAGTCGAGGGATCTTGGCGAACATCTGACATCTGTCGCATTTCTTAACGAAGTCTAGGGCATCTTTGTTTAGTGTGGGCCAGTAATATCCATATCGGAGCATCTTTCTTGCCAAAGTCTGTCCTCCAGTGTGATCTCCGCATCCTCCCTGATGGATGTTTGTTAATGTCTCCTTGGCTTCCCTTCCGGCGACGCATCTTAATAGGGGGCTAGAGAAGCCACGCCGGTAGAGGATGCCTTCTTGTATTGTGTAGTGGGGAACTTTCCTCAAGATCTTCTTAGCTTCGTCACGCCTGTCGGGTAGTATGCCATCTTGCAAATATTTCCGGATAGGAGTCATCCAGGTTCCTTCTTCGACTGCAGTTATCAGATTCGCTTGTTCGAAACTCGGGGCTAGCTGCCTTGAGATTGCTAGTGCTCCGGAAATGGTGCTGTCCTTCATACTAGCTTGCTTTGCAAGTTCATCTGCCTCTTGGTTTTCTTCTCGAGGAATGTGTTTGATTAGATAATGGTCCAATCGATCGAGCAGCAGTCTGGTTTTCTTTAGGTATGCTGTGAGTCGTTCTCCTCGAGTCTGGAATTCTCCTAGTACCTGGTTTACGATAAGCTGAGAATGACTATGAATACATAAGGAATTGATTCCAATTTCTAGGGCCAGTTCCAATCCCGCTATTACTGCTTCATATTCAGCATCGTTGTTAGTGGCCGTGAACTCCAATCTTAATGCATAGTACAACTTTCTTCCCCTGGGGGTGACGATCACAATACCTGCCCCCGAGCCTTGTTCGTTTGATGCTCCGTCTACAAAGAGGTTCCATTTGATGTTTTTTGCTACTTCGGATTGTTCCTTGCCTTCGTTGGTAGTGAATTCGGCAATGAAATCAGCCATGGCTTGTCCTTTGATAGCGGTGCGGGGATGGTAGGTGATATCATACTGACTTAGTTCGATGCACCATTTGAGGAGTCGCCCAGAAGTGTCAGGACGATGGAGCACTTGTCTTAGTGGTTGATCGGTTAGAACCCTGATGGAGTGAGACTGGAAGTAGTGTCGCAGTTTCCGTGACGCGATCAATAAACAATATGCTAACTTCTCAAGTTTAGGATATCTGGCTTCTGCCCCTGTAAATCTCTTGCTTACAAAGTAAACCGGGCATTGTGTGCGGTCTTCTTCTCTTACCAAGGCGGCGCTTAGAGCATGAGATGATACAGCGAGGTATAGGTATAACACTTCACCTTCATTTGGAGTTGAAAGTACTGGTGGTCTCTGAAGGTGTTCGATTAGGTTGAGGAAGGCTTTTAAGCATTCGTCGGTCCACTCGAACCTCCCTTTGTCTTTCTTGAGTGCTTCGAAGAAAGGGACACACTTGTCAGTTGCCTTGGAAATGAATCTGCTTAGGGCGGCCACCTTTCCGTTTAGGCTCTGCATTTCTTTTCGAGTGGAAGGTATCCTTATTTCTTTTAAAGCCCGGACTTGTTCAGGGTTTGCTTCGATTCCTCTGGCGTGGACGATGAATCCTAAGAATTTTCCCGATGAAACTCCGAAGGAGCACTTTAGAGGATTCAGCTTCATTCCATACCGGCGAAGTACCTGAAACATATTGTCCAGATGGCTTACATGGTCGTTGGCTTTCCTGGACTTTACCAACATGTCATCCACATATACTTCCATAGTTCGTCCTATCAGTCCTGCGAACATTTTGTTGACGAGGCGTTGATAGGTAGCTCCAGCATTTTTGAGTCCAAAAGGCATGACTTTGTAACAATATAATCCGCGGTCGGTGATGAAGCTAGTGTGGTCCTGATCGGGAGCGTGCATGGGGATCTGGTTATATCCGGAGTATGCATCCATAAAAGATAGGAGTTCGTGCCCAGCTGTGCTGTCTACGAGTTGGTCAATTCGGGGAAGTGGGAAGCAGTCTTTCGGGCAAGCGTCATTCAGATTGGAGAAGTCAATACATGTTCGCCACTTTCCATTGGCCTTTTTTACTAGCACCGGGTTAGCGATCCATTCTGGGTAGATGGCTTCCCGTATGAAGCCATTAGCAAGTAGATTTTTTACTTCCTCATCAAGGGCTGCTGATCGCTCTGCCCCCATGCTCCTCTTTTTCTGCTTTACTGGTACCTTGGTTGGATCGATGTTCAACATGTGGCATGCTATGTCTGGGGAGATTCCTGTCATATCGGCATGGGTCCACGCAAATACATCTAAGTTGTGGCGGAGGAAGTCAATGAGTTGATCCTTCAATTCCGTTTTCAGCTGAGATCCGATTTTTAATAATCTACTTGAATCATGCTTATCTACCGATACGAATTCCATAGCCTCTGCAGGCTCGGCGGTAGCCTCCTCCTCTTTATCCCTGGGGTCTAGTTCATTGAAGGGATCGCTTGTGTATCGAAGAGGAGGGGCTTTCTTTAGTTGCTATTCCACCAAGCTTTTCATGCAGAGAATAGTCTCTGCATCTTTTCCTTTATTCTTTCTGCGGTTATTGCGAAGTTCAGTTACGTAGCAGTCTCGGGCGGCATCTTGATCTCCTTCTACTTCTCCTACTCCGTTGTCTGTTGGAAATTTCATTTTCAGGCACCAAGGGGCTAATACAATCTGAAAGTCAGACAAGGCTGGTCTTCCCAAGAAAGCGTTGTAAGCCGAGTGGTTTTCTATTAGTACGAACGTTTGTTTTCGCACAACGGAGCGGGGATGACTTCCTATTTCGACGAAGAGGTCAAGTTGCCCGAGGGGCATTTTTGCATCTCCAGTGAAACCGTGCAGTGGTTTGTCACAGGGGGATACATCCTTCATTGATAATTTCATTTTGTCGAAAGCATGTTTGAACAGGATATTTACGGAGCTTCCCGTGTCTATTAGAATCCGAAAAACTTTAGCTGGACCAAACCAGGCAGAGATGACCATGGGATCCATATGTGGGTACTGTCTTCCTTCCAAATCATGCCTACTGAATACAATGTCATTGTTTTCTTTTCGTTTCGGGTGGCGTTCCTCCGTAATGGAGTTAACATATCCTTCGGCATTTCTAAGCGACTTGCCGTACCTTTCCATCTCTGCCCAACTTCTGTCGGCAATGTGTGGTCCTCCTGAGATGGTAAGGACTACTATCTTCTCTTGACTAGAGCCACTGGTGTTGTGATTGTTGCGATTCCCTCCGCCTACTTCTGGGAGGGGTTGCTTTGAGTTCTCATTGGCAGGAGTTGGAGTCCTGTTCTGACCTTTCACATAACGTTCCAGTCTTCTTCTTCTAATGTGTTCTTCGATCAAGTCCCGAAGATGGTGGCATTCATTGGTGTCATGTCCGTGGGATTCGTGGAAGCGACAGAACTTTCCGGACTTGAGTGCGTTATCTGATTCTTTCTTGTGCGGGGGGCGCTTGTATCCGAGTTCGCCCTGAGTGGCTAGGTAGATGTTTTCGATTGTTTCATTCAAAGGAGTGTAGGAGTCAAATCTTGGCCCTGGTCGATATTGGCGCTTCTCAACCTTTCTGCCCCCAGCATTGTC
Source organism: Allium cepa (assembly GCA_030765085.1). Lineage (NCBI taxonomy): Eukaryota > Viridiplantae > Streptophyta > Magnoliopsida > Asparagales > Amaryllidaceae > Allium > Allium cepa. The sequence goes on from CM060937.1 coordinate 11,337,009, forward strand.
TCTGGATTCATTTCTTCGAGCGTCCTTAGCTGCAGTGGGAACCTTGTCCTGAACTATCTTGCCTTGTTGCCCTGACTGCCTCTCCGTAGCAGCGTCTTCAAGTCTCATATACTTTCCAGCTTCATGGAAGAAATCAGGCAAGGTAGCTGGTTTTTCCTTAGTTAATCTTCTGGCAAACTTGGTGTCTGGATGTACACCACTACAGAGGGCCATTAGAGTGAGTTTTTCATCGGCATCTTGAACTGCTGCCGCTGCGGCGTTGAACCGTGTTAGATATTGTTGCAGCGTCTCTCCGGATTTCTGTTTGACATTGGATAGAGAATAAGCATCCTTGGGTTGTTCCACATGGATGTGGAACTGGCTAATAAACCTTTCTTTTAACATCTCCCATGAGCTGATGGATCCTTGGGGTAGATGGCAGAACCAGGAGGTAGCTAGATCTGCTAGGAATAGCGGAAAGCATTTACATAATACTCCTTCTGTTGCTCCACTCATGAGCATATGTTGGGTGTATCTCTGCAGGTGTACGATGGGGTCGGAAGTTCCTTTGTAAGGTTCCATGGTTGGCATTTTCCATTCCTGGGGAGTGATGGCAGTTTCGATATTTCGGGTAAAGGGACTGGTGACCCTAGCGCCTATTCCCCGGTCCCTTTGTTCCCGTTGGACACATTCTCTGAATAATCGTGCCATTCGTTCGTCAGAACTTGGAGCGGACAAAAATGAGCTCGGTTCTTCCCTGCGGGATCTACCTCGTCCAGATGACCTGTAGGGATGGTACAGTCTATCACTTCTAGCATTATCCAGTGGTTGTCTTTGGCTGCTCGGATGCACGCTAGGACCAGCTACAGTTGCCCCCTGCCTTGATCTTCCCCTGTGGGGTTCTGTTTCGAGCACATCCATGGGGTCAACTTCGGGCTGGGTTCTAGCTCGGCTCCGTTCAGCGAGGTTTCTATGATTAGGTGGCATGACTGGCTCGGCTACATCCGACCCTCGCCTGGTGCCTCCCCCGCTGGGTTCGGTTCTAAGGGCTTCCTCGAGTCGGAATTCGGGCTGAGTCCGGGCGCGGCCCCTATCATTGTTGTTCCTGTTGATAGCTTCTTCGAAGAGGGAAGACCTTTGTTGCCTCCGAGATCCTCCGGATTGGGATTCACCCCATGATTCAGTGTTGTGGTTGGACTCTTCAGCATCCCTTAAGCGTGACATGAGTTGGTCCACCAAAGCTTCTTGTTGGGATGTGAAGCGGTTAGTTACTTCAGTCACAACCCTGTCCAGATCTGCCCTGGTGATTGGTTGTTCCGTTGCGGGACCAGTTGGATTTTCCTGATTTTCATCTGGTACTGCTGTTGAAGTGGGCTGATCTGCGATTGCTGGATCTGGAAGGCTGCTAGTTGCGATGTTCTTTCCTTTGTTAACATCCCTTCTCTGTTTGGAAGGCATGATTTCTAAGCAACGAGCGATGTTGTTAAGAAGAAGGTTGAGTGGGAGAAGATGAAGCTTGAGTTCTATTCTCAGTGAAAGCACCAAAAATGTTTGCACAAAAAATGGACAAACACCTCCAAGTCGTATTATTTAGTTGATTATATGTGATTTTCAATGATTTTAGATGAGTATATAAATATAAAAGAAGTATGGGCTGAAATGTAAATGACACGCGGATTTATAGTGGTTCGGCCAGAATGTGCCTACGTCCACTTTATATGTTATTATCTTCTTTCCTTCAGATTACAAGTACAATGCTTCGTATATTAGTATATGAAAGTAGTTTGAAAGTTCCTTCCTTGCTTGAGCTCTCAAACTTGTCCGCCATTGTTGTACCCCTGCCCCTCTATTTATAGAATGAGGTAGGGAGCAGGGGCCTTGGAGGTATATAGCTGCTGGTGGGCCCGGGCTGAGACAATCTGGACTGGCAATCACCTGGTTCGGCGAGGCTTCATTCGGCCGTGCTTGGAGATTGGTTTGGTCATGGTGGTTCGGTTGTGGAGGTGGTTCGGTTGTGGCTTGGATCGGTGGCGATTGGTCCGGTATCATCCTCGTTCGGTATTGTATTGGAGAGGCTGGTCCGGCATCATCTAGTTCGGTAGTGTATTGGAGAGGCTGGTCCGGTATCATCTGGCTCGGCAGGAACTTATGCCGAATGAGGTTATAGGCTGGGTTTGCCGAATGAAGGGACCGAATGGAGGCTCGGGCCGACCGAACTTCTTCATGGAGAATATTGGATGGTCTTCTAGGTTGGTATTGGCTATCGAACGAAGTAGAGGTTGCTTGCGAGCCCGAGTGAAACTGCGGCTTCTTGGTCTTGAGGTCTTCTGGGTGAAAATTCGCCCAACAGAAGTTGAACTTTAGCAGCGCTTATCATCCGCAAACGGATGGACAGACCGAAGTTGTTAACAGATCGTTAGGAAATTTGTTGCGATGTCTTGTGAAGGACAGTCTAAAAAGTTGGGACATGAAGTTATGCCAGGCAGAGTTTGCACATAATCATGCAGTGAATCGTAGCACAGTATTCAGTCCATTTCAGATTGTATACTCAAATTTACCCAGGGGACCGTTGGATTTGGCAGTAGTACCACAATCAAAGGGGACGGTTAAACGAGCTGCTGATTTTGTTGAAGGCTTGACAGAATGTCATAAGATCGTTCAGGAACGATTGGAGAAGTCGAATGAGAAGTATAAGCGAACTGCAGATTTGAAGCGACGAAATGTTGAATTTAACGAAGGTGATTTGGTGTATGCTGTGTTAACAAAGGATCGTTTTCCAGTAGGCGCTTATAACAAGTTGAAAGCCAGAAAAATTGGTCCTGTAGAAGTTGTGAAACGGATTAATGAAAATGCTTATAAGTTGAAGCTACCGGAGGATGTATACACTTCTGACGTATTCAATGTTAAGCATCTTGTACCATATTATGGGGGTAAACAATCCGATGTGGAAGAATTTACAAATTCGAGGACGAATTTTTCTCAACCAGGGGAGGATGATGCAGATCAGGCCAAAGAATGAGTCGTTCACGACTTAAGATGGTACCTATAAGTCATTTCCGACCTAAGGAGTCACAGGGGGAAGGCATACGAGTTAGTAAAGAAGGATTGAGTCGCCTCCGAGCTAACTGGATACCAGAGGGAAAATGGTGCCGAGTTAACGACCTAAATCTAACGAGTCACGACCTAAGGTCTTAGGTCGGCAACGGCCTAATGTGTTGCATATGTGCCGAGTTAACGAGTTACGACTCATGATAAGTCGACCCAGTTAAGTCGTTTGAGAAGCTATGAGTTTGGGAGCTTGAGTCGTTGAGAGGATGTAAGTCATAAGTCGTCCTGTATAGAGTTGTTTTGTGTTGTATGCATGTGAGTGAGTCGTAAGTCGGTATGATGATGAGTCGGCCGAAAGTTGTTGTAGTATGTTTTTCTTGGAGTCGTAGGTCGTTAGGTCGCATACGACCTAAGTGTGTTGAGTCCGTAATTTTGTGGCAGTGTAACTTAAGTCGTGTACGACTTAAGAGTTGTGTCTTGTGTCTTGTGTCTTGGGTCATTAGGTCGGCCATGCAAGGTCATTTGTTGAGTCGTTTTCATTGTGCTGTGTTGTACATATGTTTGCGTTGTTAAGTCGTAAGTCGGCAAGGGATGTAAGTCGGTCATGTATATGTGTTGTATTGTAACTGAGGCGTGAATCATCGGTTAGGTCGGCAACGACCTAGTTGAGTCGTGAGTCATAAGTCGGCTACGACTTAAGGGTCAGGGGTGAAATACTATAAATACGCGTGAGTTGTACATTTGAACTTGGTTGATTTTTGAATAAAATTTCTTGTTGATTGCTGTGTGCTTTTATCTTAAATTGGTAGTTGAGTGTAATCTCCTATCTCCACTTTTGGTTATTCGAGTGCGCTCGAATCAACGATTGTTGAAGCCGATTCGCGGAATCAAGTGCGCTTGATCAACCCTTGAAGAATTGAAGATCTTCTCTCACGGTATCGTGCGCGATCAACGTGTCGAAGATAGCTAGAATTCGGTATCTTTGTGATCAACGAATTTGGGCATTTCAGTATCTTCAATCCACCGATTGCTACTTTCATCAATCCATATCGTTTTGTTTATTATCCGCTGCGTCACAAGATAAAGGAACGACCGACATAATAAAAGAAAAAGGGGATAGGGCCAGCCTTGTTTGCATTAAGGCTTAATACTTTAAAAATAGGGTTTTTTATTTTAATTGTGTTTTTAAATTGTTTTTAATTTGTAATTTCTTTTTAAACCATTGAAATTACTAGTCGTGTGACTAGGGGACAAACTACCTGGCGTAGTTTGAGAATTCGCAACTCAGTGGCTGAGTTGTGGTAGGGTTTTGAGCGTAGAGTTAGGTTTAGTCGATAGCGGGTGTCGCGAGTTTACATGTGTAAGCGTCTGACTATCTAATTTCTAGTAGAAACCTTGGGGGCAGCACGTCGGCAGGGTTTTGCCGAAGCTGGGTAAATTCTGTGTCGTTCTATTTCTGCATTTTATTATTCTGTTATTTTTCTATGCTGCTATTATTCTGTGTTCTGTGTTGAAATCATTTTATAAGCTTCCGCAATTAATTTTTATAATTAATACCATCACCCTATTCACCCCCCCCCCCCTCTAGGGTGAAATCGATCCTACAAATGGTATCAGAGCTAGGAACAAAAGCCGTTTTTGTTTTTAAAAATCTGTTTTAACAAAAACCAATTTTTGTTTTAAAAAAAAATTGAATCTTTAAAATGGCTTCTTTTAATACTGCTTTTGCTGAGGGTCGGTCCATAGTTAGACCACCAATGTTCAATGGTGAGTATGCTTATTGGAAAAATAGGATGGAAATTTTTCTAAAAACCATTGACGCTTGGAATATTGTTGAGACAGGTTATAGAGCACCAACTATAACTGTAGATAATCAAGAAATAGAGAAACCGAAGGATCAGTGGACAGAACTAGAAAATAAATTACAAAATACTAATGCTAAAGCTATGAATTCTATTATCTGTTCATTGGATCAATTTGAATTTAATCGTGTCTCACATTGTCTAACTGCGCAGGAAATATAGCACACACTAGAAGTGACTCACGAAGGAACATCTCAAGTCAAAGAATCTCGCCTTGCCATGCTAAGCAGCGAATACGAGAACTTCACAATGGCGAAGGAAGAAAATGTCAAAGAGATGCATGGAAGACTTTCCAATATCGTTTACAAATCAAAAGCTCTTGGAAAATCATACACAGAGTTGGAGATAGTCCGAAAAATCCTCAGAGTCCTTCCATGAAAATTTGAAGCAAAGGTGACTGCCATTCAAGAATCGAAAGATTTAAAACAAATGAAAGTTGAAGAACTCATCGGAAATCTCACCACTTATGAGCTAGAAATGAAATTCAAGGAAGAGTGTGAAGGAAGTGACCCACGAAAGAAATCAATAGCTCTTAAAGGAACAACAGAAAGTGATGGTGATGACGATGATGATGCAGCAGCAGAATTGGAGCTATTAATAAAGAAATTCAAAAGGTGGAATTATAAATACGGAAATTCAGCTCGAATTCAAAAAGTGAAAAGCAGAATAACCAAAGCACTAGACAACTCAGACGAACAGAAGATCATCTGTCACAAGTGCAACCAACCCGGACACATCAAGGCCAATTGTCCTCAAAACCGACACGACTTTGAAAAGAAATCAAAAAGAGAAATTTTGCAGCCACGTGGAATACAAGTGATGAAGATAATCAAAGTACTAGCAGTGAGAGTGAGAAAGCAGATATGTGCCTTCAAGGAAATATAACAGATAGCGACGATGACGAGCCAAGCGAGGTATCAAAACTTACTCACTCTGAATTACTTATTTATTTCCACGAAGTGAATGTCTGTTTTGAACGACTTAGGGAGAAATATGCCAAACATGAATCACAAAAAGACACTTTGATAGAATTAAATGAACAACTTGACAAATTAGTTGAAAACTATCAAAGAAGGATCCCTAAGTGTGATAAGTGTCCAACATTCGAAGATGAAATTAAAAAATCAGAAATCAATATAAAATCACTTGAAAATGAAATTCTGATTTTAAAAGAGAGTGAAAATACTAGGAGAGAGAATTCTATTAAAAAGTGCACACAATTGTTAAACGAAAATGTATCTCTCAAAACACAAGTCCAACAATTGTCAACGACTTTAGATAAATTTTCAAAAAGCGAAAAATCGTTGAATATGCTATTTGGAAAGCAAGCTGTTAATACGGTTAGACAAGGACTTGGATATAATAAATCAAAAATTGTTGAATGCAATATTAATCAAGTTAATTCTATGTGCACAATTTGTAGAAAATATGGACACAATCACAATAATTGTTGGTATAGACCCAAACATATGAAAACTATACCGATTTGGGTTCCAAAAGGCACAAATATAAAATCTCTCAAAGTTAAACAAATTTGGGTGCCAAAGGGAACAATTATAAATAATTTTGGGTCTCCACAAAATTATTTTTCTAAATATTCTGCCACTAACAACCATGGACCTATAAAAACAAATAGGCCACATAAACCTTTTCCCGTGTAGGTGTGGTGGCAGCCTAAGGAACAACAACAGTGTTCTCCGGATTTTGGCTGTTCCAAAAACACAACGGGCGACAAAGCAAAGTTCCTTAGCCTAGTTCAAAGGTGACAGAATCACAATAGACAACAACGAAAAAATATCGCAAAGGTAAAACAGGTAATGGTATGTTAAATGTGATAATTTGCACCTTATTCTAAATTAAATCAGCCAATAATGAGATGATGAAAAGATGATGATTCTGACTTATTCAACATAGTTGGCCAAATTATATTCTTATGCCAAAACACTATAAAATTCTCTAGATTCTTTGAATTACTTCATATAGATTAATTCGGATTACTAATGGTGTTATTGATTAATAATACATTTGGCTAACTATATATTCAGAATTTTCTTTTGACACGACTTCAATTAAAATCCTAAAGAATTTCATCTAAAAATTGTAAAATGGATTTTAAGAAATTTTTGAAACTTCAAGAAACTGTTTGGAATAATAATGATGTTTTAATGACTGATGATTACTCATGAATATAGTTGTTTATCCTATGGCTTCTAAGATTAACACTATGATATTTGTTTGATTGTTAACATGGCTTCATTTCAAATTCAAGAGAATTTCATTCTGAGATAGTTTGTTGAAATTTCACAATCTGGTCTATGTCATTCAATGAGTGATAATTGAGTGAAAGTAAAATTCAGATGCAGATTACACTGGTAATCTAGTTGATAGAAAAATTACTAGTGAAACATGATTTTTTTGAGACATTTAGTAACTGCATCGTTTTTCAAAGAAAATATCTGCATATTTTTCATTTCAAATAATTTTCATATAGCAGAAATTTTCTTATAAAACCCCCCCGAGAAAATCATTTTTGACCATATTTTCAGATTAGTCATTTTGAAAAATTGATTTCATAATTATTTTTGAATTTGATTTTAAATGACTATTTTGGCTAATCTGACTCCCTAATGATTATCGAAAAAATAGTGATTGAAAAAGTGATGAGTGTTGATATTTGTCATATATTATGACTCGAGATGGTATAATTAGTAAATTTCTTTAGAAATTTAAACAAGAGTTATAAAACTTTTGTTGGTAAAAATTCCATGACCGTCTCTATTTCTATCATATTTCTAACGACCATCACTCATCAAAATTCTATATAGTTTGTCGATGTGTGGTACTTTAAATAGGAATCGTTCGTTTTTCATTTTACATTTTTTTAAAATAAATAATAATAATAATAATAATAATAATAATAATAAATAAATACCAAAGTATTCACTCTCATTTAAAAGTCCTCACGGTTATGCATAGGTGAATTACTTGGAATTTATTATGTGCTTCCATGCTCATTTAAAAGTCCTCACGGTTATGCATGTATGGAATGCATATCAAAAGTTGATTTTTAAAATAAACAAGTTGATTCTAATCCCATTTAAAAGTCCTCACGGTTATGCGTGGTTAGAAGATACTTGAATTCATTTTTTTTTAAAATAAAATTGGAATACAACTAATCTCATTTAAAAGTCCTAACGGTTATGCATGATTAGTAGATATTCAAATTCCTGATATAAATATACCACAAATAGACACAACTGTATGGTTTTATATGATGACATCATTCCCATCATTCTAAAAGTGGAATATGCGCTTATGATTTTTGTTTTATTGAAAATTAATATTTATATTCAATTGAGTTGTAATGTTGGATTAATATCGATCACTTTATCTCTATTTTCTCTAACACTATTATTCTTTTGCTGATAACAAAAGGGGGAGAGAAAAGTTAAGATTTTGTCAAATAACATCAAGCAAAGGTCAAATATTTTCTGTTTGCATCTAGGCTCATTTGCATATTTTTATTTGTATGCATATATGTAGGGGGAGCTATGTGTAGAGAGGAAGCATTTAAATAGGGGGAGCAATTAGGATATATCTATGATCAAATACATTTAACATATTCAAAATCTTAAATATATGTTGGTTATCATCAAAAGGGGGAGATTGTTGAATATGTGCTTATATGATTTTTGTTTGATGATAATAAACATATATATATTCGTTTAAATGTATTTGTTAATGTACTATTTTATTTTTCATAGATTAAATAAATATTTGCTGAATAAAATTAAATAACACAGAATTTGAATTCAAACAGAAATTTTATTCAAACAAATATTTATTACAAATTCAAGCTCTCACTATATACATATACAATTTCAATTACAATAACAATTTCTAATTACATCACAATCTAATTTACATAAATTCCTCACTACATATCACTCACACTCGTAGTTCAGCTTCAACTGTATTCCAGTTAGAATTCAGCATCTGAGCAATCTGCAAAAATATACACTAACGCAGTAAAATTGAAAAAGAAATATTTTTGCAATAATAAAATAAAATATGGATTTTGAAAATATTATTTGCCTCGGTTATTTGGGTTGTTCGTCATCGTTTAAATTTGAATTTATCATACACGAACAACTTGTGACATACACAGTGTATCACTATATATGCCACAAGGCCGTGCACACCGATATATACTTGATAAATCTACAGGGACAGGTGAGCACAGGTCAAACCCAAAACGTCGGGTTCAACTCAGGTGCGATAAAATAATGTCATAGACTTCAGCACAATGTGACGCCCCACCTCTATACCCACGCTAGCCAAGAACATTACGGTGAATGCTGTCAACTAGCACGGAGAATAAGGTTGTTGAGGAGCGACCATCCGTGTAATTGCTTTATGCGAGCATCGATATGTCAGATAGTATAGCATGCAATTCTTTTCAAGTGGAAATCCGACATGCCGACACAAACTCAAAGCTACTACACAGTGGCTATAATATCTTCGGAAACAAATATAGAAGTAAACATAACATAAATCAGTCACAGACAATTCATATCACAAAGGCGGAAATAGATATGAATATAACACATGAAAGTGTTCATCAGAGTAGTGGTCTAAAAAGATCCACAATATCACAAAAGAATAGTTACATGAACTACACAAAAGAATAAGTATACATTATGGAGTATGTATCTCAAATGTATACAACAAAAACTACTAATCTAAGTAGTAAGCAAAAGGTCAGAGAAATGGATCCCCGGAGAGAAGCCAAGTCGAAGCACCTGCAACATCTCGGTCTGACCCGAGTATTATTTATAAGAAAATAATAAACGGATCAGTCTAACTATAAATATTAGATGACATGATATAGAATAGGAGATATGACTAAACACATAATAATCACAATGCCAAGCTGTGATATATATAAGTAATTGAAAATCAACAAGAGATTAATCAATATCACGATAATCTACTCAAGATAAAAAGGAATGTCATACTCCTAATTTCATTCACCAAGCCACAATAAAAGACATATAAGATATGGCATAGACGTATAATATCCATAATGGCATACTACTATAAGTATGTAAATGATAATCAACAAACGATTAATCAATATCAAAGAATCTTCTCAAAGATCAAAAAAGGGTATCATACCCAAAACTTGTATTCACAACAAGTTAATGACACACGAATTCACCTATGCACAAGAATTGATAAATCATATCAATAGAAATCACAAAGTTGGTGAAACATAAATTCCAGAAATCAACACAAGAAATCCAGTCAATGACACACGAATTCACCTATGCACAAGAATTGATAAATCATATCAATAGAAATCACAAAAATAGGTGAAGAAGAAAATTCCAGAATTCGACACACGAAATCTAGAAATCACACAAAATAAGGGGGGAAGGCCTATCACATGAACGGGAGCATGAAAACTCACCAACAGCTGTAACACATGAACGAGAAGCTATCTCATGGTAGCTAGCCATTAATTTGACACACGAATGGTCCAAAGACCTGACACACGAATGGTCCGAAGACCGTGGGTTGCTACCCCACCAAATTTGAGTCGAAACTCCACAAAGCAGACAAAGAGACATCGCACAACTGCTAGTCTAAATCACAAAAATGATCGTCATGATCATCGAGAAGTGTCGATTACAGTAAGCTAGTAAATATATGAGCTTAGCATCATGTCCCATAACCACTAGCTTAACTTAAATATTTACGAACAAATTGTAGATCTCCACTAGAAAATTATCACAAGAGTTTCAATCGAACAAGTCCAAGAATTAACCAACAAAGTGAATGCAAGCGTTTCATACCACTTGTTTTACTAAGTCGTTTAATTAGATTTCTCATACGAGTGAGGTAAAGGTTTGTATATACTAATAGATTGGAAAACGGTTTTATAAACAAATTTGGTATTAAAATAGTATTGAAATCGTTTGAGGAAAGAGTTTTGATATTTACTACTAGTATAGAAAACCTTTATATTTTTAAAGTGACAAAACACAAAGAAGATTGTAGAAACAATCAATCACTAAAATTCACATACGAAGATGTGAATAAAAATCCAACGAAACCGATAAAGAATCCATCAAAATGGATACTCAAGAAAATCCCTAAAAAGGAGTCATCAAAGTCATAATAATTGATAACAATAAATAGGAAACAACACGAATAGATTTAAGTTGGAAATTTAAGCAACAAGGCAAAGCAGGCAAAAATCATCAGGTCGGTCGACCGGACTCCCTGAGTCGGTCGACCGAACCAAAGGTTGGAAACCTCTCGGGACAGCAGGTCGGTCGACCGAACCCTGTACTCGGTCGACCGAACCTTAAAACAAAAAGTGCTTATGCACTTGGAAGCAGGTCGGTCGACCGGACCAGAGGGGTCGGTCGGCCGAACCTGCTTCCAGCCTCTTCCCTGCCTATAACAAATGAGGTTCAATCTTGACCAAATTGCATTTTCTCGAGCAACGACGCTAAGCGATTATGCCAATCGACTACCCGACCCTATATGCTCCTCGATGCATCACCAAAAACATGTTCAAACATCAAAGTTAGGATTTTTGACGAATTGAACTCAAAACACTAAAAATTGGAATATACACCAATTCAATCCAATCCAAAAGCAAATGCACACGAATAAGTGTTAGGAATTCATACCTAACATTCGAAGATAATTCATAGACTTAGATGTGAGATTAAAAATCTCACCTTTTCACAAAATCGAACAAGAAGAAGCTTGAAAGCAAATGGAGAATCAACCTCTCTTCAACACAACACAATTGAGCTTGAATCTAAGCTCAAAACAAGAACATTCCCGAAATTAGGTTTAGGAATTTCCGAAATTGGTAAGAGAATAAGTTGGAGAAGAAGGAGAGAAGCTTACCAATGGGTTCTTCTTGAGTTTGGAGCTAGGAATTTGATTTGCAAGAGAAACTAGGGTTTTGGAGTTTTAATTTCCAATCTCTCCCACCATTAAAGCTAAGAAAACTGAAAAGAGAAAGAAGTGAGGGAGAATGGGGAGAGTGGTTCAGTTTTGGAGTATAAGTTAAAACATAGGGCTGAGCCCAAAACCAAACCCAAAGTGAAAAGTAGCAAAAATCAACTTTCTCCAAACATATCGAAGCTTATACTCAAAAAGGTCGTAAACGGCATTTTAAACTCAATGGGAGTGGTCCCGAGTCCTAATTCGACCGTATGCAAAAAGTAGCTTTTCGGACTAAAATCCGACTAATGATGAAATATTTAAATAAAATATTTAAATATAAAAATCGATAAATATGCGGGTTGTTACAGACTCCCCTCCTTAAAGAAATTGCGTCAACGCAATATTACAAGAAGAAGATATATAGTAACAACCATAAAAGCATATTCAACACAAAAGAAGTTTGAAATAAGAAGTTCACCTCAAAGAGCACGAGAAAGTAAGTCCGGATGTGTTCGCTCGATGTACTCTCTAGATTCCCAAGAGCAATCCTTAGGATTTGAAGACCATTGAACTTTAACAAGCGGAACATCTTTATTTTGAAGTCGTTTGACTTCCGAAGCAATGATACGAATAGGATGTTGCTCATAAGTTAAATTAGGCGAAACTTCAATTTCTTCCACAACACCGGGCTCAAGAATAGAATCGGAATCTCGAAGGCATTTCAGTAATTGAGAAACGTGAAACACGTCATGAATAGCAGAAAATTGAGCCGGCAATAAAAGGCGATAAGCCATGGAACCAATACGTTCAATGATAGGAAATGGCCCAATATATCGAGGCGCCAATTTTCCCGATCGATTGAAACGTACAACACCTTTCATAGGTGAAACACGAATGAACACACGATCTCCCTCAGAAAATTCTAACTTCCTTCTCCGGTTATCGACATAGGATTTTTGTCTACTCTGAGCTTCTTTCATTCTTCGTCGAATAAGTTCAATTTTCTCTGTGGAATCACGAATAAAATCTGGACCTAAAACCAGCTTCTCACCGGTCTCAAGCCAACAAGAAGGAGATCGGCATGGCCTTCCGTAGAGTGCCTCAAAAGGTGACATACCAATACTAGATTGGAAGCTATTATTGTAGGAAAATTCAACAAGTGAAATGTGATCTTCCCAACTTCCACCAAAATCAAGAACACAAGCACGAAGAAGATCTTCAAGAGTTTGATTCACATGCTCGGTTTGTCCGTCGGACTGGGGATGATAAGCGGTGCTAAAATTAAGCTTCGTTCCCAAAGCTTTTTGAAGTCTCTTCCAAAATCCACTAGTAAACAATGGATCACGATCACTAACAATTGAAGTAGGAACCCCATGCAATTTAACAATCTCTTTAATAAAGAGTTTGGCCAAAAGAGAAACGGTTCGGTTAGACCGAACGGGAATAAAATGGGCGGATTTAGTAAGTCTATCAACAATTACCCATAAGCTATCATAACCCGATCGAGAACGGGGAAGGCCATCTATAAAATCCATGGAAATTTGATCCCACTTCCAAACTGGAATTTCTAAAGGTTGCAATAACCCACCGGGCCTTTGATGTTCGGCCTTAACGAGTTGGCAAGTCATGCAACGCTTAACGAAGTTAGCGATGTCAAGTTTCATTCCCTCCCAATAATAAAGTCGCTTCATATCCGCGTACATTTTACTACTACCGGGATGAATGGTAAATTTAGAGTGATGAGAATCTTCTAAAATATCTCTACGAAGATCACTAATATTTGGTACGATAAGTCTACCAAATCTCCGAATGCCGCCACGAGAATCGATATCAAAGTCTTTCAAACCTTCAATATCAATTTTATCCTTAATATTCTGGCGAAGAAGAGCCAGTTCAAGATCTAGCCTTTGAGCTTCAAGAATGCGGTCTAAAAGAGATGGATGAGCCTCAAGGCTACATAAAACAAATGATGAGCATAAATCGGAAACACGGTCTCGAATTTCGCAAGTGGATAAAATCTCGAGATCGTTCCATTCGGATATCATCATAGAAACAACAGCTTGTTGATTACGGCTAAGAGCATCGGCGACACGATTACCCTTACCGGGCGTATAAAGAATATCAAGATCATAAGGAGCAAGGAACTCGAGCCAACGTTGTTGACGCAAATTAAGTTCCTTTTGAGAAAATAAATATTTCAAAGACTTATGGTCTGTGTAAAGAACAAATTTCTCTCCCAAGAGATAATGACGCCAAACACGAAGGGCGAAAACAATAGCCGCGAGCTCTAAATCATGAGTGGCATATCTAGTCTCAGCTGGCTTCAATTGCCTAGAAGCATAAGCAATAACACGTTCTCTTTTCATAAGAACGGCACCCAAACCAACGCGACTAGCATCGGTATAAACAATGAAATCTTGATTCCCCTCGGGAATAACAAGAATAGGAGCATTAGATAGGAGTTCTTTTAATTTCTGAAAAGAAGCTTCACATTTGTCCGACCAAATGTATTTAACACCTTTCTTCGTCAAGCTAGTGAGAGGCACGGCAATCTTAGAAAAGTCTTTGATAAAACGACGGCAATAGCCCGCCAATCCGAGAAAACTACGAATCTCTGTCACACTCTCCGGTCTCTTCCAATCTTGAATCGCTTCAATCTTTGAAGGATCCACGGAAATTCCGGATTCGGAAATAATATGACCGAGAAACTTCACACGAGATTGCCAAAAGTGGCACTTAGAAAATTTTGCCTTTAATTGATTACTCCTAAGAGTTTCCAACACAATCCGAAGATGTTTTTCATGCTCCTCCTCGGTTTTAGAATACACAAGAATATCATCAATAAAGATGAGAACAAATCGATCGAGGAAGTCTTTAAAAACTCGATTCATTAAGTCAACGAAATAAGTCGGGGCATTCGTTAACCCAAATGGCATCACAAGCCATTCATAAGATCCATAACGAGTACGGAACGATGTCAAAGGAATGCTATCCTCTGCAATACGAAGCTGATGAAAACCGGTAGCCAAGTCCAATTGTGAAAAGACTCTAGCACCGCTAAGTTGGTCAAATAAATCATCAATCCGAGGTAAAGGATATTTATTTTTGATAGTAAGATCATTAAGCTTGCGGTAGTCAACGCAAAGCCTAAGTGTACCATCGGATTTCTTCACGAAAATAGCTGAAGCTCCCCAAGGCGAGGAACTAGAGCGAATAAATTGCTTCGTCTCCAATTCGGATAATTGTTTACGCATCTCCTCGTTTTCTTTATTGGACATACGATAAGGAGGACGGGTAATATGTTGAGCTCCAGGAATAAGATTGATTTTGAACTCAATTGCTCGCTTAGGTGGTAATCCTAAAACGGGCTCGAATATGTCGGAAAATTCACAAACGACGTGAATAAGAGAAATAATATCACCCTCATCATCATCATCGTCATCACGAGGATTTAAAGAATATAAAGATGCGACCAAGCTGGAAACTGAATCTCGAAGATTAATAGAAATTTGCTTAACAGATTGAGGATGTCGAAGATGAATAGTCCGCTCAGGACATAGGATATGGGCTTCATAACAGTTAAGCCAATCCATTCCCAAAATCATTCCAAAGCCTAAATAACGCATGACATGCAAATCGGCTAGGAAAGGAAAATCACACAAAATAATCTTGACATCTTTACACAATAAACTGATTGTTGTGGATCCACCAACCGGATTCGCAATTCTCAAAGATGTCATTAAGCACAAAACATCCAAAGAAAAAGTATCAACAAGTTCTTTTGATATAAAAGAATGGGACGCACCCGTATCAAAAAGAACTCGAATAGGATGATCACGAAACAGAATAATTCCATCAAGGATAGAATGAGGCATACCTTGACCACGAGATGTGTTGCCAGGGGCTTAAGCAACATTAAGCTTTCCCTCCCTCCTATTTTGAAGTTTGGGACACACATGCATAAAATGGTCCGGGCTCTTGCAATAGCGACAAGTACGAGGCTTTGAACACTTGTTCGCAAAATGGTCTTTCGAACCACAATTATAGCATTTCCCTTGAGTAGAGGAAAAGGTCTTTTCAGTAGGAGTTGCTTGCCTCCCTTTCTTATTGGAATAAGGACCTTTGAATTTGCTTGGCCTCTTCTTGTTGTTGAAGTTTGGTTTGGAACCCACCACTTCAACATCATTCTCCCTATCCGCCTCTTCAAGACGAAGAGCGATATCAACGAGCTGGTCGAAAGAAACTTCTAATTTTAGAAGTAATGGCTTCTTGAGATTTTTGTTTAAGCCATAGACGAATCTCTGATTCTTCTTCAGAGGGGTGTTGATGTATTCAACCCCATATTTGGAAAGCGACTCGAAGGAGGCGACGTAATTAGTCACGGAGGACTCGCCTTGAACAAGGTCTATAAATCGTCGAGCCAATGTCACTTTCTCATCTTCTGGTACAAATTTCAACTCGAAGCGTTCTCGGAATTTCTCCCAGGTGAGATCCGCTTCATTAATCTCAGAAATAAGAAGCTCGTACCAGTCCAATGCTCTTTCTCGGAGCATACTAGAGGCCACCTGAACTCAGTGAAGGTCAATAAGATTCATGCGAGAAAAGATTCGATCGCATGACCTTAGCCAGCCCTGTACTTCAATAACAGTTTCGGAACCTCTGAATGGATCCCCACCCAAATTAGTGTAATCGCTACACAAGCATGCAAAACCCGACTTTGGGTGAGTAGGTTCCGGGTTAGCTCCAGCTGCTTGAGCATTCGTCACTAAATCAAGAAGCTGTTGAGCAGTCATAAAAACTCCATCCTGGGGCGGAGTGCTAGATGGCACGGCTCTAGGGCGGCCTGGTCTAGACATTTTTCTCCCTTTAGAAAAAAGGAAGAAGAAGAAAAAGGTTATTCACCAAATTGAATATCAAGCAATCTTGATAGATAAACAAGGAATCATAAGGAAAATAGGATGAATCGGTACGAAGACTCGAATTAAATCCTAAAGCACGACTCCTAAGATGGACTTAGGACGATGATCCTTGTTATAATATTCCATATTGTTCCGAAGTTTGGCTTTGATACCAAGCTGTGACGCCCCACCTCTATACCCACTCTAGCCAAGAACATTACGGTGAATGCTGTCAACTAGCATGGAGAATAAGGCTGTTGAAGAGCGACCATCCGTGTAATTGCTTTGTGCGAGCATTGATATGTCAGATAGTATAGCATGCAATTCTTTTCAAGTGGAAATCCGACATGCCGACACAAACTCAAAGCTACTACACAGTGGCTATAATATCTTCGAAAACAAATATAGAAGTAAACATAACATAAATCAGTCACAAACAATTCATATCACAAAGGCCGAAATAGATATGAATATAACACATGAAAGTGTTCATCAGAGTAGTGGTCTAAAAAGATCCACAATATCACAAAAGAATAGTTACATGAACTAAACAAAAGAATAAGCATACATTATGGAGTCTGTATCTCAAATGTATACAACAAAAACTACTAATCTAAGTAGTAAGCAAAAGGTCAGAGAAATGGATCCCCGGAGAGAAGTCAAGTCGAAGCACCTGCAACATCTCGGTCTGACCCGAGTATTATTTATAAGAAAATAATAAACGGATCAGTCTAACTATAAATATTAGATAACATGATATAGAATAGGAGATATGACTAAACACATAATAATCACAATGCCAAGCTGTGATATATATAAGTAATTGAAAATCAACAAGAGATTAATCAATATCACGATAATCTACTCAAGATAAAAAGGAATGTCATACTCCTAATTTCATTCACCAAGCCACAATAAAAGACATATAAGATATGGCATAGACGTATAATATCCATAATGGCATACTACTATAAGTATGTAAATGATAATCAACAAACGATTAATCAATATCAAAGAATCTTCTCAAAGATCCAAAAAGGGTATCATACCCAAAACTTGTATTCACAACAAGTTAATGACACACGAATTCACCTATGCACAAGAATTGATAAATCATATCAATAGAAATCACAAAGTTGGTGAAACATAAATTCCAGAAATCAACACAAGAAATCCAGTCAATGACACACGAATTCACCTATGCACAAGAATTGATAAATCATATCAATAGAAATCACAAAAATAGGTGAAGAAGAAAATTCCAGAATTCGACACACGAAATCCAGAAATCACACAAAATAAGGGGGGAAGGCCTATCACATGAACGTGAGCATGAAAACTCACCAACAGCTGTAACACATGAACGAGAAGCTATCTCATGGTAGCTAGCCATTAATTTGACACACGAATGGTCCGAAGACCTGACACACGAATGGTCCGAAGACCGTGGGTTGCTACCCCACCAAATTTGAGTCGAAACTCCACAAAGCAGACAAAGAGACATCGCACAACTGCTAGTCTAAATCACAAAAATGATCGTCATGATCATCGAGAAGTGTCGATTACAGTAAGCTAGTAAATATGTGAGCTTAGCATCATGTCCCATAACCACTAGCTTAACTTAAATATTTACGAACAAATTGTAGATCTCCACTAGAAAATTGTCACAAGAGTTTCAATCGAACAAGTCCAAGAATTAACCAACAAAGTGAACGCAAGCGTTTCATACCACTTGTTTTACTAAGTCGTTTAATTAGATTTCTCATACGAGTGAGGTAAAGGTTTGTATATACTAATAGATTGGAAAACGGTTTTATAAACAAATTTGGTATTAAAATAGTATTGAAATCGTTTGAGGAAAGAGTTTTGATATTTACTACTAGTATAGAAAACCTTTATATTTTTAAAGTGACAAAACACAAAGAAGATTGTAGAAACAATCAATCACTAAAATTCACATACGAAGATGTGAATAAAAATCCAACGAAACCGATAAAGAATCCATCAAAATGGATACTCAAGAAAATCCCTAAAAAGGAGTCATCAAAGTCATAATAATTGATAACAATAAATAGGAAACAACACGAATCGATTTAAGTTGGAAATTTAAGCAACAAGGCAAAGCAGGCAAAAATCATCAGGTCGGTCGACTGGACTCCCTGAGTCGGTCGACCGAACCAAAGGTTGGAAACCTCTCGGGACAGCAGGTCGGTCGACCGAACCCTGTACTCGGTCGACCGAACCTTAAAACAGAAAGTGCTTATGCACTTGGAAGTAGGTCGGTCGACCGGACCAGAGGGGTCGGTCGGCCGAACCTGTTTCCAGCCTCTTCCCTGCCTATAACAAATGAGGTTCAATCTTGACCAAATTGCATTTTCTCGAGCAACGGCGCTAAGGGATTATGCCAATCGACTACCCGGCCCTATATGCTCCTCGATGCATCACCAAAAACATGTTCAAACATCAAAGTTAGGATTTTTGACGAATTGAACTCAAAACAATAAAAATTGGAATACACCAATTCAATCCAATCCAAAAGCAAATGCACATGAATAAGTGTTAG
Organism: Allium cepa; assembly: GCA_030765085.1. NCBI lineage: Eukaryota > Viridiplantae > Streptophyta > Magnoliopsida > Asparagales > Amaryllidaceae > Allium > Allium cepa. Next base: position 11,356,331 of record CM060937.1, read on the forward strand.
GAATTCATACCTAACATTCGAAGATAATTCATAGACTTAGATGTGAGATTAAAAATCTCACCTTTTCACAAAATCGAACAAGAAGAAGCTTGAAAGCAAATGGAGAATCAACCTCTCTTCAACACAACCCAATTGAGCTTGAATCTAAGCTCAAAACAAGAACATTTCCGAAATTAGGTTTAGGAATTTCCGAAATTGGTAAGAGAATAAGTTGGAGAAGAAGGAGAGAAGCTTACCAATGGCTTCTTCTTGAGTTTGGAGCTAGGAATTTGATTTGCAAGAGAAACTAGGGTTTTGGAGTTTTAATTTCCAATCTCTCCCACCATTAAAGCTAAGAAAACTGAAAAGAGAAAGAAGTGAGGGAGAATGGGGAGAGTGGTTCAGTTTTGGAGTATAAGTTAAAACATAGGGCTGAGCCCAAAACCAAACCCAAAGTGAAAAGTAGCAAAAATCAACTTTCTCCAAACATATCGAAGCTTATACTCAAAAAGGTCGTAAACGGCATTTTAAACTCAATGGGAGTGGTCCCGAGTCCTAATTCGACCGTATGCAAAAAGTAGCTTTTCAGACTAAAATCCGACTAATGATGAAATATTTAAATAAAATATTTAAATATAAAAATCGATAAATATGCGGGTTGTTACACACAAGGTCAAACCCGAGCTATTAGCTGGATTCAACTCAGGTGCAATGTAAGTGTACAAGCTCAATAAATCGGTCAAAATCCAAAACCAACATAGACAATACCACTGACTCAAAGAACAGATCAAAAGACCACATGAGCTATCTACATGCACAAGAACAAGACCCAAAATATGCAACAGCAATGCAACTTACATGTACACCATGACATCAAGGATAGAAGCTCAAGTCAGTGCACAACAACCTCGACAAACAACAACACAGCCTCAAGCTAATAATACATGTACAAGACTTCAACAGTATGGCTATATGCATGCTACGGAAGGAACTAGCACATGAAACAGTATATGTGCAAGACATAAATAACAAAGAACCAGAGTCTACAAATCAAACTGCAGCAGCTCGAATAAACACTGCAAGTTCAAATCAAAGCAGTAAATACACAGCAGTGTGCAACTCGAGCTTCAGAAGAATCAAGTGACACAACAATGCTCAAAGACTCGGCAATCAAATGACACAGTGTACATATATAAGCATTGAACCAAAGAAATGATACAAAGCGCAAAAAATCAGAGAATGAAAAGAAATGATACAGCATGCAACTGAAAACAAATGGAAGTCTCAAATTCAAATAACAAACTGGAACCAAACCAACATAAACTAGGTTTAACCCAGGCAACAATGAATGACCAATTTCAACCAAGAATGTAACCAAGTGTACAACTGCCCAGGCTCAAAGGCAAATATACAATATGAAGCAGTGCAAAATTATCAACGAACTTCAAAGTGTCATGAAACAAATATGCAACCTGATTCGAAGCAGCAAAGCATATACAGGAATGCACCAGAGAGTATGCAACTCTGAACTCGAAGAGCAATACAAAGCAGAATGACATGAACAATATAGTCTCAAGTGATAGCAAACTCAATACAGCATGTCCAAAATGCTAATTGACTCGAATATCACAAACATATACATATACATATGTATATACACATGTATACATACATGTAGTAAATATGATAACACATCAAAACCAAAATGGCACAGCAGTTCATACAACATATACAAGACAAAAGAAGCCATGGTCAATGCAAAGCAAAACCGAAGTTACAGTGAAATCGCCACAGTCATGTCAATGAACAAGTTACTGATATCAACGCAATGGAATTGAGATTCATGGAGTGGAATTCACAAATCAAAATCAAGACCGAAGTCAAATGAAAATCAAACTGTAATGACCAAGGAGATCAAACAATCAACAAGCTGTGGATAACAAGAATATGATGAACAAGTCAAAATCGTGGTGGCTAAGAAAATTGACCGAGTTAAACATAAATACCGTAAGATTCAAGTAAATTGAAAAAGTCAGAAATAAATCATCAACGTTCAACAAAAATCGAATGGCCGAAAGCATGATATTGAACAAATCAGACGAATGCAATTCAAGGAGATCGAACTCCTTTATAAACCAATTCATCATCGGCAACGAAAGATCGATCGAGTAAAAGCAAGCAAATCAGAAGAAGCAAAGGGATAAATAACATACCAGCATCAACCTCGAACTCGATCAATTTTAAAGAGCCGTGAGCAATTCAGAGAAACAAGCGATCGACAAGCCAAAAGACGTGATAAATCATTCACTCGATCGAGCACTAAAGTCGGCCTCTTTGAAATCATGAAAGCCCTAAATTTGCAAATCCTTAAATCAAAGCCCCCATTCTCAAGATAAAGGAACGACCGAGATAATAAAAGAAAAAGAGGATAGGGCCGGCCTTGTTTACATTAAGGCTTAATAGTTTAAAAATAGGGTTTTTTTTATTTCAATTGTGTTTTTAAATTGTTTTTAATTTGTAATTTCTTTTTAAACCGTTGAAATTACTAGTCGTGTGACTAGGGGACAAACCATGTGGCGTAGTTTGAGAATTCACAACTCAGTGGCTGAGTTGTGGCAGGGTTTTGAGCGTAGAGTTAGGTTTAGTCGATAGCGGGTGTCACTAGTTTACGTGTGTAAGCGTCTGACTATCTAATTTCTAGTAGAAACCTTGGGGGCAGCACGTAGGCTGGGTTTTGCTGAAGCTGGGTAAATTATGTGTCATTCTATTTCTGCATTTTATTATTCTTCTATTTTTCGGCGCTGCTATTATTCTGTGTTCTGTGTTGAAATCATTTTATAAGCTTCCGCAATTAATTTTTATAATTAATACCATCACCCTATTCACCCCCCTCTAGGGTGAAATTGATCCTACAAAGAATATTACTTTTATTTCAATATTTCATTTCTAAAACAATAATTATCATAGTTTCAAAAAAACATCTATCGCCAACTTATTTTGGGTTCATTCGCATTGAACTTGTTTTGCTTGTACGATGACAAAGAGAATAATTTACCAAGTGCATCACAACATTTGCCTAGTCAAACATTCGAGCGTCACTTAAAAGATTATCCAAATCATCACAGAACAATCAAGACTCGTTCCTCTGAACCAATCTAGAGAAAATACTTTTTACTTATCATTTTCATCCCTAAAATTTTATTCTTAATTCAAAATTGCTTTCAAATGATACTATTATTATCTTTTAAAACCTTAAAAATCATTTTTAAAAAGCACCTAGATTTTAGTCCTCAAGGTTTTGACTTAAATTCTTTTTTAGTTAAAAGACACATTCTTATAAATCCATTTTATAAATTAAGTTTTATAAAACATTTTTCATATATTTATTTCAAAATATTCTAACTTTGTAAAAAAATTCTATTAAATCAAATTTTAATCTAATATTGACAATCGAATGCCTTATAGTCAAATTGTGAAACTTAATTCACAAAGTGTTCGCTTCAATGTCTTACCTATTTCTATTTACTCAACCCAAATTTTAAAACGGAAGCTACCTACATAGACTAACAATAGTTAATGCTCAAATGGACGAGCATGACTAAACAAACCTTAAAATATTATTATCACCTAACAAACAACACCTTAAAAATACTATATTATTATTGAAATTCATTCTTTAAATATAAAATATATTTCTAGGTAAAATTATTTTATTTACAGAATTCCAAAACAATACTGTGTACTTTGGTCTTGTTTAAGCATTTACTATCGACAATGGCGATCAGGCATGTCGACCAGAATTTATAAGCCACTCGATAGATCAATCAACAAAATATAAAACATTTTATATCACTAATATATACATGCTCTTATATATAATATACTCATACCCATTCTAGGTCTCAGTTACCCAATCTCAAATGAGTTTACCTTAATAGGGCCAAGGTTCTCGCTTAAACTTGCGCTCTGATACCACATGTAACAACCCGCCTTTCTGAAACCCAAAGTCGACACTAATACATCCGTGATATTTACATGCCGAACAACCGAGTTCCAGAAAGATAGATTGTTAAGGGAAAAAAGATGACAGAAGATTATAAGAAACTAAACAATCATGGAATCTCACAACGCAATGGAATAACATATATTAATCAACATAATTCTTTACAAAGTCATTTTGAAAATTATATATTGGAGTCATACTAATACAAATTCTACTCTAGGATAGTTATAATAACCCGTCTCTACCTAACTGATATAATATACATATAAATAGCGAAACCGGTATAATAACTAGCTATCGATGAAGCCTCCTGCTCAAAGCTCCTCCAAGATGCATTCGTAGGAAAAACTGAACTACTTGGCTGCCTATAAAAGTTTGACCACCCAAGAGTTTTAGGGAAAGAAAATAAACTCCGAGTCAGACATGGGTCTAGTGCGAGTAAACTCAAACAACTGAATTAATATGTTTAAAACCCTTTTAAAATCAAATGTATCTCACAAGACCATGCCACACATAAATATGGATGTGTTTTTACCTTAGATAACCAAAACATTTTTATATTAAAATCCAATGATATTATAATAATGTCTAGAGGTGAAAGTAAAATATGAAAATAGCTGAAATGCTTGCATATCACATTTGAACATAGTTGGGCACAATCAAAACCATGCGATACTTATTAGAGAATGAATTCTATACTATGACCAAGTATGGAACTTCCTTTCGATGGTACATCTCTAGATAAAATGCATTAGGGCCTGACAAGAACATCTTCCACCCCTTTAACACAGGACTGGCCTACCACTTAGCTAGTAGTACCGTATATGATCACCTCACTTTGGGCCTCGGAGCATACATGAGTAGATAGTAATCGATCTAGATCTGAAATGACCATACCCTGATGGGAGCAACCCACTTGCCCTGCTGCATGTTCGATTTTTGTCATTTCCCAGTTGATGAGTGTAACATCCAGATATTTCGTGCCATTCGCATCCGCACATGTCGGACTTGAATTGCTCAAAATATCAGATTGTTAATTTATATTTGGCAAAACTCAGTATATACAGTAAATAAATAAATCATAGAATCACAAACACAGAGTAATATAACAATAAGCAGCGGAAACAAATGAATAGTAGTTTACGAAGCTACTATATATACTAGTATGGGCCATCCTTCGCACAGTGACTGTTTTTGTATTATTATGTACGTTGATATTTTGTTTGAGTGCAAAACATGTAAATGGAAAGCAAGGGCGTTTTTGTTTCAAAAAGACACCAAGTAATTTAGTTCAACCAATTTTCATTATTAGTAGTAGAGACATAATAGAGTTAAACAAGATACAACAATAGTCATGAATACATAGAAGACTCAATACAATAGTCTATAACAAAATCTGAATATATATATATATATCACTGGAGTCAACTGAATAACTGAAAGCTGAATAGATAGATGAATCTCCCAACGGAGCTCCATCTCCAAAGGTGAGTCTCAAATGCTGTGACACTCGGTCTGACCCAACCGTAAAGCAAAAACACAAAACACTCGAGTCAAGATTAACATTCTTATATCAGCAAATCCAACTCAAGTGAATATCAACTGAAAAACAAGTAACTCAAAGGATGATTGGGATAACCATCCTCTAAGGATCCGTGGAAATATCTACTATGTAGTACAATATGCTATTATAATATGTCTATAGTAAAGTAAACTATTAAAATAGCATTAAGGCATTACACATACCCCCCTTAACACATTTTATAGTTCCATAGTCTATACAATACCGTAATACCCTATAAACTGGAGCTACTAGAGAGCACTCCATAGATACAACACAAAACAAACTTGTAGTGGTCTTGATATGGTAGGTGACACAGCACAACTAGGCAATGCCAGGGTGGATATACCAATTACACTTCCGGGCTGGTGGTAACGCATAGCCGCAGCTACCGCCCACCTCGATCCACACTCCTAAAATCCGAGGGTGCTTCCAAATCAATCACAAAGTAAGAGAATGGTATCTACAAAGTGTGTCCGATCGAAGGAGCTATCTCACTTGGCACATCAATTGCTCCTGTTTTAGCATTTTAAAGCTAACTCACGGGAGTCAGGTACATGTATATACCTCAAATAGAATCGTCGCCCCCATCCTACTTCATTCTGAAATCTCCACCACGTACACAGTTGTTAAAGGGTTTTCGATAATGGTAGAGAGTATGACAATAACCGATCCTGGTCTCTTTAACAACCAAATGTTATTATAACACCGTGGTCATTTCAAAATATCATACTTCAAAACCAAAATATCATATCCATTCAAAACCATATCAATTCGAGATTATTACTTACATAAATAATATTCATTTCCAAAATCATAACGCTTTCCAAAACTATAACTCTTTTGAAATTATAAAATTTTGAAATTATAAAATTTTGAAATTATAACACTTTTGTAATCACAACACTTTGGAAATCGTAATACTTCCCTCTTAAACAGTTAGATATTAATATTAGTATATATGTAATAAAATATTTTATAGAATAAAGTGGTTTATATTATAAAATATTTTCCTTCAATTTCACAAATCGATTCAAATTAACTCGAATTCCAAAATCCCATTTAAATCAAATCTCAGCTCTACCATTTCAATTCAAATCTCAATAAACTGTTTATATCATTTCAAATATAGATATAAACTACAAATTAAACCATTTCAACTTCAATAGATTTCAAAGCTTTAAATATTCAAACATTTACAAACTAGATTTGACAATTTCATATATATATATATATGTATGAAATTCACTTTACTATTATTTAGTTTTGAAATATTTACTTAATCATTCCAATAACATTTAAATAAAACTTCAATTACAAATTTAAATAAACTAAATATACCATTTCAATTTATGTAAATTTGAAAATATTCATTTAAATTGATTTTAATCAAAAATCAAGTTATAAATCACGTCTTTAAAATCTGAAATTTAATATCAAATCAAACTTATTTGAGTATAATTCTTAAATAAATACAATTTCAAACCCATTTCTATTTCTCTTTCCAATATTAATTTATTAAAAATTATTATAAACTCTATATTAGAAAATAAAATTTTAAAATAAATACTTAAACATATTATATATTAATTAAATCAAACTTTATTAATTAAATCTTATTATTAAACATATTTTATATTAAAACATAATTTATATATTTTAAAATAGTAAAATTATAAGTAAAATCTTAAAATTAATAAATTCCAAAACTAACTTATAGTTGATAGATTTCAAAACATAAAATTTTAAAACCTAAAATTTCTAACATATATAAAATAATCTTTATATATAATAAAGTCAATATTTATATAAAACCATATATATTTCTTTTTTACTTTCAAAATCCTGGAAATCTTTTTATAATATATATATATATATATATATATATATAGACCAACAGTGCCTGCATATAATTTTCTATCCTATGGTCAAGCGATACATATATTTATCATTTCAATCCTCAATTTAAATATCTACCGGTATATATCTTTTCAACCGGCAATCCGAAATTCAATGTCAATTAAAATTGCTTGGGTTTATCATTTCAGCCCATAACGATTTTCTTCTATTCCACAAGATCGTTTGGGTATGTATCATTTCAACCCATAGGGAATTCTATACTAAAAGGGAACTTGCAGAGTGAGAACAGTGATTATAATAATATATCAATAACAAGCATATATCATCAGTAACAGATAAAATATAAATAACATATCATGGTGTCAGATGTCATAGGTGAACTATCACAGATAATGGCATATCATATATATAACAGTTAAATAACTAGCAACATCATATTTCAATTGTCGTTTAAAATGCAATCAAATTTAATAAATATAAGAACGTTAATCGTCAGTGATTGCTCACCTTTCGAGGTTAGGGAGAATAGACAATGAAATGAGTTGCGGATTCAAGCACGAATTCCAAAGAAAAGCTAGATTGGCATGAATTCGATGGACAAGCTGATAACAGGAATCGATGAGATAATTAGAATCAGCTGACATAAACTGAAAATATATACATTATTATTATATTATATATATACATTAAAAAATCAAAATAAATTTGCTTTATTTCAATATATATAAACTGTCACTTTATATAATGAAACCCATACATAAAAATAGAATCCATGTACATACATACATATATATATATATATATATATATATATATATATTTCTAAAAAATCCAAATATCAATATTTATTATAAAAAAAATCAAAATAAACAATTTATTATAATATATATAGCTTAACAGTAATGAAAGATTTTAAAATCTATGCATAGCATATATATACATTAATTCATATTTATAACTGGTATACATATACAACTTCATAAAACCACATATATAGAACTGACATATATAAAATTTATATAACTTTTTTAACATCAAATATTGTGCACATATTCATTTCAAATGCCAATGTTTATTTTAAACATATATATATATATTTAAGTCAGTATCTTCATATATGACAAGTTAATATATACAACTGGTATATTATAAATTCATATAAATGTATATATGACTTACTTAAACAACATATATAAGTTGGCATAATACATATACAATTCACATATTATAATATACATATGATTATTACCTGTGGATGAAAGCATGTAGGCTGACAACTTAAAATATATTATATATATATAACAAATATACAACTTACATTGTACCCGTACATATTGCATAAGTTTATAACAATAGATATATGTGTCAAATATAACTAATATATATAACTACTAACAGTGACATGAGATCTATATAAAACTATATAGATTTATATATATTTAAACAGCTTCCATAAACACATCAGTAAAGTGAAATATATAGAAGATGATAAATTATAAAACTTAAATAAACTAACTTAATATATATGAATGATATATATATACCCTGAATAAAGAAGTGAAGGAGGCTGGTTGCGCACGTGAAGCAGGCTCAGGTGGTTGAAGAACTAAGGGTCGGATGTAAAGACCCAATATTTTCAACCATTCGCATCCATTATAAGTGTATAGGTAGACACTCATGCCGGAATTGAATTGCTCAAAATACCGCGTTGTAATTAAAAATTTGGCAAGTCTCAGAATATACAGTAAATAAAAATCACAGATCACAGACACAGAGTAATAATAATGCAGCGGAAGTAAAAGAGATAGTAGTTCATGAAGCTACTAAAAAAATATAAGATACATCAGAGTTAAATGAGATACAACAGAAGAGTAACAAGATACATCACTGAAACACTGGATACTGAAACAAAATAGAAGGCTGGATCTTCAAGGAAAGCTCCAACTCCGAAGGTGAATCTTGAATGCTAACTCAATCAATCTGACCCGAGCGTAAAGCAAAACACAAAACCCTCGAGTCAGGACATAAATACTTATAAACTGTAAATCAACTCAAGTGAACAGTAACAAAATGCATCGGTAACTTAAAGGATGCTTGGGACCGCCCATCCTCTAAGGATCCGTTAAACTATTTACTATATAGTAACATACGCTATATACGGTAGTGTCTAATCAGTAAAGTATAATCATATAGAAAATAGCGTTAAGGGGATGGTGAACCTTAACGCGGTCGGATCTTTAAAACCAAAATCGTAGTGGGCTCGATATAAGGATATGACACGGCACGCGAGGCAATGCCAGGGTGGATACACCGTTTGCACTCCCGGACCGGTGGTGACGGCAAGCCAGCAGCTTCCGCCCACCTCGAACAATACCCCGGAATCAAAGTGGCGCTACCGAATCAAATCACAACAGTAATAGAATAGTTTCCGATGGATCATGCTCGATGAAAGGGTGCGACCCTTTGTGTAGCCCGGTATAGCTCCTGTTTTAGTCATATATGCCAGCTCACGGGAGTTGGGTCCACGTAACATACCTCGAGAACGTCGCCACCATCCTACTTCATTCTGGAATTTCCACCGCGTACACAGTTGTTAAAGTGGTTTTCGGTATTGTCCGGCTATAAGACAATATCTGATCCCGGTCTCTTTAACAACCAATCGTTATTATAACCCATGGATATTTATTTCAAATAATTTATACTTTCAAGACCAAAATATCATACTCATTTCAAAACAATATCAGAATTGTATCATTTCCATTTCAAAAATAATTCAATATTATATCATTCAAATAAAACCCAAATTTTCAAATCATTGAATATTTCTTTAAATTTATTAAACTTGAAATATTCCTTTAAATTATCATAGAATTTTGGAAATGTTACCTTAAGGAATCATAGAATTTTTGGAATGTACTACTTTCCACTTTACATTGTATATAATCAAAGTATCGATAAGCTTAAAATTTTAACATGTCAATTTATCATAGCCTTATAGTTAAATAAACTTTCTTACTGTAATATACAATTTAAACCGAAATTCTTATGTTAAGTTAAAAGCACCTTATTACTTACATTATTATTACAATAAAGAAACTTTATTATTTTAATAATTTAAAGTATGCCATTCACATAAATTAAAACTTTCTTATCAAATGTACGTTATCAACTTACATTTTATTATTACAGTAAGTAACATTTATCATTTTAATCAATTTAAAATACACCATTACATTGATTAAAATCTATGTGTCAAATGTACGTTTTAAATTTTATATTCCTATTACAATAATGAACATTTATTAATTAAATCAATACCACACTACTTAACTTTACATGTTTCTTTCTTAATTAAAACTTTACATGTTCTTGCATTAATTAAAACTTTCATGTTCTCTCATAAATTAGGACTTTACACGTTTCTTTCATTAATTAAAACTTATACGTTTCTTTCATTAATTAAAACTTATACGTTTCTTTCATTAATTAAAACTTATACCTTTCTTTCATTAATTAGGAATTTACATGTTCCTATCATTAATTAGAACACCATACGTTCTTTCATTAATTAAAACCTATACGTTTCTTTCATAAATTAAAACCTATACGTTTCTTTCATAAATTAAAACCTATACGTTTCTTTCATAAATTAAAATCTATACGTTTCTTTCATAAATTAAAACCTATACGTTTCTTTCATAAATTAAAACCTATACGTTTCTTTCATAAATTAAAACCTATACGTTTCTTTCATAAATTAAAACTTAACATTTCAGATTTATATTACCATTTCACAAATTTAACTAAACTTCCAGTTTATTTAATTAATTTAACATCTTTAGTTAAAACTCAAATTTCACATTTTCAAGTCAAGTTATATTTTAAAATTTCATTTTCAACAGTCATTTATTCAACCACTTAAATTTATAGAAAATCAATAATTCTTTAATGAATCACTTAAATTCAAATATAAATCAATTTATCATATTTACCATTTTCCAAATAAAATTAAAGTCCATTTTATTCATGTAACTTAAATATCATTTTTAGTCAAAATTCCAAATTTCAAACATAAGTTATATTTCAAAATCCAGTTAATCCATGCATAAATTACATTTTTAACACATAGAAAATCATAATTTATTTATTTTAAAACCTTTCAAAATCTATTTAAATCAAATTTCATAATTTTATATTTTTAAAATACTTAAAATATTCAAAGCACTTTATAGAATAACCACGGGTCTGTATATAGTTTTCTAACCTAGGTCAAGTGATACGGATATGTATCATTTCAATCCGCAGTTTAAAAGGTAAAAATCCGGGTTCTATCATTTCAAACCCGCAATCCCAAGTTTAAATAAATAAATAAAATAACTCAGGCCTATCATTTCAGCCCATAACATTTTTTCTAATCGGCAACTTGCAGTGTGATCATATACAGAAATAATATAAACAATGTCAATATCACAATATACAGTCATGTATCAGATGTCAGGTGAAAATTTACAGTTTTAACATGGTAATAACATGGTAATAACACGGCATAGCATATCATATGATCATCATCAACTTGCATAAACATTTTACATTACTAAACACTTGTCATCAATCCACTTTTCATAAGTATATATGTCAGAGTGAGAAAGACTCACCTTTTTCAAAGCTAGAGACCAAAACAACAAACACAAGAGCGATTCCAAAAGCACGACAAACACGATTTGAATTGAATGAATGGAAAGCCTTGATAATGATCTTGTATACAACAAATAAACAAGACCATATAAACATATGCATACAATATAAAGATTTGTTGAACAATAGAAAAGTAGAAGCAACAAATGACATTACCAAGCTTTTCAACCACTTTTGCTTGACCATAACTCCATGTATGCTCGGCCATACATGCTTAGGGCTAGGCCACACATGTTTTCAGGTGGAAAAGGATCTGGTTTGGCATCACAAAGGCATGGCAAGCACAAAAATGTGAAGTGGTAGGAGATGATATGAGGAGGTGTTAGGGTTAATTGGTGAAAGGTTAGGTTAAAAGAAAAAGGGTGGACTATAAAGGCCCATAGAAAGATAGAAAGTTTAAGGCCTTTCAAATTTCCTTTTCTATTTAATTTTGTAAAAACAAAATAAACTATGACTTCAAAAAAAACAAGACCACTTTTAAAATAGACTATAACTTCAAAACAAAGGTGACAAAACAAATTTTGTTCATTTCTTTTTTTTTCAAACAAAAGGGCAGAGGGAATATAGACTAGAATGCCAAATTACAGAGGTGACAAAACTTTTTTTTTTTTTTAGAACAACGGCCAGTGGAAAAATAGATTATAACTTCAAAAATACAAAGTGACAAAAGCAACTTTTTTTCTTTCATTCATTTCCCCTTTTTTTTTCAAAACAAGGCTCGGTGGCAATATTACTTCAAAAACAAAATACAAAGGTGACAAAAATGGAATTTTTTTCATTCCTTTTTTTTCTCAAACAAGGCTCGGTGGTCTGGCATGGGTAGGGTCGAAAAAATATAGTGAATGGCCAAGCACGGAGGCAGGCAATAGGATAAAGCAAAACAATGAAAGGAGAACAAATGAAATAAAACAAGAGTGAAAAGAAGAAAGAAAGAAAAAAAAGCAAAAAAAAATGAAAGGAAAAGCATGCGCCGGTTCATACCTTCAGGAGATGCTCACGCAAATTTTGATGGAAGCAAAATGAATAATTTGTGGTATGGAACTTTTGAACGTGAAATATATATTAACATTTGCTCACTAATTTATGTAGAGGGCAGGCAAGAGTAAAATGCTTGAACGGTAGAGGCAATTTAATTCTATCCAATAGGTGGAAACGTATGGGAGGCAAGAGGGAAAGAAATAATTCACACACGGAAATGATTTAAGGCAAGATTTGAGCAAGATTTTGGATTCTCAAAAGAGAATATACGGTTGAAAACTTTGCATTGTTAACGCAAGAAAAAATCAAATAGATAACGAAAAGGCAAGAGAAACAATTAAATATATGCCCAAAGTAACGTACAAATTATTTTGTTTCTCTTATTAAATAACGTACAATTTATTTTGTTTCTCTTATTAAATAAATTTAAAATACTAACGTTTCTATTAGGAAAATAAACCATCACTTTAAACCAAAATTTAATAGCTATTATACCATAATTAATAACATTTGATTTAGCTTCATCCAATTGATTGTTAAATATAAAGTTAAGAAACAGATGTAAACATATGTAAAAGAAATGTAAAGTTTATTTCCCGTTTCACACTAATTATTAGTAACCTTTTTTTTTAAAAAAAGTATACAACAAATCTGACCAAAACAAAAGTGAAACAAATGTTACACAATTGTATATAGTTCAAGATGAAAATTTTGCCTTTAGAATTATAAAATTTAGAATTTCTATTAAAGTTACACGTTTTATCCAAATCAAATTTTCAGACATTGTTTATTTTTATTTGGACAAATGATCAGAAATCATTTCAACAAAATTTCCAAAATTAGATTTTTAAGAAAACAAAAGCAAAAGTCTTTAAATAAATGAAAAAAAATTAAAATTTTAAACTTTTAAAATTTTAAGTTGAAAGTCACAGTTTGACTATTTTGACCAAAATCAGCATTTCAGGCAAATATTCAACTTACACAAGTTTGGAATTATAACTCATAAAAATCAAGATTATGTAAAAACAAAAATTAATCATTTCAAATAAGTAAAATAAGTTTTTAAATCAAAATTTTACATTAAAAATAATTAAAATATACAAAAAATTAATTACAAAATACAGGGTTGTTACACTCTCCCCCACTCAAAACTTTTCGTCCCCGAAAAGGAATGAGGTATGGAAGGGCACAGAAAAGATAGAGTGAAATAGGATTAAGATAAGATGACAAGAAGATTGAAGTTATACCTGATAACTGTTGTTATAGGTAAGTTTAACAAGGTGGAGATTATCAAAGATTGTAGAAAGATTTCTAAACAGAAAGATTATAGAAAGATGCATATACCAGTCTATAGCAAGATAAGGATGATAAGGACAACCAAAAGATAGTTTGAAAAACAAAATAAGAAAATGAGTTTGAAAGCATGGAGATTTCAACTTAAATAGAAAATAAACTTTTACACAAGTTACATAAATCTTAACTATCTCAAATTTCATTATCTTATTATCCAATCATCTTAAATTAACAATTTTTTTTTAAAACCATGGGTTAGAAAAATAATCATTTATTACACTCACAATGTATTTAATAAATTTTATTCTTCTTTATTCCTAATAAAATTAAATTTATTCCTCTCAATATATTTATCACTCATGTTCAATATACTTACACTTATTATAACTGCTTTCTTTTATTCTTAGTTCTTTTAACATCATTTTATTGTAAGTTATTCAATTACCCTTTATTATATTTACCTCTGTTAATCATTTTATAATTAAAATTTAAGTGTATAACATTTAATATAACCACTCAATTTTTATTTATAAAATCTTTTTATATTGTATATTACCCAATTACATTGTTAACTTCTGAAATTAAGCTAAGTTATATTTGAATGCAATTGCGTTATACAAGTAAAACTTTCCAATTCAATTATCTCAAGTTTGAATCATTTATCCAAATTTTTGATTTTCTTTTTACAATTGAAATTATTCTTCAAGCTAAAATTTAAGAATTAAATTTCCGATTACATTCAAACCATTTAGAGATAAGTAATAATATATACATAATATGTCAAATCAAATTTCAATCATATATCTATATATATTATAAATTAAGTCATATTTTAGAAATTCAAATCAATTTAATTTCCCAAAACAAAGCTGTAGCAAGACTACAGAACAGTCTCTTCACTTCGAAACTCGAAAATGAACTTCGATGATGCTGCAGTCATCACCGAAGTAATTTTCCAGCGACAAAGAGAAGAGTACTAATTTTAAACTTAAAATTCTTTGGAAACAAATTTCTATTTGAAAATATTTTAAATATTATATCCCTTTAAACCTTTAAACAAAAGGTTTGGAACCATCGAAAATTAAATTCTCAAATTTCTTTTTCTAAATTCATTTAAGTTCTCATATAAATTTATAAACAATTATTTATAAATTCATTTATAGAACAATAAATGATAAATCAAGTATTATCATTTCAAATTATCAATTTGAACCATTTTATTAAGTTCCATAAATATATATATCAAAATTTTATTTCATTAATCAAAACAAAATTTAAAATAATATCGTGTCAGTTTGCTCTGTCAAAGTGTTTTAGAAATCCTATCGATAGTGTTGATCAGACGAATCGATCGGAAACCCAAATCAACATCAACAACTCCAACAACACAATAAAAAAAATAGATTGGTAAATACAATTCGAAATGTTTGAAAATATGTTGGAAACAAAAGACAAGATGATTAAATACAGAGTAGGGGGTGGATAAGCTAAAATAAATCACGGGCAACCTTAATCGGGTCAACCGTGACTTAAAGTATAAGATCGAAGTGGATTTTCTGGGGTAAATCTACGTTTGATCTCAAGGTTTAGAGTTTGGGATAATAGGAGATACTAGCATCTAAACCGAGGATATAAAATCTTTGGTGAATCGATGCTGTTGTAATGGAGTTTCACCCCTGTTACAAGAAAATTTTTGAGATTGGCGGGACCGCCAATTCACTATAAAGATCATTCGAAGTGGAGTTGTGGGATACTCCAGAATCAAATGAAGATGAATAGCGGGTAATAAGAATGGACTTTGGAACCGCAGGGAACGTTCCAAAATTCAAAGGAATCGAGTCAAAAGGGAAGAGATTCAAACTCGAATGAAAGTGATTCTGTAAATACACTCACTCTATATGCTGAGCTTTGCCTAGAGCTAACCTGGCTTTGATACCAACTGTAACGACCCGATATTTTCAACCATTCACATCCATTATAAGTGTATAGGTAGACACTCATGCCGGAATTGAATTGCTCAAAATACCACGTTGTAATTAAAAATTTGGCAAGTCTCAGAATATACAGTAAATAAAAATCACAGATCACAGACACAGAGTAGTAATAATGCAGCGGAAGTAAAAGAGATAGTAGTTCATGAAGCTACTAAAAAAATATAAGATACATCAGAGTTAAATGAGATACAACAGAAGAGTAACAAGATACATCACTGAAACACTGGATACTGAAACAAAATAGAAGGCTGGATCTTCAAGGAAAGCTCCAACTCCGAAGGTGAATCTTGAATGCTAACTCAATCAATCTGACCCGAGCGTAAAGCAAAACACAAAACCCTCGAGTCAGGACATAAATACTTATAAACTGTAAATCAACTCAAGTGAACAGTAACAAAATGCATCAGTAACTTAAAGGATGCTTGGGACCGCCCATCCTCTAAGGATCCGTTAAACTATTTACTATATAGTAACATACGCTATATACGGTAGTGTCTAATCAGTAAAGTATAATCATATAGAAAATAGCGTTAAGCGGATGGTGAACCTTAACGCGGTCGGATCTTTAAAACCAAAATTGTAGTGGGCTCGATATAAGGATATGACACGGCACGCGAGGCAATGCCAGGGTGGATACACCGTTTGCACTCCCGGACCGGTGGTGACGGCAAGCCAGCAGCTTCCGCCCACCTCGAACAATACCCCGGAATCAAAGTGGCGCCACCGAATCGAATCACAACAGTAATAGAATAGTTTTCGATGGAGCATGCTCGATGAAAGGGTGCGACCCTTTGTGTAGCCCGGTATAGCTCCTGTTTTAGTCATATATGCCAACTCACGGGAGTTGGGTCCACGTAACATACCTCGAGAACGTCGCCACCATCCTACTTCATTCTGGAATCTCCACCGCGTACACAGTTGTTAAAGTGGTTTTCGGTATTGTCCGGCTATAAGACAATATCCGATCCCGGTCTCTTTAACAACCAATCGTTATTATAACCCATGGATATTTATTTCAAATAATTTATACTTTCAAGACCAAAATATCATACTCATTTGAAAACAATATCGGAATTGTATCATTTCCATTTCAAAAATAATTCAATATTATATCATTCAAATAAAACCCAAATTTTCAAATCATTGAATATTTCTTTAAATTTATTAAACTTGAAATATTCCTTTAAATTATCATAGAATTTTGGAAATGTTACCTTAAGGAATCATAGCATTTTTGGGATGTACTACTTTCCACTTTACATTGTATATAATCAAAGTATCGATAAGCTTAAAATTTTAACATGTCAATTTATCATAGCCTTATAGTTAAATAAACTTTCTTACTGTAATATACAATTTAAACCGAAATTCTTATGTTAAGTTAAAAGCACCTTATTACTTACATTATTATTACAATAAAGAAACTTTATTATTTTAATCATTTAAAGTATGCCACTCACATAAATTAAAACTTGCTTATCAAATGTACGTTATCAACTTACATTTTATTATTACAGTAAGTAACATTTATCATTTTAATCAATTTAAAATACACCATTACATTGATTAAAATCTACGTGTCAAATGTACGTTTTAAATTTTATATTCCTATTACAATAATGAACATTTATTAATTAAATCAATACCACACTACTAAACTTTACATGTTTCTTTCTTAATTAAAACTTTACATGTTCTTGCATTAATTAAAACTTTCATGTTCTCTCATTAATTAAAACTTATACCTTTCTTTCATTAATTAAAACTTATACGTTTCTTTCATTAATTAAAACTTATACCTTTCTTTCATTAATTAGGAATTTACATGTTCCTATGATTAATTAGAACACCATATGTTCTTTCATTAATTAAAACCTATACGTTTCTTTCATAAATTAAAACCTATACGTTTCTTTCATAAATTAAAACCTATACGTTTCTTTCATAAATTAAAACCTATACGTTTCTTTCATAAATTAAAACCTATATGTTTCTTTCATAAATTAAAACTTAACATTTCAGATTTATATTACCATTTCACAAATTTAACTAAACTTCCAGTTTATTTAATTAATTTAACATCTTTAGTTAAAACTCAAATTTCACATTTTCAAGTCAAGTTATATTTTAAAATTTCATTTTCAACAATCATTTATTCAACCACTTAAATTTATAGAAAATCAATAATTCTTTAATGAATCACTTAAATTCAAATATAAATCAATTTATCATATTTACCATTTTCCAAATAAAATTAAAGTCCATTTTATTCATGTAACTTAAATATCATTTTTAGTCAAAATTCCAAATTTCAAACATAAGTTATATTTCAAAATCCAGTTAATCCATTCATAAATTACATTTTTAACACATAGAAAATCATAATTTATTTATTTTAAAACCTTTCAAAATCTATTTAAATCAAATTTCATAATTTTATATTTTTAAAATACTTAAAATATTCAAAGCACTTTATAGAATAACCACGGGTCTGTATATAGTTTTCTAACCTAGGTCAAGTGATACGGATATGTATCATTTCAATCCGCAGTTTAAAAGGTTAAAATCCGGGTTCTATCATTTCAAACCCGCAATCCCAAGTTTAAATAAATAAATAAAATAACTCAGGCCTATCATTTCAGCCCATAACATTTTTTCTAACCGGGAACTTGCAGTGTGATCATATACAGAAATAATATAAACAATGTCAATATCACAATATACAGTCATGTATCAGATGTCAGGTGAAAATTTACAGTTTTAACTTGGTAATAACATGGTAATAACACGGCATAGCATATCATATGATCATCATCAACTTGCATAAACATTTTACATTACTAAACACTTGTCATCGATCCACTTTTCAAAAGTATATATGTCAGAGTGAGAAAGACTCACCTTTTTCAAAGCTAGAGACCAAAACAACAAACACAAGAGCGATTCCAAAAGTACGACAAACACGATTTGAATTGAATGAATGGAAAGCCTTGATAATGATCTTGTATACAACAAATAAACAAGACCATATAAACATATGCATACAATATAAAGATTTGTTGAACAATAGAAAAGTAGAAGCAACAAATGACATTACCAAGCTTTTCAACCACTTTTGCTTGACCACAACTCCATGTATGCTCGGCCATACATGCTTAGGGCTAGGCCACACATGTTTTCAGGTGGAAAAGGATCTGGTTTGGCATCACAAAGGCATGGCAAGCACAAAAGTGTGAAGTGGTAGGAGATGATATGAGGAGGTGTTAGGGTTAATTGGTGAAAGGTTAGGTTAAAAGAAAAAGGGTGGACTATAAAGGCCCATAGAAAGATAGAAAGTTTAAGGCCTTTCAAATTTCCTTTTCTATTTAATTTTGTAAAAACAAAATAAACTATGACTTCAAAAATACAAGACCACTTTTAAAATAGACTATAACTTCAAAACAAAGGTGACAAAACAAATTTTGTTCATTTCTTTTTTTTTCAAACAAAAGGGCAGAGGGAATATAGACTAGAATGCCAAATTACAGAGGTGACAAAACTTTTTTTTTTCCAGAACAAGAGCCAGTGGAAAAATAAATTATAACTTCAAAAATACAAAGTGACAAAAGCAACTTTTTTCTTTCATTCATTTCCCCTTTTTTTCCAAAACAAGGCTCGGTGGCAATATTACTTCAAAAACAAATACAAAGGTGACAAAAATAGAATTTTTTTCATTCCTTTTTTTCTCAAACACGGCTCGGTGGTCTGGCATGGGTAGGGTCGAAAAAATATGGTGAATGGCCAAGCACGGAGGCAGGAAATAGGATAAAGCAAAACAATGAAAGGAGAACAAATGAAATAAAACAAGAGTGAAAAGAAGAAAGAAAGAAAAAAAAAGAAAGGAAAAGCATGCGCCGGTTCATACCTTCAGGAGATGCTCACGCAAATTTTGATGGAAGCAAAATGAATAATTTGTGGTATGGAACTTTTGAACGTGAAATATATATTAACATTCGCTCACTAATTTATGTAGAGGGCAGGCAAGAGTAAAATGCTTGAACGGTAGAGGCAATTTAATTCTATCCAATAGGTGGAAACGTATGGGAGGCAAGAGGGAAAGAAATTCACACACGGAAATGATTTAAGGCAAGATTTGAACAAGATTTTGGATTCTCAAAAGAGAATATACGGCTGAAAACTTTGCATTGTTAATGCAAGAAAAAATCAAATAGATAACGAAAAGGCAAGAGCAACAATTAAATATATGCCCAAAGTAACGTACAAATTATTTTGTTTCTCTTATTAAATAACGTACAAATTATTTTGTTTCTCTTATTGAATAAATTTAAAATACTAACGTTTCTATTAGGAAAATCAACCATCACTTTAAACCAAAATTTAATAGCTATTATACAATAATTAATAAAATTTAATTTAGCTTCATCCAATTGATTGTTAAATATAAAGTTAAAAACAGATGTAAACATATGTAAAAGAAATGTAAAGTTTATTTCCCGTTTCACACTAATTATTACTGTCTTTTTTTTAAAAAAAAAAAGTATACAACAAATCTGACCAAAACAAAAGTGAAATAAATGTTACACAATTGTATACAGTTCAAGATGAAAATTTTGCCTTTAGAATTATAAAATTTAGAATTTCTATTAAAGTTACACTTTTTATCCAAATCAAATTTTCAGACATTGTTTATTTTTATTTGGACAAATGATCAGAAATCATTTCAAGAAAATTTCCAAAATTAGATTTTTAAGAAAACAAAAGCCAAAGTCTTTAAATAAATGAAAAAAATTAAAATTTTAAACTTTTAAAATTTTAAGTTGAAAGTCACAGTTTGACTATTTTGACCAAAATCAGCATTTCAGACAAATATTCAACTTACACATGTTTGGAATTATAACTCATAAAAATCAAGATTATATAAAAAAAAAATTAATCATTTCAAATAAGTAAAATAAGTTTTTAAATCAAAATTTTACATTAAAAATAATTAAAATATACAAAAAATTAATTACAAAATACAGGGTTGTTACATCGGATCTGGTTCACAAGAAGGTGAACACATGCTACAGTCATGGAGGAGGGAAGAGCCAGTCGAGTTGCAGGTGGTGGCAGGTATGCTTTTGGAGGCGAGCACTGCTTGGGTGGGCTGCGTTTATTATGGAGGCCCGAGGTCGGAAAAACAAGAATGGTTGATGGCAATGATGTGGCACGGATTTGGAACCAAGGGGAGGAGCGGTGGGTATGGATTGATGGCGTTCAAGCAGTTGGTCTCGGGTAGGAGACTCAAAGGCTACTGGGTGGTCGAGGTTGAAGGGGAATTGGGCGGTGTCAGGTAGGAGAGGCACGATTGCTCGCGAGTTGGTGGAAATGGCTAGCAAAAAAGAGAGCGGGTTTGAGTTCAAGCATGACTAAGAGCAAGAGCGAGGGCGAACAAAAATGAGCAACAGGAAGATGAGCAGGTTTTAAAACGTGGAGGAGTGAGAAGAAGGATTCGAGCTATAGGCAAAAATGGAAAAGGAATTGCAAGCGAACCAAAATATATTTGGAACCAAAGGAAAGCAAAAAGTCACATCTGTAGAATTTTACGAATAATAATGACAAATGGCTAGAAGCTATATGGTTAATAGACGTTGAAATATGAAAGGTAAGGGAAGGTAAAAAGTCGAATGCGGAACCGATACGAAATCGTTTCGTAGATTGCACTGCACACCAAACACCAAATTGACAATTGAATATAGCGTAGAGATCAACTCAAGACGGTCAAAATGGTATACGGATATCAGAAATACGTCCATCCTATCAAAAGTCGATATTCGGTACCGAAAATGCTACTAATACGCTGAAAATAAGATAAACGAAGCAATAGCAATCCAAATTTGGCGAAACAAAATATGATATCTCACTCAGAAGATGACTTACAAATTTATTGTATAAAAATATTCAGGTTCGAAAAATATTTTATTATCACCAAATATTAACTAATTTAAATTGAAATAAAATTATACAATAAAATAAACTTTCATATTAACCGATGAAAATTTAACATTTGCTATGTTTATATAGACGTATTCCACATATCAAATTTTCATTTCAAAATTCAATTATTTAAAATTTCATAAATTTCAGTTAATTACGTTATTAAAACCACTAAAATTTAAGGGTCATTATAATGAGGCTTGAGGCTACGTTTTACCTTTATTTATCACTTCCACTTGGATGCTATACCGCCCTCCAGGTATTATTTTAAAGCTGCCATTCATCTATACAAGTTTGTTCTAGGACTGAATGAATTCGAAGGCACTACCTCTACTACGCCCATTTTGGAATGACGCTCAAGATTAGTCACAACTAGCCCTCACAATTGAAAACTCCGCCTTTGATTCCATACTCTTCAAGATGTTTTTAGTTCGAAATGCTTGAGTTAGATCGAAGTGGTTTTCAGATAACATATCTGATCCCGGTCTCTTCGAAATAACTTTCGATAATTTTCGGTAAATTCAACCCCGGTTCTTTAGGAAATAAGCAAACAAAGATAAGAGCGGAGATCACCTCCTAACCGTTTATGGGTGGATTTCCTCATCATTTATCCTAGAAGAGTGAAACGGGATTTATACGCACAGTATAACATCATTGGGAATGATTGTTCCATATAACTCACGTGTTTCTCGTAGATATTTTCAAAGTTATGTTTTGGTCCAAATTTTAATAGTCGGTTATTTAACTATCAAATAAACAAACATTCAAACATGGATTTAATCCCATATGGAATACACTAAGCCTTATTTAATTAATCTTTAATTAATTAGAATCACTTTATAAACATTCGATCAAAAGATCTTTACAAAACATTATTCCCAACTCCTTACATCCCTTTTATACTAGGAAAAACATTTATATACTTATCTCAACGGTATAAGTATACTGTCACAACATTTGGGAAATTCCTCTCTTCAGATTTCTTTTTGAAAACATTAATTTCTATAAGCTGGTCGACTTATCGTTTTAAAAAGTTCCCTTTTAAATCTCACTTCATATTTAAATACCTTTATAAATTTTCAAAATCAATTTATAAAACACTTATAAAAGTCTACCAGTCAATTTACAAAACCTCTTTACATACCTCTAAAATCATTTATAAAACATTTCCCTATAAAAACTCCTTTGATAAATCTTCTTTAAGGAAAATCCTTTACAAAATATCTTTTGCAACTCATCCTTTTAAATCACTTTAACTAACCCTTTTTTACTTTGTAAAACCCATTTTATAAACATGTTATTATTTAAAAAAAACCTTTATAAAAGTATAATATAACTTAAAAAATCATTTATAAACCTTAAATCCCAAATTGATTAACGAATTGAAATTAATTCAAAACCATACTTATAATTTCCAAAATGAGCATAGCAGTCCCAATGGTACTTATTAAAGTTATCATTTAAGGTCAATTTCACTTTCAAGTCACATAACCATTTATTTACATAAGTCAACATACATGTAAATGAAATTTATATCCAAAATAGGAAATAACATGTTAATACAACTTAACTTGCAAATACATGTCCAAATAATATAATAACGGAATGGTGATTTGTCCTGCTAAATTATTGTCCAACACAATTCAATCAATTCATAGCAAAATAAGGATTTATGAAAAAATAAGTGTCTACACAAACAACAATTTCCTTATAGCAGAACGAAGATTTATTATCTATCAGATGTCCAAACAATCAAACAATCAATTTATAGAAGAATGTGGATTTATTCTACTAACACATGTCCCCAAAAACAAACCATTTACATAACTCATTTACAATTGTTTGTCTATCTAATGGTATCACCATTTGAATCCCTTATGTTCGAAATCATCCTTGGAATAGAAGTACCTTTAAAACAATTTGATTCTAAAAAACAAAGGATTTAAAACTTAAACTCCCTTTTAAAATGATTAATTACAAGTTAAAATCTTTATAAAATCAAAATTAATCTTTATTAAATTCTTAACATAATTTAATTATAAATCAAGAAATAATTAACACTTTAATGAATAATTAAACAATAAATAACTAAACCCTAATTAATCCTTTCTTAATTATTAAATAATAGTATAAACCTTCATTAGTATATTAATTAATCTCATTTAACTAATTAAACAAACATTAACTAAAACTTAAATAATTAATTAGACCTTAATTAATTTTATTTAAGCCTTAATTAATATTAGTAATATCATTAATTAATTAATTAAATTCTAATTAAATAAAAATAAAAATACTTAAACTTGATTAAATAAAAATAATTATCTTTTATCTTAATTAATCCTTAATCAAAAGTTTCTTAACTAATCATAGTTAAGCTACTTAATTAATACTATTAACTACTAATTACTTAACTTACTTAATTAAATGTAATAAGCAATTATTTTAAATTAAATAATTATTTATTTATTGAAAACATACTCAATTAAGTAATAATTAACTTTTATGTTTACTAAATAAGTTTGAAAATAATTTTTCAAAACATTTAAAAGAAACACATTAAAACTTGAAAATCATTAAATTTTCCCAACTACATTCATAGGCAAGAAAAACGTACCATAATTAGTCTATATATAACCACAAGGTCAGAGGTTCGAGCCCTCCTTCTAATGCCAAAAATATTAACAAGAAAACTTGTCAACATCTACAATGCTTTGATAAGATAACCTCGCTTTTGAAAGTGTGCCTTTGAACAAATTGCTTTAATCAAATTAACCTGGGAGAAAAGAATGATAAGTTGTAATACAATCTTGACTTTATCGAAGGTTAATGAAGATACAATAACCCTCCGACTAGGTTGAAAATGTATTAGACTGTTGAATCTTTCGATCTAATCGAAAGGTTATAGGCATGAACTTCCCGACCTTTCGTCTAAGTTGGGGTGGAAGGAATTAGTCCATCCTTTCGATCCTGTCGAAAGGTTGTTTACAGGACCTCTCCACCTTTCGTTTAGGCTGGAATATATGCAAGTTATCTGACCTTTCGATTTTGTCGAAACGTATGATAAGACTTCTCCAACCTTTCGATTAGGTTGTAGTAGCTCTTAATCCTTTAGCTTTCAGAAATCATTAATTTGATGAATTCCATCTCCATTTAGAGTTGAAAGTAGTTATGTTTGATGTCTATCACTTCCTTCTTAATCGTGTTAAAAGGTTAGTGAACGAAACCTCTCGACACTTTTGCAAGGAGATGCATATCTATTTGCCAACCTTAACTGCTTTTAGGTCAATTGATGTACATTTTCCTTCTATGGAACCAATTCGAAGGATTTATCTATACTTAAAGAAGTAGATTCCCTTCAAATTAAATCCATCATGAGCATTTTTAAGATATACAACCAAAGACTTCACTAGAAAGTAAACTTTTAGACCTAGTCGAAAGGTTTTTCCTCCTTTTGAAGCAATCTCAGTTTATATCTTAACCCCTTTTTCTTTCCTATTTAAGACCAATTTATTTATCCACGTAGCCATACACTTAGTATATGTTGCATGTCATCATTACTTTATGTTAAGAATGGATTTCAATGATGACGTGCTTCGATGTGGAATATCTAAGTTGATCATATATATATATATATATATATATATATATATATATATATATATATATATATAAAGCACAACTCAAAAGAGATTATGAGAAAAAGGTTGAAATCATATGCAATTGATCATCATTCTAGCTAATGATCTTAATGATTCTCCTCATTGCAAATATCAATCATGAATGAGCCATCTCCATTTTATTCATATTCAAAATGAGTTACAAGAAATTGAGCTCTCTCCCCAATTTGGTTTTGGGTTTTTCTAAGTACAAATATCACTATGAAAGTGGGGAAAAGAAAATGAATTCGGTCTCTAGAATTCGGCCCCCAAAAATCGGACCCCATGGGTCTTATTTATAGACGCAGGCGGCCTACCTTCCGACTTCATGCTTTCGACTAAGTCGAAAGGTCCCCCTTTTATATGCTGCCTTAAACCTTTCGACTTCATCGAAAGGCTTAGAGTCTTTTGTGCTTCTTGGCCCATTTCTTTTTCTTCCTTGTTTTCCACCTCATCGAAAGGACTCCTCTTTATATACTATTGTGGACCTTTCTATCTTGTCGAAAGGTTTGTTTTCCATATGCTATCATGAGCTCTCTAACTCCATCGATTGGTTTGCTTTATCAAGAACCTTCTAACATTGTCGAAAGGTTTGTCTACAACATGCAGTTTTGAACCTTTCGACATTGCCAAGAGGTTTGTCTTCAATATGCCTTCATGGATCTTTCAACTTTGTCGAATGGTTTTCCACTCTTATGCTTTCATTATAATTTCGACTTCATTGAAAGGTTTTCCCTTTACATCTTTTTTGAACCTCTCGACCTTGTCGAAAGGTTTGTCTTTACTTGAACATTGTCACGAGCTGCTTTTCATTCTTTGCTGACTTTAGAGTGTTACTTTCTTCGCAGCACCTTTCGACGTTGTCGAACGGCATCCTGGGAGTGTCTTAGCCATTTTGAAAGTTTTACTAGGCTTTCAAAAAGTCTACTTTAGAACAAAACCTTTGACTTCGAAAGATTTGGATTGTAGTTGGAAGTAACACTATTGATTGCTTTAGAAAGGGGATTCAAAGTCATCATTATTATCCCATCTGTGTCGAAAAGTTCCATTTTTACTATCATTTTTACCTGTGTATTCAATAGACAGTCAGCATATTAATGCTCTTATCCACGTGATAAGCTTCATTTGAAACTCAAAGATACCCATTTTTAATTTTGGTATTAGGAAGAGCAGTTTGGGATATTGGTTGCTTGCAATAGACTCAATTATATCATCACCGAAATCTACCCCAGATTAGGGTATTAACTTGTGAAGTTTAAAGATTGATAATGTGACATTTAGAATCTAGGTAACAATATCCCTAGAATAGTTTAATATATGGCATTACTAAGCCCAGCTTCAGGTTTTAATGGCTAATCAAACATGAATTAGTAGTATGATTCCCATATTAAACTCTGAGTCAAGACCAGGGCATATTTGAGTCAATTCATTTTTCAGAAAGAATCATCCATCCTAGTTAGGGCACATGTTTGGGTAAGCAGATGGTTGTTAGAACAGAAATCTCTTGCCCGTATTAGGGCATATTTTGAATAACCAGAAATTCACCGGAGGTTGCCTTTATAATAGAGGTTTCGTACCCAGAGTGATTTAGGTGAAATTTGATATAATTCTAGGACTTAAGTTTGAGTACTAAGAATTTTAGCAACCAGCAATATACCCTGATCCGGGCTTAGTCAAGATGGCGATCGATAAAATTTCAAAACCCAGATTCAAGTATTAGACATTGAAATTCATATATGATAATTTCGAAACTCAGATTCGAACATTTGAAACAGATAATAATCCAAAGATCTTATACCCAAGATTTAAATATATAGCAGTCTTCATACCTAGATTCAGGTATAACATATTAGCAATTGAAAAAGACCTGAAACCCAGATTCTTGTTGTTATATGATGAATTCTTCATATAAAATGCCCGAAATCTAGAATTGGGTTTTAATGGCTGATGTATAGAGATGAAAATCCCAAAACCTAGTTTCGGGTAATAGAAAGTGGAGTTCCATTCTATTCCTCTGCTTTCGTCTTCATTGATGTGCATGAACCCTCCAGGTTAAGAATGTATATAGAAATAATTTGATTAGCTACCTCTTGAACTAGGACGACTTAGTCGATGATTGAATATGATTCTTCTCAAGCACGAACATCATAGTTCAGTATGGATCGAGTCTCTTTGGGCTAGGACATCTTAGTCCTTTTTTTATTGGGCCTTCTTTTGGGATTGGACATCTTTATCCATTATGGAATGAGCCTTACTTGGGCTTGGACATCTTATTCCTTTTTTGATTAGGCCTCTTCTTGGGCTTGGATATCTTAGTCCATTGCCCGGTGATCTTGGTTAGCTTATCTTAGAGGCTGGAATCAAGGACTTATCTAAAATCCCTCCAGGAGGTGCCCTACCCTGATCGGTTTGTGGTACATATAGGGGCTTGTTCCATGCTCTACCTTGGTCATCTTATGTGCGGATAGAGGCTTACTCCGTCCTCCCTCCAGGAGGTTGCTTAACCTGGTCATAGCGTGGCATGGATAAAGGCTTGTTTGGTGCTCTACCCTAGCCATCTTAGGCGAGGATAGAGGCTTACTCCGTCCTCCCTCTAGGAGGAGCTCTACCCTAGCCATCTCGATGCGGACAGCTTCTCTACCATCTTAGGTAGTATCCAAATTTAAGGAGAATTTCACTCCCAGCCATGTAGATTTTCTCTTTTAAAATAATCTCTTTATTAATCTATCTTTGGAAAATATGGCCTTGAATGTTTGGCATTCCATGTCCTAGGCACCATATTGTCGTCTAGGTGACATAGTTTGTAAGCTTTCGGTAGGATTACTTTGCATATGATTAATGGCCCCTCTTAGTTTAGTCCTAGAGGTCCATCTGCAGGATTCTTAGTGTTAGACATTACTATGCGGAGTACCAAATGCCCCTCTTGAAGTGGCCGAGCTCTAACTCTTGAGTTGTAATATTTAGAGATTCTCCTCTGATATTCGCAGTTCTTACGCTGCTTCATCTCTTAGCTCATGTATCAAATCTAGTGATTCTTTCTTCATTTCATGGTTCTTGTCAAATGCATAGAAAATCCTACGGTGTGAAGGGACTTCAATCTCAATTGGTAACATTGCCTTACGCCCACGTGTCAAAGAATACGGGGTATGTCCCGTTTCTGTCTTAGGAGATGTTCGGTAGGCCCATAACACTAATGGTAGTTCTTCTACCAAATTTCCTTTTGCTTTACTTAGTCGCTTCTTTAGAATGGTTTTTATGGTCTTATTTGCAGCTTCAACTGCTCCATTATCTTTTCTATGTGCAACAGATGAAAAACATTTGACAATCCCATTTTTGCGGCAGAATCGAGAGAAATCTTCGCTTTCAAATTGTGTCCCATTGTAAGAGATTATCTTTTGGGGAATTCCAAATATGGTTATGATATCCTTAATGAAAAATCTCAATACTTTTCTCGAAGTGATTTTTGGAAGTAGTTCTACGTCAACCCATTTGGTAAAATAGTCAATTGTCACTATGACATATTTAGCTTCTCCTTTTGAAATTGGCAATGGGCCGATCAAATCTATTCTCCTGACATCAAAGGGCCAGGGTCTTGTGATTGGAGTTAACTGACTTAAAGGCAACCTGGGTATTTTTGAAAACTTTTGGCATTTCTCACATCTTTCCACATTTTCTACATCTTGGTTACCATGTGTGGCTAATAAAATCCTTGCCTCGTTACTTCCTTTGCAAGCTTTGTTCCATTTGAATGATCATCGCACAACCTTTCGTATGCTTCAGCCATTAATCTTATCCCACCATTACGCTCACACATCAAAGATAAGGTAGAGCATATCCCTTCTTATAAAGAATTACTTCTATCATAACAATGGTTGGAGCTTGTCTCCTGATTTTTCTTTCTTCTCCTTTATCAGATGGTAATGTTCCCTTTGTTATCCCAACTTTTGGCAAAGCTGAGATAACCAAAAATCAGCTGAAAATCAATGATTACTATTCTTGAATATCAACCATGCATTGTAGGATAACCATGGATATCGATGAATTTTGTCTGAGTCCGGATCGGGCCGTAATTGACAAGACATGATGAGCAAAGCTGTAGAAGCCAGCGTTTCAAATTTCAAGTCAATCCGAGTTCGTATGCTCAAGTTATCATCGATGCAAATCGGAGGGAACAACCCTAAGTTCGAATCCATAGGCGAAAGTACTGTTCGAATCCATCGGTGCAACCTCTATTCGAATCCAGTTGTTCGACTCCATCAGATTGCTTCGCCTCCATTTGCGTTCGCATCGATCAGAAGCGAGTTGGTCTCGCGCCTGCCCTGTTCGAATCCAACATAACGAAATCCTTCGAATCCACGATTTCACCTTGCTTCGTATCCATCCAGTGTCCTTGCTTCGAATCCATGGAAGAGGGTGTGCTCGAATCCATCCACTAATGCACACCACGATCAATTCGAACATGCCTCCGTTCGAATCCCTTTGTGAACAAAGCCTTCGAATCCACTAGGTCAAGGCGGCAAAAACACGAAGTCGACCCAGTCAACTCTGAGTGAGATGCGGATCGATACGAGGAGCGCGCGCCACGTCAACATCCCCACGCGCAAACCATCGATTCGACCCTATCGATTCGAAGGGGGTCGATTCGAACTCAGCACATCAACCGGAAATGCAATCTTGAATCGATCATAACTCGAGATCTACAAGTCCAAACGACATGAAATTTTCACAGGAGCTTACGTACATGCTGAAGAATGTCCACACCAAATTTCACCTCGATTGGATGCATTTTTGATCGATTCAAACCCGAGTTCGAATCGATCCCAAAGTGGGCCCATATTTCCAGAATCCGGGCGTATGGGCCCCCTCACGTGCCAGAAGCGGTCTCCCCGGATTTTAGGCGAAATATCAGCCTCCTACACTTATAAATAGAGCCCTAGGTCATTCAGAAAAGGGGGATCTCTCTCTCTCGGACTGGATCTTGATTCTGAAGCGCCCAGACTCTACCAGACTCGACTGTGCACTTCACTACTACCGTTGTACTCGAATTTCAGAGCTATAATCCATTGTAATCCGCTGTAATCAACTGTAATCAGCGAAGAACATAAATAAAAGTGAAAACCTTTGAAGTGGACGTAGGCCGGAGATAGCCGAACCACTATAAATCGTGTGTTCTTGTTCATAATTTCTGTTTTGCTGCGTATTACTTGCTTAGATCTGTGATTTTTGTTTGAATATTGTTGATTTGTATTCGTACATTGGTGCTTTCACAATACTTGGGGTTTGTGACCAATTTTGGCGTAAACACTTTGGTGCTTTCACTGAGAATTGAACTCACACCCGCTACACCAAATTCAGAATTCATATTTGAATGTTTAAAGGATTCAGATTGATTCAACAATGACTCGACATAACAGTAGAAGGCAGAGGGCTGAGAGAAGCCAACAGGGAGGAAGTCAGGAGGCATCCTCTAGAGCTGGAGAAGGACAAGCCTCGATCTACATCACCAGGGACGAAATGGAGGCTATGGAAAATTCAATACGAGAAAGCATGATAAAACCTCACCAAGAGATGATGCAGAATTTTCTTGAGCAGATAAGGGCAGCGAATGTGCAGATCCTTGGACCGACTACAACAACTGCAAGTGCGGGACAAGGAATCAGGATTGCAGAAGCTAATGAAGGTCAGGTTCAAGACCAGAATGCAGGAGCTGAAGGTAGTCAACAAGGACTTGGGGGCAGACCCTCAGGGTCCGATACTGGAAGACCAATAGACGGAGCTCAACAGGATGGAGCCAATGCTTATGCTAACGAGCCTCACGAAGAGTATGTACCAGAGTTCCCTTCAAGGCTAGGGGGGCAGGATAGAAACTTGACAAGAGGTCAACCCCTGGATGGAGACGAGAGAATGATTGGTCTAATGCGACGAATCATGAGAGGAGGATTATCTAGTGGAGGGCTGGAAGAAGTCAGTCGGAGTCCGTTCACTCCGAACATCCGAAACGCAAGGAACCCTCCAAAATTCAAACTACCAACGCTAGATCCTTATGACGGGAGGTCAGACCCGAACATGCACATTACTAGATATATTAGACACATGGAAGTGCTGGGGGCATCCGAGGAAGTGATGGCACGATGCTTCCCTCTATATTTGTCAGATTTGGCTGCACTTTGGTTCAGGCAACTAGAGACTGGATCAATCAGAACATGGGGCGAGCTTGTAGATTACTTCATGAGACAGTTTAGGGTCCATGTGACGCGGCCCAAGAATGTGATGACTTTAGCATCAATAAAGCAAAGGATCGGAGAGTCCATAAAAGATTTTCTACTGAGATTTAATGCAACGGTGACTTCTGTAGATCGCCCAGATCCATCAATGATTTTGATGGTGGCGGTGGCAGGAGTTGGGGAAGGCACCAAATTCAAAGATTCTCTGACTAAAGATCCACCGCAAGATCTCGGAGAGTTCTTTCATAAAGCTGAAAAGTTCATTCAATTAGAAGAATCACGAGCCGAGGGGAAGGAAATAAATGCCACGCAAGGCGTAGGAACCTCCAGAGAACAGTCCGGAGCGGACAAGGGAAAGAGGAAACAGGATGACAGATATGATGGTCCAGATAAACGGAAGAAATTCCGAGAACCAAGATTCAGGCAATACACATATCTGACTGCAGGCCTAGAACGAATTTACACTGAAACTCGGGGGCAACTCCCCTATCGAAAGCCACCCAGGAGGGATCCCACGGAGCGGGAGCGTAGAATTGGAAAATACTGCCTGTTCCATGAGCTGGATGGGCACACTACAGAGGAATGCCGCCACCTAAAGGATGAGGTGGAAGAACATGCCAGGAGTGGTAGATTGCCGTAATATGTCAGAGAACGGACAGCGGCAGTAAGGCCTGCACAACTACCGCCTCCACCTAACAGGAACGATCCTGGACCGGGATCACGACTCGTCATCAACTGATTAAAGATGGCAAGGGCCAAGTCCAGGATATGGACTTCGGTCGAATAATTTCATTTAGATTTGTTTTCAGAATAAACAGTTACTCCACTTACTCATGTACGGGAACCGGAGAGATCCCTAGGCATGCTCTGAGATGGAGGTAAACTGATATGCCTGTAGAGGCAATGTTTAGTTTTTTCCTAATGTTTGAGATTGAACATCTAGGACTCGAATTTAAATAAATAAATTAGAATTTCTTGAAACCTTTGATCGGAGAGTCAAAGGATGAGCATTAAATACCAATATAAAAATGATCGCTTTATGACCCTACCCGGAGAGGCGGGGTCCAGAGTGCAAGAAGTGAGTTGCTTCGCCGGAGAGCGACAGGATCAACTCACTTAAGCGATGTTTCCCCATCACCAGAGAGTGACGGGATGGGATCCAGCAAGAGCCCGGAGAGGCTATAATCGGTCTAGAACGGCCAAGACATCGCTTAATGTTCAAATACATTGAACTGGAGTGCAAGAAGTGAGTTGCTTCGCCGGAGAGCGACAGGATCAACTCACTTAAGCGTTGTTTCCCCTTCACCAGAGAGTGACAGGATGGGATACAGCAAGAGCCCGGAGAGGCTATGATCGGTCTAGAACGACCAAGACATCGCTATATGCCCTAGATGGGGTCGGAGTACAAGGGATAGAAGGCAACGCCAGAGTGCAATAGGATCCTTCTATTCAGTCGCTAAGTCGGGAATTGGCCTGGCAAGAGTCCGGAGTGACCATCGATAGTCCAGAGAGACTAAAGAATTTCATTCTTAACTTCAACTGAAAAAGATTGATAACAACTTGGCTCCGAACAGCCATGAACTTGATTGATAACACTACAGCTACGAATGAAACGTGAATTTACTACACTCGCTTTAAGACTGTTCAAAACATACCTTTTACAAAAAGGCATGTTTTGGGGGGCAAAGTGTTATCCCAACTTTTGGCAAAGCTGAGATGCCCAAAAATCAGCTGAAAATCAATGATTACTATTCTTGAATATCAACCATGCATTGCAGGATAACCATGGATATCGATGAATTTTGTCCGAGTCCGGATCGGGCCGCAATTGACAAGACATGATGAGCAAAGCTGTAGAAGCCAGCGTTTCAAATTTCAAGTCAATCCGAGTTCATATGCTCAAGTTATCATCGATGCAAATCGGAGGGAATAACCCTAAGTTCGAATCCATAGGCGAAAGTACTGTTCGAATCCATCGGTGCAACCTCTGTTCGAATCCAGTTGTTCGACTCCATCAGATTGCTTCGCCTCCATTTGCGTTCTCATCGATCAGAGGCGAGTTGGTCTCGCGCCTGCCCTGTTCGAATCCAACATAACAAAATCCTTCGAATCCATGATTTCACCCTGCTTGCTTCGAATCCATGGAAGAGGGTGTGTTCGAATCCATCCACTAATGCACACCACGATCGATTTGAACATGCCTCCGTTCGAATCCCTTTGTGAACAAAGCCTTCGAATCCACTAGGTCAAGGCAGCAAAAACACGGAGTCGGCCCAGTCAACTCGGAGTGAGATGCGGATCGATACGAGGAGCGCGTGCCACATCAACATCCTCATGCGCAAACCATCGATTCGAAGGGGGTCGATTCGAACTCAGCACATCAACCGGAAATGCAATTTTGAATCGATCATAACTCGAGATCTACAAGTCCAAATGACTTGAAATTTTCACAGGAGCTTACGTACATGCTGAAGAATGTCCACACCAAATTTCACCTCGATTGGATGCATTCTTGATCGATTCAAACCCGAGTTCGAATCGATCCGAAAGTGGGCCCGAATTTCCAAAATCCGAGCGTGTGGGCCCCTCACGTGCCAGAAGCGGTCTCCCCGGATTTTAGGCGAAATATCAGCCTCCTACACCTATAAATAGATCCCCGGGTCATTCAGAAAAGGGGGATCTCTCTCTATCGGACTGGATCTTGATTCTGAAGCGCCCAGACTCTACCAGACTCTAATGTGCACTTCACTACTACCGTTGTACTCGAATTTCAAAGCTATAATCCATTGTAATCCGCTGTAATCAACTGTAATCAGCGAAGAACATCAATAAAAGTGAAAACCTTTGAAGTGGACGTAGGCCGGAGATAGCCGAACCACTATAAATCGTGTGTTCTTGTTCATAATTTCTGTTTTGCTGTGTATTACTTGCTTAGATCTGTGATTTGTGTTTGAATAATGTTGATTTGTATTCATACACTGGTGCTTTCACAATACTTCGGTTTTGTGACCAATTTTGGCGCAAACATCCTTAACTAAATACTCAACAATGAGCGCCATCCATGTTCCATCATATACACTTTTTAGACTAGGTTGATCCATTCTTTCTTTGGTTAGTTCTTGACCACTTTCTACTTCATCTCCCCTTTGAGATTTGGCTGAGCTCTAGTCAACACAAGAAAATCTTTTCCTTGTTCGGATATTTCTTTTTCAATGCTCGGTTTTCTTTATATCCAACAGGAACAACTCGTGTTTTTGGGGCTCCTCTTGAGCTAGCCAATTTCGCTAAAGAGTCTGCCTGTGCATTCTCTGCCCTTGGAACTTGATTTGCTGAAAAATCCTCAGATAAGGAAAGCATTTGCAATATTCTCTTCACATATAAAGATAGCTTGGGGTACTTTATTTGGTATATTTGTTTCGCTTAATTGACCATCGGCTGTGAGTCATTGAAAATCTATATTCGGGGATTTTTCAATTGTAATGCCAAAGTTAGTCCTGCTAACATTGACTCATATTCTGCCACATTGTTGGTTGCAGGGAATCCCAATTTCATAGCATGGTGCAATCAGTGTCCGTCTAGGGTTATAATTACATATCCTGCTCCAGCACCTTGCTCATTTGATGCCCATCCACAATTCCACATAGGTTTCTAGTCTTTCTCTTTTGTTGATTGATCCTTTATAAAGCTGGTGCATTCATTTACAAAATTTGCTAGTGCTTGGCCCTTGATTGCAGCCCTTGGTTTAATCTCTATTTCATATTGGCTGAGTTCTATCCCCCATTTTACCATCTTCTTGAAGTCTTAGGCTTACTAAAAACTTGCTTAAGAGGAAAATTTATCAATACTCTAATTGAGTATGCTTGAAAATATGCTCTGAGCTTTCAAGCGGTAAGAATTAAAAAAATATGTCAACTTCTCAATAACCAGGTATCGGGTTTCTGCATTTCTTATCCGCCTACTTAGATAGTATACCGGGAGTTGTGCCCCTTTATCTTCCTGAATAAGCACTGAACTAATCGTATGTTCTAATACTGCCATATATAGATACAAAGTTTCTCCACTCTTAGGTCTTGAGAGTATCGGCGATTTCTCCAAATGGCTTTTCTGTTCCAAGAAAGCTTTTTTGCAATCTTCTCCCCATTCAAAGTTCTTCCTTTTCTTAATTACATTGAAGAAAGGTATGCAATTATCATTAGCTTTGGAGATAAAGTTGCTTAGGGTGGCTACTTTTCATTTAACCTCATCACTTCCTTACTAGTTTTTGGTTCGACCATATCCCTTATAGCTTGAATTTGATTGGGACTTGCCTCTATTTCTTGACCACTTACCAAGTAGCTTAAGAATTTTCCAAAATGTACTCCAAAAGAGCATTTTTGTGGATTTAACTTATTTGATACTTTCACATGTCTCAAACATTTCCTCTAGATCTTTGAGATGGTTTTTAGGCTCGCTTAGTTTTACCAGTATGTCATCAATATAAACCTCCATATTTATTCTGATCTATCCTTGAACATTCGATTAACCAATCTCTGATAAGTGGCCCTTATATTCTTTAGATCAAATGGCATGGCTCTGTAACATTAAATTCCCCGCTCTGTAATGAAACTAGTGTGGTCGTCATCTGGCTTGAACATTGGTATCTGATTGTACCCTGAATAAGAATCTATAAGAGATACTAGCTTGTGTCCACTCGTTACATCTACCAACTGATCTATTCGTCGCAATGGAAAATAGTCTTTCAGACATGCTTTGTTCAAATCTATGTAATTGACATATGTTCTCCACTTTCCATTTGACTTTTTCACCAGCACTGGATTAGCTACCCATTTGGGGTAATATACTTACCGGATTAATCCATTTTCAAGGAGCCTATCAACTTCCTCTTTCAAAGCATCTGTTCGAACTTTATCCAATTGCCTCTTTCTTTATCTTACATAGGTTGATCCTGGATTGATGTTAAGGGCGTGACACATAATGGTTGGGTCAATTCCCATCATATCGGAATGTGACCAAGCAAACACATCCTTGTTGTTTTTGAGGAACTGAATTAGATCTTTCTTTAACTCGGCATCAAGATCTTTTCCCACTTCGACCACTTTAGAAACATCCTTAGAATCTATATGGGTTTTCTCAAGGTCCTCTATGGGCCCTATTCTTTCTATCTCGCCCTGACAATCAAACTCTATTATTATTGGCCCTTCTTCTTGCGAGTTAGTATCAACCCTCTTTCTCTTGTTTCCTGCATATATATACTTTTGATACATAAGCATATTATATTTCTTATCATTAATCCTTGCTTCGAATGTTGGATGTAAAGATCCATCATCTGAACGCTATAAGGTAATAGAAGAATCAAAATAAGTAGAATACTCCCTTTTATACCGATCGAGGGTGGCAAAGTACATTTCATGGGAGCTGAATTGTTCTCCCTGCACAGTCTCCCAGCCTCGCCTTGCTAAGAACTTCATCATGAGGTATTTTGGCGAGACAAAAGCACCACTTTCATCCAGGGCTGGCCTGCCAAAGAAAGCATTGTGGTAGAAAGGTTGATCAATTACCACAAAGATGGTTTCCAATGTTCGACATGTAGTAGGCACCCCCATTTGTACTAGAAGCTTTATTTATCCCGCTGGAGTTGATCCCTTATTGTTGAACCTAAATATTGGTTTGGAGCTTGGCTCTAGCTTGTGCTCTGGTATGTTTGTTTGATTAAAAGCATGCTTGAAGGTAACATTGACTACACTCCCAGTATCGACCAGAATTTTGGAGACGATTGATAATTCAAATTGTGCAGTGATCATAAGGGGCTCGTTATGTGGATGATGGACTCCCTTGCGCATCTCCTATGGAGTGATCACGAAATTTAGCATCTGAATATTGAGTCGAGGGCTCTTTGTTGGACGCACTTCTTAAACAGAATAAAATCCTTTTTCCTTGATATATCTATTTCGAGCTCCTTTAGTATTTCCTCCCGGATGTGGCCCACCGTGGATCACATCGATTCTGTTAACTAGCAGGCTTAAGCTGAAGGGATCTTCTTCTTACAGAACATTTACAGCGTTGCTTGGATGCTTTTGGGGAGCAATTTCAACTCTTTGGGCTTTGTGGTAATCTTGGATAAATTCTTTGAGATAGCCTTCTTGGATCAGCTTCTGAATTATGTTGGTCGATACTCGGCACTCATCTGTTTTATGGCCATTTGCTTTATGACAAACGCAATAATCTCCTCCCTTCTTATCCTTCGGATTATTCTTAGCTTTATAGGAGGTCGGAAAGTTGACTCTTTCCTTTGCTGTGGCGTATAAGTAAGACAGTGACCTGTTCAAAGCGACTACATTAGCGATTGGTTCCTCCTACTTGACTCTTTTGTGGGTACGATCTGATCCAAAATTTCCTCCTTTCTTTCTGGGAAGAGTACTTCTCTTTGAATAATAAAGCTCATCCATACAGATGAATTTATCTGCTTGAAAGTGGAAGTCTTGGAGATCCTTGCAGCCATTGACGAATAGCTGCTTCCAAAAAGGAGTGTCCTCGATCAAACTAGAATGGATGGCTATGAGTTTGTCTTAGTCATTCATGTCTTTAGCCTTCAGAGCCTCTGCGTTGAATCTCCTCAAATAATCTCCCAAAGATTCACCCTGCCTTTGTTTATGTTGGCCAAGACTATGTAATCAATGGTTGGATCTTTGTAGATATAGAACTGTGCCGAGAATTCATAAGAAAACTATTTCCAAGAGTAGATAATTTTCTCTCTATACCATCTATGCCACTTGGCTGCCGCCCCTTGGAGAGTAACATGGAACAGTCGATACCTAACTGCCCCAAAAGCATTGTACAGATCCATTTGGCTGTCAAAAGCTACAAGGTGGGCATCAGGATCCATATTCCCATGGTATTTCTGTGATCTCATTAGTAAAAGGTGGCATCCTTTCGTTGTCATTTACATTTGCGTCCATGGTTATTTTGCCTTTCAAATTCATGGCATCTTTGACTGCCTTCTTAGCAGAATCTTTAAGGAAAGCTTCGACATTACCATATTTTTTTTGATTCGGCTAATATTCATTAAAAGTTAAGCAGCCTGATTGCTCTAATGACTTGTCCACAGTTCTTCCTTGATGATTAGCTTTTGCTAGTGGAAGCTCCTTTTTCTTTGAAGAGGTCAAATCTATCTTATCCTCGCAGTCTGGTTTTCAAATTTCTTCTAGGAGAAACTACTTCCTCTCCTTGAGTTTGTCTTGGAGTTTTTTATGATCTTTGAGATAAAGACATCTTTAACAGATATGGCATTTCTTGTTATTGTTGTTCCAAGCACTTGATTTTCTCTGTATTCTCATCTAGCTGCGTAGGTGATGAAGATTGACCTGGGATGACCCTTTTCGGGTTGAAAGTTTGAGCAACATTCTCCTCTAGGTTAGAAGTGTGCGTTACTCCCTCATCGAGTCACTTAGACGCTTTGATCTCATTTTTCCTAGGCAAGAGAAACGTACCATAATTAGTCTATATATAACCACAAGGTCGAAAGTTCGAGCCTTAACAAGAAAACTTGTCAACATACCCAATTCATTGATAAGATAATCTTACTTGGACATAACTATGTAGATGAGATAAACCTCACTTTTGAAAGTGTATCTTTGGACAAGTTGCTTTAATCAAATTAATCTAGGAGAAATGAATGACAAGTTGTCATACTTTTCGATCTTATTGAAAGGTTAATGAAGCTACAATAACCCTTCGACTAGGTTGAAAATATATTAGATTGTTGAACCTTTTGACCTTGTCGAAAGATTATAGGCATGACCTTCTCGACCTTCCGTCTAAGTTTGGGTGGAAGGAATTAGGCCAACCTTTCAATCCTATTGAAAAGTTGTTTATAGGAGCTCTCCAACCTTTTCGTTAGGCTAGAATATATGTAAGTTGTCTGACTTTTCGACTTAGTTGGAGGTATGACAAGACTTCTCCAACCTTAAGATTAGGTTGAAGTAGTTGTTAATCCTTTAGCTTTCAAAAATCAGTAATTTAGTGAATTCCATCTCCATTATAGTCAAAAGCAATTATGTTTGATGTCTATCACTTCCTTCTTAATCGTGTCGAAAGGTTAATGAATGAAACCTCTCAACGCTATTGCAAGGATATGCATATCTATTTGCCAATCTTAACTGCTGTTAGCTCCATTGATGTCCATTTTCCTTCTATGGAACCAGTTCGAAGGATTTATCTATACTTAAAGATGTAGATTCTCTTCGAAATAAATCCATCATGAGCAGTTTTAAGATATATAACCGAGGAATTCATTAGAAAATAAACCTTTTGAGGTAGTCGAAAGGCTTTTCCTCCTTTCGAAGTAGTCTCGGTTTATATCTTAACCACTTTTTCTTTCTTATATAAGACCAATTTTGTTATCCCTATAACCATGCACCTAAACATATGTTGCATGTCATCATTACTTTATGTTAAGAATGGATTTCATTGATGACGTGCTTCGATGGGGAATATCTAAGTTGATAATATATATGTATATATATATATATAGCACAAATCAAAAGAGATTATGAGAAAAAAGTTAAAATCATGTGCAATTGATCATTAGTCTGGCTAATGATCTTAATGATTCTCCTCATTGCCAATATACGTCATGCACGAGCCATCTCCATTTTATTCATATTCAAAATGAGTTATAAGAAATTGAGCTCTCTCCCTAATTCGATTCGGGTTTTTTCTGAGTACAATTATCACTATGAAAGTAAAGAAAAGAATATTAATTCGGTCTCCAAAATTAGACCCCCAAAAATCGGACCCCTTGGATCTTATTTATAGATGCAAGCGGCCCACCTTTCGGCTTTATGCTTTCGATTGAGTTGAAAGGCCCCCCTTTTATACATTGCCTTAAAAATTTTGACGCAGGAACCTTTTGACCGTGTCGAAAGGTTTGGAGTCTCTAGTGCTTCTTGGACCATTTCTTTTTCTTCATTGTTTTCCACCTCATCGAAAGGTCTCCTCTTTGAATACTATTGTGAACCATTCGATCTTGTCGAAAGGTTTGTTTTCCATATGCTATCATGAACTCTCTAACTCCATCGAAAGGTTTGCTTTATCATGAACCTTCCGACATTGTTGAAAGGTTTGTCTACAACATGTAGTTCTGAACCTTTCGACATTGCCAAGAGGTTTGTCTTCAATACGCCTTCATGGACCTTTCAACTTTGTCGAAAGGTTTGCCACTCTTATGCTTTCATTAACCTTTCTACTCCATTGGAAGGTTTCCATTTACATCTTTTGTGAACCTCTCGACCTTGTTGAAAGGTTTGTCTTTACTTGAACGTTGTCGAGAACTGCTTTTCATTCTTTGCTGATTTTTGAGTGTTACTTTCTTCACAGCACGTTTCGATGCTGTCGAAAGGTATCCTTGGAGTGTCTTAACCGTTTCAAAAGGCTCACTAGGCTTTCGAAAAGGTTACTTTGAATCGAAACCTTTGACTTCGAAAGGTTTGCTGTGTAGTTGAAAGGAATGCTATTGATTGCTTTCGAAAGGGGCTTCGAAGTCGTCATTAATATCCCATCTATGTCGAGAGGTTGACTGTGGCGGTAGGCTCTGTTTATTTTCATCTGAGTCGAAAGCTATACTCTATATGAGCAATTGGCCTTTTTGAACATCCTTTTTAAGTCTTTCATGATGACTTGGATTATCTCTTCATCAAAACTCCAATTTGATCATTCTTCTTACATACTTCTACCTTCAAGGAGATTTCATGGTTTACAAGTTTGAAAAACGAATTCCGGTCACATTTTCAATCTTACTTTGAACTGGTTATTTTTGCAAACAAAATTTGAAAATGATTTCACCATCATTAATTATTATTTAAAATATTTTTATTTTCATTATAAAACCCATATATTGACTATTTGAAATTAATTAAATATTAGCAAATCAAAGCAGTGAAATTCAGGGTCGTTACAGATGAAGAATTCAATCAGATCTAAGAGGGATAGGAGGGTCAAAAATTTGAAAAAGAAAGTGGGTAAAGATGCTTTTATAGAGCAACAAATGTAGAAAGAAGTTAGAATCAAGATCCATCTTTCTCTCTTACGCTTACTTTCTTCTTAACCATCCAACTCTAGCCTCTTTAACCATCATATGGCTGCCCCCCATGCTCCTTTATAGTCGAACTAACCAGCCCCCTATATGCACTTTAAACCCATTTAAAGCTAGAAACAAAATATTTTGCATTTAAATCCAATTTAAATGTGTATCAATATCGTATATCGATTAATATATTTACAAATATTAAATAATATTATTTATCAAATTAAAATAAATTTTATAACTAATATTTCATAAATATTAATTAATTTTCAATTGATCTCGATAGGAGAAACGTTCTGATAGCCTTATTCAGAATAAAGAATCGACATAGCAGATAGAGTTGAATAAGAGGTAGCTAGAAGTTGGAAAGGATTGATGTTATAAAACTCTAAAACACTAACAAACAAAGGGGCTAGGGCCAGAAAGACTCCGTATTCCAAATGTTCTATGGACCACATGAAATACCCTTTGGGAGGGTCACTAAAGTGCAACCACACCAGGGAGTGAGTGTTTCAACCCAAGTAATCCCATAAGAAGACAAAATTTCATTAAGAATTTATTGATCGCCGATGGGGTATCCATTTCCAAACTAAGCGAAAGGGGCAAAATGTCCGAATATAAAAAGGAAAATCAACATTATTCTCAGGATAAAGATGATACAAAGTAAACCCAAATTTTATTCTTGGATAAAAGGTAAAAGAAAGGATATCAATGGCTATATTGGTAATCTTAGTAAGGAAAAAAAAGTTAAACGGAAATTACTAGCATGGAGATAGATAATGAAACAAGAATCGAAGAAAACTTAAGAATTTAATGGTGGTTTTGCGATTTGAACGGGTAAAAGATGAGAAAAGGAAAATAAATTGTTTATTTTAAAAAGAATGGCAAAGTGGAAGAGAGAGAAGCCTTTCTCACCATAGCTTTCATCCAACAAAGTGGAATGTCTAAAGATTTCCTCATACGCTAGATCGTCCTTGCATAAGAAAAGAAAGGCACTTTTTGAAGATAATTAATCCCTTATTGACACTTGGAATCGCATTTAATGCAAGAGCAGAAGCCATCTATTCAAAGTTCAATCCCAAATGATCACTCACAAACTACTTACTATAAGTACAACTCTGGCTTCATGGTCTCAAATTAGATTTCTTCTCTTGACGTTGAAACAGTTTCACTTATGACTTAGCCTAGACGGCTTCAAGTGTCAAACATAGTTTTTGAAAAGTTTTTGAACTCATGGTCCCAAATTAGAATTTTCCTTTTAGAACCGTAAAAATTTCACTTACCACTTAGTCTAGATGGCTTCAAATGACAAACATAGTTTTCAAAAGTTTTGACCTAGTATCATATTAGATTTTTCCTTTTGGCACCATATCAATTTCGCTTACCACTTAGCTTAGATGGCTTCAAGTAACAAGCATAGTTTTCCAAAATTCTGAGCCCATGATCTCAAATCAGATTTTGCCTTTCGGCATCGTAACAATTTTTCTTACCACTTTACTTAGATGGCTTCAAGACAAGCATAGTTTTCAAAAGTTTTGACCTTATGGTCCTAAATCAGATTTTTCCTTTCAGCACCGTAACAATTTCGCTTACCACTTAGCCTAGGTGGCTTCAAGTGGAAAGCATAGTTTTCAAAAGTTTGACATCGCTGTCCCAGATCAGATTTTAACTTTTGGCACCATAACAATTTCACTTGCCACTTAGCCTAGATGGCTTCAAGTGCCAAGCATAGT
This sequence comes from Allium cepa, assembly GCA_030765085.1. Classification (NCBI taxonomy): domain Eukaryota; kingdom Viridiplantae; phylum Streptophyta; class Magnoliopsida; order Asparagales; family Amaryllidaceae; genus Allium; species Allium cepa. The sequence continues at coordinate 11,400,367 of CM060937.1, forward strand.
TTTCAAAAGTTTTGACCTCACGGTCCCAAATATGATTTCGCCTTTCGACACCATAACAATTTCACTTACCACTTAGCCTAAATGGCTTCAAGTGGCAAGCATAGTTTTCAAAAGTTTTGACCTCACAATCTCAAATCATATTTTTCCTTTCGGTACCATAACAATTTCGCTTACCACTTATCCTAGATGGCTTCAAATGGCAAGCATAGTTTCCAAAAGTTTTGACCTCGTGGTCCCAAATCAGATTTTTCCTTTCGACACCGTAATAATTTAGCTTACCACTTAGCCTAGATGGCTTTAAATAACAAGCATAGTTTTCAAAAGTTTTGACCTCACAGTCTTAAATTAGATTTTTCCTTTCAGCACCGTAAGAATTTCGCTTACCACTTAGCCTAATTGGCTTCAAGTGGCAAGTATAGCTTTCAAAAAATTTGACCTTATGGTCTCAATTAAGATTTTTCCTTTCAGCAACGTAACAAATTCGCTTACCACTTAGCCTATGTGGCTTCTAGTGTGTTACACTATAGTTTCTAAAAAGTACAAATTGCTAGTATTTAAAAGGAAATCTCCTTAGCTTGTAAATCCGAGATCTATTTTTCAGTTTCTGACAAAGCATGAATCAAAATGTCAACCATGGCCAAAGTCGTTATTCAACTGAGATAAGAAGCCCGATCGAGAGCATCAGTTGTCGAAGCCCTAAAACAATTCAACAAATAACAGCAATCAATGGCTTAAATCCCATGTCAAGACCAACATTCAAGAAGAATGGAAGATATATAAAAGCATTACGTCAGCAATCCGCGTCAAGTTACACTCTACTAGATGATGATAGGCGTTCAAACTAAGACCGCTCATGGAAAACTAGATCATCAATCCAAATAGAAGACGTTCAACTAACGGCGTCATGGCTTATTGGCTATAAATAGGTGGCAAGCCAAAGGCATAAGAGTTCTTCTGGCATAACAGAAATTATAATAAAATCATAAGTGTACTTTCCTATATTAGAGCTCCATTCAAAAACTCATTAATGGCAGAAACATCTAGATTCAATGTAATAAGCTTCTCAGTTATATAAGAGTGACTAAATAATGGAAATAACAGTGAACATAGGGACTTTTGGTATGAACCACTATAAAAGTCTCAGTATTATTTACTTTCTACATTTTTGCCCTTTCGGAAATTACTGCTATTACGTTACAATTTAACATTTCACCTTCTAAGCTCAATAAAACCACAACTTGATAGTCACCTCATCGGACTCAGTACTCCAATTTAACTTCCAGAGCATTACGTTCAGTCTTCAAGGTGTTGGTGCTGGTAAAATACCGCATTAATATTTTTGGCGCTAGAAGGAGGGCTCAAACCTTTTTCATTTGTTTCCTCTCGGAAGGTCCAATGACATCATCCTTCCGGCCATGACCAACCTAGAAAATAAGAAACCGACGTCAGAGTTATCCCTCAACCTTCACATCCAGCTCATTAAAGAAGACAACAGCTAAAGATTAGCCACCCTCATTTTGGAGAAAGAGAATGGACATGGATATGACGTGGTTTATGAACTTCAAGCTCTCCAGATTGGGAAACTTTCAGAATATCTATAGGAGTCCCTCCAATAGTCTGCTCAACTGAGAGGAAGGGTTAAAACTATGGCAAATAAAATTAAAGATTTGAGTATTGTGGTAATGGTAAATAAAGGTTCATCTCCCTCAACTAAAAGAGCCTTTCCAATTGTCCCAGCTTCTCTACCTCGAAAGAAGATCAAATGAGACAGAACCTTTACTCCTTTCAATCAAAGCTTATCTCGAATCTTTCTGGAAACTTAAGGAGAACTTCACTACCCAAATTATCCTCTATCTATTCATGAAGACCTAAATGGAAGGGATTATTTTGTTTATCATCAAGTGAATGGGCATGAAACATATGGGTGTCGGAGACTTTCTCAAGTCATAGAGAAGTTCATACAAAAAGAGAGATTAACTAAGTTTATTAACGATCAGTTTAATATGTTTTATAAATATCTGAATTTGCTTCTATATTTTAGGGGAAATTCATAAAACGAAGCCTATTTTACTAATCATATCTACATGCATCTTTTAAGAACACGGGTTACTAAATTAAAGGAAGTCTCTTGTCTCATTAGAATGCCTCTTTCAAGAATATGGGTTACTAAATTAAAGGAAGTCTCTTGTCTCATTAGAATGCCTCTTTCAAGAATATGGGTTACTAAATTTAAGGAAGTCTCTTGTCTCATTAGAATGCTTCTTTCAAGATTAGCTCTTTCCTTTTTTAGTAAGTATAATCCAGTTTCAGTACTCATAAAATGTTACTTGGTTTGTCCCTCTTTTAGTTACTATATGTTGTTCTGCATCAAATGTCCTAGGAGCGAAACTCTTCTATTGATCTTAAAAGACCAATGAGGAGTTTCACTTTTCCTGAAAATATTAATTCACTTAAACAATTCTCTTTCTTAAATTAAACATATTTTCCACCCTAGAAGGTCTAATAACTATTTGATTACGAGAATCTTTTTTAACTACCTGAAGATTTCCTAGAAATTCATGTTTTCTTTTATCGAATTACTATTGGCTTTTAATATGATTGCAAATTTAGAATAATTTTAGATGGCTGACACCAGCTAAATATAGTTGTTGATGGCCGACGCCCATTAAAAGTGGTTGTAGATAGCCGACGACAGCCATAAGTGGTTGGAGAGTGGGACCCAATGATAAAATTGGTAGACCTTACCATAAGAGCATTCTTATAGTGATGTGCAACAAATTTCAAGGCCAATATCACCTGTTTTGAATCTAAAAGTAGAATGTATGTTGATAGTGATGTACAACAAAGTTTAAGGCCAATATCACCTGGGTTGAATCTAAAAGTAGAATGTATGTTGATAGTGAGTCATGATCAGTGGAATCATGCATTGGGTAGATCCCCGGTTAGATTACAATATTGGATAGGTTCCCACCAATAATGGCCATGGTCAAGTGGTCCCAACTAGATTGGAGTGTTAGGTAGATTCCCAAATAGATTAGAGTGTTGGGTAGATTCCCAACTAGTTTAGAGTGTTGGCTACCAATCAGAAGAGTGAACAGTAGATTCATGGTAAAACTGGAACTTAAGGAGGAAGGTTCCTAAGCTAGAACGAGCGTTGGGTAAGAATCCCAATCAAGGCCGAAAGAATGGCATCAAGATCACTGAATAAGGATATTAAAAATATCAATATGAAAAAGGCAACAAGGGGCAAAAACTCCCAACCCCTAAGACAGAATTGAAGAACAAGCAAAACGTCTCAAACCAATAGAATAGGTCGACTAAAAGGATAATAAGTTCTCAAAGTTATAGAAAGATTATCCAAATAATTATCAAGATATACAGAATACAAGACGTACATAAGAAAGAGAAAAGGTTTCAAAAGCCTTCGTATGATTTTCTAATCCTAGTCTCGGCCTCCTTTATAGCCTCCCCCTTGCGAGATTCGAAGTGTTTCTTGATCTTAACATGTGTCATGGATACCCATTATTTCCTATATTCTATAAATGAAATCGTTCGACCATCTTGAGTGTAAATAAGAACATTTGATGCAGAGGATACTGGAGCTAAGGGAGAACTCCTCTCTGGTTGAGGATGAGACCCATATGGACAATAGTGATTCTATAAGAAGAAGAAAGCCCAATACCGACGTGACCTCTATCTCTACCCCTTCCTCAAGTTGGAGGGAACGCAATCACAACCTCGTTGGTTCACTTGTTTTCACTTTAAAGTTCTTATAATTTGATCATCGAAAGTTCTCGGTAAGCCTCCTCCAATTGTTATCAAAGAATAAACGTGTAATCCCTAAACTAAAGATGATAGATTCTGAAGCCTGACCAGTAACCGATACTTCTTTGAAATAGCAGACATCCTTCTGGATAACCCTTCAAGAGTTCTCTTTAAGGATTCTTGTCCTCCAAGACAACATGAATATTGGTATCGAGAAAAGGGTTACTCTTGGTTAGTTTAACTATTTTATCATCGAGACTCCATTGCAAGGAGGCACGATCTCTCTTTAGTTTAAGGAGTTGGGACATAGTTGCCTCTAAAAGAGATTCAAGCTAAACTAGAAATGATAGATCATCATAAAGTAACTCCATTTTATTCTATGGAAACTAGTACATATAGCATACATATTTATGTGTATATAAAAAAAGAAAGAGGTATAGAGTTCACGGTCTACAGAGATAAACAAATTTCTCCTTAGTAGCTAAAATAATCTTAAAACCTCTACTTTTAGTATCAGTGAGGGATCCCGAGGGTCTGGCCATATTAGAGAAAGAAATATCCTTTCTTAAACCATCTTTAGGCACAGAAAATTCTGAAGGAGAGGAACCTATTAAAGGTAGTATAAGATTAGCATCCAGAATACACTGGGGAACGTAGTTCGTAACATGTTCACTTCCGGGAGTCTTCCCCTCGGTAATAGCTAAAGGAGGTAGGTTCACACTCCTGTAACGAGGAAGTGCTTCTAAAGTTATAGTTAGGCTTGGATCATAGTATCTTCGAAGGAAGGATAATCTTTTGCTTTTCAACTCGAGCAAATTCTTGAAAGACTTCATCTCAGTCTCCTAAAGCAAGTTTTAATTGACTCCTAAAATTTAAGATTTGATTGGTTAACCTAGTAACCCTAAGCCTAAGGGAATGAATGGATTTGGCATAGGTTTTGTCATAAGTTTCTCATACCTCTTCAATCTTTAGACAACTCTACATTCCTCAATCACTGGATTTCAGTTGGGTTTTAAGCATGCCTATGGTCGCTAATAGCTTCATCTCAGTCTCTGAAAGTAGGTTTTAATTGACTCCTAAGATCTAATATTTAATTAGTTAACCTAGTAACCCTAAGCCTAAGGGATTGAATGGATTTAGCATAGGTTTTATCATGAGTTTCCCGTACCTCTTCAATCTTATTAGGCAGCTTTACATTCCTTAGTCTACTTGATTTTAGGTGGATTTTTTCTGTTTAAACATGGTAAAGGGAAAAGGTATTTCAGAATATACACAATGGAGATAGTAAGGAAGAAATTCAACAAAAACCCAAATAAAAATACCACCAAGTTTCACGACCATCGTAAATAACAACAAAAAGAAATTAGACTTATTACAGACAAGAGTTCAAAGCATCGTGAGTAGGAGACTCTTGAAGTTTAGAATTATGACTTACTTCTCTCCCTTTCTCCGTCGAGACTGATGGTTTAATGACCCTAAGGCACGAGCCTTCTCATACTTCAAGGACTCTCCTCGATCCTTTCACCATTAGATTTAAAGCCCATGGAAATAATCACGCCTCTGTCCTGGTTGTCTTATAAGAACTGTAGAGAATCTTGAAGGCTTCTATGGCAGCTACCTTCTTGGCCTCCTCTTTAGTAATCCAACCCAAGTTCTCCTTCTTAATCTGTGTAAGCTCATCCTCAGCCTCATATGCTTAACCTCCAAATCTCTCAAAGCATTCTCCAGATCAACCACCTTCCTATTAAAAGACCTCAGGTCCCGAAGACTTTTCTTCCTTTCATCCTAGGCCTCCTTCTTAAACTCAGCAAACTCTTTCCTCAAAGCTTCGGCCTTCACCACTTCCCCCTATAGCTTTTCAAACCCCCGATGCAAAATCGAGAAGTCAGCCAAGAACTGAAGGAATGAAATTATTATGGAAACTAAAGGAATAAATACTTCATCAGTAAAGAGAAAAATGCTACCCTGAGCCGGTCTTCCATCCCTAAACTTATCATCTTCTTAAAACTGCCCATATCATCCGCTATCTCCTCCTGGGAGCTTCCTGCAACCTTGGAAAGGTAGGCATCAATAGCGGAGCGGGTCACTTCAACCACCTGATCCACTTGGTCCTTTGGGGAAGCAAGAGTAAGAGTATCCAAGGTAGACACAACTTTAGTGGAAGAAATGTTCTTTTTATTCTTCGTAGTCAAGGATGGATCCTTCATAATTTGTTTTAATCGATTAGAAATAGAAGAAGAGGATGGCTTGTTCAAGAGCAACTCTCCTATCACAAGCATATCGTCAAAAGCCACTGCAACATAAAAGGAAAGAAAGTCCAATTAAGAAAATTTATGTTTCATGAAAATAAAGTCCTAGAACACATGCTATTAGGCATTTAAAACTGAGGTCTACACTTGGGGGCATTATGTTTTCTTTCAGCCTCGGTAGTTTTTGGGTTAGGACCAGTGGATTCATTGGGTTGACTTAGGTCAATCATGTCTGAAGGTACAGTTTCCGTTGAAGGGGGGATTATAACGAGGAAATTTGGCTAAAGGTGACAATAGCCTAAAGCCTTAAGATTAGTCTCAGTAAGGATGACATGTCTAAGCCTCTCTGGTTGCGGTATTTTCATCACCTCCTCGTACATAGAGTCAAAGAAGTCCTTGAGGGATGGAGATTTATCTCTTCTAAGCTTAGCTATGGAGATTAAATGGAAAAATATATTAAAGAAATATGTGATAAAAAATAAAGAGCCTTCAAAGAAAAAAGTAGTTCGGAATACTTATAGGTCTCTAGAAGATCAGTAATAATTCGGGGGTCCTCTGTCATTAAAAAAACAATGTCTAGGTGTAACCTTACTGAGTAGGTTAATATAAGGCATCTTCTTCCAAAAACAAAGGAAATTTAATGGAAACGAAGAACTACAAACTGACCTTTGTAGGTTATATAAGCAATGGATCTTGGAGTCAATCATTTTTTGATACCCTTTTTTGGGTATAAGATCGCTAGAGCATATAAAGTGCTGTATGAAACCATCCCAAGCTGAATTGGGTTAAGTCCATAGAATTCCAAAGTATCAATAAATAGAGGGGCAAGGGGGAGCGATATTCCATTTGCCAAATGCTCCAGCATCCAAGTACAGAATCCCTCAAGGTGTTTACTCCAGTCATCGTCATAACTGCGAGCCTTATCCTCAACTCTCTCGATCCTATAACTACAAATCCAATTCTCAACTCTTGCTGGTAAGTTATTGGTTTATCCATGGCAAGATCTGGAAGAAACAGTTAGGCTAGCTACTCGACAAGAATCCCAAGAACTCTTGCCAAAACGCTGTAGTGCCTTATAGTTCAAAAAGAGGTTGGACCTAAAATTGGATTTTACAGCCAGACACAAAGACACAAGATTCGCATAAAAATAAGATGAAAAGGAAAAACACCAAAGCAGTTATCAACTTGGAATGATGAAAGGCCCAATCTAAGGATAAAAACCCTAATCTACAAGGTAATAGACATCATAAACTAACCAATCAGATAATACCCCAACCCGAAATCAATTGCAAATATGATAATGGAAATTTATATCGAATTTTTCATAATTCGAAAAAGGAATGCATGCAAACGTTAATAACAGTGATAAACACTGATAAACACTAGAGAAAAACGAAAACTTACTGTTCAATCAAGGATTTGCGATGATTTGAGAATGATTCCAAGCGTCAGCAATAAATGCAGCTGCTAGAAATGCGAGCAAACAAGAAGAAGAAAGAAAGGGTTTTATTTAAACCTCAAAATCAATAGTAGAGATTACCTAGCCAAATAAACCTTAACCATAGAATACATGTGGAAAAATCAAACAGAGAATCATCCTAGGATAGAGAAAAGGAATGAACTTTATAGAAAGGCTAATGAAATCGAGGCAGTTGGTCAAAGCATTTAATGCGAGTACAGACCCATCCCTTTGAGATCAAATATCTATTTTCCTCTTCTTATAGGTCTCACAAAACTAGTATCTCCATGCTGTCCCAAGTTATATTTTGCCTCTCGACACCAAAATAATTTCGCTTATCACTTAGTCTAGATAACTCCAAGTGTCAAGCATGATGTCCAAAAAGATTTGACCTTACGGTCCAAGTTAAATTTTGCCTCTCGGCACCGAAACAATTTTACTTTTCAATTAGTCTAGGTGACTTCAAGTGTTAAGCATGGTTTCCAAAAAGATTTGACCTTACGGTCCCAAGTTATGTTTTTCCTCTTGGCACTAAAACAGTATCACTTGTCACTTAGTCTAAACGACTTCAGGTGCCAAGCATGATTTCAAAAAAGATTTGATCTTATGGTTCCAAGTTGTATTTTGCCTCTCGGCACCGAAATAGTTTTCGCTTGTCACTTAGTATAGATGACTTCAAGTGTCAAGCAAGATCTTTAAAAGTTTTGACCTCATGGTCTCAAATTAGATTTTGGCCCTCGGCACCTAAACAGTTTAGCTTCGTTTAGATGACTTCAAGCGAAAAGTATGATTTTCCAAAATTTCGACATTACGGTCCCGATTTAGATTTCACATTTCGGCATCCAAGCAATTCCACTTATCATCTAACCTATATAGCTTTCAGTGATAAATATGATTTTAAAATTTTGACCTTATGGTAAAAATTAAAATTTCAACCCTTCAACTTTCAAAACCCCCTCAATAAGGGTAGGTCCCTTACGAGTGGCATGAATGGAGCAATTTACTCCCATAAGCTCAAAATCAATTTTGTGATGGGAACAGAATAAACAAGCTAAGTAACCTGGTATAACAATATTATTTCCAAAGTCCACCCTATATTAATCATATGAGATGAACTTTAGGCGGCATGTGTTACACTAATTTCTACAAAATACAAATCGCTAATATTTGAAAGGAAATCTACTTGGCTTGTAAATCCAAGATCTATCTTTCTGTTTTAATCGAAAGCATGCAATCCAAGAGCATGAATCAAAATGCCAACCATGGCCATAATCATTATTCAGCCAAGATAAGAAGCTTGAAGGAGAGCATCAATAGTCGAATCCCTGAATCAATTCAACAAATAATAGCGATCAACAACTTATATAGCCAAGGCCAAGAACAACGGTCAAGATGAATGGAAGATATCCAAAAGCTATATATAAAATCATCACATCAGCAATCTGCATCAAGTTATACTCCACCAGATGATGACAAGCGTACAAATCAAGACCGCTCATAGCAAGCCAGATCATCAATCCAAAGAGAAGGCATTCAACCAATGGAGTCATGGCTTATTGGTTATAAATAGGTGGTAATCCCATGACATAAGGGTTTTTTTTGGCATAATAAATTGACATAAGATCATAATCGTAATTTCCTATATTAGAGCTCCATCCAAAAACTCATTGATGGAGGAAAATCTTGATTCAATGTAATAAGCCTAGGCTATATAAGAGTGATTAAATAAGGAAAGGACAATGAAACTTCGACCCGAACCAACATAAATGTTTCAGTGTTATTTACTTTCTGCATTTTTACCCTTTCGAAATTTACCGTTGTTACCTTATGGTTTAACATTTAACCTTCCAAGCTCAACTAAATGACATCTCGATAGACACCTCATCAGATTCAATACTCCCATTTAACTTCCGAAGCTTTACCTTCGATCTTTGGGTTGTTGGTGCTGCCAAATCTTGCACTAACAAAGTGGCAAACATAGTTTTCATAAATTTTTACCTCACAGTCTAAAATTAGATTTTTCTTTAAGGCATCATAACAGTCTCACTTACAACTTGGTCCAAATTACTTTAAGTGGAAAGCACGACTTTCATAAGTTTTGACCTTATAGTCCCGATTTAGATTTCACCTTTCGGTGTTCTAGCAACTTCACTCATCGCCCAGCCTAGATAGTCTTAAGTGGTAAATAGTTTTTACCTCACGGTCAAAGTTAAAATATCACCCTTCGATTTTCAAAAGCGTTAACTACCCGACACTTGACCAAAGCAACCAACTAAGCCTTCATCTCTGAACACCGATTTCAAATTATTTTCAAAACCCTCTAGATGAGGTTAGATTTCAAATTATTTTCAATGTCCTTTGGATAAGGTAGTTTCAAAAAATTTCTAAAACAAGGTCAGATCTTCATAAGTTGTCTCGGTTAAGTAATATTGCAGAAAATTCTCATAGTAACTTTTTTTTTGGAAACTAGAGAAACCTATTCAATCACTATCGATATGCGATTCCTGAACAGTAAACCTAGAGAATAGACGGTTGGCCCGCCACAACCACTATTCTAAGTAAGCTAGACCTTTCGGTTGGCATGGTGCAAGGGGAAGAAAATGAACCTCAAACCTACCAGGTGAAAGGCGTATCCCCTCCCATACCTTCCAGGTGGGACTCGAACCACAAATCTCTCACCTGGGAGGTGTATCACTCCACCACCCGACCACTGCCCGCGTACATAGTAACTATTTCGCACAAAGGCTTTAGTCAACTTTATGATGAGAACGGAATTACAAGCCAAGAACAAAGAACAATATAACACCATTCTTTTCAAAGTCCACCTTCTACAGACTGTATAAGGTGAACTTTGGAGGGCATGTATTACACCATAAATTATACCAAGCACAAATTACGAATATTCAAAATGAAAGCTCATTGGTTTGTAATTTCGAGGCCTATTATTTGGTTTCCACTGAGAGATTAGGCACTAAGCTCAATATCCAAGAGCATGAGATTCGAAAATAAGAACAAAGGCATTGATGAAGATCAAGACCGTTGTACAATTAAGATAACAAGCTCAACTGAGAGAAACAACTACCGAGACCAAAGACACTTCAACAAGTATCAATAATCCATGGCTCAGACAGCCTTAGAACGAGATCAACGACAAGATAAGTGAAAGGAATTAAAGGATCTATATATTAAAGCAGCACGTCAGCAATCCGCATTAAAGCACTTTCAACCAGATAATGATAAATGTTTAACTCAAATATGTACATGATAAGCCAGGTTATCTATCTCGGAAGAAGGTTCTCGACCAATGGCGTTATAGCATATTAGCTATAAATAGGAGGCAATCCATGGCGCAAGGGATCTTTCCACATAATAAAAATTGACATAAAATCATAATTGTACTTTTTTTATTAGAACTCTATTCCAAAACTCATTTATGGCAGAAATGCCAAAACTTGATGTAAACAGCCTATTGGCTATATAAGAGTGACCGAATAAGGAAAGGATAGTGGACGTAGGGATTTTCGGCCCGAACCACTATAAATGTCTCGGTGTTATTTACTTTTTGCACTTCGCCTTCTTTACATATACTATTATTACTTTACAATTTAGCATCTCGAATTCAAGATTTAGCTATGACATGTCTCGACAATCTCGTCGAGTCCATTATCCCATTCGACTCCTGGAGACAAGCCTTAAAACTTCGGGTATTTGTGTTGGCAAAATTTTGCACTAACAATACTAAAAATAGATAAGAGTTTGTTCAAAAGAGTTTCAACACGTATTTACTTTAGAAAAGATACTATAATATGAATAATTATTTAAAGTATTCTTGAAGTGCAACAATTCCAAGTTATGTCAAAGCTTAATAAATGTATTTTCGTTTAACGAATTTGTAAAAATACCTGTAATTTGATTTTCAAACGATGCAAACTTTAGTGACTTCACTTCTTTTCTATATTATCTCTTAGAAAATGATGACATATATCAATGTATTTTGTTCATGAATGATTTACTTGATTTTCTTGATAGATTTAGAGCACTTGTATTGTCATAATAAATATATGATTTTCATAATTTTATTCTGAAATCTTTAAGTGTTTGTTGCATGTATATGACTTGTGCACATGCCAAAGCAGCAGAAATTTATTCCGCTTCACATGTTGAGAATGAAACACAATTTTTTTTATTAAACCATAGTACTGGAGATTATCCAATGAAGTGACAAGTACCGCTCGTACTCTTTATATCCGCTCGACGTCCTTAAAAGTCAGCATCACTGTATGATTCTAACTCAAAGGGATATTCTTTTGGATAGAAGAGTTTGTAATCTCTAGTGTTGTTTAAATAACGCAAAATCTGTTTTATAGCTCGTAAATATGATTCTTTGGGATTTGCTTGAAAAGTGCATACAAACATACACTTATCATTGTATCGGGGCGATTAGCGGTTAGATAAAACAAATAGCCGATTATACTTCTGTAATGTTTTTGATCCATACTCTTTCTGTTTTCATCTCTATCAAGATGAATTGTAGTGCTCATAGGTGTCGGTTTAGAAAAAGTGTTTTCCATTCCAAAATGTTTTATTAAATTATTACAATATTTCTCTTGATTAATGAAAATTTCATTACTTAGTTGCTTAATTTAGAGGCCGAGAAAATATGATAATTCTTCCATATGAGATATCTTAAACTCATTTTTCATTATATTAGAGAATTCATTGCATAATTTATCATTTGTAGAACCAAAGATAACATCATCTACATAAATTTGTATAATTAATATATCTTTCTCATCTCGTTTAATAATTAGAGTTTAATCAACCTTTCTAAATTTAAATCCAGAAGCTATAAGATAGCTTTCTAATTGTTTATACCAAGCATGATGTTCTTGTTTTAAACCATAAAGAGCTTTCTTAAGTTTGTAGACATGATCATGAAATTTTTCGTATGTAAAAAGTGGCGGTTGTTCTCCCAAAACATTTTCTTTAATAAAACCTTTTAAGAATGCACCTTTAACATCCATTTGATAAAGTTTGAAATTATGATGATAAGAGAACGAAGTAAGATATGTATTGCTTCTAGTCTCACGACAAAAGCAAATGTTTCTTCATAGTCTATTCCTTCTTCTTGATTATAACTTTGTGTGATTAGCCTAACTTTATTTGGGTTATATGTAACGACCTGGAATTTTCGATCTCGAAAATTCCAGATAGTGAGGAAAAGAAGAAAAAGATGGAAGAAGAAACAGAAAATAAGACACAGAATCTCACATTCGCAGTGGATAAAATATAATATCAAATAATAGAAGTTATACGAAAACTGTATCAGTTAATATACATTTTAATACATCAGAGTTACAACATTTCACAAATCACTGGACAGTTAAAATAACTTGTCCCAGATACACTACACTAATTCACAGGGAAAACACTCCATGCGTTCCTGCCATCCAGCTCGCCTCCTTAGCTCCAAAATGTCCTTACTTGAAAATCTATGATACTCGGTCTGGCCCGAGCATTACATCAAAGTAACACCCGGGTCAGGCTGGAAACCAGCGTGAGTAAACCCATCTAACAAGAAATACCAATGCATAAAATTATCTAAAACCCGGTAACTCATACCTTACTATGAGTTCTTAACTTATCATAGTCAATACAATCATATATTCATATCCAAGTATTATTACTTAAATTAAATGACCAAGCTTACATTATAATTCCACTCCAGCCTATTTATTCCAAAGTCAAAATCCATAAAGAATTTTTGCAGATGACAAATCGAAGTGGTTTCGTGTATTTACTAATACCTGATCCCGTCCTCTTTGAATCCAATATCATTCTTCAAGTCAAATTGTTAAGCTTAAACAATCACAATTTATATTCAGGATATCATATCCATACAATGGTTCATCTCAGATAAATAACCCACAGTTCAACAGAAATATCTCATACCACAAAAGCATCACAAATCTCACATCAGAGATATCAATAATCTAGGGCATCGAATAACATTTAATCCTTTATAAGCGAGATTAATTAGTCACACAATTTCTAATTAATTTAAAATAAATTTAAATTAATTACTTCAAATCACCTTTAAATCCTTCTTATCTATCATTAATTACAAATCAATTAATCAATCATCCTTAAATTGTCATCTTTAATTACATTAACTAATTAATCTCTAATTGATTATACAAATTAATTAACCTACAACCACTCATATTCAATAACCCTTAATTTCTCTCATAAAGTAATTTACATTGATCTATAATTAATTACTCAAACTAATTATTCTATATTCACTTATATTAATTTACTATCCTGAAATTAATCACAACTATCAACTAATCCTTAAATTAATTTTCCTTAATTAATTCATATTTTAATTAATTACGCTAAGTAATTAATCCTCAATTACTTCCATTAAGTAATTTTCCTTTAGTTACTTTCATCCAGTAATTATTCCATTGGTTAATTATCCTCAAATAATTAACTTTTAATTATTTATTAATTTAACCTTCAATTATAAATTTAATTAATTAATCCTTAACAAATTAATTCTTTAAATTACTTACATTAAGTAATTATCATTTACTAAATCACATGTAGTAATTGCCCATTAATTACCCACCTCAATTGATGACATCTAGACATTATCATTAATTAATTACATTAAGTAATTAACCTTTAATAAATTTATCATCTTTAATAAATTGCCGTAATTAATAAATCAATTCCTTAAATTGATTACACAAACTAATTAACTAGTTATCTTAATAATTGAATTAATTAATTATTCTTAATAAATCACATTCGTTAATGAGCCTTTAATTAATGACAGTAATTAATTATCCTTTATTTAACTAATTATTTGACACACACATATATATACATAGTTTAACTCATCTTAATAAAATAAACATCATTATCATCTTAGGTTAAGGATTATACTAAAGACTTTAAAATTTACTTTATTCATATATATATTTTTCAATAGTTCCACAACTAGAACTTGCTTACATTTTCATTTATTTAATTTTAGGGAAGAAAATATGGCCGAAGCCTAGATTTCTTTTTCCTCTTCTTATTCTCTTCTATTACTCCTTTTCCCAACCTTAAAGTTACTTCCTTTCATCCATATACCCGCTATTAACAAGGCCTACTGCTTAAATTTCTTCGGCCCAAAATTAAACTCGGCCCATCCCTTTATTTCACAACAGCTCCTCTTCTTCTTCCAATTTTCCCCTCCAAAACTACACTCAAAACACGGAGGGCCTGTGCACATTTTGGTGCACGTGCACGACGCCAACTTCCCACAAATTTCACCGCCGACCACTCGAGCAAGTCGAGACCAACCATCACTTTTCGGCTACAGGCCTGGAAAGCCGACACAATCACAAGATCGAAAATTGAACTTTAAACTCAAAACTGGAACAACGTAAACCCCTACAGCAACCCTTGCCTCGCCATCTCCCATTGCCGATCATCCATAAAATCCACCAAGCCAAGCGCCTTGACCCTCTCCTTCAATAATTCCTAGACCACACGCCAAAAACTTCACGGCGACGCCTAAATTGCTAAAGAAACCATCCCCTACCCATAGAGAGCTTAAACCCTAAATTTAGTTTGAAAGAACAAACCACCACCTTATAAACCACCGCACCAATTTTTGTAAGCTTGCCATCACCCCAAGCTTCTCCGCGACAAAGCTCCAACCCCGACATTGCACCAATCGCCAAAAATCGACCTGTCTTCAGATCCCGATCAACTTAACTTTCCTTACTTTCTATGATGTTAAAAATTTCCAGACCCAGCTTAAAATTCACATTTCTCTAACGCAAATAAGAATTGATAACCCAAACATTAACAGGATGATTGAAATTTGACCATATTGAATTAATTATGTAATAATTTATCTCTGAGAAATTGCCTTATCATTTTTACTCGAAACAAATTTTAAAGATGATGCTGTACACATACAAACAATTTCCAATTATAGATCAAGGTCTAAAGATCATTAAATTGGATGATTTTAATTTTCTAAAATCGGGTTTTCCAACTCTGTAATGTTTTTAAACAGAGGGATGCTTCGCATGTTCCAGACAAAAACACCGATACAAACACACATATATAAATATGAAATCATTTTTCACATCATACATAACAAAATTCACATAATACTTCAAATATTCATCTCATGCCAATGCAAGCAATTTAATTTTTAGAAGTTTACTCACCTGAATTAGAAAAGAATAGAGCAACCTACTTAAAAAAACTGATTATGAACTTGTTGTTGATCTTCTTTATGTTTGTATGATTCCAGGTTGAAAAGTTTGAAGTTGCAGGCTTGATTCAGTTTTATTTGCTCTTGGATTTCCAGTTTTGAAGTTGCTTGTTTTGATTTTAAATCCTCCAGTTTTGGATTGCTCCAGGCTAGTTTCATTTCTTAATTTTACATCCTTACTGGTTTTATTTCTGACTTTCAAAGTTTTTGAACTAGGAAAAATGGTCTGGTTCTCAACATTTTACTATAATTCAATTTTAAAGAAAACATTTCCACATGTTACATTGCATGATAACTCAAGTTACAATTGTTAATTCATGTATTATAAGGCTTAAAAATGTCTTAACAAAAATTTTAGATTATATTTGCTATTTATTTTTATATGTGTTTTTATACCATACTTTATATTTTTATGTTGAAAGTATAAACCTTATTAAATCCTATTTTAAATATTAGTCTTTTCTTTTTTATTTTAGTGGTTTATGTTTTATTTAATTTTATGTTACATTTTCACATTAATACATTTTCTCTTAACTTATTTATAAAATCATTTAAGGAAAATAATACATAACTACTTATATACAAAAAAATCAAATATACATTATTATTATTTTTTAAATCCAATTTACTTTAAGATATTTATCTTTGGATTTCAATCTCAAATTCAAATTTAATTTAAATTGACTCATATATATATATACACATATATATATATATACATAAACAAACACACAAATTTAGTAAATAATCGTTATAATTCAAAATCTATTTACATCTATATATAAAACAACACATTATTATTTTGTTTTAAAATAACAATTTTACAAATTTTTATAAAATAAATAAAGGAGATTATTGCATTTTAAACTGTTTGAATTATATTAATATCTTTACTATTTCTTAATGACCTTATATATATACACACACTTAAGATTTCCAATATTATGGAATTTTGAATATATCTATTATATATATTAATTTACTACAAAATTTATTATTTCTAGATATTTGTATTTTCAAAATTTGTTATAGATTCAAATTTATTTAGATCTCCAAATATCAGAATTTTATCTGTTCAACAGAATAAACCAGTTAATTACCCACTTATCAGATGTCCAAAAATCTAGGTTATCGCATTCCTCCCCCATTTGAATCTTTTCATCCTCAAAAAGGAATGAACCAGAATTTATAAAAATGCTTTTTATCAGGAAAACTACTCTTTTATTAAGAATTTTTAGAACACTTTTAAAATCTACATAGTATTACCAAAATAGTTTTATAAAAATACTCTTTATAACTCAATGTTTCAACAAGTCCATCTTTATTCTCACAGAAATTCGGTCATACGTTCATCAGGCGTATGACTGAAAATCTATAAGTACTTAGCAGACCTATTTTCAACACCTAGTGAAAATATTTGGAAAATAATTTTACTGAAAATATAGAAAACATTTTTGAAAATAGAGGGAATATCTTTGGTGAGAATGCTCTGGAAATCATCACCCCCATCCATGGTCGCAGTTTACCCGATGGTTACGTTGCCATCCCGGCAAAATCTATAGATAACTGTAGGCCTCCGCACCCCTTGATTACGCCATGGAACCCGCTATAGATCGCAGCTACAACCGGGGTGACGTTTCTATCACAGCAAAAACCTATATAACTATAGGCCTCAGCGTCCTCGAATTCCGCTGCCAAAAGAATGAAACTTCTCCACCCCATTTGACCATAGATCGCAGTCTACCGATGTTACGTTGCCTTCCCGGCAAAATCAAACATAGACCGTTGACACGCACCTCCATACGATTTCTGCTATGGTCCACACAGCAGATCGCAGCGGCATCGAGTTACAATGTCGTCACAGTATAACCCAAATGCCTCTGTAGGCATCAGCGCCCTCGACTTTCGCTACCCAATAATCCCCATGAACTAGTTTGTTTGGACTCCTCATAGGATCAACTTTAGAACTTCCCGCTTTGAGGCTCAAGGCAGTTCCAACCTATGGTACTACTGAAAAGTTCATTCCAAGGGAGCGTCTTTTTCTCCAGAGCCATTTTCAAAACACTTTATACTATACACATATAGTATCTTCCAAATCATACACCTAGTATGAATCTCATATAAATATCCTTTTCACAAAATCGATTATCCCAAAATCGATAATTCTCAAATTAGGCTTTCCAAATCTTCAAAATTGATTTTTTTCCAAAAATCAAAAGCCTTTCCAAATCTATAGGTTCCAAAAACATTTCCTAAAAATCATTCACATAAGATCCTTAATATATATATATATATATAACTTAAAAAATCTTTGGATCATTTCAAACTTGTATAAAACTCCTCTTATACTTCAAATATTTTCAAAACCCTTTTCTTCTGGCTATAGATTCAACAAGGAGAGTTTTATCTTATATAACAAAGATATATATATATATATATATATATATATATATATATCTTTATTTATTCAAATCAAATATTCAAATTTGATTACTCTATAAGATCACTTACCATATTACTTACTTCCATAAAGTAAATTTCTGTCATGAAAATATCCAATTTCCATTTTATTTCATCGTATATTTCACAAAATATACCATTCATTTCAAAAACTATTCCACATTTCTCATCCACAAATTCCAGTATCAATTTCATTCAAACCCGTACGATGTACACATATCATCCGTACGCTATATCAATCTGATCGCTCACTCGATCACACAAATTTTCTTCTGAACCAGTATCGTCCACCCGACTTCCTAGTGCGGACTCAGATCTGGTTTCTTGATCAGAAACCGTCATTCTCCTTACACAGCCGTAGCTATAATAGAGAATATCCAGAACCAATCAACGATCCATATCCAGGTTCGCCGTCGAAAATCGAGTGAAAAATCCCAACTCGGATCGATAAACTATCTCGAAATTATGTGCTCGAATCTGGATCAAATCACTATGCGAATAGAATAATATACGTACATCCTACTTATTTATCCTTATTGGCTATTAGCCAAATCAACTCTCTTTCTGTTCACCTTCACTTTGATTTTCATTCACTTACTCACAATTGCTTAAATCCTCATTTGGATTATCACCTCAATTCTTATCTCAAATGGATATTTAATAATAAACAGTTTGAACTCTGTCCAGCTCAATTTTAGAAAATAGCTTGAAAAAAATTTAAAATAGATGAACAGTTGAAAAATAATTATTAGTTTGTAAAGTAGCTGTAAAATAATTAAGTAATTGTAAAATAGTTGAAAAATAGTCAAATAGTTATAGAAATTTTAAATAATTGCAAAATAGTTGTAAAATTGTAATTAGTTATAAAGTAGTTGAAAAACAGTAATTAGTTTATTAAAACAGTTGAAAAATTGTTAAATAGTTTCAAAAACAATTGCAATTCAAGTATAAGATAGTTTTAGGTTTAAAAAGAAAAGTTGTATAGCAAATAGTTTGGAAAAATATATTTATATTAAAATAATTTATTTTGAAAATAGTCACAGTCAAACTGTTCAATTTCCAACCTCCATTTCCAATCAATTTAATTTAAATTTCCACTTCCATTTAACTCAATTCTAATTTAAATAACTTCAATTTCCATTGAAATTGATTTAACTCCAATTCAAGTTGAATTAATCCTCAATTTCTTTCCTAAATTCAAACCAAATTCCATTTGAATTTACTTATTCAACTTTAATCACAATTTCAATTAATTCAAATAAATTTCAAATTGAACCAATTTCAATTCATATCAATTTCAATTTGAATTAATCCCAATTCCCATTTGAATTTGAACTCATTCAACTTCAATTTCAATTTTGAAACCAATCCTTAACAATTTAAATTTCCAAGTTCCTTTTGAACATTTAAATATTAAATTTAAAGTGATTTCATCTCCTTAATTTCAAATTTTAGTTTCCCTTTTTATCCCAATAATGGATATATTACCATACTCCATTTCTTCATTCATTTAAACAAATCCAATTCACAGTTTAAAGATTATTAATAACAATGGGGTAATATTATCCAAATTATTTTAAAACATCCATCCATTTTCAATTTCCAGATCTCAAACCCAATTTGAGTTCACTCATAACTCTCATTTTAAATCAACCGTTTAACTTCCCAAGTTAAATCCCAATTTCTTCTTGAAATTTCCAATTCAGGTTTGCTTGTTAACTTATTTAACTTTCCCAAAGTTAAATTCAATTTACTTAATCCAGCCAACTTTACCCAATTTGAATTCCCACTTCAAATTTTAAACTTCACATTAATAATCTTTCCACTTATTAAGTTCAAAAACTTATCACTTTGTGTATCACATCTCATTCCAAATTTAAAACTCAATATTTAGAGTTTATTTCAAACCATTTTTGATATTATGTATATTCTTAATACATATTATTTCCTTTACACACCAAGTTATCTTTAGATTTTAAACCACCTTTGGTTTTTAATTCAAAACAAATTTCTATAAATTTTCAAACAACACTCGTTTGAAACAGGACCCTTCATTCAAATACATTAAATAACATTATTTATTATTTCATTATCACTTTGAAACAATTTTCAAATTCTGGACCCAGATTTAAAATTTCAAATTTAGATCACCTTTAGTTCCAAGTAATAAGTCATACTTACCTAAATGTTTTACTTCCCTAAACATTTCATTTGCTTACTCATTAATACATATTTTATTATTAAACACAATAATCATTTATGATAATAACCAAGATTATCATATCTGGAAACCAATTCATTATTATCTTATTCTGAAACTCTTCTCCAAATTCATGGTTTTAATTCCAGTTTGAGTCTATTTCAAACTTATCTTTATTCAATTTAAATTTGGTTGTACTACTATTACCGCTTATATTTAATTCAAATGATTTAACAACCAATTACTTTAATATTTATTCAAAAAGAAATATTGCTTTATATATCAAAATATAATCTTATATAAAAATCGTTACTTTTAAAACCATTTAAAATCTTTATATAAGAAAATAACAAGTGCGTTCTCGCATATATACACTCAACTCATTCTAGGGTTCCACTTACCCTATCCTTAATGAGTAATTCCACCAGAGCCAAGGTTCTTGCTTAACCTTCGCTCTGATACCAAATGTAACAACCCGGAATTTTTGATCCCGAAAATTCCAGATAGTTAGAAAAAGAAGAAAGAGATAGAAGAAGAAACAGAAAATAAGACACAGAATCTCACATTCGCAGCGATAATATAATATCAAATAATAGTAGTTAGACAAAAGGGAAAACTGTATCAGTTAATATACATTTTAATACATCAGAGTTACAAAATTTCACAAATTACGGGAAAGTTAAAATAACTTGTCCCAGATACACTACACTATATCACAGGGAAAACACTCTATACGTTCCTGCCATCCAGCTCGCCACCTTAGCACCAAAACGTCCTTACCTGAAAATCTGTAATACTCGGTCTGGCCGGAGCATTACATCAAAGTAACATCCGGGTCAGGCTGGAAACCAGTGTGAGTAAACCCATCTAACAAGAAATACCGATGCATAAAATTATTCAAAACTTGGGTAACTCATACCTTACTACGAGTTCTTAACTTATCATAGTCAATACACATCATATATTCATATCCAAATATTATTACTTAGATTAAATAACTAAGCTTACATTATAATTCCACTCCAGCCTATTTATTCCAAAGTCGAAATCCATAAAGAATTTTTGTAGATTACAAATCTAAGTGGTTTCGGGTATTTACTGATACCCGATCCCGTCCTCTTTGAATTAATATCATTCTTCAAGTCAAATTGTTAAGCTTAAACAATCACAATTTGTATTCAGGATATCATATCCATACTATGGTTCATCTCAGATAAATAACCCATATTATCATAGTTCAACAGAAATATCTCTTACCACAAAAGCGTCACAAATCTCACATCGGAGATATCAATAATCTAGGGCATCCAATAACATTTAATCCTTTACAAGCGAGATTAATTAGCCACACAATTTCTAATAAATTTAAAATAAATTTAAATTAATTACTTCAAATCACCTTTAAATCCCGCTTATCAATCATTAATTACAAATGAATTAATCAATCATCCTTAAATTGTCATCTTTAATTACATTAAATAATTAATCTCTAATTGATTATACAAATTAATTAACCTACAACCACTCATATTGTATAACCATTAATTTCTCTCATAAAGTAATTTACATTGATCTATAATTAATTACTCAAATTAATTATTCTATATTCACTTATATTAATTTATTATCCTAAAATTAATTACAACGATTAACTAATCCTTAAATTAATTTTCCTTAATTAATCCATATTTTAATTAATTACACTAAGTAATTAATCCTCAATTACTTCCATTAAGTAATTTTCCTTTAATTACTTTCATCAAGTAATTATTCCATTGATTAATTATCCTTAAATAATTAACCTTTAATTATTTATTAATTTAACCTTCAGTTACAAATTTAATTAATTAATCCTTAACAAATTAATTCTTTAAATTACTTACATTAAGTAATTATCATTTACTAAATCACATTTAGTAATTGCCCATTAATTACCTACCTCAATTGATGACATCTAGACATTATCATTAATTAATTACATTAAGTAATTAACCTTTAATAAATTTGTCATCTTTAATAAATTTCCATAATTAATAAATCAATCCCTTAAATTGATTACACAAACTAATTAACTAATTATCTTAATAATAAAATTAATTAATTATTCTCTTAATTAATTATTCTTAATTAATCACATTCGTTAATGAGCCTTCAATTAATGACACTAATTAATTATCCTTTATTTAACTAATTATTCGACATATATATATATATATATATATACACACACACATAGTTTAACTCATCTTAATAAAATAAGCATCATTATCATCTTAGGTTAAGGATTATATTAAAGACATTAAAATTTACTTATATTCATATATATATATTTTTCAATAGTTCCACAGCTAGAACTTGCTTACATTTTCATTTATTTAATTTTAAGGAAGAAAATATGGCCGAAGCCCAGACTTCTTTTTCCCCTTCTTATTCTCTTCTATTACTCCTTTTCATAAAACTTAAAGTTACTTCCTTTCATCCCTTTACCCGCTATTAACAAGGCCTGCTGCTTAAATTTCTTCGGCCCAAATTAAACTCGGCCCATCCCTTTATTTCACAACAACTCCTCTTCTTCTTCCAATTTTCCCCTCCCAAACTACACTTAAAACACAGAGAGCCTGTGCACATTTGGGTGCACGTGCACGACGCCAACTTCCCACAAATTTCGCCGTCGACCACATGAGCAATTCGAGACAACCATCACTTCTCGGCTATAGGCCTGGAAAGTCGACACAATCACAAGATCGAAAATCGAACTTTAAACTCAAAACTGGAACAACGTAAACACCTACAACAACCCTTGCCTCGCCATCTCCCATTGCCGATCATCTATAAAACCCACCAAGCCAGGTGCCTTGTCCCTCTCCTTCAATCATTCCTGGACCGCACGCCTAAAACTTCATTGCAACGCCTAAATTGCCAGAGAAACCATCTCCTACCCACAGAGAGCTTAAACCCAAAATTTAGTTCGAAAGAACAAACCACCACCTTATAAAGCACCGCACCAATTTTTGTAAGCTTGCCATCACCCCAAGCTTCTCTGCGACAAAACTCCGACCCCGACATTGCACCAATCGCCGAAAATCGAACTGTCTTCAGATCCCGATCAACTCAACTTTACTTACTTTCTATGATGTTAAAAATTTCCAGACCCAGCTTACAATTCACATTTCTCTAAGGAGAACAAGAATTGGTAACCAAACATTAAATCAGGATGTCGAAATCTGACTATATTGAATTGATTACTGTAATAATTTATCTCTGAGAAATTGCCTTATCATTTTTACTCGAAACAATTTTAAAGATGATGTTGTATACATACAAACAATTTTCATTTAGAGATCAAGGACTAAAGATCATTAAATTGGATGATTTTAATTTTTAAATCAGGTTTTCCAACCCTATAATGTTTTAAAACAGAGTGATGCTTAGCCTGTTCCAGACAAAATCACTGATACAAACATACATATATAAATATGAAATCATTTTTGACATCATGCATAACAAAATTCACATCATACTTCAAATATTCATCTCATGCCAATGCAAGCAATTTCAATTTTTAAAAGTTTACTCACCTAATTTAGAAAAGAATAGAGCAGCCTACTTAAAAACAACTAATTATGAACTTGTTGTTGATCTTCTTTATGTTTGTATGATTCCAGGTTGAAAAGTTTGAAGTTGCAGGCTTGATTTAGTTTTATTTGCTCTTGGATTTCCAGTTTTGAAGTTGCTTGTTTTGATTTTAAATCCTCCAGTTTTGGTTTGCTCCTGGCTAGTTTCATTTCTTAATTTTACATCCTTACTGGTTTTAAGTTCTGAGTTTCAAAGTTTTGAACTGGGAAAAATGGTCTAGTTCTCAGCATTTTACTATAATTCAATGTTAAAGAAAACATTGCTTACATTGCATGCTAACTCAAGTTACAATTGTTAATTCATGTATTATAAGGCTATCAAATGTCTTAACAAAATTTTTAGATTATATTTTCTATTTATTTATATATGTGTTTTTATATCATACTTTATATTTTTATGTTGAAAGTATAAACCTTATTAAATCCTATTTTAAATATTAGTCTTTTCTTTTTATTTTAATGCTTTATGTTTTATTTAATTTTATGTTACATTTTCACATTAATACATTTTCTCTTAACTTATTTATAAAATCTTCTAAAGAAAATAATACAGAACTACTTATATACACACAAAAAAAATCAAATATACATTATTATTATTATTTTAAATCAAGATATTTATCTTTGGATTTCAATCTCAAATTCAAATTTAATTTAAACTGACTCATATGTGTGTGTATGTGTGTGTGTGTGTATTTAAACAAACACACACAAATTTAGTAAATAATCATTATAATTCAAAATCTATTTACATCTATATTTAGAACAACAAATTATTATTTTGTTTGAAAATAAAAATTTTACAAATTTTTAAAAAATAAATAAAGGAGATTATTGCATTTTAAATTGTTTGAATTATATTAATATCTTTACTATTTCTTAATGACCTTATATATATACACACTTAAGATTTCCAATATTATGGAATTTTGAATATATCTATTATATATATTAATTTACTGTAAAATTTATTATATCTAGATATTTATATTTTCAAAATTTATTATAGATTCAAATTTATTTATATTTCCAGATATCAGAATTTTATCTGTTCAACAGAATAAACCGGTTAATTATCCACTGATCAGATGTCCAAAAATCCGGATTATCACATTATATTATTGTTTTCATCAACTTTTCTTTATAGACCCACTATGTATCAATGACTGTTTGATCATTTGATCTTGGAACCAACACCCAAACATCATTTCGTTCAAATTGGTTTAGCTCTTCTTGCATAGTTAAAATCCAATAATCATCGGTTGAAGCTTCTTCAAAGTTTTAAGGTTCAATATTAGAATAAAAGCTGCTTATCCAATTTGAATTTAATTCATGTCTAGTTTCAATGTTAGTATTTACTTCTCCAATTATATTTCCTATAGGATGACCTTTTAAGATACGTGGTGGAGTTTTGGGATTATTTTTAATTGGATTTTCCGTAATTTGTTGTTCTTCATTTTGAATTATAGTATCTTGAGATGGAATTTCAATAGTTGGTTATTCAGTAGTTTCTTCTTTATCTTTTTTATTATTTTTGAAATTTTCGTTAAATGATACATGTAAAGTTTATTTTATAGTATTTGACTATATGTTAGAAACCCTATATGCCTTACTTCATTCTGAGTATCCATTAAATACGCCTTCATCGGATTTTGGATTGAATTTTCCGAATTGATCTTTTATATTTAATATAAAACATTTTGATCCAAAAATTCTTACATAAGCTATATTAGGCTTTCTACATTAAAAAGCTCAAATGGTGTATGTTTAGTTAAGGGTCGAATAGTGAAATGATTTAGGATACAACATGCAGTAGACATGGCTTATGCCTAGAAAAGTTTTGGTAGTTGGCTACCACTAAGTAGAGTCCTAGCATATTCCTACAATATACGATTCTTTCTTTTTACATCTCCATTTTGTTGTGTAGTTCTAGAAAATGAAAAATTATGACTAATACTTTTTTATTACAAAAATTATCAAATGATTTGTTTTCAAAATCACCACCGTGATCACATTTAATATTTTTATTTTCAAATATTTTAAATTTTGAGTTCTTTTTACAAAATTTTGAATGTTTCAAACGTATCACTTTTGTTTTTAAAAAATAATGTCCATGTATATATAGAGAAATCATCTACGATTACAAATATATATTTATTATGGTTTAGAGATTAAACCCGAGAGGGACATAATAAATCTAAATAAAGCAGTTCGAGAGGTTGTGATGTAGAAATGATTTTCTTAGATTTGAAAGTTGTTTTAGTTAATTTTCTTAATTGACATGCTTCACAAATATTATTTACTTTATGACTCATCTTTGGTAAGCCTTTTACTAATAGATAATTTGCTAATAGCTTTAAATTTTATGTGATAGAATCTTTTATGCCATAGCCAATGATCATTATCTTTAGCCATTAATCACATGTCTATGTTGTGATTAATTTTCATATTTAAAACATAAATGTTTCTTTCTTTAAATCCTTCGAAAATTAGATTTTTATGTTGATTGAAAATGTTACATTTATCCTTTAAGAAAGATATACTAATCTTTGTCGCATAGTTGACTAAATTATGTTTTAATTTTTTAACAGTAATACATTAGTAATAAGAGGTGAATTAGATGCACCGTTGTTGCCCATGTCTCCTTTTCCAATGATGTATCCTTTAGAGTTATCTTCAAATGTAATGGATCCTCGTCTGAGTATATATCATGTGTTAGCATTTCTTCATTACCCATTATATGCTTGGAATAACTATTGTCGAGTATCCATTTTCCTCTTTTCTTTTTTGGTACCTACAAAAAAATATTGAATTGTATTGGTACCCACTTCCTACGTTAGGGTCCTAAGAGTTAGATCTTAGGAAGCCATATCCAAGAGGGTTTGATGTTCCCTTTGAAAATAAGATTAGAATTTTTATATACTAGATATAAATATCTATATGTACTTATTCTTATGAGATGGTTATTAGTCTTTGGAACTCATATATTTATATTTTTAGTCTTCTTTACAGGTTTCGTTTGAATATCATCCTTCTTTTTAAAATTCATATATAATAAACTATATTTCTTAGGAATATATTTTACTTTCTTACTAGTTTTATTATAACCCAACCCTTTTTCATTAAAAGAAGGTTGTGAATTATTGATAATTCTAGACATGTTTTCTCTATCTTTATTAAAATTTGAAACATTTGTAGAATTATATTCTAACTTTGTTTTAAAGTCCGTTACTTGTATGCCTAGTATATTAATACTGAATCATAATTTTCTTTTGTTAGTTTAATATTCTCATTTTTCCAAACTTCTATTTCACTACTTAAAATAATGATATGAGATGTTAAATTTACAACATGTTCTTGAGATATCATTAATTCTTCTTCTAATATTTTATTTTTATCTTTTAACACGTCATCATTTAATTTCCTTCTATTTAACTTTCCTAAAGGGTCCTTCTATTTTATTTTTAGATATTTTTGCCTATCTATTAAATCAAAATTTATTTCTACTAGATTATTGAAAGAAAATTCACTTACATCGTTATTAGTAGCCACGAAGCATACATTTGCCTGTTTTGAATCACTCTCATTATCTAAGGAAGAAGATGAGTCTGAGTCACCCCATGTGATTGGAAATGCTTGCTTCTTCTTTTGTAAAATTTCTCATTTTTGTTCTTGAAGTTATTCTTCTTTTTCTTGATGTTTGGGCAATCTTTCTTTATATGACCTATCTTGTCATATTTATAGCATTTGAGAGAAGAAGTTTGCAGATTGTTACTGCTATTTCTGCTGTTGTCAAAAAATTATTCTTTTTAAACTTTAGAATTTTTTTTGAAATTCTTAGCTAGAAACGCAACTCCATCTTCATCTTCATCGGATTCTTCTTTCCTGCTTGAAATGCGATTGTCTTTCAGCCTTGGGCTTGTACCCATTTTGCTTGTAAATTCACTTCATAGGATATGAGATTTCCTATTAAATCTTCTGCTTTTAAGGTTGAAATGTCATTAGCTTCTTTGATAGCTAAGACCTTTCGTTCCTAGTCATCCGTTAAAGAGTTAAAGATTTTCAAAACAATATCAAAATCTATGTATTTTTCTCATAGTGCAAGAAGGAAATGATATATTTCTTGAAATTTGGAGTACATATCATTAATATTCTCATCTTGTTTCATTCTAAAATTTTAAAACTGATTTTTAAGCATAGAGATTTTACTCTGTTTAACCTTATTTGTACCTTCATGAGTTACTTTTAAGGTGCACCAAATTTCCTAAGCAGTTGTGCACAAACTAATTCTATTGAATTCATTTTTTATGTCAGCAAAAAAACATGTTCATTGCTTTTGTATTATTGGTAGCATCACTTTTCTGAGTATTTGATTGTTGTGCATAGTCAATGGCTGTAACGACCCACTTTTCCTTACAATTTAAGCTAACAATTAACCAGACATGTCCAGCCCAACTTGAATAGAAAAATGGATAGTTAGGAAGAGAAAGAAGAAAGAAGATAAGAAGAAATTAAGCAACACAGAATCTCACAGCGGAACGAATAATCTATAATATTTAACAAGTCTTTACATTAAAAAAAACTGTAATTTACATATGTACAAACCATCAGTTAGAGTATACTAACCTATTCAGCACGAACAGTTATAGCAACCTATACTCACAATTGTTGATAAATATAGCCATGTAAGCAACGGATTATAATCATCACCGTGAATGCATCTGTGGGCCTCCAGCTCCTCTCCTTAAGCTTCAAAAATCCATCTAAACCTGGAAATATGCTCGGTCTGACACCAAGCATTTTGGTAAAACCATGCCCAGGTCAGTCTGGTAAATCCAGTGTGAGAACTTAAGTCATAAGGAATTTTATTTATGTCAACTTGTAAAATCCTTTAAAATCAAAGCCATCTTGTAAGGCCATGACGCACACAAATACGGATGGGTTCTTACCTTACGATAACCAAAACCTTTATATCCAAAAATCCAGTGATATTATAATAATATCTAAGGGCGAAAATATTAATAATAACCAAGTAGCTATGATGGTCATGCTGTGTACATCACAGCAATACTAAGTAAAAAATCAAAACTCGCTAAGGCTCGTTCACTAATTGTGTAGGATTTCCATGGAGGTGCCCTCAGTACTTCGAGAATGGTCCTTCTACACAAGGAACGGAGTTATC
This sequence comes from Allium cepa, assembly GCA_030765085.1. Taxonomy (NCBI): domain Eukaryota; kingdom Viridiplantae; phylum Streptophyta; class Magnoliopsida; order Asparagales; family Amaryllidaceae; genus Allium; species Allium cepa. The sequence goes on from CM060937.1 coordinate 11,429,604, forward strand.
CTTTCAAAGCATCATACCCGTCTAGCTGGGGTATTATAGGAAAAACATAACCGGTCTTGCTAAGACCGAGTGCATCGCTCCGGCATGCCAAAAAAAACTGAAGGTATCGGTACTGCTGGAAAAAGGAGCCGATTACACCCTATGGGTTTTCCAACCCTACTAGCTAAGCCTCCTATCTCTGGTTTTAGTCATTTCTGCTAATGAGGCTACATTTGGCATTCCAGCTTATGCACCGCCACCAAATTTGATCATGGAATCCCACATGGATTCTAATACCCTAACGGTTCTCGGAATCACACGTAGATTCCCACATTTCAATTAGATCTTGGAACCACACATGGATTTCCATACCCCAACAGGTTTTGGAATCACACATGGATTCCAAAATCTCAAAATATCACGAATCTCCTCCAAAGCATCGTATATGGTTTTTGGAATAGTCACGGGTTCAAGTCATCTCTTACGAGTACACTCTTCCATTTTCCAGGTGCTCCATAAAACCAAACGTCAATTTCCAGAATGCTCAATACCGGTTCTTTAGGAAATAATCAGACAATATATAAGAGTGGGGATCACCCCCTAACCATTTAAGTATATGGAACTCCTTATCATTTATCCTAGAAAAACAACGAGTTTATACATACAATATAGCACCGTCGATGATAACTGTACCATATAATTCCTATGTTTCTCGTAGATATTTCCAGAGTTAAAATCTTTTGGTGTGAAGTAGGGAATAATTCCGTACCACCAAAATTAAGTAGGATTGGATATTTAGGCTAAGATTTGACAGTCGGTTATTTAGCTATCAAATAGTCAAACATTCAACCAAGGATTACATTTTTCACTGAAATCACTAAGACTTATTTAATTAACTTTCGGTACATTATGTCTCTTTTCAAAAATAGTCATATACTTATCTCATCGGAATAAGTATTTCACAAATCATTTCTTTCAAAAATACTTGAAATGTAACTAACGCGGATTTTCGACCCTCGAAAATTGACATTAATACGTCCACTGTATAACATGCCGAGAAATCGAGTGCTGGAAATACCAAATCGTTAGAGGAAAAGAAGAAAGAGGTAGAAAAAGAAACAGAAATAACAACGCAGAATCTCAAATCGCAGCGGAATAATATATAATAGATAATAACATATCTTTATACAAACTGAACTGCAACTGATATTTACACATTACATCATCAGAGTACAACATATCAAAAACTCAGTACTGGATTGTTATGATAACTTGCCCTCACAAGTGCTGAATATACAACATACAATACACAGCGGAATATAATCAAGTACATGTGATATGTCTCTGTTGTCTAGCTTGTCTCCTGAGCTCCATAGCATCCTAACTTGAATCTGTGATACTCGGTATGACCCGAGCATTATAATAAAATAACACCCGAGTTAGTCTAGAAAACCAGCATGAGAAAACACGTTCAATTTGAATTATTACTATTTTCAAATCCTTTGAAAAACAAAGGTATCTCGTAAGACCGCATCACACGTAAACACGATAGGTTTTTCCCTTACAATAACCAAAAACACGTTATATCAATATCATCTGATATTATAATAGTATCTAAACAAAGTAAATAGAGAATAGCTAAAATGCTTACATCTCACGTTTCAACGTAGTTGGGCATAATTAAAACCGTACGGTGCTTATTGGAGAATGAATTCCATACAATGACTACGCACTGGGGTACCACCTATCACGGTACACGTCTAGAAAAATGTACCGAGGACCTCGCCGGGATCCCTTACAACACAAGACCGGCCATATCCCTAACTAGGATAGAACCAAATATGTTATCACTCCGGGTGTTCCCACCCTTATCGAGAGCTCTTTTGCATGCACCACCGTATCCATAATTAATAATATATCCGAGGGTATATAGAAAGGTGATAATATATCCTAATTGGGTATGACCCACTTAGCCTTGTTGTATATCCCCAAATTTCAGTCATTGGGATTGATGAGGCTTGAGGCTACGATTACCTTTCAAGAACAATTTTACTTAGAATGCTCACCATCCTCCAATAACGATGTTATGATAGCATTAGTATATATAACATCCATAAGCAGTCACTAGGCTCATTTAAATTTCTTTCAAATATTATTTCAAAATATCTTCATAAGATGTATATTCAAATCTCTTCAATATTTCAATATTTGAAAAGCATTTCAAATTCTTATATCACTGGCATGGTATCCCAAATCATATCATCCGTTAAAAATATTTTTCAATTATAATTTATAATCTACTACTTAGAAAAATATTTCTATATAAATCCTTTCATAGTTAGAACATTTCCAAAACCATTGATCTTAATACTTAGGGATATTCTGTCTTATCTTATCAATCTCTAGAATTTTATTAATTGCCTTTTTAATTCCAAAAATTACCGATTACATCAATTTATAATCCATCTTACAATTTATCATTCCTTTAACGAATTCAGATTCAATTTTCAAAGTTTCGGAGTCTACTATTTTGGAAATTTCCCAAATTTTCTGTAACGGTACGGATTTTCGTTCTTTCGAAAATTCAACATCGATACTCACTTTATCGACTGCCGAGAAATCGAAGGCCGAAAACACGGAATGTTATGGGTTTTAAAAAGAAAAGAAAAGAAGGAAGAAAAGAAAAAGTAGAAAGAAAAAGAAAAATAGAGGGAAAAGAAGATAGACAATTTTTAGAAAACAGAGAATTAGAAAAACAGAAGATAGAACATTTAAAAAAATAGAACGGGACAGAAAACAACAGAACAACATCAGAATCTCACAATTCGCAGCGGAACAACATATAATAATAAATGAATAATCTTTAAACAAAGAACTATATCAGTTATTACATCACATTATATTTCATTACATCATATCATATCATCAGAGTGTACAACAACATACAACAATAAACAGTGCAGCGGAAAAGAAATACTATATAAACTAGTAATACGCCATGCCATCCAGCTTGCCTCCAGCAACTCCAGAATATCCAAAATATCCTGATAAACCTAACTCTTAACTGCCCGTGTGGAAAATTGGTGGGCACCCAGAGTTTAGGAAGGAAAACAATAAACTCCAAGTCAGTCATGTGACTGGTGTGAGAACTCAAAACAGTTTATTTATCTTTAAAATCAAAATAGAGGAATATTTTTAAATTCAATTCGCAATGCTTTTAAAAATGAGACTACCATAAGGCCTCCCGCACACACACACATGCAAACGCAGAATCGGAGGAGATTTCTCCTTATGATAGTCAAAAATGCTTGATACGCATTTAAAATAACATTTGATATTATTATTAGTGCATAGTGTATAACAAATTCATTTCGAAAGTAGAATATAAATCTTAGCCAACATAGACATTTCGAACTATGCCTACTATAGCTACCATCCAAACAGTGGTGACCACCATAAGTGAATGGCAGGTTCTACAACTAATACCGTACAAGTTTCGTATTGGGAATTGGATTTCCAACAAATGGTCAGGCCAAGGAACTTCCCATTGCCACTGAGAATGCCTCTGGATGGACATCCCCGAGAACCAAACCGGATCTCTACCAACACAAGGCCGGGTTACTCCTAACTGAGTAACAACTGACCGAATATGCCATCCCCCGGTCCTTTGGGACCTTTTCACCGAGCGCTCGTAATCAATTCACACAATCATAAAGTGTTTTCAACATGAGTAAGTATCTGGGCTCCATACCATGATACCACCCTTTTCCAGAAGGAAATGGACACATCCTAAAGGGTGCTACCCCTCATAACCTTGCTGCTTCTTTCCTGTTTTGACCATTCACGGGGTGTGAGGCTCGACGAAGTCACGTCCACAAAAACATACTTTATACAAAAGCCATGCTTTGGGTCAACAAATGATCAACACAATGATCACTAAGATAGACGATCAAATAAATGATCCTATCACAATAATCAACACAATGATCATTTCAGCATCACTCAACATGTCACATTACCAAACTGGGAATATATCGCTGATAACTCCAACTATATAACCTCTGAGCACATACGTCTCAAAGAAGGGTGTTAAGCAAAGAATAAATTCTCCGCCACCAACAGAAATATATTTGAAAGAAATCGGCTTTATATCTCAAATTGTAATGTCAGACATACAATCTATACAAGTCTGTTCCGGGATCGAACAAAACCGAAGGCACTTACAAAGAAGTCCTTGCAACCCGGATATTCACAATCCTGATCGGATTTCCCATCACTTATGGAATCTCTATACCAGGAGCGACCCAGTGCAGAGACAATCGATAGGTCATCCTATCGCTCTCGCAAATACCGGTCTTCAACACCGATCTTCAAAATCAATTCATAACGACGTATCACATATTCGGAATGGGTTATACGACCCCATGGTCCTTTCCCGGTTAACCCGAATAGTGAGCGCTTATTCAAAAATAAGTGTGCATTCAAATTCAATCAATTCACATCAAATACCCATTCAAAGGGAAATACTGATAGTCGGTTATTGAACTATCAATTGATATGCATACATCACCAGATTCCAAATAATTTTCCAAATTATTTATTTTCCAAAATATCTTTACAAGATATATAATTTCAACACTTCAAAAATAAATCAATATTTATTTTTAAAACAATTCTCCTTTTCATTTATAAATTCCATAATGAATTTATATTTCAAAATATCCATGCATATGCAATTTCAATAATCCATTTCAATTTATCTTTAAAAAGATAAATTCTAATTTTTCACTTCATATTGGAAAACATTCCATACTTATTAAAAATAAGTAATTCACAAATCTTTTTATTTTCAACACTTAGAAAATATTCAATATACTTAAATCGAATTAAGTATATATTTCATTCTATTAAGGAAATCATTCACTTAAACATATTTATTTGGGCCAAAACGAATGTTACGTAAAACATCGTTACGACAACCCAAAATCACTAGTATAGGGATTCAAAATTAAAATAGATATATAAATCCCAATACTATTCAAACATTTCCATTCGGAAATCATTTACTATAACAACAGTGTTATAGTCTATCATTTCCTTTTATTTCTCGAAACATCTATTTCAACAATAAATGTTGAAATCTATGGTTTTCGAATCTCAACACATTTAAAACATCGTTAGATCGTTTTAATTCAATTTAAACATCTCATTCAAAACAATTTCCTTTAACGTATTATTCACTATTCAAAAACGTGAATATACTACGTTAATGAATATCATCCTTTTATTCATTTTAATTCAAAGGATTATTCACTATTCGAAAATGTGAATATAACTCCATTAATAGGTTTCAACAATTAACTTATCAAAATAAGTCGTTTGCGAATTTATAAAACAACGTTTATAAATTCCATTTCTATTTATTTATAAAAACTTCCTTTTTTTTTATAAATTCTTTTATTAACATATTCCAGTTTATAACTAAATTATAAACTAAACGTTCATATTATAAGTTAAATACTTATAAAACGATTATTTTACAAAATCGTTCTTTAAACTTCATAATTATAAATCTTATAACTTATAAGATTCATTTGTTTAACCAAATCTATTCTTCAATTAACTTCACAAATTTATAAATCTTACTATTTATAAATTTCATTTATAACTTCACAGTTTATAATTCTATAAATTTCATTCATTTATGAAATTCATTTTCACTACATTCAAACACTTATAAAAACTCGTTTTATAATGTCTATATTTCAATTTATAAATATCCATTTATAAATCTCTTAATATAAATCAGTTTATATTATTATTCTAAAACGTCTTTAAATTCCTTTATAATTTCATCATTTCGATTTATAAAATAATCAAATTTTATAAATCCTATATTTAAACTTTTATCATATATTCAAAAATCCAATCTAAATTATTTTATAAAATCATTAGTTCATATTTCTCAAAAATCGACTTTTAATCGTATTTCTAAAAATCAGCTTTTTAACTATATTTCACAAAAACCATAATTTTTATAACTTTAAAAATTATAACGTTTATTTATTTATAATGGATCAATTCCAAAAATATAGTATATTTTCAAAATCACTTTTAAAATCATTTTAAAATCCCAAAATCTGGGTCCAATGATGCTACACACCAAATAGTCAATCACGACTACAACGATATCATATATCAATATGAAAATCCATCAAATATCAAAATATTTGAAATCAAATAAAAACTGTTGAGGAATCCAGTTGGATCCCTCCAACCTGTTTCCTGCATCCAAAAACATTAGCACAATACCAATTTCGCTCCAGTACGAAATTATCGCGGTACATGTTCTTATTAAATATTATCCGCTTAATAACGGCGTAATAGGGTCTCATCCGCTAAACAAAAAAATGCGGGAAATCAACAACTGCAATATATACATATGCCAATATATATATATTGATATTATATATAATACCAATTTCACTGTTTATGAAATATTCGCGGTATATGTTTTTATTAAATAACATCCGCTTACTAACGGCGTATAATGTCTATTTTAACAATCAATAATTTACAGTCATCATTCAAATATGCATTCAAATATTTTAAATCTAACTATTTAAAATAAAATCGAAACTGATTCGATTGAGTGAGAAATTCTCACCTTGATTTTAATTTCCGTTTTAGCTTTTATTTCGAATAAAATTAAACGCGCGTTTAATTTTACCCGAAATTCTCACTAACTCCAAACGACTCCAAACCAACTCCATCGCGTAGTGCTCGTCCATACGATTCCAACGCAACTGAGTTTGCATTTTTTCGACCTCGTATGAAAAAGATATGAATTTTTGAAGTTTGCACGATTTTATATACACAAATTTATAACTAACTTTAAAAATTTAAACCCCCAACCATCTACAGCCATTAGATCCACTCACCCCACATCTCCACCGTGCATCACTATCATCTTCCTCACGTTCACCTACAGGTCCAAGCCGTGCACAAACAACCCATTCAAAGAAATTAGGTTTTAATTTATCGCCTCCATCACTCGATGAAAACTCGATCGGGGAACTCCGTTGCGAAGCCCATCTCCTCCACCAGGTTCGGCCCCCACCCTATGAAGCTCGGCCATGTCTATAGCCTAGGGTTGCGTGCGTGACCTGATGAGAACGGCCTCACATCTCTCCCCCTCCGTTGCACCAAAATCCATCATCACCATATGGATTTCAAGCTCTCTTCATGCTCTACCTTTTTCGTGTTGAACACTTCTTCTAATTCTTTGTAGATTGGGAGAGATTGAGAGAAGAAAGTGGGAAAAATCTGGCCTTTGAATTATAAAGTGGCGGCTAGCAACATGAATTAGGGTTAGGGTTTCTTATTTTAGCAAATTTATGAAGATGGTGGTCTATTTATAAGGAACGAGCGACACTATTCATCCCGGAAATTCCGAACTCCGATTTAGACGCCGTAACCAGCGTACCTAGGGTTTATCCCGCGTTTCGGACACAATGGAATAGGTTTCGGAAGCTAATTCGGAAGTATGTGCGAGTTATGGCTGAAAACGTTCAATTTAAATTAAACCGATTTAAGTCGATTTCTAGGCGTTTTAATTTGTACAGGACAAACCGTAAATCCAATTGACTTGAAATTTGAAACCTTACAATAATATCACATTACGGATCCGATGAAACTGGTTTCGTCGAATTCCGAGACTTTTTGAAAAATGGCTATTTCGACTCGCCAAATTTAAATTAAAAATAATTGGATGCGTTTCGAGCTGCCACGATCAAACGATAACTCCGATTGACACGAAAATTGAAATCCGGTAATAACTAACTATTACGGATCCAATGAAACTGGTTTCGTTCAATTCTGAGACTGTTCAAAAATTGGCTATTTTACAGTCAATTATTAAATATTAAAATATTCAATTTTCACAAATTAACTTTTAATTCGATTTTAAAAGTTCTAAAATATCATTCTAACTTCAACATGATAAAATAAAATTTTACAAATCATTTTCTATCATATTTAACTCAATTATTCAATTATTTCCATAATTTAACATATTAAATTATCGATTAAATTATTCAATTAAATCCAATAAATCAAATAAAATTTATTTGACTTATAAATTCACTTATAAATATTTAAAATTAATTAAATATTCAAATTTTAATTTCTAAAAATTCTGGGTCGTTACAATCTTTCCCACTTAAAAGAATTTCGTCCTCGAAATTACAAGTAAGAAAGGTTACAGAATCTATTAATTTTCCAAAATCCATAATTAAACTTCTTATAATACTTTACTAAGTTTTCAAATCATTCTTAGTTATCTTTTCAAAAACAACTACCATTGTTTAACTTTCAATTCCAAAATCAAAGTTTAAGGTTTTCCAAAATTTTCCAATTTTCTCAAATTTTTTTCTAACGCCTTAAATTTCCGGAAAAATTCGCCATAGTCTCCTTTGCGCGGCTCGATCCGAAAAAAAAATGACAGTATATATATCACAAATATACATCTCATCAAGTAATGAGGCATCCCGCAGGGAAAAAAGTATAAAAGTGCGATATTTAATCCGAGATATGTACCTTATATTTTATTAGCAAGCATATACGGCTAATATAGCGCTAAAGCGAACTCCAAATGCGAAGCAAACGCGATCCGCACCTACTAAACTCAACAAACAACATGAGAATCATGCATATATGAAAATAGTATCAATATACAACATATAGCAACATAACTATACATGTCACATAGAAAATGCAACCAAACAACAAATGCAAACATCAACCAACTACCATCCATAATCAAATGAATTTTCATTCATATTCTCATTAATATTCAATGAATTGGTTTTCACTTTAAATCACATTTGATTTATTTACATTGGATTTACTAACATTCATTCTCAATTCAATTAGTTTTGCATTCACTAAATAAATCCAATTCACATTCAATTCTATTCAAATTTATTTACTTCAAATTTGAATTCAATTTCATAGATTCCAATTTCATTAACTCTTAATGAATTTTATACAACCAATCAACAATCATATAACAACCAATGTATATTAATTTCAACCAAATTCCTTTACTTATATTCATTAAATTTGGTTTAACACCATCACTTTCAATTGGTTTAATTAAATTGATTTTCATTCAATTTTATTCAACTTCCAATAAAATTAGATTTTAATGAATTAACACTTTCATTAATTATTCCATTCCAATTTATTCACATTCAATTGATTAACATTCAATCCATTAATTCAATTCAATTACTAAAGTTGAATTCTATTACATACCTCAAGTTCATATTCATTTAATCCACTTGATTATTTACTTCGATACCAAAATCAATTCCATCCAACAACACTTAAGTTATATTCCATTTAACTTTAAAATTCACTTTTATTTACAACTCATATTAATATAGTTTCACTTCTTATATATATAAGTTTATTTCACAATTGTAAATCACTTTAATTATAATTCAATTCTTATAATTCTTTTACTTATACAATTATTCTTTAATTTAGATTATTCAAACAACCTAACAATCAACTTACATACAATTTAATAATTTTGAAAAATTATTTCTTTATATATAAAATATAATCAAGGCAAAATTATTTCATTTGCCCAATTTAAAAACAATATTGTGCCGAATTGTTCTATTCAAGTGTTTAGAAACCCCTTCGGCTCAGTTTCGAGGCTGTGCTGACGAAAGTTCATATACCACTCAATAAACCAATCATCACAATATAAAACAATTTTTATATTCACTAACAAATACGCTCTCATAGCTATTATTACACTCAACTCATTCTAGAGTACTGCTGACTCTATCTCTAATGAGTAATACCCAACAGAACCATGGTTGTCGCTTAACCATCAGCTCTGATACCAAATGTAACAGTAAGGGATTTTCGTTCTTCGAAAATCCGACATCGATACTCACTTTATCGACTGCCGAGAAATCGAAGGCCGAAAACACGGAATGTTATGGGTTTTAAAAAGAAAAGAAAAGAAGGAAGAAAAGAAAAAGTAGAAAGAAAAAGAAAAATAGAGGGAAAAGAAGATAGACAATTTTTAGAAAACAGAGAATTAGAAAAACAGAAGATAGAACATTTAAAAAAATAGAACGGGACAGAAAACAACAGAACAACATCAGAATCTCACAATTCGCAGCGGAACAACATATAATAATAAATGAATAATCTTTAAACAAAGAACTATATCAGTTATTACATCACATTATATTTCATTACATCATATCATATCATCAGAGTGTACAACAACATACAACAATAAACAGTGCAGCGGAAAAGAAATACTATATAAACTAGTAATACGCCATGCCATCCAGCTTGCCTCCAGCAACTCCAGAATATCCAAAATATCCTGATAAACCTAACTCTTAACTGCCCGTGTGGAAAATTGGTGGGCACCCAGAGTTTAGGAAGGAAAACAATAAACTCCAAGTCAGTCATGTGACTGGTGTGAGAACTCAAAACAGTTTATTTATCTTTAAAATCAAAATAGAGGAATATTTTTAAATTCAATTCGCAATGCTTTTAAAAATGAGACTACCATAAGGCCTCCCGCACACACACACATGCAAACGCAGAATCGGAGGAGATTTCTCCTTATGATAGTCAAAAATGCTTGATACGCATTTAAAATAACATTTGATATTATTATTAGTGCATAGTGTATAACAAATTCATTTCGAAAGTAGAATATAAATCTTAGCCAACATAGACATTTCGAACTATGCCTACTATAGCTACCATCCAAACAGTGGTGACCACCATAAGTGAATGGCAGGTTCTACAACTAATACCGTACAAGTTTCGTATTGGGAATTGGATTTCCAACAAATGGTCAGGCCAAGGAACTTCCCATTGCCACTGAGAATGCCTCTGGATGGACATCCCCGAGAACCAAACCGGATCTCTACCAACACAAGGCCGGGTTACTCCTAACTGAGTAACAACTGACCGAATATGCCATCCCCCGGTCCTTTGGGACCTTTTCACCGAGCGCTCGTAATCAATTCACACAATCATAAAGTGTTTTCAACATGAGTAAGTATCTGGGCTCCATACCATGATACCACCCTTTTCCAGAAGGAAATGGACACATCCTAAAGGGTGCTACCCCTCATAACCTTGCTGCTTCTTTCCTGTTTTGACCATTCACGGGGTGTGAGGCTCGACGAAGTCACGTCCACAAAAACATACTTTATACAAAAGCCATGCTTTGGGTCAACAAATGATCAACACAATGATCACTAAGATAGACGATCAAATAAATGATCCTATCACAATAATCAACACAATGATCATTTCAGCATCACTCAACATGTCACATTACCAAACTGGGAATATATCGCTGATAACTCCAACTATATAACCTCTGAGCACATACGTCTCAAAGAAGGGTGTTAAGCAAAGAATAAATTCTCCGCCACCAACAGAAATATATTTGAAAGAAATCGGCTTTATATCTCAAATTGTAATGTCAGACATACAATCTATACAAGTCTGTTCCGGGATCGAACAAAACCGAAGGCACTTACAAAGAAGTCCTTGCAACCCGGATATTCACAATCCTGATCGGATTTCCCATCACTTATGGAATCTCTATACCAGGAGCGACCCAGTGCAGAGACAATCGATAGGTCATCCTATCGCTCTCGCAAATACCGGTCTTCAACACCGATCTTCAAATGCAATTCATAACGACGTATCACATATTCGGAATGGGTTATACGACCCCATGGTCCTTTCCCGGTTAACCCGAATAGTGAGCGCTTATTCAAAAATAAGTGTGCATTCAAATTCAATCAATTCACATCAAATACCCATTCAAAGGGAAATACTGATAGTCGGTTATTGAACTACCAATTGATATGCATACATCACCAGATTCCAAATAATTTTCCAAATTATTTATTTTCCAAAATATCTTTACAAGATATATAATTTCAACACTTCAAAAATAAATCAATATTTATTTTTAAAACAATTCTCCTTTTCATTTATAAATTCCATAATGAATTTATATTTCAAAATATCCATGCATATGCAATTTCAATAATCCATTTCAATTTATCTTTAAAAAGATAAATTCTAATTTTTCACTTCATATTGGAAAACATTCCATACTTATTAAAAATAAGTAATTCACAAATCTTTTTATTTTCAACACTTAGAAAATATTCAATATACTTAAATCGAATTAAGTATATATTTCATTCTATTAAGGAAATCATTCACTTAAACATATTTATTTGGGCCAAAACGAATGTTACGTAAAACATCGTTACGACAACCCAAAATCACTAGTATAGGGATTCAAAATTAAAATAGATATATAAATCCCAATACTATTCAAACATTTCCATTCGGAAATCATTTACTATAACAACAGTGTTATAGTCTATCATTTCCTTTTATTTCTCGAAACATCTATTTCAACAATAAATGTTGAAATCTATGGTTTTCGAATCTCAACACATTTAAAACATCGTTAGATCGTTTTAATTCAATTTAAACATCTCATTCAAAACAATTTCCTTTAACGTATTATTCACTATTCAAAAACGTGAATATACTACGTTAATGAATATCATCCTTTTATTCATTTTAATTCAAAGGATTATTCACTATTCGAAAATGTGAATATAACTCCATTAATAGGTTTCAACAATTAACTTATCAAAATAAGTCGTTTGCGAATTTATAAAACAACGTTTATAAATTCCATTTCTATTTATTTATAAAAACTTCCTTTTTTTTTATAAATTCTTTTATTAACATATTCCAGTTTATAACTAAATTATAAACTAAACGTTCATATTATAAGTTAAATACTTATAAAACGATTATTTTACAAAATCGTTCTTTAAACTTCATAATTATAAATCTTATAACTTATAAGATTCATTTGTTTAACCAAATCTATTCTTCAATTAACTTCACAAATTTATAAATCTTACTATTTATAAATTTCATTTATAACTTCACAGTTTATAATTCTATAAATTTCATTCATTTATGAAATTCATTTTCACTACATTCAAACACTTATAAAAACTCGTTTTATAATGTCTATATTTCAATTTATAAATATCCATTTATAAATCTCTTAATATAAATCAGTTTATATTATTATTCTAAAACGTCTTTAAATTCCTTTATAATTTCATCATTTCGATTTATAAAATAATCAAATTTTATAAATCCTATATTTAAACTTTTATCATATATTCAAAAATCCAATCTAAATTATTTTATAAAATCATTAGTTCATATTTCTCAAAAATCGACTTTTAATCGTATTTCTAAAAATCAGCTTTTTAACTATATTTCACAAAAACCATAATTTTTATAACTTTAAAAATTATAACGTTTATTTATTTATAATGGATCAATTCCAAAAATATAGTATATTTTCAAAATCACTTTTAAAATCATTTTAAAATCCCAAAATCTGGGTCCAATGATGCTACACACCAAATAGTCAATCACGACTACAACGATATCATATATCAATATGAAAATCCATCAAATATCAAAATATTTGAAATCAAATAAAAACTGTTGAGGAATCCAGTTGGATCCCTCCAACCTGTTTCCTGCATCCAAAAACATTAGCACAATACCAATTTCGCTCCAGTACGAAATTATCGCGGTACATGTTCTTATTAAATATTATCCGCTTAATAACGGCGTAATAGGGTCTCATCCGCTAAACAAAAAAATGCGGGAAATCAACAACTGCAATATATACATATGCCAATATATATATATATTGATATTATATATAATACCAATTTCACTGTTTATGAAATATTCGCGGTATATGTTTTTATTAAATAACATCCGCTTACTAACGGCGTATAATGTCTATTTTAACAATCAATAATTTACAGTCATCATTCAAACATGCATTCAAATATTTTAAATCTAACTATTTAAAATAAAATCGAAACTGATTCGATTGAGTGAGAAATTCTCACCTTGATTTTAATTTCCGTTTTAGCTTTTATTTCGAATAAAATTAAACGCGCGTTTAATTTTACCCGAAATTCTCACTAACTCCAAACGACTCCAAACCAACTCCATCGCGTAGTGCTCGTCCATACGATTCCAACGCAACTGAGTTTGCATTTTTTCGACCTCGTATGAAAAAGATATGAATTTTTGAAGTTTGCACGATTTTATATACACAAATTTATAACTAACTTTAAAAATTTAAACCCCCAACCATCTACAGCCATTAGATCCACTCACCCCACATCTCCACCGTGCATCACTATCATCTTCCTCACGTTCACCTACAGGTCCAAGCCGTGCACAAACAACCCATTCAAAGAAATTAGGTTTTAATTTATCGCCTCCATCACTCGATGAAAACTCGATCGGGGAACTCCGTTGCGAAGCCCATCTCCTCCACCAGGTTCGGCCCCCACCCTATGAAGCTCGGCCATGTCTATAGCCTAGGGTTGCGTGCGTGACCTGATGAGAACGGCCTCACATCTCTCCCCCTCCGTTGCACCAAAATCCATCATCACCATATGGATTTCAAGCTCTCTTCATGCTCTACCTTTTTCGTGTTGAACACTTCTTCTAATTCTTTGTAGATTGGGAGAGATTGAGAGAAGAAAGTGGGAAAAATCTGGCCTTTGAATTATAAAGTGGCGGCTAGCAACATGAATTAGGGTTAGGGTTTCTTATTTTAGCAAATTTATGAAGATGGTGGTCTATTTATAAGGAACGAGCGACACTATTCATCCCGGAAATTCCGAACTCCGATTTAGACGCCGTAACCAGCGTACCTAGGGTTTATCCCGCGTTCCGGACACAATGGAATAGGTTTCGGAAGCTAATTCGGAAGTATGTGCGAGTTATGGCTGAAAACGTTCAATTTAAATTAAACCGATTTAAGTCGATTTCTAGGCGTTTTAATTTGTACAGGACAAACCGTAAATCCAATTGACTTGAAATTTGAAACCTTACAATAATATCACATTACGGATCCGATGAAACTGGTTTCGTCGAATTCCGAGACTTTTTGAAAAATGGCTATTTCGACTCGCCAAATTTAAATTAAAAATAATTGGATGCGTTTCGAGCTGCCACGATCAAACGATAACTCCGATTGACACGAAAATTGAAATCCGGTAATAACTAACTATTACGGATCCAATGAAACTGGTTTCGTTCAATTCTGAGACTGTTCAAAAATTGGCTATTTTACAGTCAATTATTAAATATTAAAATATTCAATTTTCACAAATTAACTTTTAATTCGATTTTAAAAGTTCTAAAATATCATTCTAACTTCAACATGATAAAATAAAATTTTACAAATCATTTTCTATCATATTTAACTCAATTATTCAATTATTTCCATAATTTAACATATTAAATTATCGATTAAATTATTCAATTAAATCCAATAAATCAAATAAAATTTATTTGACTTATAAATTCACTTATAAATATTTAAAATTAATTAAATATTCAAATTTTAATTTCTAAAAATTCTGGGTCGTTACATTTTCAGAATCCCACTATAACTCTTCACTTACACACTTACATCCGTTAACAAGCTGGATTTAAAATCTCGAGAGTATTTATAGAAAATTCCAATTTCTCCTTTAAATTATATGTATAATAATAATAATAATAAATTTTAAAGATATGGTTAAATAATTATTTAAAAAAAAATCAAGTTACTTTGAAACCATCTCAATGTCTAAATCCAATTTATTTGTAACACTTGTATATAACTTAGAATTTACTTCAACAAGGTTTAAATATTTCAATAGCTAACTTTAAAAAAAAATTCAGTGTTAAAATGGTTTAAATTACATAGTTTAAAAATTAAGATCCTCTTTTGAGAAACAAACTTAACTTCTCGAGAAAAATATATCTTTAATTCCAATATAAGCAATCCAATTTATCAATCTCTCTCTTGATTTATAACACATCGACCACCTCCTAGTTCCATAACCTTTCATATTCCAGAAATAGAATTTTCCATTTCGTTTTAATCCACTAACTTTATATCCAACTTATCAACTGATAATTATTACAATCTATTTATAAACATTCTTTATAAATTTCCTAATCTCATTTCCAGTTCACAATGATTCCCTTAACACCAGAATTCATTTAGAAATCAATTTCAAATTTAAATTTCCATTTATAAATTTATTCCTTAAATAACTCAAATTATATCCCAAACCCATCAAATCTCGAATTCCAACTCCCATTTCATATTTTCCAAAATCCTATTTAAAATCCATAATAACCAATTTTATATTTTATTTTCAAATCCCCTTTTCTTCTCTAAATCTATTATACATCTTGGTTCTTAAAACCCTTTAACATTTAGCAAATATCGCTTAAATTTATTATTTAAATATCTTTTATATACATCATTTTAAAATCTCTATTTAAATTATTTCACGAAATAGTTAAGTATAAATTTAAAATCAAATCGTTTATTTTATCCAAACCAATCCCTCCAAAATTAAATATAACATCTTACTTCCAAAATTTCCTTTTTATTTTCTTTCCAATTTCAAAAGTAATATTCATGGTATTTTAAAATGCAAAAGTTATGGGCCAGTGTAACTATAGCATCCAATAAATCAACCAATACCGTATCTATTACAATAATTCGACACAACATATATCACAGTATATAAAAATTAAATTCAACATTTTGGAGGAATCCAGTTGGATCCCTCCAACCTGTTTTTTCCAGCATCCACGGATGTTAATACAACATAAATATATCAAACCCACTTAGAGGCGGGATATCACGGTATATAGGGTCATCCGCAATTATGCGGGGCACATAGGGTCTCATCCGCTTCAATAGGATGGTGTATCAATCCAACTACTAATATATACTACTCTATATATATATATATTATAAGATCTGATTGATAATAATTATTATCAAATAATCCAATCAACCAATAATTTAAATTTTCAACATTTAAATTAAACCGGCAATCCAAAAATAAGTGAGATTTACTCACACTGATTTTTATTGTCGCTTCACGTTCCAGTTCCAATTAAATTTCTATGCTTTTACTAAAATTCTACAATCTTTAAACTCAACCAAGATAACTCCATAGCAAAGATCTCCCTAATACGAACACAACACGAATGATCGCGTTGAATTCCGATCTAAAACAAATGAGATACTAAATTTACAATATATCAACTTTATTCTAACAATAATTTATATAACTAATATTTTCTTTTAAAAAAGAAGCCCGTTAAACAAGCTCGAACCCGACCCAAGACTGTTCCTCCTTCTCCAGCCCTTCTTTATTTTCAAATGCCTGTGCACGCAGATACCCCCACATGGTCGCTTTATGTGCACACATACATCATCGTCTCTCCACTATTTCCCAATCCGATCGTTGCTTCAATCCTCTTGGATAAAACTTCACTACCTAGACCCAATGTAACGACCCGTAATTTTTGATAACTAAAATAGGTAATTTAATAAGGTTTTATGATTTAATGTTGGAAGAAATAAAAATTTATGATTTAATAATAAGAATATAACTAGAATAAAATGTAATAGTATTAATTTAAGGTAATTGATAATTGCTTAAATTTAATTCCAATTAATTGAAATGACTAAAAGTTATAATTAGTTATAGATTGTAAATTAATTGTAATAATGTGTGTATTAATTGATAATTGGATTAAAAGATTAATTGATAATTTAAATGTTGTATTAGTTAATGAGATAGTAAGCGATAAATTGTAATTGAATAAAACTAGGGTTGGGTAAATAACTATAACATTTCTGTGTAGAAAACAAACATACATATGTGATTAAATGTAGAAATGGTGACAATTGTTATTTGTTACCAATTTATTTAATCAATTATAATTAAATGAAATTAATGTTACGTTAAAATGAGTTAAGACGATAACCGTAAAAGTAAATGCAATAAAATGTATAGAAGTATCAATTACATTCATAAGGCAATAATTAATCTAATAAAATGAGTGAAACTAAGATGAATTAAATTATTGGGATTTAAATTTTATTTAATGTGAAAATCACAAAAATTCGATATAATTGGAATATTCCAACTAATATGGTAAAAGAGGATAATTGTAGAATATTAGTTTAATAAAATGTAAATCAATGTTAACTATGCCCATAGAGTAATGATTGATCGAATAAAAAGATTAAAATCAAATTAAATAAATTTATTGGAAATAAATTTTAATTAATTGGATTTAATTACAGTTGAAATTGAACACTGTAATTTGCGTAATATTTAACACTGAATTGATATGTAAATTTGTTTTAAATTATTGTAAATGTCTAAGGATTCGAAATTGATAAAAATTGTTAGTTTATAAATTTGAAATTAAAAAGTAATTTAATCAGTTTAATAATAATTTATTTAATTAATGTGGGATAGCTATTTTAGCCACTGACTCGGATTTCAATGAAATTAGTTTCATCGGCATTGTAAAGGTGAATTATTGTAGGATTTCAAGTTTCATAGCGATCGGACTTGTCATTTGATCGTACGGACTCGAACGTGTAGAAATCAATTTAATTAAATCCAATTGAAATCAATTTGAAATAAACTTATTTTACGATAACTTCTTCATGGAATTAGGACTTGAAACCTATTCCATTAAGTTTAAAAATATCGAAAATATTTGTTTTGATATATAGGATGACCCACTTTCGTTTCGGAGGCAGAACGGGCTTTTCGGGTCGTTATGGTCATTTGTACCGATCCGGTATTTGTTTATTTTCTTATCGGGCTAGGTTGATATAAATTGTTCTTTTCTAACCCTAGCAATCTTTCCAACTTTTTTTTGCTCCTTTCTTCGATGGTAGAAACAAATTCCAATTCCAAACGCTACAATTCAATCTCCAAACCAATTTCAAAATCTAACTCCTCCAAACCATATCAAACTATATACTATTCCGAAGCTTTCAATGAGCCCAGATCTGCAATTTGTTTTTACCATCTAATCACCGTTTGTCTAGAAACCAAAGATGAACCTCGAGCGTCCATATTACGTTTTCGTGATCCAACGGCGGATCGTCGACTAATCGACAATCGAAGGGTGCAGGGTTGTACAGGAGGAAGAGCGGCACTCATCCATTGTGCTCGCTTCTGTCTGACGAGCTTTGCTCACCTCGAACGGCGTTTTAGATCGACAGCGATGTGATCTTTAAAGGGGATTGGAGGTGGTCGCACCTCCTTGGTGAGGTGTGTCTCGACTAGCTGGGCTCGATGGCGAGCTCTGATCGATGTGTAGGCGGGCAGAATTGGCGCGTCAACGTGGAGAGCGTCGGTGGCTGCTAGGGTTGGACACGATCGAATCTGGAAAGGTTTTGCATGAACGATGGGCAGGTGACGTGTAACTACTCTTTTTATCATGTTACTTATTTTAAATTTAATCGTTTAATGTTCTAATTTGCATAACCTTTACGTACGAGGTCGGATTTATGCATGGTATGTTCCACTGCGATCTTATCGAAATTCCAGACATTATGGAATTAGTTTGGACGAATTATGAGACTGTTCAAATTTGGGCCTTATTTTGGATTTCAAATCGACTTGAAACTAATGGTGAGTGTTTTAACCCACTCACGACTACTAAACTATCTTATGTTGGTTAAATTAAATTTATGGTATGATATGCAATTTATTGATTGATGTTTGGTATGTTTAAATTGTCATTTCAATTAAATATAGCTTTGATTGCATTTAATCGTTATTTATTTGAATACTAAATTTTAATTCGCTAGTTAATACTTGTTAATGATAATCAGTAAACTATTGATGTTTATTGATTGATTTGGATAATGATTGTGATGGATGTTTGATTGTTGATATCAGATGACTAGATATTATATCTCTATATTGTTATAACACTGCAAGTTCCCTATAGGATGAAATGATACATACCTGAACAATCTGATAGATTAGGGAGGAATCGTTATGAGTTGAAATGATAGACTCAAGCGATTTCATGAATTTGTAATTGATTCGGGATTGCAGTTTGAAATGATATATATCCGCAAATATGAATAATTGTGGATTGAAATGATAAATATTCGTATCACTTGACCATAGGGTAGAAACTTATATAC
The DNA here is from genome assembly GCA_030765085.1 of Allium cepa. Classification (NCBI taxonomy): domain Eukaryota; kingdom Viridiplantae; phylum Streptophyta; class Magnoliopsida; order Asparagales; family Amaryllidaceae; genus Allium; species Allium cepa. The sequence continues at coordinate 11,449,777 of CM060937.1, forward strand.
GGACATCGGATTGGTTAAATTAAATGATTATAAATTTTTACACTTTGAATTCGATTAAATGATATTTTGAAATAGAATTTGATTGATATGAACTGAATTGTTTAAGTGAATTACATAAGGATTTAAATTGAAATTTAAAAGTTGTATTTTAAAGTATAAACGAAATTATTGAAATTGAGTTATTGAGAAGTTTGAAATTATAACCCAGAAATCCATTGAAATTTGAATAATGTAAAATTGATATCTTGAGATTTGAAATTGGGTTTTGATTTGAAATCGAGATAAAGTCCAGATTTGTTGTAATGGAAGAAATGGTTTAATTTTGATATTAATTCCAAATTAATTATTTAATATGATTTAAAGATTTATTATTTTAAAATCCTGATTTTAAGGTTTTCAAACTATTAAACTAATTTAAATCTAAATTTCAACTATTTTAAATCAATTTAAACTATTTTAATTAATTTTAATCTACTTTAATCTATTTAACCTAATTTAACTTATTTTAACCCATTTTAATCTAATTTAACTTATGTAATGTGTTCTAAATCTATTTAATCTATTTTAAATTAAATTTAAACTATCTTAACCTACCTAAACTATTTCAATCTATTTTAAACTATTAAAATTCAAACTATATATAAAAGCATTTTTACCTAAAAGCTATTTTAAACCATTCAAACTATTTTTAAACTATCTAAACTATTTTATAAATTTTCGATTTTGTAAAGTAGAAGTTTTATATTTTAATTCCTCGATTTTAAGGAGAATACAGTTAAAAAATGTTATAACATAAGTTGGGATTTAAATGACATATTTGAGGAATATGGTGATTTTAAATGAGGATTTAATCTATTTTGGAAATATAAATTCGAAAGTGATATGATTTCAAATGTTATATAATTTCGAAAGTGAATGTGATTTCGAAAATGATATGGTTTTGAGAATATGATATTTTGATATCAATTATGAATCAGTTTTGGAAATGTAAAAGAACCATCCGATGTGAAATAAGCGGTTGGTTGTTAAAGAGATTGGGATCGGATATTGTCATACTCTCTGCCAATACCAAAACCTCTTTAACAACTGTGTACGTAGTGGAGATTCCAGAAATGAAGTAGGATGGTTTGGCGAACGATTTTGTATGAGGTACTTACGTGACCCTGAATCTCCTGAGTCAGCTTAGATGTGACTAAAACAGGAGCTATACCGAGCCAAGTGAGGTTATTCCTCCTATCGAGCATATTTCTTTGATACAATATTATGACTTTATGATTGGTTTGGTGGCCACCCCTCGATTTTGATTATTGGAGTGTCTCGAGGTGGACGGTGGTAGCTGCTATGCGTTACCACCAGTCCGGGAGTGAAATTGGTAGAATCCTTCCCTGGCATTGCCTCGAGTGTCATGTTCACATGCCTTTTCGCGTCTTCTACGAGTTTGTTTTGTACCATACCTATTGAGTGCTCTCTGGGTAAACCTCATGGAGGAGCGTACGGTGCTGTATAGACTATGGGAATGTATAAAATATATTAAGGGGTATATGGGTTACGCCTTAACGTTATTTTAATACTTTACCATATACTGTCTTATAATAGCTTATTGTACTATATAGTAGATAGTTTGAAGGATCCTTAGGAGATGGAAATCTCAAACTTCTTTTAAGTTATTGCGCTCACATTAGACACTGGATAGGAGATGTCATACCCCGTAAACATCTCTGACACCGTTACACTCATATTTATTTACCTTTGATTTAACTTACATAGGATTTTTTAATTCTGACTCGAGTGTTTTGTCTTTTCAATTCGCTCGAGTCAGTCTGAGCTTTTTAGTTTATCGATGACTGCTTTCTGGAGGATGAAGACGAAGATTTTATACTATTATTATTTATTATATTTATTCCACTACATCATGTTGTTCCGCTGCATTTATTTATTATTTATTCTTGTTATATGTAACTTTGATCTGTACTATAAAAGAATAATCAATGTTATTTGTAAACAGCTTCATGACTGTTTATTTGATTATTATATTTTGTCATTCCGCTATAAAATTCTATATTTGTTTTCTTTTTTTCTCTGCTTTTTCTTATTTATCCCATAACAATCTGCCCTAATGAATGGTTTGAGTCTGATGCGTGTAGTTTATCGTTGATTTAAATCATCCAAAAGGCAAGTCGTTACAGTTGGTATCAGAGCTTTGGTTTAGCGATAACCTTAGCTTTGTGCGGTCTAGCTCATTAAAGATAGGATAGAATTACCCTAGAATGAGTCATTGAGTGTATATATATATATGAGAGAGCATATTTGGTAGTGTTATAAATATTTTGTATTGCGCTAATTCGTTCTGTTTTGCATGTATAAATTCTGGTCAGTAAATAGGATGCTATGGCATCGATAGTGATTTCTAAACACTTAATAGGACAGACCGACACAATATCGTTTTGAAATATAGGTAAATGAAATGATTTTGCCTATTATATATTTTGTATACAAATAATAAATTTTATAAATGATATAATTGGACGTAACATGTTGGTTGTTAGGTAGTGAATAAATATTGATTGTAAAATAGGATTTACAAATAAAGTAAATATAAATCGAAATTTGAGAACTTAAGTTCCACGATTTTTGGAAATTTCTTTCAAAAGTTTTTGGAATATAATATTTGAACTCTTTAGAAGTATTTTTGGATAAATATTTTCAATATGATTTGAAAGAAAGTTTTAAAGGTAACTTTTAAAGGAAATAAGTTTTGTACTCCCCTTTCAGTCGCTGAAAATTAATTTCGGTGATGAGTGCACGCATCATCGGCATTCATTTTCAAGTTTCAAAGTGGAAAGACTGCTGTAGCAGTTTTACTACACATCTGTTTTGATGACTAAACCTTAATTTTGAATTTCTAAATATGATTTGATTTATAAAGGATATATATATATATATTATTTTCTAAGTGACTAAAATGAACCCGGAGTTTAGTTCTTAAATTTTCTGATAATTAGTAGTTTCCACTTATTGAAATGAATGAAATCTTAATTATTTTAATAATTGGAAGTTTTTAGAATGAAGAAAAATATAAGTAATTAGATGTTAAGTGATTAATGGTTTATATGAGAAATTGGAAACTTGTAAACTTAAGAATAATGAAAATTTAGAAGATGAATTATTGAACTTTGAAAAAAGAATGAACTGGACGAATTTGTGTGACATTCAATTGCATTCTTAAAATAACAATTATAACTTACCAAAATATAATAAGTGAAAGGTTAATAGGAATATGTAATAGAATACTATACAAGTAAACTTTAGTAAATGAAAGTGTTCAATGGAATTACTTTTATAAATAAGAATTATGATATTATAAATTGTTATAAACTTAAGTTAATAGTTTGAAATGTCACTAATCAAATGTAATAGAAAAGTGACTAATGTAAGAAAAACGATTGTAAACTTAAGTTGATGTTGAAACCATTTATAATTAAAGTGAGTAATATATTAATTGAATGATTATAACTTCAGAAAACATTGAAATGATTTAGAAATGGATTTAATATTCAATAACACTATGTACGGAAGAATGAATGTGAAAAAGAAATAATCTATTAATGGTGCATTAAATTGTAAAGCGACTTACACAATAATGGATTATCTAATAGTTGAAATGTAAGCAATGAATGCAAAGTAATGAAAAGAGAAAAGGACATTGTATAAACGAATGGAAAATGAATTTTGTAAGTGATGAATGTAAATTAATTAAATAAACATTATATGAATGAACGAAATTGAAGAACAGTAAATAATATGAAATGTGATTTATAAGAATAAACTTAATTGATATTTGAACTTTTTGTTTGTATTGGTTTATGGGATGATTGGGAATAGATATTTCTAACTGTATAAAAATGTGTAAATAATCTTGTGAGTTTTATCTAAGGCTGTTAAGTATATGGTATACTTAGTAGTTTATTTATCATTTTTATATGATTAAAAGTTTCTGAACCCAAAAAACCATTTGTTTTTGTTGCAATGGATGGATAATTGTTTTTCTTTGTTGAAAATGATGTTTGTACCGTTTGTTTTCGAATGATTATTGTTATGTTGTGATAATTTTGTTGTTATTAGTTGAAACAACTTAAATATTTCTCTTTTATATAATTATTAACTTCTTTGGATTATATAAGTAAAATACAGGTTATGGAAGCAATTGCTATTGCTTTTGGTTTCATAAAATAAGCGTTGTTTGCCCAACTAATAGGTACATTTTCGGATTACGGTTTTTCAACGGTATTATATTGTTTTTCCCATGGTTTGGGATATATTATTTTGAAGTATATGATATATATTGTTATTATTGATATTATTATTTCTCCCAGACCTCTCCGTACAAAGGAGACTTTATTGAAATTTTTCTTGAATTTTTGAACTTAGAAATTATGTGAAAGTAAAAATGTTTTCAAACTTTTATTAACTTGAATGTGAAAGGAAATTAAGTACTTATAAATTGATATATTTTATTTAAATTATTTAATTATAAGATATATTAATTCCTTATCCATCCTTTCCTTTTCGAGGACGAAATGTTTTGAGTGGGGAAGAGTATAACGATCCGTAATTTTCGATAATTAAAATAGTTAATTTAATAAGGTTTCGTGATTTAATGTTGGAAGAAATGAAAATTTGTGATTTAATAATAAGAATATAGCTGGAATGAAAATAGTATTAATTTAAGGTAATTGATAACTACTTGAATTTAATTCCAGTTAATTGAAATGACAAAAAAGTTATAATTGGTTTGCAATAATGTGTGTGTTAATTGATAATTGGAGTAAAAGATTAATTGATTTTTTTGAGAGAAATGTGTGATCCTCTAAAAAACGAGGAGAGCACACATGGAGCAATATATATATAACAAATATAAAGGAGCTGCCAACACGCCTGGCAGGTGACAAGACTATCCTCTAAAAGAAATAGATACCCCTCAAATGAGCTCCGGCAAAGCCACCGCCCATTAAACCCTAATACCGAGCTCCGGCAAGGCCACCGCCCGATAATAGAGAGTTAGAGGTATCTAAAACTAGAGAAACTAAAAAACAACAACCACAAAATAAGAGAAGATCAAAAAAGAAGAACACGAAGGGGCGAAATAAAAAGAAGAACTCCACTCTGAAGACACTGAGAAGCCACCAAGGAGAGCTAGACGTAGACGGAATCCCTGAGAAAAGCAATCCTACCAACTAGAACAAAGCTGCAAGCTATCCTGAAAACCAGTCAAGAGAGAACTAGGAACCTGTCTAAACCAAACCTAAAACAAAACTAGGAAACCAAATTAGAATGAATCACATATATGTATATAATTAGATTTTATATACATATATGTGAGAATAAAAACCAAAATGAAAATTAAAGCAAGGAAAAACTAGAACCAAAAGCTAACAATACTAAAGGACTAAAAAGTAAGAAATAAAAACAGAGAAAAAAAAAATACAAGAAACTACTTTAAGGGCAAATACTAGGAAGAAAATTATACTGCATCATGTGAACATTATTTACATTAGTATGGGAATTAATAAAAATGTTATTAGGAAAAAAATTATTAAAGTTAAGTTTGAATATGGTAATATTATTTCTAACCTTGTTAAGATATTCGTTAAAGCAATTATTTTTGGCTAATTTATATTTGGGATTAGAAATCTAATTTAAGCAGAAAGATGAAATTAAAATTATCAAAGTATTATAGTGATTATATTTATTATTAAAAATCCTTTGATTTCTCTCAAACCAAATGTACCAACAAGAAATTGTAAATATAGTATCAAGCAAGTATCTAATATCCTTATTGAACTTAAATCTAAAAGAGTTCCAATAGAAAAAACAATCAGTAACTCTAGAACTAATCTTAAACTCAAAAATATTAAGGGTCTTAATAAGAATAAAATGAGTATCCATGCATTCTAATAAATATGATTAACATCTTCAGAGTATGTATTACAAAAATAACATTTATTATCAATAATAATATTTTTCTTTTTTAAAAGTTCATTAGTATTCAATTTACCATGAATAATGAGCCACATGTGGATCTTAGATTTGGAGGAGCGTTAGATTTCCAAATAAATTTAAAACAGTTGTCTGAAACACCCGAAAAGTTAATAAATTTGTAAAAGGAATTCGTAGAATATTTCTTACTCTTATCCCACTCCCAACTAATATAATCATTATCATTGTCAATATTGTAGAGATTTAGCTTAGCATAAAGCAAATAAAGCTGTCTAAGGGTTGAGCCTACTAAAATACTATTAAAATTGAAAATCCAAGGAGGGTCACTATTAGAGTTAAAAACATCAGAAATAAAAGCAAATTTAAAATTACAAATATCATATAAATCTTTAAACTCAATCTTAAGAAGAGTAGCGGAAATCTAACTATCATGCCAAAAAGATGTGTTATTACCAGAATGAACAATAATATTTACACCTAAGTTGAAAATATCATTACATTTTAAGATGGATTTCCAAAAATATGAAAGTTTACAATAAATCGAAGGACTAATTTGATAGAGATTATAACTACTATTATAGTAATTTTTAGATATAATCTACTTCCAAATGGCATTATCACTCGTATCTCTGAATTTCCATAACCATTTACTAAGAAGAGACAAGTTCATATTACGTAAATTAATGACACCTAAACCACCCTCGTTTTTAGACTTACAGACAGTATCCCAATTAACTAAACATTTAATGCTACTGTTAGGATTATCACCACTCCAAAGGAAATCTCTTCTAATTTTATCTATTTTGTCTATCACACAATCAGGAAAGAGGTGCATAGACATCCAATAGATAGGGAGTGCTGATAAAACAGAGTTAATCAAAACTAGTCTACCAGCTCTAGATAAGAATCTCCCATTCCAATTAGTAATCCTATTTTTAATTTTATCAATGATTAATAACCAATCTTCATGCTTAAGTTTTGAAGGTCTAATAACAAAACCAAGATAATTAAAAGGAAAACTCATAGTTTTACAATTTAAAGTATTTGCAACTAAATTTTCAACTTTGTCAAAATCATTTAAAACTAAAACCGAACTTTTATCAAAGTTTATTTTTAAACCTGATAAAAGTTCAAAACTATAAAGAATGAACTTAAGAGCAATGATGTGCCTAGGAAGATGAGAGGAAAAAAGCAAAGTATCATCAGCAAATTGAAGGACAGACAAACCAAAACTCGAAATATCATTACCAAAAAAACCCAAGAGATTATTATTAACTGCATTCTTAATAATCTTAGAAAAAACATCAGCCGCTAAATTAAACAGAAGGGGCGATAAAGGATCCCCTTGCCTCAATCCTCTCTTGGATTGAATTTTATTACCCAAAATTCCATTAACCATAATACTTGAGTTACCAGATTTAAGCAAGTTAATGATCCAGTTAATCCATCTATTACTAAAGCCTCTGGCAAGGAAAATATCAATAAGGAAATCCCAATCAACCGAGTCAAAAGCCATAGCAAAATCTAATTTTAAAATAGCACAAGTAATATTATTCTTACAACAAAGATTAATGTATTCTTGAACAACTGCTCCACTATCAGTGATATTTCTTCCTTTAATAAAAGCTGATTGAGAACAGTCAATTAAATCATTCATTTTTAAACTAAGTCTATTAGCTAAAACTTTAGAAATAATTTTTACAGAGCAGTTAATCAACGAAATGGGTCTAAAATCTTTTAAAGTATTAGCACCAACTTTTTTATGTAATAAAATAACATTAGCAAAATTAAATCTACCTGATTGGAGACTTCCATTATAAAATTCATTAAACATATTAATTAAGTCTAATTTGAAAACCTCCCAAAAAGTTTTATAAAAGAGAATAGGAAATCCATCCGGACCCGGAGATTTATCTCCCGGTAAATCAAAAATGGCTTTATGGATTTCCTCTTCAGTAAAAGGAACATCTAAATCAGAAAGATTAATGTTAGAGACGGATGGGTAAAGATCATTCCATCTAACATTAACTCTATGCTTATTATTGCCAAAGATATATTTATAATAATCAGTGAAAGCATTATTGAGATCACGTTGATCAAATAATTCCACATTATTAACTAAAATGGAATTAATTGTGTTGCTACGTTTTCTACTGTTAGCTATATTATGAAAAAATTTGGTAGTGTTATCACCTTCATTAATCCATTGAATTTTTTATCTTTGTTTCCACATAACTTCCTCTTTTTCAAGAATAGAATTAAGTTCCTTTTTTAAGTTATTAAGAACATTTTTCTCTCCTAAACTTAAATGTCTAGATTCTTCAATCTTATTAAGCTTAAGCAATTCATTGAGAATATTCTCTTTTTTAATTTTAATATTACCAAAAATGTTTTTATTCCAGTTTTTAAGAAAAATCCTAAGATTTCTAAGTTTGAGCACAAAAGCTTTAGCTGAATTATCACTATACTTAAAGCTATAGAAACTCATAGACGACCATTTATTAACAACTAAATTTGAAAAATATGGTTCAAGAAGCCACATTTTTTCAAATTTAAAGGAACGAAAAATAATTCTATGATGATCGCAAGATAGAATAATGGGACAATGATCTGAAAGGGTGTAAGGAAGACCAGACACTTTACAGATGGGATATTTATCTTCTATTTCATCGCTAATGAAAAACCTATCTAAAAGAGCCAAGGAAAGATACTCCCTATTATTACTCCAAGTAAAATCTCTATTGGATAGAGGAATTTCAATCAAATTAGAGAGAATAATAAATTGATCGAATTCCTCCATGGCAGAATAATCTCCTTCTCGGGGAGAACACTCCCAAATAAAACGGGTAACATTAAAATCGCCCCCCAGTAAAAGAGTAATTGATAATTTAAATGTTGTATTAATTAATGAAATAGTAAGTGATAAATTGTAATTGAATAAAACTAGGGTTGTCTAAATAACTAACATTTGTATGTAGATAACAAACATAAAAATGTGATTAAGTATAGAAATGGTGACAATTATTGGTTGTTACCAATTTATTTAATAAATTATAATTAAATACAATTAATGTTACGTTAAAATGAGTTAAGATGATAACAGTAAATGCAAATGCAATAAAATGTACAGAAGTATCAATTACATTCATAAAGCAATAATTAATCTAATAAAATGAGTGAAACCAAGATAAATTAAATTATTGGTATTTAAATTATAGTTAATGTGAAAATCAACAAAAAATTCAATATAATTGGAACACTGCAACAAATATGGTAAAAGATGATAATTGTAGAATATTAGTGTAATAAAATGTAAATCTATGTTAACTATGCCCATAGAGTAATGATTGATTGAATAAAAAGATTGAAATCAAATTAAATCAATTTTTTGAAATTAAATTTTAATTAATTGAATATAATTACTGTTGAAATTGAACACTATAATTTGTGTAATATTTAACACTGAATTGATATGTAAATTTATTTTAATTATTGTAAATGTCTAAGGAATCGGAATTGATAAAAATTGTTAGTTCATATATTTGAAATTAAAAAGTAATTTAATCAGTTTAATAATAATTTATTTGATTAACGTGGAAATAGACATTTTGGCCACTAACTCGGATATCAACGAAACTAGTTTTATCAGATCTATAATGGTGAATTATTGTATGATTTCAAGTTTCGTAACGATCGGACATGTCGCTTGATCGCACGGACACAAAACGCGTAGAAATTAATTTAATTCAATTCAATTGAAATCAATTTGAAATAAAATGATTTTAAAGACTTCATACGATGCAATTAGGACTTGAAACCTATTCCACTAATTTTAAAAATATTGAAAACATCTATTTTGATATATGGGATGACCCACTTTCGTTTCGGAGGCAGAACGGGCTTTTCGGGTCGTTGTGGTCATTCGTACCAATCCGATATGTGTTTATTTTCATATAGAGATGGGTTGTTATAAATTGTTCTGTTCTACCCTAGCAATCTTTCTATTTCTTATTCCTATACATACATCAACTTCTGTCTGCTTCTTTCTTCAATGGCAGAAACAAATTCCAAACGCTACAATTCAGCCTCAAACCAACTTCAAAATCAAACTCCTCCAAACCATATCAAATTATATAGTAATTCAAAGCTCTCAACGAGCGTAACCCAGATCTACAATTCGTTTTTACCATCGAATCACCATTTGTCCAAAAACGGAGAATGAACCTCGACCGTCCATATTAGGTGTTCGTGATCCAACGGCGGATCGTCGACCAATCCACAATCAGAGGGTGCAGGTTGAATAGGAGGAAGAGCAGCACTCATCCATAGTGCTTGCTTCTGTCTGAGGGACGTGGCTTGCCTCAGACGGCGTTTTAGATCGACAGCGACGTGATCTTCAGAGGGACTAGAGGTGGTCGCACCTCCTTAGCCAAGTGTGGCTCGATTTGCTGGGCTCAATGGTGAGCTCTGATCGACGTGTAGGCGAGCGGAGTTGGTGCGTTAACGTGGAGAACGTCGGCGGTTGCTAGGGTTGAACGCGATCGAGTCTGGAAAGGTTTCGCATGAACGATGGTTAGGTAACGTGTAACTTCTCCTTTTATTATTTTATTTATTTTAAATTTAATCGTTTAACATTCGAATTTGCATAACATTTAGGTATGAGGTCGGATTTACATGCGGCTTGTTCCACCGATCGTATTGAAATTTTGGACATCATGGAACTGGTTTAGACGAGTTCTGAGGCTGTTCAAATTTAGGCCTCATTTTGGATTTCAAATCGATTTGAAAGCAAAGGTGAGCGTTTTAACCCATTCATGACTACTAAACTATCTTATGTTAGTTAAATTAAATTTATGATGTGATTTGAAATTGATTAATTAATGTTTAGTATGTCTAAATTGTCATTCCAGTTAAATATAGCTTTTATTGCATTTAATAGTTATTTAATTTAATATTAAATTTTCATTCGTCGGTTAATACTTGTTAATGATAATCGGTTAACTATTAATGTTTATTGATTAATTTGGATGATGATTGTGATAGATGTTTGATTGTTGATATTGGATGACTAAATGCTATATCTCTATATTGTTTTAACACTGCAAGTTCTCTATGGGTCGAAATGATACATACCTGAATAATCTAATAGATTAGAGAGGAATCGTTATGAGTTGAAATGATAGACTCAAGCGATTTCATGGATTTGTAATTAATTCGGGGTTGTGGATTGAAATGATATATATCCGTAAATATGAATAATTGTGGATTGAAATGATAAATATCTGTATCACTTGACCATAGGGTAGAAAATTATATACAAATATCGGATTGCATAAATTAGATGATTTTAAATCTTTAAACTTTGAATCCAGTTAAACGATATTTTGAAATAGAATTTGATTGATATAAATTGAGTTGTTTAAGTGAATTACTTAAAGGATTTAAATTAAAATTTTAAAGTTGAATTTTGAAGTATAAACAAAATTTATCGAAATTGAGTTATTGAGAAGTTTGAAATTGTAACCTTGAAATATACTGAAATTTGAATAGCGTAAAATTGATATCTTAAGATTTGAAAGTGGGTTTTGATTTGAAATCAAGGTATGGTCCAGATTTGTTGTAATGGAAGAAATGGTTTAATTCTAATATTAATTCCAAATTAATTATTTTAATATAAATGATTTAAAGATTTATTGTTTTAAAATCCTTATTTTAAGGTTTTCAAACTAATAAACTAATTTAAATCTAAACTTCAACTATTTTAAACTATTTTAAATTAATTTAAACTATTTTAATTAATTTTAATCTACTTTAATCTATTTAACCTAATTTAACTTATTTAAACCCATTTTAATCTAATTTAACTTATGTAATCTATTTTAAATCTATTTATTCTATTTTAAGTTAAATTTAAACTATCTTAACCTACCTAAACTATTTCAGTCTATTTTAAACTATTAAACCACTTAAACTATATATAAAAGTATTTTAACCATTTAAAAGCTATTTTAAACCATTCGAACTATTTTTAAACTATCTAAACTATTTTCTAAGTTTTAGGTTTTGTAACGTGGAAGTTTTATATTTTAAATCCTCGATTTTAAGGAGAATATGATTAAAAGATGTTATAACATAAGTTGGGATTTAATGACATATTTGAGGAATATGGCGATTTTAAATAAGGATTTAATCTATTTTGGAAATATGAATTCGAAAGTGATATGATTTCAAATGTGATATAATTTAGAAAGTAAATATGATTTCGAAAATGATATGGTTTCGAGAGTATGATATTTTGATATCAATTATGAGTCAGTTTTGGAAATGTAAAAGAACCATCCGGTGTGAAATAAGCGTTTGGTTGTTAAAGAGACCGACATCGGATATTGTCATACTCTATGCCAATACCGAAAATCACTTTAACAACTGCGTACGTGGTGGAGAATTCAGAAATGAAGTAGGATGGTTTGGCAAAAAATTTTGTATGTGGTATTTACGCAACCCTGACTTCCGTGAGTCAGCTTGGATGTGACTAAAACAGGAGCTATACCGAGCCAAGTAAGGTCATCCCTTATATCGGGCACATTTCTTCCATACCTATTATGACTTTGTGATTGATTTGGTGGCCAACCCTCGATTTTGATTATGTGAGTGTGTCTCGATGTGGGCGGCAGTGGCTACTACGCGTTACCACCGGTCTGGGAGTGCAATTGGTATAATCCTATCCTGGCATTTCCTCGAGTGCAATGTTCACATGCCTTATCGCTTCTTCTACGAGTTTGTTTTGTACCATACCTATTGAGTGGCCTCTGGGTAAACCTCATGGAAGAGCATACGGTACTGCATAGACTATGGGAATATATAAAATCTATTAAGGGGGACATGGGTTATGCCTTAACGCTATTTTAATACTTTACTTTACTACAGACAGTATTATAATAGCGTATTGTACTACATAGTAGATAGTTTAATGGATCCTTAGGAGATGGAAATCTCGAACTTCTCTTAAGTTGTTGCACTCACATTAGACACTGGATAGGAGATGTCAAATCCCGTAAACATCTCTGACACCATTACACTCATATTTATTTACTGTTGATTTAACTTACATAGGATTTTTTAGTTCTGACTTGAGTGTTTTGTCTTTTCAATTCACTCGAGTCAGTCTGAGCTTTTCAGTTTATCGATGACTGCTTTCTGGAGGATGAAGATGAAGTTTTTATACTATTGTTATTTATTATATTTATTCCACTGCATCATGTTGTTCTGTTGCATTTATTTATTATTTATTCTTGTTATATGTAACTCTGATCTGTATTATTAAAGAATAATCAATGTTATATGTAAACAGCTTCATGAACTGTTTATTTGATTATTATGTTTTGTCATTCCCCAACGAGATTCTGTATTTTTTTCTTTCTTTCTCTGCTTTTTCTTATTTACCCCATAACAATCTGCCTTAATGAATAGTTTGAGTCTGACATGTGTGGTTTATCGTCGATTTAAACCATCTAAAAAGATAGGTTGTTACACTCAACACCGCCTTGCCTGGCCCTACAAAGCAAAAGGTGACATTACCATTTTGCTACAGACCGTATGATGGGTCACACCCCTTTCCAAGTGACTGCACATCACCAGAAGTCAGCCTTGCGTGCGCCTTTGCCTCACGATCACAAATCTAGCCTCAGATCCAAAAATCAATCCCTATATGATATCTGGTTTCAACCCTAGTTTTCGAACCAGCTCTGAAAAATGTCAAGCAACCCAAATTGACATTGCGCCTATCAATGCCTCTACCAGATCAAAGCTTATGCAAAAATAAGAATTTAGAAGCAAGAATTGGGTTTTTATGTTGAGTATACAAGGAGAAAAGAATTTTTAAAGTTGATTTTTTTCTTCCTTGAATCTATTCGGCTACATAAAAAGAAAGAGGGAGGGGAAACATGTTTTACATGGCAAGATGGGTTCGAATCATAGGCTACAGTGGCTAAGATGAAAGAATAGACAGTTGAAAGAGAAGCTGACTTGACAATATATTAATTAATTCTCAAAATGTCTCGATTTACACAACTCAAAATCTCGAACTCCTATCGAGGCGCGTTGCTAAACGTGTGTAATGTTATACCTCTATTTCGAACGCAATGGAAAATGTTTCGAGTCCTAATTCGATCATATAAAGAAGATAGCCTTTTGAACCCAATTATTATATTGAATTTTCTATATTAATTTCAACGTGTTTCTATCCCATACGACCAAACGAAAACTCTAAACACTACGAAATTTGAGATCCAATAACAATACACTATTATGAATCCAATTGAACTAATTTCATCGAATTCCAAAACTGTGCCCAAGAAGGCTATTTTTACTTGTCAATTTAAACGAGCTATTTTTAAAAATCGCATAAATCGCTTTTAAATTCAATTGAAAATTTTATTCACCTTCATTCTTATTAATAGAAATTTATAAGCCTTTAAATCATTTTTATCAAACTCCAAAACTCAAGATTCAATGTTCTTAACAAATTTTCAATAGTTTAATTCAATAATTAAATTATCTAATAAATCATTATATTTGAAATTTTGATTACAAAATCTAATAAACTTTTAAATATTTAAAATAAATTAAATATTCCAATTCAAATAACCAAAATTCTGGGTCATCACATTCCTTACCCCTTAAAAGAATTTCGTCCCCTAAATTGCCAAAGTAAGAAGAATGGTCCAAAACCCATTTCCCAAACCAAGTTAGTTGAAACAACTTTCCAAAATCACTTTATTGAAACCACATTATTACTTTTACTAATTTCCAAATTCATCCATAGATTACAAATAATATTATTTACCAATCATTTCAAATTAAAATTCCAAATCAAATTTTAGTTATTAAAATTTCTTTAAAATTTTCTGACTCCTTAAATTTTCAAAAATTTTCACCAGCGACTTATTTGCGCGGCTAGATCTAAATAGCTAGAAAACATCACTATATGCCCAAACCATCAAAAGAGCCAAATGGCTCAATCATAAAATCATTAAATCCAAGCAAAAATTTAAACATGTACCTTTTTGTCGGGTAATCCAATTCTCTTTTGACATCGAAGACATTAATTTAGTTCTTGCTTTTATATACCTATATCAAATTTACTAATGATATCCAATCATACAATTCAAAATCATTTTATTTAGCATTATCAAATTTCCAATATTTGTTTTTCTTAAGCTCGTACGATGTATATTTCTTATCCCTATGCAAGATCAAATCTAATTGCTCACTCGATCACACAATTTCACTTTCGAACTAATATCGTTCTACACGACTCTTTAGTGCAAACTCAGATCTGGTTTCTTGATTAGAGACCTCCATTCTCCTTGCATGGCCATATACTATGATAGAGAACTCCATAATCAATCAAAAGTCCATATTTAGGGTTCACCATCAAAAATCGAGCGAAAAGTCGTAATTCGGATCGATATAAATCATCTCGAAATTCTGTGTTTGAATCTGGATCAAATCGTCATGTGAATAAAATAGTATACGTACAACTTATATATTTATTTCAACTAATTCGTTACTATGTCAATTTCTTTTTATTCACATGCATTTCACTTATAATTAATCATCCATAATTATTATTCTCATTGTTTTGTTCACATTCGTTATTCACTTAGTATATCCTTCCCAAACTGATATCATTTAAGAATTATTCCATATTCATTTCGTTTTTAACCAAATATCAACATTCACTATTTTCTTGGTACATCTCTTTAATACAATATCACTTAAGATCTTTATCATCAATTTTCTTAAGTCCATTATAACATTTTATACAAATGTTCTTATGGTTATTACCACTTCACAACTTAAGTTTATATCCATTTCAATTCAAATTCAATTTCATTTTCTCATTTTAATCAAATTCAATTTCATTTTTTTTTCAATTTCACATTTGATTTTATCAATCAACATTCCCAACCATATTCAATTAACTAATTATTTTAATTAGTTCCATCCACTAATTTATCTCAATCTCAATCAATTCTGTTTCCAAGAATTTATTTTATTTAGTCCAACTTAGGCTAAACTTTCGATCCCACTTTATTTAACTTAATTCAAGTTAAATTTCTATTCTACAATTCAATTTCAAATTATCACTTCCTTTGCACTCATATTCGACACTTTAAAATATTTCTTCCTTGCAATTTACAAATCTTATAAGTTATCAACATATTCATATTTTGTTCACTAATTTTTTCTTCCAATTCACTTCATTTAATTAGTTTACTTTACTAATTTATTCCATTACCATACTCGCTTTCATTTAACTTTTCTTAAGTTAAATTCTATTCTCCATTTTCACATTCAATTTTATCCACTCTATTTAACCTTGTTTGTGTCAAAATTGGGCACAACACTCTTCGGGAGTCGTTGAAGAGATAATAGTGAAGAATGTAAGTTCAAAACAGATATTATCTAACAAAAACTCCAATCAGCAGTAAAGTAAATGCGTAGACAAGCGATTTATAGTGGTTCGGCGTGTTGCCTACGTCCACTGTGAAGTATTTTGACGTTTTATTGATTCTCTTTCAATGATTACAAGTTGTTACAGCGATCAACAGCAAGTTACAACTGGAAATTCGAAATCCACAGCTAGTATGCGATGTAGGATGATGGAGATCTCGATCCGGCAGAGTCTGGGCGCTTGAGAGTCGAAAGATCCCTTTTCTGTTGGCTCTGGGGCTCTATTTATAGGCGTAGGCTGCTGATATTTTGCTGAAAACTCGGGAGACCACTTCTGGCACGTGAGGGGGTCCACACGCCCGGTCTCAAAAAGTTTGGGCCCACTTTGGCATCGGTTTGAACTCCATTCGAATCGATCAAGAATTCGTCCAATCTAGGTGAAATTTGGCGTGGACACTCTTCGACATGAATGCAAGCTTCTGTGAAAATTTCGTGGCATTTGGATCAGTGGATTGAGAGATATTATGGATTCGAAAAGGGGGTTCACTGCATGGCTGTTTGGTTCGAAACCATTCATTCGAACCGATGGTTTCGAACCGATGGTGGTGCGCGCCTTCGTGGTGACGTGGAGCGCAAACTTCAAATCGATCCGGTCTTTACTCCGAGTTGACCGCTTCGACTCCATATATCTCGGCGCATTCGAACCGATGAAAGACACGTCATCATGGTTACTTGACCCAGTGGGTTCGAATGAAGCTTCACAGGCGGGTTCAAACAAGGCTTTTGTGATGGGTTCGAACAAGGCTTCTGATCGATCTTTTGGTATCGCGGCTTTGCCAAAAAGCGGGATAACATTTTGCCCCCCAAAGTACGTCTTGTGGGAACTCCATTTCTGATCGATCTTTTGGTATCGCGGCTTTGCCAAAAAGCGGGATAATCTTGTGGGAACATGACGTGCTTTGAATAGCTGCAATTTCTCTCTGAACAATCATTGCTCCTTTTTTGTTGAGACTCGTACTCTGTATTGCCGTAACCTTGCGTTGATATGATTGATTGTTGTATAATAGCGCTTAGCCGTTGGCTGCTGCATTTGCAACAAGATGAGTGCTCGATCCCTGTAAATGTTTAAGATCGAATGTTAGTTTGACATATATGCACATATGTGCGTTTGACCCTTGTTGACGTCGTGCGTTCACGAGTCGTTGTCAGTTTGGTTTGCTATTGAATTTCATATTGATTCTCTCCTGAACCGATTTGGAAATTCAATTTGAGACAACGCTTGATGGTTGTTTTGGAAGGTTCCTTCATATCGATCCTCTCCTGAACCGATGTAGAAGGTTGAAGGAAACGACTCTGCGTTGCGTGAATGTAATGTTTCGAACCGATGTGTTGGAGCATTGATGGGTTCGAAATTTATATTCGTATGGATGGAGTATACTTATGTCGTGATGGGTTCGAAACTGACATTCGAACCGATGTGAAAGGATGGATTCGAAATAGTAGTTCGTTTTGTTATGTTGTGGATGGAGTTGCGAACAGGGGCTTCGAATTGATGTGCCCACTGCGCGTTTCGCATCGTTGCAACTCGTTGTCCTGCTGTGTACTTCGTATCGATGAAGTGTGAGGGTAACACCGAACCCACAAGGCATTAGGCAAATGGCTTCGAATGGAGGTTTCGAATCGATCTATGCTATGACTGGTTGCGACCGGTCGCGTTTACCAAAAGGGGAATCGTCTCGGTTGCCCTCGAAACTCCATATAAATAGCAGTGAGCTTGCCACTTTTTCACTTTTCACTTTTTACTCTCGCCTTGCTTTTACTGTGTTTCGCATCGTTTCGAAGTTTCTGAGAAGACAACTTCGTGTTACGTACTCGAACCATTCAAGATCCAAGACTTTAACTCCTCGAATCCATCACTTAAACTAGGTAATTAGCTTCGAATCCAAACGGCAAAGTTACTTCGAACCTATCAATTCTTCATCGATTGCTCAGTCTCGAGATTGGCAAAACCAGATCTGGTTTGGGAAGGCTTCGAACCGATGTGTGGATTCGAGTTCAAATCGATGATGTCGGCGTCATTCTTCGTGGGATTTCGCATCGATCCCTGGAATGACTTTATAAGGGTGACATAGTTCGTACCGATAGACCATCTTTGGTGGTTCCACTCGAATCGATGGATTCGAATCCATCAGCTATCGGTTCGAAGCTCTCAACTTTGCATCGATACGGAGGGAATCGATTCGAACGTGGTTGATGTTAAGTTGAGGGTTTCCTTATCGGTTCGAACTAGCCAACCAAGGATCGATTCGAAGTCATCCTTCATTGATCGATTCGAACTTGACACCTGATTATCGTTTCGAAGCATGCCTTTCTGCATCGATTCGAAGTGATGTTGGGATGGGTTCGAATGAGTTCCTTATGATCGGTTCGAACCCTCTATGATGGATACCAAAGTTTGACATTTTCTGAGCATAATTCCGACGAGCTTCATCCTTGCATTTGGACTTGATAATCACACTGCATACCTTTCGAAGCTCGTCGATGGAACCATAACAACTTCTATCCAAATCAAATTCCATCATACAAACGGTTTAGTGATGACGGTCATTATAACTGGGGAAATTAGCTTTGTCGTTTGTATAATTCCTTTAACTCTGCGATATTTATTCAAGTAATGCATGGCACTGCACAACATACATTCATGCACTTTACACTGGGGAACGCACGGGTCCTTTGTCGTCTGTTAACGTGAAAATCTGACGCTAACATCCCGGTGTAAATTGAAGTTGAGTGAAAGCACCACCCATGAACACGAGAACTAAAACAAGTAGAAAAATCACAGAGAAAGCAGAAAAGACAACAGTTTTTATAGTGGTTCGGCTTAGGGTAAGCCTACGTCCACTTTAATTACTTTATTGCTGAATTAATTACAACTTTACAATAACCTTCAATTACAACACACTTTAGACTAGTAGATCAAACTTCGATGGAGAATAATCTTCCGAATTCATGTTGAATGATGTAGATTTTCTCTTCGAGATCGTCGTAGTGTCCTTGGTGTTTGGAGTACTTGAAGTGTTGAGTGAGTCGAGAATTCAGCAGAATATCGGCGCTTGAAGAGATTGGCCAAAAAGTCCCCCCGCTAGTTGGAGTTAGGGCTGTATTTATAGGAGTGGTTCTGGGCGAAGTTCAATCTCCAAGTCTTAGGTCGCGCACGACCTAAGGTAGGTCGTAGGTCATAGGTCGGCCACGACATAAGGAATCACTTGTATTAGCTATATTAGAACTTGCCCTGAATAAGTCACTAGGTCGGCAGCGACCTAAGAGATGGGATTCGACTTATCTTGATTGCATTTGGTTCTCTTCTGAGCAAATCAATAGGTCGCGTGCGACCTATTATAGGTCGTGAGTCGTTCGGGATTTAGGTTGCTGAGACCACTTTGCTCTTAGGTAGGTAGGCTATGGCATTACTTAGGTCGTATATGCTTTAGGTCGTGAAGCTACAGGAACCTTTAGGTCGCTGATCCTCTTAAGTCGTCAGGTTGTGAAATCCTTAAGTTGTTAGGTCGCGGCACTTCATAAGTCGCTGAAAGCACTAGGTCGCTAAAGACCTTAGGTCGCGGAGTGCTTTGTGATATTAGGTCGCGGGATGCTTTGTGATCTTAGGTCGCTGCTGTAGTTAGGTCGCCCACTTTTTAGGTCGTTAGCACCCTTCGGTCGTTAGCACCCTTAGGTCGTTAGTACCTTTTAGGTCGTTAAGTCACCTAAGTTTTAGGTCGTTAAGTCACGTAAGTCTTAGGTCGCTTCAGAAATAGGAGTTAACACTTGCCCTTCGAAGTACAGGCCTATGCCATAGGTCGTGTGCTTCGATCTGTCCGAGCTAGGTCGTGAGCGACCTAAGACTTGTACTAAGTCGCATGCCTATTCGTCTTCCCCTTTTTGTCCCATATAAATTTGCTAGGTCGCTAACTCTTCCTCACTCTACTGCTCCGATCTCCCACCGCCATTGACGAATTTTCAAGCTTCCAAAGACAAATTCAACCCATTCAGCCTCCGATTCATCTTTACCATTATATCCCGTAAGTGAATCTGATCCCCATCTCACCATAATCACCATTGAATCATGAATCCTTATTTTCCGACCGTAGTTCAATTCCATGTGTCATGCTTCATTTTGAATGATTATTACGGTCGACTTTTGATCGCCGTTTGACTGATTTAAGAAGGCACGGCAATGTGTTGAATTTATGATGGATCGAGGATGTTTTGCATTGTTTTTGAAGTGATCAGGTGGTATGAAGGGATGGTGAATTTCATGAGGAGGACGATGAATTTCTATGTGCAGTTGGTAATGGGTTATCGGGTTGTAGTTTGACGAGATGGGTTGCGTGAGGAGGAAGTTAGCGACTCAACAGATCTGGGCGACCTAAAACTTAGGTCGTGCTGGGATTCTCGCGACCTAAGACTTAGGACTTGACTTGTTTAAACGGCAGCAGAATGACCTAAGGAATTCACGGCTTAATTTCCTTTTTCTGTGGCATGGACATTAGGTCGTGGACGAGTTGAGACTTCGGACGAAGTTTAATTGCCTTGAACCTTTTTATTTTGCATAGTGCGACTTAAGATCCCCCGACCTATGTTAGGTCGCCAGATGACCTAGGACTTTGACAAATGCCTATTGTTTTGAACTGCTGGATTAGGTTGCGACCTATTGAATTAACGGCTTAATTCTCTTGCGGCATAGGGTTTAGGTCGCGACCGAGTTAAGAGTTAAACGATTCGCATCGCTTTGTCTTGAGGCCTTTTCTTTCATATGCTCTACGACCTGTCTTGAAGCATAATTTCAATTTGAATGCTCGACTTGAACTGCTCTACTTGAACTGCTTTACAGATTATCTCTAATGCTAATAACCTGTTAAACATAATATTTACAGAAAACTGGGACAAATATACTGTCATTGACTGCCCACATCGAACGATAGATTAGTCGATAAAGAGTAATCAACTTAAATGAACTGTGTGAACGAAATGCTGCGAACCAATGAATTCAAGTAAAGTATTAAAGCAAAACTAAAATATCCAATTAAAACCGATTCGTTCGCATTAACACTACACTTGAGTTTTATATTAACAAGTCCTGAAATCTCATAGTCGACCAATTGTCAACTAGTTTAATTTCAGTTATGTTTGCTTTCTGTTTTTGTTAGTTCTGCACAACACTTCACACTTTTTAGGAAACGTGCACCTTCTTATTTGAATGTCTAGTTCCTTGTATAGAATGACTTCTCAACAAGGAGAAACAAAATCGGCTGAAGAGACTTTCCCAATTGCTACTCCATTGGTTAATCCTCCAGAGAGAATTTCAACCACACTAACATACAAAGTTTTCCGCCAACTATGCGCTCTGTTTGGCATTGCTGAAGCAGATGTCATTCTTCCTGAGAGAAGCGATACTGCCGATATACCACCTCATGGTTTTGTAGCAGTTAATCGTCAAATGTGCACGAGTGGAGCTATCCCTCCTTTTAACGACTTTCTTCAACGGCTTCTTCTCCGACTAGCTATCTCCCCCTTCCAGCTGCACCCCAATGGCTATGCTATTCTGATGGGGTTATGTGTGCTATTCAGAAGGACGCTGGATCGCCTTCCGAGTTTTGATGAAGTTTGCTATTTGTGCACGTTTGCCAAAAATAAAGACCATCCCTCCATCATTCTTGTGAGAAGCGCTAGGAACCGTAAACTAATAATCGGCCTTCCCGAAAGTGCTCACGGTTTTCTAAGTCAATTTTTCTTCGTTCGCTGTCCTCCGGATGCTATCTGGAGAGTAGGAAGTAAGAGCATTTATCTTTGTTCCTGATGTTTTTCTCTGAGCTTTTCATAGCCTGAGTTGTCAAATGTTAACTTCGCATTTTACTTTTCAACGCTTCCTCCTCCTTCTAGGGATTCCAGTCATAAACCAACTTTTGAGAGGCTTATGGCCGTGCCAGTTGAGGAGAGAAGCATTCAATTTCTGTTGAAAGACGAATTTTTGCATCAGTACGGACTTTTGCATACCTCTCACTCTACACACCCTCATGAAGTCCCAGACTCCCCAGCCCAAGCATTGGATGCCCCAGTTTCTACCGATGCACCCATACCGAAAGAACCTACCTCTAAGGCTTCTCTAGTGAAGTGCTCCACTTCTGTTGATGTCGCGGGGTCATCTGGAAAACTTGCCCCGGTCACTGAAGAAGAAGAGCCTCAGGAATCTCCTCCACATTCAAAGAAGTCTGGTGACGAAGAAGCTGGGAAAACAAGCCCTGTCAAACAGAGTGGAGACGACACTTTCGAAGGGTTGAGCGACCTGTTTGTCACTTCACAGGAGCTCTTTAAAGACGACCCCGTTACCACCAGGGTTTCTTCTTCAGTAGTTGAGGCGACTTCTATTCTACAACAGACTCCGTCGACTCAAGAGTTGACGTTAACTACTACCCACACGATTCCTCCTCGATCGAAGAGTGGTTCGTAGTTTGACGCGCGTAGTTTGCACATTACACACACTTAGAATTTTTCGGCACTTTTATGCTCCTAACTCTTTGTACTCTGAAGATTCTACAGTTACACTTCTTTTCTCTGAAGACTTTTAAGACTTGTCTCTTTTTTTTATTTCAGATTCTCCGACGGGACGCAGCGGTTCCTACTATGACGACTTTCAGCGCTACGGGAGGCGTAGTCAATATGATTATAGGCGCTACCTTCCTGTTTACAAAGAAACCGATGAAGAGAGAGCCGCCCGAAAGGCTCAGGAGAGGAGGGCTCAAAAAGAGCGTTATGAGATAAAAGAAAGGGAGGAGCGCCACGATTCTTCCCAGAGAGGTGACGACTCTCACAAAAGAAAATCTCATGATGACCAGGGGAAAAGTCATACAGTTGAAGACCCAAGCAAGCGTGCCAGGCACGGTGAGAAGCATGCAACTACCACTCCTGAAAAGGTCACTGCCCCTATCTCACTTGACATTCCTTCTGACTCTCCTGTTCTCGAGAAAACAGACATTCAGACAGTAATCAGCAGGCCCAAATTCCAAGTTGGACCAGATCCGGCTATTCTGCAAAGCCGGTTCCCGCACTGGTGCCTGAAGGGAGTGCGGTTCGATCTTGACTTGGTCCCTATTGACAAGCCTGCCATGCTGCGAAATCTTGATGCCGTCAGGCTTGATATTGAAAGGATGTCGAACTGGCAAAAGCTTGTTGACGAGCTTCAAAGGGTCAACCGTGCGAATCTCGAGGCCATGCTTACTATGGAGAATGACAAGGCTAAATGGCAGAAAGTTCTTGAGCAGCATGACACCGAGATGAGGAGCATCGCTTCTTATAATGAAGAGCTTGAAGCGAAGGTCGAGAAGCTTAAAGAAGAACTCGCCACTTCTTTTACTTCCTATACTCAAAAAGAAGAAGTGCTTCGGAAGCAAGTGAGAGATGCTCATGCCGGCCAAAAAGACGCCGAAGACAGGCTCGAAGTGCAAAAAAGAATCAGTGAGGGCTATGTTGCTGATATTGCAGAGCTTCGGAAGAAAACCGACTCTCAAGAGGCGGAAATCGAAATGCTTAAGCTTCAACTTTACAAAGCTGAAAGAGAGAGTGATGAGGCCATTGCCGGTAAAATTGCAGCTGAAGAATCTCATGAGGCAACGAAGACCAACATCAGCTCAACATTATTTAACTTCTACCTACATAGTGTCTTGGGGCGCGGTAGTCTCGCCTTTCTAGGTCCCAAGTATGAAATTACTCTAGCTGAAGTGTGGGAGGCCGCACTTGATATGCTTGGTGCTAAAGGTGCTGGCTATCTCGAACCAGCTCTTGAGGAGCATTATTTTGATGACGATGCTCGCGCCGCTCTCGCCAAGGGAAGAGAACAGCTTGCGAAATTAAGGGCCGAAATGGCGGTAGGGGAACATTCAGGAAAAACTATCTCAACTGCTCCAGTTCAGCCTTCTCCTTCGGCCGAAATCGACATTATCGGTTCCAGTTCTCATTCTCCATCCCCTACTAAAGTTACCACCGAGATCATAAGCATACAGGGTAGAGATGAAGGCGACGAGAGTGCCGAGGCACAGGCTTATGAGGTTGATGTCAGGAAACCGACTTCTCCAGGTAACTCTACTGTTAATCTTGCCCAAGTTGACTGCTCATCTGTTTCTTACGAGCTCGATGAGCTTCTTGACTATTTCCTGAACCTCAGCGAGCCTTTATCTCCTCTCTTTACTGACTTTAACTTCTTTTCTTCTGTAGAGAAAGCATCGAGCATTGTTCAAACTTCCCCTCCTCCAATTATTCCTCCTCCGTCTCTTCAGGTCACTCCTCCTTCTGCCTCGCAACCAGGATCACAAGAGGAGCAAATAGAAGCTCTCCAAGACTTGGACGATCCCATTGCTTCACAAGAACACAGGGGAGAAGAAACTGAAGGGAGTGAGAAGACTCCAGAACCAACTGGTTCCGATGATGAACCATTAATTACACTTTTCTCTCCAGGTAGTGGGTCTTCTTCCAGGAAGAGAGGGAAGCATGGAGTCTCTAAGAAGAAGAAGGAGGCTTCTGCTAGCGAGACACAAGCGGGAGAAGAACCTATTGTATCCCTTTCCCCTTCCTCTCCTACTCTTACAAGCCGGCCTAAGAAGTTAACCATTCGGCCAGGCGCAGGCTCAAAAGGCGGAAGGAAGAAGAAATGATGGCTTTGGTCCTGTGCTTTTTATATCGCTTTTTTGCTTTTTGCATGTACTAGCCGGAGATTGTGCGGGTACCGGCCTCCGCTTTTCTTTTTCTTTTTATTTTGAAACCTGTACCTGTGCAAAATTTTGACAGTATTGAATAAAATGATTCTTTTCGTTTGTACAACCTTCTATCTGTATTTGAGAATGCATTTACTATTCATTTTTGTACAAGTTTCTTTATATGATATTGCAGTGAGCTTGTGGTATGTTGTTCAAGCGTAATTTTACCAATGTAGCTATACCATGTTGTATGTAGCTATACCATGTTGCCCCTATACCATAAGCTCGTTGCAATACTTTATACTTTGAGGGGACTTGTACTCTTATTTCCAGGAGAATAATTATTCCATACTTGGAGGAATATTATCTTCTTAGAAATAGAGTACAACTCCCTCCATATGAGTTTTTTATGCTTTATCCTTTGAAGATATCACTTTTTCTTTTGTGCATATACACATTTTACCAAGTGAATTCTTCCATGTGGTAAAGCGGGCCTCTGAAGGGCACTTTAACTTCTTTTGAGGAAGAGTATTTTCCAGAATAGGTGAATCATTCTTCCTTTGAAAGTTAAAGTGCGTCTTTGAAGAGGGCTTCTCTCTTTTTTTTTTTTATTACGCCTCAGTAAAGGGCTTTTTGATCTTTGCTTCTTTGAAAAGTTGTACCTCTGAGGAGGGCTTTTTTCACGTTTCAACACTTGGAAGTTTTATTTCAATCTCGGTGAAACATGTGCCTCCGAAGAGTTGTCCCTCCGAGGAGGGCTTTCCACGTTTCAACACTTGGAAGTTTTATTTCAATCTCGGTGAAACGTGTGCCTCCGAAGAGGTCTTTCTGTTCGATTGTGCCTCTGGGAGGAGGTCTTTTTGTCTCTGCCTCTGGGAAGAGGTCTTTTTTGTTTGATTGTGCCTCTGGGAAGAGGTCTTTTTGTTTCTGCCCCTTGGGAGAGGCTTTTATTTTTCCCTGTTCGCTGGGAAGCGGGCCTCCGAAGAGGGCTTTTCACATTTCGTTTCACGGGAGTGTATCACCGATCATGGTGAAATGTGTGCCTCTGAGTAGGGTTACTGCCTGGAAGTTTGGAGTTTCTTTCTCTCGGTTGGACGGATTCACGGGAGTGTATTGACCGATCATTCCACAACTTTGTATCGAGAAAGATCTCTCTTTTTCTGGTTTGGCCCGCTCGAGGTCTTTTAGCATTTCAACTGTGGTGAAATGGGCCTCCGAAGAGGGCTTTTCACGTTTCAACACTTGGAAGTTTTATTTCAATCTCGGTGAAACGTGTGCCTCTGAGTAGGGCTTTTGCCTGGAAGTTTGGAGTTTCTTTCTCTCGGTTGGATGGATTCACGGGAGTGTATCGACCGATCATTCCGCAACTTTGTATCGAGAAAGATCTCTCTTTTTCTGGCTAGGCCCGCTCGAGGTCTTTGATTTGGACTCTAAAGAGTAGCTTTGGACTCTGAAGAGTAGCGTTGGACTCCAAAGAGTAGCATTGGACTCTGAAGAGTAGCGTTGGGTCTCCGAAGAGAAGCATTTGGACTCTGAAGAGTACTTTGGACTCTAAAGAGTAGCGTTGGGTCTCCGAAGAGAAGCATTTGGACTCTAAAGAGTACTTTGGACTCTAAAGAGTTGCGTTGGGTCTCCGAAGAGAAGTATTTGGACCCTAAAGAGTACTTTGGACTCTAAAGAGTTGCGTTGGGTCTCCGAAGAGAAGCATTTGGACTCTAAAGAGTACTTTAGACTCTAAAGAGTTGCGTTGGGTCTCCGAAGAGAAGCATTTGGACTCTAAAGAGTACTTTGGTCTAAAGGGTTGTGTTGGGTCTCCGAAGAGAAGCATTTGGACTCTAAAGAGTACTTTGGACTCTAAAGAGTTGCGTTGGCGCTTGTGTCTTTATACCCTGCGCTTCTTAGCAATCCCTCACAATAACTTCAAGTACATGTCCCATTCTTTCATTTGTTCTTTGCTAGAGAAATGTGCCTTATTGCTGAGTGGATCCATGGGGCAGATGCAAGCTGCTCCGCCAGATGTTCGTTTACACAAACGATCGTGGTCGGTTAGCAAAGGCTCAAAATCTTCTTATTAGGAAGGTGCCCTCTTTGGTGGAGTCCTCAATCGTTTTCAAATTGCACTTCTTTCGAAATACTTGAATTCGAAGCATTTGTGACTTGTCATTTGTTTACTCCGTGATTTGTAGGGATCACTTCGCTTTGTGATGTGTTGGATGAGCAAGCTTTATTTTGATAGCCTGCAATACTAAATCGATATTTTTAGTAATATTTGCATATCGAAGTGATACAGGCATTTTAACGGCATTAAAGAATACAAGATTTATAATTGCTCATTACTGGTTCACATCAAATTTACAGTGGTTAACAGCACAAGAATTATACATCCATGATCATTTTACAAAGTTAAGCAACGCTATTAAGTAAAATATGGGTGTAAATGAATGCTATTCCATGATTTTGTGATTCATATGTTAGTCAATGACCAGCTTCTCGGATTCCTGCTCTGTAGTTCTGTTGCCTGAGCTGGATCGATAAGCAGGACATGGTTGCCCCTGAGTGGACGAGGTTGGGTCAATTCCGTCTTTCTTCACATATTGTTGAAGTTTATTCTGTTTCAGCAATTCTTCAATCATACTCTTTAACTGGCGACATTGATCAGTATCGTGACCGGGTTGGTTGTGAAATCGACAGAATTTCCCATTTTGCACTGCACCTCTCCCCATCTCAGGTGGTTTAGGGTACTTGACAACATCCTTTGTTGCCAAGAAGATCTTTTCCGGTGTATCGGTTAAGGGGGTGAAATCTGAAGGGTTAAAACGTCGATGTTTTTTCTTATTTCCCTGCCTCTTTCCTTCATCACTCTCCCTTTTCTGGTTTCCAGATCCTCTCTTGTTAGAGATGACATCGTTATTCTTGATTTCGGCCACCACTGCTTTTACTGGCATCGAGAGGTTTTCTAGGCATATGAATTCGTCGGCCTTTTTATAAAACTTCTCGAGTGAGTTTGGTTCCTTCATTTTGAGCCACATCCCGAATTCACTCGACTTGTCGATGGCCCGCATTAAGTATGTTAGGATCATTCGGGGCTCCGCGTTGTCTACCTCGGCTAAAGCTATATTAAAGCAGTTCGAAAAAGACTTGATGGGTTCTCCCGGTGCTTGTTCTAGACTGTACAGTGACATTATATCTTTTACCTTTGACGCATACAATCTGAATTGTTCTTTAAATTTTCGGGTTAAATCGGAGAATTGATCTATGGATCGAACCGGTAGCTTAGTGAACCAAAGCAAAGCCACCCCTTCTAAATATACTGGAAAATATCGGCATTTAATCTCATCCTACGCTCGTGCCCCAGTCATATGCCAATCGTATCTGTATAGAAATTGGTTAGGGTCACTTGTCCCTTGATAGGCCGGGATGGTAGGAGGTACAAATTTCCTGGGAAACTCCGCCTTTAAAATCTTTTCGGTGAACGGAGTCTTGCTCGGAGCGAACCCCCAATCGTTTTCATCCTCATGCCTCTGCATGCTTTCTTTCATGATTGAGCGGACCATTCCTGATAGATACTCCTCATCGTTTTGAGACTTTGCCTGGCAGAAGTTAGCTGCCCTTTCGGAAGTTTGAAAAGTTGGTTGTGGCCTTGACCCTTCAGCTTGGGAAGGTGCCCTTGCAGCGGTGTTGTCTGCTCTTTGAGGAATACCTTTCTCTTGGGGGTCGCGGGCATCTTTAGCATAGATTGTTTCATTATCCTGTCGTTGGTGATTTGCCTCAAGCAGGGCGTTCAACCTATCCATAATCAAGGCATTCTGGGCATTCTGGGCATTCTGGGCTTCCAACTGTTGATTCAGCCCCAAAACTACGGCGTCCAACTCCGCTCGCGTAACTCCAACAGCTGGAGCTGCTTGACTTGAAGGAAGAGAGGTAGTTGTATTCCCTTCAACATTGTCGGATCTTACAGAACTTCGTTTTCTCCCAGGAGCCATTATTTCCAATAAACTTCGGGTTTTAAAAGAAATCCTTTCAACAATCCTTCGCGGAGCAATAGTGAAGGTTTCCTGAGTTCAATTCTCAGTGAAAGCACCAAAAATGTTAACGTGAAAATCTGACGCTAACACCCCGGTGTAAATTGAAGTTGAGAGAAAGCACCACCCGTGAACACGGGAACTAAAACAAGTAGAAAAATCACAGAGAAAGCAGAAAAGACAACAGTTTTTATAGTGGTTCGGCTTAGGGTAAGCCTACGTCCACTTTAATTCACTTTATTGCTGAATTAATTACAACTTTACAATAACCTTCAATTACAACACACTTTAGACTAGTAGATCAAACTTCGATGGAGAATAATCTTCCGAATTCATGTTGAATGATGTAGATTTTCTCTTGAAGATCGTCATAGTGTCCTTGGTGTTTGGAGTACTTGAAGTGTTGAGTGAGTCGAGAATTCAGCAGAATATCGGCGCTTGAAGAGATTGGCCAAAATGTCCCCCCGCTAGTTGGAGTTAGGGCTGTATTTATAGGAGTGG
Source organism: Allium cepa (assembly GCA_030765085.1). Lineage (NCBI taxonomy): Eukaryota > Viridiplantae > Streptophyta > Magnoliopsida > Asparagales > Amaryllidaceae > Allium > Allium cepa. The sequence continues at coordinate 11,479,502 of CM060937.1, forward strand.
TTCTGGGCGAAGTTCAATCTCCAAGTCTTAGGTCGCGCACGACCTAAGGTAGGTCGTAGGTCATAGGTCGGCCACGACATAAGGAATCACTTGTATTAGCTATATTAGAACTTGCCCTAAATAAGTCACTAGGTCGGCAGCGACCTAAGAGATGGGATTCGACTTATCTTGATTGCATTTGGTTCTCTTCTGAGCAAATCAATAGGTCGCGTGCGACCTATTATAGGTCGTGAGTCGTTCGGGATTTAGGTTGCTGAGACCACTTTGCTCTTAGGTCGGTAGGCTATGGCATTACTTAGGTCGTATATGCTTTAGGTCGTGAAGCTACAGGAACCTTTAGGTCGCTGATCCTCTTAAGTCGTCAGGTTGTGAAATCCTTAAGTTGTTAGGTCGCGGCACTTCATAAGTCGCTGAAAGCACTAGGTCGCTAAAGACCTTAGGTTGCGGAGTGCTTTGTGATATTAGGTCGCGGGATGCTTTGTGATCTTAGGTCGCTGCTGTAGTTAGGTCGCCCACTTTTTAGGTCGTTAGCACCCTTAGGTCGTTAGCTCCCTTAGGTCGTTAGTACCTTTTAGGTCGTTAAGTCACCTAAGTTTTAGGTCGTTAAGTCACGTAAGTCTTAGGTCGCTTCAGAAATAGGAGTTAACATCGTCTAACGATGGTTTCTCATGAGTTAGCTAGTTATGGAACCTTCAAGTTCGCAATAGCAGGAGGTTCAAAGTACAGCTGCTCCGAGACTAGAGGTTCCAGATATTGAACCGGAGATCATTGGCCCAGCTCCGGACGAACTTCCCAATGTGTCTTTCATTGCCAATCCATCGGATTCCGTTCAATCCAATATTTCTGAAGATATGTTGGGGAGAATATGCCTGAGGCACGGCCTGTCACTGGATGACGTCTTATTGCCGGGGCCGAATGATAGACCACACAACCCGCCGGAGGGATATGCAGCATTTAATCGCCACGCGTTCGCGGCTGGGACGCTTCCTCCGTTCAACGAGTACATAAGGGAGGTGTTGTCTTTTTTGAGGATCGCTCCATCTCAACTACACCCGAACGGGTATGCCTCCGTGAATAGTTTATTCATCGTCTTCATGGAGTACCTTCATAGACCACCGATCCCGACCGAGATCAGATATCTATTTAATTTCAAAACTCGAGGTGATTACCCTTCCTTCACATTTCTGGAAGCGGTGAGGAACTGCCAAGTGATCACTGGGTCCTGGACCAGGTTGAGTTACTATAGGACGGAATGTTTCTATGTCAGGTGTCCTCCGAGGTTTGCCCGGCGAAGGTTATTCAGACGTGAGTGTAGCTGAGTTATCAAGTAATTACTAAGACAATTGCAGTCAAAGCGAAACATATGTTTTTTCCTTTTGCAGCAACGACTCAGCGACCTGAGGGCAAGCGCTTTAAGGAGATGGTGCGAGTACTTCGAGAAGTCCCGAGTGAAGATAGGGATATCGAGTCGCTCTTAACGGATAGGAATCTTCGGACTTACGGGTTGATTGAACGAGGGCAGAGCATACTGTTTGACGGGGCACTAAGGATTGTCTCTAAAAAACGAGTCAAGCACAAGAAGCCCAAAGTTATCATAGCCGAGGAGGCTGATTCTGAAAGAACTCATACTGACGACGAGCCGTTGTTGGAGCCTACAGACGTGGTTCAGGATGTTGAAGAGCAAAGAAAAGGCAAGGCAGCCGTCGTCACGCTAACTAAGAAGGGGAGATGGAAATCGGTTGTCACGGCCCGATCCTCTCCCAGAGTTAGAATTTCTGAGATGTCTCCTCCGCGAACTGAAAGTCTTTACGAAGGGCTTACCGATCTTCCAATCCCGGATGATGTGTCTTTTCAACATGATGTCGGGTTGGAGGAGTTCCATCGTACTCTAGAATTGAGCGAGCCTTTTATTACTAGCTCAGCCGACACTTCTGGTTGGTCGGGAGGAATATATATTCACACACATTTCACGGCACTACATAGCCCTGAGTCCTAGGTCATTGGTTTTGAGAAACCACTAACTTTATTCTCATTTCGCTTTGTAGACATTATGACTGGACGCGGTTCGATGTTGGGGAGCCTACGACATGCTCGCGGATCTTCCTCATATTACGAGTCACAACGGAGAGAAAAAGATAGGGATCACGATCGCAGGTACTCCGGGTATTCTAGCCAAGAACGGAGAGATAGGGATTACAAACATCGGTCTCGATCGCACACTCCTCCTCCAAGAGTTCCTATACAACCTCCTGTCCATGTTTCTCGTCCTTCTGATTCCTCGTACTACCAGTCGGCCTCTCAATCTTCTAAGCATGAATCTCGCCATCCCAGATCTGAGGCAATGCCTCCAGTAGTCGCGGAACAAACTCCTACTGAAATTTCAGGGGAAAGAGCAATCAGGCTTGCTCAACTGAAGAAGGACTTTCCAAATATTTGCTTTGATAACTACATTTTTCCTCTTCACTTGAAAAGAATCCCACCGGAGGCCGAGCAGACGGCGCACGATTATGTGCACGACTTTTATGCCTAATACAGGGCGTGGTACAAGGCGGCCGAGAAAGCGTCGTCATTGGCCTTTGAGCGTGGGGCCACCATCGAGAAATTGCAGCTGAGTTAGCTCAAAAGAGCCGTATTATTGATGTGCTAAACACTGAAGCTGAATCTTCTCGAAAGTCTGAAATGGAGGCTATCAAAAAAGCCGACGAAGCCCAGGCAACAATGGATAGGATGAAACGTGAGCACTATGCCACGGTAGAGGACATGGGCCATCGAAACACCATGGTTACCGCCGAGAGGGATGCAGCCCTAAAGGAGTTGGACGAGCTTAAGTCTAAATTTGCCGAAATCGCCAAGGATAGGGATGATGCGAATAACGCAGCCCAGAAGGCGTGTGAACAAGCCGTGATCCTCCGGACTGAACGGGATGCAGCAGTAGCCAAGGTCCAGGCGGTTGAAACGGAGGTTGAGGAGAAAGTTCATCAAGCGGAGGCCAGGCTGGAGGCCGATATTGAAGATTTGCTCATCACTTACAATGCCAACGTGTTGAGACACCGAAATTTGGCCTGGCTCCAAGATTACCCGATACACCTCCGCAGCGCTTGGGGTCGATTGGTTGAGGAAGAAGAGGAAGCACGTCCGGGTGAATCGGTCGACCGATTCGAACTTGAAAACCGGCTGCTGACAGACGATGAGAAGAAGGTCCTTCATGAAGCTATTATCGCTCATGAGAAGGAGATGATTGGTGGCCGATCTCTGGAGGTTGGAGAGGGATCAGGTGTTGAGCATCACTCTACTGTTACTGAAATCACCGCTCCACCTTCGGTAGTGCCTGTATCTGTGGTCGGTACACAACCTGTTCCTGCTTATGACCCAGAACAGCCGCGGTTATCTCCCATTCGGGAGCACGTCTCTGAGGTCGTCCAGCCGTCAACGAGTCAAACCGAGGAAGGTACTTGAACATATCTCAAGTGTGCTTTTATTAAAGCGTTTGTTTTGAAGAGATTGCTTATATCTTCTTTTCCTCTTTGTTCAGTAACCGAAGTTACTCCGGCATCTTCAGCTCAGGAGTCTATTCAAGGGCATAAAGCCATCACTACTGAAACAACTGTCGTGACGACGGCAGTGTCTACTGAGGTGGCGCAGGGGAGATCCTTATCTCTCGACGAACAAATGGTGAGTGAGCTGCTTGGCCAACAGGGTGACCCTCTTACAGACTTGCCATTTATTATTAGTGACCTCCTGCCAACCTCTAGCTCTTCAATGCAGATCGCGGATGCCCCCAGCCAAGCCCAAACGATTCGTGATGAAGAGATCTTGGCCGAGATTCATGCAGAATTAGAAGCTGCGGGGCAAAGTAGTAGTGTTGGCGGCAGTACGGCGGCGCATAGCCCAACGCCTTTAAGGACAACAACATCAGGTAGCACTATCCCATCTTCCATCGCGGGTCCGGTCCCTCCTACTCCTCCGGCAGGGAGCCTTCATTTAGACTCGAGCTCTGAAGAGTACATTGACATTATGCCCCATGTCGAAGAGCATCCACCAGAGAGAAGGCCGTCCAAACGAAGGATTTCCGTTCCTAGTGATTCTGATGACGAACCGCTGATTAGGAAGCCAAGAAAGAAGGAATAGATCGGCCTCCCAAACAGATTTTTTGGTAGATAGGAACTTGTTTTCGTTTTTTGTTAGTAGGCCGTTTTTTTCATATATTTTTTTCTTCTTGTGCTTAAGTGTTTGTAGTGTTTTGTTTTCAGTCTGGTGTACTTGTGGTGTTTTTACCGTCAAGTAGAATTCGTTTTTATTCGCCAAGTCTGAGAATCTTGGTCGCAAGTTGTGATCGATGAATAATCGAACTTCGGACATTGTATCACTTTGGTTAGCGATTAACACTTAGCTTTTTTTTGCCCCAAAGTCTCGGGGAATAACATTTGTGTTCCGGTGGTTGGCTGCGTTTATTGCAAACCTTAAGCACATGTCCACATTCTGGGGACTTAAGATAATTTGAGATCGATAATCCGGTTCGTACTCCGGGAATTCGAGAGTTATCAATGTTTGTAACATGGTTCACACTCCGGGAACTTGGAATTGATGTTCACATTCCAATTCACACTCTGCGAACTTGGAGTTAGTATTAACATTTCAGTTCGCGCTACGGGAACTTTGACTTGGTATTTGTGCTCCAATTCACACTCCGGGAATTTGGAGATAGCATGTATGTTTGGGTTCGCACTTCAGGAACCTGTAATTTATATATGTACTCCATTCATGTTCTACGAAGTTGGAGTTAGTATTAACATTTCAGTTCACGCTACGGGAACTTTGACTTGGTATTTGTGCTCCAATTCACACTCCAGGAATTTTGGAGATAGCATGTATGTTTGGGTTCGCACTTCGGGAACCTGTAATTTATATATATACTCCATTCATGTTCTACGAAGTTAGAGTTAGCCGCTGGATGGTCAGTCACATCTACATGGGCTTTTTAGGAGTCCGTTCACACTCGGGAAACGATGGATTCGACGTTTATATTCCAATTCACGCTCTGGGAAGTTGGAGTCCGTCCGCACTCCGGGAACGAATTGTTGAATGTTTATACTCCAATTCACACTCTGGGAAGTTGGAGTCCATTCGCGTTCCGGGAACGAATTATTGAATGTTTATACCCCAATTCACACTCTGGGAAGTTGGAGTCCGTTCGCGCTCCGGGAACGAATTATTGAATGTTTATACTCCAATTCACACTCTAGGAAGTTGGAGTCCATTCGTGCTCCGGGAATGAATTATTGAATGTTTATACTCCAATTCACACTATGGGAAGTTGGAGTCCATTCGCGCTCCGGGAATGAATTATTGAATGTTTATACTCCAATTCACACTCCGGGAAATTGGAGTCCGTTCGCACTCCGGGAACGAATTATAGAATGTTTATACTCCAATTCACACTCTGGGAAGTTGGAGTCCGTTCGCGCTCCGGGAACGAATTATTGAATGTTTATACTCCAATTCACACTCTGGGAAGTTGGAGTCCGTTCGCGCTCCGGGAACGAATTATTGAATGTTTATACTCCACTTCACACTCTGGGAAGTTGGAGTCCGTTCGCACTTTGGGAACGAATTATTGAATGTTTTTACTCCAATTCACACTCTGGGAAGTTGGAGTCCGTCCGCACTCTGGGAACGAATTATTGAATGTTTATACTCCAATTCACACTCTGGGAACGAATTATTGAATGTTTTTACTCCAATTCACACTCTGGGAAGTTGGAGTCCATCCGCACTCTGGGAACGAATTATTGAATGTTTATACTCCAATTCACACTCTGGGAAGTTGGAGTCCGTTCGCGCTCCGGGAACGAATTATTGAATGTTTATACTCCAATTCACACTCCGGGAAGTTGGAGTCCGTTCGCGCTCTGGGAACGAGTTATTGGTAGGACTGTCGTGTGTTGGTCCAGTTCAGCCTTTGGTGCATTGGCTTGCCCCCGAGCTGAGGTTTCACTTAGTGAGTGGCCGGTCGTATCACAGTCACTCGCTATTTGAATAAATTCCATCGTTTGATGGAACCTAGCTCTTCGTGTGTCGTGATTGTTGAACGTTGTATTCGGTGAATCACAGCTCTAGCTTGAAGAGACAGTACTTTATTGCTAAAATAAGAAAATATGGCAAAGTCAGTGCCTTATTACAAATTCAAATTCTAGAATGCAAAGGAAAACTGCAAAGTATTCATAGATTGAAGGAGCATGTCATGTGTGACAGTGACGAGGATCTTCGTCGTTCCAGGCTCCTAAGTAAGTAGGTCCGCCACTGATGGCGTTTATCATCAATCTTCCTCGAAGACAAGTCGAGTCCTCCTATCTCGGCCGATTGGGTCCATTGTTTGGATTTGATGGGCCCGCTTCTCTGGGCTGCGGTGTCTGCACAAACTGTTCCAGCTTCCTTTCTCTGATCAGTTTTTCAACAAGATCCTGTAAGTTACGACACTCGTTCGTATTGTGCCCGTAGCTTTCATGGAACCTACAAAACTTTCCCGTCTGGATTTGTCTCTCTGACAATGGTCTTGGTGCAGGTTTTTGATATTGAATTGTATCGCAGGTTTGTAAGTACAAGTCCTCTAGTGATGTATTTAGAGGAGTGTAACCGTCGAACATTGGATTCTTGTGCTGCGGGCCACGATTTTGATCTTGTTTTTTAGTTTGATTCACGCTTTCTCTTCGCCGAGTTTGTTTATTTTTAATGTTCAACTGGACTTTTCCGGAGCTCTCACCGGACTGTTTTATTGCAACATTGCTTTTGATCCCTTCCGCATTTGATCATGCGTCAGTTTGTTTCCTAGATTGTTTCGCATCTTCCCGTCTCAGGAATTGAGCTGCTTTGGCATGGAAACGGTCCAATGATGCAGGTGGTTTCCCAGCTAGCCAATTGCCAAATTCAGAATCGGGGTCAATCCCCTTAGTCAATGCCATAAGGATGGAGTTATCGTTTGGATTACTAATCTCCGCACATGCAATATGGAATCTCTCTAAGTAGTGTCTGAGTGTCTCTCCAGGAGCTTGCGTGACACTAGATAGAGTGTTGACATCTTTTGGCCTTGCGGCGTGCATGTGGAATTGCTCGACAAATTTTGTGGCTAACTGATCGAAGGAAGAGATGGATCGAGGTGGCAACCGAGTGAACCACATGGTAGCGATGCACCCCAAGGATACGGGGAAACTACGACATTTCACTGCATCGTCAGCCCTGGCAGCAGTCATCGACCATTCATATTTTAGAATATGTTGGTTAGGGTCGGAGTTTCCCTCGTACATGGGTAGAGTGGGCATTCGGAATCGCCGTGGGGGTTCAGCAGTAAGAATATCGTCCGTAAAGGGAGTGTGACTTCGGGAAACTCCCCAATCGTCGTTTGTGAATCCCTGACTCTCACGGATCATCTGACGTATCATAGTTGAAAGATCCGGCATTTGCGCCGGAGTATGATCATGCCCCATACTTTGGGTTTGAACCGGATATCGTCGACGGTCCAAGTTTCGCCTTCTTGGCTCATAGTCCTCTGGGACGTACGGTTCAGGAGTATGCCTGCTATGACGATGATCCAGGTCCGACTGATCCTGGGCGCCGACCCCTGGTTCAGCCGCAACGTTAGTGGTGCGGTATTCTGCGGCGAGGTGAGGAACGGCACCTCCTCGGGAGGAGGGTCCGGTTTGGAAACTGGCTGACAGACCAACTCTAAGTTGTCCAACGGTCAATGTCGGTTGATTTCCAACGGGTGGCATACGAATCCCATTTAGCCGGGGTCGTGGAGGCCAGTTATGATAATCAGAGGATGAAGAACTTTCGCTGGATGAGCGAGAAGCATGGTCTCTCATGGATCTCTTTCGTTTCTGGCGATCCAGCTTGTTGATTAGCTCAGCGTTAGCGCGTAGCTATTCTTCTAGTTGTTGCCGACTCTGGGTCAGCTCTTGGAGTAGCAACTGCAGCTCTTGTCGGGTAACCGGACCGGACGGTTCAGAGTGCCCAGTAGCATCCTGATTAGATGGAGGTGGAGGCACAGGATTTTGTCTATCCTGTTCTTCTTGATTGACAGCGTTTGAGGTGGTTCTTGTGCTAACCATCTTGATAGTTGAATTCCTTTCCTAGACTTTATGCAAGTCTGAATAGAAGGGAAGGAAGTTGGATTTAATGATCTAGATCTCTCTCTTAGATTTATTCAATCCAGTATCGATGACAGATCCAATGAGCAGGAGAAAATCTGGGTTTTCTCAGTGAAAGCACCAAAGTGTTTGTGTCAAAATTGGGCACAACACTCTTCGGGAGTCGTTGAAGAGATAATAGTGAAGAATGTAAGTTCAAAAAAGATATTATCTAACAAAAACTCCAATCAGCAGTAAAGTAAATGCGTAGACAAGCAATTTATAGCGGTTCGGCGTGTTGCCTACGTCCACTATGAAGTATTTTGACGTTTTATTGATTCTCTTTCAATGATTACAAGTTGTTACAGCGATCAACAGCAAGTTACAACTGGAAATTCGAAATCCACAGCTAGTATGCGATGTAGGATGATGGAGATCTCGATCCGGCAGAGTCTGGGCGCTTGAGAGTCGAAAGATCCCTTTTCTGTTGGCTCTGGGGCTCTATTTATAGGCGTAGGCTGCTGATATTTTGCTGAAAACTCGAGAGACCACTTCTGGCACGTGAGGGGGTCCACACGCCCGGTCTCAGAAAGTTTGGGTCCACTTTGGCATCGGTTCGAACTCCATTCGAATCGATCAAGAATTCGTCCAATCGAGGTGAAATTTGGCGTGGACACTCTTCGACATGAATGCAAGCTTCTGTGAAAATTTCGTGGCATTTAGATCAGTGGATTGAGAGATATGATGGATTCGAAAAGGGGGATTGAGAGATATGATGGATTCAAAAAGGGGGTTCACTGCGTGGCTGTTTGGTTCGAAACCATCCATTCGAACAGATGGTTTCGAACCGATGGTGGCGCGCGCCTTCGTGGTGACGTGGAGCGCAAACTTCGAATCGATCCGGTCTTCACTCCGAGTTGACCGCTTCGACTCCATATATCTCGGCGCATTCGAACCGATGAAAGACACGTCATCATGGTTAGTTGACCCAGTGGGTTCGAATGAAGCTTCACAGGCGGGTTCGAACAAGGCTTCTGTGATGGGTTTGAACAAGGCTTCTGATCGATCTTTTGGTGTCGCGGCTTTGCCAAAAAGCGGGATAACATTTTGCCCCCCAAAGTACGTCTTGTGGGAACTCCGTTTCTGATCGATCTTTTGGTATCGCGGCTTTGCCAAAAAGCGGGATAACAAACCTTAAGGTAAGATTTACTTTAATTTTTCTTTCCAGATTTTATATGTTCAATCTTATTTTCTCATATTTCCAATAACATGGAAATCAAAATCCCAGAGTTTTAAACATTTTTAGTTCTAAGTATTTCAAACCATTTTTGAAATCACAGACACACATATATATACACACACACATACAAAATCCCGTGGTATATCAAATCATTCATTTTCATTTCGAACCAAAACCAGTTTTCTAAAACAAAAATCCAATTGTAGCAATTCCTCTCTTGGAAACTAGAAAATGAACGTCGACGATGCTGTAGTCATCACCGAAATTATTTTCCAGCGATCGAAGTGGGTTCGGTGCTTTTATTCCTTTAAAATTCCTTTTAAATATTTCCAATTCGAAAATATTCTCCATATAATATCACTATTATTTTTTAAGACTTTGAAAACATTTTCAAAACCAACAGGAATTAAATTCCTAAATTCCCGGTATTCAAACCATTTAAACAAATCATATTTTAATATACTTTTGGAATTTCATTCCATTTCAATTTATAAATCACATTTTCATAATTCCATATAGTTATATGAAATTATTCCTTAACTTTTGATTAGAATATCAACCTTTATTCAATCACCACAACAATAATGATAATTGTTTAATATTATTTTTTCCTAACAACCAAGCACATCATATATAACTATAATAATTTATGAAAAATTATTTATTTATATATAAAAATATTTTGGCTAAAATTATTTCATTTACCTCATTTTAAAACAATACTATGTCGAGTTGCTCTATTCACGTATTTAGAGATCCCTATCGATAATGTTAATTACTCGTATTGACCAGAATCCGTAAGCCACTCAATAGATCAATCAACATAGTATATAACAATTTTATATTCACTAACAAATAAGCGCTCATTTTATTAACACACTCAAACTCATTCTAAGGTACTACTGAACCTATCTCTAATGAGTTACCTCATCAAAACCAAGTTTCTCGCTTAACCTTCAACTCTGATACCAAGTGCAATGAACGTGGATTTTCGACCCTCGAAAATCGATATCAATACGTCCACTGTAAGCATGCCGAGCAATCAAGTGCCGGAAATACCAGATGTTAGAGGAAAAGAAGGAAAAGGTAGAAGAAGAAATAGAAACAACAACACAGAATCTCACAATTGCAGCGGAACAATATATAATAGATAATAACATGTTTTTATGCAAAAAGAACTACAACTGATATTTACACACTACATCATCAGAGTACAACACATCAATAACTCAATACTGGGCCGTTTTAATAATTTGTCCTCATAAGTGTCGAATATATAGCATACAATACACGGTGGAATATAATCAAGTACGTGTGATACGTCTATGTCATCTAACTCGTCTCCTATGCTCCATAGCATCCTAACCTGAATCTGCAATATTCGGTCTGACCTAAGCATTATAATAAAATAACACCTGAGTCAGTTTGGAAAACTAGTGTGAGAAAACACACTCAATTTGAATTATTACTATTTTCAAAATCCTTCGAAAACAAAAGTTATCTCATAAGACATCATCACACATAAACACGACGGGTTTTTACCTTACGATAACCAAAAACACTTTATATCAAAATCATCTGATACTATAATAGTGTGTGATGACCCACCTTTCTAACCCCAGAAAGACGTATCATCATTAAGAAAGAAAGGGATAGAAATAGAAAATAATAGAAAGAAAGAATATCAACATCAGAATCTCACAGCGGAATGGAACAAAATATAATACATCAACATACTATTACATAGTTATACATACATCAGAGTCATACAATATCATACAATAGGACTGTCATATACATATATGCTCATACATACATCCAAAATACAGCACACACTAACTACGCAGCGGAACTACATATATAGATACATCCGTCTGGTCTTCTTTCCCAAAAGCTTCTCCAGAAAATCAACACTTTCAATACCTATCACTTGGCTACTCATAAAAATTTGAGTACCCAAGAGTTTATGAAAAAACAAAATATAAACTCCGGGTCAGACATGGGTCTGGTATGAGTAAACAGGTTAAAATTTGCTTAACTTTGAAAATCATTTGAAACAAAGGTATCACGTAAGACTCCCCACAAATAAATACGGGTAAGTTTTTACCTTACGCTAACCAAAACATTTTATAGGAAATTCAGTGATATTATAATAGTGTTTAGGGTTTTCAAGTAAATAGAAAATAGCCGAAATTGTTACATGACTAAATTCCAGCTACTAGCCACGAAGGTGGGTAATACAAATCAAAACCGTAGGGTCTCGTAGGGAAAATGGGTTTCCAATAATGGCAGGGCTACTGGGGTACCGCCCGTCACGGTACGGGGCCTAGGTCACCGTACCGAGGATCACTCCCGACCCCCTACAACACAAGGCCGGAACCATTCCTTACTGAACAGTCCCGAACAAGATAACCCCGCAGTTGTGGCCAACAACTGCTCACACAGCCGAAATAAAAAGGGACATCTAGACAGGGGTATACCTCGTCCTGCTTGGGCATGACCCACCTAACCTTGCTACATCTCCCCTGTTTTAGCCATTCCCGGTTGATGAGGCTTGAGGCTGCGATTACCTTTATTGAACAATATTCTTAGAATGTTCATCGTCCGCCTGACGATGTGCTGAAAGCATTCAATCCATACAAGTTCGTTCCGGGTTCGAACGAAACCGAAGGCATTATCTCGTTACACTCATTTTGGAATCACCCTCGGAGTTAACGACGATAACCCTTGCATTCTGAAACACCATCTCGATCACCAAATGATAAGTCACGACCTATCGTTTAATTTGAATCGATGTGGTTTTCGAAGAATCAAAATTGATTCTTCCGATCCCGGTCTCATCGGAATCCAAACGCCATTTTAAGGGCCAAGTTGTCTATTTAACTTAACAGTTCAATTTAATATTAGAATTCACATAACAGGTATAACAGATAAATTATACACAGTTATCACAGATATCCATAATATATCACAACATATCACAGAAATATCATCAAACAGATATTAAAGTAAATCAAACAGAATTACCAATTCATACCAAAACAGTTTAGTTTACTTAACTTAATTTATTGCTTAAGAATAAACTACTTCATTCTGTTTAATTAATCACTGATTACTTAACTTATTAATGATCAATTAATTACTTAGTTAATCATTAATTATCAATTTATTAATCATCTAATCTTAAATTAATTATTTAATTAATTAACTTTTATTCATTTATTATTACTTAATTACCCAGTTAATTTATTGATTCTTAATTTTTAATTCATAACTTACTTATTAAAGATTAATTAATTATTCAATTATCACAAATTATTAAACTAATCATCTATTATCAATTTTATTAACTATATAATCTTCAATTAATCACTTAAGTTAATTATCATCTATTAATTAACTTTTAAGTAATTAGCTAACATTCTTAAGACTTAAGTTGCTTTAGCACATGATTAATTTTTAATTACAAATTTAATTATAGTTATTAATTTAATTTCAAGTATAAAATTAATTTACATTTTAATTACTTTATACCAATTAATTACCCCTTTTACAAATCATACTTTTAATAATTTTAAATCAATTACTTACTTTAAACTAACAAATTTTATTTATAGTTGAACTTTCTTAATAACATACTAAAAGGTATTAAGAAAAACACGGACGTGGGCCGAGTCAGCACCCACTTCTACTCGAGGCTGTCTCGAGTTTTTCCCCCGTGCTTCCCTGCATCTCCCTCTTCTTCTTTCTCCTGTTTCTTTTCTTCCTCTTATTTTTTTTTAATTTAGTTTAAGTTAAAGTTACAAAAGAAACAGCCAGAAGCCAACTCACGTAACGACTCGGAGACAAACCACAGCAACATCCAAAAATCTCGGGTTCAAGCACGCGATAACTCATAGAAAATCGACAGACACCTCTTCACCACCGTGCACGTGCACGGTTGTTCGCTTCGCCTCCGGCGACTCGCGTCATCACCCACAAACCCTAAATTGACCGCTCATACGAATACATCACACAAATCATCACGATTTGGTCGAAGGCAAAAAATTGCCTATAGCTCGGACACGCGTCACAAACACCCACCGAAATTCCCCACGTACGGCCACCATCCATCACCGGAGGCCAAGCCCCTTTCCCCACGCTATGGCCAGACCTTCCTCGGCCTTCACCCCGAACCACAAGCAACTCGATCGAGGCACGACGACGTGAGACCAGAATTTACAGAGCACCAAAAACATGTAAATGAAACACTACAATTGCTCCATTCCCCAAATTCTTACATTAAAAAAAAATATTTAACATTTTTCCTATGTTACTACATCTTCAAACTTGCTTCATATGAAATTTCAACAATTGAAATTAACTGAATCTCCCATAATCAACAAAAGAGCAACTTTTGTTCGTATTCAAACTGTACCTTAATCATACACTTAAAAATCATAATTTTCATGTTAAAAATCCTAACTGTGTGTATGAAATCAAAGTATGTTATCAAATTTACAAATTGAAACCTTCTAATTTTAGCTTTCAAATCCCTTTTTACTTGCTACTTGAATAAACAGTTCATATATCTTACTGTTATACTTCAAACACATTCCCAAGCTTTTGTTTTTAAGTTAAACAATCTGTATTACTTACATCTCTAGGTTAAAATTAATTTAAATGGAGAAGTATTAATATCTTTTACTCCTTTTGCTCAGAAGCTTGAAACAAATCAGGGACAGAGCTTCCAGTGCATAAAATAAATACAGGTCCATTTATTATCAATATATATATAGCAACACAAACATCAGAAGCTAATTATCATACTTAAAATTCAAGAAAAGTATGTTTACTCACAAAAATGATTTAACAGAGAGTAAGGCTTGGTCCTTCTTTCCAGGTGATCACAGCCTGATATTATGCTTCCAAAGTTATGCTTTGATGATACTGATGTTGGTCAAGTTGTTGTTGGTTTTATATATTTTGTTTTCTCTTCAAGTTTAGATTTAAGAATGAAAATGAAATATAAGATGGTATGTATAGATGAAAGTTACGGCTGATGATATTTAGGCAAGATATTTTAATGTACTAGAGATATATTTTTATGTTGAGCAGAGATTTGGTTCAAAAAAATTTCTAGGTTGTTCATTGGTATAGCAACATTCTTAGTTATAAAATTTACCTTGTCTTACTTAAGAAGCTTGCTCATGTATATAAGTGTGTTATATTATTATTTTTTATTTTTTTTATAGTGCGGTCTGATTTTGATTTCTTTGTTTGTTGAGTGAAACTATAAATATAACTTGTTAATTTCATATTACATTGCTAAGAGTTTATGCTTTTACCTAATTTTTTTTCTTTTTCATATTTTGTTTATAAACTTATTCATCTGACTTTTATTTTCAATTTTTTATACTCTTCTTGTATGTTGACTAACAATATTTAACGACATCTATAAGTTTACTTACATTTTACATTTATCGTTTAGTTTGATAGTCTTTGATTTTATTTCAACATTATAACTGATATATAATATTTATCAATTGTCAAAGTGAAATATTTTAATTTAAGTATATAAGATGAATACTATATAAGAGATTTATTTTAAATTTTCAAATCTAATTGTTCTTTCCAAACACAATTTTATATAAACAAACGGCAATCATTCCAAATGATTTATTTATTTTAGAATGATCAGTTCACATTTTATTTAATTGGATTAAATATTTATTAAGATAAATAGGTAAAAATCCAGGGTCGTTACATAGTGTCTACATAAAGTAAATAGAAAATAGCTGAAATGCTTGCATCTCACGTTTCAGCATGGTTGGGCACAATCAAAACCGTACAGCGCTTATTGGAGAATGGATTCCATACAATGACTAGGCACTGGGGTACTACCTATCACGATATACGTCTAGAAAATGTACCGAGGACCTCGTCGGGATCCCTTACAACACAAGACCAGCCCTATCCATAACTTGGATAGAATCGAATATGTTATCACCCCTGGTGTTCCCACCCTTATCAAGAGCTCTTTTGCATGCACCGCCATATCCATAATTAATAATATATCTGAGGGTATCTAGAAAGGTGATAACATACCCTAATTAGGTATGACCCACTTAGCCTAGCTGCATATCCCTTGAGTTTCAATCATTATGGTTGATGAGGCTTGAGGCTACGATTAACTTTCAAGAACAATTTCACTTAGAATGCTCATCGTCCTCTGATGACGATGTTCTTATAGCATTCGTCCAGATAAGTTGTCCTGGGTCTGGACAAACCGAATCACCGTCTTCATCATCTTTACGATATCCATTCGTAACGCTCAAATTGGATCGAAACAGTTTTCGGATAATTAAATATGATCCCTGTCTCTTCGAAACGATCAACAAAACTGGTTAATACTGGATAATTAGTTATTTAACTATCAATATAACATCCTTAAGCAGTCACTAGGCTCATTTAAATTTCTTTCGAATATTTATTTCAAAATATCTTAACAAAGATGTATATACTCAAACCTCTTCAATATTTCAATATTTGAAAACCATTTCAAATTCTTATATCCCTAACATGATATCCCAAACCATATCATCCCTTAGAAATATTTTCAATTATGATTTATAATCCACTACTTAGAAAAATATTTCTATATAAATCCTTTCGTAGTTAGAATATTTCCAAAACCACTGATTCTAATACTTAGGGATATTCCATCTTATCTTATCAATCTTTGGAATTTTATTAATTCCCCTTTTAGTTCCAAAAATTATCGATTATGCTAATTTATAATCCATCTAACAATTTATCATTCTTTTAACGAATTTAGATTCAATTTTTGAAGTTCCTGAGTCTCCTATTTGTCTACTATTTTGGAAATTTCCCAAATTTCCAGAATCCCATTATAACTCTTCACTTGTACACTCACATCCGTTAATAAGCTAGATTTACCATCTCGAGAGTATTTATAGAAAAATCCAATTTCTCCTTTAAATTATATGTATAATGATAATAATAATAATAATAATAATAAATTTCAAAGATATGGTTGAATAATTATTTAAAAAAAATCAAGTTACTTTGAAATAATATCAATGCCTAATCCAATTTATTTATAAAACCTCGTTTACAACTTAGAATTTACTTCAACAAGGTTTAAATATTTAAATTACTAACTTTTAAAAATATTTCAATGTTAAAACAATTTAAATTACATAGTTTAAAAATTAAAATCCTCTTTGAAAAACAAACTTAACTTCTTGAGAAAAATATATCTTTAATTCCAATATAACCAATCCAATTTATCATTCTCTCTCTTGATTTATAACACATCAACCACATCCTAGTTCCATAACCTTTCACATTCTAGAAATAGAATTTTCAATTTTTTTTAAACCGATTACTTTATATCCAACTTATCAACTGATAATTATTTCACTCTATTTATCAACTTATCAACATATATAAGAAAATCAATTAAGTAAATATTTTTAATTTCATTTTTGCATGAGATAAACACATGTTAACATTTAAACTTATTAATAAAACATGTGTTAGAAATCTAACCATTATTTTGACAAGTGTCATAATGTAGTTTTTCTTTTCTTTAAAATTTTATGAAACAAATCATTCATGCATACTTTCTCATTTTATTAAAAAGAAATTTTACATTCTTCTCTTCAAAAATCTAAACTTCTTCACATCTTCAACTAATTTCTAAAAACAATCTCAAAGTTTATCACCAATTTATTCAAGATTTAACGCATATCAAGATAAACAAGTTATTTCAAGAAGCAAGTAGAACAAAAAGAAGTCCGCAGTTCTTATAAGTTTCCTGCAGTTTGAATCTTCATATCAGAGAAAAAGGTGAGTAAATCTTTAAATTAAACCTTAAGTATAAAAGTTGTATGTTGAATGTTAGTTATGAAATGCTTGAATGTAATTTATTCTGTGAAGTATTTATTTTTAAGATGAAAATCTTGCTGTGCATGTCTACAAATTTTACCCCTCTGTAAATTCAAATACAGAGAAAATTTCTGGAACAAATCTTCAAATGTAAATTCAGCAAGAAGATAGTAAGATGATATTTTTAAGTGTGGAATTTAAATGCAACATGATTTAAGTGTTTAGTTAAATTGCATATGAAACAGTTTTAGAAAGAAAAAAAAAACCCAGAAAGTAAATAGGCAGTAAAACAAAAATCATAGCATGTAAATTATGTTAAATTTTGATGAATCAAATATATATGTTGAATCTATAATGCATGTTATGAATTTTAAGATTGAAATCAGAATTTATAACTTGCAATTGAATTCGAATTTTGAAGATTACTGTATTTGGGGATTTTGTAAAATTCTCGAGCCTGGCTTGATTTTAGCTTTTGAAATTTAAATTGAAGCTATGTTAGATGATGTTTACCACTAGAAAAATACAAATCGAATTTATTATGCAACATAGAATTTGAAATTTGGATTTTTAGGGTTATGGGTTCTGTTTATTTGGGTTTGTGATTTTCGGTCGTATGAAGATTTGGATTGATCGAGCTTCATGGAGTTAGGGGAGGAGTGGCGTGTGGGTGTTGCGCACGCGTGGCCGGAGTTTGGTGTCGGAATGAGGTGAGATGGTCGTGGTTGATGGGTTTTCCTCTTGCGTCTGCAGTTTAAGTTTTTGGCTCGAGCACTCGATTTCGTTTGAGCTCGCGTTGATGGTTTCTGGGTTGAGATTTTGGGTTGGGGATCGGAGTGTGGGTTGCGCAAGTGACCAGCGGTGGCGATGGAGGCGCGGAGGCACTGTGCAGGTGCACGAGGCGGTGTGTGTGTGTGTTAGTGCGTTTTCGTGTGCGTGTGTTTGCAGCTCGAAGTCGCGCTCGTGATGGACGCGGGTGGATCGCGTGTTGTGCTCAGGTTGAAGGGTGTGTTGTGCTCGTGACTGTTTGGTCGGGTTTCAGGTTGAAGAGAGGTAGGAGGAGATGAGTTTGGGGTGTGTTAGCTTGGGTTTTGGGCCGGGCTTTAAATAAATTAATGAAGTTAAGTTTAGGTTTGTTTTGAAACTTCAATTTTGTTTTAAGTTGAATTTAACACTTTATACTTCACCACTTATAAAATGTCAAAATTCTATTTTAAAAGTAATCACATTTTATTGTTGAAGTTTTGAAATGGATTTACATTTTTAAATCTAACATTTTCAAAAGTATTTAGTTTTTAATAAATTGAATACTTAAATATGTAAGAGTTTTGAAGATAAATGAATATTGTTTCGTTTAAAAGTTAATTAAATTTTGAAATTTAAGTTACTTTAATTCATTAGTAATTAGTGATGGAATTAATTAGTTAATTTTGGTTAATTAATTGTTAAGATTTAATTAATTTTTTATGAATTATTTAATAGGTAATTATGGATTAAATCTAATAACAATTAATAGGTTATTAATTAATTTATTAATTAATTTAAGATTAATTCATAAGTAATTAATAATTGATTAATTAATTGATCAATGATTAATAATTTAGTGATTAAGAAATTAATTAATTAATGGATTAAGAGTTAATTAATTAAGTAATTAAACATTACTTAATTTATAATTAATAGTAAATTAACTAATGATTAAGTCTTAATTAATTAAATAATTAAGGTTAATTAAGGAATAATTAATCAAGTAATTAAGATAAATTAATTTTTAATTAAGAATTAATTTTTAATTAAGAATTAATTAAGGTAATTAAGGATTAATTAAGGTTAATTAATTATAAATTAAGGGTTAATTAATAACCAATTAAGAAATGATTAATTTTTAATCAAAGTTTAATTAATAAATAATTATAGTAATTAATTGATAATTAAATAAAGATTATTGATTAATTAAGGATTAATTAATTAAATGATTGTGATTAATTAATTAATGTTGGTTAAGCAAGATTAAGTGATAATTCTTAAGTAATTAATTTAATTTGAATTAATTAAATTAATTATAATATGAATTTAAGTAGTACTTGCTTGTAGATGATTGTTTGGATTGATATCTGAATATGGTTGATATCTGTTGAATGATAATTGATATATTATGTGATGGGATATTGTATATCTGTGATGAGATATTGTTTATCTGTGATGGATATTGGTTATTATCTGTAGATAATATTGTATGATGCTATGTTTAAATCTGAATTGAATTGTTTAAAGATTTTAAACAACTTGGCCTTTAAGACACGTTTGGATTTCGATGAGACCGGGATCGGGAATCAAGTTTGATTTTCCGAAAACCACATCGATCCAAGTTAAACGTTAGGTCGTGACATCTCAGAAGAGGATCGAGATGGAGTTTTTTATTGCAAGGGTTATTGTCGTTAACTTTGAGGGTGATTCCAAAATGAGTGTAACAAAATAATGCCTTCGGTTTCGCTCGAACCCGGAACGAACTTGTATGGATTGAATGCTTTCAGAACATCGTCAGGTGGACGATGAGCATTCTAAGAATTTTATTCTTTATAAAGGTAATCGTAGCCTCAAGCCTCATCAACCGGAAATGGCTAAAATAGGGGAGGTGCAGCAAGGCTTCGTGGGTAGCCCCCACTTGAGAGTGAGATTTACCCCTGTCTAGAAGTCCCTTATATATATTCGGCTGTGTGGGCAGTTGTTGGCCACAACTGCGGGGTTGTCTTGTTCGGAACTATCCAGTAAGGGATGGGTCCGGCCTCGTGTTCCAGGGGATCGGGAGTGATCCTCGGTACGGTGATCTAGGCCCCGTACTGTGACGGGCGGTACCCCAGTAGCCCTGCCATTGATGGAAATCCATTTTCCCTACGAGACCCTACGGTTTTGATTGCATTACCCACTTTCGTGGCTAGTAGCTGGAATTTAATGAATGTAACAATTTCGGCTATTTTCTATTTTACTTGAAAACCCTAGACCCTATTATAATATCACTGAATTTCCTATCAAATGTTTTGGTTAGCGTAAGGTAAAAACTTACCCGTATTTATTTGTGGGAAGTCTTACGTGATACCTTTTATTTCAAATGATTTTTAAAGTTAAACAACTTTAACTGATTTACTCACACCAAACCCATGTCTGACCCGAAGTTTATTTTTTTTTCCATAAACTCTTGGGTACTCAAATTTTTATGAGTAGCCAAGTGATTAGGTTTAAATTAGCATATTTTGGAGGCCGGAGCTGGAGTCCAAACGTACTATCTATCTATATTCGTAGTAGTGGCATTTTGGGTGTTATGTTTTGAGTTGTTTGGGTTGTAAGAACTATTATGAATGTAATGGAGTAATATTATTTTGTGTACTCTGATATGTAAACCTATGTAAGGGATATATGTAATATTATATTTTGTTCGTTTCCGCTGTGAGATTCTGATGATTGTTGTTTCTTTTCTTTCTATCTTTCTATTTCTATCTCTTTCTTTTCTTATTGATGATACGTTTTTCTGTGGAATGAAAGACGGGTCGTCTCAATATCCATCACAAATTATTCAAAACAACATATGTCACCATATATGAAAATTAAATTCAACATTTTTTAGGAATCCAGTTGGATCCCTCCAACCTATTTTTTTGCATCTATAGTTGTTCATACAGCATAAAAATACCAATCCCGCTTAGAGGCGGGATATCGCGGTATATAGGGTCATCCGTTATTATGCGGGGGGCATAGGGTCTCATCCGCTTCAATGGGCGGGAATATCAACCAACTACTAATATATATTACTATATATATTATAACATCCAATTGATAATAATAATTATCAAATCATCCAATTAACTAATAATTTAAATTTTCAACATTTAAATTAGATCAGCAATCTAAAAATGAGTGAAATTTAATCATGTTAATTTTTATTGTCGCTCCGTGTTCCAGTTCCGATTAAATTTCCACGCGTTTTAATTTTTCTAAAAATTCTACAATTTTAAACTCAACCAAGTTGACTCCATAGCAAAGATCTCCCTAATACGAACCCAATGCGGTTGACCAAGTTGGATTCTGATCTAAAACGAATGAGATACGGAATTTACAATCTATCAATTTTATTTTAACAATAATTTATATAACTAAAATATTTTTTCTTTAAAAAGAAGCCCCTACCCAAACAAGCTCAAACCCAGCCCAACATTGTTCCTCCTTCTCCGCCTTCTTTATTTTCAAATTCCTGTACATGCAGATACCGCCCCATGGCCGCTCGTACGTGCACACATACATCACCGTCTCTCCACCATTTCCCAATCCGATCGTTGCTTCAATCCTTTCGGACAAAACTTCACCACTTAGACCCAATGCCGCCTCGCCCGGCCCTACAAAGAAAAACGTGACATTACCATTCTGCAATAGACTGTACGATGGGTCGCACCCCTTCCCAGGTGACCGCACATCACCAGAAGTCAGCCTTGCGTGCGCCCTTGCCTCACGATCCCAAATCTAGCCTCATATCCAAAAATCAACCCCTATAACAATCTCCGGTTTCAACCCTAGTTTTCGAACCAGCTCTGAAAAATGTCGAGCGACCCAAATTGACGTCACGCGTATCAATGCCTATACCAGATCAAAGCTTATGCAAAAACAAGAATTTAGAAGCAAGAATTGGATTTTTTTTTGTTGAGTATATGAGAAAAGAATTTTTGAAGTTGATATTTTTTTCCTTCCTTGAATCTGTTCGGCTGCATAAAAAGAAAGACAGAGGGGAAATGTGTTTTACACGGCAAGGTGGGTTCAAATCATAGGCAAGAGTGGCTGAGATGAAGGAATAGACGGCTGAGAGGAAAGTTAGACTTGACAATATGTTAATTAATCTCAAAATGTCCCGATTTATGCAACTCAAAATCTCGAACACCTATCTAGACATGCCGTTAAGCGTTCACAATGTTATATCTCTATTCTGAATGCAAAAGGTTTCGAGTCCTAATTTGATCGAATGGAGAAAATGACTTTTTGAATCCAATTATTATATTGAATTTTCGATATTAATTTCAATGCGTTTCTATCCTGTACGACCAAACATAACTCTAAATGCTACGAAGTTTGAAATCCGACAATAATACGCTATTACGGATCCAATGGAACTGGTTTCGTCGAATTCCGAGACTGTGCCCTAGAAGGCTATTTTTACTTGTTAATTTAAACGAGCTATTTTTAAAAATTGCACAAATCGCTTTTAAATCCAATTCAAAATTTTATTCACCTTCATTCTTATTAATAGAAATTTTATAGGCCTTTAAATCATTTTTATTAAGCTCCAAAACTCAAGATTCAATGTTTTAAAAAAAATTCAATTATTAAATTCAATAATCAAAATTATCCAATAAATCGTTATATTTGAAGTTCAGAATATAAAATCTATAAAATTAACTTTTAAATATTTAAAATCAATTAATATTTCAATTTTAGATAACCAAAATTCTTCGTTGCGTGAAAACTTTAAAATAGATATGGAAAGAACCATTCGCTATCTACAATGGATCGCAGCTCAATGGTTACGTCTCTATCCCAGAGAAATCCAAACTTAACTGCAGACAATCTATGCCTCTCGAATTACGCCATGAAATCAATCGTAGATCACAATTTGCACAATGTTACGTCGCTATCCCAGAGAAACCCAAACTTAACTGGCAGGAAATCTCTGCCTCTCGAATTACGCTATGAAAATATATCATTGCTTCCCGAAATCTTTTATTTTAACAATTATCTAAAAATAATACCTATAAAGTCTCTACATAAATTCCCAAGTTTAATTTAGAAAATTACTCTTTTATAAATCTCAAACCATTTGTGAAACTTTCCTTTTTAAATCCTTTCGTCTAAAACCAATTCTTTAGAACAAAAACATTATTTAATTATAGTAAAATAAATTTTAGTATTATAAAAATAACTTTAAATATTTTAAACTAATTAACTTCAAATAATATTAATATAATATATTATTTTTAAAATATTATTAATACTTTAACAAATTATCCTTGAAATAATAACATTATAATACTAATTAACTCTTAAATAGCAATTAACTTTTAAATCAAGTTTTTATAAAATAACTTTAATTAATAAATAAAATATATTCTAAAACATTTTAAATGGTTTAATAACTTTGAAACAATAATTAAATATTCTTAAATAAATTTTAAGAATCATATTAATAAAAATAATTAACTTTAACTCATTAATAAAACAATTGTTAATTATCCTTTAAAACAAATAATAATTATCTTTAATAACCTTGTTAATAAATAATAATTATTCTTCAAATAACCCTGATTCAAAAATCAACCTTGGAAAGAGGCTTAGCAACTTCAATGGAACTTAATCGGGTCACCATTAATTCCATTAACTATCCAAGTTAAAATCTTGGTATTTACAAAACAGCATATATGTAAATTAAATCCAGAATTAACAATTAATTGTTAACACCACACTTATCCAATACTAGTCAATTGAAATGTAATTCTTACACAAATGTAATAACACAATGAGATTTATTTCTACAAAATAAATGGCCAAATATGACATATCTAGTTAATAATAGCAGAACGGCGGTTAAACAATGTTCAATTAAATTAAATTAGTAGAACGGTGTTTTATTCTGTTAAGTATATGTCTAATTATCATATTTAATCCAATTTGACTTAACCGTAATTTATTTGGTCAAATAAACATTAATAGCTAAGGTATATAAATTTTAATCGACGTTATTGTTAAAATAACGTGATTTAAATCCTATTCGTTTTAATGTCATAAATCTATACTTGTCCAAAGCTATTAACAAATTTGACTAAAACGTTGTGCTAGTTCGTACGGATTCAACGCAAAAACCCATGCGTTAGTTTCGAAGTTAACATGTTAATACGTTATAAATAATTAAAACAAACAATAAATTAAATACTCACCTTAGTTAATGGGCCAAAGCCCAATATAAACGCACCCGCTGCCCAAACTACAACGCACATAATTTCCTCCCTCTAATACACAATCGTGCAATTGAACACATTGAGGTGGACCTATATGCAAATCCATGTT
The DNA here is from genome assembly GCA_030765085.1 of Allium cepa. Lineage (NCBI taxonomy): Eukaryota > Viridiplantae > Streptophyta > Magnoliopsida > Asparagales > Amaryllidaceae > Allium > Allium cepa. Next base: position 11,503,859 of record CM060937.1, read on the forward strand.
ATACAAACAGTGCTCCACCTTCCTATATTTCGCATTGTCCAGTATATAGCTTCTCTTTCATGCATGCTTTAGCCAAGCAAACCCACATCCTACACGCATCCACCGCCTCGGCCACCACGCAAGGCCTCCGACTCCAACCCTGTGACCTGCTCGTGCGTCTTGTCTTTCATTTTTTTTTCCTTTTTTTCCCCCTCTCTTTCCCACTTCGCCTGACATGCACACGTCTGCACTTGCACACATACATACCCTCTGACTTCACAAGCCTGCACACATGCCCAAGCGTAGCCCAGCAAGCCAAATCACGGCCCAACAAATGAACGCCTGCTGCACACATGCATACCGCTGTCATATTGCTTCTTATAGCATCTCGTCTATTTTCAAACCATTCGAAGGGCAGAGTTAGCGTTAAATGGTTGTACTTGCTGGAGGATTTTGCCATCATTTTCGATTATTCATGGGGTAGCGTGATTTTGTGCGCATTGTACAAGGAGTTGGATAATGTGACACTAAGAAAGACGAACGGGTTAGCAGGTTGCCTAATCCTTTTGCAGGTATGCCGGTTTTGACTTACTGGTGTACCAAATTTATGAAATATTTTGAAAGACGTTTCTTAACATTGATAATATGCAGGTATGGTCTTGGACGCGTATTTCTGTTGGACAGCCAAATGTTCGTGCCAACGTTGCTCCGGAATTATCGTACGGGTCAAGGTAAAAGCAACTTGAAATTTACACTGAAAACTTTTTGATTTCTGCCAATATTCACACACTATTTTGATTATGATTGTAGATAGACCGGAGATAGACGTTGGAGAGATAATCCAGCCAGTCATCCTACATTCTATCGCAACGAGCTCGATGTTATGGACGAGCATGATGTTGACTGAACGCCATATACGGCTGCGATCGTACATGATCTGCCACCTATTTGCTTGGACGGGGAGCATAGTTGGTATGCAAGGACCCAGATTATTTGCTTGCAAAGTGTAGCCATGCACTACCCCGACAGAGTGATGAGGCAATTTGGCCTTCATCAGCATATACCGGATCCGGCCGAGCAGATTTTCCCACACGGTTGGAATAGAGAATTGTACAACACGTATGTCGCAAGGTAGGATCACAGCTTGGATCACGTTCAGGTTGAACGCATGCCAAGAATGTCAATCGAACAATACTATAGTTGGTACTGGCATATCACACAGCGATTTGTTCTTAAAGAATCGTCAACTAGACTGCCCAAATATGCTCCACGGGGACCGGTGGAACATGATTTGGTACGTGTTTATAAGTTTTAATCTTTGAACTTCCTCAACAAGCTTTACTTACTTGCATCATTGTTCTTGTGTTTTAGGTTCAAGGGTTATATATGATTTCCAATGAATTTGACGATGTCCTGGCAGATCCTACAGATGAGGACAGAGTAAAAGGAAAGTGCTTCAACATCAAGGAAATTACCAAGTCGCTTCTAGGTAGGCATAAGCTAGAAAGACCACCACCGTATGTGCCTCGACCGTCCTGGCTTTTGGTCGTACCTACCAAAGAAGATGTTTTAGAGGCACGAGGGGTCCTTCACAAGGTAGCCAGCCGGGGCAGGAAATAGTTGAAGCTGGACCATCTCAACCGCCTCCGACGCAAACTCAAAGTATACTATCCGATCGCAGAAACATAAGAAGATAGGGTTGTGTTGGTCTGTTGTTTGGTTGCTTTGTTTTGAATTTATATTGGCTTGAAACTTGTTAGTTAGTAGGTGTTGCGATGTTGTATTATTGACTTGAAACCCTAACCTCCATTTCCATTATTTTCACTACTATCAACACAACATTCCGCTCAAAATCATTTAATTCTACGGAGATAAACAAAAGATTGCACGTTCATCTACACTTGAGGTAAAGAATCGAAACCCTACTCCACTAATTTTGATAGATCTAGTATTGACAATTAACTTTCCGTAATTTTGATAGATCAATGACTACAATGCCTATTATCTGTCACTATGACAGTGATTAGTCATCGACGAAAATAGCAAGCCAACCTATGTTGGCAGAAAACATAAGGGATCGAAAGTCAGGAGGGGTTGCAATTTTCTTGAGCTGAAAATGGCAATTTACAAAGCTACCTAGATTGCTTCTACGGAGTTCGACATCTCATTGGTTAGTAAATGGGTAACGGATGATGGACCAATTGCTATTGAGGTAAACGATGACGGCGATGTTGATTCAATGTTTTGTATGGGGATGAAAGTAATTGAGTTGTATGTTAAGAAGACGGAGGTGGTACATACTGCTGAACATCAAGCTCAAACCTTTGAGTATGCAAGCCAACCCGGACCCAGTAATACTGCTGAGCGAAGTCAAATGTTTTACCCAGACTACTCCTACCAGCCACCGAACATTTACGCACAAGCAGCTGGGTATGCTTTTATGTGCTGTATGAATGTTTTATTCATGTTTTTTGTACTTAACAGTCAAATGTTTGTGTACAGGTACGGTGTCATGGCATATCAATCGCAGTCACTCGGGTATGGTTTCCTTCCATATCCATCGTATCCTCCACAGTCAATTCCAACCCCGAATTAAAACGACTACTTGCAAGAAATTGAAGATGAAGATGTTGACACCGAGGATATGGAGGGTGGAAATGCTGATACTGAAATTTCCCATTTGGATAGCATGGAAATCGTTGCATCACTTGACGACAATGAAACATGGATCGATGCTATGAATGTTAACAATGACGCTCCTTTAGATGATATTCCATAGGAAGTTGATGACACTAATAAGCATATCGAGATGGAAGAACCGTTAGAATATGATCAATGCAATGATATAATTATGGAAAGATCTATTGTGCAAGAATTTCAATTTACAGATGAAATGTTAGGACTGGTATGTGTGGAGAAAGGCCCTCGAGTTAGTATGATTTTTAAATCGAAGGAATCTTTAATTGAACATATAAGTGAATGGTCGATAAGCTTATGGCAAACACTTACAAAATCTGTCCAAGAGCTTATGGTAAACACTTACAAAATTCAAATAAGCTACATGAGAGCCTGAAAAGGACTTAGCAATGCGTTGTCTAAAATATTTGACGATTGGGAATCTTCGTACAATGACTTGTCTCAGTTTCTTCGTGCTATACAGAAATGCAATTCAGGTGTTGTTTATCATGTACATACAGAAGGAGTACAATTTTGGGGGGCTTTCTGGGCATTTAGACCGAGCATTGCATGTTTCAAGCATTATCGTCCGGTTCTTTGTATTGATGGAATGCATCTGTACGGTAAATATCAAGGTACGTTGCTTGTGGCTACAGGAGTAAATGCAAACAACTCTCTTTTCTCCTTTGGAATTTACTATTGTAAGGACAGAGTCGGCGGAAATTTGGGGTCGGTTTTGTTCATGCATGGGACACTTAATTCCTTCTTTAAATGCAAGATGCACTACATTCATTTCCGATAGAATGTAAGGAATTCCAACCGCCTTGCAAGAGAAGTGGAGAAAACCACATCATCATCGCTTCTACCTACGCCATTTGAAAGCAAACTTTAAAAAAGCTGGTCTTGGTAGTAAGATTTTGCAAAACTTATTTCATGCTTGTGCTGAGACAAGAGATGAGTAACATACAAAGAACACAGACAATAACCAAAAAATGTGAGTCCGGCTGCTGACAGATGGATTGATAGAAGTCTCCGACATAAGGATGAACATTGGGCTTTTTACAAGGACAACAGTGAACGTTTCTGTATGATGACTACCAATGCTTCAGAGAGTTTCAATGAAGTTCTTAAAGGTGCAAGATCGTTACCGGTCAAGGCGTTAGTGGCACGTACCTTTCACCGTCTTAATAGCTACTTCTATAGAAGACGTACGGATGGAATGGATTACGCATCTTCGCTCATGCCAAATTATGACAAAATGATGGAAAATACTCGGCAGAAGCACGTAATATGAGCATTAACAGGTTCAACTTAACGGAGTGGCAAATAACATACACAAACGCGTGCAACTACACAGTAAATATTGCCAATGACAGCTGCAGCTATTCCTATTATAGCCCATTTTCCATGTTCCCACGTTTTAGCTGCATGCGCACGATGTAGAGGAGAAGCGAACAGAGCTTACCATGATCTTATTTCATCTTGGTTTATGGAAGACATTTATAGACATAGTTATTCTCCGGTTTTTCATCCAGTGCCCGACAATAGATATTGGGATGTACCTGAAGGCCTTGCTATACTCCCGCCGCCAACGCGAAGGAATACAGGAAAACCGAGGTCCACAAGAATAAGAGGAGTCTTGGACGAAATGGAGGACAGAAGACATGACATATGTGGACAATGCGATAATTTGGGTCATAAGAAAAGAATGTGTGGGAAGCAATAAATATTTTACTTGTTTTTAATACTTCTGTCATTCGTGAACTGTATAACTTATATTTTTAATCTGTATGCAATTTTGTTATCAAAGTTTATCTTATGTCAAACATTTAAATTACTTGCTATGTTATGTTACTTTGATTTAATTTATACGCAGCAAAATTATGAATTTTCCACAGTTTTACATCTATCGTCAAATAAACATAACAGACAAACAGTAATACATCATCTATTGCATATCCACTACAACAACCAAGTACAAATAAAACCAAGTAATACAACATTCATTAAAACTAAAGCATACATAACTCAATTAAACAAGTCTGATACATATCCAATACAGTACAGTTGCACTACCAAGTTTACTAGACCCCTTTCCAAATTGGATTTATGGACTACAAATAGTCTACTTGATGTCGAAGCTGACTTTTTCCTTTTCCAAAGTCTCACTTCGGCTTGCATCTCTAGCGCAAACTCCAGTCCCCTAGGGGTCAACGGACGATCTAGCCATTTGAAGAAATTACAGCACTCAACATCTTTCGGGTTAGTTATATGATCAAGGTAATCGGCACATCCGTAAAACCGACGTCCAGCATTTGTTTGAGTCTTGTAGACAACTACCTCACAAACATCTCCACAGTGGCAAAGTGGATGTGTATCTTGTCTCACTCGTCCTTCGCCGCTAATTTGTTTCCCCAGTTTTTGATTCGGTTCGCCTAAGCAGATTTGATTATCCAAAGCAGATTGAACAACAACACCATTAACCGACAGAACTATCTCAAATTGAGCTTCAGGAACTGTTTCAAGCTGAGTTTCAGGAACAAATTCATTTTCAGCTTTCATCCATTCAACATATTGCACCAGTACTTCATCTGGAATCTCCCAATTATCCATATAAATTAGTGGTAATGTGAGTGTTGATGAAGAGATTGTCGTAGCTTTGGTTTAATCGAAAAATGAAAAAGAAATTTACAAACTTTGTGATAATATTATGCAAATTGACTAAAAATTGGATTTGGGGATGTTGGGTTCGGCCATGAAGAAGATGAGAGAGGGTGGAAAATGTTTTTGGATAATGAAGAGAAGGGTTGCTGCTGTCACTGTTTTAACAGCAGCAACCTTTAGGCGTAACTGTGAGTTATGTCTGGTTATTGCAAAGCTTGCGTGCAACTTTTAGATGCGCACAGTTATAAAAAATTTATGCGTATCTAAAAGTTGCGCACCGTAAAAAATTTGAAAATCCATTCGACGCAACTAGGAGTTGCGCTTTCTAAAAAAACCAAAACCCATTAGTGAAAATAAGAGTTGCGCATTTTTATGGCAGTTAGAAAAAAACCTGACCGTGATGCTGACTGGGCAGAAACTATCCCTGTTTGGTAATAAGTTTCAAAACCAACGCCGATCGCGAAATTGATTCGAAAATTAGCCCATTTTGAAATTTGAAAATTAAAGGTTTTACAGTACACTACCACGTCATAACGCGTTCGCGTACGAACCATGAACGACATAAATAAAATGTGGACGCGCTCAACAATGTGAGACGGTCACAAAACAAAAATAAAATAGGTAAGTTAATTTATTCTGCAAAATTCAAAAGTACCAACGTTTGTCGCAGAAAGCCTCAAACGAAAATTTATTTATTTTCTAAATTAAAAATTATGGAAAATTATAAAAATTAAATTAAAAATACATCATAAGAAATCTTTTCAAATTTTGAGACATGGATTTTATTATATTTTAATTCAAATTCGAATATTTAAATAAATTAAATATTCAAATTCGAAGACCAAAAATACGGGTCGTTATAGTGGTAGTTACTGTGTATTCTTATTATGTGATATTCTAAGTGTCATAAGCATTAGCTTGCATATATATTCTTATCCTAATTGACCAATAATTATAATTTAATCCGTTAAATAGTGTGGTCGTGTAGTAGATTGACCTTCAATAAAAGTAGAAGTAATGTTGCCCATATTTCTTGAACATGAAAAACTTTGTTATATTTATATGATGGCCTTATTTTGATACCAAATGAAAGTTGATATGGATCGGGTAATAAAAAACATTCTACTTAAAACAAGACTAATATATTGATAATTTAAATGAAGTGTGTGTGTGTGTGTGTATCTTATTATTAGTAGATAAGCAATGGAATAGGCTAAAGAAAGTAGAAATGATCACACTAGATATTTTTATACTGGTCCGATCTTTCCGTTCTATACCCAGTCCCAGACTTTTTTTCGGATTTAAACAATACTCTCATTTCACGTGGAGTAACAAGTATATGACAAATCATGTGAGCTATTGAACATGACTTTGTACCCGAAGATCTCTAACAAGACTTCGACTACAAATGGTAGTGAACAACGTTTGACTTCGTGTGCTCTTGAATAACACGAATTAGTCATACACCATTTCTATAATCTTCTTGAAATGATGGTTTGAATGTGATGATTTAGGAAGCAGAGAGTTGAAAGCCTTTGTAATTCACAAGAGTAAGAGAAATAGTAAATCAAGCAAGAATTAGTAGTTAAAAAAAAGATAGATTTCAACTTTATTTATAGTGGTGAATAGTTTTGGTTGAAAGGTTACGTCCATTAAAGGGATTGCAATCTTTGGGGAAGAAGTTGACTTTTTAGAATTTAATTTTATATGAAGAGACACTTCTGGTATACACAGTCACAATCTGAAAAATGGATTATCAACTTAATGTTGGTTCGGCAAGCTCTCTGAAAACAACACACTAATCCACATCCCAAACAAAACCGAGCACATAATCCTGAATAGCCTTCAGATCTGTTCGTGTCAATAAAGCAAATATCCTTCACTTCAGTGCACCTCATTCTCGCTGACGTACACCACTTAGCACCAATATGTCGATCCTTTATGCTACCCTAATGTTCAGCATTTCTCAGTATAGCAGCATCTTGAAGCCTCTGTATTATACAAACATTTTCCAATACATCTTGCTTCCTCATAAATCATGCACCATGACAACATGCAACATCTCTTCACCGCAAGGTATGCAGCTTCTTTTCCTCAGCAGCATAAAACCTTTGTTGCTACCATCAATCGTAGGCACATTGCATGTTCATTCTCTGTTATATACATCTCGTGCAATAAGCCAGAAGCCCTTTATTACATGCTGCAAGCCTTGAACCAGCTCTCAACCCTGCTGGACAACATCTTACACACGTGCATCCCCAGTTTGGTCTATTTAGAACCTGACAGTGTCATCAAGTGCACACCAGTTGACCCATTGCACTCCATTCAAGCAACTACTTCCCAACAGCCCTAACAATGTACCATTTTGTGTTGTAAAATTTTCAAACGTTTTATTGGGGCTTTGGGTTTTGATTTGGAAGAGAAGAAGTAAAGTAGAAGAAAAGAAGTTAGTCCCACATGCTAGAAACTTATATAATATATTTGTATAAATAAAACTTTTTCATGTGGATGTTGGGGCCTTGGGGCTCCCACATGTTTGCTTTATTGTGAGGAGAGAAGTCATGCAATACCACATGCGCGCCGCCGCCATCCGTCCGTCCGACCAAACCGGGCCGGGTCAGGTACGGGTTTCTGGTTCGGATCCGAAAATATTTTTGGATCATAGGTGAACAGTAACGGATTAGATTTCAGCCCGTTAAGGACCTAGAACCGAAATTTCTAAATTTGAATTGATGGCGGGAAATTTGTAACGTTTTCTAAAACGTTACAAAATGAATGGACGCGACTGTTTGTAAGAGTTGTGAACCGTTACAAAATGAATAGACGCGACCGTTGCAAACGGTTGTGACGCTTCACGAATGGACATCTCTTCACCTCTATAAATAGCAACGCCGAGAAATGTCGGGGACAGTTTTTTTCTCTGAACTCCATCTTCTTCATCCTTACGGAACAATTTTTGCGACGCTGGAAAGTGGTGCTAAACGCTATGCCGCCATTGCTATGTTTCGTGACGCTTCCAAAGTGTTGCAAACTCAGAAAATGTCGCAAAATTGCTCTCTTCTTTCTCTTCATTCTATTCTATATAAATTGTATCATCAGAAACCGTTGCTAAAGTGTTCTTGGTCGGATCAAAGACATACAAACTTTGAATCCGATTACACTGTTATAAGGCTTCATTGAATCCTGAAAGTCGATAGTTCGATAACCCGCTTGTACCTGGTGGGTTGAACTATTGTCTGAAAGAATCTATTCCATAGATCCTTGAAGTTGGAAGTACAGCATTATCTTCATCGCAATCGCCATCAAATTCTTCTCGAACCACAAAATTTCCCAACAAATTTCAGACAATATTCTTCAACCATGGAAGGTTCGAGCGCTCTACAAGTTATGAATCAGCATCTAATTCGATTGGAGCGTTTTGATGGCGACAATTTCACTCGTTTGCAAGAGATGATGAAATTTTTCCTAGTCACCGTCAAATTATTCTACATTTTGGAAGATGACTTGGAAGATATCCCGGAGGAAACTGATAAAGATGATGTTGCTCTAAAGGCTAAACTGTAAAATGCAAAGAGGGCGATTTTCTATGCAGATCCATATTCTGAATGCACTATCTACCCCAGTTTATAATGCTCATAGGACCTTAGAAACAGCGAAGGCACTCTGGACTGCACTGGAGAATAAGTACCGCGTATCCGAGGCAAGTAATAAAAAGTTTCTTATTTCTAACTTTATGGATTTCAAAATGGTCACCAATAAGTCCATAATTGGACAAGTAAGCGAAATCTTACTGTTGGTGAATCAACTTAAAGATGCTGGAATTGATCTCCCTGAATCTTTTGTTGTTGGAGTTATGATTTCTAGACTTCCGCATAGTTTGAATGGTTATAAGAAAAAGATGAAGCATGCGGAAACGCATTATAATTTAGACGGTTTACAACGTCATCTTCGTATTGAAGAAGACTCTCGCAAACGCGATCTAGATGATAATCCGCAAACTGAGTCCCATTTTAAGGCAAATAATGTTGAAATTACTGATAAGTTAAAGCCAAAGAATGAGACACAATTTAAGAAGAAAAATCATTCCAAAACCAACAACAAAAAGAAAGGTGCTTGCTATTTTTGTAATAACCCTGCCACTATGCCCGAGACTGCCGTCTGCGGAAGAAACAACAAAAAGTGAATGTGGTTGAAGACTCGCTTGTGGTTGTAGTGTAATAGGCGAACTCCATTAGCGGCAATGATAAAGAACGGTGGTTCGATACTGGAGCAACTATTCACATTTGCAAAGACCGTAATCTTTTCAAGAGTTACGAAGAAAATAAAGGAGAAGCCGACGAAGTTACTGGAGCAAATAAGGTTCTAAGCAAAGTTCTAGGAAAAGGCACTATAGAACTTACTTTTACCTCTGGAAAAGTTCTTACATTAGTCAGTGTATTTTATGTACCTGATATGTGTAAGAATTTGGTCTCTGGATACCTTCTTAACAAAGGAGGATTCAAGATGGTGTATGAGTCTGATAAGCTAGTGTTGTCTAAGAATGGTAGATTCATTAGACATGGATACTCTTGTAACGACATGATTAAGTTGAATATAATAAAGAAATCTTCTGTTTATATTGTTGATTCTATTAATTTATGGCATGATAGATTAGAACATGTTAATTATAATTCCATTAGAAATACGAATAAATTAGGATTAATTTCTGATTGTGATTTCGATACCATCTCTAAATGTGAAATATGTGTTCAAGAAAAAATACACCGAAAATCATTTAAATCCGTAGAAAGGAAAACTGGTTTGCTTGAATTGGTATATAGTGATGTGGGTGACTTAAAAAGTCATATCACCTATGGTGGTAACCAATACTATATAACCTTCATTGATGATTAGACTAGATATGCATATGTATATCTAATAAAAACTAAAGATGTGCTTTTGATAAATTCGAAATTTACAAAGCAGAGGTCGAAACACAATTAGGAGTTAAAATCAAAATATTACATTTAGATCGTGGTGGTGAATATTTCTCAAATGAATTCACCTTGTTTTGTAAACAACAAGGTATAGTTCACCAATGTACTGCCCCACATACACCACAACAAAATGGTGTTGCTGAAAGGAAGAATAGAACTTTAGTAGAAATGGCTAATGCCATGCTCATAAGTTCTAATTTACCTTATAACCTATGGGGTGATGCTATGTTATCCGCATGTTATATTTTAAATAGAGTACCACTTAAAAAGAATAATATTTCCCCTTATGAATTATGGTTTAATAGGAAACCTAGCCTAACTAGACTTAAAGTTTGGGGTTGCTTAGCATATGTTAGAAAACCAGACCCTAAACGACCAAATTTAGAAAATAGAGCATTGAAATGTGTTTTTATAGGATATTCACTTAATAGTATAACTTATAGGTTCCTTATTCTTGACACCCTAGAAGTTATAGAATCTGTAGATGTAGAATTTTTTGAAAATCAAACTGTTGAGATCCCATGGAGATCATCTAGTCCAGAACCTAGTATGGCTAATGATATCAATGACGATGATTATACTCCTGCTCAAAACAGTAAGGAAGTATTAGTACCAGATAATAGTACTGAACACCAGAGAAGTAAAAGAGCGAGAATAGATGGTCCTGACTTCATTACATATCTTGTAGAAGGCAGTAAGGACGAAGTCCTTAATAAGACTAAATATGTAATGGACGTCAATGACGGTCTCAAAACTTATTCTGAGGCTATGAGTTTCAGAGATTCCAATTTCTGGAAAGAAGCTTTCAATGATGAAATGAATTCCATACTGTTAAACCAAACTTGGGTTTTAACTGATTTACCTCATGGTGCTAAACCTATAGGATGTTAATGGTTATTCAAGAAAAAGTTGAATACAAATGGATCCATTGATAAGTTTAAAGCCAGATTAGTTGCTAAGGGATATAAGCAAAGACATGGAGTAGATTACTTTGATACATATGCTCCAATTGCTCGCATATCTTCTATACGCTGTTTAATTGCACTTGCATCAATTCATAACTTAGTCATACATCAAATGGATGTAAAGGCTGCTTTTCTAAATGGAGATTTAGAAGAAGATATATATATGAAACAACCTGAAGGTTTCAAAGCCCCGGGCCAAGAAAAGAAAGTTTGCAAATTAGTGAAATCTCTTTATGGCCTGAAGCAAGCTCCCATGCAATGGCATGAGAAATTTGATAAAATTGCACTGTCATATGGATTCATTGTTAATGATGCTGAAAAATGTATTTATAGCAAATCGGATAACAACGGTATTGTTATAATATGTTTATACGTTGGTGACATGCTAATATTTGGTTTCAATATATCATGTGTGAATGAAACAAAAAAGTTTCTGTCTTCTAAATTCGATATCAAAGATCTAGGAGAGGCTGATGTAATTTTGGGAATTAAAATTGTTAGGAAAGAGGGAAGTTATTACTAACTCAATCTCATTACATAGAGAAATTTCTATAAAAGTACGGTCATTACGATGACAAACCGGCACCAACTCCTTTAGATCCTAGTATTAAATTAGAAAAGAACATTGGACGTACTATCTCTCAACTAAAGTATTCCAGTGTTATTGGGAGTCTTATGTATGTTATGCATTGCACTAAACCAGACATCGCACATGCAATAAGTGTATTGTGTCGATTTACGAGTAATCCAGGTTTCGAACATTGGAAAGCTATTTCGAGAGTTTTAGCTTATTTGAAAGGAACCATTGAATATGGTCTATCTTATAAAGGATATCCTGCTGTGATAGAAGAATATAGTGATGCAACCTGGAATAATGTAGAATCCAAATCCAAGTCTACGACTGGATGGATCTTTAAATTAGGAGGCGCTGCTGTGTCTTGGGCTTCCAAGAAGCAGACCTGTATTTATGACTCAACAATGTTGTCAGAATTGATTGCATTAGCAGATGCACGTAAAGAAGCGGAATGGCTTAGGAATTTATTAATGGAAATTCCTCTATGGAAGAAGCCATCTTCAGCAGTCTTGATTAACTGTGACAATCAAGCAACGATATACAATGTGTCTAATAAGGCATATAATGGAAAGTCTAGACATGTGAGTTTAAGACATCAAATGGTGAGACGGTTATTCAAAAGAGGAGTTATAACTGTTGACTACATAGAAACGAAGAAAAAGTTGGCCGACCCACTTACAAAGAGTCTTCCAAAGGCAATGGTTTATATAAAGTCACAAGAATTGAGACTAAGGTCTGTGAATGAAGGTTGATCATCCTTAACAGAAACCCAACTTTTGTCTTGAAAAGGATAGACAAAGTTCAATGGGTACCAACAAGTTAAGAGAATGATTATGGAACACTAAATCGATAATCCCATAATATTTAGTGTTGGATTCTGCAAGAAACACCTTAAGAGACTTACCTATATGAGTATGAAACTCAGGCCGTTTTCTAAGAAAGTAAGACCGCTTTCTAAGTAGACTCATGAACCAGGATTTAAGCACATGGCCATTAACGTGCTGAGCAATACAGAACACTTTATCTAAGGAAATCAACATGTGTAATTGTTCCGGTTTTATCATTAGGGATACTTGGTCCAAGATTCGTTCACCATAGAATCTCGATAAGGCTTTAAATGGTTTACACTAAGTAAATGTTCAAATCCAAAAGATACATTTTATTTATGTGTTGGTTTTCACGATGATGCAAAACTTGATCTTAAAACTGCATAGGCTTGATCCAACTTGGGTATGCAGGAAGTCATTCTAGTGATGCAGCCATCCTATTTATTTATTTTGAAAATTGGGGGAGATTGTTGTAAAATTTTCAAACATTTTATTGGGGCTTTGGGTTTTGATTTGGAAGAGAAGAAGTAAAGAGGAAGAAAAGAAGTTAGTCCCACATGCTAGAAACTTATACGATATATTTGTATAAATAAAACTTTCTCACGTGGATGTTGGGGCCTTGGAGCTCCCACATTGTTAATCCCGTTTCACCAACGAGTTAAAGAGTCCACGAGATAAGAGCCCACAAGGTAGGATCTATGAGTTGAGGAGCCTGCGACCTAAGAACTACGACTCAGGAAGCTTACGACCTACGACTTAAGGCAGCAAACAGTTCTACAAGGACTTACGAGTTAAGCAGTCTCCGACTTAAGGCCTCCACGGTTTAAGGCTTTTACGAGTTAAGGATGGCACGACTTAAGGAGATGCACGACCTACGACCTAAAACATGTTGCGACCTAACAATGGCTACGGTTGAACGGCCTAAGGAAAGCTATGCGACTTAAAGGAGTAACGACTCAAAACATTGGAAGGAAGGGTCAACAACACATAAGTCGTTGACGACTTACGACTTATGATGAGTCGTGTACGACTCATGCTAGCACGAAGGAAGTCATGTTTGGTTAACTCGGGAACGACTTATCACTTGTATCGTTCATTCGAACAGGAGCATAACATTAAACCAAGCCGAGAGTCAAATCCAGTAGGTCGGCCGCGACCTACCATGAACCGCTGACAAGCCCGCGACTTATCATATGAGACAATTCACCATGACTCGTCCACGACCTAAGGTCACTAAGTCGTAGTCCACTGCTATGATGTCCATACTAAAAAAGGATGACTCGTGAACGGGTTAGAACTTGTGCTATATTCAGAAGACCGAAGGCGAGTTTGAGCTCAACATGGTGAGTCGTCCACGACCCAACATGACTCGGCCACGAGTAACCCATGAGTCGGGTACGACTCACGACTTAAGACCGGAAACCCCTATAAATACACGACCATTTCCAACATGAAGGGGGCTTTTGGTCAATCAATTTCAGGCACCATTTCTCTGCCGAATTTCAGACTACTTCAACACTTAAAGCTTTTTGAGATTCAAAGAAAGTCTAAAGGAACTTCATGAAGAAATCATCTACATCCACCATGGATTTGAAGATTTTTGTCAACATCGAAGTTTGAGTTACTTGTTCTAAGTCTTTTGTAATTCAAAATGTGTTGTACTTGAGAAGATTTGTATCAACTTGTAACGTGATCATCAATAAAAGTACTTAAAGTGGACGTAGGCTATACCCATAAGCCGAACCACTATAAAATTGCTGCTGTTTACTGCTTTTCCGCTATTATCTGCTTATGATTCTTTCCCGATCTATCGGGTGGTGCTTTCACAACTATACTTCACACACCGGGGTGTTAGCGTTCAAATTTAAGCGTTAACATTTTTGGTGCTTTCACTGAGAATTGAACTCAGGACAGCTGTCATCATTGCTTCGCAGAGATTAGAAGAAAGAATTTCTTTAAAAACCAGAAGTATATCTGAGATTATGGCTCCTGGAAGGAAAAGTAGATCTATCAGATCTGGGAACATTCAAGAGGGAACCTCCGCTTCCCCTGTGCCTAATCTACCCACTCCGTCTGTTGGAGTTACAAAAGCGGAATTGGATGCTGTGATTCTAGGGCTAAACCAGCAGATCAACGCCCAAAATGCACAACTAGAGGCTCAAAGTGCCCAGAATGCTCTGATTCTGAATAAGTTGAACGACTTACTTGGGGCAAACAATCAACCGGCTGGTAATGAAGGGAACTATGCTGGCAACATTCATGATGTTAATGAAAGGAATGCTCATGAAAGGCCTACTAGTCCCTTTGAGCAGGCAGTACCTGACGCCGGTGGATCTAGAACTCGGCATGATGAGGAATATCTTTCTGGAATGGTCCGGCAGATCATGAAAGAAAGTATGCAAAGGGTTGAAGATGAGAAGGAATGGGGTTTCGCTCCAAGTAAAACTCCGTTTACTGAAAAAATCTTGAAGGCGGAATTTCCAAGGAAGTTTGTCCCTCCAACTATTCCAGCTTACAAAGGGACAAGTGATCCGAATGAGTTCTTGTATAAATATGATTGGCACATGACAGGTGCCAGGGCCTCCGACGAAATAAAGTGCCGATATTTCCCCGTATACCTGGAAGGCGTGGCTTTACTGTGGTTCACCAAGTTGCCAGTTCGATCTATCGATCAGTTCTCAGACTTGACCAGAAAATTTAAGGAGCAGTTTAGGCTATATGCTTCGAAGGCCAAGGATATCATGTCATTGTCCAGTTTAGAGCAGAATCCTGGTGAGTCTATCAGATCTTTCTTGAACCGTTTCAATATAGCATTGGCTGAGGTGGACAATGCCGAACCACGAATGATATTGACTTATCTGATGAGGGCTATTGATAAGTCAAGCGAATTTGGGAAATGGTTAAATATGAAGGAGCCAACCTCTCTCGAGAAGTTCTACAAAAAAGCGGACGAATTCATTCGCTTGGAAAGTCGTCCTTTGCCAGTAAAGGCAGTGTTGGAAAAAGCTGAAGACAATACTGTCGCTCCACGCAAGAATGAGTCGGTGGGGCAGAAAAGGGAGAATAATAATGGAAAGAAACAGGGTAATCTGAAAAAGCCCCGGTCCTTCAAGCCATCAGAATATACTCCATTATCACATACGCCGGAGCACATCTACCTTGCCACCAAAGATTCCGTCGATTTCCCTAAACCTATCCCTTTGAGAACTGGGAGAAAAGCCATACAAAGTGGGAAATTTTGCCGCTTCCACAATCAACCAGGTCATGAAACTGATGAATGCCGCCAGCTGAAGAATCTGATTGAAGAGTTGCTAAGAGAAAACAAGTTGCAGCAATTTGTGAAAAAGAATAGCAACAATCCTGCATCATCGAGTCAGGGGCAGCGGGCTCCTGTTCATCAGCCTGGGGCAGGTGAGAAAGCTACGGGGCATGAATCTGGAAGGCCCGTTATCAATGTCATTTCCGGAGGACCTTACCCAGCTGGCAAGAGTTGGGGTGAGATGGAGAGATATTCCAGGGCTTTGAAATATGCTCCAGCCGAAGAAAACGTCTTTGTTCTAGAAGACACTACGCCCCTTAAACAACAAAAAACTTTCAGTGATGATATTATTTTCAGAGCCAGAGATTCTACAGGTATTGAAGCTCCTACTTTAGATCCCTTGGTCATCTCGGCTGGTATTGGACCAGCCATTGTCAGAAGAGTCCTCATTGACTGTGGAGCATCATGTAATATCCTCTTCAAAAAGACATTTGACCAGATGAAAATCCCTATGATCGATGTGCGAGCCTCATCACAGAAAATCGTGGGCTTCACTGGGGAGCCAAAGCAGCCAGTAGGAACCATCGATTTGTTTGTAGAACTTGGGGAAGGAGAAAGGAAAGTGGTCCGAAAGCAAACCTTTGTGATCGTCGATGAATATTCTGCTTATAATGCTTTTCTTGGCCGTCCAACACTCGCAGCATTCAAAGCTATCCTAGCCCCGTGGTGCCTCACTATTAAATTTCCTACTGACAATGGAGTAGGAGTTATAAAAGGGGATCAAAATGCTGCGCGAGAATGTTATTGGACAGAGCTGCGAGAATCAAGAAAAAGAGAAATGGGAAAGGATGCGGCAACTCCAATCCGCATCAAGGAACCAGCTTTGTAGCAATTACAGAGCGGACCCTGCACTGGCGAACACAGCGGGGCACGGAAAGAAATGGATCCCAGAAAAGCCAGTACAGGGGAGAATAGAGTAGTACCGGTGGAAACGACAATTCCGGTACCTGTTGACCCGAAGGACCCAAATAAGGTGTTGAATGTGGGTTCGCAGCTTAATGTGTCAATTCAGAATGTCTTAATATCTTTCCTGAAAGCAAATCTGGATGTCTTTGCTTGGACTCATGCCGATATGTGTGGGATATCCCCAGAAGTTGCAGTACACGCTCTGAATATTGACCCAAAGTTTACGCCAGTTAAACAGAAAAGAAGAACCCAAGGTCCAGAAAGGTCAGCAGCATTAAAAGAAGAAGTTGATCGACTCATGGAAAATAACTTCATCAAAGAATCTACGTATCCGAATTGGGTTTCAAATCCTGTGTTGGTCAAGAAAGCTAATGGAAAATGGAGAGTATGCATCGATTTTTCTGATCTAAACAAGGCTTGCCCCAAAGATTGCTTCCCATTACCCAGGATCGATCAACTGGTAGACGGAACTGCGGGACATGAATTGTTATCCTTCATGGATGCCTACTCCGGTTATAACCAAATCATGATGCATGAGCCGGATCAGGAGGATACAAGCTTTATCACAGATGTTGGACTTTATTGCTACAGAGTTATGCCCTTCGGATTGAAAAACGCAGGGGCAACCTACCAAAGACTTGTTAATGCTATGTTCAAACCGCAATTGGGCAAAACTATGGAAGTCTACGTCGACGACATGTTAGTGAAGTCCAGGAAAGCAGTGGATCACATTGAACACTTAGCAGAAATGTTCGCAGTCCTCCGGAAATACAGAATGAAACTTAACCCTCTGAAATGTACATTTGGGGTCGAATCCGGAAAGTTCTTAGGTTTTATCGTCAGTGCTAGGGGCATTGAGGCCAGTCCAGCTCAAATTACCGCCTTAAAAGAAGTTAAAGCTCCTAGAACGAAGAAGGAATTGCAAAGTCTCAACGGAAAGGTCGCCGCTTTGAGTCGGTTCATTTCCAAAGCTACTGATAAATGCATCCCATTCTTCGATGCCCTGAAAAAAGGAAAGAAGAACTTTGAATGGACTCCCGAATGCCAAAAAGCCTTTGAAGAGTTGATCCGTCATATGGAAACGCCTCCGATACTTTCTAGGCCAGGCAATGGTGAGGATCTTCTTATATACTTGGCAGTATCATCTCATGCTCTAAGTGCAGCGCTGATACGGGAAGACAAAAGGATTCAACATCCAGTTTACTATATCAGCAAAAGACTCACTGGGGCAGAGCTGAATTACTCCAAGTTGGAAAAACTCGCCTATTGCCTACTAGTTGCATCGAGGAAACTGAGGCAATATTTCCAAGCTCATCCTATCAAAGTACTCACTGATCAGCCTCTAAAGCAAGTCCTATTTCGCCCTGAAACTTCGGGTCGTCTTCTAAAATGGAACATTGAACTTAGTCAATATGACATCACCTATCACCCCCGAAAAGCAATCAACGGACAAGCTTTAGCTGATTTCATTGCAGAATTCACAGAGAAAGATAATGGTGAGGAAAAAGCGGTCAATGATTCTCCAATCCAGTGGAAGATGTATGTTGATGGCGCAAGAAATGACTACTGTTCTGGAGCCGGAGTGGTACTTGAAACTCCTGAAGGTCGATCATTATGTTATGCACTAAGACTGGAATTTCCTTCAACAAACAATGAAGCAGAATATGAAGCTCTTATTGCAGGTCTGAAAATCGCTAAAGAGCTGAACATTCGAGCATTACAAATTTTCAGTGATTCTCAGCTTATTGTATGCCAAGTCAAGAAAGAATTTCAAGCAAAAGGTGGAAATTTGCCTTCCTACTTGTCAAAGGCTTGGGAACTCCTATATGAACTCGATCACTATTCAATAAGCCACATTCCTCGGGAAGAGAATATGAAGGCAGATTCCCTCGCAAAGTATTCAAGTTCTGGTGAAGCTCAACTATTGGGATTGGTCCCTGTAGAAGTCCTTTCAGCGCCAAGTATAGACGAGATGGATATAGACTGGATTATGAATGTATCTCAAGAACAAGAGTCATGGATGACTCCAATACTGGATTACCTACTCAGGGGTTCTCTGCCAGAAAACTCGATAGAAAGACGAAAGCTTCTAAGGAAGGCCTCTCGCTATGTAACTCAGAATGGTCGATTGTACAGACGGGGATTCTCAATGCCATTGCTTCGATGTGTATCCTGGGAAGAGTCCAAAACAATCCTAGCTGAAGTGCATGGAGGAGAATGCGGTGATCATTCAGGTGGTCAAACACTAGCAAAGAAAATTCTCCGATACGGATATTTTTGGCCAGAAATTAATCGGGATGCTGCAGATTACTCCCGAAAATGTGACAAGTGCCAAAGGTATGCCAAAATTCCTAGAGCACCTTCTACCGAACTCACACAGATGGTCAGTCCATGGCCATTTGCAATTTGGGGAATGGATCTCATTGGGCCGCTACCAACTGCTAAATCAGGGATTAAATACGCTATTGTTGCAGTAGATTATTTTACTAAGTGGGCTGAAGCTGAACCATTGGCTACTATCACTTCTAAGAAAATGATAAGCTTTGTGACCAAGAATATCATTTGCAGATACGGTGTGCCTCAGAAAATAATCACAGACAATGGTACTCAGTTTGAAAGCGAGGAATTCCAGGATTTTTGCAAACGATTCAAAATCCAGAAAAGCTTTTCGGCAGTAGCTCACCCGCAGGCAAACGGGCAAGTGGAAGCAGTGAATAAGATCATCAAATCAACCATCAAAAAGCAACTCGAAAGAGCAAAAGGTGGTTGGGTCGATAAACTACCACTTGCACTATGGGCATACAGGACTACTCACAAAACTGCAACTGGGCATACTCCTTTTTCGTTAGCATACGGATCGGAAGCAATGATCCCGGTTGAAACGGAGGTCCCTTCACACAGAAGAATCCATTTCAATCAAGCAGAAAATGAAAAGTTGCAACTTGAAGCGCTGGATCTCCTTGATGAAAAAAGAGATGAAGCTAACCTCAGAGTGGCAGCTCATCAGCAAAGGATAGCTAGACATTTCAATTCCAAAGTTCGTCAACGCAGCTTTGAAATTGGAGATCTAGTCCTAAAAAGAATTATGGCCGCGACAGGTGTGTTTGGGCCAAATTGGGAAGGACCATATGTAATAGGTCAGAAGCTTCTCGACGGCACATTCAAGCTCACCACTGTTGATGGAGATCAAATTCCAAGGGCATGGAACAGCAACCACTTGCGTCCATACTTTACTTGAAAGTTTTGTTGAAACATTGTAAAAAGAATTATGAATGTATGATTCCTGTAATTGAAAGCAACTGTGAAACTGATGCAAGTAAATAATGAAAGAGTATAAAGTGGATGTAGGTCCAATTTCATGGCCGAACCACTATAAATCGTGTGTTCCTTATTATTATTATATGTTTGCTTTGTTTTCGATATAAAAATACATAAAATGTATTGCTGAAATGTCGATTTAAATTTTTGCAGACAATGGAAATAAAACTTGCGCATAATAAAACCGAGCGATTCTCACCATCATTCAACAAACAAATTTCAAGTCACAAAGACCCCGAATTCAAATCCTAGATAGGAAATACTTCAATTGAACGGCTAATGATTTCGATAGAAGCGAGCCCTTGCTGATAAATTGAGATTGTTTGAACAAACAAACATCCAATTAGGAAGCTAGTGCCCGTTCTCATGAACTTGCCTGGCAATAAAGTACACTTCCTTGGATTAAACAAGCCACTTGTGAGAAAAGGGGAATGAAGACTTAAAAAAAAAGAAAAAAAAGAAAAAAGAAAAAAGAGGATCGCTGAAAAGGCATAAGCAAGTGAACAGAGGAGCAACCAAAGCTACCATCAGCGGCACAAGTCCTCTTCGGAGGCGCAACTCTTCGGAGGAAAAAAGACCTCTAATGGGTCATACGCCACAAAAAAGAAAGTTCTCTACTCAACAAAAAAGATTGGAGAAGTCATGACCCTCCAACCATGAGAGAGTAACTTCCAGGCGATGAAAACCCTCTCTGAGGCACATTTCACCAGGAGTTGAAGTGTTATGACCGCTCTTCGGAATTTCACTTCACCAGAGTTGAAATGCAAACAAAATAAAAGCCCTCTTCGGAGGCCCATTTCACCAGGAGTTGAAGTGTTGTGACCGCTTTTCGGAATTTCACTTCACCAGAGTTGAAATGTAAACAAAATAAAAGCCCTCTTCGGAGGCCCATTTCACCAGGAGTTGAAGTGTTGTGACCGCTTTTCGGAATTTCACTTCACCAGAGTTGAAATGTAAACAAAATAAAAGCCCTCTTCGGAGGCACATTTCGCCAGGAGTTGAAGTGTAACAACCGCTCTTCGGAATTTCACTTCACCAAAGTTGAAATGCAAAAACAAAGACCTTCTTGAAAGCACACGTTTCACCGAGATTGAAATAAAACTTCCAAGTGTTGAAACGTGAAAAGGCTTTCTTCGAAGGCACAACTCTTTGGGGGTACACGTTTCACCGAGATTGAAATAAAACTTCCAAGTGTTGAAACGTGAAAAATCCCTCCTCAGAGGTACAATTTTGTATAAAAAAAAATTCCTCATCAAAAAGCGTACTTTAACTTTCAAATGGAAAATGATTGTAAAAAGAAAAGAAGTTAAAGTACCCTTCAGAGGTCCGCTTTACCACATAGAGGAATCCACTCGGTGAAATATGCACATAAGCAAAAGAGAAAAGTGATTTCTTCAAACGACAAAGCGTAAAAACTTATACGAAGGGAGTTGTACTCTATAAAAATTTTCTTTAAAGAATAAAATAATTATTCTTTAGCAAATAAGAGTGCAAGTCCCCTCGAAGTATAAAATATTGCAGCAAGCTTAAGGTATGGGGGCAACATGGTGTAGTGGTATGGCTGCATCAGTAAAGTACTACTCAAACAACATACCATAAGCCCGCTGCAATATTATAAAAATAAACTTGTGCAAAAATAAATAGTAAATGCATTCTCAAATTCAAACAGAAGTTTGTACAAACGAAGAATCATTTTATTCAACTATAATGCAGATACAGGTTTTCAAAATAAAAGCGGGCGCCGATACCCGCACAACTCTCGGCCAGTTCATGCAAAAGGCAAAAAACTAAAATCTTCACTTCTTCTTCCCTCCTTTGGACCCTTTACTCGGTCGAATAACCAGCTTTTCAGGTCGGCCAGTGGGTATAAGGGAAGTAGGAGAGGCAGGTGTAACCGGTTCAACTTCCGGCTCCTCTTCAGTGGCGGTGATTTTCTTCCCCCTCCTCTTTGATGTCCCACGCTTCTCTCTCCTTTGTGAGGAAGACTCACTCCCCGGAGTGACAAGTTTTGATAGAACAATGTCGTCAGAAGGAGTCCGTTCCGGGGAAATGTCACCTCCCTCAGGTCTCTCATCTTTCTGCTCTTGCGAAGTGATGGGATCATCCAAGCCGTGAAGAGCCTCTATTTGTTCCTCCTGTGATCCAGGTTGCGAGGCAGAAGGAGGCACCGCTTGAAGAGATGAAGGAAGGATGACCGGAGGAGTAGAAGTTTGAGCAGTGCTTGGTACTTTCTCTACAGAAGAAAAAAGGTTAAAGTCAGTAAAAAGAGGAGATGAGGGTTCACCAATGAAGTCAGTAAAGAGAGGAGATGAAGGCTCGTCAAGGTTGAGAAAATAGCCTAGGAGCTCGTGAAACTCATGTGAAATAAACGAGTAACCAGCTTGAGCAGAATTGACAGTAGCGAGATTAACAGTGAAGTTACCTGGAGAAGCTGGTTTCCTGATATCGACTTCATAAGCTTGCGCATCAGCGCTCTCTTCACCCTCGTCTCCACCTTGTGTGCTTGTAATATCAGCGGTAACTTTGGTGGGAGATGCGAGATGGGAACTGGAACCAATAATGTCGACTTCAGACGAAGAAGGTGGCTGGACTAGAGTAGTTGAAGTGGTTTTCCCCAGCTGGTCCCCTTCCGTCACTTCGGTTCTTAGTTTGGCAAGTTGTTCCTTTCCCCTGGCGAGAGCAGCGCGAGCGTCTTCATCAAAATAATGCCTTTCCAGGGCTGGCTCGTCATAACCAGCACCTTCAGCACCAAGCATATCGAGGGCGGCCTCCCACACTTCAGCTAAAGTGATCTCATACTTGGGACCAAGAAAGGCGAGGCTTCCACGCCCCAAGACGCTATGCAAGTAAAAGTCGAATAATGTTGAGCCGAAGCTGTTTTTGGTCGCCTCATGAGATTCTTCGGCTGCGATTTTGCCGGCGACAGCCTCATCGCGCTCCCTTTCAGTTCTGGCAAGCTGAAGCTTAAGCATTTGTATCTCCGCCTCCTGGGAGTTGTTTTTCTTTTGAAGCTCAGCAATATCAGAGACATAGCCTTCATTGATTCTTTTTTGTACCTCGAGCCTGTCTTCGGCGTCCCTCTGACTAGCATGAGCATCTCTAACTTGTCTGAGAAGCACTTCTTCTTTTTGAGAGTATGAAGTAGAGGAAGCAGCAAGCTCATCTTTCAACTTCTCAACCTTTGCTTCGAGCTCCTCGTTGTAGGAAGTAATGCTCCTCATTTCGTTGTCGTGCTGCTCAAGGACCTTTTGCCACTCAGCCTTATCATTTTCCATGGTGAGCATAGCCTCTAAATTGGCGCGGTTAACTCGTTGAAGCTCATCAACAAGCTTCTGCCAGTTTGACATCCTCTCGATATCAAGTTTAACGGCGTCAAGATTTCGTAGCATAGCAGGCTTGTCAATAGGGACTAGGTCGAGATCGAACCTCACACCCTTTAAACACCACTGCGGAAAACGACTTTGTAAAGTGGCAGGGCCCGGTCCCACTTGAAATTTGGGCCTGCTTATTATTGTCTGGATGTCCTCCTTCCCAAGAGCAGGAGAGTCGGAAGTAATGTCAAGAGGGGCAGGGACAGTAGGCTTTTCGGGAATAGTGGAAGCGTGTCTCTCACCATATCGGGCTCGTTTGCCTGAATCTTCAACTACATGACCTTTTCCCCGGTCGTCGTGAGATTTCCTTTTGTGAGAATCATCACTTCTCTGCAGAGAATCATGGTGCTCATCCCTATCCCTTCTGTCATAACGCTCTTCTGCATCCCTCCTTTCACGAGCCTTTCGAGCAGCCCTCTCTTCGTCAGACTCTCTATAGGAAGGAAAGTAACGTCGATAGTCATATTGGCCACGCCCCCCGTAGCGTTGGAAATCCTGATAATATGACCCGCCGCGTGTCATTGAAGAATCTGAAATAAGAAAAGATAAGCTTTAGAAATCTTTAAAGTATAAGAAGATAAGTGCATAAATGTGCTGGAAAATCCTTAGTTGTGTGTGAAGTGCAAGCTACTCGCGTTGGACTAACGAACCACTCCTCTGTTGGGGGGAAGTGATAGATTTCACTGTTGATGACAATTCTTGAGATGAAGGAGTTAGACTCTGTTGGAGGGCAGATGTTGCTTCAATCGTCGGAGGTATAGCTTTACCATGAGCAGGGTCTTCTTTAAAGAGCTCTTGTGAAGTAATAATTATGTCACTTAAATCCCCAAAGACGTCATCACCGGCATGCCCAACCTGATTCCCTCCATCATCTCCTTTGTCAGCACTCTCCCTGGTTTGGGAAAGGGGCTCCTCTTCTTCTTCAATAATGGGAGCAAGTGCGGGCTTTTCGGAGGGTCCCGTATCGTCTCTGGGAGTAGAGCACTTTACTAATAAGGTTTCTGCAGAAATTTCTCCTCGTATGTGCTCTTTAGTGGAGATCGGAAGATCAGGAGTTTTCACCGGAGAGTCAGGAACCTCCGTTGGAGCTTCACGAGGCCGAGTAAAGCGAGAGAGATGGAGGAGTCCGTATTGATGTAAAAGTTCATCGTTTAGCAGAAACTTTATGCTTCTCTCTTCTACCGGCACGGCATTTAATCTTTCAAAAATTTGCTTAAGACTTGGGTCCCTAGCAGGGGGTGGAAGTGCTAAAAACAGGAAAAGAATGAAATTAGCAGCTGAGAGTTCAGATCTCGAGAAAGTTTCAAAACGGAAAAAGTAGAGACAGGAAATCTTACTTCCCACTCTCCAGATGGCATAAAACCCTGGAGGGCAGCGAACGAAGAAAAACTGATTCAAAAATCCGTGAGCGCTTTCGGAGAGATCAGTAATAAGTTTGCGATTTCGAGCGCTTCTTACAACCACGATGGAGGGATGGTCTTTAGTTTTCGTGAATGAGCAAAAATAGCAGATCTCCTCGAAGCTTGGTAACCGATCCAAAACTCTCCTGAATAGAACACATAACCCCATCAGAATGGCGTAGCCATTGGGGTGTAATTGGAATGGAGAGATAGATAACCGAAGCAGGAACTGTTGGAGAAAGTCGTTAAAAGGAGGAATCGCCCCACTTAAGCACATTTGGCGATTGACTGCAACAAAGCCGTAGGGAGGATTGTCAGCAGTGTCATTTGGCCCCGGAAATAAGATGTCAGCATCATCAATGCCAAACTGGACGCGCAGTTGGTTAAATGCCCGCTGATTCAAAGTTGTGGGTGTTCTCTCCGGAGGGTTGTCTATAGGGATGGCTACTGGAAAGACATCTTCAGCCTGGCCCATCGGCTCTTCTTGATGAGAGGTCATTCTACACAAGCAACTGGATGTTCAAATGCGAAGGTGCACGTTTCCTAAAAAGTGTGAAGTGTCGTGCAAAGCTAATAAAAAATAATAATAACAAGTAAAGATAACTGGAATTAAACTGGTTGACGATTGATTGACTATGGTAATTTCGGAACTTGTTATTTAAAGCTCAAGCATAATATTAATGCGGGCTGGTCAGTTTCAATTAACTAATCCAGTGCTGCTTTAATATTCCACTTGAAATCGGTAGCACTTCGTTCACACGATTTATTTAAGTTAATCATCTATCATTAACTAATCTGTCGTTCGATGTGGGCAATCAATGACAGTGTATTCGTCCCAGTTTTCTGTGAATGTTGTATTAACAGATTATTAGCTTACAAGTTGAAGTAATCTGTAAAAGAATGCAGCAAAGATCAACAGTTCAAAGTTCAAGCAAAATTTACAAGTGTTAAGTTGTCAACGACTCAAGAATCCTTTGTACGGGTTAAGCTAAGTCATTGGTTATTTGGATGACTCGGCTACGACCTAAGGAAAGTGAGGCAAGTTAAGTTAGGTTGTTCCAACTCTAAATCGCTGATGTTATAAGTCGGCAGTACTATGAGTCGTAAGTCAAAGAACAGGGGGAAGGCTCCAGATCGAAGCAACAAGAAACCTTCTAAGTTCTAACTCGGTTACGACTCATGGTTTGAGTCGTAAAACTTGCTAGGTCGGATTAAAAGTCAATAGTAAAGGCTACTGGGTCGCATGGAAGCTGCTGAGTCGTACACGGCTTATGGTTTAAGTCGTGTACCGTTTAAAGGATAAGTCACGGGAAAGTAGCAAGTGCTGAGTCGTTCACAGTTTATGGTTTGAATCATTCACGGCCTATGGCTTAAGTCGTTCACGACTTATAGCTTGAGTCGTCTGCGGTTTATGGCTAAAAGCAGTGAGTCGTGTACGGTTGAGATTGCAAGGTATTTCAGAATCAATGGCCAAAAAGCAAAACCATCTAAGTCGTGAGATCCTAAGTCATTTCCTCAACCAGTCAACTCCTTTCTAACCCGTTAACCTGTTAGGAACTTCCTCATCTCCTCCGAACCCACGGGCCAGTCAAATCAAGACATTGTAATTCATCATCTTCTCCTCACATCATCAGAAAGCACCCAAAAAAACCAATTCGAATCGCTTCAAGTGTACGGCGAATCAAACGCGATGTTGTAATCTAAAGGATCACAACAACAACGTAGCCAACACTGGTCAGAATCGTTCACAACTCAATTCAAAGCCCGAGTACGACGTACGATGGTGATTTGGGAACAAGAAGCGAAAATTTATGCCTTAGCGATGGTCGTGGTTGGATTGAAGTTCAGAATGACTTACGCGATGTGAAGGAAGGGATGGATTAATGATCAGTAAGCTTGGAGAGTCTCTAATGGCGGACGCGTCTGTGAGATAAGAAGTGGGAGAGGAGAAACGACTCAAGCGTTCTTATATCTGGAGGCATTGGAACTTGAATCGGCACGGGTTATGATGAGTCGAAGCGCACGACTTACGGCTTAAGACGTGTGCTTCGAGGGGCAAGTGTTAATCCCGTTTCACCAACGAGTTAAAGAGTCCACGAGATAAGAGCCCACAAGGTAGGATCTATGAGTTGAGGAGCCTGCGACCTAAGAACTACGACTCAGGAAGCTTACGACCTACGACTTAAGGCAGCAAACAGTTCTAGAAGGACTTACGAGTTAAGCAGTCTCTGACTTAAGGCCTCCACGGTTTAAGGCTTTTACGAGTTAAGGATGGCACGACTTAAGGAGATGCACGACCTACGACCTAAAACATGTTGCGACCTAACAATGGCTACGGTTGAACGGCCTAAGGAAAGCTATGCGACTTAAAGGAGTAACGACTCAAAACATTGGAAGGAAGGGTCAACAACACATAAGTCGTTGACGACTTACGACTTATGATGAGTCGTGTACGACTCATGCTAGCACGAAGGAAGTCATGTTTGGTTAACTCGGGAACGACTTATCACTTGTATCGTTCATTCGAACAGGAGCATAACATTAAACCAAGCCGAGAGTCAAATCCAGTAGGTCGGCCGCGACCTACCATGAACCGCTGACAAGCCCGCGACTTATCATATGAGACAATTCACCATGACTCGTCCACGACCTAAGGTCACTAAGTCGTAGTCCACTGCTATGATGTCCATACTAAAAAAGGATGACTCGTGAACGGGTTAGAACTTGTGCTATATTCAGAAGACCGAAGGCGAGTTTGAGCTCAACATGGTGAGTCGTCCACGACCCAACATGACTCGGCCACGAGTAACCCATGAGTCGGGTATGACTCACGACTTAAGACCGGAAACCCCTATAAATACACGACCATTTCCAACATGAAGGGGGCTTTTGGTCAATCAATTTCAGGCACCATTTCTCTGCCGAATTCCAGACTACTTCAACACTTAAAGCTTTTTGAGATTCAAAGAAAGTCTAAAGGAACTTCATGAAGAAATCATCTACATCCACCATGGATTTGAAGATTTTTGTCAACATCGAAGTTTGAGTTACTTGTTCTAAGTCTTTTGTAATTCAAAATGTGTTGTACTTGAGAAGATTTGTATCAACTTGTAACGTGATCATCAATAAAAGTACTTAAAGTGGACGTAGGCTATACCCATAAGCCGAACCACTATAAAATTGCTGCTGTTTACTGCTTTTCCGCTATTATCTGCTTATGATTCTTTCCCGATCTATCGGGTGGTGCTTTCACAACTATACTTCACACACCGGGGTGTTAGCGTTCAAATTTAAGCGTTAACACACATGTTTGCTTTGTTGTGAAGAGAGAAGTCATGCAACACCATACGCACGCCGCCGCCGTCCGTCCGACCGAACCGAACCGGGCCGGGTCGGGTACGGGTATGAGTTTCGGGTTCGGATACGAGAATATTTTTGGATCATAGGTGAACAGTAATGGGTTAGATTTCAGCCCGTTAAAGACTCAGAACCGAAATTTCTAAATTTGAATTGATGGCGGGAAATTTGTAACGTTTTCTAAAACGTTACAAAATGAATGGACGCGACCGTTTGTAACAGTTGTGAACCGTTACAAAATGAATAGACGCGACCGTTGCAAACGGTTCTGACGCTTCACGAATGGACATCTCTTCATGTCTATAAATAGCAACGCCCAGAAATGTTGGGGACAGTTTTTTTCTCTGAACTCCATCTTCTTCTTCCTCACGGAGCAATTTTTGCGACGCTGGAAAGTGTTGCTAAACGCTGCGCCACCATTGCTCTATTTTGTGACGCTTTCAAAGTGTTGCAAACTCAGAAAACGTCGCAGAATTGCTCTCTTCTTTCTCTTCATTCTATTCTATAGAAATTATATCATCAGAAACCGTTGCTAAAGTATTCTTGGTCGAATTAAAGACGTACAAACTTTAATCCGATTAAGCTGTTATAAGACTTCATTGAATTCTGAAAGTCGATATTTCGATAACCCGTTTGTACCTGATGGGTTGAACTGTTTGAAAGAATCTATTCCATAAATCCTTGAAATCGGAATTACAATATTATTTTCAATCTAATCATCATCAAATTCTTCTCGAACCACAAAATTTCCCAACATATTTCATCAATGAATATTGGTTTCTAAATATTCAGTCTTGAAACCAATGAAGATGTAATCCTAATCCAATAAAGCAAAAATTGAAAAAAATAATAATTAAAACATGGGAGCAGTCTCGCGCCTAGCAACAACAAACAAACTCCAAAACCTGATTCAAACAACCCAACCCTCCCTCTCCAACCTCAAACAGCTCCATTCTCAGCTCATCAAATTCCAAAACCCTAATCCCCAATCTCACCCAATCCCCAAGCTCTTCTTATCCAAACTCCTCGCCCTCCCTTCTTCCTCCTACGCCGTCTCCTTCTTCCTTCACTCCCCCGTCCCAAACTCCTCCTCCAAAATCTTGTTCAAACTTTCCCAAAACACCGATGGTCCTGACCATGTCATCGACTTTTACGCTCGAGCGCGGAATGTTGGGGCTGGGCTCGATGGGTTTGGGCTGCCGGTGGTGCTGAAAGCAGCGACGAGAGTTGGTCGGGAGTGTAGCGGGATCGGAAGGGAGGTGCATGGGTTAGGTGTCAGAATCGGGTTGATTTCGGACCGGATTTTTGGAACCAGTTTGGTTGGGTTTTATGTGAGGTGTGGGTGTGTTCGGGATGCTAAACTGGTGTTTGATGGAATGGGTGACAGAGATATTGTTGCTTGGAATGTCATGGTTGATGGGTATGAGTTTTTTGATAAAAAGTTTGACGATTTTTATGTGTAAACATTGATGCATGTACAGTGTTATAGTGTGAAATGGAAGTGGGTTTATTATGCAGACATACAGGACCCATATGTCTAATACTTTCGCTCACTTTTAAGTACACAGTAAGAATATAAGTATTTTTGGTTAGTAAGGCTTGAATGGAGTAAAAGTGCAAATGTTTGACTTTTCAAGTAAATTGTAAATTGCATATACTTTTATAATTTCAAATTAATATTAAGAAACATGCAATTAATCCAAAATGCGAAATTACATTGTCTTAAGAAATGTAACAACTCAATATATGATATGTTTATTGTTTATCGAACTATTTTCTAACAACTGAATGAATGATAAATTGATTATTAATCAATACCATTTATTCAACATATTAATGAAAATAAAAACAAATAAATCATAGAAGATAAAAGTAATTCATCCAGACCTGAGATAGAAGTGTTGGAAGATGGACATGTAGCTGAATAAAATAGCAAGATGGTATGGGGCGTGATTCAATTAAACTTAATTGGGTATAATATTTTTGATAATAAGTGATCCTATAAATGAGGATTTTCACTTCAAAGGCTTATTGTGCAGGGTAATAAGTTTTAAGGACACCACTTCCAAAAAATTAGTTTTAAGGACATTTTATAGGAAAAAGATAAAAGAATTTATCATTTTCAGTTATACAGAAATAATGATAAAAGAATTTATCATTTTCCTATATAGCTTAAAAAGATAATGAATTTATCAATATCCTATAAATTGTTCTTAAATCTAATTATTTAGAAGTGTTGTCCTTAAAACTTATTACCCTGAAAATAGAAGCCCTTCAACCTAATTTCCACTTTATATTATACCAGTAAGCACTCAATTTGATATCTTGAGAGTTCGAACCCATGACTTCTAGGACATTACCCTACAACGCCATACCATTTGCCACTTGGGCTAGTGGTCCTTGACAACTTGATTTGGTATGATTGGAATGCATTCATATTTAGAAGTCTGGATTCAGAAAAACCGGTGAGAATTCACTGAGTGAGCGTAGCTGAAACGTAAAAGAAGAATTGAGTGATAATTGAAGTATTTATTGCAATCATTTCGTAATGTGTTAAGCTTTTACTTATTCCAAACAAACAATCCCTTAGGTAAGACCAAAATTACCGTGTTATATGGGGCAACAATGTGCAGGTGCTCTAAATAGACAACGAACTATACTTGACTAATTAATGGTATGTGAAAAATGTCTCCCATATAACAAGACAATAGAGTTTGTCATTTGTTGTGACAAGTACTTGATAATTGTCCAAGTTCCACTAATAATCTAAGCTTATGGTACATACAGAAGTGATGGTTAATGTTCTAATATGTCTTTTATTCATAGGTGGACAAAATATGTTGCTGCCCTTGCAGGTCATAAGTAAATCGTGTGGGCACATACACACTTTGAAATTCATTATTTCACTTCATTTTTTTCCCAGACGTCTTCTTATATTATTTTTGGGGTGCATGTCATCAATGAACATGAATTAACACAAGTGCAATTCATGATAACTAACAAGAATTATGATGCACACTGGTAATAATGAAGATATGTATGTAAATAATCCTTTCGATGGGAAAAATTGCTACTGGATGATTTATTTTATTTGATCAGTCTCTTGTCAAAACCCATGTTAATTACTCTTATTTTAGTAGCCATATAAACCTAATATTATCACCTCCCATCTGCTTCGGCAGTTATTGTCAAGCTGGTCGGTACCATGAAGCCCTCAAACTTTTTGAAGACATGGAACTTTCAGACATAACTCCTGATCCTATAATCCTCTCCACCATTCTCAATTGTTGCGGCCGCATAGAATACCTCACGTATGGTCAACAAATTCATTCCTACATTACTGACAACAATATCCAAATTGATTCTAATCTCCAAACATCTTTAATCACAATGTACTCCAACTGCGGCTCCATGGAAATTGCACAAAAACTTTACCTTGAACTCTCACCAAAGAATAAAATTGCATCTACTTCCATGATTTTCGGTTATTCCAAGATTAATCAAATCAAACTAGCCCACTCTATATTTAGTTCTATGCATGATAAAGATCTTGTTGCTTGGAGCGCATTGATATCAGGTTACGCCGAAAGCGATCAACCAAATGCAGCTTTAAAATTATTCAATGATATGCAACTATGTCATATATGCCCAGATGAAATCACAATGCTGAGTGTTATATCAGCTTGTGCCAATTTGGGTGCACTCGACCAAGCGCAATGGGTATACAAATACGTCAATAAGAACGGTTTTGGCCAGGTGGTATCAGTTAATAATGCGCTTATAGGCATGTTCTCTAAGTGTGGATCTTTAGTTAGAGCAAGCAAAATTTTCAATGAGATGCCAGAAAGGAATGTAATAAGTTGGACTGCAATGATCACTGGGTTAGCAATGCACGGAGAGGGTAAAGCTGCAATTTCTCTATTTGAGGAAATGAATATGAAAGGTGTGAAACCTAATAAAGTAACATTTATAGGTTTGTTATATGCATGCAGCCATTCTGGCTTAGTTGATGACGGTCAAAGAATTTTTAACTCGATGTTTGTAGATTTTGGCATTGAGGCTTCACAACAGCATTATGGCTGTTTGGTTGACTTATATGGTCGTGCTAAACTTTTCAAGGAAGCGGTTAATCTTATAAACTCGATGCCAGTAAGACCGAATGTGATAGTGTGGGGATCTCTTTTGTCTGCATGTAGACTACATGGTGAAATTGAACTCGGTGAGCTAGCAGCCAAAAGGATATTAGAGATAGACCCAGGCCATGATGGTGCATACATTTTATTATCGAATATATATGCTAAAGCAAGAAGGTGGAAAGATGTAAGAGAAATAAGAAACTTGATGAAGAACAATGGTATATTGAAGGAGAAGGGTTCAAGTTGGATAGAGTTCAATGGAGAAGTTCATGAGTTTCTAATGGGAGATGAGAGGCATCCGAGGTCAAAAGAAGTGTACGAAAAATTGGACGAGGTGGTGATGAAATTGGAAATTGTTGGCTATGAACCACATTTGGGTACTGTGTTAGTGAATTTGGAAGAGGAGGAGAAGAGGAAGGCTATTCTTTTGCATAGTGAAAAGTTGGCTCTTTCTTTTGGGCTGATTAGTTTCGGTAGAAGTGAAACTGTTAGAATTGTGAAGAATTTGAGGATATGTGAGGATTGCCACAGTTTTATGAAGTTTGCTTCTAGGGTGTATGAGAGGGAAATTGTTGTAAGAGATAGAACAAGATTTCACCATTACAAAGATGGAGTTTGCTCTTGTGGAGATTATTGGTAGACCTGCTATATGTTGATATAGCGATAAAATAGAAATAGTTGGTCTGAAATGGAAAAATAATGCTCATTTAAGTTAACAGCACAGCTGCACAACAAAGTTGCGATAATGGATTCAGAAGAGTATTAATACCTTTAGAAAGAATGGATAGAAGCTTTTCCAAAGTGAGGGACTAAAAAAATCCACAAATTTACCATGATTTCTAAAAGTGGTGACAGCTGCAAACCAAAACATAACAGCAGTCGGGAAGCATGGAACCAGTAACAAGCAATCAACACTATTTAATATAGGTTTGTCTAAATTTTGTCTTTCAATCTCTTTTATTTGAAACCTAATTATAATAGTTACTAATATTATTTGTTTTTGTTATATTGCATTTGATGAAATCATCAAGCATTTGCATGTTACTAGATACTCTTTTTTTTTTGTACCGATATTGTTTTCATGCCATCTATCAATTTTAATACCCATTAAGATCTTATGTTGTAATTAAAAATATGGATTGAAGATAGTTTGATTGCTCTATTGAATTGCACAACTGTTGATTCACTTTTCGGGTGGCTTATTTAGTAGAATTTATGTTACTTAATATTTTGTCACCCATGCATTATCCAGTAAACATTTGGTATCTATGACCCATTGATTGATTGAGTTGGTTTATGTTGTGCAACGCTTGCATTTTTCAGCAATTTACATTGTTATACTGTTTGATCATGTTTTAATAATAAGTAAAACATCAGTTATTTTTATAGCAACTATAACTATCTGTTGGTCAATGAAATGTTTATGCACTCTTTGGACACGTGTTGGTTGAAAACTTTGCATATGTGTGTATATGCACACACAATTTATCATCGTCGAAAGTTTTAGAATAAACAAAAGACTGTTATAGTTTGGAAAATTAATAAAATTTATGTCATGAATGTAATTAAATATTTGTGCATTGAATAATCACGATGACATAAAAAAACACAGCAATAACCAATAATCTTGTTTTGTTTTAAAGGAAAATCTGTAATAGATTATTTTAGGTTTTATTCAAAAATTATTTAAAATAGAATTTGAAAATAAATAGAATAAGAAAGAGAAATGAAGGACAATTAAAATCAAATTTTGAAAAAATGAAAAATTAATTATTACTATTGTATGGTTATTTTCATTTTCGAACCAGAGGACCAATTAACCAAGCTCTAGAAAACCTGAAAATCATACGTTTATTTTGACTTACAAAAGAATACATATTGAATGATAGTCTATATTGTTATCCTGCCTTTTGGCAAGGTCGTGATACCAAGAAATTGGCTGGAAATCAAAGACAGTCCGTCCTCAAGATCAGTTATACGCAGATCTACTATGGATACTAGTAAATTTTGTTTAAGTCCGGATCAAGCTACAATTGACATGACACGACAAGCAAAGCTATAGAAACCAACTTTCAAATCTCAAGTCAATCGGAGTTCGCATGCTTAATATATGGATCGATCAAAATCAAGAGAGAAAACATCATTTCGTATCCATCCATGACTGTATCCATCATATTTATTCCACTTCGTATCCATCATGTTTACTCCACTTCCATCAAATGAAGATAATTCGTATCGGTTCCCCAAACGATTGATACGAAATAGCGCCTAAAAACATCGATACAAAAATCGATATGAAGAAAGTTAGGCTTCATCGATACGAAGTGGCTTCAAGCATCGATACGAAGTGAGATGCAATCCATCGATACGAAGCGGCTACACATAGTCGATACAAATCAGTCACTAAATCTTTGATACGAAGTAGAGCATCGGTACGAAAAGAGTTGCTCAGACCGATACAAAGAGTAATTCCAGGTCGATACAAACAAAGCACGATTCAAATGAAAGAAACAGTCATTCGACATGAAAAGTGGATCGATCCTGGAATACCGCTCCACGTCACCCTGATCGATGCGAACAACCATCGATACGAGCATTCCAGTCTTTTGCAAAATTAAACTTGGATCGATCATAACTTAAAATATACTAGTTCAAATGCCACCAAATTTTCACAGGAGCTTGCGTGCCATCTCAAAATGCCCATGATCGATCTTTGCCCAAATAGAGTTAATTCGATCGATACGAAATGAACATGGATCGATCAGTAATCGATCCCAAATGGTCTGAGATCGATCTGGTGGACCCACCCACATGAGAGGAGTCTTTCGAAATCTAAGCCAGATATTTCCAGACTCCACCTATAAGTAGCAGCTCAATATCTCCAGAAAAGGACTTTGGACTCTTCTACGTCGATACTCTGCCGAAATCTTCATTGTATCTTGAGTGCTCGAAAGTGTACTGTTGTAATCAGCTGTAACCAGTTAGAAAAGTCAATAAAAACAAACTTTCCATAGTGGACGTAGGCTACAGCGCCGAAACATTCTAAATTCTTGCGTTTTTACTGTTCTGTCTTGCTATTTTGGCGTGTTTGTTAGATTAACCTCCTTTTCCATTTATATTCTTCATTTTAATCTCTTCAAATACGTTCGAAGAGTGTTATGCTCAATTTTGATACAAACATACACACACACGGGAATAAAATATATAAAGTGTGACTATAATTTAAAATTATATTAGAAAAGAGTTTCAACAAATGAATAAAGTAATTGAGTGTTTTAAGTGTTAATTTGTTATGCTAAAAACACATATTTTCCGCTTCAAAATAATTCAACGCAAAGACAACGTCTTGGATAATGGATGATATAAAGCAAAATTTCAAGGTGTGTAAATGGTGCTATGCGCCGCTTTAGCGGCGCACTGACAACGCAGCTTACAATAAAATGAAACTTCGTGAATGTTCAATCTACAGTCTTACAATGTCCACAAAAATTAAGATCATTTTGAAACTTCTAACATATCACTCAATATTATTTTAAGTGTATAATTAAGGCAACAAATTTTGTGGAGACGTTCTTAATGCATGTAAGAAGATGTCCTCAAATTTTGTGTAATTCGAAAAATGGTTAAGGTGTAAATGAGGTGTAGTAGAACCCTTTCCAATATACACACTTCAAACTGACCTAGATGTTGCAAACCAAATTACATGTTATATGCTGACTGATATGAATAAAGACCCCACAAGTGTTGGCAAGTGATCATTTATTTGATATCTTTTTTTTTTAACTCTACTACATTGCTGACATTGTGCTGGTTTGGTCTTTTTTGATTTGTAGGCAAAGCATGTAAGAGCCCAGATAAAATTGCTTCCAGAGGTACATTTACTGAAACGGTTGCTATATTTACACTGCTTAGAGCATGCTGCCAATAGAACTATGCCAGGTCAGTATTAAATTTCCAGAATACATAATTTTGAGTTAGGCATATAAAAGTTCTTTGTCAGTATTAACGCTTTTAAATAGCTTGCAACTATGTTAAAGTGGATGCCATTAACATTAATATCCAACATAATTGCGTGTTACAAGTAGCTTAAATATGTTTCACTACTTTTACTTCCTAGTTGTAAGATCCTGGAAAAATATAAATAACTTATATTCAAACATTAGAGATATTTAAATATTTGAATTGTGAATTAAATATTAATTAAATGGATTTAATAACCTTATTTAACTCCTTTTAATTAATAAATTATAACGGGAACCCATTTTATAAATTTATTTACAACAATAAATAGTTCGAAAAAATAATAAGAAAATCAATTGTTAATAAAACGACTTTATTTTTAATGACGTATTTTTAAATGAATTTATAGAAATTTTCCATTATTTAATTTGAAAAATATTTAAATTATCGTTTGAAATTTGAAGGAGATAGGAATTGATTTGAATATGTTTTGAAGAGTTAAAGAGGAGAAAAGAAAGTTTGAATTTTTTTTCTTTTCTGCAAAACTTTAGCAAATGGAATAATGAAATGAAAGGTATAGAAAAGTGAATATTTTAGCATAAAAGAAGACCTCCCTACCCTCTTGTTTTGGCCGACCATAAGGCTCCCATTCCGTACCGTGCTTTCCATACCTAAGTACAAGTCCTCCTTAAATCACTCCACTTTGTTGCCTTAATTATACACTTAGAATTTACAGATAAATAGGCACAAGAAAGAAGTTGAAGAAAATTTTAGTCTAAGGGATAATAAGTTTGATTTTTATTCTGAATGACACTTTTTAGTATAAACTAAAAATGATAATTACAACTATCATTCTGTGAATTACACTAAAAAGTGTCATTCAGCCTAAAAAATAAACTTTTGTCCCTAAAACTAAAATTTTCTCTAACTTTTTCCTTGAGCCTAAAAACCCATTTTGATTGATTTCCTTATGAACAAAGGTCAATTGAGAAGTTGTAAATATCTTCAAATGTTACTGCACAAATATGAAAGATTTAGAACAACTTTTATTTAGTAAAAAACTATTTTTCGGTAAT
Source organism: Allium cepa (assembly GCA_030765085.1). Lineage (NCBI taxonomy): Eukaryota > Viridiplantae > Streptophyta > Magnoliopsida > Asparagales > Amaryllidaceae > Allium > Allium cepa. The sequence continues at coordinate 11,541,363 of CM060937.1, forward strand.
ACGATTTTCTATCACATTATTGATATTTCTTTGAACTATTTATTTTTGTTAACAAATTTCAAAAATAATTTTATCTTCAGTAGTTATTAATTTAAAGGAGGTTAACAAGGTTATAAAATCACATTTATTTGCATTAGATTCAAGATTCAAATATTTAAATAATTTAATTATTTAAATACAAAGTGTTTCAGATTCCAGGCCGTTACAAGTTCCCTCATTTTTTTCCTTTTCTCTTATAATATTTTATGTCACCTACTTCATACAGTTATATATTTATGTTTATTATTCTTTGTCGTTTCTGCTATTATAAAATTTTTGTATTTTCATTTGCTTTTCTCTACTTATTTAACCCTTCAAACAAAAAGGTGATTCATTTAAATTAACTAATTTTTTTTGTCAGTCATATAACCTATTCTGTTACATAAACTATCGAATCCCTAGAGCATTAATCTATTTTCATCTTTCACAAAGAACACCAATATTAAGTTAGCAATCAATGTTATATGCTTCTCTTTAATGTAGATGCATCGCTTACCGGTAACGTAAAAATCTCTAAAGCCTCTTTAGATCTAATTTGGAAAAGAAACTTAATCAAAAGTTAGCCATTTCTTTGTGTTTTTATTTCTTACTAAATTCGCTTAACCTCCTTTCATATATTTAGCTTCGATTCAGGTATTTATTTTACATTCTAAATAATGAAAATAGGTTGAGTTTTCCATTCTAAAATTGATAACTAAAAAAACATGGTCGGTTTCTTTCTATTTATTTCTTTCATTTAGGATTAACTTTTTTATTTCCATCTAAATTGTGGCAGGTTTTAGACTGGAGTAATAAAATCGAGTGAACGAAAGAATGCAAAGCAGCTTTTGAGGTGCTAAAGGATCACTTAGCCCACCCTCACATACTTTCAAAGCCAGTTCCAAGTGAGGTTTTATTTGTATATTTAGCCATAACTAATCAGCCTATGATCCATCAGTGGTACGAGAAGAAGCTGGTGTAAACATGCCAATATATTTCGCCATCAAGCGCTTAAAGGGAGCAGAATAAAATACCCCAGGGTAGAAACCCAGCTTATAGCCTATTACTTACAGCTAGAAAACTAAGATCATATTTTCAGGCACATCCATATAAAGTACTAATGGACAAACCACTAAAGCAAATACTACAGAAACTAGAAACATTCCGTTGCCTCTTAAAGTGAACCACTGAACTAAATCAGTATCACATCTCCTGGTGTTGCTGAAATTAAAGTTAGGGATATACCTTAGAGTCAATTTTATATTTATTTTTAAATTATTAACACTACAATCAATTTTAGTTTGTAATAAAAGGTGTTTTCTTTCTGTCATATGCTAGTTACAGTATGTTATACTAAATTATTTAATTTAAGTAAATTTAACAGAAAATCCATAAACGACGTCTTTGTGATAGTAATTACAAACAGTTGTAATCATGAGTATTTTATCACAATATAATATACACATTATTTTAAATATTCATAGCCAAGATGCATCGAGACTAGATATTGATGCATCCGTTGAGACTAGAGTACGTAACACTCTTTAAAAGTTGAGCGGTGTATTACTCATGACTATCGGGGGCACCAAAGGATTACGTACTAATAGTTATTCGAAACTATAGAATGATTCACTAAGTAGTTTTCTATTGGTTAATATAACTAAGGTCAAATAGAAAATATCAATGTGACAAATATCCACAGTTCTCCTAACTTGAGAATCATATTGATCTTCAATATGAAAGCTTTGCTTTGAATATAGTCAGATCGTGGCACAATGTCCATCGAATGACTATAGTTTGGTCGAATGCAAGTGAAACGCCGATCAATAATGGATTCATCTCCTTAATTATATTAGTTTAGTATTACAGTCAACTAAAGTCAATTCAAAATTAAAATCTTTAGCCAGAAGAGTTCGATTAATAATATTGTTATTATTGAACCAAAGACTTTGAGTTTGGATAACAAAGTTGAATATGGATGATACTAGAATTTTGAACATCGTCAAATTCCATAAGTCCTAATATGATATTGTTTTAACGAAGAGAATTGATGTGAATAATTGTCACTACCGGGTGTAACAATCCCAATTTTGAATTAAATTTAAATTAATAGTTAATGTAAATTTTGAATAAATTTTGGAATAAATTTTGAATTTGAAATACATATTTATATGTATGTACGAGTAAATTTGGATTTGACTTTAGAATTTGTTTTTGAAATATTGAATTTGTATTTAAAATTTGAATAAATGACTTAGAAAAATGATTTGGGTTTAAGAATTTTTACTTATGTAATTTAATAAATTGATAGTTAGTTTTAATAGCGTTTTCTTTTAAATAATGTGTATATAATAATAACGATTAAGGATATGTATTTATAAAATAAGGAAAATGCAATATAAAATTTTATTTAAAAGTTTTAATTCATGAGAAATACAAGTATAAAATATAATTATAAAACATGTTAATATAGATTAATGTTTGAATAGTTAAACTTTAAAACAAAGAAATAAAATGAAAACATAGGTGGACTTGGAAAACAAATTGGATAAGCACAAAAATATGAAGTAAGAAAATACTAAAACAACATATCTTCATACAAATAAAAATCTAAGTACATACGAAATACAAAATAAAAATATATTGGTAGCAAGTGTGTTGCTGTAAATTCATATACAAAGCAAGATAATAAAACAAAACAACAAACAAAAATATCTACATGAACAAAAATCAAAAGAAATGATTCATGTAAACAAAGAAGCAAACACATGTACTTACTAACATCTTCTCAGCACACAAGAAATTATTTCAGCCGAAATAATATGAGCTTAGCCTCCAAAATAAAAATCTTTAGTCGATCAAAAGAAGAAACAAGTTACACCAGTTATAGCCTTCCCTCTGTAAACACTTTTCCTTCTATATATATATAGACACACACACACACACACACATTTGCACTACTTTATTTCGTTCAAAACAAAACTTAACAAAGCCAGAGAAAAAGAAAAAAAAACATCATCATTCAATTCAATAACAGAGTAAGATTAAAGGAAGAAGAGAAAAACAAAACTGCATTTTCAAAATCAAGTACCGCTCTTTGTCTATTCTTCTGGAATCTAAGGCGAGTAACATTCTTTTTATTTTATTTTTATTCTAAGAATTGAATTGGTTACATATATATATATCTAGGAATGTTTATGTTGTGTATATAGAAATTGGTTTATATGTTTATATGTGAATTTATGCATGCCTGTACAAAAATTGGAATGTCCCTGCTTTGTTTTCTCAGACCAGATTCGCAAAACAAAATCTTATCTTTTGTTCTAACCGCTATTAGAATTTAACATACAAACAAAGATTGTTTGTTGTTCATGAATTAAGCTTTAAAAATATTTCTAAGCAAAAATGTTTCGGAAATATGTTGAAAAATAAAAGGTTACAGTAGGAACTTTGAAAAATGAAAAATTTGAACCTCATGATTCTCGATTTCACCTATGTAATCTAAACCCCCTTTTGAAATCATGAATTTTAATAGTCGAATTAAGATTTTTAACTTTGAATTGAGTTAGAAATTATAAGTTGAACGGAAAACTCGTTATGGTTGATCCTTGTCGATCGGAAACAAATTGAGTGTCGTGATCATGGATAAACGAAGCTGGCGTGATGACGTTCATCAGAAAAATGTTCGAAGAAATTAAAAGTCGCCGTGGTGGCGCGGCGAAGCTTTAGTAGGGTTTAACTCATGGTTTTGACGAAGGTTGGTTTATTGATTCGTCCGTCGTCGTCAATTGACCGAACGTTGCAAGGTTTTGGGAGGTGGAAGAGGAAGTGTGGACAAGTGTTTGGCCGGAGTTTCAGGTTCTCTGGTGATCGTGATGGGGAGAACGTGGCGTTGACAGGTCAAGGGTGTTTCCAGTTCGCGTTTCCAGGTTGCGGCTTTGAACTCGAATTTCAATTTCGAGGTGACGACATAGTTCTGATGGTCGGGGAAGGGTTTGTGGGTGGTTGTCGACTTGTTCGACGTAGCGATGTCGACTGGAGGCGAATGGTGGTGTTGTGCACGTGTACGGTGCAGTGGCGATTTCTGGTGAAGATGAGTTGAGGCAGTGGGCTTGTACTCGAGTGCGTACTCGGGTTATTTCGTGGATTTCTCGAAGCAAAAGGGTGTGTTGGCTCGGGGTTTTGACATAAGGATCGAGTGAATTTATTTTTTGTTACAGGTTCTGCTTAAAACCTGGCAGAGTTTGAGTATTAAGCTTAAACTGAATTTTAAAGTGAAAAGCAAGTTTAAAAATAAAGGTTTGAAAAACAGGGTAAAAAAAAAAAATCTGTATTTAAAATGAATTTTAATTTTAGTTTTCTTTTATACGTAAATTTTATAAAAAGATGAAACGTTTCAATAACTTTAAAGTATTAAAGTATTTTATAAAATGATTAAAGATTTAAATATAATTTAACTGGGGAAAGGGTAAGGGAAGACCCGAGTTATACTCGAGTAAACGCAGTGTTTACCTCGGGTTCTATTCTCGAGTGGATTAACTTAATCTTAAGTTATTTTGTTAAACAAAGCTTGGTATTAATAAAGTTAATGATGTTGACAAGTTTAAGTTAAAATTTGATTTTAAAATTTTTAAGAGAGAGATTTGCAAATGTAAGATGATAAATTAATTTAAAGTGTGAGTTAATTAAGAATGTAAATTAATTTGTAATTGTAATTAAATAGGTGGTTTATGATCAAATAAATTTGTAATTAAAATTTGATATTAATAATCTTGTTTGATTTTTAAACTAAGTATGGCAAATACTTAAAGATATTTTAAATTTAATTAATTTATAAATAAAGTCAAATTTTAAATTAAAGGTAAAGGTTTTAGAAATGTGATTAAATATTTAACAAAGAGGATGTTTATCTTAAGTGTAATTAAGACTTTGATAATTCATGAAATAAATTAAAGATTAATTAAGTAATTAATTAAAGTGGATTAAGTGGTCAGGAAAAAAATCACTTATTGTAGTTAATTAAGAATAATTAATTAAATGACAATTAATTAAGGGTTGATTAATTTGTTAATGAATTAATTAAGGAAAATTAACTAAAGGATAATTGAATAATTAAAGGTCAATTATTCAATAATTAAAGGTTGGTTTATTTAATAAATGATTAAAGGACCATTAATCAAATGATATGAAATCGATTAAAGTTAATTAATTATGATTGATGGCCATCTGATTTAAATCAATCAGATAATTAATTGAGTTCACTTATAGATGTTTGGATTCTATTGATTGTCGAACTGTTTGATATTCTGATATGCTGTGCTTTGTCCTATGTGTTGTTTCAGTGTGATCTGTGATGAATGTAATTTATTTATTTATAATGCATTCATATTTTCTATTTGTGAATCTGTGTAAGCGTTATTGGGATATACCGCTTATCGATATTGTTGTGATTGCAATCTATGATGACTAAATGATGTTGCACTATTGTGTAAAACCCGTGGACTACACCATACACACACAAATATGGATTGCACGAGGAAATCGGTTAAGTCACATATTTTCAACAATTTTAAACATTGAATTCTTGAATCCAAAATAGTTTTGGAATTTGAATTGAAAGCTTGTGAAAATGAGTTTTCAAAAATAAAATTTATTTTATATAACTTAATAAAACTCGGAATTTAGATAATTTGATTTAAATTCGAATTCAATGTTCGAAATTGAATTCAATAATTTGGAAATTTTTGGTCTAAAAGATTATACAAGTTATAAAGATGTTTATATGGGTTTTTATCCATTTAAAAAGTATGGTTTGGGAAATTTAAATTTAAATCCAAGTTTTATACTTGAATGGTTTTAACTGATGTAATTGTAATCAGTTTTTCCCAAAACGAAATCTATTTGTTTTCAAATAATAATAGCTTTCATTTAAAGAAAGGCAAATTATGCTGAAAGGTTTCAAATTTGAAATAGAATTGAAATGTTTTGAAAGCTATGGAATGAGTCTTTGATTCAGAGACCGAATGAATTAATTCAACTTGAAATGGAATTTTTTTGAAAGGCTTTGAATGAATCTTTGGAAACGAGTTTTGAAAGCTATAAGTTAAATCTTGATTTAAAGGTTTAACGAGTTAATCCAATTTGAAATGGAATTTGTTTTGAAACCCGTGAATGGATCTTTGTGAATCTGAGTGGACTTTGTGAAATGAATCTTTTTGTTTAAAGATTTGAAAATGGTAATGGGTTTAAACCATTTGAAAGAAAAGTTTTGGATGTAAAGTTGTGACTTAACTGAAATCCCATATCCATATGTTTTTAAATATTACGCTCATTATTCGGTTTAGCCGGGAGAGGACTTTGTGTCATATAACCCATTCCGAATAATGATACGTCGATATGGATAGCATTTGAAGACCGGTGGTGAAGACCGGGTATTTGCGAGAGTGATAGGATGACCTATCGATTGTCTCTGCACCGAGTCACGCCGGTATAGAGATTCCCTAAATGATGGAAAATCCGATCGGGATTGTGAATACCCGGATGTGCAAGGGCTTCTTCGGAAGTGTCTTCGGTTCGGTTCGAACCCGGAACAGACTTGTATGGATGTGTGTCTGACATTACACTTTGAGATATAAAACAGATTTCTTTCAAATACATATCTGTTGGTGGCGGAGATTTATTCTCTTAGCTTAACACCCTTCTCTGAGACATACGAGCTTAGAGGTTATGTAGATGAAGGTTATCAGCGATATACTCCCAATTTGGTAATGTGGCATGCTAAGTGCTGCTGTGTGTTCATGATCATTTGTTGATCATTTATGATCAAAGCATGGCTTTCGTGTAAAGCGTAGCTTTGTGGACGAGACTTCGTCGAGCCTCACAACCCGGTAATGGTCGAAACAGGAATCGTGGCGGCAAGGTTTCAGGGGTAGCTCCCTTAGGGTATGACCATTCCTTCTGGAAAAGGGTAGTATCATGGTATGGAGCCCAGATACTTACTCATGTGGACACTGTAGTATATTTATTACCGTGTGATGTTGTTGGAGGGCCCTCGGATAAAGGTCCCAAAGGGCCGAGGGTGGCATATCTGATGTTTTATTCCTCGGGAAGGGGGTAACCGACCTTGTGTAGCAGCGAGATGGGTAAGTTCTCGGGGGCGTCCCTCCAAAGGCGTTCCATTTTATTTGGGAAGTTCCTTTGCCCGACCATTTGTTGGAAAATCCAAACAAAATAATACGCGCCCTGTACGGTTTTAGTTGTATAACCTGCCATGGAATGTGGCGGTAACCTGCTATTGAACATGGTAGCTATAGTAGGCATGCGACGAAATGTGGTATGCTGGCTAAGATTAATATTATACTTTCGAAATGTTTTCTGCACTATGCACTAATAATAATATCCAAAAGGATTTTTCTTATCAAACATTTTTGACTATCATAAGGAGGAATCTCCTCCAATTCTGCGTTTGCATGGTGTGTGCGGTGGGAGACCTTATGGTAGTTTCATTTTCCAAAAAGCATTGCGGATTTCAATGTTCTAAATGCTTTTGTTTGTTTTAAAAGATAAAAGCTGTTTTTGTTACTCACACCAGTCCCATGACTGACCTGGAGTTTATTGTTCCTTTCCTAAACTCTGGGTGCACACAATTTACCACACGGGCAGTCTAGAGTTGGGTTTTTTAGATAGTCAGGTTTAGTAGATTATCTGAAGTGAGTCCAGTCTTTGGATGTGGACGACACTTGCTTATCTAGGTGAAACGTGATGGCGGTTCGAGCTAGCTTTGGATTGGAGCATTGGATTTGGAGATGCATTTTATTGAAGACATTATCTTTCCGCTGCTATTCCTTGTGTCTCTGATAGCGTTTATATTCAGTTGTATTATTCTATTGTATCATCATTGTATCTGAATATTGTATCAGATGTTGTATATGATATTATTCATTTCTTCCGATGTGTTGTACTTAATGGTGTTATAAGCTCCGGCAAACCAGATTCGACATTTGGATCTGCGGCATTGGAATATGAGTGTCGTATTCGGTGCCGATTTTCGAAGGTCGAGTCATGATCGTTTCACCGGGTAACTTTTAATAAAGTAAACTTAGATTCTACCAATGCCAAGTAAGCAATAAATTTTGCCACAATGTCACGCCACTTGTTAAGTGATGTGTGAACATTAATATCCGAATTCTTTAGTATTAATCGCTGATCAAGTTTACACCTAAGAGTCACGAAACTGAAACGATGAATATTCCTGTTACCACTTAATTTAATTAAATTATGATTGTTACAAATTAATTAAATTAATATTTATAAAATATTAATTATGGAATTTTATTTGATGTGTGTTGAACAATATTAAACATTGTGTATATAATATCCATGAATACACTTATCGATATACAATACCGATACGCGTTTAAATTAAATTTACATGTGACGAACACTTTTCGGGCTTAAGCTGATTTTGAGGTCCAGGTGGGGCTTGGTTTAGCCGATTATGGGAGATCTAGCTAAAGCCGACCATGTACGATATCATGAAAGGGATTTTGATTTAAAAGAAGGGAGAAATGATAAAAGAAACAAAGTAATTTAGATCTACTTTTTATTCTTTTGTATCTCATTATTTAATCCCCTTAATCTATTTTTATCCGATCCTTTTGCACTCCCCTCTTCATCAATTAAGGTCGGCCATTCCCCTTCCAAATAGTGAAAAGTAGTAACGATATAGAATTTCCGTCATTTGAATTTGGAATATTTAATTAATTTTAAATATTGAAAAGTTAATTTTATAAGCTAAATAACTTATATTTGAAAAACAGCGATTTATTTGATATTTAATTTTTAAAATGTAAAATTTGGAATCGTTAAATAATTGAATCTTGAATTTAATGTGAATAAAAATGATTTTAAAAGTTGATTTCAAATTTACTTGAATAAGAAAGGAAGATAGTAAACTTTTAAATTTTAATTAAAAGTGATTAAACTGATTTAGAAATAACTTGTTTTAATCAACGTCGGAAATAACGTATTAGGGGACTGTCTCAGATTTTAACGAAACCAGTTTCATTGGATTCCTAATAGTGAATTATTATACGCCGTCGAAATTCGTGGCGATCGGATGTATCGTTTGGTTGTGCGAGTTTGAAATGCATAGAAATTAATTTAATGAATCTAAAGTAATATAATTTGATTTTTTGAAAATCTATCTCTTGTATACAATGGAATTGGCTCCCGATATATATTTAATTGTGTTCGGAGTATGGGTATAAAATTGGAACGCCAGGCGGCGAGCTTCGTTTGGTGCTCGAAATTTTAAAGTGTGAATAGTGATTTGGAAATTTTCTATAATTGACATCTATTTCTTTCATTTGCAAACCCTAAATTTTCAGCCGCCAATAAAAAGGAAACCAAATAAACCATGATAACCCAAAATTTCAAGCAATTTGAATGTGATGATTTTAAATAGATTTTTTTTAAATAGAATGATTATCTTTACAAATTTAATTTGGTTGTTTTATAAATAGATCTTTAAGTAAATATATTATTTTCAAATTTAATAATGTGTTTGTTTAAATTAATATATGTGTTTAAGTTGATTTTAAATTGGATTTTTAAAATTTGAATTCAAATTCAATATTTGGATTTACATTTGGATTTAAAGGATAATTATTTTGAAATAATTTGGATAAAAAAAATATATGAATAAAGTTTTCATTAAAAATATAATTTTTTTTATATTGTTTTTCCTAAAAGAATTTATTTATATAAATTATGAAAGTATTTATTTAAATAGTAACAAATACAAAAGTTTATATTATCATTTGAAATGAATATATATACATGTGTTAATTTATAAGCCTCCTTAGGGACAAGTGTTAATTATGAAAGCTTAATGTTAACATGTGTTAAGTGATTGAGTGTGGTAAATAACAAGTGTCATTCCTTGTATTTTTCTTTCTCTAAAATTTTATAAAATCTTAAATTAGTTTATATAAACATACATCTTTCATTTTTATTTCTTTTTCTAATCTCATTTCTAAACAAAGAAAACAAATTAAGTCTTGTAAAGAAAATCTCAGATCAAAACTGAAAAAAAACTGTAAAACACTTTCAAGAATAAAAACACTGCATACATCTCTCAAGTTCAAAAATCAAAATCTTGTAGTCATTTTCCAAAATTAAAAGAAAAGCCTGTAACATTTTCATAATGCAACCGAAGCAAGATAATCAAGCAAAGATGAGAAGCTACAGTTTCAACCTGGATGATCAAATCCATCTTAGTTTAAAGCAAGATCCGGGGGAAAAATTGAAGTAAAACAAAAGATTAACTCAGTTTTAAATTAAAAGCAGCAGTTTTAAAACAAGAACAGGAAGCAATTCAAATTTCCAAAGAAGACCCAGGTTTCTCTGATTATTCCCGAATGGTGAGTTAACTCTACTCGTTTAATTTGATCTGGATGCATGAATATAAGTTAGTAGCTTGATGAAATTTGTTTGCATGCTGTTGTACTGAATATATTTGAATGTAAATCTGTGTGCATGTGTTGATATATCAAAGTTCATCTCTGTTTAAAAAGTACGGGTACAAATTTAAGAATTTCAATTCCTCTTATTCTAATTTTTGTTAGGCTAGGGTATTTAAACAAAATATGTTTTTTTAAGGTTAAACTAAGATTTAAAAATATTTTTTAAGTTTAATAAATAAAAATATTTCCTGGAAAAATATAAAGAACATAGGAACTTTAGTTTTTGTTAAAAATCAAGTACATTGATTTGTTAATTCACATATATAGTCTGAATCCTCTTTACAAAATATGATTTTTGAAACAAAAATCACGATTTATAGTTTGGGATTGAGTGAGCATTTCGATGATGATCATAAATTGGGTATTTGCCGATTTCCGACGATCGGTATGTTAAGGCTCGTCGAGCTTGAGGGTGAAGGTTGCTGGAGGGTGATGATTACAGGAAAAATGGTCGTCATATTTATTGATGAACGTGGCGGCTAGTTGAAGGTGAAGTAGGATTTATTATGGGTTTGGTATGTCTATGTTATCGAGGTGAATACGATGGCGGTGGCGCACCGGAGGCGTGCGCATGTGGGGGAAATGTTGCTGGAGGTCGTGGCGCAGCTATGGCAGGAGGGACGTGGACTCCGGTGATCGAATTCATCGGCGGCAAGTGGTTTTGGTCATGGGTTTCGTTCCAGTTTCGATCGAATGTCTCGATTTCGATCTGATGTTGATTTTGACGATCTGGGTTCGTGTGAGGTATGGCGAGATGGTCGGTGACTTGAGGAAGGTCGCGACGTCGGTCGGTAGTGGCCGGAGTTCCTATGCACGTGTACGTGCACGTTTGTGTGTTCGTGTGTGCTGTGGGTTTTGAGGTTGGGGAGGACGAGAAGGAGCCCGGAGTTGTTCTCGAGCGATCGCGTGTGTGAATCGAGCCGGTGGGCGGATCATGAGTGCTCGGGGAAGGACAAGGGGAAGCATAAGGGTAGGCTTGGGTTTAGTCGAGCCTAGTTTCAATGATAAAATGAAAACATATTCAAGTTTTTAAAATGAGAAGTAAATTTTGAATCTAAGTTAAAAGCAAATTGTTTGCAAACAAGTTTTAAAAGTTTTTAAGGTTATTAAATAATGTGTTTTCAAGAGAAAAATGTTTAAACCAAGTTTTAACTTGTATTTAAGAAAATAAGTTTTAAATATTTTAAGTTTAAATAATTTGTTTCAAAGGAAAAATGTTTAAAACAAGTTAAAAGTGTATTTAAAATAAATATGTTTAAAGGGGATGTTTAACTGAGTTTTTAAAAATATTTTAAAGTGAATAAGTTAAAAGGAATGTTTAATTAAGTTTTAAAATTTAATGTTCAAATCGTTTTGGTTTAAAGAAAATTATATATTCCAATTATATAATAAATTTAAAAAATGTTTTCAAATGGAAGTTTAATGATGTGATTAAGAATTTAAGAAAGATAAAGAATTTATCTTTAAAATTAATTAAAGTTATGATTAATTTTGGGTAATTAATTAGTAAATTAATTAAAAAAATCACTTAATAAAATTAATTGGTATAATTAATTAATGATTAATTAAAGGATAACTACTTTGTGTAAGAAATTTGTGAGTAATTAATGAGATCCGTAACTAGTGATTAAGGAATAGTTAATTACTGAATGAGATTAATTGAGTTATTTATTATGTATCTAAAGGTTACTTGTTAAAGTAATAAATTAAAAGAATAACTAATTACTGGAAGTGATTAAAGGATCAATAATGAATTAAGAATAATTAATTAAAGAAGATTAATTAAGAGGGATAGTTAAGGAATGATTAATTAATTGGATTGAATTAATTAATGGTTAAGTGAGAAGGATGTGTAATGATGGAAGTAATTAATTTAATTTATTTAAATTAATTAGAAATGGTATGATGCTTATGGATGATTGAATGATATTGAATACCTTGGGTTATTGATATCTCTGAAATGTGACTTGTGATGCAATGTGAGATGATATGGTGGTTAAACTATGATGATATGAATTACCTATAGGTAATAGAATTGCTATGTAAATATGTTACTCTAATATGAATTAATTTGTTTTCACTTAAGTAACTTGGATTAGGGACGACATTTGATTCGAAGAGACCGGGGTCGGGTATTAGTAAATACCCGAAACCACTTCGATTCTTTATAGATTCATATGTGAAATCAATAGGCTAGAATGGAATGATTTAAGTGAATTGGACCTTTTAATCTAAGTTTTAATACTTAGAAATTGATGTGTGAAATAAGTGATGTATATAACAAATTGTGAATTTGTAAATTGATACTAGTTACCCGGGTTTTAAACAAGTTCTACACATTAGAATTTCATGTTAGATGAGTTTACTCACGCTGGTTTCTTGCCTGACCCTGGTGTTACTTTGATGTAATGCTCGGGTCAGACCGAGTATTACAGATTTTCAGGTAAGGACGTTCTGGAGCTCAGGAGGCGTGCTGGATGACAGGAACGTATGGAGTGTATTCCATTGTGATTTATTGTAGCTTATCTGGGACAAGTTGTTATAACTGTCCAGTGGTTGTATAAATGGATGTAACTCTGATGTGCTTAAATATAATTAACTGATATAGTTTTTCCTTTGTATAACTGCTATTTTATTTAATATTATATTTAGATCCGCGGTGAATGTGAGAATCTGTGTTTTGTGTTTTCTATTTTCTTTTTCTTCTTCTATCTACTTCTTCTTTTTCTTAACTATATGGAATTTTCGGGATCGAAATTTCGGGTCGTTACATTTGGTATCAGAGCGAGGTTGAAGCGAGAACCTTGGCTCTGGTGAGGTACTCATTTAGGATAGAGTCAATGGTACCCTAGAATGAGTTGATTGTAATATATATATATATATATATACATGAGAGCGTACTAGTTATTTTCTTATATAAAGATTTTAAATGATTTTATATAAGAATATATTTTAATATATAAAGCAATATTTCTTTCCAATAATATTAAGGTAATTGCTTGTTAAATTATTAGTATTAAATTAAGTGGTAATAGAAATACAACCAAATTGAAATTAAATAAAGATAAGTTTGAAATGGATTCAAACTGAAATTTAAATCTTGAATTTGGAAAGGAGTTTTAGAATAAGATAATAATGAATTGATTTCCAGATATGATAATCTTGGTTATTATCATAAAGGATTGTTGTGGTTAATAATGAAATATTTGTTAATGAGTAAACAAAAATGAAGTAAAAAGATGAGTATAATTATAAATTGAAGTAGGTTTTAAATTGTGAAATTTTAAAACCTAAGTCTAGAAACATTTGAATTGTTTCAAAGTGTTGAAAGAAAAGAATAAATAATATTATTCATACTATTTTTGAATGTAATCTATTTTAAAATAAGAAGATGTTTGGAAATTTTAAAGAAATTTGTTTGAATTAAAAACCAAGGGTGGTTTAAAATTTAAAGTATAACTTGGTGTGTAAAGGAAAGAATATGTATATATGAGGAATATACACAATATCAAAGATGGCTTGAAATAAACTCTAAATGTTGAGTTTTAAATTTGGAATGAGATGTGATACCCAAAGTAATAAGTTTTTGAACTTATAAGTGGGAAGATTATTAATGTGAAGTCTAAAATTTGAAGCGGGAATTCAAAATTTGGTAAAGTTGATCGGATTTAGTAAATTGAATTTAACTGTGGGAAGGTTAAATAATTTAACAAGCAACCTGAATTGGAAATTTCAAAATGAACTGGGAATTTGTGTGATCTCAAAATGGGTTTGAGATCTAGAAATTGGAAATGGATGGATGTTTTTAAAATAATTTGAATGATACCATCCTGTTGTTATCAATAATCTTTAAGCTGAAATCAGATTTGTTTAAATAAATGAAGAAATGGGGTGTGGTAATATATTCATTAGTAAGATGAAATGGAATCATTTTGGACTTAAGATTTCAATGTTTAAGATAAAAATTCAAAGGTTTGGTTTCAAAATTGAAATTTGGTGATAAATTGAATTTCAAAGATTTAGTTGTTTAAAAAGGATTTGAATTATTATTTGAACTTTGAAATAAGTCTAAAATGGAATTTGGATTTGGAATTAAATGGTTTAAAGATATAAATTGATTTGATTTAAAGGATTAAATCAACCTATTAAATTTAACTCGAATTTATAATTCGAGATGGTATAAAGTTGAGATTTAAATTAAATTAGTTCAAATTGATTTTGATTTGAATTAATTGGTATTGTGATTGAAGATGGATAAGTTTAAAAATTCAAATGGAAAATTTGAATTGAATTAATTTGAAATGAAATTGAAGTTGAATGAATTCAAATTCAAATGGGAGTTGGGATTAATTCGAAACTGAATTGATATGAATTGAAAGTGGTTCAAATTGAATTTGATTTGAATTAATTGAAATTGTGATTAAAATTGAATAAGTAAATTCAAATGGAATTCGATTTGAATTTGGGATGAAGTTGAGGTTAATTCAACTTGAATTGGGGATTAAATCAATTTCAATGGAAATTGAAGTTATTTATATTTAGAATTGAGTCAATTTAAATGGAAGTGGAAATTTAAATTGAATTATTGAGGATGGAGATTGGGAATTGAACAGTTTGGCTCTGGACTATTTTCAATATAAATTATTTTAATATAAACTTATTTTTCCAAGATATTTATATATACAGCCTTTCTTTTTAAACCCCAAACTATTTTATACTTATTTTATAATTATTTTTGAAACTATTTAACTATTTTACAACTATTTTATAACTAATTACTTTTTACAACTATTTTACAATTATTTAATTATTTTATAACTATTTTATCATTATTTAACTATTTTATAGATATTTTACAAACTAAAAATTATTTTTCAACTACTTATCAATTTTTAAAAAACTTTTCAAGCTATTTTCTAAATTAAGCTGGACAAAGTTCAAACTGTTAATGATTGAATTCCATTGGAGATAAGAATTGAGGTAATAACCTAAATGAGATTGAAGCATTTGTGAGTAAGTGAATGAAAATTAAAAGGAATGTGAATAGAAATTTAGTAAATGTGAATAGAAAAGAGAATTGATTTGGCTAATAATCAATAAAGAAAAATACGTAGGATATACGTATATTATTCTATTCGCATGGTGGTTTGATCCAGATTCGAGCACAGAATTTTGAGATAGTTATATCGATCCTAGTTGGGATTTTCCACTCGATTTTCAATGGCGAACCTGGATATGGATTGTTGAATGGTTTTGGATATTCTCTATCATAGCTATGGCTATGCAAGGAGAATGACGGTTTTTGATCAAGAAACCAGATCTGAGTCCGCACTAGGAAGTTGGATGGACGATACTAGTTAGGAAGTGAAATTGTGTGATCGAGTGAGCGATCAGATTGGTATAGTGTACGGATGATATGTGTGCAGCGTACGGGTTTGAATGTAATTTTCACTGGGAATTTGTGGATAATTGTGAAATGGTTTCTGAAATGAAAGGTATATTTTGTGAAATATATTATGAAGTAAAATGAAAATTGGATATTTCTACAATAGAAATTTACTTTATGGAAGTAAGTGATATGATAAGAGTTTTGCATAGAGTAATCAAATTTGAATATTAGATTTGGCATAAACAAAGTTATATATCTTTGTTATATAAGATAAATCTCCCTTGCGAATCTATAGCCAGAAGAAAAGGGTTTTTGAAAGTATTTGAAGTATAAAAAGAGAATTTATACAAGTTTGAAGAGATCCAAAGTTTTTTTTAAAGTTATATATATATACATATACATATAAAGGATCTTATGAGAATGATTTTGAAAAAGGTTTTGGGAACCTTTGGATTTGGAAAGGCTTTTGATTTTTGGGTAAAATCAATATTGGATTTTGAAAGCCTAGTTTGAGAATTATCGATTTTGGGATAATCGATTTTAAGGAAGGAAATTTATGTGAGATTCATACTAGGTGCATGATTTGGAAAATACTATATGTGTATAGTATAAAGTGTTTTGAAAATGGCTCTGGAGAAAAAGGCGCTCCCTTGAAATGAACTTCTCAGGAGTGCCATCGGGTGGTACTACCTTGAACCCTATGGGGGGTTCTAAAGTTGTAACGACCCGATATTTTCAACCATTCGCATCCATTATAAGTGTATAGGTAGACACTCATGCCGGAATTGAATTGCTCAATATACCGCGTTGTAAATAAAAATTTGGCAAATCTCAGAATATACAGTAAATAAAAATCACAGATCACAGACACAGAGTAATAATAATGCAGCGGAAGTAAAAGAAATAGTAGTTCATGAAGCTACTACATAAAAATATCAAAGTTACATAAATACAACAGAAGAAATAAAGTACAAAGGAAGTCTCACTACATAGAAGTCTACTAATACAACAGCTGAAAGGAACAACAGACTGCAAAGGATGAAACTTTACAAGTAGATAATCTCCAGCGATTTCAATCTCTAGAAAGTGGAAATCCAAATCTGTGAATACCTCAGGTTGACCCGAGCGTAAATAAAAATACAAACACTCGAGTCAGGACATACATACTTATACAATGTAAACCAACTCAAGTGAACTGTAGCAAAGGTACAAGTAACTTAGAAGATGCTTGGGACCGCCCATTCTCAAAGGATCCGTTAAACTATTTACTATATAGTAATATACGCTATATACAGTAGTGTCTAATCCGTAAAGTATAATCATATAGAAAATAGCGTTAAGGGGATGGTGAACCTTAACGCGGTCGGATCTTTAAAACCAAAATCGTAGTGGGCTCGATATAAGGAGATGACACGGCACGCGAGGCAATGCCAGGGTGGATACACCGTTTTCACTCCCGGACCGGTGGTGACGGCAAGCCAGCAGCTTCCGCCCACCTCGAACAATACCCCTGAATTAAAGTGGCGCAACATATCGAATCACAAAGTAATAGAATGGTTTCCGATGGAGCATGCTCGATGAAAGGATGCGACCCTTTGTGTAGCCCGGTATAGCTCCTGTTTTAGTCATTCATGCCAACTCACGGGAGTTGGGTCCACGTAATACACCTCGAGAACGTCGCCACCATCCTACTTCATTCTGGAATCTCCACCACGTACACAGTTGTTAAAGTGGTTTTCGGTATTGGCCGGCTATAAGACAATATCCGATCCCGGTCTCTTTAACAACCAATCGTTATTATAACCCGTAGTTATAACTTTAAAACAATATTTTATACTTCAAAAATAAAATGTCATTTCAACCCAAATCTTTATCAAAATAAAGATTAAATCATTTCCATACCATTTCAATATATCATCATACCATATCTTTCAATTCAAATATTTATCAAAATAAATATCAAGTCATTTCTAACCATTTCAATATATTAAATTATCATATCCTTTCAAAACTTTCTTTCAAATCATTTTAATATATTAAAATATCATAACCTTTCAAAGCTTCATTTCCAAAATATCATAACCTTCAGAACTTCCTTTCAAATCATTTTAATATCAAAATGTCATATCTTTCAAAACTCCATTTTTCAAATCATTTAATATCAAAATATCATATCTTTCAAAACTTCGTTTCAAATCATTTTAATATATCAAAATATCATATCTTTTCAAAACCACATTTCAAATCATTTCAATATACCAAAATATCATATCTTTTAGTACCATATTTCAATCATTTTAATATATCGAATAGTTATATTTCAAAACAATTTACTTCATTTTAAATCATAAAAATGAAGTTATTACATTTAATAATTAAATTATTAAATTCCAAAAATTTAAACCTTTCAATGTTCATTTATGCACTTAAATTTATTAAAACAATGAAAATTCAAGTTTCGCATCATTTGGAAAATGCTATAGAAAGTTACATTCAAAACAATCCAATTTAACAAAAGATAGCATTTAAAAATGCTGTTAATTAACCTCAAATATTCAATAGAATTTCACAAACACTTATTTTTTTTAAAATCGTTTTTACCTTACAAAATCATACATTTTCACATTTATAAGCATCATTTAATTTTCCTTAAATTCATGATTTTATAAAGTTAAGTTTCCTTCCAAAAATCAATATTTATTAATAATTCACTTATTAAATTTCAACATTCAAATTTAAATTCATTGCATTAAATTTCAACTTAACACTTAAGTTTTAAAATTTCAAATGTAACTTAATTCCATTTTATTTAAAACTTAAAATTTTACTTTTAAACCAAATTCATAAATTCCAATTTAAGTTATATTTCCAAATTCAACGTAAATATTCATTCATTTCACATTTCAACTTTATTAAAAATCATTAATATGATATAAAATCACTTTAAATTCATTTAAATTCAAAATATCATAAATTAATCATATTTCCAAAGTTAATTTAATTTCCATTAAAAATTAAATCAAAATTTCCAAAATAACTTACATTCAAAATTTTCTAACTTTTTCATTACTTCATTTCACTTACAATTATTCAGAAAATCAATAATATTTACAAAAATCATATTTTTATTTAATTTTAAATCAAAATATTATAATAATTAAATTTCTAAAGTATTTTAAAAATTTTAGAAAAACATATTTTAACTACGGGCCTGTATATAATTTTCTACGCTAGGTAAAGTGATACGGGTAATATATCATTTCAACCCGTAATTTACAAAGAAAATCGGGGTTTATCATTTCAAACCCGCAATCCCAAGTAAATAAAAAGAAATTGAAAATCGCTCAGGCCTATCATTTCAGCCCATAACGATTTTCCCCTATTCTAAAGTCCCTTCGGGTATGTATCATTTCAACCCATAGTGATTCTAATCTAAAGGGAACTTGCAGTATGATAAACTGATAAAATAGCAGAACAACATAATATAACAGTAACAGATGTTATAATAGGTGTTTAAGCATGGGTGAACATCATATGATAATAATATAAGCATATATAACATGATAATATAGTTCTACAGATTCACAGGGTGTCAATTCACATTTGTATAAGTATAAACATCTGGTGAGATTTACTCACATGTCACAAGCTGGAGATATTTATTTGAATGACACAACGGATCCAGAAGGCACGACCTTTGATTTTGAGTGAAGAGAAATAGCCAAGATATCATCTTGTAAACAACCCCAAAACAAGACAATATAACTTATGAATATTCAACCAAAACAATATACAAAAAATTGGAAATTTGAAATTAACAAAGGACAAAATGTTCAACCTTTCATTAACCATTTAAGTGCTTGGCCATGACATCATTTGGCTCAGCCATGATCAGGTCTAGACCTGAAATGCTCATCCAATGGTCAGCAAAAAGAAGGCAAAACGATGGGATGTGAAGAGGTAGGAGTTAAACATGAAGCAGACAAAGAGTCAAGGCCAAAAGGAGTGGCTTTGGTGCACACTAGGCTCGGCCTAGTCATTGTTTGGGCTTGGCCATGCTTTCTCCAGATCTAGACAGAGGTCAAGTGATGGCCAGAGATCAGGTTATGGTGGTGGTGGAGCAAGGGGAGGTGGCCAAGGTGATAGAAGAAGGATATAGGTGAAGTTATGTGGTCTAGGCATTGTTTCAAGGATTGCTTTACAAGTTTGCATCATAGGAAGGCCATGGTCAGATCTTGGTCAGAGTAGGGGAAGGTGGTGCTGCTGTCGGTGGTGGTGGTGTAGTCGGTGGTGGTGGTGGAGATGTGGGGCTGAGCAAAGCTATGAGAGGTCATGGCAAAAATCAAGCAAAACAAAGAAGAAGAAGTAGAAAAATGAGAGGAGGAAGAGAGGCCATTGCTTATTTTTCTTTGCTCAGATCTGAAATGGATGTGTATTATTGATGGATGAGAAACTTTCACATGAATAAGCAAAAGAAAATGAACGGCTACAAGGAGGTTAAGCACGGCCAAAATAAATTGATGTATTGATTGAAAAAGAAACGGTAAAAGAAACGGTGAAACGACTTTACGTTTCTTAGCTTTTAAAACCTTCCATACTTCCTTTTTTTTTAAATCAAGTAAAACAAAATAAACTTCAGGAAGTACATCTAAAAACCGAAACAAAGTGAAATAAAATAAAAATATATAATTAAATTTAAAGAAAATATAAAAAGAATTAAGGAAATTGCTTAAAAATTGAAAATAGGGTTCAAAAATTACAATTAAAACATCAATGGCTTTGGAAAAATATCTACTTCATTCTAAAAATATTCTAAAGAAATTTTTTGAAGTAAAATAATTTATTTATCATTTCTAAAATAAAATAAATAATCAAATTGGAGAAAAATAGAAAAGAACTAAAGAAAATGTTTAAAAATTGAAAACAGGGCATGGAAATTACAAGAAAAATACTACTAGCTCTAGAAAAATTCCTACCTCACTTCAAAAATATTAAAAGACAAAAAAATACTTAAAATAAAATATCAATACATACTACAATAAAATATGAAAAATAAAAATAAAATTCATACCATTTAAAATAACAAAATTGCAGAATAAACAAATTACACTCAATATTGAAATATACATAACTTTCACAATTTAAATCCGCTTCCAACGAAACAAAAAGCAGTGTTCTTAAAATTTTATGTACTTTCATAATAAAAGATAAAATTTAAATTTTCAAACTTTTAAAAATTTAAATTTAAAGTCAAAGTTTGACTATTTTGACCAAAAATTCACTTTTTGGAAAGTATTCTTTTTAGTCATGCTTTGGAATGATAATTCATATCAAAACTAAAGTTTATCATTCAAAATAAATAAAATAAGTTTTTAAATCAAAAATTCAATTAAAATAATTAAAATATACAAAAAAAAAATAAATCACAAAAATACAGGGTTGTTACAAAAGTTGATCCTGTGAGGAGTCCTGACAAAACTAGTTCCTGAGGATTTTGTGCAGTGTGTAACGAAAGTCGAGGGCGCTGAGGCCTACAGAGGCATTTGGGTTATGCTGTGACGACGGTATAACTCGATGTCACTGCGATATACTGCTGACCATAGCAAAAGTCGTGTGTGTCGCTGAGAGCCAACAGTCTACATTTGATTTTATATCGGTAGATTGCGACCTATGGTAACATAGCGAAAGTCGCGTGTGCTGCTGAGAGCCAATAGTCTGCGTTTGATTTTACATCGGTAGACCGCGATCTATGTGGAAGTGGAGGAGTTTCATTTTGGCAGCGAAAATCGAGGGCACTGATGCCTACAGTTGCATGGACTTTTGTTATGATGGCAACGTAACCCTGGAATGTAACTGCGATCTGTTGTGGGTTCCATGGCGTAATCGAGGGGCGTAGAGTGCCTACAGTTACATGGACTTTTGCTGCGATGGCAACGTAACCCAGGATGTAACTGCGACCATGGATGGGGGTGATGATTTCCAGAGCATTCTCACCAAAAGATATTCTCTCTATTTTCAAAAGATATTTTCTATATTTTCAAATAAATTATTTTCCAAGTATTTTCATTGGGTGTTGAAAACGGGTTTACCAAGTACTTATAGATTTTCAGTCCTATGCCTGATCAACGTATGACCGAATTTCTGTGAGAACGAGAATGAACTTGTTAAAACATCAAGTTATAAAGGTATCTTTATAAAACTATTCTATAATATTTTAAAATTATTTTTAAATTTATTTGACTTCGTTCCTTTTCGAGGACGAAAAGATTCAAAGGAGGAAGGAATGTTATAACCCGGAATTTCAAGCAATTTGAATGTGATGATTTTAAATAGGTTTTTTCTAAATAGAATGATTATCTTTACAAATTTAATTTGGTTGTTTCATAAATAGATCTTCAAGTAAACTTATTATTTTCAAATTTAATAATGTGTTTTTTTAAATTAATTTATGTGTTTAAGTTGATTTTAAATTGGATTTTTAAAATTTGAATTCAAATTTAATATTTGGATTTAAAGGATAATTATTTTGAAATAATTTGGATATAAAAAAAATATATGAATAAAGTTTTCATTAAAAATATAATTTGTTTTATATTGTTTTTCCTTAAAGAATTTATTTATATAAATTATGAAAGTATTTATTTAAGTAGTGACAAATATAAAAGTTTATATTATCATTTAAAATGAATATATATATATATACACACACACACATATACATGTGTTAATTTATAAACCTCCTTAGGGACAAGTGTTAATTATGAAAGCTTAATGTTAACATGTGTTAAGTGATTGAGTGTGGTAAATAACAAGTGTCATTCCTTGTATTTTTCTTTTTCTAAATTTTTATAAAATCTTAAATTAGTTTATATAAACATACATCTTTCATTTTTATTTCTTTTTCTAATCTCATTTCTAAACAAAGAAACCAAATTAAATCTTGTAAAGCAAATCTTAGATCATAACTGAAAAAAAACTATAAAACACTTCCAAGAATAAAAACACTGCATACATCTCTCAAGTTCAAAAATCAAAATCTTGTAATCATTTTCCAAAATTAAAAGCAAAGCCTGTAACATCTTCATAATGCAACCTGAAGCAAGATAGTTAAGCAAAGATGAGAAGCTACAGTTTCAACCTGGATGATCAAATCCATCTTAGTTTAAAGCAAGATCGGGGGAGAACTGAAGTAAAACAAAAGATCAACTCAGTTTTAAATTAAAAGCAGCAGTTTTAAAACAAGAACAGGAAGCAACTCAAATTTCCAGAGAAGACCCAGGTTTCTCTGATTTTTCCAGAATGGTGAGTTAACACTACTCGTTTAATTTAATCTAGATGCGTGAATATAAGTTAGTAGCTTGATGAAATTTGTTTGCATGCTGTTGTACTGAATATATTTGAATGTAAATCTGTGTGCATGTGTTGATATATCAAAGTTCATCTCTGTTTAAAAAGTACAGGGTACAAATTTAAGAAAAATTTCAATTCCTCTTATTCTAATTTTTGTTAGGCTAGGGTATTTAAACAAAATATGTTTGTTTAAGGTTAAGCTAAGATTTAAAAATATTTTTTAAGTTTAATAAATAAAAATATTACCTGGAAAAATATAAAGAACAGATGAACTTTAGTTTTTGTTAAAAATCAAGTACATTGATTTGTTAATTCACATATATAGTCTGAATCCCCTTTACAAAATATGATTTTTAAAACAAAAATCACGATTTATAGTTTGGGATTGAGTGAGAATTTCGATGATGATCATAAATTGGGTAATTGTCGATTTTCGACGATCAGCATGTTAAGGCTCGTCGAGCTTGAGGGTGAAGGTTGCTGGAAGGGTGATGATTACAGGAAAAATGGTCGTCATATTCATTGATGAACGTGGAGGCTACTTGGAGGTGAAGTAGGGTTTGCTATGGGTTTGGTTCGTTTGTGTTTTCGAGGTGAATGCGGTGGCGGTGGTGCACCGGAGGCGTGTGCATGTAGGGGAAATGTTGCTGGAGGTCGTGGCGCAGCTATGGCCGGAAGGATGTGGACTCCGGTGATCGAATTCGTCAGCGGCGAAGTGGTTTTGGTCATGGGTTTCGTTCCAGTTTCGATCGAATGTCTCGATTTCGATCTGATGTTGATTTTGACGATCTGGGTTCGTGTGAGGTATGGCGAGATGGTTGGCGACTTGAGGAAGGTTGCGATGTCGGTCGGTAGTCGCCGGAGTTCCTGTACACGTGTACGTGCACGTTTGTGTGTTCATGTGTGCTATGGGTTTTGAGGTTGGGGAAGACGAGAAGGAGGCCGGAGTTGTTCTCGAGGGATCGCGTGTGTGAATCGAGCAGGTGGGTGGATCATGAGTGCTTAGGGAAGGACAAGGGGAAGCATAAGGGTTGGGTTTAGTTGAGCCTAGTTTCAATGATAAAATGAAAACATGTTCAAAATTTTAAAATGAGAAGTAAATTTTGAATCTGAGTTAAAAACAAATTGTTTGCAAACAAGTTTTGAAGTTTTTAAAGTTATTAAATAATGTGTTTTTAAGAGAAAAATGTTTAAACCAAGTTTTAACTTATATTTGAGAAAATAAGTTTTAAAGATTTTAAGTTTAAATAATTTGTTTCAAAGGAATTTTTTTTAAAACAAGTTAAAAGTGTATTTAAAATAAATATGTTTAAAGGGGATGTTTAACCGAGTTTTTAAAAATATATTAAAGTGAATAAGTTAAAAGGAATGTTTAATTAAGTTTTAAATTTAATGTTCAAATCATTTTGGTTTAAAGAAAATTATATATTACAATTATATAATAAATTTACAAAATGTTTTCAAATGGAAGTTTAATGATGTGATTAAGAATTTAAGAAAGATAAAGAATTTATCTTTAAAATTAATTAAAGTTGTGATTAATTTAGGGTAATTAATTATTAAATTAATTTTAAAAAATCACTTAATAAAATTAATTGGTATAATTAATTAATGATTAATTAAAATATAATTACTTAGTGTAAGAAATTAATGAGTAGTTAATGAGATTAGTAACTAGTGATTAAGGAATAGTTAATTCCTGAATGGGATTAATTGAGTTATTTAATGATGTATCTAAAGGTTACTTGTTAAAACAGTAAATTAAAAGAATAAATAATTACTGGAAGTGATTAAAGGATCAATAATGAATTAAGAATAGTTAATTAAAGAAGATTAATTAAGAGGGATAGTTAAGGAATGATTAATTAATTGGATTGAATTAATTAATGGTTAAGTGAGAAGGATGTGTAATGATGGAAGTAATTAATCTAATTTATTTAAATTAATTAGAAATGGTATGACTAATCTTGCTTATGGATGATTGAATGATATTGAATATCTTGAGTTATTGATATCTCTGAAATGTGAGTTGTGATGCTATGTGAGATGATATGGTGGTTAAACTGTGATGATATGAATTATGTATAGGTAATAGAATTGCTATGTAAATATGTTACTCTAATATGAATTAATTTGTTTCCACTTAAGTAACATGGATTGGAGATGACATTTGATTCGAAGAGACCGGGGTCGCGTATTAGTAAATACCCGAAACCACTTCGATTCTTTATAGATTGATATGTGAAATCAATAGGCTAGAATGGATTGATTCAAGTGAATTGGACCTTTTAATCTAAGTTTTAATACTTAGAAATTGATGTGTGAAATAAGTGATGTATATAACAAATTGTGAATTTGTAAATTGATATGAGTTGCCCGGGTTTTAAATAAGTCCTACACATTAGAATTTCATGTTAGATGAGTTTACTCACGTTGGTTTCCAGCCTGACCTGAGTGTTACTTTGATGTAATGCTCGGGTCAGACCGAGTATTGCAGATTTTCAGGTAAGGACGTTTTGGAGCTCAGGAGGCGAGTTGGATGACAAAATCGTATGGAGTTTATTCCATTGTGATTTATTGTAGCTTATCTGGGACAAGTTGTTATAACTGTCCAGTGGTTGTTTAAATGGATGTAACTCTGATATACTTAAATATAATTAACTAATACAGTTTTTCCTTTGTATAACTGCTATTTTATTTAATATTATATTTTGATCCGCTGCGAATGTCAGAATCTGTGTTTGGTGTTTTCTGTTTTCTTCTTCTATCTCCTTCTTTTTCTTAACTATCTGGAATTTTCGGGATCGAAAATCTGGGTCGTTACATAAACGACCCACTTTTCTCGACCCAATCGAAGCAAAATTAGCCAAAACCTTCAACATGAATATGGAGAGCTCGACTTCATGAGTTCATCCATAACCTTGGATCGACGAACGGAAGACGATGGAAGCAGCTATGGGGTTGCGTTTGCGAGCAGTTTTTGGGTCATGGCAGCGTGGTACGTGTGTGGCGAGGTGGCGTGAGTGACGGTAGGGTGGAGCGGCGGAGGCGTAGGCGAACGACAGTAATTCTTGGTCGTGATCGGTCGATTGAAACAAAAAATGGAAGCGCGTGGCTTGGTATCGAACACGTGAGGGAAGAAGAGGGAAAAGTTAAAATTTTATTTAATTAATTACGTTAATTTTTAATTTAATTAATTTGTGCGTTCGTTAATTCATAACTTGTTCATATGAGGTCGGTTTTGAGCACGACAAGTTGCATTGCGTTCGTATTTGCGAGTACTACACTATAGAGTTCGATTGGATGGATTTAAAGGTAGTAGAAATTTTGGATTAAAATTGAACGGCCGTTCAATTTGAATTTAAACCGGAACGTTTTGACGAAAACTAGAATAAATGTGAGTAACCTCACCTCTCTGGCCTGCATATTTTTTTATATAAGTGGGAATAATAACATTTATGTTGTTTGTTTGGATGATTTACTATATTTATTAGTGGTTTGGATATATTCCCGTCTATTGGAGTGGATGAGACCCTATAACGTTCCCGTGTATTTGAAAGTAATGTTTTGGAAAATAATGATTCTAAATGGAAATGAATAGTTTGAAGATGGTTTAAAATGTGATGAATATCGAAAACATAGATTCCAACATTTATTGTTGTAACAGAGTTTTCAGGGAAGTAAGGAAGGCATGGACTATATCACTGTTGTTATAGTAAATGATTTTCGAAAAGAAATATTTTATACAGTATACGAGATTTTTTTATATATACGCAATTAATCGAATTGTTATACTAATGTTTTTGGGTTGTCGTAACGATGGTTTATGCAACATTCGTTTTGACCCAAATGAAGTGTGTTTTGAAGAATATTTTCCTTAAGAATTGTGTATATACTTATTTTCATTTTAAGTATATATGGATATTTTCTAAGTGTTTAGAATGAAATGATTCGTGAATATACTTATATCGATAATATAAGTATATGAAAATGTTTTCTAAGTATCGAATAATTTGAAATGGTGTTGGGAATATATCTTTTTAAAGATAATTTAAAGTATATATTGGTAAATTGATTTAAATAATAAGAGATTTATTAGACAAGCGTAGTGATTGCTTATATGTTAGATTTTATTGTTGCTTTGATAGTTAAATAACCGACTATCCAAATTTGGCCTCTTTATCGTTGTTGATCCAGAGTGACTGGATCAAATTTATCTAAAAACCATTTTGGACCAACGTATATGCGTCCGAATGTACAGGTGTTGAAAGACATTGATATTTGGGGTTTTTGTGATAAAGGACTGCTTGTTGATTATTTAGGGATAAACTCCTAATATACATATCGTGGCAATGGTCTCTTCATTATGAAATATCCAATGCAAGGACTAATCGCTATTGATCCTAAGGATGATTCCCGACAGGATGTAGTAGGAGAAGTGTTTTTCGGTCTGTTCTATTCTTGGACAACTTGTATGGATGAATGTCTGACATTGCATTTTAATATCACATTGATTGATCTCTATAACCATATTATCTATTTGGCGAAGAAGACAACTTCTTTTAGTTTGCATCCTTTTCTGAGACATACGAGCTCCAGAATTATACATTTGTAGAAATCAGTTGGGTGATTATGGAATGACAACGTGGCATTCAAATAGGAAAGTAATATGTGCTATGTGAAAGGTAATCTTTACCTTAGGCCTCGCACCCGAAAATGGCCGAAACAGGGTAAATGCGGCAAGGACATGTAGTTCACAACCATTAGGATATGATCATCCCCTTCTAGATATATTTATTCCCGCTATGACGCCAGCTTTTAAATTATTGTGGTGCATGCGAAGAGGGCCCTCAGATAGGTCAGTAACGTCCGGGATGATTACATATTCGGTACTATCTAGTTAGAGATAGGCTGGTCTTGTTTTGGTAGAGGACAATCAGTGGGGCGTCGGTACATTCCTTTAGAGATGTACTGCCAGAAGGTAGTCCCTTCACATGTCATTTGTGCGAAAATTCATTCTCCACTACGTACCTGCCATTTTGTTTGTAGAGCCTAGTATGCTGGAATTTAATAATGATAATAATTTTGGCTATGATTACTTTTATTTGTATGCTAGATACTGGTATAATATAACAGAATTTGATATGAAATGTTTTGGTTATCATAAGGTAAAAAATCTTTCGTGTTTATGTGTGGCATGTTCTTACGAGATACCTTTGTTTTGAAAGGTTTTTATAACTTTAAAAATTCAGTTGAGATGTGCTTTCGCATGCTGGTCTACCAGACTGATCCGGGCATTCTTCCTTTCCAATGATCGAGTCAGACTGATCATATTTATAGATTTAGATTTGAATGCTTTGCAACTTCAGCAGACGAGCTAGGGGTCTTCAGGATGTATTTCTGTATTTGTTTATTTTCCACTACATAGTTGTTTAATTATCAGCCTTTGTGAGGACAGGTTGTCGTAATTGCCCACACCGATGATTGTTGATTGTTATACTCTAATGGATGTATGTAAATCATATGTTGTTCAGCCGTGTATGTGAGATTCTGTGATCTTTTTAGTTTTTGGTTCTTCTTCGTCTCTTCTGTTCTTTTTTTTCGTTCTTTCTCATAACTATCCATCTTTCCATTCAATTTGGGTTGGACACATGTGGTTTATTGTTAGCTCGAGTTGGGCGCATGAGTGGATCGTTACAAAAATTTCAAGCCTAAACACATCAAATTAAATAAAATTTGATTATCGATGGGAGCCGTATTCAGAAGCTAGGAACTTCTAGGAATAATTATGCATAGATGTTAACGGTCTTGACGAAAACAATCGGTTACATACACATACACACATATATTATTAAATATTGCTATTTAATTAAAAACCAAATTCATAAAAAATATATTATATTTTGTAAGTATAATTTATATTTCGTAATTTTTTATTATTCGTATAAGATTTCAAAAATTAAAAAAAAAACATTTTTCATGTATTTAATTGGCATGTATATTATATATACAAGAAAATATTGTTAAGGACAAACTTGAAAGCTTTATTGCTAGCAAGGACAGCTCACTAATATTTTACTTCCAAGGATAAAAACGTTATTTTAAACAACCCTAACCGTCGCGCTGCTTTATCTTCTTCTTCATAATTAATTCTTCTTCGCTTTTTCTTTTTCGCGTTCGAATTGAATTTTCTTCTTCGTTCTTCTTTATTGTGGTGCGCGATCCATTCATATTATCGTTATTTTGATTCACGTTTCTTTCAATTTGATATTGAAAATTCGTAGATTTAGGTATGATTCTATTTTTTTCTTCTGGTTTTTCTTCTATCGCAGTTTTAATTTGGTCGTTTCAAACATTGAATCGTTTTTCTTTTTAATAGTTGAGTCCAGTTTTGTTGCTGTGTTTTCTTCTTTCATATTTTACGGCGAATTTGGGCGGTTGTAGCAGGTTCTTTCTCTTTTCTTTTCTTCTATATACAACAATGTTTTTTTATTTGCTTTAAATCGAATGTTATTTGCTTTCTGTTTATTGATGTTCTTTTATAGGTATCATTTTTAGTTTTCGTTAGTATCATTTTTCACAATAATGAAGTTTTTAAGTGTTTTAATGTTTTGTTTGTGTATATATGTATATGAAGTTGTCATGGAATATGAATAATTATATGTATTAAAATTCAATGGGTTGAATTACTGTGTCGTGGTAGTATTAAACATTCAATGAAGTGTATTGTGTTAGTGTAAGGTGTTACGTAATAAATTGACATTTTGAAGCAAATATTTTTTAAATGCTATTTTTTTGCATTCATATTGGTTTGATGGATAATGTATTGCTGCGTTTATTTCAGCGAGGACCGCTTTTTAGGTATCAATTTTTTGCAATACTGTAGTGTGGTAGTATTTTCAATGTTTTGTTTGTTTGTGTATATAAAAAAATGAAGTTGTTACATAGTAGAGATGATGATATGTAGAAAATAATGGATGGGTTAAATTAGTGTTTTGTTAGTATGTAATATTTATGAAGTATGTTTTTGTACTAGATTTACTATTTATTTTAGGTTCAATTTTTAGGTATCGATTTTACTGTCGGTAGGCATCGGTTTTGTAAAAAATATTTTATTTTCTCTACGATTTTTTACTATTGCAGTGGTGAATTCCCTTATTTGTTTGTTTGTATTTGATGATGTTTTTCTCAGCATCGGTTGTCCATTTGTTGTTTTTATGATTTGAAGAATGACATTTGTCGGTATTGGTCTCCATTAAGTTCTTTATACATTGATATTTCTTATGTGCTTAAGAATAAACATATTGTGGTTGATACCGATTCTGATCTTCCAAGCATACTTTGTTTTCAATTGTATAAGAAGAGTGCATTCTTTCTTTTTACCGTTAAGCTCAAGGGTTCTCAATTGGAAAATGTTAGTGGTGATCCTTCCTCAATCTCATCTAATCTTCTTAGTTATTCATCTTCTAGTGGATCTTTGTGTATTAATGTTGTTGTCCGTAGTAAAAATTATTTGAAGGATATTGAAGAAAGGCTTTAAATTATTCGTATCTGATTTTGTTGGTTTTCGTTTTGGAGGAGCTAATGATTTTAGGGAACTTCTGATGGCATAATAAAATCGAAAGGGACATGAATTAGTATTTTAGAAGAATTGTTCTAGAAGAATTACTGTCATTTGCTCTTTGTCTATGAATGGATGTCCTTTTAAAGAGCGTGCTTCATGTGATTACGAACAACTTAATAGGTTTTTCATTAGAAGTTTGATTAGTGATCATTCTTGTGGGACTGACCTTAGAAATTTGAATAATCCACATCTTTCTAGCACATTTGTTAAATCGTTGATTAGTGGTGAGATTCATAATTGTCCTAGTAAAAAGGCTAAGGATATAATAGATGATTTAGAAGAGAATACTGTCTTGAATTGTCTTATTTTTTGCTTATTGTGGAGAACAACTTGCTTTAATGGAATTGCAAGGTAATGATGCTATGTCTTACAATGATTTGAGTTGGTATTTAGAAGCATTGAAAAAGCATAATCTAGGTAATTACGTTGATATGGATTTTAATGCTTAAACTAATCAATTTGAGAGAGTATTTATTATTTCTGATGCTTGTTTACTTAGTTTCAAGCATTGTTGATCTATGATACTTTTAGATGCCAGTCATTTAAGGGGACAACTAGGTATTTTGTTGGGTGCTACTGCAAAAAATGGTAATCAAGGTATTTTTCTATTTTAAAATGTTTTAATGTATAGTGTTAGAATTTAGTTATCTATTTCTTAGCTATCAATTTTTAGTTATCGGTAGTTGTTTTTAGGTGTCAGTTTTTAGTTATTGGTAGCAGTTTTTAGGTATCAGTTTTTAAGTTAACAGTTGATTATATTTTGTTTTAATATTTGTTTAAACCTGTTATGTGCAGCTATTTCCCCTTTAGTTATGGGTATAATTTCTCTAGAAAATGTGGATAATTGGAAACAGTTTTTGAGTTATTTAAAACAAATGTTTTAAGAAGATGGTATTTGGTTTTTATGTTAGATCGCCATCAAGGATTAATTTTAGCCGTTCATGAAGTATTTCCATTATCCTTTCCTTCTTACTGCTATCTTCATGTGGAGCTGAATCTACTTTCAGTAGTTAAGGCAAAAAATTCGAATATATCTATCATTGATTTGTTCAAGATGTGTTCTAGAGCTTCTAATTTGTATGAATTTGAAGGAGCATATTCTAAATTTTGTGAAATAGGTAGTGTTTCTACTGTGAATTTCTTGAAGCATAAGCCTTTTGATAAGTGCACTGATTTGTTTTTTTCGGATAAACGATATGGCGAATAGTCCAAATTTCGGCCAAAGTTTTAATTGTTGGAATTTGGATGAACGAGCCTTGCCTATTACGGTATGCTTAGATGGAATTCGAATTAATGTTATGGAACAAGTGACTAAAAAGAAAGAGGAGTGTCGATTGTGGAATACTATTCTTTGTCCTTCCATCGAGTCTCATTTAAGTGAACTAATTGAAGATGGATTTAGATGGGATGTACACAAGTCTTCAGAGTTTTTTTTTGAAGTGAAGTTGCCAATCTCTCATCGTGCTGATCTTAGAGAGTAGAGTTGTAGTTGTAATCAATGGAAAGTTACAGGTTTTTCTTGTGCTCACGCTATTAAGTGCATGGACAATTCAAAGTTGTCTGTTCATGAATTTGTTGAGTGTGATTTCAATGCCTATCGTTCTTCTTATGTTAATTCTATTAATCCTATTCCTAATTTTGATAAACCAGTTGTTGATGCAAACGTTGAAGATGTTATTAAGCTAAGAAAATTGAAACGATAAGCTGGTAGACCTTCTATAAAATGGAAAGGAGGATTTGCATATTTTCAAAATAAAAAGATAGATGTGGTGTATGCAAGCGATATGGTCACAACAAACATAATTATCAAGCTACTAAGAAGATACAATTTGAGTATCAAGCTTCAAAGAAGATACACTTGGTTTTATATCTTTTTTGACAATTTTATTTAATTGAACATTGTTATATAACCGTATTGTTTTATCATATACTAAATTTGATATTGACTTGATCTTTGTATTTGAACTTTGTAGTTGAACTTCGTTATATACTATTATTTTTAGTTGACCGTTGTATGTTTTGGAATATATATGTCGCATGGGAAGTGATGTGTTGTAACATTTATATGTTGTTCAGTTTATTTATTTTTATTGTTTGTTTGGTATCAGTTTTTGGTTCTATTAGTGTCAGTTTCAGGTATGTAAAAAATGTGTACTAGTTTTTGTATGTTATTAGCCTCAGTTTGAGGTATTACAAATTACAATATTGGTTTTGTGTGTTTTTAATCTGTTTCAACTATGGTATCATTTTTTGCATGCGATTTGTATCATTTGTACATGATGATTTTTTCCTTCTAGTTTTGAAGCGACTGGAATTATTTGTTTGCTGAGTTGCGAAGTGCAAAAATATGAGAAGAATCATGGGCTTAAATGTAAATATATAATGTAAAGTATATTATAGTGAATAATTGGCAACTTAATACATGATGTAGAAATGTAAATTTTGGCATAGTGTTGTTGTCAAATTATTTCAAATAGCAACTGGGTATCAGTTTTACTATAAGTTATAGTGAAAATAGTTTATAAAATGAACAATCATGAATTTCAATCAAACAGCTACTAGGTATGAATTTTCACTATTTTGGTATTTCATTTGTCATGCATGACAGTAAACTAGATAATTAAATTTATAAAGCATCATATTATATCAAACAACTACCGGGTATCATTTTTTCATAAATATAGGTATCCATTTTTATCGTATATAATATCAAAAATAATTTATAAAATCATCAAGCTTGAATTTCAGTCATACATGTACTAAGTATGAGTTCTACGCTGTTTTTTGATATTACTTTTGTTATATATTATGGTGAAGTAAATTTAATTTATAGAGGATCATGTTATATGACACAACTACTGGGTATCATTTTGCATGAATATTGGTATCAGTTTTATTGTAAATAACATTTAAATAAATAATTTATAAAATAATCAAGCATGAATTCCAATCATGCATGTAGATGAAAAAAAATAATATCTGTTCATGCACATTGCTAGTATCAGTTTTATTTGTAAATAGAAATATATTTATAATCATAACAGAACATCAAGTGTAGTGAGTTAAACAAAGCTAATTTTTACGACATCAGAAATAAGTACATAGACTTTGCAACAATTTGACATAATATCAGGAAGTGTTTGTATCCATATTAAAAGAAAATCTAATTTCTATTGCTTTTAACATAATATGTCAAATGTATATTCGGGCAAATAAATATAGTTGTCGGTTTTAAAAACAAATTCACTTCTTTTGTTTTTTTGTTCTTCAAGGCTTGACATGTACTTTGCCAAATTCCAATAGTGCTCATTGTCCGTCAGTATCACATACACAATTTTTGCCTTATTGACAATATTTGTTCGGCTTCTAATTTGATTGGTATTCTGCTTCTGTTCAGTGAAATGATGAATATCATTATGTATATGTAAAAGTCAAGTCTGTTTTAAGCAAAATATATTGTTAGTATGAGTTTGCATCACTTGTAGTATCAGGTTTGTAACTAGGATAAAACATTGTATTTCAGAGATAATGGTGCAAACAGATAGTATGCTTTGAATTAAAGCATTTAGTAGTTTTACTACCACACTTAGCATTAGTTTTAGTATATGAGTTTTAGTGCCTGTAGATATTTTTTTTTAAGATTTTTGGTAGTTGTTTTGTTTTAGTTTTGATTATATGTACATTTAGTATCATTTTTGTGTATGTAGGTATCATTTTTTTTATGTAGGTATAAGTTTAGATCTGAATCAAATATTTATTGAATTGCAAGATAATGTATTCTGTATGAATCAAATTCAATTCAATGCAAAAGGCATACAAAGATGTATAGTTATTTGTATAAAAGATTATAATGGAAAAATACAACAAGTTTTAAGTGTGAACTAACTATTAATTCCGTATCATTATTAATTTCAATTCTAGTACCAATTTCGTTCTTAGCAAGTGTCATTTTTAACAACAAAAAACGTATGCGTCCTCTCCTTATTGTGCACACTTGATTTGATGCATTTCGTCAGGCATCACCTCCATATCTTATATATTATTCTTTTTCCTGAGTTCTTGAAACATTTCTTCAGTTTTATTTCTCTATTAAAAACAAAATGATACAAAGTAAGATTATGTTCATTTTTTAAATTGTGTTAATTAATTGTTTTAAAAAAATATCATACCAATTTCATAGCTTTTTTCAAACTAGAGTTGTTTTTGTCATTTGATCTTCTAGAACGTCTAGAATCTATATGATACCATTGCATTGTTGGATATGTCAAAGTTACCAATGTCCAATGGTTTTCACAATGCAAAGGGAAATAAACATCTTCTGCTTTGTCTTGCATAATTGTTTCAAGCATAGGTAGGACTAAACCTTTTTGAAATCTTTTAGATCACAGATAACCGCTTTCTGTTGAATACAAAAATAAGTTACAATTTAAGGTATAAAGCAATTATTATGTACTTACATATTAAAGTTCTATTTACCGTCATTGTGGTCGAGGATGCATAGTTATGCTCTGTTAGCCACATTTAGATATATACCAGTCAATTATCTATACTTAAAACAGGAAATTGTAAGTTTTTGTTATTGGTGAAGCAATATTAAATAATAAATAGTATCAGCAATGTTAATAGTGGATGTGTATATTGAAAAGTATAAAAATAACAAAGCATCAACTCAAATAAAATAACTTGTGGGCATTAGTTTTTGCATTGATTTGGTATCAGTTTTATTACATGATACTCAAAATATTTTTATAAAATTAAAAATTATTATATTTTATGATCCAGAAACTAGGTATCATTTTTTCTTTTATTTTGGTATCAGTTTTGATGTAAATTACAGAGAAAATAATTTAGAAAGCAAGCAAGCATCAACTCCAAACATATTGCTATTAAGTATCGATTTTGCATTATTTTGGTATTATTTTGGTTATATATGACAGCTAAATAAATAAATAGAATTATGGAGCGTCAACTTTTATCAAACATAAATTAGCTATCAGTTTTTCATATATACGTGTATCAGACTTTTTTTTACATAATAGTGTGAAAATAATTTATAAAATAATGAAGCATGAATTCCAATCAAAGACCTACTTGGTATCGGTTTTGCGCTATTTTGGTATTACTTTTGTCGTTTATGATGGCGAACTAAATAATTAAATTTACAAAGCATTAAGTTATAACAAACAGAAATTTGATATCATTTTTGAATATATATAGTTACTAGTTTTGCTATGAGTAACATAAAATAACCAAGCACGAATTCCAATCAAATATCTATTAGATATTGTTTTTTGTACTTATTTTGATTGATATCAGTATTACTAAAGAAAGAAACAAATTTATGTACCGGCCCATCCGTATAATTTCCTTCAAGAATATGTCGTAGTGCTTTTTTATCACACATCCTCCTTTGATTGTGTTATGATCCTCCCATGCTACTTCGCTGTTTTAACAAAAAAGATTTGAATCAATTAATTAAAGTTATTTTCGTATGTAACATTAATATAAATATTTATAAACTTACTTTTGTGTTGATGTTAGAGAGAAGAAAGTTTTGATTATATTTTATTGTTTTATGTTCAGATATATCAAGAATTTGCACTCTCCTAGTCCTATCTTTGAAAGTTTTGGTTCTATTACTGCAAGTGGATTTAGGAAGTCCACTTCTGTACTTATTTTTTCATCATTATTTGGTGGGTTTGGGCTTCTTTGCTATTTTTTTCTTTTCTGGCCGTAGTCAAAGCTGTCATTTTGTTTTCTTATTCTTGTTCTTGTTTTTGGGTCTATGCACATAAGAAGCTGTTTTTTTATGTTGCTTTGATTTTTTGGCCAACTGATTTTGCCATTGTTGTTTTTCCTTTTCGATCAGTAGGATTTGTTGGTTTCTTTTCATCATCCTATTCAGTTTTTTCTGTTTTAAACTCTTCTGCGTCATAGAGTTTGAAAATTGGAGAAGTGAAGTCTAGTCCTAAAACATGGGAGGGTAAAGAATGGATTTTGATAGTGGTATATTCTTCCATATTTTGAGCTTCTGTTTATTATTCTACCCTTTTTTTATTTGTTGGAAGAACCATTTTATTTGTTTTATCTACCATGTCTGTAGTTTCTTTTGTGGTCTCTAATGATGTATCTTTATTTGGTTGAAGCACTTTTTCTTCCACTTGATTTTCAGTTTCTGCCTCCACTCGTTCATGCACTTCAGTTTGTATTTGAGCTGCTTTTTCTACATCATGCTCTGCAATTCTTTCTCCATTTTGTGCTTTTTTTTCCTTCATTTGCACTTTTTCTTGCGCTTGATTTTCAATCTCCGTCTGCACTTGTTCATGCACTTTAGTTGCTATTTTAGTTGCTTTTTCTATATCATGTTCTGCAATTCCTTGTTCATTTTGTGTTTTATTTTATTCTTTTTGCACTTTTTCCAGCAGTTCATTTTTTGTTTCCGTCTGCACCTTTTCATCCACTTCAGTTACTATTTCAGTTGATTTTTCTTTATCTTGCTCTATAATTCTTTCCTAATTTTATGCTTCATTTTCTTCATTTCTTTTCAGTTGTACATATGTTTTCTACATTTTGGGTTTCCATCTCTATATGTGTATCATCGTTCATTTTAACTGCTGTGTGGTCTTTTGTGCATTAGAGTTGGCATTTGTCTCTTCAAATTTTTCTTCATGTCTTTGTCCATTTCAGGTTCATCTTCTATGTGTAGATTTCGTACTTCAATGTCATTCTCTTATAATCTTAACTTGATTTCCCTCAAATCTTGTTTCAATTTTAGAATTTCTTTCTTGGCTTCTATTTTCATTTTCTTTTCAATTTCCAGTTCCTTCTTTCTTTTTTGGCTTCATCTTCCGAATCTTTTATGTGAATTTGGAAGACTCTAATGCTTACATCTTCTTCAAATGATCCAATACTTTGTTCAACTTCTTCAAATTTTCTTTTCTTCCCTTGCTTTTCTTTTTCTTTGTTTCTTAATCGTTGCTTAATTTTTTTTTATAGATGTTGTTTGAAGAAGTCTTTCTTCTTGTGGAAGAAGATTAATTTTTTTTTTGAAATGGTACTTTATATACAACAAATCATTGGGATAACATATCACATATCAATAAACGTTCGAAAGCAAGTTTCGAACTTGTGACCTCTTGCACCAAAGCCGAGTCAATTAACCACTTGGACAATGGTGCTTGTCATTGTAAACTCTAGGGAAGTATGATTAATTATCTATTTCACCTGTTTAACTAGTACGGAAATTTTGTTTTTGTTTTAAGCTATGATATTATCTTATATCTTACAATAATAATTGGATTTTTAATATAAGGAAAAATAACAGTTTTGAAACTGATATTATGCAGAGTTATAAAATGATACTGTATGGTGTTAAAAATGATATTAGGTATTATTGTGTATTATAACTGATACTATGATGAAGCAAAATAGGTACCATATAGAGGAAAAACTTATACTATGCTGAGACAATTGATGCTAAGTATTGAAATTGATATTATCCATGAGGCACCAACTGATACTATGTATGGTCAATAGAAGAAAAGATATAGTGTTATAAATGATTCTAAGTAAAAGTGAAAATGGTATTGATTAATGTAGGATAGATGGAGTTTTAACTTACATCACCATCTTTACATTGTCCAAAAAATGTTTGACTATTATGTCTTTAAGCTTTCGTAAATCCCATCTTGCAAATCTTGGTAAATCTTTAGTACTTTGCCATTTTGGTTGAACGAGTTTCATCTTCTCACATATGCAATACTATAAGCATTTAAAAGAACTAATTAGATGTGATTATTAAAATAATATTTATTTCAAATAGTAATATTTTGAATAGCATGTCTTGCCAATGGAAGCATGCAACATCATGACATGTTTCTTGGTTTGTGGATCAATTTGTTGACAAATTTACTAAATGTTTTTCTACTAAATATTTTTCTCTATTGTTTATGGCCAATAAACTGTTTGCATTGTTTCAAATTCGATCAGGAATGGTAGAACCCCATCTCAATTTTTGTTGGCTGTTGGGGAAGAAAAATGTTAATAGTATCTCTTAATTTTTCTTTTACTTTTTTGCTATCTCTTGATTTATTCTTCTTTTAACCACGTTTCTTGTAATGAAAGTACAATTGCCAAAATTTCTTTTTGCATATTCTTTACAATTTGTTTGAATGTTTTTGCTCGTCATTTTATGTGTCGGTTCAATGTTTTTTCCTTTCAACGGTAGACCAAAAGCAAGCTTATGTCTATGGCGGTTACTTTCATTTTTTTCTTCTCCAAACAAGAAGGTATCAATTTCAGTTGAGTAGCATTTGTATAAAGCATCCAAGTTGTGTTGATGCTTCTCGCATTCCTTCATTATTATTTTTTCTTCATAAAAGATATTGAACAAGTTGTAAAATGGAGCCTTTTCCAATGTGTCTATTTGTTTTTTGGTTGGGCTATTCTTTTCTTTTACCAATTTTATCATCTTGAAAATTGCTTGTCAGTCTCAATTGTATGCTTTGTATGGCTTTGTATCTTCAGCTTCTGCGATTTCCTATTCTGATCCTTTAATGATGACATTCATGCCTATGGGATGTGGAATGAAAAAATCATCATCATCCAATTGTTTGAAAAAGAGGCATTAAGTTTACAATGAAAAAAATGATATTGAAACATAACAATATGTTAGGCATCAACTACAATGGAACAACTTCATGCAAATATATAAGGAATATCATTTTACAGTTAAAAGGTATCAATTTTGTTAAATAAATGTATCTGTTTTTATATAAACGAGATCTGAAACAATTTTGAAAATTCCAAACTAATAAATTCAAATGTATGGACTGCAGGTATCATATTTTATCTATAATAATGTCAGTTTTTAAACGAAATGTAGTGAAAACAATTAATGAAAGTATAAAGTACAAGCTTCAAGCAAATATATCAGTGGTATCATTTTTAGAAGCCAGTTGTAGCATTTTTTCTTCAAATTACATGGAAAATTATACAAATTAGAAAGACATAAGTTCTACTCAAAACATCTAATGGGTGTCATTAAATACTGGTATCAATTTTCATAAATTTGACAGTGCAAATAATTTCAAACTCTGAATCATTAACCTAAAATATACATAATGTTAGTATCAGGTTTCATTTATAATGATATCGGTTTTTAAATAAAATGCAATGAAAACAATGTATAAAAGTAAAAAGTATAAGCTTTAAACAAATATGTCAATGGTATTACTTTTGCAAGCCGTTGGTATCATTTTTCCTATAAATTATATGGAAAATATTCTATAAAAACAAAAAGACATCAAATCTATTCAAAACAGCTAGTGGGTACATTTTGTTGAGGACTGGTGTCAGTTTTCATAAAAATGACATTTGAAATAATTTTGAAAACTCCGAATCATTTAACTCAAACATACACAATTTAGGTATCGGTTTTATTTAAACTTGTATAACTTGTGTTGCAAAAATGAAAGGATCATAAGCTTATCCCGTACTTAGTAAAAAAAAAGTACTAAACCATAGCTGATTTTTTTCTCTAGCCGTCAGCTTCCCCTGGTCATCTACAGTGCCTTCCTCTGCCTTCGCCCCTCCTACCCTCGGTTTCCGCCTTCCTCTTCACACACGACAGTGTCAATGGCGACCTCGGTCCACAAATCTCCTCTAGATCCGCCTCCTATAGCCGCTGATCACCCACTTGGATTCCCACCTTTTGAACTGACTCACTCCCCAAAAGAGATCGATGATGGATTCACACAAGTCAGATCAAGAAGATGGAAATGCCAAACTAATACCATGAAAGAAAAAACCCTGCCAAAACAAGCTTTCTCAAATGTTTAGTCTAAAATTTTTTTCCTTCCGCCTCAGTAGACTGTCAATCATAATTCTGGTCGAACCATCAATAACTTTAATCGCCCCACACAACTTGAAAATAGAAATCCAGATTCCAAATGGAATTTCTAATCTTCGTTGAGCCGAGCATGGAATGAAGTTGTTAAGGGTAATAATGTCCAAGTTTCTATCCCTCTAAAATATTACTCTCCCCATGAATTTGATTCGTTGAAATGTGCCAAAATGTTGGTACAAGTTGTCCAAGATTCTAGGTAACAATGGGACAATGCTATTGTGATCTACGTTGTTGGCCCTAAACCTTATTATCCTTATTTCAAGGATTATATTATTAGAGTATCGAAAGCGAAGAATAATTTTTCTATTTTCTTTAAGGAGAATGGTTTTTACGTTATTAAATTTAACAGTAAAAGTGACTGTGATAGAATCTTGGAAGGTGGTCCATACTACTACAACAAAAAGCTAATGATGATGAAAAGGTGGTCCCTCGGTATGCAACTTAATAAAGATCTTCTAAACTCCATTCCGATTTGGCATTGCTTTCCTAATTTACCTCTTGATTATTGGATTGAAGAAGGAATTAGTCACATTGCTTCAGTTCTTAGATCCCTTATTAAATTGGAAAAATTCATGGAAGGTATAATTAAAATAGCATATGCTAGAGTTCTAATTGAAATTAATAATTCCTTTGAATTCCCAAATCAAATTCCTATCCTTTCTGAGAAAGATGAAATTAGTTGGAAAGATGTGACATATGAATGGAAGCCATCTATTTGTTTGAATTGTCCGAATTTTGGTCACAATAAAACTTTATATCAATTCCAAAAGGTTTGGAGACCTAAACCTTCTCAACAGAATCAGGCTACTGACAATTCGGCGAAGAATATTGATATAAATGGTTGAAGTGAGAACAAAGAGATACCTTCTCAACAGAATCAAGCCACTAATAGTTCAAAAACGAACATCGATACAAATGGTCGAAGTGAGAATAAAGAGACAGGTAATCCTAATCTAGAAGACTTTATTTTGTAATCAGTTAGTCCAGATCAGATGCTACTTCATAATAAAGAACTACACGATGATATAAATGTATTGCTGGCAAAAAAACATATACATGAAGATTATAATGTCAAGTCAGAGTTGTTAGATCCAACTACTTATACAAACTTAAATCATAGTTCTCAATATTCAAATCAAAACATAGAAATATAAGAAGTGAATATCTCAAATTACATAAAAAACATTGAAGCTGTTGAAATAGCCACTGCCACTCTAGATCCTAATCCTTATTCTTCTTCTAAAGAGGTTAACTCGGAAAGTCTAACTGCTACTAGAACTTGAGCTACTAGCAAGACCAGAATTGAGGAAGTTCCATTTGAGTTTTAGGCCTCCATGTCATTGGATGTTGTAGAGAATCCTGCATAGGCCGGTTTGGTAAATTAGCTAAAAGGTAGAAACAAAAAAAAAACTAAGATTTTAGGGGCAGATACTTCCCCTAGTGATAGTAGCAACACAGAAAGCACCTTGTAGATGCATTTCCTATTTCGGAACATTCGGTGCCTAAATGCCCCCTCTAAACAGTTAGAGATTTTAAGTTTTATAAATAGTAGAAAGTTCTCCTTTTTTGGTATATTAGAAAATAAACTATCGACTGATAACATCGACAGATTTATGAATAGAGTCAATAATATTTGGAAGCATTCTCATAATTTTTCAAATTACCTTAAAAGTAGAATTC
Organism: Allium cepa; assembly: GCA_030765085.1. Classification (NCBI taxonomy): domain Eukaryota; kingdom Viridiplantae; phylum Streptophyta; class Magnoliopsida; order Asparagales; family Amaryllidaceae; genus Allium; species Allium cepa. The sequence continues at coordinate 11,583,857 of CM060937.1, forward strand.
TCATTATTTGGGACTCTTCTCAATGATCTAACATCATTCTCCACACTAACGACTAATTTATTTCTTATATACTAAATAATATGAATGACCTTAGTGTCTTATGCACCACCGTTTATGCCTTTAATAATGAAGATAAGAGAGTGGAATTATGGAACTATATCAATGAATAGTCTAGGAATTTTACTCTCCCTTGGATTGTGGCGGGTGATTTTAATGCAATTCTATCTTCAAGTGATAGAACTAATAATGGTTTATCTAATTCTATGGGTGATTAAAATTTTATTGACTGCATTTACTCAACAATGCTTTTGGAACCAGATTTTACAGGGAATTTTTTACATGGAGCGGAGGTCTTAATTTTTCTGTACATAGCAAAATTGATAGGGTTTTTGTTAATTCGATATGGATGGATAAATTTTCTCAATTTGGTATAAATTTTGGTAATGACTCATTAAGTGACCACACTCCCATTTTTACCTCATGACAGTATTAAGAAAAGATTACCTTTCAAGTACAACAACTCGTGGTCCCTATACGCAGATTATCATTCTGCTCTTCAGAATGCTCTAATGATTGTTGTTCCTGGTAATCCTCTGTTTCTCCTCCTTTGCAAGATAAAAGCTGCTAAAATTGCTTTAAAGTCCTAGAGCAAAAGAAAAAATAATATGCGGAATAAGGTTGAACAATTGAAAAATGAAGCTAATAATTTATATCAACTTTTGGTAAATAACCCTATGAACAATAATCTGATTGATCAGTATTCAGCTAAATACGACCAGATTCAATCCATGATGAGATACATAGCTGCTGATAATGATCAGAGAATGAAAATGAACTAGTTGATTCGAGGGGACAAACCTACAAAATTTTCTATTCTAAAATGGCTGACATTCTACTTAAACGAAGGAGTAATTTTATTCTTAACATAGATGGTCCTTGGGTTTCAACATCAGATAAACTTGCAAGTGAAGCAATTAATTATTTTTCTTCACTATTTAACTCATCATAGGCTATAAATCAATTTCCAGACATTATTTCCAAGAAGATCCTAACTGAACAAGCAAGGAAAGATTTATGCAAACCATTTGAGCTAGAGGAAATAAAAACTGCCACATTTCAGATTAATGACAACAAAACACCTGGGCCAGATGGCATTAATTCTAAATTCTACAAGGTGCACTGGAAGCAAATCTGTTCTGATATTCTTAATGCTCCGATTGGCATTCTCGTTTCAGGTAAAATTATCAGAGAAATCAACCATACATTTATTTGCCTCATTCCAAAAAAATCTAAAGCGGTCGATATGACTGATTTTAGACCAATTTCGCTATGCAATGTCTCCTATAAAATTTTAGCCAACCTGCTTTGTAACCAAATGAAAGATTATATGAATGATCTTATGTCATATAATCAAAATGCCTTCGTTCCTGTAAGAATAATCATTGAGAGTTCCTCACTAGCATCTGAAATGGTTAGAGGATTCAATAGGAAAAATTCCAACAATTTTTGCCTGAAAATTGATTTACATAAAGCCTATGATAAAATTAATCAAAGGTTTATTCATCATATGCTGATTCTATGGGGTTTCCACTGACTTTTGCTGATCTCATTTAAAAGTGTATTTCTACCGCTTCATTTTCGATATTAATTAATGGCTCCCCGTTGGATTTATAGAAATTACAAGGTGATTAGGACAAGGCGATCCTCTTTCGTGTTATTTATTTTCCATAACTATGGAATTTCTTTATATTAATCTTAATTGGAATTTTTAAAAGGCATTATCACCCCATATACAAAATTAAGCCTATGATCATTTATTATATGCGGACGACATTTTAATTATGGCAAAGGAAACCATTAAAAATGTTGAGAGTATACAACATATATTTCAAGTGCTGAAAAAGTTAATTGGACTGGATCTGAATGAAAAATAATCCACTGTTTTTTAGTAAATGAGCAGTTAACAAACAAAAAATTGCAGACATGCTTAACATGAATATTGGTCAACTTCCTATGGTCTATTTTGGCATCCCACCATCAAACAATCAACTTAAAACAAGAGATTTTGGATACTTCATTGAAAAAAATAACAAGAAATTCAACCACTGGAACAATAAATTGCTTAATATTAGTGGTAGAATAGAACTAGTTAAAACTATGATTCATCCAATGATTCAATTTTGGATGCAATTTTCATAGTTTCCTACTTCTGTCATTCATAGAATAAACTCTATTTGTGCCAATTTTATATGGAAGTCTAAATCTCATAAGTTGTGCTGGGATGATGTTTGCAAAGCTAAAAATGAGTGTAGTCTTAGTATTAGGAAAATTGATGATATCGCTAAAGCTGTTGCCATCAAACTGTTATGGAAATTCATTCAGGGTGACACTTTATGGTCTAAGTGGATGAATAATAAATGCTGCCATAATAAAAACTTCTAGGCAATTGCAATGTGTAATAATTCATCTGCTACTTGGAAATATTTACTTCGAGCTAGAAAATGGTGTAGGGGATTAATTGATAGAAGAATAGCTACTAGTGTTAATACTAATGCTTGGTTTGACCCATGGTTAAATGGTGACTCTCTAGTGGATGAATTAGGATGGAATTCCATGACAAATGCTAACAGTTATAATAGGAAATTCTCATCACTAATAACAGACAACAAATGGAAGACTTATCTTGATGGTATTCCTATCCAAATGCATCAAACAATTCATAACATCAAAATTCTCAATCATATACAAGATGTTTCTCGGTTTTGGATGCGTAAAAATAATGGTTCATTCACCCTGAACTTGGCATGGAACCAAGTCAGACACAAACATGCAGAAATAAATTGGACCAGTAAAATATAGGACAAATTCTGTGCCCCTAAAATGTCTGTTTGCGCACCTGTGGCAAAATTAAATAAATTGAATACTAAAGATAGGATTAACAAATGAAAGCCTGGTGTTAATCTATCATTTGCTCTATGCCAAAATCAAGATGAAAATAGAGACCATTTATTCTTCGACTGCAACTATTCGAGGCATTTAATTGATGAAAATTAGAAAAAGTTTAAAATAAATCTCGAAAATACGTATGATATCAACTAAGTCATGGAGACAATGTGCCGAAATTAGAATAGTAGTGTTCTACATAATCATCTCATCAACATTGCATATACTTCTCTAATTTGGCATATTTGGTGTGAACGGAACAATCGTATTTTCAAGGGTCTTGAAATGCCGAATCAAGTACGGAAATTGCTTTTAATATAAGTGTAACGATCCTGACTCGACCTTCAAAAATCGGCACCTGTGCTTCCCTTGTACTCGAATGCCACAGATTCAGATGTCGAATCTGGCTCGCTGGAGCTTATAACACATTAAGTACAACAACACAGCAGAAGAAAATGAATAATATATCATTGGTACAACAATGAATACAATATCTGACACAATATGATACAAACAATATCTAAGACAAATATATAACCGCGGAATACGAGAACAATGGAAGAGATAACTAAAATATGATCTACGATGAAGAGTGAATCCACAATCTACAACTCCAAACCAAATGCTCATCCGAAAAGCTACGAGGACTCCAATCCAATATCAGTAATCTCCGTCTCCAAAACACCAATCTAGAAATAGCTCGAACTCCCAATGTGACGCTCGATGTTCTCGCGTTCGAAAATCGACATCCATACTTTACATCGTACTCAAATGCCACAGATTCGACCGTTCAAATCCGAGTCGTCGGAGCTTATAACACAATTAAGTAAACAACACAGTGGAAGAAAAAGAATAACACATTGATATACAGCATTAATACAATATCTGATACAACAGATGACACAATGAATATCAATATACATCAGAGATGTGATACAAGAAATAACAGCGAAAAAAAAATAGATAACACTAGCAGCGGAACTAAATCCAAAATAGTCTTCAAGGAAGAACTCTAAAACTGCAACTCAATCTCCAAGCACCAATCCAGAAATAGCTCGAACTCCCAATAACGATGCACAAGATTAGCAAGTGCAGTCCATATCCAAAGACTGAACTAGCTCCAGATAATCTACTGAACCTGACTATCTTGAAAAACCCAAACTCTAGACTGCCCGTGTGGAAAAATTTTGAGCACCCAGAGTTTAGGAAAGGAACAATAAACTCCGGATCAGTCATGGGACTTGTATGAGTAACAAAAACAGTTTATCTTTAAAAAAAACAACAAGAGAATTTTTTTAAAGTCAATGCGCAATGCTTTTTGGAAATGAAACTACCATAAGACCTCCCGCCACACACACAATGCAAATGCAGAATTGGAGGAGATTTCTTCTTATGATAGTCAAACATGCTTGATACGCAAATTTCTTTGATATTATTACTATAAGTGCAAAGTGCAGAAAATATTTCAAAAATATAATATTAATCTTAGCCAACATACGACCATTATTGTATGCCTACTATAGCTACCATGTTCAATTGCAGGTTACCGCCACATTCCATGGCAGGTTATACAACTAATACCTTACAAGGCTCGTATTGTTTCTTTGGATTTCCAACAAATGGTCAGGCCAAGGAACTTCCCATTGCCACATGGGTACGCCTATGGAAGGACGCCCCGAGAACCTAACCGGATCACTGCCAACACAAGGCCGGGTTACCCCTAACTGGGTAAATACTGACACGAGCATGCCATCCCCTGGTCGTAACCGACCTTTCCCGGGATCCCGACAACCAACAACCACAAAGTAACAAATTCACAGTAACCACATAGGTTAAATATCTGGGCTCCATACCATGAACCACCTCTATCCAGAAGGAAATGAACATACCCTCAGGGGGCGCGATCCTCAAATAACCTTGCTGCATTCTTCCTATTTTGACCATTACCGGGGTGTGAGGTTCGATGAAGTCTCGTCCACAAAGCTACACTTTTCACAAAAGCCACGCTTTGATCAACAAATGATCAGCAGCACTCAGCATGCCACATTACCAAATTTGGAATATATCGCTGATAACCTTAAACTACATAACCTCTGAGCTCGTACGTCTCAGAGAAGGGTGTTAAGCTAATAGAATAATTTCTCTGCCACCAACAGAAATGCATTTGAAAGAAATCTACTTTATATCTCAAAATGTAATGTTAGACACACAATCCATACAAGTCTGTTCTGGGTTCGAACAGAACCGAAGGCACTTCCGAAGAAGCCCTTGCAAATCCGGATAATCCCTAATAACGTCCGGACTTCCCATCACATATGGAGTCTCTATACCGGGGACCAGTCGATGCAAAGACATTCGACGAGTTATCCTTTCGTTTTCGAAAATATCCGGTCTTCACCACCCGTCTTCAAATGCTATCCATAACGTCGTATCACAAACTCGGAATGGGCTATATGACACAAAGGTCCTCTCCCTGCTGAACTGAATAGTGAGCGCAATATTTACAAGAAACATATGGATATTGGGGTCTCAGTTAAGTTTATTATCCAAAACTTTTCTTTCAAATGGTTTAAACTAATTACCATTTCCAATCTTTTAAACAAAAAGATTAATTTCACAAAATTCCATTTACGAATTTCAAAACAATTTCCATTTCAATTGGATTAACTCGTTTAAAATCTTTAAATTCAAGATTTAACTTATAGCTTTCAAACCGTTTCCATAACTTTGAAAAATCATTTTCATTTTCAACTTGAAATCCCTTTGAACACAATTTGAAAGTTCACTTCTTATATGAAAGGTTTTATTATTTGAAAACGAACAGCTTTCGTTTAGAAAGATCCGATTATATTTGCACGAGTTAAAGCCTTTGAATTTAAATTCAAGTTCCCAAATCAATATATTTAAAAATGGTTTAACCCATATAAAATCATTTATAAGTTGAATAGCCTTTTTAAACCCTAGTTTTCTACTCATAGAATTCAATTTCAAATATTGAATTCAAATTTTAAATCAAAATATCTAAATTTCAAAACTCAATCAAGTTATTCAAAATAATTTTCATTTTTGAAATTTCATTTCAAAAGCTTTTCACTTTAAACCCAATCCATTTCCAAAATATTTGAATTCAATTTGTCTATTTAAAATCACTTCAAAAATCTGTGACTTAATCAATTTCCTCGTGAAATCCTTATTTGTGTGTGTATAAGTGTGGTCAAGGGGTTTTACACAATAGTGCGACATCTTTCGATCATGACAGATCCAATACAATAATATATCTCTGATAAGCAATATAAACTATAACGCTTATCTTCATTCACAGATCACAGATATATATATATATATATATATATATATATATATATCACAGGTAATGAATTTCATCACAGATAATTAATTACATTACAGATCACAACTTAAATCAGGATATATCACAAAGCATCACATATCAGGGATATCAAACAATTCAACATCCAGTATAATCTAAACATCCATAAATAGGGTCAATTTAATTATTTGATGGGTTTAAATCAGATTAATTTCTATGAATAATTTGCTAGTTATGGTAAATTATCAATCAATTAATTACAAAATATTTAATAAATTATCATTTAATTATTCATTAATTAACTCTTCATTAATAGTTAATCCTTAATTTATTATCTTTAATTAATTACAATGACTAATAAATTACTCCTTAATTTATGATTATTTCTTAATAAATTACACTGGTTAATTTATCACATTATTCTTCAATTGATTTTAGCTTAACCACTTGATTAAATCAACTTTTATCATTAATTTATATCTAATTAATAATCCTTGATTTACAAATAAATTATTCCTTAATTAATTAATCTTTAAACCTTAATTAATGATTCTAAACCTTTAATTACTTATTTAATTAACCCAAACCATTAATAAATTAAATAAATAAATTATTCATTTTAATTAAATTTATAATTAATGAATTATAATCATCATTATATCTTTATTAACTTAAGACAAATCTCATTCTTATTGGTGATTTGTTATCACTTATAAACATTTTTGACAATTCATATTCAATTCACTTTTAAATTCAGTTCAAATTTCATGATTTAAAACGAATAACCCTTTTTAAAATAAACTTAAATATTTAACACTTTTAAGTTATTAAACAAATTTGAATTTTTAAAACTTTGTTTCCAAACTAAATTTCAAACCGAACCTAAATACATATTTAAACTTAAATTTATAAGTTGAGTTAAAACTTGCTTTAACTTTACTCAATCTTTCCTTTACAAATCAAGTTCTAATTTTAAATTCAATTTCCTTTTCAAATCCACTTAATTACTTAAATAATTCCAAGTTATTAAACTTTATTTATTTTCAACTAAGTTTCAACTGGACTTGGATTTCTATTTATCTTTGATTCAAAAACTCAATTTAAATCTTGATTTATAAATTTACATTCAATCTTTTTAAATTTGAAAACTGGACAGGTCAAAACCTGTAACCAGTATCCTACCCGAGCCAGTCCCTTTCTTGCTTCGGGACCAATGCCTAAAACTTCGAGTAAACACTCGAGTTTAACACGAGACGTCCACGAACACAACCTCACATTCCCCTGCTTCGGATTTCCTTCTTCTTCTCTTTTTATTTAGCCTAAGTTTTAACTGCTGTAACACACAACTCACTCACACATCAATACTGACACCTAAGCGATGACGTGCACATCTTTTCGTTGGCGCTCCGATGAACTTCGATTCCTCCAGCGAGTCGCAAACTAGCACTCCAATCAAAATCAAAGATCGTCTCGATGCCAAACTTCCTCGATCAAAAATAAGCACTCCACCCTACCTGGAACTCGAACCCATCATACAAAATGTAACGATCCCGAATTTTAATTAATTTTAAATTGATAATTAAATTAATTTTTGAAAAAAAAATTGTAAATTTATCAAATTTAGTCAATACATATATGTAATTCCTTTGATATGTATTAAATTTCAAACCATTGTCTTTTAAATGATATGTATACATACAAACAAAAATAATAAAAATAAATATATATGTAGAAAAGGAAAAGATATTGTATGTAGTTAGAAATTTAAATAGAAAATTATTTACATTATAAAGTGACATAACAAAAGAAATAAAACATAAAAAAACGAAACACATTTAAACAAATTAGTTAAGATTCAAACAAACAAATAAAACAAAACAAATAAAGTAAACAAAACAAGAAATAACAATAACCAGGCAAAAGAATGAACAAATGTATGCATACAACAAGTATGTTGCGGTGTAAAACATAAACAAAGTATTGCTAAACAAAACAAAAAATGCATACAAGTATGTAGCTTGCAAAAGAAAGAAAAAATATATCTAAGTACAAAGTGTCAGTACAGACAAATAAAAGAAGTAAGTAATAGCCAAAAGAAGAAAATCATTCAAAAACAAAATGCTATCAGCCGAGTTAAAGAAGGCAAGATATAAGAATAAACAAAGATCTGCCATACCTCTATAATCATGTCAGCCCATAACACAAGCAACTCAGCCATACCTTTTGTACAGAACAAAACAATGTTCACACTGTACTAACTATACCAATATGTAAGCTTCATTCTCATATATATCAATCCATTTATTCCAATTCGTCCATCAAAACTGAGTAAAAATCTGAAGCAAATCTCATCACAAACTTAAACAAAAAGCTTCAATTTAAAAACAACTTAGCAAAGATCAGAAAACAAGAGAAAAACAAACATCACTTTATACACAAGCTTGAAAACAATTTGCTGAGAAAAAAGGAAAAGGAGAAGAAGATCAAAACTGCAATTATTCTCAAAACCAGAGTCTCTTTTTACCCATATTTCAAGGTGAGTAAACACTTAATTTTGAAGTTTAAAGTAATGAATATTGGAATATGTGAATTCTAAGTAATACTGTGTTGTATGATCTTATATAGATGAATATATCTATATGTGTTCAATTTAATTTGTGCTGGGAATGAATATGACACCTCTGTTCTTTTAAGTCCAGAGTTCAATCAAATAAAAAAAAACTGTAGATTTCACTCCTCAAATCTCTGATAAACTTTAGTCTTGAACAAATAAGTTTGTTTAAACCTTATTCATGAGCTAAAATTTGTTTCAGCTTGAATATGAAGGGTTTGCCCCTGTAACCAAAATTATACAGTACAAACAAAATCTTAAGATAAATTCAAGAATTTTTAATTATTGAATTCATTTTACAATTTGAATGAACATATGAAAATAGTATTTTTAAAACAATAGTGATGATTTTTAGTTGAGAAATTCAAGGGCAGTTCGAGTTCGAACAAAATCAGCTCTTTGATCGTTTTCTGGTGATCGAATCATCTTTGGATGCTAAGATTTGGGTTGAAGCAGGTTTGAACATCATGGAGTTTAGGAAAATTGTCGAAAAAAATATCTGTTGCAAGAATTTTGAGTTCGAGATACATATAGGGTTTGGGTTCCAGTTTTTCTTGCGTTCTGTAAAAATTTGATTTCGCCACCGTGACGTGACCGAGTAGCACGTGATTCCAGGTGAGGGTAGGGGAGGGTGTGGTCGACGTGTGGCCGGAGTTTCATGGTGTCAGGTGGTCGTCGTTGGGGGTGGCGAGGCGTTTTTGCAAGGAGGGTTCGCTCCAGTTCTTTTCGAGCTACAGGTTTTTTTTTTGATTTCGTGAATTTTGCGTCGAATTGGAGATCGCTCTCGAGTGTGGGGAAGAATCGTGACGTGTTGGAGGTCGCGGCGGCCACGGGAGCGGAGGCGCGGTGGTGTACACGTGCACAGGGGGTCGCGTGTATATGCTTCGGTAGTTTGTAACTTGAGGGGGAAAAAAAAGAAGAAGAAGAAGAAAACTGGGACGGGAAGAAAAGAGGATGGGCTCGAGTTAATCCTGATGTTGTGCACGTGCACGCTCGTACTTACGTACCTAGGTTTGAAGCAGTTTGGGGAAGAAGCAATTGTTTCAGGGGAGACGTAGTTTTCTCGGGCTCGAATCAAAGTAGCCTTTGCGTTTGCTCGAAGCAACTGGGAAGTGGTGAAACCCGAAGTGTAACTCGAGTGTTAATAGGACGAGTCTCGGGTTGTTTTCAAATTTCAGTATTTTTATAAGATGGTTAAACAAATTTGTCCAACACTGCACTTAGAAAAATGTTTAACGGTTAAGATTTTATTCAAGTTTTAATTATTTTAGTCAAACTTAATAATATTTCCAAACTCTTAATTATTTTAAGTAAGAAATTAATCTAAGATTAAGTATATAGTAATTAACAATTTAGTTTTGTAGTTAATAATGAATTGAATTTCAAATTTAAAAGAAAACTTTTAAATGATTAATCAAGTTGAATAATTAAGTAATCTAATTAATGATTAATAATTGAATAACTAAGTAGTTAAGGATAAATAAATGGGTAATTAAAGTTATTAATTAATGATTAAGTGATTAATTTATTAGTAATTAACTACTTAAAGTTAATTGATAAATGATTAATAGTTAATAAATTAAGTAATAATAATTAATAATTGATTAATTTAGAAATGTGTGATTTATAAATGGGTAATTAAGTTTTATTAATAAATAATTAAGGTTATTAATTAATGATCAAGGATAATCAATTAAGTAATTAAAGTTAAATAACTTGATTAAGAAGTAATTAATTAAATAATGTTAAATAAAGTAATCAAGTAATTAAGAAATGATTTTAAGGATTAATCACTTATTGAAACTAAAGTTGGATATTTTGATTTATTAAAGATAATTAATTATGTAACTGGTTTAAAAGGGTAATTTAATTAATTAAAGTGTTTGATAAATTTATTTATATCGAATGATTTGTAATTTATTAATCAAGATTGGATGAATTATTCATAAGTAATTAATTTACTTGGAAATAAATTGAATTAATTAGGATTAAATAATTAATAAATCCTACTTATAAATGATTATAAAATGCTTGACCTTACTTATGGATGATCGTATTATGTGTGATGCCTTGAATTGATTGTCCTGTCTGATCTGTGATATTTTGTTCTGTGGTTTGTGTCAATATGATTTATTCATTTATTTACATCTGCATAATATCTGTAAATTATGAATGGAAGATAAGCATTATATCGCTTATCAACTATATTTCTATGTTTTAATCTGTGATGATTGAATGATATTGCACTATTGAGTTAAACCCTGGACCACATTTATACACACACGAATATGGATTTCACGAGGGAATCGATTAAGTCACAGATTTTGAGATGATTTACAAAATCGAATATTTGAATTCAAATGTTTTGGAAATGGATTGGGTTTAGAAATGGAATTTCAGAGATGAAATTTATTTTGAATAACTTGATTGAGTTTTGGAATTTAAATATTTTGATTTAAATTTGAATTCAATATTTGAAATTGAATTCTATGATTTGGAAACTAGGGTTTAGAAAGGTTATTCAACTTATAAATGAGTTTATATGGGTTAAACTATTTTAAAGGTATTGATTTGGAAATTTGAATTTAAATTCAAAGGCTTTAACTCGTGTAAATAAAATTGGATCTTTCTGACATGAAAACTATTTGTTTTCATATAATAAAAGCTTTCACATAAGGAAGTGAACTTCCAAATTGTGTAAAAAAGGATTTCGAGTTAAAAAATGAAAATGATTTTCCAAGTTATGGAAACAATTTGAAAGCTATAAGTTAAATCTTTAATTTAAAGATTTAACGAGTTAATCCAATTAAAATGGGAATTGTTTTGAAATCCATAAATGGATCTTTGTGAATGGGTAAACTTTGTGAATTAAATCTTTTGTTTAAAAGATTAAAGTGTGGAAATTGTTTAAACCATTAAAGGTTTTTGAAATAGATCTTTTGTTTAAAAGATTTGAAAATGGTAATTTGTTTAAACCATTTGAAGGAAAGTTTTGAATTATTAAGTTGTGACTTAATTGAAATCCCATATCCATATGTTTTAAATGTTGCGCTCACTATTCGGTTTAGCCGGGAGAGGACCTTTGTGTCAAGTAACCCATTCCGAATATGTGATTCGACGTATATGGATAGCATTTGAAGACCGGTGGTGAAGACCGGGTATTTGCGAGAACGATAGGATAACCTATCGATTTTCTCTGCACCGAGTAGCTACGGTATAGAGATTTCCTAAGTGATGGGAAGTCCGATCGGGATTGTGAATACCCGGATTGCAAGGGCTTCTTCGGAAGTGCCTTCCGTTCTGTTCGAACCCAGAACAGACTTGTATGGATTATACGTCTGACATTATAAATAGAGATATAAAGCAGATTTCTTTCAAATATATTTCTGTTGGTGGCGGAGAATTTATTCTCTTAGCTTAACACCCTTCTCTGAGACGTACGAGCTCAGAGGTTATGTAGTTGAAGGTTATCAGCGATATATTCCCAATTTGTAATGTGACATGCTAAGTGTTGCTATGTAATGATCATTGTTTGATCATTTGTGATATGATCATTTGTTTGATCATTTATCTTTGTGATCATTACTTTGTCATTTGTTGACCCAAAGCATGGCTTTGTACCAAAGCATAGCTTTGTGGACGAGACTTCGTCGAACCTCACACCCCGGAATGGTCGAAACAGGAAAGATGCGGCAAGGTTATTGGGGGTAGCGCCCTATAGGGTATGTTCATTTCCTTCTGGAAAAGGGTGGTATCATGGTATGGAGCCCAGATACTTACTCATGTTGAAAACACTTTATTTATTACTGTGTGATGTTGGTTATCGAGCGCTCGGATAAAGGTCCCAAATGATTGGGGGATGGCATACTCGTGTCAGTAGTTACCCAGTTAGGGGTAACCCGGCTTTGTGTTGGCAGAGATCCGGTTAGGTTCTCGGGACGTCCTTCCAGAGGCATTTCCATGTGGCGATGGGAAGTTCCTTGGCCTGACCATTTGTTGGAAATCCAAAGAAATAATACGATCTTGTACGGTTTTAGTTGTAGAACCTATCATTCACTTATGGTGGCGCCTCACTGTTTGGATGGTAGCTATAGTAGGCATAGTTCGAAATGTCTATGCTGGCTAAGATTTATATTCTACTTTCGAAATGTTTTCTACACTATGCACAAGCAATAATATAAAATGTTTCTTTTAATGCGTATCAAGCATCTTTGACTATCATAAGGAGAAATCTCCTCCGATTCTGCGTTTACATTGTGTGTGTGTGCGGGAGGCCTTATGGTAGTCTCATTTTCCAAAAAGCATTGCGAATTAACTTTAAAATATTTCTTTGTTTGTTTTTAAAAGATAAACTGTTTTTGTTGCTCACACCAATCCCACGACTGATCCGGAGTTTATTGTTTCTTTCCTAAACTCTGGGTGCTCATTATTTTCTACACGAGCAGTCTAGAGTTGGGTTTTTCAGATAGTTAGGTTCAGTAGATTATCTGGAGTTAGTTCAGTCTTTGGATCACACCAGTCTTGCTTATCTTGGTGCATCGTTATTAGGAGTTCGAGCTATTGCTGGATTGGTTCTTGGAAATGGAGTTGCAGTTATTTTTTTGGAGTTCTTCTTGGACTATTGCTGGATTGGTTCTTGGAAATGGATTTGAACGGTCGAATCTACGGCATTCGAGTACGATGTAAAGTATGGATGTCGATTTTCGAGCGTGAAAAACCCGAGTCGTTACACAAAAATACTTCGCCACGGTCGCTCCCACCATCGGAATCGCCACGACTTCAGCCTCACCACGGCAACACCCTATACTTGCATCCCCTCGAATCTCGTGAAACTCGATAAACCAGAGGAGACGAACTCGTCTCGTTTTAGACATGACAAAAAAATTCGAACAAAAAACCCTAAAATGGTCTCGTTTCATCAATTCGCGCAATAGAAAATTTATTCAACAATTTTCTCGACTTTATCCATTGCCGAACAAGCCTCGAGCAGAATCTCGATACCCCACATTTATTCAATCACCAGGAATTGATCAAAAGGTGACATCTGCTCAACCACGAACCGCTCGTTAAATACTTAACTAAAAAAATCCTATTTTGCAGTGAGGTTTCAAGTTGTAAAATTGAATTAGCAATTTAAAACACTCGAATTTTACATAATCATATGTTGTACTTTAAAACAAGTTCCCCAATTAATATATTCCTCTAACATGTCTAAAACAGATTTGTTTATCCTAATTTGTTTTTAAGCAACCTGTTTTGTTGAAACTGACTATAACTGATTTGATGAATAAGTTTTGAATTTTGAACCTCTAATTAATCTCTGTAACTACAAACAGAGGAGAACAGTTAGATTCAACATTTCACAAACAACCTATATATATACCACATAACTATATTCAAAAATATATTCACAAACATACTTAAGTTCAAAGATAAGCATGCAACTATAATCATATACTTAAAACGTTTTAATTGCGATGTTACTTACAGATTTCTAGAAATAAACAGAGCCTCATGTTTGAACAGACTGTGACATTGCAAGCTGAAACTCCCTTTCCCTTTGATTTTCTGGTTGTATGGATTTGCATTATAGTTTAAAGTCGGATTTTGTTTAAGTTTTAGTTGATAATACTTCAGGTCGGCTTAACTTGGAATGAACGAAATTTGAAAGAGGTAAATATGTAGAAAGAAATGAGTTACAGGGTGTTATCATTTTGTACAATATCAGGTACAAATTTTTCTTTACTTTTCTTTTTAAATTTTTGGCCAGAGATTTTGGTATGGAGGCTGGTGATGTTGTATGTACTAAGGACATGGCTGAAGTTGAAAGCATTAATGAGAAATTGATATATATGTGTAGCATACTATTCTTTACCATACTTATATATGTATATAATAATGCCTGACACCTTTTTTCTTTTGGGAAAGTGAACTTGTCTTTGCATTCATATATTAAAACTTGCATATATGTTGTACAGATAGTTTTAAAGTTATAAGATTTCACTTAATTGCAGTACTACACCTATTATTTACGTTATCTATATATATAGTCATGTTTTAGTAAATATGTGTAGAGTAGTTTCCAAAAGAAAGCTTGCAAATAGATTATTGCTTGTACATATTTAAATGTATTACTTTCTTTTCTTTTGCCTTATTATTGTACAATACAAATAAATTTCTATTTTAATATGTTGTTAGATTCTTAGCTAATGTATTGCTTTATATTTTATATTATTTCTTTCATACTTTACTTTTGTTTTTAGTTATTATTTATTGTCTTATTTCTTCTTTTTGTTCTATTACTTTGTATTTTATATGAAGTTTATATTTATATCAAAAATCTATTTGTAAAAATTTACATTGTTAATATTGTCTAAATATAACTTATTGTTTTTATTTTACATTTTGCATTCCAATTTTAAGAATCCAATTTATAATCAATTTGTATTCATAAGTAAATAAACAAACGAATATCTCACTTAAATTAGAAAAAATCAAATTAATTCACAATTTAATTTGCAAAATTAAATTAATTACTAATTTAAATTTAGCATAAAAATTCGGGATCGTTATAGATTCCCCTCCTTAAGAAATTTCTTCCCCGAAATTTGCATACATGAAAATAACACAGAGATAGATACACAAAGACAGAGAAACAGTTTTCCAGGTCAAACTGGATATCCATTCTGCATTTGGCTCACCAAATCAGAATATCAACAATAGATACAACAACTAACCTATTTAACACTTCACAAGATATTCAAGTTACCAGATCTACGAAATATGCAAGGCACTGATTAGTTCGAAGGGACAACTAACCATTAGTATAACATATCGGACCCAAACAATAGATAAATGGATTTAATTTTCCACAACTCCCAAACATTAGATATGGATTCCAAACTCAAATCGGAATACCCCAAGATATATACCAATTTATCCCTCTTCGGACTTCGATCTACCCAAGAAATTACAATAAAATTTCAAATTCGATTTTAAACGATATCGTTTTATTGATACAATTCAATTTATCCTTCATATTCTATCAATCAATTTAACTCAATTTAAAATTTCCAATTCATGTAAATTTTAAATTCCAAATTTCCAATTCATGTTCATTAAAGTTAAAATTAAAAATTGATAAGAAACCGATGAAGACACGAAGTAAAAATTTTCCTACAACGATTCGTAGGACCACCATCACACCGAAACTTCTTGTAGCCGGTACGAAGCAGTCAAAAGAATTTGGAAATGAATCAAAGAAAATTGATAGAGAAAGATTGTTTCCACTGTTGCAGGTTTTATTGACCATTTATAGTGGTATTCCCCTGTCCCTATCTCGTTCTCTTCTTGCACTCATACTTACTATCGATGAAGAGTAAGAGAATTCACTGAGGCATACGGATGGATATCTTAGGGATATAATCATTCTAGGGTATACTTCACCCTATCTCTAATGAGCTACTTAATGTGTTATACTCCTGAGCTAAAGTTTAACCCTCAGCTCCGATACCAAATGTGACACTCGATGTTTTCACGTTCGAAAATTGACATCCATACTTAACATCATACTTGAATGCCACAGATTCGACCGTTCAAATCCGAGTCGTCGGAGCTTATAACACAATTAAGTAAACAACACAGCGGAAGAAAGAGAATAATACATTGATATACAACATTGATACAATATCTGATACAACAGATGATACAATGAATATCAATATACATTAGAGATATGATACAAGAAATAGCAGCGGAAAGAAAATAGATAAAACTAGCAGCGGAACTATATCCAAAATAGTCTTCAAGGAAGAACTCCAAAACTACAACTCCATCTCCAAGCACCAATCCAGAAATAGCTCGAACTCCCAATAACGATACACAAGATAAGAAAGTGTAGTCCATATCCAAAGACTGAACTAGCTCCAGATAATCTACTAAACCTGACTATCTGAAAAACTCAAACTCTAGACTGCCCGTGTGGAAAAATTTTGAGCTCCCAGAGTTTTGGAAAGGAACAATAAACTCCGGATCAGTCATGGGACTAGTATGAGTAACAAATATAGTTTATCTTTAAAAACAAACAACAAGAGAATTTTTTCAAAGTCAATTCGCAATGCTTTTTGGAAATAAAACTACCATAAGACCTCCCGCCACACACACAATGCAAATGCAAAATTGGAGGAGATTTCTTCTTATGATAGTAAAACATGCTTGATACGTGAATTTCTTTGATATTATTACTATAAGTGCAAAGTGCAGAAAACATTTCGAAAATATAATATTAATCTTAGCCAACATACGACCATTATCATATGCCTACTATAGCTACCATGTTCAATAGCAGGTTACCGACACATTCCATGGTAGGTTATACAACTAATACCGTACAAGACTCGTATTGTTTCTTTGGATTTCCAACAAATGGTCAGGCCAAGGAACTTCCCATTGCCACATGGGTACGCCTCTGGAAGGTTGCCCCGAGAACCTAACCGAATCTCTGCCAACACAAGGCCGGGATACCCCTAACTGGGTAACTACTGACACGAGCATGCCATCCCCCGGTCGTAACCGACCTTTCCCGGGATCCTGACAACCAACAACCACAAAGTAATAAATTCGCAGTAACCACATAGGTTAAATATCTGGACTCCATACCATGATACCACCTCTATCCAGAAGGAAATGAACATACTCTCAGGAGGCGCGATCCCCAAATAACCTTGCTGCATTCTTCCTGTTTTGACCATTACCGGGGTGTGAGGTTCGATGAAGTCTCGTCCACAAAGCTACACTTTTCACAAAAGCCACGCTTTGATCAACAAATGATCAGCAACACTCAGCATGCCACATTACCAAATTTGGAATATATCGCTGATAACCTTCAACTACATAACCTCTGAGCTCGTACGTCTCAGAGAAGGGTGTTAAGTGAAGAGAATAAATTCTCTGCACCAACACAAAAGCATTTGAAAGAAATCTGCTTTATATCTCAAAATGTAATGTTAGACACACAATCCATACAAGTCTATTCTGGGTTCGAATAGAACCGAAGGCACATCCGAAGAAGCCCTTGCAAATCCGGATAATCCCTAATCACGTCCGGACTTCCCATCACATATGGAGTCTCTATACCGGGGACCAGTCGATGCAAAGACATTCGACGAGTTATCCTTGCGTTTTCGAAAATATCCAGTCTTCACCACCGGTCTTCAAATGCTATCCATAACGTCGTATCACATATTCGGAATGGGCTATATGACACAAAGGTCCTCTCCCGGCTGAACCGAATAGTGAGCGCAATATTTACAAGAAACATATGGATATTGGGGTCTCAGTTAAGTTTATTATCCAAAACTTTTCTTTCAAATGATTTAAACAAATTACCATTTCCAATCTTTTAAACAAAAAGATTAATTTCACAAAATTCCATTTACGGATTTCAAAACAATTTCCATTTCAATTGGTTTAACTCGTTTAAAATCTTTAAATTAAAGATTTAACTTATAGCTTTCAAACCATTTCCATAACTTAGAAAAATCGTTTTCATTTTTAACTTGAAATCCCTTTTAACACAATTTGAAAGTTCACTTCATATATGAAAGCTTTTATTATTTGAAAACGAACAGCTTTCGTTTTAGAAAAATCCGATTATATTTGCACGAGTTAAAGCCTTTGAATTTAAATTCAAGTTCCCAAATCAATATATTTAAAAATGGTCTAACCTATATAAACTCATTTATAAGTTGAATAGCCTTTTTAAACCCTAGTTTCCTACTCATAGAATTCAATTTCAAATATTGAATTCAAATTTTAAATCAAAATATTTAGATTTCAAAACTCAATCAAGTTATTCAAAATAATTTTCATCTTTGAAATTTCATTTCAAAAGATTTTCACTTTAAACCCAATCCATTTCCAAAATATTAGAATTCAATTTGTCTATTTAAAAATCACTTCAAAAATCTGTGACTTAATCGATTTCCTCGTGAAATCCATATTTGTGTGTGTACAAGTGTGGCCCAGGGGTTTTACACAATAGTGCGACATCTTTCGATCATGACATATCCAATACAACAATATATCTCTGATAAGCGATATAAACTATAACGCTTATCTTCATTTACAGATCACAGATATATATCACACGTAATGAATTTCATCATAGATAATTAATTACATTACAGATCACAACTTAAATCAGGATATATCACAAAGAATCACATATCAGGGATATCAAACAATTCAACATCCAATATAATCTAAACATCCATAAATAGGTTCAATTTAATTATCTGATGGTTTTGAATCAGATTAATTTCTATGAATAATTTGCTAGTTATGGTAAATTATCAATCAATTAATCACAAAATATTTAATAAATTATCCTTTAATTAATCATTAATTAACTCTTCATTAATAATTAATCCTTAATTTATTATCTTTAATTAATTACAATGACTAATAAATTACTCCTTAATTTATGATTATTTCTTAATAAATTACACTGTTTAATTTATCACATTATTCTTCAATTGATTTTTGCTTAACCACTTGATTAAATCAACTTTTATCATTAATTTATATCTAATTAATAATCCTTGGTTTACAAATAAATTATTCCTTAATCATTTAATCTTTAAACCTTAATTAATGATTCTAAACCTTTAGTTACTTATTTAATTAACCCAAATCATTAATATATTAAATAAATAAATTATTCATTTTAATTAACTTTATAATTAATTAATTATAATCATCATTATATCTTTATTAACTTAAGACAAATCTCATTCTTATTGGTGATTTGTTATCACTTATAAACATGTTGACAATTCATATTCAATTCACTTTTAAATTCATTTCAAATTTCACGATTTAAAACGAATAACCCTTTTTAAAATACACTTAAATATTTAACAGTTTTAAGTTATTAAACAAATTTGAATTTTTAAAACTTTGTTTCCAAACTAAGTTTCAAACCGAACCTAAGTACATATTTAAACTTAAATTTATAAGTTCAGTTCAAAACTTGCTTTAACTTTGCTCAAATCTTTCCTTTACAAATCAAGTTCCAATATTAAATTCAATTTCCTTTTCAAATCCACTTAATTACTTAAATAATTCCAAGTTATTAAACTTTATTTATTTTCAACTAAGTTTCAACTGGACTTGGATTTCTATTTATCTTTGATTAAAAAACTCAATTTAAACCTTGATTTATAAATTTACATTTAATCTTTTTAAATTTGAAAACTGGACAGGTTAAAACCTGTAACCAGTATCCCACCCGAGCCAATCCCTTTCTTGCTTTGGGACCAAAGCCTAAAACTTAGAGTAAACACTCGAGTTTAACACGAGACGTTCACGAACACAACCTCACATTCCCCTGCTTCGAATTTCCTTCTTCTTATCTTTTTATTTAGCCTAAGTTTTAACTATTGTAACACAAAACTCACTCACGCATCAATACTGACACCTAAGCGATGACATGCACGTGCACATCACTTCGCTGGCGCTCCAATGAACTTCGAGTCCTCCAGCGAGTCGCAAACTAGCACTCCAATCAAAATCAAAGATCGTCTCGATGCCAAACTTCCCCGATCAAAAATAAGCATTCCACCCTACCTAGAACTCGAACCCATCATACAAAAATACTTCGCCACGGTCGCTCCCACCACCGGAATCGCCACGACTTCGGCCTCACCACGGCAACACCCCATACTTGCATCCCCTCGAATCTCATGAAACTCGATAAAGCAGAGGAGACGAACTCGTCTCGTTTCAGACATGACCAAAAATTCGAACAAAAAACCCTAAAATGGTCTCGTTTCATCAATTCGTGCGATAGAAAATTTATTCAACGATTTTCTCGACTTTGTCCATTGCCGAACTAGCCTCGAGCAGAATCTCAATACCCCACATTTATTCAATCACCAGGAATTGATGAAAAGGTGACATCTGCTCAACCACGAAACGCTCGTTAAATACTTAACTAAAAAAAATCCTATTTTGCAGTGAGGTTTCAAGTTGTAAAATTGAATTAGCAATTTAAAACACTCAAATTTAACATATAATCATATGTTGTACTTTAAAACTAGTACCCCAGTTAATATATTCCTCTAACACGTCTAAAACAGATTTGTTTATCCTAATTTGTGTTTAAGCAACCTGTTTTGTTTAAACTGTAAGACTATAACCGATTTGATGAATAAGTTTTTGATTTTGAACCTCTAATTAATCTCTGTGACTACAAACAGAGGAGAACAGTTAGATTCAACATTTCACAAACAACCTATATATATACCAAAGAACCATATTAAAAAATATATTCACAAACATACTTAAGTTCGGAGATAAGCATGCAACTATAATCATATACTTAAAATATTTTAATTGTGATGTTACTCACAGATTTCCAGAAATAAACAGAGCCTCATGTTTGAACAGACTGTGACATTGCAAGCTGAAACTCCCTTTCCCTTTGATTTTCTTGTTGTATGGATTTGCATTATAGTTTAATGTAGGATTTTGTTTAAGTTTTAGTTGATAATACTTCAGGTCGGCTTAGCTTGGAATGAACAAAATTGGAAAGAGGTAAATATATAGAAAGAAATGAGTTACAGGGTGTTATCATTTTGCACAATATCAGGTACAAATTTTTCTTTACTTTTCTTTTTAAATTTTTGGCCAGAGATTTTAGTATGGAGGCTGGTGATGTTGTATGTACTAAGGACATGGCTGAAGTTTTGAAAGCATTAGTGAGAAACTGATATATATATATATATGTAGCATACTATTCTTTACCATACTTATATATGTAT
Source organism: Allium cepa (assembly GCA_030765085.1). Lineage (NCBI taxonomy): Eukaryota > Viridiplantae > Streptophyta > Magnoliopsida > Asparagales > Amaryllidaceae > Allium > Allium cepa. The sequence continues at coordinate 11,605,563 of CM060937.1, forward strand.
ATAATAATGCCTAACACCTTTTTGCTTTTGGAAAAGTGAACTTGTCTTTGCATTCATATATTAAAACTTGCATATATGTTGTACAGAAAGATTTAAAGTTATAAGATTTCACTTAATTGCAGTACTACACCTATTATTTACGTTATATATATATAGTCATGTTTTAGTAAATAAGTGTAGAGTAGTTTCCAAAAGAAAGCTTGCAAATAGATTATTGCTTGTACATATTTGAATGTATTACTTTCTTTTCTTTTGCCTTATTATTGTACAATTCAAATAAATTTCTATTTTAATATGTTGTTAGAATCTTAGCTAATGTATTGCTTTATATTTTATATTCTTTCTTTCATACTTTACTTTTGTTTTTAGTTATTATTTATTGTCTTATTTCTTCTTTTTGTCCTATTACTTTGTAACAACCCTAAATTTTTATGTATATTTTAATTTTGACTTTATTTCATTTTGAATTTTTTTTAAAACTTGTTTCATTTCAAACATTTCATTTTTATATATAAGTATTGATTATTATGTGAATTATAATTTCAAACAGGTATAAATTGGATATTTTACTGAAAGATGAATTTCTGTTCAAACTGGTCAAACTTTGACTTTTAAATTTCAAATTTAAATATTTAAACTCCTACATTTTATCTTTTATTATGAAAATATATTTAACAACTTGAATACTGCTTATTGTTTCGTTGAAAACGGATTTAAACTGTGAAAGTTATGCACATTTCAATTTTGAGTATAATTTGTTTTATTTTGCAATTTTGTCTATTTTAGATTATATAAATCATATTTTCTTTGTTATATTTTATTTTAATATGTGTTAATATGTTATTTTATGTATATTTTTGTTTTTTGATATTTTTAAAGTGATAATATAATTTTTCCAAAATTTATTGCATATATTTTCTATTTTTAAAGGCTAGTTTCCATTTTTTTTTGCTATTTTCTTCATTTAAATTATATTTAATTAAAATTTATTTATTTATTTTTATGCATGCATTTTATTTTTGTGTCTTTATCTTTATTTATAAAAAAAATTCAAGAACACAAAATTTTTCCAAAGTTCATTTCATTTATTTTCAAATTTTCTAGCCTAGTTTACATTTTCTTTGCTATTTTCTTAATTTAATTATATATAATTAATATTTATTTATATATTTTTGTTTATTAAATAAATTTTCGTGTTTTTATCTGAATTTATATTCATTTTTCAGTTATTGAAAAATTGCAGGAATTATGGAAATATGAAGAGTTTGAGACCATTTATTTGCCTAAGTCCTTTTATATTCCGCCGTTTTATTTTCAATCAATGCATCATTATTTTGGCCGATTCTTTTCTGATTGCTTCAGCCACTTCTCTCTTCATTTTTCATGAAAATAAAAGTTTCCCATCCCAAATTTTCGGCCATGAACTCCTGAAGCAAAAGTTTGGTAAAGTTCTTCTTCTTTTTCGCTTATTCTTCTTGTTTTCCTTATCTCTTTGCACTTGTCTTCACCTTTGTAGCTCAGCCCTTGCTCCTCCACCATCATAGCCACCTCCACCACCACCACAACCAGCTGCCATCCCCTCCAGTCCACTATCCATCCATAGCCGTGGCCATCCATGATGTAGATTCACCAAATATTTGAGCAAACTCCACCTAAACATGCATTGCCAAGCTCCTTTACCTTCACCACTCCACCACATCACCTCGGCCGACCTTTGCATCATCACCACCAGCCACTTGCTGACCTGAGACCCCTTCCACATCAGTACATGACCCTACCAAGCCTGGCCGTGCCTATGTATGCTTAGGGCCGAACCATTTATGCATAGAAATTCTACTTTGGTTACCTTGATTTGAGTTATACATGCCTATACACTTCATCTCCTTCATATCCATGTTATGGCCGACCCTTTGAACCCAAACCTGATCCAAACCTGATTCAAAACCATCCCATAACAGTGCCTTTCCAGTCCATAATTGAAGCATACAAGGTTGAATGCAAGTGAAAAAGTTCTAGCTTTGAATTGTGTAGCTATTCCTAGCATTGTTTTGTAATATTTTGGTTTGTAATTCATGTTTGTATTTGTTTTGTTTGATATATTTAAGGAAATTAATCTTTGGCTCTCCCGATCTCAAATCTTATTCATGTTGTCGTGCCTTCGAAGATTCCTTGTCGTGTGTTTTGGTTGTCATCTCCAGCTTAAACAGGTGAGTTATTCTTACCAGACAATATGTACATATATAACTAGTAAATTGACCCCTTTTGAATCTGTAAAATGCATTATCATGTTACACCTGTTATATTATGATTATATGATATTCACCCATGCTTGTACACCTGTTATAACATCTGCTACTGTTATATTATGTTGTTCTGTTATTTTTATCAGTTTATCACACTGCAAGTTCCCTGTAGACTAGAATCACTATGGGTTGAAATGATACATACCCGAACGGACTTTAGAATAGGAGAAAATCGTTATGGGCTGAAATGATAGGCCTGAATGATTTTCAATTATTTTCTTTTACTTGGGATTGCGGGTTTGAAATGATCAAACCCGGATTTTCTTTGTAAATTACGGGTTGAAATGATATATACCCGTATCACTTTACCTAGGCTAGAAAATGAAATGCAGACCCATTGTTAAAATATGTTTTTCTAAAATTTTTAAATTATTTTAGAAATGTAAATATTATAATATTTTGATTTAAATTTGATTAAAAATGATTTTTGTAAAGCATTATTGATTTTCTGAAAATTTATAAGTGAAATAAATAAATGGTAAAGTTAGAAAATCTGAAATGTAAGTTATTTTGGAAATTAGAATTTGGTAATAAATGGAATTTAAATTAAATATGAAAATATGATAAATTTATGATATTTTGAATTAAATGAATTTAAAATGATTTTATAATTTATAATGATTTTTGAATAAAGTTAAAATGCGAAATGAATGAATATTTAGGTTGAAATTTGGAAATATAACTAAAATTGGAAATTTGTGAATTTGGCTTAAAAGTGAATTTTAAGTTAAGTAAATAAAAATGAAATTAAGTTATATTTGAAAATTTTAAACTTAAATGTTAAGTTAAATTTAATTTAATGTGTTTAAAATTTAATGTTGGAATTTAATAAGTGAATTATTATTAAATTTTGATTTTTGAATGGAGATTTAACTTTATAAAATCATGAATATAAGGGTATTTGAATGACTGTTTTAAAAGTGAAATTATATGATTTTATAAGCTAAAAATGATTTAAGTAAAAATATAATTGTTTGTGAAATGATATTGAATACTTGAAGTTAATTAACTGCATTTCTGAAATGCTATTAATTCTAATGTAAATGATAATACAACATTTGTAAATGCTGTAGTTGATAATAATGAACCAAATGGCTAAGTTTAATTAAAGGTTATTATAGCATTTTTGTAAATGCTATAATTGTTGACTTTAACTAAGTTTTATTTGAAACTAATGTAACCCTATTACAGCATTTTTAAAAGCTGTCTTTTGTTAAATTGAACTGTTTTGAATGTAACTTTCCGTAGCAATTTCTAAATGCTGCGAAAGTTGAATTTTCATCTGTTTTAATAAATTAAGTGAATAAATGAATTTTGAAAGACTAAAATTTTGGAAATTTAATAATTTAATTATTAAATATAATAACTTAATTTTATGATTTAAAATGAAGTAATTTGTTTCGAAATATAAACTATTTTGAAATGTGTTTTGTAATGGTATTTAAATTAAATAAAAATGAATGTGGTTTGGAAGATATGATATTTTGAATGATATTGAATTTTGAAATTATATTTGATTTTGAAGTATAAATACCATTTTGAAATTTTTAACCACATGATGTAATTAATTTATAGTTTAACTGATTCTTAAAGGATGGGCGATCCCAAGCATCCTTTAAGTTATTGTGCATTTCTACTACAGTTCACTTGAGTTGGTTTACATTATATAAGTATATATTGTCCTGACTCGAGTGTTTTATGTTTTACTTTACGCTCGGGTCAGCCTGAGTATTTACAGCTTAGCTTTGGATTTCTTTTCTGGAGCTAGGAATCGCTGGAGATTTTGCTTGTCTAGTTATCTATTTCCTTTCAGTTGTTCCATTTCAGCTCTGTTATTTATAACTTCTATGTATTTGTGATTCTATTGTATATGTTTTCAGACCAATATTATGTATTATGTTTTGAGAGTTTGTTATAGTAGCTTCATGAACTACTATGGTATTTTTATTTCCGCTGCGAGTTATTCTGATATTTCTGTGTCTGTGATTCTGTGATTGTATTTCATTTGCTCCAAATTTATTTACAACGCGGTATTTTGAGCAATTCAAGTCCGACATGTGCGGATGCGAATGACTGAAAATATCGGGTTGTTACAGTTGGTATCAGAGCTTTGGTTTTAGGCAAACCTTAGCCTGCGGAGCAAAAACTCATTAGAGATAGGGTAGAAATACGCTAGAATGAGTGAAATCAATCTCTGAATCCTTTCTTTGTGAGAGAACGTATTTTCGAAGTATAAAATGATTTCCAAATGATTTTTAAAAGATTTTCAAAGATTATTTTGGTATAAAAATGTTCTTATTTCGAAATCAAGATTTTCTAAACTTCATCTCTTCGGTATCCACCTTGTTAGAAATCTCTTGGTTAAGATTCTTATCGACTAGGATTCCTTGAACTTTGGAACACTCCCACTTGTTCTAAAATCCAGTCTTGTATTCCCTATTTTATCCATTTTGATTTTGGAGCATTCCATAACTCCACTTTGGAATGACCTCTCTCAAGATTGGTGATTCCGCCAATCTTTGAATGATTTGTAAAGGGGTGAAACTTCTTTACAATTGGCATTGATTCACCAGAGATTTCTATATCCTCGGTTTACAATGCTATCTATCTCCTGCTCTACCCGGATTCTATCTCTGGCGATTGAAGGTCGATTTGCCTTAGATTTCCGTATTGATTATATTCCTAAGGTCTCGGTTGACCGATTAAGGTCGCCCGTGATTTATATAGGCTTATCTATCCTCTATTTGGTAATTAAATTATCTCATCTTCATTTGAGCTTATCTTCGAGCTAGAATTCTATTTGATTAGAGTTCCTTTAATTTTGAATCTTTGTTTGTTTGAAATTCTTCCTTGAATCATCCTTTGGAAATTTGTGTTTGGTTGTATTTTGAAATTGTGCATACATCGAAATTATTAAGGATGGCAATATTTTAATATATAAAAGTGAAATGTTTTCGATAAGGATTATATACCTCTTAAAATGAAAATTTAAAGCTTTGAAAGGATTTGAAATTTTGAAATTGATAAGAAACTTGATTTATACAAAAATGATTTATAACTGAAGGGTTTTGAATTTGAATTTCGAGGAATCGAACTCCGGTGTTTTGAAATCGGTTTTAAGATTTTGGAAATATATATAATAATAATATGATTTAAAGATATATATATATATATTTCAAATAAGAAATGTTTCAAATGCATTCGAATGAATTTCAATGATTTCGAAGGAATTTCAAAGAAGTTTTTCAAAGTTAATTGAAGTCCAGAACTCACTTATGTCGCTGGAAAATAATTTCGGTGATGAATGCATGCATCATCGACATTGATTTTCGAGTTTCTAAGTGAGAGAGAGGCTACTCTAGTAGCTTTTTTATGCGAGTGATTTTGTGAAACCAATTTTGATTTCAGATTTCGAAGTATGGTTTGATATTCGAAAGATAAATCTTTATATATATATATATTTGAAATGATTTAAAGTAAGACGGTGTTCAGCCCTCGAGATTCAGATTTGTTTTGGTATAACCCTATCTTTTGAAGTTGGTTTACTGATTTGTTGTTGACTTCCAACTCTTGGATTGAAAATATGATTTCTTCGACTATTTTGAAAGTTCGAGCACTTCCAAATCAACGTTAACTTTTCAAAGCTAAGTAATTTTGAAAAGTATAAATTATTTGCTAAATTATATAAATTTAGTTTGTACGTTTCAAGTATGAAATAATATGATTTGTATAAGTTAAAACTGTTTTGTTAAGTAAATAAATAAGACTATTTTGAATTATACTAATACTAAATTTAGTTTTGAAATGTTTTGGAAAAAAAAAATAGTCTTCAAATGTTTGAGAAAAAATTGGTTTTAAATGTTTTAACTTAGTAACATCTTTATGAAACTATTTATTTAACAAGTTGGAATAGATACATAAGTTGTACGTATGCTGTTTTATTCGCATAATTAATTTGATCCAAGTTTGAGTACACAAGTTCGAGGTGAATTACACCATTTTGTATTAGGATTTTTCATTTGATTCTTGATGGCGAATATTTAATATGGATTTTGGGCTTGATTCTAGAATTCTCTATCATAGATATGGCTATGCAAGGAGACTGATGGCTTCTAGTCGAGAAACCATATCGAAGTCCGCATTAGGGAAGTCGAATGGACAATACTAGTTCGAAAGCGAACTTGTGTGATCGAGCGAGCGATCGAATGTAATGTTGCGAAATGATGACATATGTACATCTTATATCCTAATATCATTGGTATACTTAACGCTGAAATTGAAAGTTGTTGGGTTGGATATCTTTGTAATTTAATTGGAATTTTTCTTTTATGAAAAACCACTATCAAATTTAAAACCATTTTTCAAAACCATTTTTCTTTTTCTTAAACTAACTGTTTTATTCTATTTTTCATAAAAACTATTTTATACACAAAACTATTCTTAATTAAAAATCTTTTAGTAAGCAAAGATGTTCAATCCCATATGGCTTTTCATGCAGTGAAATTTATTTATTTTGAAAATTTTGATCCTTATATAAGATAAACTTTACGTAAGTATAAAATGATTTTGAAAACCATTGATTTTGATAAAGCAATAATTGAAGCTTGTATTAGTATGAAAAGATATTTGGTTTACTTGTAATTTGAGTTTATTTAAAAATAATGGATTTATGAAATAAATATTTCAACACTAAGTAATAATGAAGTAAAATTTGAGATATATGAAATTATGAAATTTAGTTTTGAAATATGGTATATTTAAGCCTTGAAACATATTTAAGATTTAATAGTTTATTTTGTAAATCAAATCTATATTTGAAATTGATAATATTTGAAATGGTTTTGTTGGAAAACTAAATTGAAACTGATGGTTTGAATTTAATTAAAATTGGAAATTTTAGATTTGGGTTTAATTGAATAAATTTGTGAAATGTAAAGAATTGAAGGAATGTTTTATGATTTCAAATGTATCATTTCAAAATGTTATTATTCTCAATGTGTAATGATTTCAAGTATATGGTTTCGAAAGATTTATAACTTTGAAAGTATTATGATTTTTGAAGTGAATATATGTTTGAAATGGAAATGAATTTGTTTGACCTAAATTTTGTTGATTTTGATTATTTTCTAAATCTATGGCTTTAAGAAATTTGAAACTGAATATATGTAATTTGGAAGAAATGATTTGGTGAAATCATATATGATTTTTAAACCGAAATACTATTGAAATGAATTAAAATTGAGAACTTTTTTTTTAAAAAATACTTTGATTTGGGAGTTATCGAATTTATATAAAATTGATTTGTATAAGTATGCAGTAGATTTGAAAACTATTGATTTGAAAACTGTTGATTTGAAAAGGTACCCAATTTTGAAAAGTGAAATCTTATATAATCGAAATCTATATAAGTGTGATTTGATATACTATTGTTTTGAAAAGTATTTGATTTGAAATGAAATCTTATATAAAATGAACTTTATATAAGTATGATATTTGGAAGTGATTTTGAAAGGTACTATACGATACATATTTTCGAAATAAAGATATGGAAAGTGCCTTCTGCTTGATATCCGCTTTGTGGCCACACTGTGGATTCATTCTATCGATATTATTCTCTCTCTTTGATTTGGGTTTTTCGGATATGATACTCGAGTGTCCATCGAATTCCATGGCGATCTCCATGGTCTTATGATCGCGACTACATAGCGCAACTGCCTGGCTGAGCTGGCCTGGGGGTACGGATTGTTTCCTGGGGGATCCAGGCGTAACCATTGTGTATCCTGCACTCTATGTAGGTCGCATTAGTAGCGCAAATGCCTGGCTGAGCTGGCCTGGGGGTACGGATTGTTTCCTGGGGGATCCAGGCGTAACCATTGTGTATCCTGCATTCTACTCGTCATCATGGCGTAACTCGTAGGGCTGAGAAAGCTTACGGATACGGATTGTTTCCTGGGGGATCCAGGCGTAACCATTGTGTATCTGCGATCCTTGGTTAGACAAATGTTTCGGTTTGGTTGATTTGTTTGGATTGTACTTTCCATATCTGTTTTAAATGAGTTTTCAAGTATTTTCACTGGGTGTTGAAACAAGCCTACTAAGTACCTGGAGAAGTCTAGCTTTGCGCCTGATCAACGCACTGCCAGAATCTACAGGAACGAGGATAAACTTGTTAAGACATCGAGTTATAAAAGTATTTTGATAAAGTACTATATAAATAATATTTTGATCAGTTATTTTCCCTTCTAAAGATTGTAAAATGTTTAAAATTTGCTTACTTTGAACCATCAAATTTGAATCAAATGACTATTCATCATATTATAAAATGTTTAAAATATTATGAAATTTTAATTGAAATGTATAATGGTTTAAATAATGGTTCATCCTTGTCTTTCAACCTGCTTCCCCTCCTAGCTACTTTCTCCCTACCTTCTTTCGAATGTCTTCCAACCTATTTCTCTTTCTAGTTGTTTCTCCACATCCTTCCTTTTCGAGGACGAAAAGATTTGAGTGGGGGAGAGTGTAACAACCCTAAATTTTTATGTATATTTTAATTTTGACTTTATTTCATTTTGAATTTTTTTAAAACTTGTTTCATTTCAAACATTTCATTTTTAAATATAAGTATTGATTATTATGTGAATTATAATTTCAAACAGGTATAAATTGGATATTTTACTGAAAGATGAATTTCTGTTCAAACTGGTCAAACTTTGACTTTTAAATTTCAAATTTAAATATTTAAACTCCTACATTTTATCTTTTATTATGAAAATATATTTAACAACTTGAATACTGCTTTTTGTTTCGTTGAAAACGGACTTAAACTGTGAAAGTTATGCACATTTCAATTTTGAGTATAATTTGTTTTATTTTGCAATTTTGTCTATTTTAGATTATATAAATCATATTTTCTTTGTTATATTTTATTTTAATATGTGTTAATATGTTATTTTATGTATATTTTTGTTTTTTGATATTTTTAAAGTGATAATATAATTTTTCCAAAATTTATTGCATATATTTTCTATTTTTAAAGGCTAGTTTCCATTTTTTTGCTATTTTCTTCATTTAAATTATATTTAATTAAAATTTATTTATTTATTTTTATGCATGAATTTTATTTTTGTGTCTTTATCTTTATTTATAAAAAAAATTCAAGTACACAAATTTTTTCCAAAGTTCATTTCATTTATTTTCAAATTTTCTAGCCTAGTTTACATTTTCTTTGCTATTTTCTTAATTTAATTATATATAATTAATATAATTTATATATTTTTGTTTATTTAATAAATTTTCGTGTTTTTATCTGAATTTATATGCATTTTTCAGTTATTAAAAAATTGCAAAAGGAATTATGGAAATATGAAGAGTTTGAGACCATTTATTTGCCTAAGTCCTTTTGTATTCCGCCGTTTTATTTTCAATCAATGCATCATTATTTTGGTCGATTCTTTTCTGATTGCTTTAGCCACTTCTCTCTTCATTTTTCACGAAAATAAAAGTTTCTCATTCCAAATTTTCGTCCATGAACTCCTGAAGCAAAAGTTTGGTAAAGTTCTTCTTCTTTTTTGCTTATTCTTCTTGTTTTCCTTATCTCTTTGCACTTGTCTTCACCTTTGTAGCGCAGCCCTTTCTCCTCCACCACCATAGCCACCTCCACCACCACCACAACCAGCTGCCATCCCCTCCAGCCCACTGTCCATCCATAGCCGTGGCCATCCATGATGTAGATCCACCAAAATTTGAGCAAACTCCACCTAAACATGCATTGCCAAGCTCCTTTACCTTCACCACTCCACCACATCACCTTGGTCGACCTTTGCATCATCACCACCAGCCACTTGCTGACCTGAGACCCCTTCCACATCAGTACATGATCCTACCAGGCCTGACCGTGCCTATGTATGCTTAGGGCCGAACCATTTATGCATAGAAATTCTACTTTGGTTACCTTGATTTGAGTTATACATGCCTATACACTTCATCTCCTTCATATCCATGTTATGGCCGACCCTATTGAACCCAAACCTGATCCAAACCTGATTCAAAACCATCCCATAACAGTGCCTTTCCAGTCCATAGCTGAAGCATACAAGGTTGAATGCAAGTGAAAAAGTTCTAGCTTTTAATTGTGTAGCTATTCCTAGCATTGTTTTGTAATATTTTGGTTTGTAATTCATGTTTGTATTTGTAAGGAAATTAATCTTTGGCTCTCCCGATCTCAAATCTTATTCATGTTGTCGTGCCTTCGAAGATTCCTTGTCGTGTGTTTTGGTTGTCATCTCCAGCTTAAACAGGTGAGTTATTCTCACCAGACAATATATACATATATAACTAGTAAATTGACCCCTTTTGAATCCGTAAAATGCATTATCATGTTACACCTGCTATATTATGATTATATGATATTCACCCATGCTTATACACCTGTTATAACATCTGTTACTGTTATATTATGTTGTTCTGTTATTTTTATCAGTTTATCACACTGCAAGTTCCCTGTAGACTAGAATCACTATGGGTTGAAATGATACATACCCGAACGGACTTTAGAATATGAGAAAATCGTTATGGGCTGAAATGGTAGGCCTGAATGATTTTCAATTATTTTCTTTTACTTGGGATTGTGGGTTTGAAATGATCAAACCCGGGTTTTCTTTGTAAATTACGGGTTGAAATGATATATACTCGTATCACTTTACCTAGGCTAGAAAATGATATGCAGACCCATTGTTAAAATATGTTTTTCTAAAATTTTTAAATTATTTTAGAAATGTGAATATTATAATATTTTGATTTAAATTTGATTAAAAATGATTTTTGTAAAGCATTATTGATTTTCTGAAAATTTATAAGTGAAATAAATAAATGGTAAAGTTAGAAAATCTGAAATGTAAGTTATTTTGGAAATTAGAATTTGGTAATAAATGGAATTTAAATTAAATATGAAAATATGATAAATTTATGATATTTTGAATTAAATGAATTTAAAATGATTTTACAATATATTAATGATTTTTGAATAAAGTTAAAATGCGAAATGAATGAATATTTAGGTTGAAATTTGGAAATATAACTAAAATTGGAAATTTGTGAATTTGGCTTAAAAGTGAATTTTAAGTTAAGTAAATAAAAATGAAATTAAGTTATATTTGAAAATTTTAAACTTAAATTTTAAGTTAAATTTAATTTAATGTGTTTAAAATTTAATGTTGGAATTTAATAAGTGAATTATTATTAAATTTTGATTTTTGAATGGAGATTTAACTTTATAAAATCATGAATATAAGGGTATTTGAATGACTGTTTTAAAAGTGAAATTATATGATTTTATAAGCTAAAAATGATTTAAATAAAAATATAATTGTTTGTGAAATGATATTGAATACTTGAAGTTAATTAACTGCATTTCTGAAATGCTATTAATTCTAATGTAAATGATAATACAGCATTTGTAAATGCTGTAGTTGATAATAATGAACCAAATGGCTAAGTTTAATTAAAGGTTATTATAGCATTTTTGTAAATGCTATAATTGTTGACTTTAATTAAGTTTTATTTGAAACTAATGTAACCCTATTACAGCATTTTTAAAAGCTATCTTTTGTTAAATTGAACTGTTTTGAATGTAACTTTCCGTAGCAATTTCTAAACGCTGCGAAAGTTGAATTTTCATCTGTTTTATAAATTAAGTGAATAAATGAATTTTGAAAGACTAAAATTTTGGAAATTTAATAATTTAATTATTAAATATAATAACTTAATTTTATGATTTAAAATGAAGTAATTTGTTTCGAAATATAAACTATTTTGAAATGTGTTTTGTAATGGTATTTAAATTAAATAAAAATGAATGTGGTTTGGAAGATATGATATTTTGAATGATATTGAATTTTGAAATTATATTTGATTTTGAAGTATAAATACCATTTTGAAATTTTTAACCACGGGATGTAATTAATTTATAGTTTAACTGATTCTTAAAGGATGGGCGATCCCAAGCATCCTTTAAGTTATTGTGCATTTCTACTACAGTTCACTTGAGTTGGTTTACATTATATAAGTATATATTGTCCTGACTCGAGTGTTTTATGTTTTACTTTACGCTCGGGTCAGCCTGAGTATTTACAGCTTAGCTTTGGATTTCTTTTCTGGAGCTAGGAATCGCTGGAGATTTTGCTTGTCTAGTTATCTATTTCCTTTCAGTTGTTCCGTTTCAGCTCTGGTATTTATAACTTCTATGTATTTGTGATTCTATTGTATATGTTTTCAAACCAATATTATGTATTATGTTTTGAGAGTTTGTTATAGTAGCTTCATGAACTACTATGGTATTTCTATTTCCGCTGCGAGTTATTCTGATATTTCTGTGTCTGTGATTCTGTGATTGTATTTCATTTGCTCCAAATTTATTTACAACGCGGTATTTTGAGCAATTCAAGTCCGACATGTGCGGATGAGAATGGCTGAAAATATCGGGTTGTTACATACTTTGTATTTCAAATGAAGTTTACATTTATATTAAAAATCTATTTGTAAAAATTTACATTGTTAATATTGTCTAAATATAACTTATTGTTTTTATTTTACATTTTGCATTTCAATTTCAAGAATCCATTTTATAATCAATTTGTATTCATAAGTAAATAAACAAACGAATATCTCACTTAAATTAGAAAAATAAAATTAATTCACAATTTAATTTGCAAAATTTAATTAATTACTAATTTAAATTTAGCTTAAAAATTCCGGATCGTTACACCCAATCAAGTTGTACCAAGCAAGGTTAGTCATCCAAAGATTGAAGAAGATTCCCAAAGGCTGAAGCCTACCGAATCTACACCTACTATTTGATTATCTGAAAAACCCAACTCTAGACTGCACGTGTGGAAAATTGTGGGCACCCAAACTTTAGGAAGGGAACAATAAACTCCAGGTCAGTCATGGGACTGGTATGAGCAAACAAAAAACAGTTTTATCTTTAAAACAAACAAAAAAGAATTTAAAACATCGAAATCTGCAATGCTTTTTGGAAAATGAATCTACCATAAGGCCTCCCGCCGCACGCACCATGCAAACGCAGAATTGGAGGAGATTTCTCCTTATGATAGTCAAAAATGCTTGATACGCGAAAACCATTTAATATTATTAGTTCATAGTACAGAAAACCTTTTGAAAATATAATATTAATCTTAGCCAACATAGACATTTCGAACTATGCCTACTATAGCTACCATCTAAACAGTGGTGACCACCATTAGTAAATGGCAGGTTATACAACTAAAACCGTACAGGGCGCGTATTAGAGATTGGATTTTCCAAAAATGGTCAGGCCAAGGAACTTTCCATTTCCACATGGGTACGCCTTTGGAGGGACGCCCCGAGAACTTACCCAGCTCTCTGCCAACACAAGGCCGGTTTACTCCCTTCCCGAGAGTAAAACCTATGATATGCCACCCCCGGCCGTTTGCGACCTTTATCCGAGGGCCCTCAACCAAAAAGCAACATCACACAGTATTAAGTATACAGTGTCCACATGAGTTAAGTATCTGGGCTCCATACCATGATACCACCCTTTTCCAGAAGGAATGGACATACCCCAGGGGCGCGACCCCTGCAACCTTGCCGCATCTTTCCTGTTTCGACTATTTTCGAGGTGTGAGGTCCTGATGCAGTCTCGTCCACAAAGCTACGCTTTTTCACAAAGCCATGCTTCGATCAAAAAATGATCAGCAGCACTTCGTATGCCACATTACCAAATTGGGAATGTATCATTGGTAACCATCAACTACATAACCTCTGAGCTCGTCCGTCTCAGAGAAGGGTGTTAAGCTAAGAGAATAAATTCTCCGCCACCAAATAGAAATGTATTCGATAGAAACAAGCTTTACATCTCAAAATGTAATGTCAAACACACATCCATACAAGTCTGTTTCGGGTTCGAACAGAACCGAAGGCACTTCCAAAGAAGCCCTTGCACTCCGGGAATTCCCAATCCCGATCGGACTCCCATCACATATGGAGATCTCTATACCAGCCTCTAATCGATGCAGAGTCATTCGACCGGTTATCCTTTCATTCTCGAAAATACCCGGTCTTCACCACCGGTCTTCAAATGCTATCCATAACATCGTATCATTATACAGAATGGGTTATATGACACAAGGTCCTCTCCCGACTAAACCGAATAATGAGCGTAATATTTTAAAATCATATGGATAATGGGATCTCAGTTAAGTCACAACTTATTGTCCAAACTTTTCTTTCAATGGTTTAAACAATTGCCATTTCAAATCCTTTAAACAAAAAGATTCACTTTACAAAGTTCACCAATATTTCACAAAGATTCATTCATAGCTTCTCAAAACAACTTCCTTTTCAAGTTGGATTATCTCATCCAATTATTAACCTAAAGACTCAATTTATAGCTTTCAAAACTATTTCCAAAGATCCATTCATAACTTTCAAAACAATTCCCATTTTAAATCTTTTATATATAAAAGATACACCATTTAAAATCCTCTTCGATTTCAAAACAAAGTTTAATAATCTTTCACAATGGTTCATTCATAGCTTTCAAAAACAATTCACAATTTCATTTCAAACTTGAAATCTTTCGATACAAATTGGAAATCCATTCTTTATATGAGAGCTATTATTATTTGAAAACAAATAGTTTTCGTTTTAGAAAAATCCAATTATATTTGCACAAGTTAAAGCCCTTGAGTTAAATTCAAATTGCCAAATCAATACCTTTAAAATGGTTTAACCCATATATAACTTGTATAACATCTTTAAACCATAGTTTCCAAATATAGAATTCAATTTCGAATTTTGAATTCAAATAAAATTAATTAAATTTCAAAACTTAATCAAGTTATTCAAAATAACTTTTATTTTTGAAACTCCTTTTCAAAAGCTTTCAATTCCAGTTCCAAAACTATTTTGGATTCCAAAATTCAATCTTTAAAATCATTAAAAATTTATGACTTAACCAATTTCCTCGTGCAATCCATATTTGTGTGTGTATGGTGTAGTCCTAGAGTTTTACAAAATAGTGCAACAACATCAATCATCACAGACTCAATCAAAACAATATCGATAAGCAGTATATTCCTATAACGCTTATCTTCATTCACAGAATCACAGATATAAATTCATCATAGATAAATAATAAATTACATTCATCATAGCTCAAGGCAAAACAATTCATGTCATAAAGCATCATACATCAGATATATCAAACAATACAATGTATTTAGTACAATCCAAGCATCCACAATTAAGTTCAATTAATCATCTGATTGATTTTAACCAGATTAACCACTAATCCTGGTTAATTAATTTACAAATCATTTTGATTAATTATCTTTTAATAATAATTAATTAACCTTTAATTATTAATTAATCTTTAATTAATAATTTAATCATTCTTTAATCATTAAATAATTAGCCTTTAATTATTTAATTATCCTTTAAATAATTTACCTTAATTAATAAATTAATTAATCCTTACCATTAAATTAATTATCCTAAATTAATTACAATAATTAATTAACCTTAAGTTAATTACATAATTAATTAATCCTTAATTAATTACCATTTATAAATTACAATAAGTGATTATTCTTAATCACTTAATCAACTTTAATCATTAAATAATTGCTTTTAAATTAAGTAATTATCTTTAAATTAATTACCTTAAGTAAAATTTAGTTTATCACATAAATAGATTAATCACTATGATTAATTTTTATTTAATTAATCACGTTAAATAAATCTTCGAGTAATTAAATATTTAATCCCTTGACAAATTAACCTTCACTTTCCATCCTTAAATACCTTAAGTGATTTCATTTAATTATATTTGAAAATAATCAAAGATTTAATAAGATAATCAACTTAATACAAAATGATATAAACCAAAAAGTCTAAAATAATTTAACTTTTTAAAATTTAAATTCATGAAAAACTTGCTTAATACTTTATTCTTGAAAACTTAGTATATATTTCTTAAAACCTTATTTTAAAACTTGTTTAAAATTTGGAACTTCATTTATTTTCTTTTGGAAACTTATCTAGTTTAAATATGTTTTGAAACTTTGTTAAATTAAAATTTTACTTTGTAACTAAAAAGAACCTTTGTATTTCAAAACTTGAAAACATATTTTTTTCTTCAAGCTTGAAATCTGGTAACAGATTAATCAAACCGAGCCAGAATTTCGTTTACCCGAGCTCGACTTCGGGTTACCTTTTCTTCTCATTTTTCCCGAGTAAATTCATACGTTTCTTCGAGATGAACCCGAGCCTCATCTTTCTTCCCAAAATTCCAATAACACAGCCAGAAACACCACGCACCAGTGTGCACACCACCACGACCAACTACGATCGACTTCACCGGTGTCTACAGGTCAACGTTGACCTTTTCCTTCCATTCCAACACACCAAACTGAAATGAGCCCGAAAATCAAATTTGAGCATCAACGACCACCACTTGAAACCAGCCTGACCACCCAAAAACGCTTCGCGCTTCCACACTATGTCGCCTGAACACTTACGACTCCGCCCAAAGCAACGTCACACCTCCGAGCTTCTATCCCCCCAGGTCCGGACAACTTCGATCAACCCACGGTGATGCAGCCATCCATCTTTTTGACCTTAACGAAAACTGGACTTAAACCCTAATTAAACTTCGACTAACTTCACCATCGATCTATAAAATTATTCACTAATTTTCTGATGATCACCAGCTCTTAAGCTACCTTCAACATCAAATTTGATCCACCACTCCATGTTGATCATCAGATATTGATGAAAGTACCAATTTGAATAAATTAGACAATTCCCATTATATACGTATTTATAAACTTTGAAACCATTACCTAAATTCATCATTTTTTCATGCAATTTAGTTTATGAAATCCAAATCCAAAATTAAAATGGTTGATTCTTATCTTTTCTGAAGTTTTACTATATATTTTTAAGTTTTCAGTTAATTCCTTAATAAAATTTCTTGAAACTATTTTTAAAATTTTAATTTGAAAAGTGCAAGCAAATTTATTTAGGAACCAAAACCTAATATTGATTCGTTTGGGTGGTGTAATTTTTTTTGAACAGGTTAATCAAACCTGTCACATAAAACAGAGGCATGTTTGCCTGTGTGCACACACAAATTTAAATCTAAATATTAGCATGCAGGCAACAAATCAAGCACTCCTCACAACATACATCAAGTATTCAACACAACAGTTAAGGATGATTGTGTTTGCTCACCTTGGATTGAAGATAGAGGACAGTGATCAGAAACCTGTTTATTTGCAATTGGAATCAGAGGATTGCTTTGATCCTTAAATTGTTATCTGGCTTGAATTTGAGACGCTTCAAATTTGCTTGATTTTTTTTGCTTTCCAGATTGTATTTAGGTTTTAAGTTGCCACAAATTTTGGACTTGATTGTTTAATGTTTGAGATGCTTTTGCTTTCCAGTTTTTTCTCTTTCTTTTCAACACTTGATTCTTGAATTGTTTCCAGGCTTTTAAGAGAATTGTTTTGATTTTCTTTCTTTTTGTTTTCTTCTTTTTCTTCTGGTTTGCTTTCTTTATTTCTAAGATTTGATTTGCTTGCTTGATCCCTGACTTAATTGTTTTGAAACAGCAACCAGGTTTTTGAACTTTTTTTATTACAGATATGTGTGTTTATAGATTTTGAAATGTGAAGATAAAAGAGGAGTGAAATCTGATTTTTTTTCTTTTTCCATACCTATTTTATAAAATTCTGAAAGAAAGGTTTATTTTCTTGCCACTTGTTTCATCCATTAGTTACACTTGTAAACACATGCTTTCAAAAGATTACAAATGTCTTAATACATCTTTAAAATACTTACCATGTATTAATCCTTAATTATTAACCTACAAATGTCTTTTGCAATGAAATTTATGTCTATATCCTTGCTTTAAATAAATTTTAAAATTTTGTTTTAAACCTTACATTGTTTTAATTTATAAAACATGTTTTATGTTTTTTATACTTACATTTATATGTTATGTATTTTAAATCTTATACTTATATTTTCAAATGATACGTATGTTTTTAAAACTTTTATTAAATTTTGTTTTCAAATCAGATATACATCATACATTTTTCAATTATTTTTACTTACATAACTTTTTAAAGAAAAATGAATTGGAAACAATTTATACATATAAAATACATATACATTCAGAAAACAACATTTATTAAATTAAAATATAGTGGTTTAAATCCAATACGTTATCCAATCTTTATTTATAAGATATTTAATTTAGAATTTCAAATTCACAATTAAATTTAAAATCAATATCTAATATATTATTTTATATATTATTTACTAATCACTTTTATTCATGTTACATTTTATAGAAGATTAAATCTTTTTATCAAATCCTATTTTTTGTTAAACTATTATACCTTATTGAATATTCATATTATCTTGAACTATTATTGTTATTAATAAATATTTATTTGAATTTCAAACCCATAATTAAATTTACAATTTATTTATAATTAAGCAGGCACAATATTTATTAAAATTTAGAAAATACCAAATTAGTTCACAATTTAATTTCAAAAACTAAATTAATCACCGATTAAAGTTGATTTAAAAACAGGAATGTTACAACAAGACTGCAAAATTTTACTTCAGCGAAATGTGGAATTCACCGAGAAAAGTAAAAATAGTGAACTTATCTTAGATTATTTCAACATCGCGTCTGATCAAAACTCCAGTTTTTATCTCCCTTAGGATTGATAATGTTGCTGTACTCAGTGTTGCGAGTCTAAGCTTCTTCTTCCTCCAAAGTTTGTTTATTTAGGAAAATTTGTCATCTTCGATTACAGCTGTACTTTTTAGATCTGGAACCTAAGTTTCCTTTGGGAATTTAAGTTCTCTCTAGTAGCTTCGGCGAAGTGAAACTAAGTTTGTTGATGTAGTCCTTTAATTCTTGTGCCTTTGATCTTCCCACGTGGCATCTTGTTTTGTCGTTTTATTTATTTATTTTTTATTTTTTTTATAGCCCCAAGCTTGCTCATATGGATGGTTTTGAGTGTGGCTCCACTTTATTTACTCCTCCATCTATTTGACAACTTGGTCCTGGCTTTTTTTTCTCTTTTCGTTGTATTGTTAATATACAGATATGATATGTACTCTTTTTCCCCTTAAGGCATCCATTTAGGTTAGGGGAGTTGCAAGGCTTTAATGATGCATATTATGGAAGTATACATGTTCCAGTTTGTTAGTAAATTACCTTTTTTCTAAAAAACAAAAAAACATACTTCTGGTATCATTTTTGTAATATATAGTATCATTTTTGCTACAAAATACACTGAAATTTATTTATACATTTATAAAGATATCAATCCTAGTAAAAATAGTTAGTGGGTATCATTTTTGCTAGATATATGTATCAAGTTTCATAAACATGATATTTGAATAATTTTTAAAATTCCAAACTATTACCTTCAAGCATACAAACTGTATGTATCCTTCTTGGTTTATAACGGTATTAGCCTTTATAAAAAATACAACAAAAAAAATCAAATAAACAAATTAGAGGTACCATTTTTGGTTTATATTTGTATTAGTTTTAAACAAATCAGCGAAAACAATTTGTAAAACTAAAAGTATCAACTTCAAACAAATATAAAGTGGGCTTCATTTTTGTAAGATATTAGTATCAGTTTTGCTACAAATAAGATTGAAAAATAATTTCAACATTACAAGGTATCAGCTCCACACAAACAGTTAGTGGGTATCGTTTTTGCAGTACGTTGGTATCGGTCTTATTATATATGCCAGCGAGAATAATTTCTTCAATTACAAAGCACCAACTTAAATCAAACAGATAGTGGGTATCACTTTTCCAACACATTTGCATCAGTTTTTTAATAAATGATGATGAAAACATTTTTTAAACTATAAAGCCTTGTTTTCTACCAAACCAACTTAGGTTCGTTTTTTCCATATGTAACATGTCATTGTTATCTCGCTTTTTGGCAAAGCCGCGATACCAAAAGATCGATCAGAAACGGAGGACAGTTCGTCTCAGAGACTGGTCATACTTCGTCTCGCTATGGATATCACTGAATTTTGTCCAAGTCCAGATTGGGCTACAATTGATAAGGCACGGCAAGAAAGACCATAGGAGTTAACATCTCAAGTTTCGAGCCAATCCGAGTTCATACGCTCGAGTTATGATCGATTCAAGTTGAAGGGGAAGGCTTAGAGTTCGAACCCATCGTTGACCAACGGTTCAAACCCATCGCATTCGAATCCATAAGTTTCGAATCCATCGAACCACCTCGGGTTCGTCTCCGTTACCTTCGAATCCATCGTGTTCGAAGCCATCGTGTTCGAACCGATGGGCCTCGTATCCATGGAGAAGTGACTCAGCTCGTATCCATCACAGAAGCCGTGCTTTGAACCCACCACAAGGCATTGATCGAACCCAAACATGGAACCTTGTTCGAATCCATCCATGAAGTCATGTTCGAACCCATCCTGTTTAGCATCATTCGAATCCACTGGGTCAACCAACCTTGATGACATGTCTTCCATCGCTTCGATTTCGCCGAGATATATGGAGTCGAAGCGGTCAACTCGGAGTGAAGACCAGATTGATTCGAAGTTTGCGCTCCACTTCACCACGAAGACACGTGCCATGATGGATTCGAAACCATCGGTTCGAAAGCATGGTTTCGAACCAAACAGCCATGCAATGAACCCATTTCGAATCCATCATATCTCCCAATCTACTGATCCAAATGCCATGAAATTTTCACAGAAGCTTGCATACATGTTGAAGAATGTCCACGCCAAATTTCACCTCGATTGGATGAATTCTTGATCGGTTCGAATGGAGTTCGAACCGATGCCAAAGTGGGCCCAAACTTCCTGAGACCGTGCGTGTGGGCCCCCTCACGTGCTAGAAGTGGTCTCCCGAGGTTTCAGCGAAATGTCAGCGGCCTACGCCTATAAATAGAGCCCCAGGGACAACGAAAAAGGGATCTTTCGACCCTCAAGCATCCAGACTCTACCGGATCGAGATCTCCATCATCCTACATCATAATTGTACTGTTGATTTCGAATTTCCAGTTGTAACTTGCTGTTGATCACTGCAACAACTTGTAATCATTGAAAGAGAATCAATAAAACGTCAAAATACTTCACAGTGGACGTAGGCAACACGCCGAACCACTATAAATTGCTTGTCTACGCATTTACTTTACTGTTGATTGGAGTTTTTGTTAGATAATATCTGTTTCGAATTTACATTCTTCATTATTATCTCTTCAACGACTCCCGAAGAGTGTTGTGCCCAATTTTGACACAAACACTTTGGTGCTTTCACCGAGAAAACCCAGCTTTTCTCCTGCCCATTGGATCTGTCATCGATACAGGATTGAATAAATCTAAGAGAGAGATCCAGATCATTGAATCCAACTTCCTTCCCTTCTATTCAGATTTGCATAAAGTCTAGGAAAGGAATTCAACTATCAAGATGGTTAGCACAAGAACCACCTCAAACGCCGTCAATCAAGAAGAACAGAATAGACAGAATCCTGCCCCTTTACCTCCATCTAATCAAGATGCCGCTGGGAACTCAGAGCCGTCGGGTCCGGTTACCCGGCAAGAGTTGCAGTTGTTACTCCAAGAGCTGACCGAGAGTCGGCGACAACTAGAAGAACAGCTACGCGTTAACGCTGAGCTAATCAGCAAGTTGGATCGCCAGAAACGAAAAAGATCCACGAGAGATCATGCTTCTCGCTCCTCCAGCGAAAGTTCTTCGTCTTTTGATTATCATAACCGGCCTTCACGACCCCGGTTAGATGGGAGTCGTATGCCACCCGTTGGAAACCAACCGGCATTGACCGTTGGACAAATAAGAGTTGGTCCGTCAGCCAGTTTCCAAACCGGACCCTCCTCCCGAGGAGGTACCGTTCCTCACCACGCCGCAGAATACCACACCACTAGCATTGCGGCTGAACCAGGGGTCGACACTCAAGATCATTCGGACCTGGACCGTCGTCATAGCGGTCGTACTCCTGAACCGTACGTCCCAGAAGACTATGTGCCAAGAAGGCGAGACTTAGACCGTCGATGATATCCGGTTCAAGCCCAAAGTATGGAACGTGATCATACTCCGGCACAAATGCCGGATCTTTCAAGTATGATACGTCAGATGATCCGTGAGAGTCAGGGATTCACAAACGACGATTGGGGAGTTTCCCGAAGTCACACTCCCTTTACGGACGATATTCTTAATGCTGAACCCCCACGGCGATTCGGAATGCCCACTCTACCCATGTACGAGGGAAACTCCGTCCCCAACCAACATATTCTGAAGTATGAATGGTCGATGACTGCTGCCAGAGCTGATGATCCAGTGAAGTGTCGTAGTTTCCCCATATCCTTGGGGGGCATCGCCACCATGTGGTTCACCCAATTGCCACCTCGAACCATCTCTTCCTTCGATCAGTTAGCCACAAAATTCGTTGAGCAATTCGGCATGCACGTCGCAAGGCCAAAGGATGTCAACACTCTATCTAGTGTCACGCAAGCTCCCGGAGAGACGCTCAGGCACTACTTAGAGAGATTCCATACCGCATGCGCGGAGATTAGTAATCCAAACGATAACTCCATCCTTATGGCGCTGACTAAGGGGATCGACCCCGATTCTGAATTCGATAATTGGCTAGCTGGGAAACCACCTGCGTCATTGGACCGTTTCCTTGCCAAAGCAGCTCATTTCCTGAGACGGTAAGACGCGAAACAGTCTAGGAAGCAAACTGACGCAGGGCCAAATGCGGAAGGGACCCAAAGCAATGTTGCAATAAAACAGTCCGGTGAGAGCTCCGGAAAAGTTCGGTTGAACATTAAAAATAAACAAACTCGGCGAAGAGAGAGTGTGAATCAACTTAAAAAACCAGATCAAAATCGTGGCCCGCAACGCAAAAATCCGATGTTCGACAGTTATACTCCTTTGAATACTTCACTGGAGGACTTGTATTTGCAGACCCGTAATACAATTCAATATGAAAAACCTGCTCCAAGACCGTCGTCAGAAAGACAAATCCAAACGGGAAAATTTTGCAGGTTCCATGAAGGCTACGGGCACGATACGAACGAGTGTCGTCACTTACAGGATCTTGTTGAAAAACTGGTCAGAGAAAGGAAGCTGGAACAGTTTGTGCGGACACCGCAGCCCAGAGAAGCGGGCCCATCCAATCTAATCAATGAACCCAATCGACCGAGGCAGGAGGACTTGACTTGTCCCCGTGGAAGATTAGTGATAAACGCCATCAGTGGCGGGCCTACCTACTCAGGAGCCGGGAACGTCGAAGAACCTCGTCACTGTCACACATGACATGCTCCCTCAATCTATGAATACTTTGCAGTTTCTTTTACGTTCTGAAATTTGAATTTGTAATAAGGCACCGACTTTGCCACACTTTCTTATTTCAGCAGATAAAATGCTATCTCTTCGAACTAAAGCTGTGATTCACCGAATACAACGTTCAACAATCACGACACACGAAGAGCTAAGTTCCATCAAACAATGGAATTTATTCAGATAGCGAGTGACTGCGTTACAACCGGCCACTCACTAAGTGAAATCCCAGCTCAGGGGCAAGCCATCACATCAAAGGCTGAACTGGACTAACACACGACAGTCCATTCAATAATTCGTTCCCAGAGCGCGAACGGACTCCAACTTCCCAGAGTGTGAATTGGAGTATAAACATTCAATAATTCGTTCCCAGAGTGCGAACGGACTCCAACTTCCTAGAGTGCGAATTGGAGTATAAAAATTCAAAAATTCGTTCCCAGAGCGCGAACGGACTCCAATTTCCCACAGCGCGAATTGGAGTATAAACATTCAACAATTCGTTCCCAAAGCGCGAACGGACTCCAACTTCCCAGAGTGCGAATTGGAGTATAAACATTCAAAAATTCGTTCCTAGAGCGCGAACGGACTCCAACTTCCCAGAGCGTCAATTGGAGTATAAACATTCAACAATTCGTTCCCAGAGCGCGAACGGACTCCAACTTCCCAGAGTGCGAATTGGAGTATAAACATTCAAAAATTCGTTCCCAGAGCGTGAACGGACTCCAACTTCCCACAGCGCGAATTGGAGTATAAACATTCAACAATTCGTTCCCAGAGCATGAACGGACTCCAACTTCCCACAGCGTGAATTGGAGTATAAACATTCAACAATTCGTTCCCAGAGCGTGAACGGACTCCAACTTCCTACAACGCGAATTGGAGTATAAACATTCAACAATTTGTTCCCAGAGCGTGAACGGACTCCAAGTTCCCGAAGCATGAATTGGAGTATAAACATAAATTACAGGTTCCCGGAGCGCGAACCGAAGCACCCACGCTAACTCCAGATTCCCAGAGCGTGAAGTGGAGTGTAAACATCAATTCCAGGTTCCCGGAGCGCGAACCATACTACAAACATCGATAACTCTCAAATTCCCATAGTGCGAACCAAGTTATCGATTACAAATTATCCTAAGTCCCCAGAATGTGGACATGCGCTTAAGGTTTGCAATAAACGCGCTCAACCACCAAAGCACAAATGCTATTCCCCGAGACTAGGGGGAAAAAAAGCTAAGTGTTAATCGCTAACCAAAGTGATACAATGTCCGAAATTCGATTATTCGTCGACTACGACTTGCGACCAAGATTTTCAGACTTGGCGAATAAAACAAACTCTACTTGACGGTAAAAACACCATGAGTACACCGGACTGAAAACATAACGCTACAAACATTTAGGCACAAAAGAAATGAGAGTTGAAATGAAATTTAGTTTCCAGAGTGTGAGCCAAATCCAAATTCCCGGAGAGCGAATTGGAATGCGAACACTACCTCTTGGTTCCCGAAGTGCGAACCGGAGTGTAAATGTCGACCCTAAATTTCCAGGATGCGAACCGGAGCATTAACTTTGAAATAATTCTAAGTCCCCGGAGAATGGACCGGAGTACAAGCCTTAACTCTATGTTCCCAAGACATGGGCTGTATCATAAACATCGATAATCATCGGGCTCTCGGGGAGTGAACCAAGCTGTTGCTCGCAAATTATTCTAAGTCCCCGGAGCGTGGACATGCGTTCAAGATTCGCAAAAAAAAGCACGGTCGTAAACCCATCATCACAACACTTAAGTAGAAAACATAGTTGAAATAAGAAATTTTTTTTTTATTCCAACTAACTTAAGGCAAGGACTTACACGCAAATAAGTTCTTCCAAAAAAGAATGCCTACTAGCAGGGGCCGAACCTGCATCTATAAACGGCCTACTAACAAAAAAAACAAAAAAAAAACACCAGTTCCTATCTACCAAAAAATTCGCTTGAGCGGCCCATCTACTTCTTTTTTTTAAATCTTCTTATCAGCGGTTCGTCTTCGGACTCGCTGGAGACAGAGATCCTTCGTTTGGAGTGCTTTCTCTCCAATGCTTGTTCTTCGGCCGAAGGCATAATGTCGACGTCTTCCTCAGAGCCTGAATCTAAATGAAGGCTCCCTGCCAGAGGGGTAGGAGGGACCGGACCCGCAACGGAAGATGGAATAGTGCCACCACCGACACTACCGCTTTGCCCCTCAGCTTCTAATTTCGCTTGAATCTCTGACATAATCTCTTCATCGTGAATCGTCTGGGCTTGGCTGGGGGCATCCGCAGTCTGCATTGAAGAGCTGGAGGTCGGAGGGAGGTCGCTAATGATAAATGGCAAGTCAGTGAAAGAGCCACCCTGTTGGCCAAGCAGCTCACTCACCATTTGTTCGTCAAGAGATAAGGACCTCCTCTGCGCCGCTTCGGTTGATACTGTAGTCACAACAGTAGTCTCGGTGGCGATGGCCTTATCCCCTTTGCTCGATTCCTGGGTCGCGACGATCGAAGCAGCTCCAGTCACTAAACAAAGATAAGAAGAAGTTATTAGCAACTGCTTCAGAACAAACTCTCTATTGAGAAAACGCTTGAGATAAATTCGGAATACCTTCCCCAACTTGACATGCGGACGACTGAGCGGCCTCAGAAGCATGCTCCCAAATGGGAGATAACCGCGGCTGTTTCGGGTCATAAGCGGGAACGGTCTGTGAACTAACCACAGATGCAGGCTCAGACGGAGGCGGAGCGGTAGTTTCGAGAGCAGTGGCACGATGCTTAACGCCTGACCCTTCTCCGGCCTCCAAAGATCGACCGCCAACCAACTCCTTCTCATGAGCGATCGTAGCGTCATGAAGGACCTTATTTTCCTCATCTGTTAGCAACTGATTTTCGAGCTCGAATCGGTCGACCGATTCGCCCGGGTGCGCTTCCTCTTCCTCTTCAACCAATCATTCCCAAGCACTATGGAGATGCACTGGGTAATCCTGAAGCCAGGCCAAGTTTCTGTGCTTCAATACATTGGCATTATAGGTGATAAGCAGATCTTCGATGTCGGCCTCTAGCCTGGCCTCGGCTTGCTGAACTATCTCCTCAATCTCCGCCTCGACCACTTAAACTTTGTCCACTGCCTCATCCCGTTCGGTCCGGAGTATCACAGCTTGTTCGCACGCCTCCTGGGCTGCATTGTTTCCTTGGCGATTTCGGCGAATTTGGATTTGAGTTCATTTAGCTCCTTTAGCGCCGCATCCCTCTCGGCAGTGACCAGAGTATTTCGATGGCCCATGTCCTCTACCGTGGCGTAATGTTCATGCTTCATTCTATCCATCGTAAGCTGGGCTTCATCGGCCTTTTTGATGGCTTCCATCTCCGATTTTCTGGAAGATTCGGCCTCGGTGTTCAGCACATCGATGATACGGCTCTTTTGGGCCAACTAATCCTGCATTTTCTCAATGGTGGCCCCACGCTCAAAGGCTAGTGACGACGCTTTTTCGGCCGCCTTGTACCACGCCCTGTACTGGGCATAAAACTCGTGCACATAATCGTGCGCCGTCTGCTCGGCCTCCGGCGGAATTCTTCTCAAGTGAAGAGGGAAGATGTAGTTGTCAAAGCAAATGTTCGGAAAGTCCTTCTTCAGCTGAGCAAGCCTGATCGCCCCTTCTCCCGAAATTTCAGTGGGAGGTTGTTCCGCAACTACTGGGGGCATTGCCTCAGATCTGGGATGGCGAGGTTCATGCCTTGAAGATTGAGAGGCTGACTGGTAATTCGAGGAGTTAGAGGAACGAGGAACATGGACAGGAGGCTGTACAGGAGCTCTTGGAGGAGGGGTGCGTGATCGAGATCGATTACTGTAATCCCTATCTCTCCATTCTTGGCTAGAGTACCCAGAGTACCTGCGATCGTAACTCCTATCTCCTTCTCTCCGTTGTGAATCATAATATGAGGAAGATCTGCGAGCATGTCGTAGGCTCCCCAGCATCGAACCACGTCCAGTCATAATATCTGCAAAGCAAAATGAGAATAGAGTTAGTGGTTTCTCGAAACCGATCACTTAAGACTTGGGACAATGTAATATCGTGAAATGTATATAAATATGCATTTCCCCCGACCAACCAGAAGTGTCGACTGAGCTAGTAATAAAAGGCTCGCTCAATTCAAGAGTACGATGAAACTCCTCCAACCCGGCGTCATGCTGAAAAGACACATCATCCGGGATTGGAAGGTCGGTAAGCCCTTCGTAAAGACTTTCGGTTCGCGGAGGAGACATCTCGAAAATTCTAACTCCGGGAGAAGATCGGGCCGTGACAACCGACTTCCATCTCCCCTTCCTAGTTGACGTGACGACGGCAGCCTTGCCTTTTCTTTGCTCTTCAACATCCTGAGCCACGTCTATAGGCTCCAACTATGGCTCATCATCAGTGTGAGTTCTTTCAGAATCAGCCTCCTCGGCTATAATAACTTTGGGCTTCTTGTGCTTGACTCGCTTCTTCAAAACGGCCTTTGGTGCCACCTCGAACAGTATGCTCTGCCCTTGTTCAATCAATCCGCAAGTTCGGAGATTCCTATCCGTCAAGAGAAGCTCAATATCCCTATCTCCACTCGGGACTTCTCGAAGCACCCGCACCATCTCCCTAAAGTGCTCGCCCTCAGGTCGCTGAATCGTCGCTGTAAAAAAGAGAAAAAACATGAGTTTCACTTTGACAGCAATTGCCTTAATAATTACTTGATAACTCAGCTACACTCACGTCTGACTAACCATCGCCGGGCAAACCCCGGATGACACCTGACGTAGAACCATTCCGTCCTATAGTAGCTCAACCTGGTCCAGGACCCGGTAACCACTTGGCAGTTCCTCACCGCTTCCAGGAATGTGAAGGAAGGATAATCACCCCGAGTTTTGAAATTGAACAAGTATCTGATCTCAATCGGGAGTGGTGGTCGATGGAGATATTCCATAAATGCAATGAACAAGATATTGATCGACGCATACCCGTTCGGGTGCAGCTGAGATGGGGCGATCCTCAAAAACGACAATACTTCCCTTATACACTCATTGAAAGGAGGAAGTGTCCCGGCCACACACGCGTGGCGGTTAAATGCAGTATACCCTTCCGATGGATTGTGCGGTCTATCATTTGGCCCTGGCAGTAACACATCATCCAGCGACAGGCCATGCCTCAAGCATATCCTTCCCAACATGTCTTCAGAGATATTGGATGGAACGGAATCCGATGGATTTGCAATAAACGACGCATTAGGCAATTCGTCCGGGGCTGGACCGACGATCTCAGGATCGATGCCCGGAACCTCTATTCTCGGAGAGGCTGTACCTTGAATCTCCTGCTGCTGTGAACTTGACTGTTCCATAACTAGCTAACTCATGAGAAACCATCGTTAGACGACAAAGGACCCGTGCATTCCCCAGTGTAAAGTATATGAATGTATGTTGTGTAGTGCCATGCATTACTTGAATGAATATCGCAGAGTTAAAGAAAATATGCAGACGATAAAGCTACGGAGTCCACTTACAATGACCGTCATCGCTGACCATCATCGTTGAACCGCTTGTATGATGGAAATTTGATTTGAATAGAAGTAGTTATTGTTCCATCGACGAGCTTCGAAAGGTGGTCAAGTATGAAATTTAACATGTCCAAATATGCAAGGATGAAGCTCGCCGGAGTTATGCTCAGAAAATATCAAATTTTGGAATCCATCATAGGGGGTTCGAACCGATCACAGGCACTTCGTTCGAAACCACCCTAACATCACTTCGAATCAATGGCTGGAAAGCTCGCTTCGAAACGATGAACAGGTGTCGAGTTCGAATCGATCGAAAATGGTTGATTTCGAATCGATCCTTGTTTGGCAAGTTCGAACCGATCAGGAACTCCCAACTTGACATCGACATCATTCGAATCAATCCTATTCGAATCGACATAAAGCTGCGAATTTCGAACCGATAGCTGATGGATTCGAATCCATCGATTCGAATGGATCCATCGAATCCATCAGTCGGTGCGAACTGCGTCGCCCCATAGAACCATTCCATGGATCGATGCGAAATCCAATGGCCAATGGCGCACCCATCATCGATTCGAACTCGAATCCACGCATCGATTCAAAATTCCTCCAAAAGCCAGATCTGGATTTACCAAATCCCAAGAAAGGCCGATTGATGAAGAAGTGATGGGTTCGAGGTAGCTTTGCCGTGTGGATTCGAGGTTAGTTACCTAGTTTGGATGATAGGTTTGAAGAATTGAAGGTTTGGATCTCAAATTGTTCGAATACGAAAGCATGACACCTTCTTCTCTGGAGTTTCGAGTGCACGGTAAAACAAGGCAAGAGTGAAAAAGTAAAAAGTGAAAAATGGCGAACCCTTTGCTATTTATATGGGGGGTTGGAGATGACCGGGTCGATTCGCCACCCAGTAAACTTGACCGGTCGCAACCAGTCAAAACACACATCAATTCGAAGTCTCCATTCGAAACCATCGGCCTAGGACCCCATCGATTCGAAGTTACCCCCGCATCGCATCGGTACGAAGCGCGCAGCAAGGCGACGAGCAGCATCGATGCGAAACAAACGCTGGGCCCATCGGTTCGAAAGCCCTTGTTCGCACTCCAACCGTCACCAATCGTTTCGAACCGCCATTTCGAATCCATCATTCCATACCGGTTTGAATGACAGCTTCGAACCCATCACAACACGAGTATACGCCACCCATACGAGTGTAGATTTCGAACCCATCAGAGCTCACACCCATCGGTTCGTAATGCCGCAGTCACGCAACGCAGAGTCGTTTCCTTCAACCTTCTGCGTCGGCTCAGGAGAGGATCGATACGAAGGAACCTTCCAAAACAACCATCAAGCGTTGTCTCGATTCAAATTACAAAATCGGTTCAGGAGAGAATCAATACGAAGTTCAATAGCAAACAGAACTAACACGACTCATGGACGCACGACGTTTACAAGGGTCAAACTAACATATATGCATATATGTCGAACTAACGATCGATTTTAAACATTTATAGGGATCAAACACTCATCCCGTTACAAATGCAACAGCCAACGGCTAAGCACTATTATACTGCAATCAATCATATCAACACAAGGTTACAACCATACAGCATACGAGTTTCAACAAAAAGGAGAGCAATGATTGTTCTGAAAAATGGCAGCTATTCAAAGCACGTCATGTTCCCACAAGACGTACTTTGGAGGGCAGAATGTTATCCCCCTTTTTGGCAAAGCCGCGATACCAAAAGATCGATCAGAAACGGAGGACAGTTCGTCTCAGAGACTGGTCATACTTCGTCTCGCTATGGATATCACTGAATTTTGTCCAAGTCCAGATTGGGCTACAATTGATAAGGCATGGCAAGAATGACCATAGGAGTTAACATCTCAAGTTTCGAGCCAATCTGAGTTCATACGCTCGAGTTATGATCGATTCAAGTTGAAGGGGAAGGCTTAGAGTTCGAACCCATCGTTGACCAACGGTTCGAACCCATCGCATTCGAATCCATAAGTTTCGAATCCATCGAACCACCTCGGGTTCGTCTCCATCACCTTCGAATCCATCGTGTTCGAAGCCATCGTGTTCGAACCGATGGGCCTCGTATCCATGGAGAAGTGACTCAGCTCGTATCCATCACAGAAGCCGTGCTTCGAACCCACCACAAGGCATTGATCGAACCCAAACATGGAACCTTGTTCGAATCCATCCATGAAGTCATGTTCGAACCTATCCTGTTTAGCCTCATTCGAATCCACTGGGTCAACCAACCTTAATGATGTGTCTTCCATCGGTTCGAATTCGCCAAGATATATGGAGTCGAAGCGGTCAACTCGGAGTGAAGACCGGATTGATTCGAAGTTTGCGCTCCACGTCACCACGAAGACACGTGCCATGATGGATTCGAAACCATCGGTTCGAAAGCATGGTTTCGAACCAAACAGCCATGTAATGAACCCATTTCGAATCCATCATATCTCCCAATCTACTGATCCAAATGCCATGAAATTTTCACAGAAGCTTGCATACATGTTGAAGAATGTCCACGCCAAATTTCACCTCAATTGGATGAATTCTTGATCGGTTCGAATGGAGTTCGAACCGATGCCAAAGTGGGCCCAAACTTCCTGAGACCGTGCGTGTGGGCCCCCTCACGTGCCAGAAGTGGTCTCCCGAGGTTTCAGCGAAATATCAGCAGCCTACGCCTATAAATAGAGCCCCAGGGACAACGAAAAAGGGATCTTTCGACCCTCAAGCATCCAGACTCTACCGGATCGAGATCTCCATCATCCTACATCATAATTGTACTATTGATTTCGAATTTCTAGTTGTAACTTGCTGTTGATCATTGCAACAACTTGTAATCATTGAAAGAGAATCAATAAAACGTCAAAATACTTCACAGTGGACGTAGGCAACACGCCGAGCCACTATAAATTGCTTGTCTAAGCATTTACTTTACTGTTGATTGGAGTTTTTGTTAGATAATATCTATTTCGAATTTACATTCTTCGTTATTATCTCTTCAACGACTCCCGAAGAGTGTTGTGCCCAATTTTGACACAAACAGTCATAAAGTTTTAGTATTTGTAATTTTATCGAAATGATTTGTTCGTCTTTGAATTTTTCATTTGCAATTTAATTCCCTTTTCTTTTTGAGCTTTTTCTTGTTTAACATTTTTGACAATAGAATATATCTAATAATATGATATTGTTAGTGTCAGTTTCATAATTTTATAGTATCATTTACCTATTGAATTTTTTTTTTTGACTTTCTGTTTGAGTTTGGAATTTCGTTCTGGATGTTTTTTTTTCATTTTTTTCTCTTCGATCTTTTTTTTGCAGCGATTCTTCAGTTGCTTTCTCAGCAGCAGTTTTTTGCTGCATGTTTTCTTCATTGTTCTGTTAAATAAATTCAATATCATTAAAATACAAATATATTATCTTCATTTTGTAGTATCAGTTACCGTTTTTGGAATGTTTTCTGTTATTTTTGATTGCTTTTCATCTGCTCTATTTTGTTCACTTCTTCTCTTTGTTCTTTTTTCTCGATTTTTTCGTGCTTCTTCTTTAATTGGTCGTTTTCATAATTTTAACTTGCTGGCTTTTTCTTTCATCTTCTCTGGCTTCGACTGAGATTGAGCTAGGTTTTCCTTTTTTGGGATTACGGATGGCTGTTGAATATCTAGTGGAGCAACAATTTCGGTTTTTTGGTTTGGAGTTTATTGTTGAATTTCTAATGAAATTAGGTCATCAATTTCACGAATCGGTGGTTTTTGTTCAATTTCTAATGGTTGTTCTTGAGGTTTACGGTTGAGTTGGAGATAAGATTTACTTCTGGTTTGAGGCAACATTTTTATTATCAATTGGAATTTTGAGAATGAACGAGAGAGAATTTGAAATCGAAGAAGGAAGACAAATGGAATGAATCATAAAAGCATGGGCTTTTTTTACCCGTGAATGGGTTTGGGCTTGTCCTTGAGATAGAAAAGGTGCACGTGTCCTTGTGCCCAATTATTTAAAATAAATTATCCATTAAATTTTTTTCCCTTATATATACAAGTATCCTATTTAATTTAAAAATAATTTATCCAAATAATAAATACAAATATATATTTTATAAATAATGTAACATGTTAGAACATAATTTTAACAAAAAATATGCTATCAGTTTGTTTTCGAAAATTGTAAAAGAAAAGTTAGCTTATTCCTTACGGAATTAATTAAAAAATAATTTTATTAAATGAATTTGAACCCAAAAAACAATTTTAAAACCGAAATCATTTATTGTAGGTATACATAAATTTTACTATTATTTTTCTGAATGTATATTTAATTATTATTATTTACATTATAATATATTTGCAAGTATATATTTAAATTATACATTACATATAAAATATTTTAAATTTTATTTAATATACATATATAATTTTGAATTATATATAACACTATATATATTTATTCAAACTACTGCATATATCTATATTCAAAATAGTCTGCACTTTAGTTATATTTTATGTATATATATTTATATAAGTGTATTATATAAATTTTATTTATAAGCCGTACTTTATAATATAAAAAATTATATGAATATATATATATATTATTATTATATGTACATATATGCACATATTTAGATAACACATATGTATACAAATGGGCTAGTATGTCCGTTGTGG
Organism: Allium cepa; assembly: GCA_030765085.1. Taxonomy (NCBI): domain Eukaryota; kingdom Viridiplantae; phylum Streptophyta; class Magnoliopsida; order Asparagales; family Amaryllidaceae; genus Allium; species Allium cepa. Next base: position 11,639,496 of record CM060937.1, read on the forward strand.
TGTAAATTCCAGCATTTATATACAGATATATCAAACCATGTACACTTTATTATGGTTCACATGCACATACACCCATATGTGTGTATGGTACACTTATATATTATATAGTACAAAATTATATATTAGTTAAAACTTCTTTTATAGACTAAATAAAATATTGATTTCATTTAAAATAAATTTAGATAAGATTTAAATAAATTTAGACTTCACAGGCCCAATAAAGATACAAATGGTAAAAAAATTGAAATTTACCCATTTACCCCAATGCATGCTAACCTAAGTCAAACAAATTCCATCAAAAAGCAGGCTTTGGTTGATTTCATCATGGAATGCATAGCTCCAACAGCGAAAATGAGGGAAAGGAGGAGCCTCCGCAAGTTTGGAAATTCTATGTAAATGGCACACTGAATGATCAGGAGATAAGAATTGAGTATATACATTAGTCTAGACAAGCAAAAGCTGTATGGGACAGCTCGCTTGAAAATAGTGCAGGTAATGAAGATAACTCATACTGAAGTCCATAGTGATCCCCAACATGTCGAAAATCACATGCAAGGGAATTACCAAACTGAATACAACTATAGCCAAATATATGGAATTGTCCAAGAGTTATTAGCTCAGTTTGAACAATTTGACATAAAATAGACCCCTAGAGAAGAAAGCTCTTTAGTGGATTCTTTTGCTCAATTGGCAAGCACTAATATTGCACAGGAAATGAAGGCGGTACCTGTGGAACAATCAACTAAGATAAGTATTTCCAAAACATAGCAACTTCTAGTATTGAAGCAAGCTTAAGGGGAAAGGGGCCAGGAGACTGCAAATCAACAGAGGGATTCAAGATAAACTTGCCCGCTAGTAATTAATAAAGAAGAAGAAGAATCTTGGATAACTTCTATAATGGACTAGGCTTTTCGACCCTTGAAAATCGACACCAATACATTTACTGTATTATATGCCGAGCAATCGAATGTTAGAAAACCCGATTGTTAGGGTAAAAAAGAAGGAAGGAAGAAGAAAGCTAACAATACAAAATCTCACAGCGGAACGAATAATCTATAATATACAACAAATCTACACAAAGATAAAATATAATATACATACACTAATAAGAGTTCACTAACCTATTTCAGCCCGAACAGTTATAACAACCTATTTACAATTTCAAATAAATACAACCAATAGATAATACAGTGGAACACAATGAAACTAGATACGTCTTGGACCTCCAGCTCGTCTCCTGAGCTCCAACGCATCAAAAGTAATCTGTAAATATGCTCAGTTTGACTTGAGCATTATAATAAAATAACAATCGAGTCAATTTGGAAAACCAGTGTGAGAAAACACACCCAACTGGATTTTAAAGTTATAAAAAATCCTTTTAAATCAAAATTATCTCGTAAGACCATGTCGCATTAAACACGAACGAGTTTTTAGCTTACAATAACCAAAACATTTTCTATAAAAAATCCATTGATATTATAATAGTGTCCAGGGTTCGTGTAGAATATGAATATAGCTGAAATGCTTGAATCTCACATTCCAACATAGTTGGGCATAACTAAATCCGTAAAGCTCGTATTGGAGAATGGATACATAAGGTAAGGAACTACCTTCCAATAATACAACTCTAGATAAAATGCAACATAGTCTGACAAGAATATCTTGTACCCCCTCCACACAAGACTAGTCTACCACTTGACTATTTTTATCGAATATAATCACCCGTTTTGTTAATGGGCCCTAAAGCATACATGAGTTGATAGTAATTGATCTAGATTTGTGATGACCATAACCCGATGGGAGCGATACATACGGCCCTGCTGCGTGCTCGATTTTTTTCATTCCTCGGTTGATGAGGCTTGAGGCTATGTTTTACCTTTACATAGCACTTTCCACTTGGAATGTTAACACTGTCCTCCAAGCAATAATGAAATGCCAACATTCATCCATGCAAGTTCATTCTGAGAATGAACGAAACCGAAGGCCCCACTTCTACTACATCTATTTGGGAATCATCTTCAGGATTAATAGTAAGCAGCCCTTGCACTTCAAAGAGCTCTGTCTTCAATCCCATCATATTCAAGATATCTTCACTTAGAAATGCTTGTGTTGGGTCGAAGTGGTTCCCGAATAACATATCCGATCCCAGTCTCTTCGAAATAACTTTCGATAATTTACGGTAAACTCATCTCCAGTTCTTTAGATAGTCAAAGATAAGAGCGGAGATAACCTTCTAACTAATAGCGGATGGATTTCCTTATCATTTGTCCTAGGAGAACGAAATAAGATTTATACGCATAGTACAATTTCATTGAAGATGACTGTGCCATATAACTCACGTGTTTCTCTTAGATATTTCCGTAGTTACATTTTGGGTCCACATATGATAGTCATTTATTTAACTATTTACAAAGACACATCCAAATCAGGGTTTATTTCAAAAGGGAATACAAACATTGGTTAAGCACACAAGTAACCACTAGCCTCTTTAATAAATCTTTTAATTGATTAAAATCACTTTATACATTACTTGTATAAAGTACCTTTACAAAGCTATACCCACAAATACCTATATACTCAATCATTGTAAAAATATCCGTATACTTATCTCAATGGCATAGGTATATTTACAAACATTACAATTCATAACTTAGAAATTATACTCGTATACTTACCTCAATGATATAAGTATATGCACAAAACTGATAATTTTTTCTTTTTATTCAATTCTAAATAATTTACAAACTCCTTATAAATCTCTACAACCATGTACAAACCATTTTATAAATCTATGAAAGTTATTTACAATCTCTTTTAAAAAATTCAGTCATTTATAATTTTTTTAATACATTTCTAACGTCATTTATAAACCCATTATAAATCCATAAAACCATCTATAACACTCCATTTATAAATCTATAAACTCATTTCTAAGATTCGTTTATAAATATATAACCATTTTTAAAAATCCTTCACCTTGTAAAAAATTTCCCTTTAAGTCTTCAAACCATTTTATAAAACTCCTCTTATAAAACCCAAGCCCATTTATAACTCTATTTATAAGTCTCCAAAATGTTTATAAATAATAAAATCATTTTCATCAAAACACTATTAATAAATAATGATTAATGATTTCAAAACATTAATAAATAAATATTAAGAATTAATCTTTATCGTTATTTTAAATTGTAATAACTAATCTCTAAAACATTATTAATAAATCATCATTATTAATTTCAAGCCATAAAAATCATTACATAATTAACCTTTTCAAAGATTAAAATATTGATAAATACATTAAAAATAATGTTAATATAAACAAATAACTTTAAAATGATATTATATATAAATAATAATCTTTAAAACAATATTGAATATAAATAAATAATCTTTAAAACAATATTGATGATTTAAAAAGACAGATAATAAGGTTGGAGTAAAATAGAAATTAAATCCTTTTAAAACAAAAATATTTTCGTAAACTTCAATTCAGATTTTAAATCATCTCCATCTTAAAACCAACCCAAACCCAAATGACAATTTATAGTATTTCAAAATACTAATTTGAGGCCAATAACTATTAAACGCTTAACCAATATTGACGCAGCGGATTAATCAAAATAAACTTCAATCGGCGAAAGTAACAATCGGTGGATTGATCAATACCAAAATGCCCAAATTCGTTGATCCAAAGATACCGAATTCTAGCTATCTCTAATACGTTGATCGCGCACGATACTGTGAAAGAAGATCTTCAATTCTTCAAGCGGTGATCAAGCGCACTTGATTCCGCGAATCGGCTTCAACAATCGTTGATTCGAGCGCACTCGAATAACCGAAAGTGGAGATAGGAGATTACACTCAACTACCAATTTAAGATGAAAGCACACAGCAATCAACAAGAAATTTTGTTCAAAAAAATCAACTAACTCGAAATGTACAACTCACTCCCTATTTATAGTGTTTCACTCCCCGACCCTTAAGTCGTTCACGACTCATGACCCACGACTCACGACTCACGACTTAGCAACAATACCATACCCATATTACAACACAACACATAGGTCGCTGACGACCTAAAATACAACACGAGTTAACAAGGTAAACGACATAACCACACAACATACTATAATGACATTCAACACGTTACAGCAAGGTACCAACGACATACGACTCAACACAGGCCGACTTACGACCTAACAGTATCGAACGACTCAAGTGAAAACAAGCAAATTACAAAATTTAGGTCGTAGATGTTGAGTCACAAGCTTTATGAAAGTTTTGATTTCTGACAAATAAGGCGATTGATTTCTGACAAACAAGGCGATCGACAAAAACAAGGTCAATAGAGCTATATATGGTACTCTAGATTATAGGTTGATTATTTGTTGTTGTAATAGTAATAAATTTGTTAAAATCTATCCTCAAATAATCATGCATATCAAGGGAATCAATATATATACGAATAATTTATAAGTTGCATGCAGTTGCACAATTCAATGTGTAATTTAACAGGCACCGGTCGACCGGTCAATATAGGTGCGGTCGACCGTTCCTGTGTAAATTGCACAGTGAACGTGCACACATGCACATAACGTATATATATATTTGAATTCCTGTCTACCGGTCCATTTTTGACCTGTCGACCGTTTTTAAACAGAAAGCAACTTTTCCAAAAGACACTTCTCTTCTCCAAAGGTTGCATCTCCTATCTTTCATCAATGATCATAACTCTTAATGGCAACTGTTCACAAAGAGTTACAACTATTTTTCTCTATATATACTCATCTAAATCATTGATTCAAACACAAGTTTTTACAACGATTTCATATATTCTTTTAATCTAATCTCTGATCTCAATACTGTATTATAAAAGCTCTAAATTATTTATTGAATCTTTGAAACTATTTCATATCCTTTGATTCAATAATATACTTTCCTTAATCTTTTCAAAACATCATATCGCATACTTTGAGGATAAGATTATAGGAAGGGTGTACTGCTAGTGACAAATCCGTGTTTTCAAGAACACAAGTTGTCAACAACAATTGTATTTGTTCTTTTGTTGAAGTCCTCTGTGTTGTAAGAGGCAAGTGTTGAAGTCCTCAGTGTATTAGAGGTGTGAATCCCGTTCGGTTGTTCGGGTATTGTAAACCTGTTCCTCCGGGTGAAGCGAGGTAGTTAATAGTGAAAATCCAGATAGAAGTCTGGGACTGGACGTAGGACGGTGCTCCGAACCAGTATAAAAATCTCTGGTGTGATTTTTCTATTTTCTATTTACAATGCTATTATCATCTATTTCCGCATTTGTATTGTAATCCATATTACACGATCCGTGTATACTATATTAGCACATATAATTGTATACACACCGCACTTTAAATTGGTATCAGAGCACGGTCATCATATAACCGTAACACAGTTATTTGATATATTCTTGTAATATGGCAAATAACGCAAGTACTAGCACTCAAAACACCACTTACACAGAAGGGCAATCGACACAAAGACCTCCATTTTTCAATGGTCTTAACTATAGTTATTGGGCAACACGTATGTCATTCTTTATGCAATCAAGTAGCTATGATGCCTGGAATGCTACTCAAAGAGAAATAGTGAATCCAACAACTGATTATTCAGAATGGACTGTGGCTGAGAAAACGGCAGCAGCCATAAATGCAAGAGCAATAAATATGTTGTTCTGTGCATTAGACCAAAATGAATATAACCGTGTTAGTATCTGCACTACTGCATATCAAATTTGGCAAACGCTAAAAATCACTCATGAAGGTACTAACAAGGTTAAACAAGCCAAAATAGCCATGCTGAAAAGTCAATTTCAAAATTTCAAAATGAAACCAAATGAAACAATCAATGACATGTATTCACGGTTTCAAACTATTCACCATGCACTTATTGGGTTAGGACAAAAGTATTCTGATTTTGATGTTGTTTCAACAGTCTTACATTCTCTGACTAATGAATGGGAAGGAAAAGTATTAGCAATTGAAGAAGCTAATGACCTTTCCGTCATGAAGCCAGATGAATTGATAGGAAATTTAATGTCCTATGAAGCAAATTTGCAGGCTAGAAAAGAACAGAAAGAAGAAAAGAAAAATGTAGCATTTCATGTTGAGAAAGATGAAAATGAATCAGATTCTGAAGATGAAGATTTGGCGTTCATTGCTAAAGGTTTCAAAAAATTCCTAAAATATCGAAAAGCCGGTCGCTACAATAAAAGGAAACCTGGATCAAATAAACCATCTTCATCTGCTATAGAATGTTTCAACTGCCATAAAAAGGGACACATGTAGAAGGATTGTCCAGAACAAAAGAAAAAGTCAGAAAATGACAAATTCAAATATAAGAAGGACAAATCAAAGAAACGAGCCTTCTCAGTAACATGGGATGATTCAGAATCATCTTCATCAGAAAGTGAAAGTGATTCGGAGAATGAACAAGCTAATGTTTGCTTTATGGCAACAGAAGATGAGGTCCCACTGAAGAAAAGAGGAAAGTGGATATTGGACAGTGGTTGCTCAAAGCATATGACGGGAGACAAGAGCTTATTAACAAATATTAAATACTCAGATGGTGGCTCAGTCACTTTTGGAGACAATTCAAAAGGTTATATCATCGGCAAAGGTGATGTGAGCAATTGCGGTACATCTAACTTACCTCTTATTACTAATGTCATGCTAGTTAGAAATTTAAAACACAATTTACTTAGTATTAGTCAGTTATGTGACAAGGGTTTTATAATTTCCTTTTCAAATAATAAGTGTAGTATTTTAGATAAAGACCATAATTTGGTTTTTGAAGGTTATAGAGACAGAAATATATATATTCTAAATATGAATATTAATCATAATTCAGATATGTGTCTTGTGGCTAATGACAATGATCCATGGCTATGGCACAAACGTTTCTGTCATATAAACTTCAGAACTATTGACAAGCTAGCCAAAAACAATCTAGTTAGAGGACTACCCAAAATGAGTTTTAAAGTTAACAACATTTGTGATGCATGTCAATTAGGAAAATAGACCAAATCATCGTTTAAATCCAAGAAAGTCATATCAACATTACAACCACTTGAGTTACTGCACATGGATTTATTTGGACCTACTAGAGTTCAATCAATAAATCACAGTCAATATGTGCTTGTAATTGTTGATGATTTCTCTCGTTATACATGGACAATTTTCTTTAAAAAATAAAAGTGATACTTTCGATCATTTCAAATCTTTCGTCAAAAGAATTCAAAAATCAAAAGGGATTAAAGTTAAAAATATAAGAAGTGATCATGGCGGAGAGTTTGAAAATAATGAATTCGAACATTTTTGTACAAAGAAAGGTATATATCATAATTTTTCGTTTCCCAGAACTCCACAACAGAACGGAGTAGTAGAACGAAAGAACCGAACTTTACAAGAACTGCAAGAACATTATTGAATGGAACCACCTTACCAAAACATTTCTGGGCAGAAGCTGTCGCAACTGCCTGTTATGTTTTAAATCGTGTGTCCATAAGACCTCTTACCAAGAATACTCCTTATGAATTGTTTAACAAAAGAAAGCCCAAAATCTCATACTTCAAAGTTTTTGGTTCCAAGTGCTTTATTTTAAATACGAAAGACCAGCTTGGAAAATTCGATCCAAAAGCCGATGAAGGAATATTTGTCGGTTATTCGGAACGAAGTAAGGCCTATCGGATATTTAATAAACGAACCAAAACTATTGAAGAATCACTTCATGTCTCTTTTGATGAAATTTATTAGCATCCTCACACAATATCAGATGATGACGAATCAATAGTCATTGATAATCCAATCATCTCAAATACTGATTCTGACTCAGAAGTAATTATTGAGAATACTCCTCAAATATGTGAATTACAATCACCACCAAGAATATTAAGAGACCATCCGGCCCAAAATATAATAGGTGAAATAACATCACATGTCAGAACAAGGAGTCAACTCAATCAAATGGGTCATGTCGCTTTTCTCTCAAATATCGAACCCAAGAATCCAAAAGAAGCTGCTACAGATGATTACTGGATCATTGCCATGCAGGAAGAACTAAATCAGTTTGAGCGCAATGACGTTTGGGAACTTGTTCCGAGACCAACTGATCAGTCAGTAATTGGTACTAAATGGGTCTATAAAAATAAGGCTGACGAACAAGGAAATATCACCAAAAATAAAGCAAGATTAGTAGCACAAGGATACAATCAGGAAGAAGGTATCGATTATGAAGAAACTTTTGCACCAGTTGCTCGACTAGAAGCTATTAGAATTCTATTATCTTTTGCTTGTCATCATAATTTCAAACTTTATCAGATGGATGTCAAAAGTGCTTTTCTCAATGGATTTATCAAAGAGAATGTCTATGTCGAACAACCTCCTTTATTCGTACATGAAAAATATCCTGACCATGTGTTCAAACTTAAGAAAGCTCTGTATGGTTTAAAACAAGCACCTCGTGCTTGGTATGAACGATTACGTAGCTATCTTATTAATTCAGGATTTGAAATAGGCAAAGTCGATCAAACTTTGTTTATTAAACATTCTCGAAAAGATATTCTGGTTATCCAAATATATGTAGACGATATCATCTTTGGTTCAACAAACGATAAACTCTGCAAGGAATTTGCAAGTATTATGACCAAAGAATTCGAAATGTCTCATATGGGAGAACTATCTTATTTTCTTGGACTTCAAATCAAACAACTTTCAAACGGTATTTTTATCAATCAAGAAAAATACTGTGAAAATCTTATCAAACGCTTCGGATTACAAAATACATCTGGTAAACCAACTCCTATGAGTACAACTACACATCTTGAAAAAGATGAAAGTGGTAAGAATGTTGACCAGAAATTATATCGAAGCATGATTGGTTCTCTTCTTTATCTTACAGCTAGTCGTCCAGATATATTAATGAGTGTTTGTTTATGTGCTCGTTTTCAAGCCGATCCAAAGGAATCACATTTACGAGCAGTGAAACGTATAATTCGTTATCTTAATAATACCAAAGATTTTGGTCTTTTCTATCCAAAAGAATGTCCATTTGAATTAGTATCATATAGTGATGCTGATTTCGGTGGCTCACGAACAGATAGAAAAAGTACAAGTGGTACATGCCATTTTATTGGAAAATCACTTGTCTCTTGGTTTAGTAAGAAACAGAATTGTGTTTCACTATCAACATGTGAAGCTGAATATATATCAGCGGCTCTCGCTTGTACTCAAGTACTATATATGCAACAAACACTTCAAGATTTTGATATTCATTTATCAAATTCTATTATATACTGTGATAACACAAGTGCTATAAATCTTTCTAAAAATCCAGTGAATCACTCTCGAACTAAACACATTGATATCCGTCATCATTTTCTTCGAGATAATATTGAAAAAAGAAATATATGTCTTGAATATGTCCATACTGAAAATCAATTAGCAGACATTTTTACTAAGCCGCTGCTCGAATCTAATTTTATTAGATTACGAAGAGAGCTTGGTTTAATTTCAAGAAAAAATCTTGACTAAGCAATTACTAATGTACACCTTCTCTTTTGGTTATTCTCTTTAATTATAATTTTTTTTTTAAACTAAACTAATGTCTTTTCTCCTAGTAACCGTATCTTTTACTTAACCTATTTTTTATATTAAATATTAGCCATTGCTTTATTTAATGGTTAAAATCTATTTACTCATTTTATAAATTCAGTTTTAAAAACAAAGCTATTTTTAGATTTACAATAAAATTTCTGCTTATATTTTCGTGGTTAAAAGTTATCATTAACTCACATCCATAAGAGTATATATAAGAAACTTATATATATAAGCTTGCAAATTTTTTTTATTTTGTTCATCTTTACTTCTTATCTAACCATAATACTATATTCAACTTACACTATGGCTCATATTTGTGACAAATGTGCGCAAGAATCTCACATTTCTATTACAAGCTCTGAGTCGGACGAATATTATTCTCCTACTACTCCAAAACTAAAATCGAGCTGTCATCATCAATGCTCTTATATGTCTGATAAAACTCCAAATTCAAAACGAGTTAAAAGGACACTATTCTATTCTCCTCGAACCAAAGCTCAAATTGATGAGATACACCACTACCAAAAACATCAGATAGACCTTCAGAGACAACTCCATTACGGGCAAAGTCAACTTTATCACGAGCAACAACGGACATCGGCACGATTGTCTGTTTTAGAAAAGTTGGCAACATTTTTCTGCGGTTCCAACAAACATGACGTACATGAACCAATGCCGTCTAGGCCATCAACATCTAAAAGTCCTAACTCATGGGATCGGAACTATGAAAAGAATGAAGGAGCTCAAAAACAATGGAGTCCATGGTCGAATCGTATTGAAGGAAACAACGATAATTCTAATGACGAACTTTCTCATTAGATTTATATATAGTTGTTAAATATTTATCTATCTCTTGTGTAATGATGGTTATATTTTGTATTATGTATAAAATATAATATATATATATATATATATAGGTTGATATATAATAAAAAACTTGAAAAAGAATCCTATATGCACAACAGACCAGGACCGGTCGACCGCCCATATTATTGCCGGTCGACCGTTTGCTCTCTGGTTGAAAACGGTCGACCGGCCAAAATTTGTAGGTCGACCGGTTACGCATTTTTCAGTTTTTTATATATAACCCTATACGTTACTTTACCCTCTACCCTCATTCACTCTCTACTCAAACTATTCTCTATCCCCAAATCACAAACCCTAGTTCCCATTCTTCAATTCCCAAATCACAAATCCTCCAACAATGGCTCCTCCTCAAAAGAAATCAAAGAAAGGAGCAATCTCTGAAACTTCATCTCATACCATCTCCGTCAAAAAATGGCTTCAAACTCTAATTGCTATAACACGATGGAATCAAATGACAAATTACAAGTTTCATCCGGGATCTTTCATCAAATTTGATGATTTCACGGCTTACGGAGTTCGAAGGTTAGCCGATAATGCCAACATTACTCCATTGATAGATTTTTCGGCAAATAGTGTGGAGATAAATCATTTAATGATTAAATTATTTTACGCCAACATGAATCTTGATGAATATCAACCTGATAATCCAAACGGCGTCATCTGGTCTATGGTCTGTGGAAAACAAAATTTTCTTACTCATGCTAGAATTGCCTCTATACTTAGCATACCAAATCGAGGCGAAGAATTTTCATCTACCTTCTGCGAAGTTTTCACTCGAAATAGTACAAGTCATCAGTTTATAGAAGACAATAGTGATGGCACTAAGTCTATTGGACTTCGACCGACAGCAAGGTTACTTCATCGGGTCTTGATGCATTCTCTTTTTCCTAGACTTGGAAATTATGATGCAGTGTACAAAGAAAACTTCAAGGCACTCTATGCTATCTATGGTGAAATCCAAATCAATTGGGTTCACATGCTTTTTGATGAAATTCTCAAGGTAAATAATTCAACCCGGCCTCATTTCTTCTATAATGAATATATCATGAGACTTTTGTTAGCTTGTGGGGTCAATCCTCCTGATTCTGCAACTTCAACACCAAAATGCATTGATTCCATAACCATCAAAAGAATGAAGCTTCCTCCACCTTATCTTGAGATTATGCCTTTTGAAGAATGGCAACAACGAGGACCGAGAAAACAAAGAGCAACTTCCTCTCGACCTCGTCCCGATGAGGTGAAACTTTTAAGATCAAAGTCATCAACAAAAGAATCTCTTGAAACCTTTGCGCGTAATCAATTTCTGCTTGAATCTCGTCTCAAGCGTATGGACTCTAAAATTGATAAGCGCTTCAATAAGGTCAAGTTGTTCTTCGGTATGCTATGGGATGCTATATCATGTTCCTCATCCACCTCTGTTCAAGCACAAGATCCAGGAAAACGTCCTGCTGCTCCAGTTTTCACATGGACATCATCTGACGAAGGCGAATCGTCTAGAGGGAACAATGATGAGGAGGAAGAGGAAGATGATGATGATGACGACGATAACGATGATGAAGAGGAGATTCGATCTGCTTCATCCTAGATTCTATTATGTTTTAGCTCTTTAAAAACATTTTTTCGACACTTGTACTAAATAGTGTCGTTATTTATGCTTTTCAATTAACATTATGTTCTGTAGTAAACTCTGTTATGTCTTTGATGTGTTAATGATTTATTTTTCTATGCTTATTATATTCATTCTACGCATATCATATTCTAGTGATCTGTTACTCCTTTTTGTCGATGACAAAGGGGGAGAAAGGGCTAACAATTGCTTGCAGGAAAGAAATCACATACTCAGGGGGAGATTCAGATTTGCAGATATATATATTGTCATCAATCAAAAAGGGGGAGAATGTTGAGTCACAAGCTTTATGAAAGTTTTGATTTCTGACAAATAAGGCGATTGATTTCTGACAAACAAGGCGATCGACAAAAACAAGGTCAATAGAGCTATATATGGTACTCTAGATTATAGGTTGATTATTTGTTGTTGTAATAGTGATAAATTTGTTAAAATCTATCCTCAAATAATCATGCATATCAAGGGAATCAATATATATACGAATAATTTATAAGTTGCATGCAGTTGCACAATTCAATGTGTAATTTAACAGGCACCGGTCGACCGGTCAATATAGGTGCGGTCGACCGTTCCTGTGTAAATTGCACAGTGAACGTGCACACATGCACATAACGTATATATATATTTGAATTCCTGTCTACCGGTCCATTTTTGACCTGTCGACCGTTTTTAAACAGAAAGCAACTTTTCCAAAAGACACTTCTCTTCTCCAAAGGTTGCATCTCCTATCTTTCATCAATGATCATAACTCTTAATGGCAACTGTTCACAAAGAGTTACAACTATTTTTCTCTATATATACTCATCTAAATCATTGATTCAAACACAAGTTTTTACAACGATTTCATATATTCTTTTAATCTAATCTCTGATCTCAATACTGTATTATAAAAGCTCTAAATTATTTATTGAATCTTTGAAACTATTTCATATCCTTTGATTCAATAATATACTTTCCTTAATCTTTTCAAAACATCATATCGCATACTTTGAGGATAAGATTATAGGAAGGGTGTACTGCTAGTGACAAATCCGTGTTTTCAAGAACACAAGTTGTCAACAACAATTGTATTTGTTCTTTTGTTGAAGTCCTCTGTGTTGTAAGAGGCAAGTGTTGAAGTCCTCAGTGTATTAGAGGCGTGAAATCCCGTTCGGTTGTTCGGGTATTGTAAACCTGTTCCTCCGGGTGAAGCGAGGTAGTTAATAGTGAAAATCCAGATAGAAGTCTGGGACTGGACGTAGGACGGTGCTCCGAACCAGTATAAAAATCTCTGGTGTGATTTTTCTATTTTCTATTTACAATGCTATTATCATCTATTTCCGCATTTGTATTGTAATCCATATTACACGATCCGTGTATACTATATTAGCACATATAATTGTATACACACCGCACTTTCAGTAGATGACCTAACGATACAACACAGTGCACGACATGAGAAACACGCGACATACGACTCATCATACAATGCGACTTATAGAAGATGGCGACTCAACACTTCATCGTCTTATCATAAGTCGTAACTCGTGGCATTTTGAAAGTGCGGCATCTTCCCTCGACTCAACTAAGTCGTAACCCGTTTCTATCTTAAGGTTTTCAACTACTGGACTTCCCTCTGCTTCTTGATGAGTCGTGGACGACTTATAGCTGATCAACCCTGAACGACTTAGGCTCCCATTAAGTCGTAACATTTTCCCCTGATCTTTGTTAAGTCGTGGTCGATCTATCGCCTCCAGCTTAAGCAGTGGACGACTTAACTTCCTCTTGAGTCGCGTACGACTTATCACTTGCCTTTCTCTTGAGTCGCGTATGACATCTCTGGCCTGAGCTGCATCATCCTCCCCTGGTTGAGAAAAATTCGTCCTCGAATTTGTAAATTCTTCCACATCATAGTGTTCATCTTCATAATATGGCACAAGATGTTTAACATTGAACACGTCAGAAGTGTACACATCCTCCGGTAACTTCAACTTATAAGCATTTTCATTAATTCGTCTCACAACTTCTACAGGACCAATTTTTCTGGCTTTCAACTTGTTATAAGCGCCTACTAAAAAACGATCCTTCGTTAACACAGCATACACCAAATCTCCTTCGTTAAATTCAACATTTCGTCGCTTCAAATCTACAGTCTGTTTATACTTCTCATTTGCTTCCTCCAATCGTTTCTGAACGATTTTATGACATTCAGTCAACCCATCAACAAAGTCTACAGCTCGTTTAACCGTCCCCTTCGGTCGTGGTACTACTGTCAAATCTAACGGTCCCCTTGGCAAACTTGAATATACGATCTGAAATGGACTGAATCCCGTACTACGATTCACTGCATGATTATGCGCAAACTCTGCCTGGCATAACCTCATGTCCCAACTCTTCAGGTTGTCCTTCACAAGACATCGCAACAAATTCCCCAACGATCGGTTAACAACTTCTGTCTGTCCATCTGTTTGCGGATGATAAGCGCTACTAAATTTCAGCTTCGTTCCAACCATCTTCCACAAACTTAGCTAAAAATGACTCAAAAATCTGGTATCCCTGTCAGAAACAATAGATTATGGCAACCCATGTAAACGATAGATTTCTTTATAGAACAACTGAGCAACACGAATAGCATCCGCCGTCTTCTTACAAGCAATAAAATGCGTCATTTTCGAAAATCTGTCCACCACAACAAATATAGAATCATTCCCCCTTTGAGTTCTAGGTAAACCCAAAACAAAATCCATGCTGATATCAACCCATGGTTTAGATGGTACAGGTAACGACATATACAATCCTGCATTGGTCGCTGTTCCCTTCGAAACCTGACAAATATGACATCTCTCCACAAAGCTTTCAACCTCTTTCCTCATCGACGGCCAAAAGTAAGATTGAGAAATCAAATGCAATGTACGATCACGGCCCACATGTCCTTCCTCGTGCAATTCCTTGATAATCTTCATTCTCAAACTGCTCTCTGGAATACATAATCGATTTCCTTTAAACAAGAATCCATCAACCAACAAAAATTCATCAGTATCCCCGTCCTTAACTTTCTCAACGAACTTTGCAAAGTAAGGATCCTCCTCAAACAATTCTGGCAATAATTCAAACCCCGTTACTTCAATCTTCAACGTTGTCAACAAATGACTCCTCCTACTCAAAGCATCAGCAACACGATTCGTCACTCCTGACTTATGTTTCACAACAGAAGTAAACTGCTGCAGATAAGCAATCCATGATGCATGTCTCGCAGAAATCTTATCCTGTCCTTGCAAATGCTTCAACGCCTCATGATCAGTGTAAAGAACAAACTCTTTCTGAAATAGATAATGCCTCCAATGTTTAACAGCTTGCACAACAGCATAAAACTCAACATCGTATGTACTGTATCTCATCTTTGCCCCAGATAGCTTCTCACTGAAATAAGCAACTGGCCTTCCACTCTGACTCAACACTCCTCCAATCCCAACCTTTGACGCATCAGTGTGTAATTCAAACAACAACTGAAAATCTGGTAAAACAAGAATCGGTGCTGTCGTCAAAAGTTCTTTGATTCGTTCAAAAGCAACTCCTGCTTCCTCCGACCAAGAAAACTGTTTCCCTTTCATACAATCAGTAATCGGTGCCATCACGCTACTGAAGTGTGGAATGAATCTTCGGTAGAATGATGCCAACCCATGAAAACTTCTAACTTCAGTGATAGTCCTCGGCTGTGGCCAATTTCTAATTGCTTCAACTTTACTCTGGTCCACCTGGATTCCCTCCTCAGAGACAACATATCCCAAAAATAACACACTTCGAGTCATGAACACACATTTCTTCGTAGCTGCATAAAATTGTTCCTCACGAAGAATAATTAACACTTTTCTCAAATGCTCTACATGCTCCTCTATGCTCGCACTATAAATCAGAATATCATCAAAATAAACTACCACAAACTTCCCAATGAATGGTCTAAAGATTTGATTCATCACCCGCATGAATGTACTAGGTGCATTTGATAAACCAAATGGCATAACCAACCATTCGTACAACCCCTCTCTCGTCTTGAAGGCTGTCTTCCATTCGTCTCGCGGTCTAATTCGAATTTGATGATAACCACTCTTCAAATCAATCTTCGAAAAAATAGTAGCCCCACTCAACTGATCTAGCAAGTCATCCAACCTCGGCATAGGAAATCTGTAGCGAACAGTAATCTTGTTCAAAGCTCTACTATCGGTACACATTCTCCATGTTCCATCCTTCTTCGGCACCAACAAAGCTGGTACTGCACAAGGACTCAAGCTTTCCTGAACACGTCCCTGTTCTAACAACTCTTCCACTTGCCTTCGCAACTCCTCATGTTCCTTCGGACTCATTCGGTAATGTGGTCGATGTGATAAAACTGCTCCCGGAACAAGATCAATTTGATGTTGAATGTCCCTCAGTGGCGGTAACACCTTTAGCAACTCTTCTGGAAATACATCTTCAAATTCTTTCAAAACTGGCTTCGCTTCTTCTGGAATTTCAACCTCTTCATGACTCTCTCGTCCAATCATCAAATAGACTTCAGGCTCCTCTTCAACTTCCTTAACAAACTCCTTCAAAGTCAACAGAGTTTTCAATTCCTCAATCTCCTCCAGCTTGCTCTCCTTCTGTTGTTGCTTCTTGGGAACCAAAGTGATTTTAGTACCCCCGAACATGAAACTGCAGCTATTAGCACGACCATCATGTTGGACTGCTCTATCAAACTACCACGGTCTGCCCAACAACAGATGACACACATCCATGTCTACAATGTCACACCAAATTTCGTCTTTGTACTTCTTCCCAATTGAAAAATTCACACAAGCCCTTCGACACACCTTCACTTCATCTCCCTTCCTTAACCTTGCTAGCTTGTACGGTTTAGGATGCTTCTCAGTTTTCAAGTTCAACTTCCTTACTGCGTCTGTAGAGATAATATTGTCACAGCTTCCAGCATCAATGACGAACTTGCAAACTTTTCCCAAAATAGTGCATGTCGACTGAAAAATATTGCTTCTCAACCAACTAGAATCCTCTTCTTGCTTTGGTGTAAGACATGACCTCCTCATCATAAGATTACAACCTTCATCTCTAGACAATTCTTCTTCCTCCTCAACATAAGGTGCATTTGAACATTCTGCCTCCTCACCATCATCCTCAATCTCAGCAACCATTGCTCTCTTCTTCGGCTTCGGACATTCATTGCTTTTGTGACCCAACTCCTGACAATTATAACATTTGAAACCACTGCTAACCTTTGCCTTCTCAGCCTCCTTCACCACTGGTTTTGTAGCAGGTTTAGGAACATTAGAGCTTCCACTAGTACCCTTCGCTTGATTATTGGAATTAGTAAACACACCACCTCCACGCCCTCCTTGCTTCTCCCAAGCCAATGCTTTCTGATGTGCCTCTGCAACAGATCTCGGATCAAACATATTAACCATATCCTGGATCTGCATTCTCAGTCCTCCAACAAATCTAGCAGTCAATTGTTCCTCTGTCTCCATAATATCATTCCTGGCAATGAGTTGGTAAAATTCATCTGCGTAATCATTAACTGACTTCGTCCCTTGCCTTAGATTCTGCAACCTCTGGTACATAAGTGATTGATAGTTGTAAGGTAAAAATGTAGCTCTCATCAACTTCTTCATCTTATCCCATGTATCAATCTTTGATTTTCCCATTCTCTCTCTTGTAAGTTTAGTTTGCTGCCACCATGCCAAAGCTCTCCCCCTTAACCTAGTAGCAACTAACTTCACTCGACGATTCTCCGGAACCTCCTTGAAATCAAAGATTTCCTCCACATTTGACAACCAATCTAAGAACTCTTCAGCTACCATCCCACCTTTAAACTCCGGAATCTCCATCTTCATACCTGATTCCCATCGACGATCATCCTCTACATCCCGATAAGAATTTCGAACTAGATCTCGATCTCGATAATGAATGCTAGCTCTATCACCCTCTTCATCAAAATCAAAAGTACGCCTACATCGATCTCGACCATTATCATCCCTTCGTTCATGCATGCTTCTTCGACTATGTCTCTCTTCATCTCTATATGGCTCATGCTCAAATTCTCGTGAAATTCTTCTTTCTTCGTGGCCATAGTCATGGTGATCTCTCCTTGATGAAATTGATGTTTCTCTTCTATCTCTAAAAGAATGCGGTGATACCCTCCTCGCTTCCGTAACCGATGGCGAAACTCGGTTTCCTCCATGGTTCGAGTTTGGTGATCTCCTCCTTTGAGTTTGATTCAAATCATTCATCAACTTTTCTAACTTTCCAATGCCTTCATCAAATTTCTCATTAACACGCTGTTCCATAAGCTCGGCTTCTTCTCTTCTATACAACGCTTCAACATTTTGATGACGATTAGCTCTCCTTGGTGGCATGATTAAATTTCACAACACTTCAACAAATACTTCAAAATTCTTCAACAAAGCTTCAACACAATAACAAGTCACGGCCTCAACCTTGACTCAGCAATAGCTCTACACGGCTTAACTTGGCTCGGCTCAAGGTCTCCAAGCAACTTCAAATTCAAACACTTCTCCAACTCTAGATCCAAAATGAAATGGATCAAAATCTTCAAACTCGTTGCAACTTCAAGATGAACACGATAAACTCAAACTTCAAACTTCAACTTCAAAATTGGCTCCAAGTCTCGGCTTAGCTATGATTGGCTAAGTCTAGCTCTGATACCAAACTGACGCAGCGGATTAATCAAAATAAACTTCAATCGGCGAAAGTAACAATCGGTGGATTGATGAATACCAAAATGCCCAAATTCGTTGATCCGAAGATACCGAATTCTAGCTATCTCTAACACGTTGATCGCGCACGATACCGTGAAAGAAGATCTTCAATTCTTCAAGCGTTGATCAAGCGCACTTGATTCCGCGAATCGGCTTCAACAATCGTTGATTCGAGCGCACTCGAATAATCGAAAGTGGAGATAGGAGATTACACTCAACTGCCAATTTAAGATGAAAGCACACAGCAATCAACAAGAAATTTTATTCAAAAAAATCAACTAACTCGAAATGTACAACTCACTCCCTATTTATAGTGTTTCACTCCCCGACCCTTAAGTTGTTCACGACTCATGACCCACGACTCACGACTCACGACTTAGGACTCACGACTTAGCAACAATACCATACCCATATTACAACACAACACATAGGTCGCTGACGACCTAAAATACAACACGAGTTAACAAGGCAAACGACATAACCACACAACATACTATAATGACATTCAACACGTTACAGCAAGGTACCAACGACATACGACTCAACACAGGCCGACTTACGACCTAACAGTATCGAACGACTCAAGTGAAAACAAGCAAATTACAAAATTTAGGTCGTAGATGACCTAACGATACAACACAGTGCACGACATGAGAAACACGCGACATACGACTCATCATACAATGCGACTTATAGAAGATGGAGACTCAACACTTCATCGTCTTATCATAAGTCGTAACTCGTGGCATTTTGAAAGTGCGGCATCTTCCCTCGACTCAACTAAGTCGTAACCCGTTTCTATCTTAAGGCTTTCAACTACTGGACTTTCCTCTGCTTCTTGATGAGTCGTGGACGACTTATAGCTGATCAACCCTGAACGACTTAGGCTCCCATTAAGTCGTAACATTTTCCCCTGATCTTTGTTAAGTCATGGTCGATCTATTGCCTCCAGCTTAAGCCGTGGACGACTTAACTTCCTCTTGAGTCGCGTACAACTTATCACTTGCCTTTCTCTTGAGTCGCGTATGACATCTCTGGCCTGAGCTGCATCAAATATCAATGTTGATTTCCTATTACTACAGGTTTTAAGTTTTGAACATATCACAATGTCATAACCAATAGGGCCAACAGTTAGGTTTAATGTCCAATAACTCGTTCGACAATACTATTATTGAAATTAAAATTAACAATGTGGAGGAATCCTATTGGGTCCCTCCAACCTGTCCCCCGCATCATAGCTTATATATATCAGCACGCGCCACGCGCACACACACAAATACACACACACACACAAAATCAATGGTGGTGAGAAATCCTATTGGATCCCTCCAAGTTGTCCCCTACTTCCCA
Source organism: Allium cepa (assembly GCA_030765085.1). NCBI lineage: Eukaryota > Viridiplantae > Streptophyta > Magnoliopsida > Asparagales > Amaryllidaceae > Allium > Allium cepa. Next base: position 11,659,709 of record CM060937.1, read on the forward strand.
AATACTATATAATTATACAATATAGGTCATCCGCCACAAGACAGGTATATATAAAAGGTCATCCGCTTTAGGGGTTGAAATAAATCCAAGCCAACTAATAAAGCAGTAAATCATCCAAACATTTAATCAGAAAAATTTATTAACTATATATCATACTGGTTAATCAAAAAGGCGAGTTTAACTCACTGAAATTTTTGTTGTCGTCAAGGCATTCCAGTTTGGAACTAAAATCAAACGCGTCCGATTTAGCCCAAATCTCAACATGCTCCAAATTCATCTAAACTAGTTTCATTGCGAAGCCTTCATCATTACGAGCGCAACACAAAATTTCGCATCTCGATTGGACCTCGTGCGTGCAAGATATTGCATTTATAAGTATTCGATTTTTAATGTAATTAATCGAAGGGAAATTTTTTTTAAAGGACAAATTAAAGTAAATAATTAGCCATAAGGACACGCGCACAAAATTTTTACCGTAAGGACAAAGCCCAAAGCCCAGATCCAATTTCAAACAAAACAAAGCATTTCGTTCGTCTTCCTCCTCCTTCCTTTCACTCACAATTTGACGAAATTTGTGCTCGAAAGAAAAAATGGCACTGCAAACCAGAAGCAAATCTACATCTCCAGAAGAAGCTCAAAAATCGATAGTCGATGAACAACGAGCACAACAATTGGCAGTCGATGAAAACCTAACTACGTTGGAAGTGAAGAAACAAATTGAAAATGGAAATGTCGAATCACTTCCAACAGCAGATATTATGATAGAAGAGGAAAACCTACCTCTACTGCAAACGATACCGACGACAATAAAGAGAAAAAGCAACAAGTTAAAACTTAAAAAACCTACATCAGTAGAAGAGGAAAAGCAAAATAGAGAAAAAAGAACAAAGAGAAGACATGAAAAAATATAGCAATTGAAAGCAGACCAGAAATAAGTGAAAGTATACCAGAGAAGGTAACTGATACTATAAAATCAAATATAACAAAGTTAGTATAGTTTTGTTATAGTAACATTGAATTTTTTTGCATAGAACAAAGAAGAGAACATGCAGCAACAAATACCTGCAGAGAAAGCAGTTGAAGACAATATGAAAAAAAGAGAACAAAGAAAAAAAAAAGAAATGAAAAAATAATTCAAAACAAAATACAAACAGAAACTGAGGTAACTGAAATTGAAAAATTATAAAATTAACACTAACAATTTCATACTGTTAAATGTATTCTAATATTATTAAAAATGTTAAACAGGAAAAATCTCAGAAAAAAGAAGGGCAAAAAGCTGCAGACGAAGAATCAGAAGAAGAACAACTCTATTCGGTAAAATAAGAAACATAATAACTTTATAGCATGATAAATATTGCAAAAATAATACATGTAAATCATTTGGTAAAAGAAAAGGCCGATAATTACAACAAACTGATACCTAATTACAAGAAATAATAGTCATTATCATTTAGCGTAAATTGTTTGATAAAATAATAACCAGTATCATTTAGTTGAAATCTGATATGTACAAAAAACCGAAATCTATTTACAAAAAAACTGATACCTACTTATAAAAAACTGATACCTACTTGAAAAAAATGATACCTGGTTACAGAAAACTGATACCTACGTAGTATAAACTGATACCTATTTACTGCAAACTGATACCTAGTTACTGCAAACTTGAAATCGTTACATATTTGACTGAAGATATTTCACTACAGCTAATGCGCAACCTATTGTTGCATTTCAACATAATTTGTTTCACAAATTACTTATTGTCTTTATTTTGAAATACTAGGATGATGATGATTTTGTTAATCCACATCCACTTTAAAAGAAGCTATAAAATTGGTATGAGATTTCACTTTCTTTAAAAACAACTACTTACTGCAGATAAAAAAGATGAATATGACCTATCTTTTTAACATTTTGTCTTTATTAGGGAAAAAAAATAGAAGAAATGCTCAAAGAAATCTGGAAAAGCAATAACATAGGAGGCATGGAGGTGAAACCAGATGATATGCATCAAATAAAGTGTGTACAACAAGTTAAAATGATATCTATTGACAACAAAATGAACAATATAATTGAAACTACTAGTCATAATTGATTGAAAGTTGCTCATTGTTCAAACTATCCGTGTTTTTGCATTATTACATTTCATACATAATTCTATACATCATTGTATGCCTTTTATATTTAATTGAGTTTGATTCATAACAAAATATTGAAAAATATTATCTCTCAATTTCAAAAACATTTAGTTTAGAAATAAACAGTTACTACAGGAAGAAAATTGAAACCCACATAAAAGAAACTGATACCTATAGAAACAAAACTGATACCTACATAAAAGAAACTAATACCTGCAGAAACAAAACCGATACCTATATAAAAGACACTGATACCTACAGAAACAAAACTGACACCTACAAAAACAAAAAAGATAACTACACAATAAAAAATAAAACAAAATATTTAGCAAATATATCTTAAAGTAATAACTACAAACACAAAAATTCATACACAAATCGATACTAAGTGTGCTAGTAAAACTATTAAATATTTTAATTCAAAGCATACTATATGCTTGTACCATTATTCCTGAAATTCAACGTTTTGTATTAATTGTAAACCTAATTATATAAGTTATGCAAACTGATACTAACATTACATTTTGGTATTGACAGGCTTGATTGTGGAATATTTGTAATGATATTCATCGTTTCAATGAACAAAAGCAGAATACTAATAAAACATGAAAAGAAGGAAATATTATCCACAAGAGCAAAGATTGTACATGCAATATTGACAGATAATGAACATTGCTGGAGTCTATCTAAATACATATCAAGCTTAGAAGAAGAAAGAAAAGGAAAGAACTGAATTCACATTGTGATGTTTCACAATTAAATTTGATACTTGTAAAGTAATGTAATTCTGTTGAAATTTGTACTTGTGAAGTAATGATCTTCTATTGCAATTTGATACTTATGAAGTAATGATGTTCTGTTCTTAAAACAAAGCTGCTCTTACTTGTAAAAACAAACACCAAAACTGATACTGTAAAATCATATAACCGATACTAAAATTGATACTATCACTTATACTAAATACTTAAAGTTAAAATCAATTTGATAATATGCTAAACTGAATAAAAATTAATAACAAAAGGTGCAATTACAATAAACCACCAAAACAAGTCACACATCCACTAATTAGTCTAAACAAATTCAAAATGAAAAATCAAAACATATCCTCTTCGAAGCTTGACAATTCCGTTTATTATGACCAAGCTGCTTTGCACTCGCCACATCTGTTTTGCTTGTTCTGAAAATATGAAAATCCTCATTTAGGCTTAACTGATGGTCTACTTGCGCCACATTATCACCACTGCCAAAAAAAAACATTAGTAAAAACATGTTCAATTTAGAACATTAGTTTTTCCATTTCAGAAAACTGATACCTAAGGTATAAAAAACTGATACCTAGTTACTGATAATCAAAAAAATTGATACTAAGAAAAAATAAAAATGATACCAGAAAACTGAACCTAATATATGATACTTTTCCACTCTATCACAAGATTATATACAATCCAATCAATGATACCTTTTCAATCATCACAAGCTTATATCTCATTCTTCAAATCATACAAAGAGCAATCAATAAATAATCGAGTGCTAATAGTGTTATTATTCAACACAAACAGACAAAGAAGACTTTTATCCCCGCTGCCAAAAAAATAAACAATAAACATTAGTAAAAATATGTTCAATTTAGGACATTAATTATTCAATTTCACAAAATTGATACCTATCATATTCAAAACTAATACATAGTGACTGATAATAAAAAAATGATACTAAGAAAAATAGAAATGATACCCAAAAACTGAACCTAAAATATGATACTTTTCCACTCTACCACAACTTTATATACAACCCAAGCAATAATACTTTTCCAATCATCCTAATAGTAATGCAAGAAAATGCAAGATAAATTAAATGAAAAGCAAATAAAAATACAACACTGCATAAAGAAATGAATAATAACAAAAAACCTGCTGCTACTTTCACAATTTTCCATAGACGAACGAACAAACAATGAGAACAACAACACTGCATATCATTTGTAAAAATGAACACAATTAGAAATCACGGCCAATTTTTTTTACTCGAATAGAAAAAACAAAAAATAGAGTAATATAAGCATACCTAATTAATACAATTGAAGAAAAACGAGATCACGGTACAAGTATGAAAAGAACAAGATCAACAAAACGCGCGTAAGAAAAAAATGATCGAAGAACTATAATTTTCAGAAGGACAAAATTGAAATAACCGAACGAAGTAGATCGATATTTTTATTGCGAGAGAGATATTTGATCGCGGTTGAAAAATTTGAACGAAAGGAAGAAGAAGAAGCATGCGAAAGTGGACTGGAAAGAAAAAACGATAATTTGTCCTTTAGAGAAAATGATTAGCGGGCCGTCCTACATCCAAAAAAGCTCTATGTTAGCACCTCTTTTATTAGCGACCCACCGACCTAGAAGAAGACTTGCGACCTAACGACCTAAAGGCATAGGAAACTTAACGACCTACAGCAGAGCACGACCTAACAACTTAAAGCAAAGTGCGGCTCAACCGGGTTAACGACCTAACGAGTTAGAAGGAAAGCGACCTAACGACCTAACAAGTTAAAAGGAAAGCGACCTAACGACCTAGCAAGCTCCAAGTAAAGCCGCATGCACACTGCCTCTTCCATTAGGTCGCTTGCGACCTAACCTAGCCGAGATAACTACTGCATTACACATACTAAGTCGTTCAAAGCGTATATCTCGTGAAGGATGACTCCACTAAGTCGTTGACGACTCATGCTGCCTCAGGATAACTCCTTATGTCGTAACTCCTTAGGTCGCTCACGACCTATGACCAGCCCGACCTAAACCCAACCTCTCCTATAAATACCTCACCTGCTCCACACTTCGGGGGGGGGGGGGGGGGGGATTTTTTCCTGAAAAGCCAAGACTCTGCCACTTTGAAATTCGACCAACTCATTCTCCAAGTCCTACAACATCATAACAACTTCAGAGATCAATTCCAGAATGGATCAAACTTCTTCACTGACTCGATTCTACTTTGGAAGCTCAAGTCTTTGAAGTTTGTTGTACTTGAAGTCTAGTTGTAACAAAGTGTACTCAAAGATCATAATAAAAGATATAAAGTGGACGTAGTCTTGACTTTAAGCCAAACCACTATAAAAATTGTCGTCTCTTTACTGTTTCTTGCTATTCTCCGCTTACTTTTAGTTCCCGTACCAACGGGTGGTGCTTTCACTATATCATAACTCACACCGGGGTGTTAGCATACATTTTTATCGTTAACACTCTAAAAACTGTCTTTGAGGAAAATTTCCTGTTAATTAAGCACCAATTACAAAAATTAAACATTAATCACCCGTTTTTAATTCTAATCCCTCTTCCTCAAAACATCCCGCCTCTTCCAAAGAAGCTCCTCCCTTTTTCCACGACTTTCACCATTGAATTCTCCCTCTTCGATCAACTACTTTACGCCCCAATGCCACATATGAACTCTATTACTTCCCATCTTCTCGACATATGCACCCTACCATCAAACCCACGACACCTTGAAACAAAAGGCGACCCATCCCTCTTGCCTTCGACCACCAGCAGGTCAAGATGACCAAACACGCACCGCCCCCTCCAGATTTCAGTTTGAGGTGCCAAACTCTGCCATGAACTCAACTACAACCTCGAACTAACCAATCAACGGCCAAACACACCAAAAATAGAAGTCCTAGTTCAATATTAACTATAAATGTTCACTGCTTAGAATGGACAAGCCCCAAACCATGTCGCACTCCTTCATTTGGATGTTGAAATGTAGATCTAGTTATTCCACACTCAATGTTATAACCTTTCCATTTTCTTAATTTGATTTGAATTTATTTCAAATTTTGAAACCTATGTTTTCTTGTATTCACTGAGAACGATGATGAGACAAGGAAAGTGATCAGAGAAAAATGTGTGCTTGCTTGTACGCTTGGTCTAGTTGACCTATATTTATTTAAAGTTCTTCAGTATCTCACTGCATAGATTTTTGTTCACCTAGAATTGAAAAAACAAAAATACAGTCGTGCTCAGAACGATGACGCAACCCCGAAACAATAATAGTATACAGTTGTTGTTGAATTATGTAAAATCACAAAATATTGTCGTTTGCTGATAAATCGTCAAACGAATAATCTCAATATTTTCCATATTAAAAATTATGGAAAAATAAAATAATTTAAATTAAAAATACGTTAATAGTAGTCAAGTCATAAAAATGTAAATTTTTTTTTAATTATTTGTTTAAAATGTTATCACTGCAAATGAATTACAAAATGAATTCATTGTTATTATTTATTAATTTAAATGAGTTAAATGATATATATAAATCCATTCAATTAATATTCAATTTGAATTTTCGATATTTAAATCTATTCAAATATTTACTCATTATTTAATATTTAACTAATCTCTATAATTTAAATCAAGTTTAAACCTTTTAAAACCATTTATTCTATATTTAAAATTGATCAAAATTTCAAATTCAATGACCAAAATTTGGGGTCGTTACAATTCTTCCCCCTTAAAAGAATTTCATCCTCGAAATTACAAAGGTAGGAAAAATGTTTCCAAATCCATTAACTTTTCAAAATCAATTAAGTGAAAAGGATTATTAAATTTCTAACTCTTTCAAATTTTCGAAATTGTTTGGCAACGCTTCCTTTGCGTGGCTCGATCATAAAAAATACAAATAACCACTATGGACCAAACCAGCCAAAAGAAAACAAATGGCAAGTTGTCGGGCAGCCAAACTTTTTGTATGAAACTAAAAGCGTTAACTAGCTTTTTTTCCCATTTATTCATCTTATTTACCAATAATGTGAAACCTTATAACTCATATCCAAACAATTTTGCATTTCCAATGTCAAACATTTAATTATGATAAGGCCCTTAAGATGTACATTTACCATCCTTTTGCAATATCAAATCTGATTGTTTGCTCGATCACACAATTTCACTTCCAAACTAGTATCATTTACACGACCACTCTAATGAGGACTCAGATCTAATTAAACAATAAATTACTTCAATTCTTGAACTCTTGATAATCTTGATACTCATGAGTCTTCAATCTTGATATCTTGAATCTCTATACTGTACAGTCTTCATTCTTGATACCTGCATGGTTAAATCCTGCATATACATATTTATCTAAACTTATAATGTTAGTATTTATATTTTATAACCTATTCTAAGGTTGTTGTCATCAAAACCATCATCTCACGAACTAACAATCTCCCCCATTTTTATGATGACAAACTTTGTTTATAAAATATTACTTCTATCCTAATAACTCCCCCGTAATCTATAACTCCACCTTAATTTATGCCTAACTAACCTATTTTATATTTCTCCCCCTTTGTCATCAACAAAAACTAACTCCCCTTCATTCTTGGACTAGAGTACCTGCATTAATAAACTATACAATGGAATATATAATAGATGGATTAAGAAATAATTATCCTTATGAACATGATAATTAATCAAGGATTATATACATTTCAATGTGTATATATATAAACATGTTTTATGTAGCAACCATCAAACCAATTTAAGAAATCAATCCACACCGAGTATCAATCCAAACCAAATCAAATTAATTCAAACAAACAATTCAAATAAAGCAAACAAATAAAAATCAAACGTTACGTAGAACTTCCACCCATCCTTCTTCTCCAAAGATTGGATCTGCCTTAATAGCATCCCAATTATCATTGTCGTTGGTGAGAGAGACTGGAGGATGTGCTTCGTTATCATCTTTGTGTAGGGAGGAAATCATCCACCGTATTACATCGAAATGCTTTTCTTGCTCCTTAATCATCTGCATTTGACTCAATTCTAAGTGTCATTGGTTACGAAGAATGAACGAGAGAATACTCTTGAACGAATTAAGTGTTTCTTCAAGATTTTCGAATAAATTATGAATTGGATTAGCCATAATTGATTTTGTGAAAGAAATGAAGAATTAGAACATAGGAAATAATTTTCAGTGAAGAATTCTGAAAGAAATAGGTATATATAGGTGTAGAAATTCGTTTGAAATGAATAGAGATATGGATGTTATTCAAATTTCAAATTCAAAATGAATTGTCATTTCTGACCAGTACGTGTCGACATGGTCATAGGGGGTATGTCGACATGGGTTAGTGTAAAAAATGACTATTTAGATTTTGTGAATAATTGTGTGTGTATATATATACTTTTATATAATATACTAACATTTATTCTGGAGATAAGATAAGCTAGATAACAGAAAGAAAATTTCATTTCATTGCATACTAAGATGATACAATGATTAAACATAAGAAACTACATGAATTATCGAATTAAAACAAGCTAAAACACATACAACAAGATACGAAAAGATAAAACCAGTTAGAGGATGATAATGATGATGAAGAAAGTCCAAGTTTCTTGCTGACTTTGGAAATGAACTTGTTCATCTTGGATGAAATTTTGTCCAACTTCTTACTAACGGATCGTTTAAGAATCCGCTGATTCTCAACAATCGTCTTTTGGTTTTTTAGAAGGGTTTTGGTGGATGGATTAGGAGGATAGTCAATGCTTTCCAAAGAGGTTTCACCTTCTTTTTCTTCAATTTCCATTTCATCCTCTTCTTCTTCCTCTTCCTCTTCTTCCATTTCCTCATGAGCTAAACGCTCTTCCTTTTCGGCAAGGGTCTCATAAGGTTGAAAAACAAATGGAATTTTCATAAGCGAAATGTTCGAATGATTGAAAACTTTTCTAGAAACAAGTTCTTCGCCTTTGAAATCCACTCTAAAATAGTTAAAAATCTGAAATTCCATGATATAAAGTATTCTCACCCATTTCAAGATTTTTAGGACGAAGTTCATCCAAAATAACTTGCGCCCAATTTATGTCATAATTTCCAAAAATAGCAAAAAGAGCTTTGCAAACTTTTGAAGTAGGATTGTTAAAATTCCCCAATCTTGGGGTCAAAGTATGTTGCAAAAGAAGATTGACAATTCTTGCGTTTGGTCGAAAATTTTGATTTTTGAATTCAAAATTATCATTCCCTTCGAAAATGTGATGAAATGTCTCACGATCATTTTCATTGATTTTAAAATTAGAAAGATCCATTCCCGTACACTTGCAATTGAGAATGGTACCCAAAAGATCACAATTCAAAACAATTCTAGTGCCTTTGACACTACTCCAAATTTCATCCTCATTTCCATGATAAAATCCACGGTTTAAATTAGCATAGAAAGTTTTGACAAGATTTGGATAGCAAACAAAATCATTTTGAGAAGCATCAATAAGACTAAGAACTCCATTGTTTGCAAAAAGAGAATCAAGTTCATAAGAAGAGAAATCTTGAAAAATGGCAAATTTTTCGGGATGGACTTTGGCATAGTTAGCATAATTGATGTACGCTTTTATTGCCTCCAGATCATTGAATATTTGCTCTTTTATTTTTCTGGAAATTCTCACGGTGGAAGGGTTGCTTGAAGAAGCCATTAAAGTAGAGAGTAGAGAGTGTGACGACCCGGAATTTTCGAGCATTTAAAATTAGAATATTTAATTGATTTTAAATATTCAATAGAGCAATTTTAACTTGAATTACGAATATCATAATTTATTCGATAATTAAATGATTGAATTAAATAAGTTGAAGTTGGTTCAAATGTTGAATCTGGAGTTTTAAGCCTTTTAAAATAATTTAAAGGCTTGGAAAATTTTATATCGATAGCACTGAAGACAATAAAAGCGTTAAAATTAAAATTAACAGTGATTTGTTCAGTTTTGAAATTTAACCATTTAAATTGAATTTAAAAATAGTCTTCCGAGACACAGTCTCGGAATTCGACGAAACCAGTGCCATTGGATCCGTAATATTTTATTATTGTCGGATTTCAATTTTCGCAACATTCGGAGTTAACGTTTGATCGTACACCCCGTTAATGCATAGAAAAAAATTAATCAACTTTAAGTTATATGGTCAAACCTTTTCATAAAAGCTTCAATTTTCTAGCTTCCAATGTAAGCTTCTTTTCCCCTTTCTTCTGATCCATCCCCACTTAAATAAAATTATGGCCGAAGCCTGAGGGGAAAGGGATCGAAAATTCTATCGGTTAATAAAAAAAAAAAAAAAAAAAAAGAGATCTCGTTCCTGTTCTTTTAGATATCGCGTCCCCTTTTTCCTTCTCAAACGAGATCCCCTTCTCTAAAAAAAAAAAATGTAAATCAAAATCGATCTGTTCGTTTCGATATAATAATGGCCGCACCCTCTCCTTCGTTTCAAAGCCCCAATCCTGTTCGAAAAAAAAAAAACAAAACATATAAATCCTAATTGGTCGAAGGTCATCGCGACTGTGAACTGGGAAGGGTCGAGCATCGTTAGGCGTGTATCGAACGTCAGCTGGGGTCAGGATTGAATCGCGATCGATTGCGATGTGGGCTTCGTTTTTGAGACATACGGGGCTTGGCGCGGCAGCGATTTGGAAGCGCGGCAGTTGGGTCGAATGAGGAGTCGCGGTCACTTCACGATGGCGAGCAACTAGCGTTAGGTTTTTGCGAGGTACGAGGCGATTGATTGGGGGACCGTGGAACTCGAGCGCGAGCACGTGGGAGCGATTTGGTTCGAGCGGCGTTGTGGAGGGTGTTTGGTGAGGTCGCGTGAGTTGTGGCCGAAGGCAGGCAAGCAGGTCGTTGACCTAGGGCTTGGAGGTGAGCACGACTTCGAGCAGTGAGGTATTTCATTTTCAAGTTTATAAATTGATTAATTGAATATAAATATATATATATATACACACACTCTAAGTTACTAGTCAATTTCAATACATTTATAGATAAGATGATTCAGGTTCTGTTTTTAAATTAACTGAAATACATATAGGTAAGTGTTTAAACCAGTTAAGGGATATAGGAGAGGAAAATCTACAGTGAAATAAATATTTATTTTTGTTATTTATAAAAATAATAATAATAGACTTGTTGTTGATTTTTTTTTTAGAACAATAGTAATTAGAATATGTATTTGTATACTGTCAATAAATGTATAAATTGGTTGAAAATAATAATAATAATAATAAAGTTTGTAAAGGAAGTTGATTAAAACAAAATCATTAGTTTCAAAATATACATATTAGTTGAATTAAAATTTATAAAAGTGGAATTTATTATTCCATTTTATGTCGAATATTGATGAATCATATAAATTATTTTAGTCTCTGAAGATGTTTTAAAGGGGAATTTATTTAGTTGGAATTAAACTGTTAACCGGTTAAATTTATCGAAAGAAATTAATTATCAGATTAGTTCAAGTGTTAATAAATCATGTAAATATTTATTCAAGGTTTGAAATCTGAAAAGAAAACAAGCCGGATTGGAATGGGTGCATGCGTAGCAAAGGTGAGTTAATCTCACTCAGTTAAATTTAAATGAACAAATTTAAATAATTGTTTGGATGGCTGAATTGATTGATGTGATATAGTATGATATTTTGGAATTGGCGTATTATATTGTGCTAACATTTGTGGATGCAGGGAAAACAGGTTGGAGGGATCCAACTGGATCCCTCAACATTTATTTAAATTTATTTAATATTCTCTGTTGTGAATATTGATATTCTATGATGAGTTGTATGAGAATATTGAATGTTATGGTTGATTGAATATTTTTGGATAAATGAATTTCCAATTATATAAATTGGATTTTGGAAAGAAAACAAAAGAAGTGAATTTGTAAGCGAAATAATTATAGAAAACTTGAATGAATTAAGAATGAATCGGAAAGAAATAGGAATAGTATTAAAAATACTAATAAATAATTTCGAGTATGAAAAGAATTTTGAATAAAGCAGAAATTTATAAATTGTAAACTCAAGTTATATTAATTAAAGGAATAAAGAATTATTTTAAACTTTAACGTTTAAATTTATAAAAAAATAAGGAAGTAACTTGAGAAAATCTAAGAATTAGTATTTTCAGTTAAAAGTAATTTAACTCATAATTAAGGAAATAAAATCTAAAATTAATGGATTTTGAAATAGAAAGGAAGAAAATTGGAAGTCAATTTGGAAATTGATTCAAGTGATAGAAATGAGAATTCCAAGAAGTATGTGAAGGGAAGTATATTTCCCTGGATAGCCAAGTGCTTTTTTGAAGAAAATTTAAATATAAGATAAAAGTTTAATGTAGTTTAAAAAAAAAAACATATTTTAGAAATTTTATTATTTCTGAATGTCTAAAATTCATAGTAAATATTTTTTTCAAATCTATTATTGTAATAACTATTTAAATGTGACTTAGAATTTTATTCTTAAGAGTGAAAACCTAGTTTTATATTTTATAAAGTAACTTTATTTTCAAAAATCATATAGTATGTATTTTTAGTAAATTATTGAAGTAGTTTTTTTTTTAAAAATGAATGTTTTAAAATATATTTCAAAGTAAGGTGTTTTTAAATTATTTTTAAAAAATCTTAAGTTTGGTGCTTGGCGATTTCAGTGGGAATAGAAACTATTTGGGAAATTTATTCTGAGAAAGGAAGATAGTTTTAAAACTGTTTTCAAAAGGGTTTGAAAAATAGAAATATATCTTGTGAAGATATTTTGAGATAAATAAATAATTTGGGAAATTATTTATTATGTGATGGATGTTGTGAATATTGTTGATAGTTAAATAACCGACTATCAATATTGGACAAATGCGTTGATCGTTTCGAAGAGACCGGGATCGAGATTCATTTCTCGAAAACCACTTCGATCCGGTTTGTACGTTTCGTGCGAAAAACGTGTTCGGAGTCGAAGATGGAGCAGTGAAGCACAAGGGCTAGTCGCTACTAATCCTGAGGATATTTCCAAAATGGATGTAGTAGGAATAGTGCCTTCGGTTCCGTTCGGACCCGGGACGGACTTGTATGGATGAATGCTTGCGAAACATCGTCAGGCGGACGATGGGCATTCTAAGAGATATCGTTCTCAAAGGTAACGCTTAGCCTCAAGCCTCATCAAATGGGAATGGCTGAAAATCAGGGGATATGCAGCAAGGCTTCGTGGGTAGCCCCCACTGGAGGGTGAGGTCATCCCTGTCTAGATGTCCCTTTATTTCGGCTTAGTGGGCGGTTGCTGATCCCAACCGCGGGGTGATCTTGCTCGGGACTGTCCAGTAAGGGATGGTTCCGGTCTTGTGTTGCAGGGGAGTTAGGGTGGCTCCTCGGTACGCTGATCTAGACCAGGTACTGTGACAGGTGGTACCCCAGTGCCTAGCCATTAGTTGGAAATCCATTCTCCCTACGAGACTTGTACGAGTTTTGTTTGTATTACCCACTTTTGTGGCTAGTAGCTGGAATTTAATAGATGTAACAATTTCGGCTATTTTATAAGTATTTGTATATAGACCCTAGTATAATATCAGAGGATTTCTATAAAAATTGTTTTAGCTATCGTAAGGTAAAAACCCGACATGTTTATTTGTGGCGTGGTCTTACGAGATGCTTTTTCAAAGGATTTTTGAAACTTTAATAATCAATTGGGTGTGATTTTCTCACGCTGGTATTCCAGACTGACTCGGGTGTTATTTAACTGTAATGCTCGGGTCAGACCGAGTATTATAGGATACAGGATTGATACTATGGAGCTCAGGAGACGAGCGGGATGACAACACGTACTCTCGTACTTGTTTATATATATATATTCCGCTGTATTGAGTTGCTATGTATCCACTTGTATGTTATTGATGTGATCTGTGATTGATGTACTCTGATGATGTAATATATGTAAACAGATATACTTGATTTTGAGTAAGATTATTATTTATCTATTATATTTTATTCCGCTGCGATGGTTAGATTCTGTTATTGTTTTCTATTTTCTTCTTCTACCTCTTCTTCTTTAACCCAAATGGTTCGTATTTCTGTGCAACTTGAGTTGATTATTGTAGAATAGGGTTAACTCAAGGGGTACAGATTTGCGGGCTGTTACAGAGAGCTTGAAGTTTTGAAGAGAGAGTTTGAATTTGAAAATGAGAGTGAAAAGATATGATAAAAGATAGTGAATAAATAGATTCTCAAAGGACATATTCTCTGGTCAAAAGGTAGCTTTTCAGAGGATTGAATGAAGTGAAAAGGTGGAGGGAAATTCAAACATTTGAATTCAAAATTTGAAATTCAAATTATAGTACCCATGTGACGTCATGGTATGGACCATGTCGACATGTGCCAGTGAATTTTGATAATTTATTTTTCTTAAGTTCTCTAATATATATATATATATAAATATACTTATTATTTTTAATGTCTATATATATCTGTAATATTTATATTATATTTCAGAAAATTAAACTATTAAAAAGTAATAAAAATAATAATAAAATAATAAGATAATAATAAAAAATAAAAAAATAAATTTTAAAATTCAAACAACGCATCAATTCAAAAGCAATCAATCAAGCAATCAAGAAACTAATTCTAAGCAAGCAACAATTTCAACCAATTGTATTGTAAACGTGTACCTTTTTCTGAGTCCGTTTCTTTGAATTCGTCGGAGTCGTGAACAGCTGTGAAAGACAAATTCGAATTATCTATCTTCTGATCATCATCACTTGAGGACAAGTCTGAGTCATCTAGAGTAGTAGTAAATGCACGCTGCCATTTCTTTGCTGGATCATTGATCATAGGAGTTTTTTGCCTATCTGGATACGGACAGTCTCTTTTGAAATGGCCTGGTTCATCACAATTGTAACATTTGACATTATTTGGCACTACATTCTAATTTCCAGAGTTCTTATAGTTGTTTCTCTTTAGATTATTTATCTTTCTGTATTTCAGGAATTTCCTAAAATTTCTGGTCATAAAGGCTATCTCTTCATCATTATCGCTCTTTGAGTCTGATCCATCGGTCAATGCATTGAATGCCATTGATTTCTTTTCAGATGCTTTGTTTTCTCTTCTCCTGATCATTTGAACTTCATACGACATTAGATTTACAATTAATTCTTTTATCTTCAAAGTACTGTTGTCATTTTCCTCTTTGATAGCAAGTGCCTTTTGATCCCATTCTGGAGTAAGTGAATTTAAAATCTTTCTGACTTAATCTTTTTCAGAAAATTCCATTCCCAAAGATATTAGAGAATGCACAATATCCTGAAATCCACTATATATATCTGAAATAGACTCATTAGGATTCATTTTAAATAATTGAAACTGATTTGTGAGCATGGAAATTTTGGTCTGTTTAACTTTGCTTGTTCCTTTGTGAGTAACTTGCAAAGTTTTCCAGATTTCATACGCAGACTTACAAACTGACACTCTATTGAATTCATTTCTATCTAGTGAACAAAACAAAATATTCATTGCCTTAGAATTATTTTAAGCAACAGTCTTTTGCTCTGCAGTCCACTGTGCAAAATCAGTTGTGGGTTCATAATATTCAGTTTGTGTAATATTCCAAGTGTCTAGTCCTATAGATTGTATTTATATTTTCATCCTACATGCCCAATATGCATAGTTACTACCATTAAAAAGTGGTGGTCTGACAGTAGACCGACCTTCCACAAATGAACTAGTGACAGGAATACTAGTGTTAGTAATAGTACCAGTGTTGATAGCCATTTTGAAAACTTTTCAAAAATCAGATTATGAAACTTTGAAAACCTTGCTCTGATACCAATTGAAAGAAATGCGGGTTACGGATCTTATGGCTAGGATTAACACTAGAGGGGGGTGAATAGTGTTTATAAAGAATTACTAAATCTTTTTGAATTTATGTTGAATTGAACACGGATGTATGCAATATACAGACACAAATATGATCACAGAAACAAACACAAATGCAGAAATAAAGTAAAAACATTAAAGGAAAGGACACACCGGACTTTATACTGGTTCGGAGTTACCCTACATCCAGTCTCGCAACACAAGTACGGATTTCCTTTCAAAAGCAATTGTACAATTACACCCTCGATGTCAAGGCTACGAGGTACACCCTCTAGAATCACAATCCTCTGGGTAGAGATACTTGATTTCCAAGCCACAAGTTTACCCAATTGATTTACCAAGGCTACAATCACACCTTATCTCGCTTGATTGATTTTCAAGGCTATAATCACACCTATTCTCACTTAATAGATTACAAAGAAGCCTATAACTCTGAATAGCACTGAGAATGTTGTTGAGATAGTGATAGAGAATCAAAATAGAAAAGACCGAGTTCGATTCAATGTTGATTTCGGCAGAGTAATGGTAAGAATATGTATTAAGAAATGTGGAAGAAGAAGAGGAGTGAAAAACCAGAAAATCTGATATAAAATTCGTTGAAACTAACCCCTATTTATAGAAGAACAACAGCCATGTCCATCCATGAAGAATTATGGCGAATAGACACTTCTTTTGAAATTTAAATTTTGAACTCAACTAACCCCATGTCGACATGGTCACCATAGGCATATCGACATCCCAAAGCAATTTTTGATGATTTAATTTTCTTTGAAAATAACCTTCATCTTATATTAAAACTATTTTAAACTTTTCTAATATACTTGAATATATTTAAAATACATAAGTAAATATAGAGAATAATATAAAATTTAACTATAATTTTATATTTAAATCTTAAGTATAAATATTTAAAAGTTATATATATTATTTTACAAGATAGTTTAAAATCAGGAGTAATTTGACTTTGAAATTAAAGATAATTTTGAGGCTAAATTTATTTAAAATTAGGATAGAGGCTTTTGATGCTTTTAAAAGAAATATTTTGAAAACATGATATAATTTTAAAAAATCATTTTGAATAAAAAGTTAGCGGATACAAAACAACGTTCCACTAGATTCTTCGTAGGTTCCATCCTACTTAGGGTTCCATCCCTTTGACAGGCTCGAAGTGGATTCCATTCCACGAATAAATTGGATTTTAAGATGCCAGTGCTTTTCTATGAGTTTTTACAAAATTTCTACTTGAAGAATAAATTACTTCAATTCTTGAACTCTTGATAATCTTGATACTCATGAGTCTTCAATCTTGATATCTTGAATCTCTATACTGTATAGTCTTCATTCTTGGTACCTGCATGGTTAAATCCTGCATATACATATTTATCTAAACTTACAATGTTAATATTTATGTTTTATAATCTATTCTAAGATTGTTGTCATCAAAATCATCATCTCACGAACTAACAAAATATCTATATACTTATTTTAACGGTATAAGTATATTCGCATACATTGCACTTCACTACGTAGAAGTTGTACTCATATACTTACCTCAATGATATATAGTATATTTACAATACTGAGAAAGAATTTCTTTTTATTCGGTACTAAATTATTTATAAACTCCTTATAAATTTCTAAAACCATTTATAAACCATTTAATAAATCTTTGAAAATCATTTACAATCTCTTTTAAAATTTTCAATCAGTCATAATATTTTTAACATTTCTAAAGTCATTTGTAAACCCTTTATAAATACATAAAGCCATTTATAAAACTCCTTCTATAAATCTATAAACTTATTCTAAATTTCATTTATAAATATTTAACCATTTATAAAACTCCTTCACCTTTTAAAAAAATTTCCTTTAAGTCTTCAAACCACTCTACAAAAATCCTCTTATAAAACCCAAGCCCGTTTATAAACACTATTTATAAGGCTTGCAAACATTTATAAATAATAAGAATCATTTTCTTCAAAACACTATTAATAAAGAAAAATTAATAATTTCAAAACATTATTAAATAAAAAATAATAACTAATCTACACCATTTTTGTAGTAATAACTATTCTCAAAAATTATTAATAAATCATTATTTTTAATTTCAAGTATATAAATTATTTACTTAATTATCCTTTTCAAATAATAAAATATTGATAAATAACTTTAAAAACAATGTTAAATATAAATAAATAACTTTAAAATGATATTAAAAAAATATAAATAATCTTTAAAACAATATGAAATATAAATAATAATCTTTAAAACAATATTGATTACTTAGAAAGGGCAGATAATAAGGCAGGAGCAAAATAGAAATTAAATCCTTTTAAAACAAAATATTTTTAAAAATCCCAATTTACATTTTTAATCATTCTCCGTCTCAAATCCAACCCTATCCTAAATGGAAATTTATAATATTTCAAAATACTAATTTGAGGCCAATAGTTATCAAACGCTTAACCAATATCGATATTGATTTCCTGTTACTACACGGTTTGAGTTTTGAACTGAACGACTCGTAAATTTTAATAACATAATTAACTAAATTTTTTGTAAAAATTTAAACTATAAAATTTAGAAATGAAAATTTGATATTTGGTATGTGTCTATTTAAACATAGAAAATGGCAAATTTTCATATGAGAATATGAAAGTTAATTCTGTTGTGCAATTTTCAATTTCAATTTCAATTTAAAATTAGTTAATTTGATGAAAATAAAATATTTTCGAAATCTCAATATTTTTGAATATTAAAAATGTAAACCATTTTCTGAGTGACATGTCATATTTCGTTTCATCAAATTTGGAATGCTCTAGCTCTGTTCATATTTTTTCGACGTTTTAGCAGCAGTTTAGGCAGCAAATACTGACTTTTGACTAGATAGTCGTATCGCTCATATCAGTGTGTCATTTTGTTCATCTTGTTGTGCTGATCTCCGCATTATACTCAATTGTACAATTCGACGTCCGGAACGTAGCAAAATCAGTAAAACGATTAGCTGTATCGGTACCCCTTCAAGTCTTTTGTTTCCCAATGTCCATTCGTTTGTTTTCTAACAAAAACAAATGGCCACTAACAGTAAATATTTCCCATAATTCAGTTTTGATTATTACTATTCCTATTGCAATTTTATTTGGTTTCGTTCACTCATATTCTTTGGTTCCGTTGTCTTCTGCCATTCTATTTCATACATACATACATACATACATATATATATATATATACATATATATATATATATATTCAAAGCTTCAACATGAAAGTCGTCCTTCTGTTGCTCTTATATTTTAAAACCCTACACCTTCTTTGCCATACACGACCGCCCCTGTTCCTCATGCGCTGCCCATCAACGAGCCCAGTGCCACATCCATCATCACAACCGGGACCCGCCTCTTGCTCTAGATCAGCCGCAGTTCAAACTTAGCAACCCACGCCCTTTGACTTCCTACAGCCACCCATCTTCTCCCTATTCTTTTTCCAATTGCTCAAACCCTATAGCCTCCACCTTCCACGTCCTACCCCTGACAGCGATCCCAAGCATGCACCACCGAAAGCCACCACGTGACAGCTTGAACTCCACCACCAGGCCTTCCGACCCTTGCCATATCTCCCGCTGTGTTTTCCCTTGGCCGAACACAGCGTCGAGAAGCCGCCTGAACACCACATGCTACAGCCCTTGCAACTCCCATCTCAGCCTTGTCAAACTCCATGCGAGCAGCTCAGCCGGGACCATTCCTTCATAACCGATTCCTTATGTTTTGAAGAGTGATTATGCTTATATTTATACTGCTTGGGTTTCATTCTATGCTGTCGTGCCTTGTTTTCCATCGTCAAGAAAATCCTAGCTCTCCTCTTCTGTAATTTTTTTGAAAAGCATGTATTACCTGAAGCTTATGCTCGTTAACTTTGCAACTCTCACCAAAGCAGCCTAATTGCCTTGCTTCACTGACTTGATCGAAGGTGTGTGTGTGTGTGTATATATATTTAGGTATTTATTTAATATGTTTAAAGAAAGTATTTATTTAAAATTTATGTTACTATTTTACTATAGATTTCGTAATAACTTTAATATATATATGATGTTCAAAACTATATATATATGATTGAAAATTTTGAAAAGATATATATTTTTGATTTTAAAATCTATGTGTTTAAATTAAGTATTGATTTTAAATTTTATATATAAATATCTTATTTTATATATGTGTTTAAGCTAAATAACGATTTTACGATAATATATAGATTTTATGATACTGATTTTAAATTATATTTTTAAAGATTTATTTTGGATACTGGGTTTAAAAAATATGTATATAATGATATTTAAATATGTATTTTTAATCTAAAATTTGTTTTAAAAAGGAGGAAAAGGGTGTGTATGTGTGTTATAATTTTTTTCCATTGAATTCGAATTCATGTTATCTAGCTTGTCACAGCCATCTTTTGCTTATCGCGTGTCCGTGTGCAGTAGTTCATGTCCGTATCCGCGGATCGTCGCATCCTGTCCTGGTTAATTTCTCTAGCCTCGAAAGATGAGCGATCACTCACGATTAACATTCTTATATTTAGTAAATTTAATTCACATGAAATGATGATTGAAATATGCTGTTAAATTTGAATTGTTAAGTTATTTAATTGTTAAATATGATATGTCATTGTCTGCAATTGTTTATCTATGACATATGACACCATAACCTGTTGTATATATTATATTTGAATTGTTAATGATGATATATGCCTGCTAATTATATGTATGCCATTTTATGATATTATTTTATTGTTCTTACTCTACAAGTTCCCTGTTAGCTTAGAAATTCCCTATGGGTTGAAATCATACATACCTGAACGATTTTATAGATTAGGGGAAAATCGTTATGGGTTGAAATGTTAAACCTAAGCGATTTTCATTGAATTTGAAATTTTGAGATTGCGGGTTAAAATGATATGTACCCGTAAATATTAAATTGAAATTGCGGATTGAAATGATAAATATCCGTATTACTTAACCATAGGATTGAAAATTATACACAGACACCGTTAGTCTATTTTGAAAATGATTTCAGAAGTTTGAAAGAAAATATATGAGTTTTTAATAAATATTGATTTTTAAATACAATATAAATTTTTTATTTTAATATATGTGAAAATTTTAGATTTTAAAATATATGTTTGAATTTTAAATTTATAAGTTAAGTTTCGAATAATGTAAATTTCAAGATTTTACCAATAATTATATTTTTAATTTAAATACGTATAATAAGGTTCAAAATAGAGTTAATAATAATTAATATAATAAAATTTAATAAGAATTTAATTTAGCTAATATATATAATATGTTTTAAAATTTATTTACAATTTATATTAATATTTTAAAAATATTGCAATAAATTTAATAAAATAAAGGCCGGGAAGATAAATTAGGTTAATGTGTAATTTAATTTGTTTGAGAATTTAATATAAATAAGGTTTGATTGGAAACTTATGTTGAGATTTCAAAAGGTATGATTTTACAACTTGATTTAATTAAATGCGATTTAATGAATATTTCAAATTTAAATAAAATTATAATTGAATATTTAATTTTGTTTTAAATTTTTAATTTGAGATTTTCTTTACATTATTAAAAATGATTAAGTGAATAATTTCTGATTTAAATAAGATTAAAGTTGAATTTTGAAATATAAATGGAATGTATAAAGTTAAGTTATTATGAATTATTTAAATATTAACTTTGAAACCTATTGAATTGGAAGTGGTTTAAATTTGATATTCAAACCTGGATTTGAAACCGTTATAAATTAAAATGGTTTAATGAGAATTTGAATTAATTTGTGAAATTGGGAGAAATAATTCTAATTATAAACTATTATATATATATAAAAACTATTTTAATATATATAAACTATTTTAACGTATGACTATTTTTAGCAAATAATTGTTTTTAAATATAACTATTTTTAGTTTATAACTATTTAAATATATATATATATTAATATGTATACTATTTTTAAACTATTTAAGTTGGAACTGTTATGATTTGGATTTAATGGATTTAAATGTGAATATTTTGATATGATGGTTTAAACTATTTGCCGTTATGATATGGAAAATGACATGATTTCGAAAATAAATACGATTTCAAAGGTCATATGATTTTGAAAAGAATATGATATTTTTATATGAAATATAAAATGCTTGAAATATAAAATGACCTCGATGTGAAATAAGCATTTGGTTTTTAAGGAGACCGGGATTGAATAGTGTCATACTCTCTGCCAATACCGAAACCCACTTTAACAACTATGTGCATGGTGGAGATTCCAGAATGAAGTATGATGGTTTGGTAACGACTCTATATGAGGTATTAAGACATCCCTGACTCCTATGAGTCAGCTTGATGTGGCTAAAATAGGAACCACGCCAGGCCAAGTGAGGTCGCACCTCTGATCGAGCATGCTTTTCAATGCCATTCTATTACTTTATGATTTGATTTGGTTGCATGTTTGATTTGCGAGTATGTCTTGAGGTGGGTAGTAGTAGCTACTATGCATTACCACCAGTCTGGATCCGCAAAACGCTAGTATCTTAACCTGAGGATTACCTCGCGTGCCTTGTCACAGGCTTTATCGTGCCTTCTACGAGTTTGGTTTGTACCTTACCTATAGAGTGCCCTTTGATGGCCTTCCAGTTTATGAAGGAATTACGGCACTGAACAGACTATGGGAATATATAAAATGTGTTAAGAGGGATATGGGTACTGCCTTAACGCTATTTTAATAATTTATTTTAGTGTAGACATTATATATGTGGCATATTGTACTATATGTAGACAGTTTAACGGATCCTTCGAGGATGGGTATCCTAAACATCCTTTAAGTTATTTATATTTCAGTTGACATATCAATTGAGTTGAATTTACTGGTATAAGAATGTTAATTCTGACTCGAGTGTTTTTTTTTTGCTTTATGATCGGGTCAGATTGAGTGTCATAGCATTTGACCCACCTATGGAGCTTGGAGATCTGCTTGGAGTTATCTATTCAACTTTCAAGTAATTTCAGTCTATACTAGTTGTTTTTTTCAGACTTGTCATTGGCATTTGTATTAGTAATTTCTATGTATTCGAGATATCTATTGTATTTTACTTTAAACTCTAATTTTATATTGTAGCTTCATAAACTACTATTTATCTATTCCGCAGCTTATGGTTATATTACTCTGTGTCTGTGATTCTATGATTGAATTATTTACTGTATATGAAAAGTTTGGCCAATATAAATTAACAATCTGTTGTTTTGAGCAATTCAAGTCTGACATGCGCAGATGATTGTCGGTTTGAACGGTTCAAAATACCAGGTCGTTACAGTTGGTATCAGAGCTCTTGTTTAGGCAAAACTTAGCATATAGAGTAAAACTCATTAATGATAGATAGTAATACCCTAGAATGAGTAAAACTAATTACATAATCATCTTTGTTCGAACTTGAAATTCTTCTTCCTGGATTAGGATTTCTTTTGAATCTTGGAGCTATCCCCTTTATTCTGAAATCCATTCTTGTCATGTCATGTTCGTGTTCTTTTGATACTGGAGCATCCCATAGCTCAATTCTGTTGACCTCTATAATATATTTGAGCACATCTTGAAACCTGAATTGGCAACTTCATCCTTTTGTGTGACTAATCACATCGGCGGTCCCGCCAATCTATGTATGATTTGTATAAGGGGTGAAACTCCTTTACAGCAAGCGTCTATTCACTGAGGATTTCTATGACCTCGGTTATGATGATGTTATCTCGTGCAAAGCCTGAATCGTTTCACTTGTAGACGACCAGGGTAATTCTCTTGTGATCGAATATCGATTGCCTTAGGATTTTGCAAGCAATTTTATCTTTTCGTATGTTGCTCAACCTAGTGATCTCGACTCCATTCAAATAGTTAGGGATTATCCTGATGATTTGGTGAAGTCACTTCTCTAACTCCTAAGTAGGAAATTAAATTCCGCATTGATCTTATTCCTGGAGCTCGACCTGTCATCACTCCGCCCAGATGAATGGTTTTCAAAAATGATTAGTCATCCCCTTTGGATTTACCAATACTCCTGCCTTCTTCTTCGATCTCAATAAATCGCGTTCCCACAATGTTTTCAACCAGTTTGTCCCCATTGTCATTGATGATATTCCCATTTACTAAGTCTTGGTTGATTCGGTTAAGGTTGCCACGATTAATGTAAGTCTATCCATCTTACCCTTCAATATAGTTATCTAATCTTCCTTTCGAGCATATCCTCGCAGTTAGGAATTCTTTTTGATTATGGTTCCCCTTAATTTGAATCTCTATCCTTGTTCTAGGATCCATTCTTGGATCAACCTGTAAGGGAGTGTATTTGTAATTAATATAAAATATTTTACATTGTGTTGTTTAAGTTGTTAAATTTGAATTTTGGGTTTCAATCGCTTCGTTTGGCTAACGCTATCGATAGGAATTTCAAAATACTTGAACAGAGCAAACTGACACAATATTGTTTTCGAAATTGGTAAATGAAATAATTTTATGTATGATTATATTTTATATGTAAATATATAATTATCTGAAATTTGATAATTAAAAGAAATGATTGTTAGAAATGAAAATATTCGGTTATCATTTATGGTTTTGTTAACATTTTTAAACTGTTAACTTTTGTTGAATATTATTAGGAGTTCAAAGCATGGTTTATAAATCTGATTTGCAAATGAAATGAGTTTAAATTTAGGATTTGAGACTTCTAGTTCTGGTGTTATCTAAATTTGGTTTTCAAAAGTTTTGAAAATATATATTATTTGAAAGTATTCTCGAATGGAAATTATTTCCGAAAGAATTCAAAGAAAAAGAAGTAAGTCGATACTTTCTTGTTTTATCGCTGGAATATAATTTCGGTGATGACTGCAGCATCATTGACATTCATTTTCAGCTCTCAACATGGATAGACCACTTAGCAGCTTTGCTACACTTTTTCTTTGGAAATATATTTGATTTGAATTTCTTGAATGTGATTTGATTTATATAAATTGGTATATTATTATTTCAAAATGGTTTGAAGCGAAACCGAGATTTAACTCTTAAAGTTATATGATGTTTTCCAAATATGAAAATGAAGCAAAAACTTTGAATAATTGGAGTATTTAAAATTAGAAATGAAATTAAACAAATTGAAATAGTTGAACTAGAATAAAAGTTAACTTGTATAATATTAATTACATTTTAACACATATATAAGTTGCCTGAAATATTAAAAAAATTTAGAATGTTAATGTGAATATGTAATTGAAGGTTATACGAGGGAAATTGAAGTAATAAAATGTTCAAACTAGATTTTTCTAAGCAGAAATATTGTAAATAAAAGGTAAATTTGTATAGTGATTAATTACACTTAGAAACGTTAATCTAACTTACCTAGAAAATTTTTAAATGTATAAGAACATGTAATTCAATAATATACAATAAATTTAAGTAATTAGATGTCCAAAAATGATATTTTGTTAAAGGAATTTATAGATAATAATTTATATAGTAAGAAGAGAATTAATTTGTTGAATAATGAATGGTTATAATAAATGTTTATATACTTGATTTATGTTATAAAATGTTAAGTGAAATAAATTAAATAATAAAAAGAAAATGCTATTTAAGTAACTAAATAAACTTAAGTGAATTCCAGTGGATTAAATAAATAAATTAAATTAAATAAATTTTATTTTAAAGGAAATTTTTTGTAACAACTGTTAATAATTTGAAAGAAAATCAATCGAATGAAATACATTAAATTGAGATCAACCATATGTGAATACTATAAATATTTATTGATTGAATAAATGGATAGAATCCAAATTTGTTGAATATGGTATGTATTTCAAATCTATCTTTCTTGTCTGTTGCTTTTATCCTTCTATCACATTCCTTTTAGAGGACGAATAGTTTTGAATAGGAGGGAGTGTAACGACCAATAAATTTTAATGGTTTTAATAACGTAATTAACTAAATTTTTTGTGAAAATTTGAACTATAAAATTTAGAAATGAAAATTTGATAATTGGTATGCGTCTATTTAAACATAGCAAATGGCAGATTTTCATCTGAAAATATGGAAGTTAGTTATGTTGTGCAATTTCCAATTTCAATTTAAAATCAGTTAATTTGATGAAAATAAAATATTTTTGAATTCTGAATATTTTTAAATATTAAAAATGTAAATCATTTTCGGATTGAGATTCCATGTTTCATTTTGTCAAATTTGGAATGCTCTAGCTCCGTTCATATTTTTCAGGACGTTTTAACAGTAGTTTTGGTAGCGAATATTGACTTGACAAGATGATAGTATCGCTCATATCAGTGTGCCATTCCTTTCGTCTCGTTGTGCTGGTCTCCGCATTATACTCATTTGTGCATTTTGGCATCCGGAACGTGGCGAAACCAGTAAAATTATCAGCCGTATCGGTACCTGTTCGAGTCTTTTGTTTCCTTGTGTCCATTCATTTGTTTCTTGGGGAAAAAATGGCCACTAATAATAAATATTTCCTAGAATTCAGTTTTGACTATTACTATTCCCATTGCAATTTAATTTTATTTTGGTTTCGTTCACTCGTATTCTTTGGTTCCGCTAGCTTCTGCCATTCCATTTGTATAATATATATATATACATATATATATATATATATATATATATATATATATATATATTTAAAGCTTCAAGATGAAACTCGTCCTTCTGTTGCCCTACTATTTTAAAACCCTACACCTTCTTTGCCATAGCGACCGCCCCTATTCTTCTTGCTCTGCCCATCACTGAGCATAGTGCCACACCCACCACTACAACCGAGACCCGCCTCTTGTTCTTGATCAGCCGTAGTTCAACACCTAGCAACAAACGTCCTTTGCCTTCCTACAGCCGCACATCTTCTCCCTGTTCTTTTTCCAATTGCTCAAACCCTATAGCCTCCACCTTCCACGTTCCACCCTTGACAGCGAGCACGAGCATGCACCACCGAAAGCCACCACGTGACATCCCAAACTCCACCACCAGGCCTTCCGACCCTTGCCATATCTCCAGCTGTGTTTTCCCCTGGCCGAGCACAGCGCCGAGCAACCGCCTGAACACCACACGCTACAGCCCTTGCAATGCCCATCTCAGCCTCGTCAAACTCCATGCGAGCAGCTCAGCCGAGACCATTCCTTCATAACCGATTCCTCATGTTTTAAAGAGTGATTATGATTATAATTATATTTCTTGTGTTTCACTCTTTGCTACCATAACTTGTTTTCCATCGTCAAGCAAATCCTAGCTCTCCTTTTCTATTTTTTTTTTTTGAGAAGCATGTATTACCTGAAGCTTCTGCTCGTCAACTTTGCAAGTCTCACAAAAGCAGCCTAACTGCCTTGCTTCACTGACCATATCAAAGGTATATATACATTTTTTGGGCATATATTTAATATATTTTAAAAAAAGTATTTATTTAAAATTTATGTTACTATTTTACTATAGATTTCGCAATAACTTTAATACGGGTGTGATGTTTAAAACTATATATATATGTTTGAAAATTTGAAAAGATACACATGTTTTATATATTTTGTTAGCAATAGTTCGTAGTATTGAAAAAAATAAGCAATAAAGTGTATATATATATATATATATATTATATACATTTGTTTGATTTTAAAATCTATGTGTTTAAATTAAGTATTGATTTTAAATTTTATATATAAATATTTTATTTTATATATGTGTCTAAACTGAATAATGATTATGAGATAATATATATTGATTTTATGATACTGATTTTAAATTATATTTATAAAGATTTATTTTGGATATTGGGTTTAAAACATATCCTACTACTAATAATGAAAATTCATTGACCCAATTTACTTGGTGTGCTTTTGAAATTCCAAAATTTCCCTTGTTTTCTGTTTACATATTTACGCTCAAACGATATATCAACGTATACGATAACACAAACAAGCCGTACACAAACAGTCCGCGTGCGAAACACGGGCCCATATTAGTGTATATAAAGATATTTAAATATGTATTTTTAATCTAAAATTTGTTTTAAAAAATAGGGAAAAGGGTGTGTGTGTGTATGTTATATTATATTTTGTTTCCACTGAATTCAAATTCATGTTATCTAGCTTGTCGCAGCCATCTTTTGTTTGTCGCGTGTCTGTATGCACTAGTTCGTGTCCGTATCCGTGGATCGTCGCATCTTGTCCTGGTCAATTTCTGATGCAGTACGAACTACGGAATCGATATGTTTAAATTGTTCAAGGCCTTTAAGTCGTTTGGAGTTGGCTTCGTTCTTGAGTCGTTCGGAGGTTATAAGTCGCTCACGACTTAACAAAGGGTATTCACGACCTAATAATAAGGCCTTAAGTCGTTCGCGACTTAACAGAGGGAAGGATGACGAGTTACGACTTAAGGAAGGGATTATAGGTCGTCCACGACTTATAGAGAAGGAGCTATGACCTAACAAAGAAGATGAAAGGAAGTTACGACTTAACAGGGGCTTAAGTCGTTTGGGATGGATGAGTCGTACACGACTCAACGACTCATCTATAAGTCGTCCACGACTTATCTTGAAGCAGGGAAATGTTCCAGATATTAAAGGCTTGAGTCGGAGGAAGGCGCGACCTAGTTAAGTCGTTGAGGAGATATACCGCAAGAAGCTCATGTTGCTTGAGTCGTATGAGTCTTAGGTCGTAAACCAGGTCATGCTAAGTCGTTATCTGTTTGGAGTCTTGAGTCGTTATATGTAAGTCGGCCTGTATGTATGTGAAGTGTTAGGTCGGCGACGACCTAGTGTATGCTCTTAAGTAAGTATGCAGTTGAGTCGGTTGAGTCGTGTTGTGATGTAATTGCGTTGAGTCGTGTTGTATGTTTGTAAGTGAGTCGTAAGTGGTGAGTTTTCTTTTATAAGCCGTGTACGACCTAAGGGAAGTGTTGTGTTTGAGTCGCGTTTGCTGAGTCGCTGCCGAGTCAATATGAGTCGTAAGTCTTGTGTCATGAGTCGGTCAGGTCTTAAGTCGTATGCGACTTATTGTGCCGGCTGTGAACTACTATAAATAGCGAGTGTGTTGTAACTTTTTGGTGGTTGATTTTTGAATAAAATTTCTTGTTGATTGCTGTGTGCTTTCATCTTAAATTGGTAGTTGAGTGTAATTTCCTATCTCCACTTTCGGTTATTCGAGTGCGCTCGAAC
This sequence comes from Allium cepa, assembly GCA_030765085.1. Lineage (NCBI taxonomy): Eukaryota > Viridiplantae > Streptophyta > Magnoliopsida > Asparagales > Amaryllidaceae > Allium > Allium cepa. The sequence goes on from CM060937.1 coordinate 11,688,750, forward strand.
CAACGATTGTTGAAGCCGATTCGCGGAATCAAGTGCGCTTGATCAACGCTTGAAGAATTGAAGATCTTCTTTCACGGTATCGTGCGCGATCAACGTGTTAGAGATAGCTAGAATTCGGTATCTTCGGATCAACGAATTTGGGCATTTTGGTATTCATCAATCCACCGATTGCTACACTTTCATCGTTATATCGTTTTGTTAATAATCCGCTTAATAATCCGCTGCGTCAATTTCACTAGCCTCAAAAGGCGAGCTATCACTAACGATTAGCATTCTTACATTTAGTAAATTTAATACATATGAAATGATGATTGAAATATCCAGTTAAATTTGAATTGTTAAGTTATTTAATTGTTAAATTTGATATGCCATTGTCTGCAATTGTTTACCTATGAGATATGACACCATAACCTGTTGTATATATTATATTTAAATTGTTAATGATGGTATATGCCTGCTATTATATGTATGCCACTTTATAATATTATTTTATTATTCTCACTCTGCAAGTTCCTTGTTAGTATAGAAATTCTCTATGGGTTGAAATGATATGTACCCGAACGATTTTATAGATTATGGGACAATCGTTATGGGTTGAAATGATAAACGCAAGCAATTTTCATTAAATTTTAAATTTTGAGAATGTGGGTTGAAATGATATACACCCGTAAATGTTTAATTGAAATTGCGGATTGAAATGATAAATTTTCGTATCACTTGACCATAAGATAGAAAATTATATACAGACACCGTTGGTCTATTTTGAAAATGATTTTAGAAGTCTGAAAGGAAATACATGAGTCTATAATAATTATTGATTTTTAAGTACAATATAAAGATTTTATTTTAATATATGTGAAAATTTTAGATTTTAAAATATATGTTTGAATTTTAAATTTATAAGTTAAGTTTTGAATAATCTACTTTTAAGATTTTACCGATAATTTTATTTTAGATATATATAATAAGATTTAAAATAGATTTAGTAATAATTAATTAAATAATATTTAATAAGAATTTAATTTAGCTAATATATATAATATGTTTTAATATTTATTTACAATTTATATTGATATTTTGAAAACATATATCGTAATAACTTTAATAAAATAAAGGTTGGGAAGATAAATTAAGCTAGTCTGTAATCAATTTTTTTTGAGAATTTAATATAAATAATGTTTGATTGGAAACTAATGTTGAGATTTCAAAAGGTATGATTTTACAACTTGATTTAATTAAATGTGATTTAATGAATGTTTCAAATTTAAATAAAATTATAATTGAATATTTAATTTTGTTTTAAATTTGTAATTTGAGATTTTATTTAAACGTTACTAAAAATGATCAAGTGAATAATTTTAGATTTAAATAAGATTGAAGTTGAATTTTGAAATATAAATGGAATGTATCAAATTAAGTTATTATGAATTATTTGAATATTAACTTTGAAACCTATTGAATTTGAAGTGGTTTAAATTTGATGTTCAAACCTGGATTTGAAACCGTTATAAATTAAAATGGTTTAATGAGAATTTGAATTGATTTGTGAAATTGGGAGAAATAATTCTAACTATAAACTATTTTTGATACATAAAGTATTGTAATATATATAAACTATTTTAATATATGACTATTTTTAGCATATAACTATTTTAAATATAAATATTTTTAATATATAACAACTTCAACATATATGAACTATTTTTAAATGTTTAAGTTGGAACTGTTATGGTTTAGATCTAATGGATTTAAATGCGTATATTTTGATACGATGGTTTAAACTATTTGTGGTTATGATTTGGAAATGGATATGATATCGAAAGTTAATACGATCTCGGAGGTGATATGATTTCGAAAAGAATATGACATTTTGACATGAAGTATAAACTGTTTGAAATATGAAATAACGGTGTGAAATAAGTGTTGGTTGTTAAAGAGACCGTGATTGGATATTATTATACTCTCTTCCAATATCGAAACCCACTTTAACAACTACGTACAAGGTGGAGATCTCAGAACAAAATAGGATGGTTTGGTGACGATTCTATATGAGGTATTAACGCAGCCCTGAATCTCGCGAGTCAGCTTGATGTGCCTAAAATAGGAGCCATGCCGGGCCTAGTGAGGTTGCACCTCCGATCGAGCATGCTGCTTCGATACCATTCTATTACTTTATGATTTTATTTGGATGCACCTTTGATTTGGGAGTGTGTCTCGAGGTGGATGGTAGTAGTCGCTATGCATTACCACCAGTCCGGATCCGGAAAATGGTAGTATCCTACCCTGGACACTGCCTCACGTGCCTTGTTACATGCCTTATTGTGCCTTCTACGAGTTTGATTTGTATCATACTTATGGAGTGCCCTCTGATAGCCCTCCAGTTTACGGAGGAATTACGGTGCTGCATAGACTATGGGAATGTATAAAATGTGTTAAAGGAGATATGGGTAATGCCTTAATGCTATTTTAATAGTTTATTTTAGTGTAGACATTATATATGTAGCGTATTGTATTATGTATATAGATAGTTTAACGGATCCTTAGAGGGTGGGTATCCCAAACATCCTTTAAGTTGTATTTCAGTTGACATTTCACTTGAGTTGAATTTACTAGTATAAGAATGTTTATTTTGACTCGGGTGTTTTGCGTTTTGCTTTATGATCGGGTTAGGCTGAGTGTCACAACATTTGACTCACCTTTGGAGCTTGGAGAGTTCTTGGAGTTATCTATTCAATTATCTAGTTATTTCAGTCTATTCTAGTTGTTTTGTTCAGATTTGTCATTGGCATTTGTATTAGTAACTTTTGTGTATTCAAGATATCTATTGTATTTTACTATAAACTCTGATTTTATATAGTAGCTTGATAAACTACTATTTATCTATTCCCCTGTTTATTGTTATATTACTCCGTGTCTATGATTCTATGATTGATTTATTTACTCTATATGCTAAGTTTTGCCAAATATAAATTAGCAATCTGTTGTTTTGAGCAATTCAAGTCTGACATGTGTGGATGATTGTTGATTTGAACGATTCAAAATACCAGGTCGTTACATGAACATATCCCAATGCCATAACCGATAGAGCCAACAATCAAGTTTAATGTCCAATAATTCATATGATTGTAATATTATTGAAATTAAAATTAGCAATGGCGAGGAATACCATTGGATCCCTCCAACCTGTCCCCCTGCATCACAGCTTATATATATCAGCACACATACATACATATATATAATCAATGGTTGTGAGGAATCCTATTGGATCCCTCTAACCTGTCCCCTGAATCCCAAACAGTATATAATTATATAACATGGGTCATTTGCTACTTGGCAGGAATATATAAAAGGTCATCCGCTTTAGGGGCGAGAGTAAATCCAAACCAACTAATAAAGCAGTAAATCATTCAATCTACAATTTTTTTTACTATACATCATATGGTTAACCAAAAAGATGAGTCTAACCGACTAAAAATTCTATTGTCGCCGAAGATTTTGGTTTGGAACTAGCCGAAATCTCAACGTGCTCTAAATTCATCCAAACTAATTCCATTACGAAGCCTTCGTTATTACGAGCGTAACACAAAAATCCGCATCTCGATTGGACCTCGTCCGATAAGATATTGCATTTATAAGTATTCGATTTTTAATGTAATTAATTAAACACTAATTACATAAAGTAAACCTTAATCACCCTTATTTAATTCTAATCCCTCTTCCTCAAAACATCCTGCCTCTTCCTAGAGCAGCTCCACCCATTTGCCGTGACTTTCACCGTCGAATTCTCCCTCTTCGATCAACTATTTTACGCCCCTACACCATCGACGAACTCCATTACTACCCATCTTCTCTATGCACCCTACCATGGAACCCACGTCATGTCGAAACGAAACGCGACCCATCACTCTTGCCCTCAACTACCAAAAGGTCGTGACGACCAAACAAGCACCGCCCCCCTCCAAATTTCGGTCAAAGATGCCAAACTCCGCCAAGAACTCAACTACAACCTCCAGCTTACCAATTGATAGCCAAACACATCGAAAATCAAAGTCCTAGTTTAACATTAACTATAACAGCTCACTGCTTAGAACGGACGAGCCCAAAATCATGTGGCACCCCTTCATTTGAATGTCGAAATATAGATCTAGCTATTCCACACTTAAAGATATAATCTTTCCATTTTTTAGAATTTAATTCAAATTTTGAAACCTATGTTTTCTTGTATTCACTGAGAATGAAGAGGAGATAAGGAAAGTGATTAAAGAAAAATGTGTGCTTGTTTATAAGTTTGGTCTAATTGACCTATATTTATTTAATGTTTTTAGGTATCTCACCGCATAGATTTTTTTTTCATGCATGGACAACAAACTGAAAAGACAAAATTACGTTCGTGCTCAGAACAACGATCCAACCCCAAAACAATAATAGTATACACCGGTTATTGAATTTTGTAAAACCATAAAGTACCGCTATTTGCCGATAAATCGTCATAATATTAATATTTTATAAATTAAAAGTTATGGAAAAAATCAAATAATTTAAATTAAAAATAAGTCAATAGAAATCAAGTCGTAAAAATATAAATAAATTTTCGGTTTATTTGTTTTAATTGTTATCGCTATACAAATGAATTACAAAATAAACTCATCCTTATTATTTATTAATTTAAAATAAGTTAAATGAAATAATTAAATCCATTCAATTAATATTCAATTTGAATTTCCGATACTTACAACATTATTCAGATATTTATCCGTTATTCAATATTTAAATAATCTCAATAATTCAAATCAAGTTTAAACTTGTAACAACCCCACCACGATGCCCAGATTAGCAAAGAACATTATAAGTAATATCGTCTGCTAATCCAAAGAATACGGCTTGTTAAGGGCGATCGAATGTGAATATATCTCTATATTAATGCTGACACGTCATTTATATCTTTTCACCTAATATCTGAACTGAATTTGACGTGTACAATATTAATACAACGTAATAGACACATCGATTTCTCAGAATCAGAACAATATATCATATAAATAACAGTCACAGATCACAGTTAAATAAATCTCAACTTATACAATATAAATTATTTAGTTTCCAAAATGAAATACTAAACTCGATTGTTATACAAATTTAATAATTCTCTAATCTCAATTATACATTTTATATACAAGGTCCAAATTCCCAAATGGGATAAAGTAAAAGTCCAAATGTTTATCTCCTTGCTAGCACAACCATCAAAGGTCAACCTGTCCCGTAACCTGAAAAGTCTCGGCCTGACCCAAGCAAAATAACACCAGGGTCAAACTATCTCTAAATATCCAATAGGATGAGAACAAGATATAACAAAGGAACAAACAATATATAAGTGAATTCAAATGTTTAGGATTGAATTCACAGAACAAAACACGATATCCCTAAGCACGGAAATAACAGTGATTAACTCAGTACAAGGTTATAAGTTCGCATCATAAACACGAACTAGTCACTATGCACAAAATAATAGAATTAACTTAACATCCATCACAAGACATAAAAACATATGTTTATTTCATGAACACACAAGAAAAGAATAAATGTTTATTTCACGAACACAAAATAGTCACAGTATCCAAATATCCAGAATCCAAGAGATCGAAATCCAAACCGATCGTAGTGATCGTCCAAAACAATCGCAGTGGTTGTACTCAAAACCCGTGGCAAACAAACAAACAAACTGGTATCACTCGAACTGACCCGATACCAAGGATCGTACTCAGACCGGGAACACAGAATCGCAGAATAATCTCAAGGATAGTCCATACCGATCAAGGTGATCGTAAAAACCATGACTCGATAATTCCACATTTATTTAATATTATAAATTTGGTAAGTTTGAAAAGAAATCCAAGAATAAAATTCTTAAGGATCTAGCAGCCACTTGCCGCACACTAGAAGAGAGTAAACTCTAAAGTGACAAATACTGTCACCTTCAGTAATCACTAGAATTTAACCAATACGTCCCATACCGTATGGTGAAACTCAAGTATTTACTAAAATCTAGTAAATATCACTTATTACGGATGCCACTGGAAAACCTGAACCATATTCTCTTAAGGATCTAGCAACCACTTGTCGCACACCATAAGAAAATACAACTTTAAACTATTAAGTACTTTCCCAAATACGATCACAAGAATTTAACCAAGGCATCCCATACTACCTAGTGAAATTCGAGTATTCTTTAATAGGCTGGTAAATTCCACTCAAATATTCTATTCAACGAGTTATACAATATTCGACGAAGAGTTGTTCGAAAGCATTTAAACCAATCGTTAACACAAAGTCGATTATTATCACATCCCAAATTACAGAATTAAGGTTCTCAAAATATTTATTTGATTTATCACAATTTAAAATGTTCTATTAATTCGAATTGTTAAATATTATTAGACTAATAAAACAATTCTATAAGTATCCTTTTATTTCCAGAAAATTGTTAAATGGAGGAGAGTATAATAAAAAGATAAATTTGTATAAATTATAGACTAACTGTAACATTCGTGTTTTTTAAGACATATTTAATTTGATAATTAATTTGATTTTTGGAATTAAATTGTGAATAAATTTTATATTTCCCAAATTAAACAAGATATGTGCTTGTTTATTTATATAAATAAATTTGAAATTTGAAATTTGAATTTGAAAACTCAAAAATAAATATATTGGAAATAAATTTGATTTAAAATTTTATTTTTAAGTTAATAAGAATTTGTTATCTAATTATATTAAATATGCATTTTGATTTGAAAATGATATTTTGAATTTGATATAATAAATTTTTCAAAGGTTAATTAAGAATTAAATTCTAATATATTTATTCATGTATAATTAAATTTTAAAACCATTTCTTTAAAAGATTATATAAATGATTAATAAAGAAAATGTATTTATTTAAATAGGAAATACAATATAAAGTTATATTTAAATATTTTTAATTATGAAAATTTCAAGTGTTAAAAGTATGTTACATAAATTATAATAAGAGGCATTTCACTAGAAGGACAAAATTTGTCGTACAATTAGTTTCTAGGACACACATCCACAAAAATTAGTTTCAAGGCCAAAGTCAGTAGAATAATTACTTCTAAGGACAAAGTCAGCATTCCAATAACTTTCAAGGATATAATTTCATAGGCTTTTAGGCCTTAGAAACTAATTATTTTGCATTTGGTCCTTAAAAATAATTATTTCAGTTGTGTGTCCTAGAAACTAATTATACTTGCTAAAGTGGCCCTTGTGGCTAATTTCCACTTATAATAAAGTATAGTTTAAAACATAAATTTTAACGTTTATTGAACTAAAGGACTTAAACATAATATTACTTATATTAACAAGTGTGGAAAGACTTATATCATATATTGACAAGTGTAAATAATTTAAATCATGTAAATACAAGTGCTAACATAAGTAACAAGTGGCACATTTGTTTTAATTTGCAAATAACATAAAATTAAGATGAAAATCTGGTTTCAGTTAAAAAGTTAAAAGCTTTCTCTCATCTTCAAACTGGAAATCAAAAACTTCAAACTAGAAATCAACCTGTAATTGAGCAAGATGCAAATTAAAACCTGGAAATCAAAGTCTGGATTCAAGTTGTCAACCAGGAAAAAAAAAATCAAAAACAGCTTCAACACGTAGGAATTCCAGATCAAAACTGAAGCATCTCAACATCAAAATAAGCTTTAGACAAATCACAAGCTCAGAGCAGATATCAAAAATAAAATACAAGTTCTAGTTTTAAAGATTGTCTCTGTTTAAAACTTTCTCAGGTGAGCAAGCCTTTAAACCCATATGTTTATTCTGATTTGCATGTGATAAAAAAATTGGGTATAAGTTGTGAAATATGTTTTTTGACCGTGAATTGTGTTTGTATGTTTATATATATATATATATATATATATATATATATATATATATATGGCTGTATATAAGTCTCTATATATGTTTGTTCCTATGTTACAGGCTAGAAATAGTAAGATCTCCTCAATCCTTCACTTATAAGCCTAGATATTTTAATGGAAAATTCTTGAACTAATAAGATGATTGTTTTAAAAATGGTTTCAAATATTTATATTCGAAAAATTTCAGATATCAAGAAATTACAGTAAAATCTTCTTAAATCAGAAAAAATGAAGTTCATGATTTCTTGATTTAATTATAAAATTGATTCTTACCAGAAAATGATGGATTTAGATAATAAAATCGAGATTTTTCGTTTGTTAAACTATGGGAAATCACGAATGAACGGAAGTGACACTTTTGTCAAATTCTGTCGAACGGCGAGATGAAGTTCATCGTGCTTGGGTTGGAAGATGGTTTGAGCATCGAGGATCAACGAAAAAATAGAGTGAAGGTTTTCAGGTGGCTGTGGCGATCAATTAACGATAAAATAGGGTTTTAGACTGGGTTTTGATAGGGGTGTTTCCCGGGGTGTTTCCGGCATAGATAGTTGATCGGAATCGATCGCGGGTAGGGGGATCGATTCGTGGAACAGAGATGAAGGTCTTGGTGGAACAGCGATGGTTCTGATAGCCGGGATTGGCGAGGTGAGAGGGTTTTTTGGCGATCTGTGTTGTCCAGACGGGAGTCAATATACTTGATTTTGTTTGTCGATGAAATCATGGCGTTAGGTGGTCGGGCTGAGTGGCGAAGTCGTATACAACATGTTAGGGGCCGCGATGATGGCCGAAGTTGGCTGGACGGGTAGTACATGTGCCTCGTGCACATTGATGTCTGACTGTTTTTCGAAATTGGAGAAGAAGCGGTTTTCTCGAAGTCAAACTCAAAGTCATTGAGGGATTGTCTCGAAGTAAATAGGGATGCGAGTGTCTCGGGTTGTTTCTCAAAAAATATGAGTATTGGCTAGAGTTTATTGATTTGATATTAAAAACAGTTTTAAACCTTAATGAAAGTCCAGTTTTATTGAAACAATTTTGTTAAAAAAAACAATTCTTTTGTAAATATTAGATGTTATCCAAGTTTGAATTGGTTAAAAGGTTTTTTAAATAAAAATTATTTTAAATTAATTAAGTTTTTTTAAAGTGTTATATATAACCCTTATTTTAAAGGTTTATTTTAAATAAATCTAATATTGGAATTGAATAGCTAATTGATGAAATGAAATGCTTTCAATTATAAATTAACTTAAGGGACTTAAGTTGATTTATTTGTGCATGGTGATTTATTACAAAGGTTTAATTAATAAAAGTTTTAAATGATAATTAATAAAGTAATGATTTATTTTTGATTTATTAAGATCTTGAGTAATTAAAGGACCATTACTTAATGTGATTACTTAAAGGTAAATTACCTTAATGTAATTGAAGGTTGATTAATTAAAATAAGTAATTAAGGGGTAATTACTTAATGAAAATTAATTAAAATAAGTAATTAAGGGGTAATTACTTAATGAAAATTAATTAAAATTAGTTAAAGGTTAATTAATTAAAGGTTAGTTAATGATTAAAGTTAATAAAATCAAGTGATTAAAGATTAATTAATTTGAGTGATTAATTAATTAAGGATAATTAATTTGACAGATTAATTAATTAAGGTAATTAATTTAAGGATAATTAATTAATTTAAAGATTAATTAATGAAAGTGATTAGGGATAATCACTTATTGTAATTAATCAAAGTAATTAATTAGGGGTTAATCAATTAATTAAGGATAATTAATTAAAATATAATTAAATAATTAAAGGATATAGATAGTTGATCGGAATAGATAGTTGATCGGAATCGATCGCGGGTAGGGGGATCGATTCGTGGAACAGAGATGAAGGTCTTGGTGGAACAGCGATGGTTCTGATAGCCGGGATTGGCGAGGTGAGAGGGTTTTTTGGCGATCTGTGTTGTCCAGACGGGAGTCAATATACTTGATTTTGTTTGTCGATGAAATCATGGCGTTAGGTGGTCGGGCTGAGTGGCGAAGTCGTATACAACATGTTAGGGGCCGCGATGATGGCCGAAGTTGGCTGGACGGGTAGTACATGTGCCTCGTGCACATTGATGTCTGACTGTTTTTCGAAATTGGAGAAGAAGCGGTTTTCTCGAAGTCAAACTCAAAGTCATTGAGGGATTGTCTCGAAGTAAATAGGGACGCGAGTGTCTCGGGTTGTTTCTCAAAAAATATGAGTATTGGCTAGAGTTTATTGATTTGATATTAAAAACAGTTTTAAACCTTAATGAAAGTCCAGTTTTATTGAAACAATTTTGTTAAAAAAAACAATTCTTTTGTAAATATTAGATGTTATCCAAGTTTGAATTGGTTAAAAGGTTTTTTAAATAAAAATTATTTTAAATTAATTAAGTTTTTTTAAAGTGTTATATATAACCCTTATTTTAAAGGTTTATTTTAAATAAATCTAATATTGGAATTGAATAGCTAATTGATGAAATGAAATGCTTTCAATTATAAATTAACTTAAGGGACTTAAGTTGATTTATTTGTGCATGGTGATTTATTACAAAGGTTTAATTAATAAAAGTTTTAAATGATAATTAATAAAGTAATGATTTATTTTTGATTTATTAAGATCTTGAGTAATTAAAGGACCATTACTTAATGTGATTACTTAAAGGTAAATTACCTTAATGTAATTGAAGGTTGATTAATTAAAATAAGTAATTAAGGGGTAATTACTTAATGAAAATTAATTAAAATTAGTTAAAGGTTAATTAATTAAAGGTTAGTTAATGATTAAAGTTAATAAAATCAAGTGATTAAAGATTAATTAATTAAGGATAATTAATTTGAGTGATTAATTAATTAAGGATAATTAATTTGACAGATTAATTAATTAAGGTAATTAATTTAAGGATAATTAATTAATTTAAAGATTAATTAATGAAAGTGATTAGGGATAATCACTTATTGTAATTAATCAAAGTAATTAATTAGGGGTTAATCAATTAATTAAGGATAATCAATTAAAATATAATTAAATAATTAAAGGATATTATTTAATGATTAAAGGTTGATTTATTTGTTAATCAAGGTTGATAAATTAATAATTTAAGGTTGATTAATTTATTATCAAAGGTTAATTAATAAGTGATTAAAGGATAATTAATCAAAATGGTGGGTAATTAATTAATATTAATTAACCAGTATTAGTAGTTTATTCATAAGTAATTAATCTGATTTAAATTAACCAGAAAATTAAATGATCTTACTTATGAATGTTATGATTTTATTGAATGCTGAAGTGTTTGTTATCCCTGATGTCTGATGCTTTGTGATATGCATTATTTTGATTTGAGCTATGATGAATGTAATTTATTTATCTGTATTTAATTTTATATTATTTATCTATGAATCTGTTAATGAAAGATAAGCGTTATAGATTATACCGCTTATCGATATCGATAAGATTGAATATGTGATGATTGATGATGTTGCACTATTGTGTAAAACACCTGGACTACACCTTACACACATAAATATGGATTGCACGAGGAAATTGGTTAAGTCACAAATATTTGAATTTAATGAAATGGTTTTAAAGTTTAATTTTGAATCCAAATGGCTTTGGAAATGGAATTGAATTGAATATGAAAAGCCTTTGAAAGGGAAGTTTTGAAATTGAAATTTAGTTTGAATAATATATATTGTTTAAGTTTTGAAATCGTTTTGGAAATTTGGTTCGAAAGGTTTATACAAGTTATACAATGTGTATATATATATAGTTTTAAACCTTCTTTAAAGTATTTTGAAAGTATTATTTTTGGAAATTGAATTTAACCCAAGTTTTTACTTTAAAGGCTATAACTTTTGTATATTTGATTGGATTTTGTCGAAACAAAAAGCATTTGTTTTCAAATGATAGTAGCTTTCATATAATGAAAGAATTTCCAGTTTTGTTGAAAAGGTTTTCCAAGTTATGAATGAATCTTTGGAAATGGGTTTGGAAGCTATGCATTGATTCTTTGATTTAAAGATTGGATGAGTTAATCCAATTTGAAAGGGAAATTGTTTTGAAAGCTATGAATTAATCTTTGTGAATGATTGCTAAACTTTGTTTTCAAATTGAAGAGGATATTAAAGCGTATCTTTTGTATAAAAGATTTGAAATGGAATTGTTTTGAAAGCTATGAATGTATCTTTGTGAAAGATTGGTGAACTTTGTGAAGTGAATCTTTTTTTTAAAGATTTGAAAATGGTAATTTGTTTAAACCATTTGAAGATAGGTTTTTGTGCTTTAAGTTGTGACTTAACTAAGATCCCAATATCCATATGTTTTTAAATTAAGCGCTCATTATTCGGTTTAGCCGAGAGAGGACTTTGTGTCATATAACCCATTTCGAATAATGATACGACGTAATGGATAGCATTTGAAGACCGGCAGTGAAGACTGGGTATTTTCGAGAACGAAAGGATTACCCGTCGAATGTCTCTGCACTGAGTCGCGCCGGTATAGAGATCTCCATATGTGATGGGGAGTCCGATTGGGATTGTGAATATCCGGATTACAAGGGATTCTTTGGAAGTGTCTTTGGTTCTGTTTGAACCCGGAACAGACTTGTATGGATGTGTGTCTGACATTACACTTTGAGATGTAAACTTGGTCTCTATCAAATACATTTATGTTTGGTGGCGAAGAATTTATTCCCTTAGCTTAGCACCCTTCTTTGAGACATACGAGCTCAGAGGTTATGTAGTTGATGGTTACTAGTGATACATTGCCAAATTGATAATGTGGCATACGAAGTGCTGCCGACCATGTGTTGATCGAAGCATGGCTTTTGTGAAAAGTGTAGCTTTGTGGATGCGACCTCGTCGGACCACACAACCCGGAATGGTCGAAACAGGAAAGATGCAGCAAGGTTATGAGGGTCGCGCCGCTAGGGTATGCCCATTTCTCCTAGAAAAAGGTGCTACCATGGTATGGATCCCAGATTTTTAACCTATGTGGTTGTTGCAAATTTATTACTTTGTGGTTGTTGCTTTGTGATTGAGGATCCTCGGATAAAGGTCGGTAACAACCGGGGATGACATACTTGTAGGTGTTACTTCCGGCCAGGGATAACCCAGCCTTGTGTTGGCAGAGATCCGGATAGGTTCTTGGGGTGTCCCTCCAGAGGCGTATCCACGTTGAAATAGGAAGTTCCTTTGCCTGGCCATTTGTTGGAAATCAATCACCAATACGCGCCCTTTACGATTGCAGTTGTATAACCTACTACCTCAGGTGGTAGCTGTAGCTTGCATAATATAATGGTACCTATGCTTTTTAAGACTTATATTATACTTTCGAAAGATTTTCTACACTATGCACTAATAATAATCTTATCAAAAAAGGATTTCGCGTATCAAGCATGTTTGGCTATCATAAGGAGAAATCTTCTCCAATTGTGCGCTTGCATTGTGTATATGCGGGGAGGCCTTATGGTAGTTTCATTTTCCAAAAGCATTACGGATTTCCTTTAAATTCTTTTGTTTTACTTTTGTTTAAGATAAATTGTTTTTGTTTGCTCACATCAGTACCATGACTGACTTGAAGTTTATTGTTCCCTTTCTAAACTCTGGGTGCCCATAATTTTCCATACGGGCTGCCTAGAGTTAGATTTTAGATGATCAAATAGTAGGTGTAGATTCGATAGCATTCAATCTTTGGATATTGGCAATAGCTTTTGGATCGAGTTGCTTCACTTCAGCATTGATGGTAGTTCGAGCTTATTGGATCGGAATCTTCGAAGCAATTTGTGCTGAGCTATTTGGTTGTGGAGCATTAGATATGAAATTGCAATATGGACGTTGGTTTTCTTTGAAGCCTTTGTTGTTGGTGTAAATTTTTCCGCTGTTGTGTATCTCTGGTGAATATTTATGGATCCGTTGTATTATTGTTGTATCAAATGTTGTTCATAATGATATATTCATTGTTTTCTTCCACTGTGTCATTGTACTTAATGTGTTATAAGCTTCGACCAACCAAATTCGGTGTTTGAATCTGCGGCATTCGAATACGGGTGATGTATTTGGGTGTTGATTTTCGAAGGTCGAGTCAGGGTCTTTTCATTTGGTATCAGAGCTGAAGGTTGAAATTTTAGCTCAGGAGTATAACACATTAGGTAATTCATCAGAGATAGGGATGTAGATACCCTAGAATGAGTATCCCTAAGATATCCGTCCGCGTGCCTCAGTAAATTCTCTTACTATTCACTGATAGTAAGTATGAGTGCAAGAAGAGGATGAGGTAGGGGACAGGGAAGTACCACTACAAATGGTCAATACCCTTTAACAACAAAGGAACAATCTTTCTCCATCAATCTCCTTTGATCCAGTTTCAATTCTTTGATTGCTTCGTGGCAGCTCCGGAAAAAAGTTTTGGTGTGATAGTGACCCTGCGAATCGTGTAGACAGGTTCCTATTTCATATTCTCTTTATCGGTTCCCTATCAGCTTTCCATTTTAAACTTTAATGAATTTAAAAATTCTATTTAAAATAAATTAATTAATAAAATATGAAAATTTGTATCGATAAAACTATTTTGGTTAAAACCATAGTTTGAATTTTTTTTGTGATTTCTTGTGAAGATCAAAGTCCGAAGAGGGACAAACTAGTGAATACTTTAGGATATTCCAACCTAAATTGAGTATCCATCGTTTGTTCTTTTGGGTCCAGATATATTCTACGAATGGTTAGGTGCCCTTTGAATTAACCGGTGCCCCTGCTTATCTCGTAGATGAAATGACCTGAATATCTTAAGAAGTACTGAATGAGTTCGTTCTCATATTTATTGATATTCTGATTTGGTGAGCCAAATGCAAAATGGATATTCAATTTGATCTGGTAAAACATTCTCTATCTGTTCTTTATTGTCTCCCTGTCTAGCAAATTTCGGTGACGAAATTTTCTTATGGGGGGAATCTGAAACATTCCTGTTTTTTAAGACAAATTTAATTTGATAATTAATTTAATTTTTGGAACTAAATTGTGAATAAATTTGATATTTCCCAAATTAAACAAGATATGTGCTTGCTTATTTATATAAATAAATTTGTAATTTGAAATTTGAATTTGAAAACTCAAAAATAAATATATTGGAAATAAATTGGATTTGAAATTTTATTTTTAAGTTAATAAGAATCCATTTTCTAATTATATTAAATATGCGTTTTGATTTGAAAATAATATTTTGAATTTGATATAATAAATTTTTCAAAGGCTTATTAAAAATTAAATTCTAATATATTTATTCATGTATAATTAAATTTTAAAACCATTTTCTTTAAAAGATTATATAAATGATTAATAAAGAAAATGTATCTATTTAAATAGGAAATATAATATGAATTTATATTTAAATATTTTTAATTGTGAAAATTTCAAGTGTTAAAAGTATGTTACATAAATTATAATAAAGTAAGGTTTAAAAAATAAATTTTAAAATTTATTAAATTAAAGGACTTAAACATAATATTACTTGTATTAGCAAGTGTGGAAAGATTTATATCGTATATTCACAAGTGTGAATAATTTAAACCATGCAAATACAAGTGTTAACATAAGTAACAAGTGGCACATTTGTTTTAATTTGCAAATAACATAAAATTAAAATGAAAATCTGGTTTCAGTTAAAAAATTAAAAGCTTTATCTCATATTCAAATTGGAAATCAAAAACTTCAAACTTGTAATCAACCTATAATTGAGTAAGATGCAAATCAAAACCTGGAAATCAAAGTCTGGATTCAAGTTTTCAACCTGGAAACAAATAAAAATAGTCAAAACAGCTTCAACAAGTAGGAATTCCAGATCAAAACTGAAGCATCTCAACATCAAAATCAAGTTTTAGACAAGTCAAAAGCTCAGAGCAGATTTCAAAAATAAAATACAAGTTCCAGTTTTAAAGACTGTCTCTGTTTAAAACATTCTTAGGTGAGCAAGCCTTTAAACCCATATGTTTATTCCGGTTTGCATGTGGTAAAAAAATTGGATATAAGTTGTGAAATATGTTTTTATGACTGCGAATTGTGTTTGTATGTTTATATATATATATATAGACACATAGATGGTTGTATATAAGTATCTATATATGTCTGTTCCAATGTTATAGGCTAGAAATAGAAAGATCTCCTCAATCCTTCACTTATTACCCTAGATATATGAATGGAAAATTATTGAATTAACAAGATGATTGTTTTAAAAATGGTTTCAAATATTTATATTGGAAAAATATTCAGAACTAAAGAAATTATAGTAAAATCTTCTTAAATCAGAAAAATTGATGTTCATGATTTCTTGATTTAATTATATAAATTGATGTCTTACTAGCAAATGATAAATTTAGATAATAAAATCGAGATTTTTCATTTTTTAAATTATGAGGAATCATGAGTTGAACGGAAGTGACACTTTTGTCAAATTCTATCGAACGGCGAGATGAAGTTCTTCGTGCTTGGGTTGGAAGATGGTTTGAGCATCAAGGGTCAACGGAAAAATAGAGTAAAGTTTTTCAGGTGGCTGTGGCGATCAATTAACGATGAAATAGGGTTTAGACTGGCTTTTGATAGGGGTGTTTCTCGGGGTGTTTCCGGCATAGATAGTTGATTGGAATCGATCATGGGTAGGGGGATCGATTCGTGGAACGAATATGAAGATCTTGGTGGAACAACGATGGTTCTGATGGTCGGGATTGGCGAGGCGAGAGGGTTTTCGGGCGATCTATGTTGCCCAGACGAGAGTCAATATACTCGATTTTGTTTGTCGACGAAATCATCGACGTTGGGTGGTCGGGCTGAGAGGCGAAGTCCTAAACGACATGTTAGGGGTCGCGATGATGGCTGAGTTGGCTGGATGGGTTGCACATGTGCACCATGCACATTGATGTTTGATTGTTTTTCGAAATTGGAGAAGAAGCAGTTTTCTCGAAGTCAAACTCGAAGTCGTTGAGGCATTGTCTCGAAGTAAAGTAAGGACACGAGTGTCTCGGGTTGTTTCTTGGGAAATATAAGTATTGGTTTGGGTTTATTGATTTGATATTAAAAACAATTTTAAACCTTAATAAAAAATCAAGTTTTATTGAAACAATTTTGTTAAAAAAACCAATTCTTTTGTAAATATTAGCTGTTATCCAAGTTTGAATTGGTTAAAAGGGTTTTTTAAATAAAAAATATTTTAAATTAACTAATTTTTTTTGAAGTGTTTATATATATAACCCTTATTTTAAATAAATCTAATATTGGAATTGAATAGCTAATTGATGAAATGAAATGCTTTCAATTATAAATTAACTTAAAGGACTTAATTTGATTTATTTGTGCATGGTGATTTATTACAAAGGTTTAATTAATAAATTTTTTAAATGATAATTAAGAAAGTAATGATTTATTTTTGATTTATTAAGATCTTGAGTAATTAAAGGATCGTTACTTAATGTGATTACTTAAAGGTAAATTACCTGAATGTAATTGAAGGTTGATAATTAAAATAAGTAATTAAGGGGTAATTACTTAATGAAAATTAATTAAAATTAATTAAAGTTTAATTAGTTAAAGTTTAATTGATTAAAGGTTAGTTAATGATTAAAGTTAATTAATCAAGTGATTAAAGATTAATTAATTAAGGATAATTAATTTGAGAGATTAATTAATTAAGGATAATCAATTTGAGAGATTAATTAATTAAGGTAACTAATTTGAGGATAATGAATTAATTTAAAGATTAATTAATGAAAGTGATTAGGGATAATCAGTTATTATAATTAATCAAAGTAATTAATTAGGGGTTAATTAATTAATTAAGGATAATTAACTAAAAGATAATTAAATAATTAAAGGTTAATTATTTAATGATTAAAGGTTGATTTATTTATTAATCAAGGATGAAAAATTAATAATTTAAGGTTGATTAATTTATTATTAAAGGTTAATTAATAAGTGATTAAAGGATAATTAATCAAAATAGTTTGTAATTAATTAACCAGGATTAGTAGTTTATTCATAAGTAATTAATCTGATTTAAATTAATGAGATAATTAATTGATCTTACTTATGAATGTTTGGATTTTACTGAATGCTGAATTGTTTGATATCCCTAATGTGTGATGCTTTGTGATATGAGTTATTTTGATTTGAGCTGTGATGAATGTAATTTATTTATATGTACTAAATTTTATATTATTTATCTGTGAATGGAAGATAAGCGTTATAGATTATACCGCTTATCGATATTGATGTGATTGAATATGTGATGATTAATGATGTTGCACTATTGTGTAAAACCCCGGGACTACTCCTTACACACATAAATATGGATTGCACGAGGAAATTGGTTAAGTCTCAGAAATTTGAATTTAATTAAATGGTTTTAAAGTTTAATTTTGAATCCAAATGGTTTTGGAAATGGATTTGAACTGAATATGAAATGTAACGGCCTGTAAAGTCTCAATAATATAATTTGTTGATTTAATACAATCTTGGTAATTAAAATTGGAAGAATAAAGACTTTGTAATTTAATAGTGAAACAAACATTAAAATGAAATGTTATAATGAAATTAAAACTAATTATGAAGTTTCAAACTAATTGAAATTATGTAAACTGTTGCACTTAGTCATACATTCGAATATAAGAAAACAAGTGCGAATGTTGAATCATTAATGAGATAATATATGATCAATATAAATTGAAGTAAATCAGTGTTAATTAAGTAATTGTAACATTTGATTTGTAAATAATAATGAATTCATTAATGTGATTTAAAGTAATGGTAACGGTTGTAAGTTACTATTTAATTGGTTTATTAATTTAGTTGTAAATGTTAGATTTAGGTATAAAATTTGAATGTCAGAAAATAAGGGTAAGTGTGGTGCAAACAAATGAATAAGTGTATAATCTATGGTAATTGAACGAATTTAACATTTTGTAAGCAATTATGATAATTAGAGAAAATGGTAAACTTGAATGTAAAAAAGATAATGGTAACAACTATTATAGGTTGTCTATTTAGGCTATAAAATGAATTGGAAATCAATTGTTTTCAAATGTAAATAAATGTTCTGTAACAACCCGCATATTTTACGATTGAGTATTTAAATATTTTATTTAAATATTTTATCGTTAGTCGGATTATAGTCCGAAAAGTTACTTTTTTGCATACGGTCGAATTAGGACTCGAGACCACTTCCATTGAGTTCAAAACGCTGTTTGCGATCTTTTTGAGTATAAGCTTCGATATGTTTGGAGTACATTGATTTTTTGCTACTTTTTCTATAGGGCTTTGGGTTTGGGTTCAGCCCATTTGCCCAATTCTGGTTATATCAACCCAACCCCTCCCCTCTTCTCTTTATTACTTTACTTTCATTTCCTAACACTAAACTTCATCAAAAATGGGGAGAGGAATGGGAAATTAAAACTCCAAGCCCTAGTTCATTTGCAAATCCAACATCTAACTCCAAATCCAAAGAGAAGCTATTAATTCAAGCTTCTTGTGTTGAGATTGAAGTGTGGTTGATTCTTCCTTTGCTTTTAAGCTTCTCCTTCATTGATTTTGTGAAAAGGTGAGATTTTTATCTCACATCTTTGTCTATAACTATCTTTGATTGTTGGGTATGAATTACTAACACTTGTTCATGTGCATTTGCTTTTCGTTTTTATTGAATTGGTGAAAATCCCAATTTTTTGTGTTTTTGCATTTCCGGGCTTAGGTCGTTCGGCCATGAAAAGTCACACCTGCATATAGGTCGCGCCATGCTTAGGTCACGCCATCTCCTTAGGTCGCGCCATGCTAGATCGCTGGCTAGCTCGCTACCATTTAGGTCGTTCCATTCCTTAAGCCGCTCGGCCATATGCTAGGTTGCTGGCTAGCTAGCAACCATTTAAGTCGTTCAGCCTCAATTCTTTAGGTCGCACCATGTTAGGTCGCGCCATCCTTAGGTCGCCTGCACCTTATGCCGTGCCATCTCCTTATGCTGCCATCTCCTTAGGTCGCTTGCACCTTAGCTCGGCCATGTTAGGTCGCGCCATCTCCTTAAGCCGCTACCTCCTTAGGTCGCACCGTGCTTGGGTCGCTCCTCCTTAGGTCGCTTGCACCTTATGTCGCGCCACTAAGCCATAGCTCTTTAGGTCGCTTGCGCCTTAGATCGGCCATGTTAGGTCGCAGATCTATTAGGTCGTATGCCGTGGCTGTTAAGTCGTAGGGGTATTTCCACTTTGATGGATTTGGAATCGAATTCTTTGGATTTTATTCACGTCTTCGAATGTGAATTTTAGTGAATTGATTTGTTTCTACAATCATTTTTGTGATTTGTCTCTTTAAAAATATAAAGGTTTTAATACTAGTAGTAAATATCAAAACCCTTTCTTTTAAATGATTTCAACATTATTTTACTTATAAAGCTCGTTTTCTCAAACCGTTTTCCAATCTACTAGTATATACAAACCTTTACCTCACTCATATGAGAAATCTAATTAAACGGCTTAGTAAAACAAGTGATATGAAACGTTTGCGTTTACTTCGTCGGTTAATTCTTGGACTTGTTCGATTGAATCTCTTGTGACAATTTTCGAGTGGAGATCTACAATTTGTTCATAAATATTTAAGTTAAGCTAGTGGTTATGGGACATGAAGCTAAGCTTATATATTTACTAGCTCACTGTAATTGGCACTTCTTGATGATCAGTGATGATCATTTTTGTGATTTAGACTAGCAAATGTGCGATGTCTCTTTGTCTACGAGGGAGACTAAACCCCGTTTCTGTGGAGCTTCGGATCAATTTGGTGGGGTAGCGACCCATGGTCTTCGGGCCGTTTTATGGAGCCTCGGCTCAAAATTTATGGTTAGCAACCATGGAATAACGTTCCATTTTGTGATACATGTGTTGGTGAGTTTTCATGCTCCCGTTTTGTGATAGGCCTCCCCCTTCATGTGATTTATGGATTTCCTGTGATGATTTCTAGGATTTGTGTTTTCACCAATTTTCGTGATTTTCATTGATAAGTTTTATCAACTTTTGTGCATTGGTGGATTTGTGTGTCATTAACTTTTTGTGAATAAAAATATAAGGAGTTTGACATTCCTTTTGATCTTTGAGAAGATTCTTGTGATATTGTTTAATCTCTTGTTATTTTCATTTTTATACTTATCACAGTATGACATTATGTTCATTATACGTTTATACCATATCTCTTATTCTATATCATTTCATCTGATATTTTTAGCTAGACTGATCCGTTTATTATTTTCTTATTAAATAATACTCGGGTCAGACCGAGATGTTACAGGTGTTTCTGCTTGACTTCACATCTGGGATTATCACCCTGACTTTTGGCTAACTACTTAGATTAGTAGTTTTTGCTGTATACATTTGAGATATAGACTCATTGATGTATTCATATTCTTTTGTCTAGCACTTGTAGCTATTCTTTTGTGATAGTGTGGATCTTGTTTGACCACTACTCCGATGTACACTTTCATGTGTTATATTCATATCTATTTCCGCCTTTGTGATATGAATTATCTGTAACTGATTTGTGTTATGTTTATTTCTATATTCGTTTTCGAAGATTATTTATAGCCACCGTGTAGTAGCTTTGAGTTTGTGTCGGTATGTCGGATTTCCTCTTGAGATGAAAAGCATGTTATATTTTTATCTGGCATATCGGTACTCGCACAAAGCCATTGCATGGATGGTTGCTCCTTAATAGCCTTATTCTTCGCGCTAGTTGATGGCATTGCCCCGTAGTGTCCTTGGCTTGCGTGGGTATCGAGGTGGGGCGTCACAGCTTGGTATCGGATCCAAACTTCGAAGCAATGTAGAATAATCTAGCAAGGATCATCGTCCTAAGTCCTTCTTAGGAGTCGTGCCTTAGGATTTAATTCTAGTCTTCGTACCGATTCATCCTATTTTCTTTATGATTCCTTGTTATATCTATCAAGTTTACTTGATATTCATTTTGTGAATAACTTTTCCTTTTTCTTTCTTTCTTTCAAGAGGAAGAGAAATGGTTAGACCTGGCCGTCTCAGCGCCAGTCAATCTAGAGCTACTCCCCAAGATGGAGTATTTATGTCTGCCCAGCAGCTTCTTGATCTCGTAAAGAATGCTCAAGCAGCCGATTCAAATCCGGAGTCTACTCATCCTAAGTCTGGATTCGCACGTTTGTGCAACGATTATACCAATTTGGGTGGGAAACCATTTAGAGGTTTTGAAACCATTATTGAAGTCTAGGCTTGGCTGAGAACGTGCGATCGGATCTTTTCTCGCATGAATCTTATTGATCTCCACCGTGTTCAGGTAGCCTCCAGTATGCTCCAAGAAAGAGCATTAGATTGGTACGAGCTTCTTGTTTCTGAAATAGTTGAAACAGATCTTATTTGGGAGAAATTCCGGGAACGATTCGAATTAAAATTTGTGCCAGAAGCTGAGAAGGTGACTTTGGCTCGACGTTTCGTTGACCTTGTTCAAGGTGAATCTTCTGTGGCAGATTATGTCGCGTCCTTCAAGTCACTTTCTAAATACGGAGTTGAATACATAAACACCCCATTAAAGAAGAACCAAAGATTTGTCTATGGCTTGAGAAAAAATCTCAAGATGCCATTACTTCTAAAATTAGAAGTTTCTTTTGATCAACTCATTAATATCGCTCTTCGTCTTGAAGAGGTGGATATGGAGAGTGATGTTGAAGTGGTAGGTGCCAGACCCAACTTCAACAACAAGAAAAGGCCTAATAAGTCCAAAGGCCCTTATCCCAATAAAAAGGGGAAACAAGCAACTCCTGCAACAAAGACTTCTTCCTCTAGTAGTGGACAATGCTACAACTGTGGTTCTAAGGACCATTATGAGAACAAGTATTCAAAGCCACGTGCTTGTCGCTATTGCAAAAGCCCGGATCATTATTTATCTTCTTGTCCCAAACTTCAAGGCAAGAGGGAGGGAAAGCTTAATGTTGCTCAAGCCCCTGGCAACACATCTCGTGGTCAAGGTATTTCTCATTCTATCCTTGATGGCATTATTTTATTTCGTGATCACCCTATTCGAGTTCTTTTTGATATGGGTGCATCCCACTCTTTTATTTCAAAAGAACTTGTTGATACTTTTTCTTTGGATGTTTTGTGTTTAATGACTTCTTTGAGAATTGTGAATCCGGTTGGTGGATCCGCAACAATAAGTTTGCATTGTAAAGATGTCGAGATTATTTTGTGTGATTTTTCTTTCCGAGCCGATTTGCATGTTATGCGCTACTTAGGTTTTGGAATGATTTTGGGAATGGATTGGCTTAACCGCTATGAAGCCCAAATCCTATGTCTCGAGCGGACTATTCATCTTCGACATCCAGAATCTGTTAATCAGATTTCTATCGTTCTTAAAGATTCGGATTCCAACTTGGTAGCATCTTTATATTCCTTAAATCCTCATGATGACGATAATGATGATGAGAAAGATATTATTTCTCTTATTAACGTTGTTCATGAATTTTCCGACATATTTGAGCCTGTTTTAGGATTACCACCTAAGCGTGCAATTGAGTTTAGAATTAATCTCATCCCTCGAGCTCAACCTATCACTCGTCCTCCTTATCGCTTGTCCAATAAGGAAAATGAGGAGATGCACAAATAATTATCCGAATTGGAGATGAAGCAATTTATTCGCTCTAGTTCCTCGCCTTGGAGAGCTTCGGCTATTTTTGTGAAAAAATTCGATGGTACACTTAGGCTTTGCGTTGACTACCACAAGCTTAATGATCTTACTATCAAGAATAAATATCCTTTACCTCGGATCGATGATCTATTCGATCAACTTAGTGGTGCTAGGTTCTTTTCACAATTAGACCTAGCTACCGGCTTTCATCAGCTTCGTATCGCAGAGGATAGCATTCCTTTGACATCGTTCCGTATTCGTTATGAATCTTATGAATGGCTTGTAATGCCATTTGGTTTAACGAATGCTCCGGCTTATTTTGTTGACCTTATGAATCGAGTTTTCAAAGGTTTCCTTGATCGATTCGTTCTCGTCTTCATTGATGATATTCTTGTGTATTCAAAAACTGGGGAGTAGCATGAAAGGCATCTTCGGATTGTGTTGGAAACTCTTAGGAGTAATCAATTAAAAGAAAAAATTTCTAAATTCCACTTTTGGCAATCTCGTGTGAAGTTTCTCGATCATATTATTTCCGAATCCGGAATTTCCGTGGATCCTTCAAAGATTGAAGCGATTCAGAATTGGAAGAGACCGGAGAGCGTAACAGAAATCCGCAGCTTTCTTGGATTGGCGGGTTATTACCGTCGTTTTATCAAGACTTTTCTAAAATTGTCGTGCCTCTTACTAGCTTAACAAAGAAAGGTGTTAAATACATTTGGTCGGACAAATGTGAAGCTTCTTTCCAGAAATTAAAAGTACTCCTTTCCGATGCTCCTATTCTTGTTATTCCCGAAGGGAATCAAGATTTTATTGTCTATACCGATGCAAGTCGCGTTGGTTTGGGTGCCGTTCTTATGAAAAGAGAACGTGTTATTGCTTATGCTTCTAGGCAATTGAAGCCAGTAGAGACAAGATATGCCACTCATGATTTAGAACTCGCGGCTATCGTTTTCGCCATTCGTATTTGGCGTCATTATCTTTTGGGAGAAAAATTTATTCTCTACACCAATCATAAGTCTTTGAAGTATTTATTTTCTCAAAAGGAACTTAATTTGCATCAATAGCGTTGGCTCGCATTCCTTGCACCTTATGATCTTGATATCCTTTATACTTCCGGAAAGGGAAATCGTGTTGCCGATGCACTTAGTCGCAAGCAACAAGCGGTTGTTTCTATGATGATATCCGAATGGAATGATCTCGAGGTTTTATCCACTTGTGAGATTCGAGATCGTGTTTCCGAATCATGTTCATCTCTTGTTTTATGTAGCCTTGAGGCTCATCCTTCTCTTTTAGACCGCATTCTTGAAGCTCAAAGGCTAGATCCCGAATTGGCCCTTCTTAACAAAAGATTGAGGGATAAAATTGATATTGAAGGTTTGAAAGACTTTGATATTGATTCTCGTGGCGGCATTCGAAAATTTGACTTATTGTGCCAAATATTAGTGATCTTCGTAAAGATATTTTAGAAGATTCTCATCGTTCTAAATTAACCATTCATCCCGGTAGTAGTAAAATGTACGCGGATATAAAGCGACTTTATCATTGGGAAGGAATGAAATATGATATTGCTAACTTTGTTAAGTGCTGCATGACTTGCGAACTTGTTAAGGCCGAACATCAAAGGCCCGGTGGGTTATTGCAACCTTTAGAAATTCCAATTTGGAAGTGGGACCAAATTTCCATGGATTTTATAGATGGCCTTCCCCGTTCTCGTTCTGGTCATGATAGCTTATTGGTAATAATCGATAGACTTGCTAAATCCGCCCATTTTATTTCCGTTCGGTCCAATCGAACCGTGCCTCTTTTGGCCGAACTCTTTATCAAATAATTGTTAAATTGCATGGAGTTCCTACTTCTATTGTTAGTGATCATGATCCATTGTTTACTAGTGGATTTTGGAAGAGTCTTCAAAAAGCTGTGGGAACGAAGCTTAATTTTAGCACCGCTTATCACCCCAGTCCGATGGGCAAACCGAGCATGTGAATCAAACTCTTGAAGATCTTCTTCGAGCATGTGTTCTTGATTTTGCTATAATAATATCTTCCAATCTAGTATTGGTATGGCACCTTTCGAGGCACTCTATGGAAGGCCATGCCGATCTCCTTCTTGTTGGCTTGAGGCCAGTGAGAAGCTGGTTTTAGGTCCAGATTTTATTCGTGATTCCACAGAGAAGATTGACCTTATTCGTCTTAGGATGAAAGAAGCCCAGAGTAGGCAAAAATCCTATGCCGATAATATGAGAAGGAAATTAGAATTTTCTGTGGGAGATTCTGTGTTTATTCGTGTTTCACCTATGAAAGGTGTTGTGCGTTTCAGTCGATCGGGAAAGTTAGCACCTCGTTATATTGGTCCATTTCCCATCACCGAACGCATTGGTTCCGTGGCTTACCGCCTTTTATTACCGGCTCAATTTTCTGCTATTCTTGACGTGTTTCACGTTTCTCAATTAAGGAAGTGCCTTCGAGATTCCGATTCTATTCTTGAGCCTGGTATTATGGAAGAAATTGAAGTTTCGCCTAATTTAACTTATGAGCAACATCCTATTTGTATTACTGCTTCGGAGGTCAAACAACTTTGAAATAAAGATGTTTCGCTTGTGAAAGTTCAATAGTCCTCAAATCCTAAGGATTGCTTTTGGGAATCTAGAGAATTCATCGAGCAAACACATCCGGACTTACTTTCTCGGGCTCTTTGAGGTGAACTTCTTATTTCAAATTTCTTTTGTGTTGTTTTTACTCTATATTTTCTTCTTAAACATTGCGAGGACGCAATTTCTTTAAGGAGGGGAGTCTGTAACAACCCGCATATTTTACGATTGAGTATTTAAATATTTTATTTAAATATTTTATCGTTAGTCGGATTATACTCCGAAAAGTTACTTTTTTGCATACGGTCGAATTAGGACTCGAGACCACTTCCATTGAGTTCAAAACGCCATTTGCGATCTTTTTGAGTATAAGCTTCGATATGTTTGGAGTAAGTTGATTTTTTGCTACTTTTTCTATAGGCTTTGGGTTTGGGTTCAGCCCATTTGCCCAATTCTGGTTATATCAACCTAACCCCTCCCCTCTTCTCTTTATTACTTCACTTTCATTTCCTAACACTAAAGCTTCATCAAAAATGGGGAGAGGAATGGGAAATTAAAACTCCAAGCCCTAGTTCATTTGCAAATCCAACATCTAACTCCAAATCCAAAGAGAAGCTATTGATTCAAGCTTCTTGTGTTGAGATTGAAGTGTGGCTGATTCTTCCTTTGCTTTTAAGCTTCTCCTTCATTGATTTTGTGAAAAGGTGAGATTTTTATCTCACATCTTTGTCTATAAATATCTTTGATTGTTGGGTATGAATTCCTAACACTTGTTCATGTGCATTTGCTTTTCGTTTGGATTGAATTGGTGAAAATCCCAATTTTTCGTGTTTTTGCATTTCCGGGCTTAGGTCGTTCGGCCATGAAAAGTCACACCTGCATATAGGTCGCGCCATGCTTAGGTCGCGCCATCTCCTTAGGTCGTGCCATGCTAGGTCGCTTGCTAGCTCGCTACCATTTAGGTCGTTCCATTCCTTAAGTCGCTCGGTTATATGCTAGGTCGCCGGCTAGCTAGCAACCATTTAGGTCGCTCAGCCTCAATTCTTTAGGTCGCACCATGTTAGGTCGCGCCATCCTTAGGTCGCCTGCACCTTAGGTCGTGCCATCTCCTTATGCCGCTATCTCCTTAGGTCGCTTGCACCTTAGCTTGGCCATGTTAGGTCGCACCATGTTAGGTCGCGCCATCTCCTTAAGCCGCTACTCCTTAGGTCGCACCGTGCTTGGGTCGTTCCTCCTTAGGTCGCTTGCACCTTATGTCGCGCTACTAAACCTTAGCTCCTTAGGTCACTTGCGCCTTAGGTCGGCCATGTTAGGTCGCAGATCTATTAGGTCGTATGCCGTGGCTGTTAAGTCGTAGGGGTATTTCCACTTTGATGGATTTGGAATCGAATTCTTTGGATTGTATTCACGTCTTCGAATGTGAATTTTAGTGAATTGATTTGTTTCTACAATCATTTTTATGATTTGTCTCTTTAAAAATATAAAGGTTTTAATACTAGTAGTAAATATCAAAACCCTTTCTTTTAAATGATTTCAACACTATTTTACTTATAAAGCTCGTTTTCTCAAACTGTTTTTCAATCTACTAGTATATACAAACCTTTACCTCACTCGTATGAGAAATCTAATTAAACGGCTTAGTAAAACAAGTGATATGAAACACTTGCGTTTACTTCGTCGGTTAATTCTTGGACTTGTTCGATTGAATCTCTTATGACAATTTTCGAGTCAAGATCTACAATTTGTTCGTAAATATTTAAGTTAAGCTAGTGATTATGGAACATGAAGCTAAGCTTATATATTTACTAGCTCACTGTAATTGACACTTCTTGATATCATTTTTGTGATTTAGACTAGCAAATGTACGATGTCTCTTTGTCTACGAGGGAGACTAAACTCCGTTTCTGTGGAGCTTCGGCTCAATTTGGTGGGGTAGCGACCCATGGTCTTCGGGCCGTTTTGTGGAGCCTTGGCTCAAAATTTATGGTTAGCAACCATGGAATAGCGTTCCATTTTGTGATACACGTGTTGGTTAGTTTTCATGCTCCCGTTTTGTGATAGGCCTCCTCCTTCTTGTGATTTCTGGATTTCCTGTGACGATTTCTAGAATTTGTGTTTTCACCAATTTTCGTGATTTTCATTGATAAGTTTTATCAACTTTGTGCATTGGTGGATTTGTGTGTCATTAACTTTTTGTGAATAAAAATATAAGGAGCTTTACATTCCTTTTGATCTTTGAGAAGATTCTTGTGATATTGGTTAATCTCTTGTTGATTTTCATTTTTATACTTATCACAGTATGACATTATGGTCATTATACGTTTATACCATATCTCTTATTCTATATCATTTCATCTGATATTTATAGCTAGACTGATCCGTTTATTATTTTCTTATTAAATAATACTCGGGTCAGACCGAGATGTTACAGGTGCTTCTGCTTGACTTCACATCTGGGATTATCACCCTGACTTTTGGCTAACTACTTAGATTAGTAGTTTTTGTTGTATACATTTGAGATATAGACTCATTGATGTATTCATATTCTTTTGTCTAGCACTTGTAGCTATTCTTTTGTGATAGTGTGGATCTTGTTTGACTACTACTCTGATGTACACTTTCATGTGTTATATTCATATCTATTTCCGCCTTTGTGATATGAATTGTCTGTGATCGATATGTGTTATGTTTATTTCTGTATTTGTTTCCGAAGATTATTCATAGCCATCGTGTAGTAGCTTTGAGTTTGTGTCGGTATGTCAGATTTTCTCTTGAGATGAAAAGCATGTTATATTTTTATCTGGCATATCGGTACTCGCACAAAGCCATTTCATGGATGGTCGCTCCTCAACAACCTTATTCTCCATGCAAATTGACGGCATTACCCCGTAGTGTCCTTGGCTTGCGTGGGTATCGAGGTGGGGCATCACATGTTCATTAACGAGAATGCATATTTTATTCATAAGGTAATATAAAAGAATGAAACCTATCTGAATGAATTAATTGAGGTTTCAATCATAATAAATATATACATTTGACAAATTTAATAAAGTAAGCAATTTATGGAAATTTTGTATTGTTAGTTAACTGAAAGTCAAAGTTTGACCACAGTTGAAAATTTTAAATCTGAATTTTTGGCTAATCTTTTTCTTTGTAAATGTATTTTATTTTAATATTTATCTTGCTTTTCGTTTCATGAAATTCCTATTTATACATGTAGATTTGGATAAATTACAGCGTTTTACACGCAATAAATTTATGTGTTTTCATTATATATATATATATATATATATATATATATATTTCATATTTTATTTCCCTATGTTTGTTTCTTTAATTTTTATTTTTATTTTAATTGTATAAACTTAGATTATATTTATTTGATTTATCTATTTTAATGGCAAGGAAACAAATTAATTAGGCGTATGTTACTTTGCTTTAATTGGCATAAGTTACATTTGTTTTATTTCCTGCCTCTTTATTTGCCTATCTTTTATTTCCTACCTCCTTAATTAATTTCTAGCCGTGCCTGCCTAAAACTTTAGCCATTCATACCCTATCAATTCACATGAAAAAGCAAGTAACTTACCTCATTTTGTTCCATTGTTTCTTTTTATTTAATAGGAAATAAATCCCTTCAAATCTCTAGCCATTTAAGCACTTAATTACTTGCCAATTCGTTGCACTGGATTAGGCGTGAATAACTCCCCTAGTAAATTTTAATTCACGTACAAAAATTCTTTACCACTTCTCATTTTCATTTGCATCTTCACGTGAGAAATTTTCTTGTAAGTAATGGCTTCTTATTCTTTTGTTTTTCTATTTTTTTCTCTTCTATTTTTTCATTTTCTTTGTCTTCCTTCAAACTAGGCTCAGCCTCCATCTTCTTATTTACTTCTATGGTGTGTATAAACTTTATTTATTTAGTGAAGGTTTCTTTTGTGTATATACATCTATATTTATTGGATAAGTAACAGATCAATTAAGATACGTTTTAAATATAGGTATACGTTTCTTAATTTATTTATTGCCTTTATATATTTATCACCTTTTAATCTTCTACCATATCTATTCATTAGATGTGATTTTCTCCTTTTCAATCACGTACAAAGTTATCAAACTCCTCTTTTCATTGGTTTAAGAAAAATATATACAAGATCTTTTCCTACCTAAATTGTGCCTTTTTAAATTTATAATTAATTTCTGCGTTTCATTTTTTTATATTTCTATTTCCGTCTTCTTATTTACTTGTATGATGTGTATAAACTTTATTTATTTAGTGAAGGTTTCTTTTGTGTATATACATCTATATTTATTGGATAAGTAACAAATCAATTAAAATATGTTTTAAATGTAGGCATACGTTTCTTAATTTATTTCTTACCTTTATATATTTCCCACCTTTTAATCTTCTACCATATCTATTCATAAATACAAAGACGTGATTTTCTCCTTTTCAATCATGTACAAAGCTATCAAACTGCTCTTTTCATTTGTTTAAGATAAATATATACATGATCTTTCCCTACTTAAATGGTGCCTTTTTCAATTTCCTTGCCTTTTTATTTTCTAACTATTCCTAAACTTTAGCCATTCAAATCTTTTTAAACCTAGCCGCCTCTTATCATTCACATGAAATAAAAAAAGGTTTCTCATTGTATCATTCGAGTGAGGAAGGAAAAGTCTGGATCCATGGCTTCCTTCTCTCTTCTTTTTCCACTTTTTTTTCTTCTCCTTTTCTTTTTGTTTTCTCCTTGCATAGCTCAGCCTCCACCACCTCAACATCGCCTCCTCCTCACTATTAGACCATGTCCAAGCCCACTTGGTGGTTGAAAGGAA
The DNA here is from genome assembly GCA_030765085.1 of Allium cepa. NCBI lineage: Eukaryota > Viridiplantae > Streptophyta > Magnoliopsida > Asparagales > Amaryllidaceae > Allium > Allium cepa. The sequence goes on from CM060937.1 coordinate 11,719,799, forward strand.
GGTTATGTTCTTTGATTTGAAATTTCATAGTTTAATCCATCTTCTGTTGTATTGAATTTTATTCTTATGATTTGTGTATTTGTTATATACAAGATATGGATCTTGACTGTCCATCTACTCAAAAGTTTGGTCGTGCCTTGTCATGCTTTGCGGAGTTTCAATTGTGTATTGTGAATTTGATTCTAGCTTTTAAAAGGTGAGTTTTTATCACTCTAGACATATGTACTTATATTATTGTGGAATAATGACAAGTGGATCTGTATAAATTGATATATCATTCATACATGCCTGTGATATGTTATATGACATTAAATGCGATTTATATATTTGTTGCATCAACTAATATGTATTTATATGTTATACTATTCATTTTACATACTGTATCTCATACTGCAAGTTCCCTATCACTATTGGCTGAAATGATAGGCTGAAATGATTTTTATTGCATTTATTTATCTGGGATTGCGTGATTGAAATGATAGAACCCAGATTTTTCTTTTTAAATTACGGATTGAAATGATACATATCCGTATCACTTGATCTAGGTTAGAAAATTTTATACATGCCCGTGGATAAAAATTTTATGAAAGTTTCCTAAAATTATTAAGTATTTTGAATTTATAAATATATGGAAATTTAAAAAAAAAATGATTTAAAGATTTAGAATATAAAGGGATATTAGTTTTCTATAAGTTAAGATTTTATAAGTTGATTTTGGTTTTAATTGTAATGAAAAAAAATCTTTATTTGGTTTTAAATTTGTAATTTAAAGATTTGAATATAATAAACAACTTAATAATGAAATTTGATTTAATGTGGAATTCTAAATCTAGCATAGTAGTTGGAATGAATTTTACCCATGAAGCGGATATGTTTGTATAAATAGGTTTACAGTGATTTTCTATAAGTTAAGTTGTATAAGTTAATATATAAAATACAATTTATATATATATGACTTAACTTGATGATTGGAAATTGGTTTCTACATGGAGATTTTAAGTTAAGAAAATAAGGTATTTCAAATCGAAGAAACACGTAAATTCTTAATTAATGAAAGAAACAAGTAAAGTTTTAATTAATGAAAGAAACGTTTAAGTTTTTAATTAATGCAAGAAACATATAAAGTTTTAATTAATGAAAGAAAAGTGTAAGTTTTTAATTAATGAAAGAAACGTGTAAAGTCCTAATTAATGAGAGAACATGTAAAATTTTGATTAATGCAAGAAACATGTAAAGTTTTAATTAGTATGGTATTGATTAAATTAATAAATGCTCTTTACTGTAATAGGAAAGTAAATTAAAACGTACACTTGATAATGTAAGTTTTAATTAGTGTAATATTGATTTAAATGATAAATGCTCTTTATTATAATAAATGTAAGTTAAAACGTACATTTGACATGTAAGTTTTAACCAATGTAATGGTGTATGTTATCCCGCCTTTTTTAGCAAGGCCGTGATACCAAAAGATCAACCGAAAAGTCAAAGATAGTTTGTCTCAAAGGTTGGTTATACACTGTGTCAACACCTCTTTTTCACAGCTTAGCAACTCAGCAGTTTAGCAACACAAAGCAACCTAAAAGACAAGCGAGCTAACATGACACGACCTAGTGATTAGAACGGTTCAACATGTTGCGACCTAGCAACCAGTACAGCCAAGCGACCTGGCAAGTTCAAGGGCAAACGACCCACCGATCTAAGCCTCCAACGAGTTAACATGACACAACGACCTAACTATTTAAGGTAGAAGCGACCTAATGATCTAAAGATTCCAGTGATTCAACGAGTTAACGACCTAAGGGAACTACGACCTAATGACCTAGTGAGCATTGTAGTTAGGTCGCATACGCACGGCCTCTTCAAAGTTAGGTCGCTCGCGACCTATGCACTCCCCTGCCACATACACTAAGTCGCTCATTGCCCATACCACTAGGTCGCCCACGACTTAAACAGACCAAGACTACTCCTTATGTCACAACCTCCTTATGCCGCAAATTCCTAATGCCGCTACTCCTTAGGCCGTATGCCTTAGGTCGCCACGACCTACCAGCCGAAGTAGTTGATCACGCACATCCATTTTGAGCCATAGCCCGTGTCCCTCAGGTCGCTCGCGACCTAATTCCTAGCCGTACGTCGCTCACGACCTACGACCTAAACCCAGTTTTTCCTTATAAATACCTCGCCTACTCCAACTGAAAAGGGGACTTTTGGGGAGGCTGAAACTCTGCTGCTTGGATTTATTCTTCAACACTTCGAACACTAGAGACTCCTCAAAGAACCGAGCTCATTCAACATGGATCCAAAGGGCTTTTCTCCATCGAAGTTCTAACTTCTTGCCTCGATTATGCTGTAACTTGAAGTTGAATTATAGCAAAAATGTAATTAAAGAATCATGGAAAGAGTTGTAATCAAATCCGTAATAAAAGATGTAAAGTGGATGTAGGCTTGACTTTGAGCCGAACCACTATAAAAATTGTTGTTTCTTTTACTGTTTTTGCTATTTTTTATTTACTTTTAGTTCCCGTGCAAACGGGTGGTGCTTTCACTTTATCACTACTCACACCGGGGGTGTTAGCATGCCATTTTTAGCGTTAACATTTTTTGGTGCTTTCACTGAGAAGGCTGAACTCAGGAGTTCTATCAATTGAAATTTGGATCAGAGAGTTTGGAGATTCGGATCCGAAGAGTTATGGCAAGGCGAGTGAGTAGAAGGCAGAGACGAGAGAGGAGTCAACATGAAAGAAGTCAAGAGCTTCCTTAGGAGCGAACCAAACTTCAGTCTTCATCACCAGGGATGTGATGGAGACAATGATGAAAAGGCAAGAGGAGTTGATCCAGAGTTTGTTTCAGCAGATTGGACAACTTGGAGCGCAAAATCAAGGAGCGACAGGAGTTCAGAACAGAGAAGGACTATCTGAGGCAGCCACAGAGCTAGGGGCACTCACCTAGAGCATACTGACCCAATACCGAGAAAAACATCTGGTGGATTCGAGCAACATGGCATTGACAGAGGAACAGGAGCTCAGCCAGGAGAACAGATTCTAGAATTCCCTCGTGAACTCGGGGGGCAGGCCGAAGGCAATGAACGAGGACTACAACTAGGAGACAATGACAGATTGGTAGAAATGGTCAAAAGGGTTATGGGAGGCGGTTTAGTAAACAAGGACTTGGAGGATGTGAATAGGAGTCCTTTTACCACAACAATCAGGCGAGCTGAGAACCCACCAGATTTTAAACTACCATCATTGGATATGTATGATGGAAGGACAGACCCTACAGTTCATCTGACAAAATATATGAGGCATATGGAGGTGCTGGGGGCATCAGAGGAAGTTATGGCCCGACGCTTTCCATTGTACTTGACAGATATTGCGGCACTTTGGTTTAGACAGCTGGAGAGTGGATCTATCGGAACGTGGAATGATTTGACTGAAAGTTTTATGAGACAATTCAGGGTCCACATTTCGAGACCCAAGAATGTGATGAGCTTGGCAGCATTGAAACAGAAAGCTGGGGAGTCTTTGAGAAGTTTTTTGACACGATTCAATGCAGCTGCAGCATCGGTGGATCGACCAGATCCATCCATGGTCTTGATGGCAGCTGTATCGGGCATAACTGACGGTATAGAATTCAAGAATTCGTTGACAAGAGATCCCCCCATGGATCTAGGGGAATTCTATCATGAGGCTGAAGGATTCTTACGGTTAGAGGACGCAAAAGCCGAAAGAGAAGAAGAAGAAGAAGGAATCGACGTTTATATAGTCAAAGGTGGAAATCCTCCTGAGAAAGGTGCAGAAACTAGCAAAGGTAAACGAAAGGCTGAGGATAGCAACGATAGATCAGCACGACCACGAAGGGAACCAACATTCACGTCATACACGGAGTTGAATGAGACTTCGGAACGGATCTACCAAGAAACCAAGGGACAGATTCCTTATCGAAAGCCAATAAGGTGAGATCCAACCAACAACGAGAGAAAGTCGGACAAGTATTGCTCGTTCCATGAGCTGAATGGTCATAGTACAAATGACTGCAGACACTTGAAAGACGAAGTGGAGGGGCACATCCGGGATGGTTTGCTATCACAGTATGTGAAAAGGAGGATCGCAACGGTGGAACACGAACGACTACCACCTGCACCCACAGAAGACGGCTCAAGATCGAGGCGTCAACATATTATCAATTGATTGAGGTAATGAAGAACGAGTGGAAAAACTCCACATCGACATAATTAAGTTGTTCACACATGTACGGGACCGCGAACGATCCCCAAGCATGCTCTGATACAACTATAAATCATATTGATGTAAGTGTTTGCACTCTGACGTCATTACTTCGCTTCTGTGTTTTACTTCTTGTAATTGGATTCAACTTTGTTGGACATTTTTGCTTACGAATGAGTTGAAAACTCCACATCGATACAATTAGGTTGTTCACACATGTACGGGAGCGCGAACGATCCCCAGGCATGCTCTGATATAACTTTAAATCATATCGATGTTGGTGTTTTCACTCTGACGTCACTACTCTGCTTTTTGCTTCAGGTGTTTGGATTTGATTATGACAGATATTTTTGCTTTAAAATTCTTCAGATGAATATTGGATTTTGATAATGTTGAGATGGCTAAGCTACTTACACATGTACAAGGTCGCGAACGGTCCTTAGGCATGCTCTGAGATAGCGATGAACCGTCTTGACAAACGATCCAGGAACTCACCCGCACGTGAACCTGGCATCGGTAATATTAAGCCCCCCGGGCACACTTACTCGCCTCGAATAGGCACACAAACGATCCAGGAACTCACCCGAACGTGAACCTGGCATCGGTAATATTAAGCCCCCTCCCCCACCCGGGCATACTTACTCGCCTCGAACGGCACCCGACCTCGAACGGTCACAACTCGCCTCGAACGGCACCCGACCTTGAACGGTCACAACTCGCCTCGAACGACACCCGACCTCGAACGGTCAAAACTCGCCTCGAACGGCACCCAATCTCGAATGGTCACAACTCGCCGTGAACGACACTCGACCGTAAACGGTCTTGTTCGACATCAAGTGGCTCGATCCCGAACAATCATCATTCGAGGTTATGAACGGTCCCAAGTCGCCACGAACGGCACTCTACCGCGAACGGTCCTGTTCGACCTCAAATGACTCGATCCCGAACGATCTTCATTCGAGGTTACGAACGGTCCCAAGTCGCCACGAACGGCACTCGACCGCGAACGGTCCTGTTCGACCTCAAATGGCTCGATCCTGAACGATCGTCATTCGAGGTCATGAACAGTCCTAAGTCGCCGCGAACGGTACTTGACCGTCAACGGTTTTGTTCGACCTCAAATGACACACGATCTCGAAAGATCGTCATTCGACGTTACGAACGGTCACGAGTCGCCGCGAAAGGCATTTGATCGCGAACAGTCAAATTTCACATCAAATGGCTTGATCCCGAACGGTCATCATTTGAGGTCATATAAAACTGTCAATTTCTTTGCAGGTCATCGACAAGATATGAACATCCAGCTAACGGCATTACAAAACACACCTTCCTACAGCAAGGCGTGTTTTGGGGGGAAAATGTTATCCCGCCTTTTTTAGCAAGGCCATGATACCAAAAGATCAACTGAAAAGTCAAAGATAGTTCGTCTCAAAGGTTGGTTATACATTGTGTCAACACCTCTTTTTCTAGCTTAGCAACTCAGCAACTTAGCAACACAAAGCAACCTAAAAGATGAGCGAGCTAACATGACACGACCTAGTGATTAGAACGGTTCAACATGTTGCGACCTAGCAACCAGTACAGGCAACCGACCTGGAAAGTTCAAGGGCAAGCGACCCAGCGATCTAAGCCTCTAGTGAGTTAACATCACAACAACTCAACGACCTAACTAGTTAAGGTAGAAGCGACCTAATGATCTAAAGATTCCGGTGATTCAACGAGTTAACGACCTAAGGTAACTACGACCTAATGACCTAGTGAGCTTTGTAGTTAGGTCGCATACACACGGCCTCTTCAAAGTTAGGTCGCTTGCGACCTATGCACTCCCCTGCCACATACACTAAGTCGCTCATTGCCCCCACCACTAGGTCGCCCACGACTTAAACAGGCCAAGATACTCCTTATGTCGCAACCTCCTTATGTCGCAACCTCCTTATGCCGCAACCTCCTGATGCTGCTACTCCTTAGGCCGTATGCCTTAGGTCGCCACGACCTACCAGCCGAAGTAGTTGATCACTCACATCCATTTTGAGCCATAGCCAGTGTCCCTCAGGTCGCTCGCGACCTAATTCCTAACCTTACATCGCTCACGACCTACGACCTACGACCTAAACCCAGTTTTTTCCCTATAAATATCTCGCCTACACCAACTGAAAATGGGACTTTTTGGGAGGCCGAAACTCTGCTGCTTGGATTTATTCTTCAACACTTCGAACACTAGAGACTCCTCAAAGAACCGAGCTCATTCAACATGGATCCAAAGGGCTTTTCTCCACCGAAGTTCTAACTTCTTGCCACGATTATGTTGTAACTTGAAGTTGAATTGTAGCAAAAGTGTAATCAAAGAATCATGGAAAGAGTTGTAATCCGATCAGTAATAAAAGATGTAAAGTGGATGTAGGCTTGACTTTGAGCCAAACCACTATAAAAATTGCTGTTTCTTTTACTGTTTTTACTATTTTTTATTTACTTTTAGTTCCCGTGCAAACGGGTGGTGCTTTCACTTTATCACTACTCACACCGGGGGTGTTAGCGCGCCATTTTTAGCGTTAACAGTGTATTTTAAATTGATTAAAATGACAAATATTACTAACTGTAATAATAAATTGTAAAGTTGATAATGTACATTTGATATGCAAGTTTTAATTTATGTAAATGGCACACTTTAAATGATTAAAATAATAAAGTTTTCTTTATTGTAATAAAAATGTAAGTTAATAAGATACTTTTAACTTAACATAAGAATTTCAGCTTTAAATTGGATATTACAGTAACATAGCTTATTTAACTATAAGGCTATGATAAAATGACCATGTTAAATTTGTAAGCATATAAATACTTTGATTTTATAAAATGTTAAAGTGGAAAGTATTACATTCCAAAAATGCTATGATTCCTTAAGGTAACATTTCCAAAATGCTATGATAATTTAAAGGAATATTTCAGGTTTAATAAATTAAAGGAAATGTTCAATGATTTAGAAATTTGGGTTTTATTTAAACGATATATTACTGAATTAGTTTTGAAATGGAAATGATACTATTGTGATATGGTTTTGAAATGAGTATGATATTTTGGTTTTGAAAGTATATACTAGTTTGAAAGAAATGATATGATTTGAAATGGATATGCTAGTTTGGTTTTGAAGTACAAATGATTTTGAAATAAATATCCATGGGTTATAATAACATATGGTTGTTAAAGAGATCGGGATTAGAAGTTTTCATACTCTCTGCCAACTCCAAAAACCACTTTAACAACCGTGTACGCGGTGGAGATTCCAGAATGAAGTAGGATGGCGGCGGCGTTCCTTTGAGGTAAATACGTGGACCCAACTCCCATGAGTTGGCATAAGGTGGCTAAAACATGAGCGATTCTCGGGCCAATGAGGTAGCACCTTTGATCGGACACATCCCTTCGATATTATACTTTGACTTTTGGATTGATTCGGTGGCCACTTTTGATTTTTTTATTTAGGGGTGTGGCTCGAGGTGGGAGGTAGCTGCGGCTATGCATTACCACCAGGCCGGATAGCAATTGGTATATCTACCCTAGCATTGCCAAGTTGTGCCGTGTCACCTACCCTAGCGCGCCTTATACAATTTTGTTTTGTACCATACCTATGGAGTGCACTTTGACGATGCCCAGTACGGGGGAGATTACGGTACTGTATAGACTATGAGAATATATTATGTGTTAAGGGCTATATGGGTAACCCCTTAACGCTATTTAAAAGTAAGTTTATTTTACTAATAGACACTATTATAATAGCGAAATATTACTACATAATAAATAGTTTAACGGATCCTTAGAGGATGGGCGGTCCCAAGCATCCTTTAAGTTACTTGTACCTTATATTACAGTTCACTTGAGTTGGTTTACATTGTATAAGTATGTATGTCCTGACTTGAGTGTTTTGTGTTTTCTTTACGCTCGGGATCAGACTGAGTGATACAGCAATTGAGACTCACCTTCGAAGTTGGAAGCTTTGCTTGAAGATCCAGCTATCTATTTCACTTTCGGTTATCCAGTTGATTCCAGTTATCCGGTCGGTTCCAGTGATGTATTATGATTCATACCTGGTTATTATGTTGAGACCTTCGTGTATCTTGTTTGACTCTGATGTATTTATATAGTAGCTTCATGAACTACTATTTCTTTACTTCCGCTGCATTTATTACTCTGTGTCTGTGATCTGTGATTTATTTATTTACTGTTTATGCTGTGTTTTGCCAAATTTATTTTACAATTCGGTATTTTGAGCAATTCAAGTCCGGCATGTGCGGATGCGAATGGTTGAAAATATCGGATCGTTACATTTGGTATCAGAGCTTTGGCTCTAGGCAAAACTTAGCATATATGGTAAATTTATTTACAGAATCACTTTCATTCGAGTGTGAATCTCTTCCCTTTTGACTCAATTGCTTTTGAATTTTAGAACGTTCCCTACGGTTCCAAAATTTATTTTTTTCCCCACTATTCATCTTCTTTTGATTCTGGAGTATCCCATAGCTCCACTTCAGATGATCTTTATAGTGAATTGGCGGTCTCGCCAATATTCTAATAAAGGGGTGAAACTCCTTTACAATTTGCATTGATTCACCAGAGATTTATATTTATCCTCGGTTTAGATGCTAGTATCTTTGGTTATTCCGAACTCTATCTCTTGAGATCGAATGTAGATTTGTCTTAAGAATTCTGCATCGATTTTATTCTTGAAGTCGCGGTTGACCCGGTTAAGGTTGCCAGCTATTTATATAAGCTTATCCATCTTTCTACTCTGTTATTTATCATCTTGTCTTTTGTTTCCAACTTATCTTCAAACCGGAACTCTCTTTGATTAGAGTCAATTAAATTTGAATTCCTATTCTTGCTTTGTAAAGCTATATTTAAAAGGTTTTAGATATTGTGTTGTTTGAGTTGTTGATGTTGATTTGGGTTTCCGATTGATTCGTCTGATCAACACTATCGATAAGATCTCAAAAACACTCAAACAGAACAAATTGACACAATATTATTTTCAAATTTAGTAAATGAAATAAATTTTTGCATAATTATATTATATATGTGTATAACTTTCTGAAATTTGATAATTAATTTGATTGGTTGTTGAGAAATAATATCTGACTTTGTATATAGCTTGTAACCATTGGCTTTTGTCTCCTATATAAATAACCGAACTATAAAATATAGCTAAAAATTAATTTGGAAATTTAAAATGAATCTAAATCAAGAAATTGAGAATTTAATTTCCGATAGTTTCAAACTTTGGTTTTTAAAGTTTTAAAAGATATATTATTTAAACGGTTTTCCAAATAGAGATTGTTTTCAAAGAATTTTTAATGTTTAAATCAGTGCTCTTCTCTTGTCCCTGGAAAATAATTTCGGTGATGACTGCAGCATCATCGACATTCATTTTCGAGTTTGAAGTGAAAAGACCATTATGTAGCTTTGCAACTATTTTTCTTTGAAAATTTAATTGATTTGAATTTCAAAAATATGACTTGATATATAATATATATATATGGATATATGATTTAAATTTGACTTGATATATATTGTATATATATTTATTTACCTCTAAACGGTTTGAAGTGAATCAGAAATGTAATTCTTAAATTTACCTTAAAGAATGTTTTCAATTATAAAATGAACAAAAAAAATTTGAATAAATATTTAAGTTGAAATAATTGAATTAGAAAATTTATTTGTATAATACTCAATTGCATTTCAATATAACTTACCTAAATCATTCAGAAGTTAATTATGTAATTGGATAATATACAATATAAAAAGGATTTTTGTAAATAAAAATTTGAGTGGTCATAGTAAACGTTATACACTTAAATTTTAGTTATAAAAAGATTAATAGAGGTAAATAGAATGAAAGATTAATTGAATAACTTAAAATATAAAATGGTGTTAAAGGAATTTTTAAATAAATTGGTATATTTTATTCAAATTAATTAATTTTGTAAATTTATTTGTTTACAAAGTTAATATTTTTGAATAAGATGCATTGTTTACTTAATTCTTTCTTTCCCTTCTTTTTCCTTTTCGGGGACGAAAAGTTTTGAGTGGGGGAGAGTGTAACGACCTGTAAATTCTTAATAATATAATTTGTTGATTTAATACGATCTTGGTAATTAAAATTGGAAGAATAAAGACTTTGTAATTTAATAGTGAAAAAAACGTTAAAATGAAATGTTACAATGAAATTAAAACTACTTATGAAGTTTCAAACTAATTGAAATAATGTATATTGTTGCACTTAGTTATACATTCAAATATAAGAAAACAAGTGTGAATGTTGAATCATTAATGAGATAATATATGATCGATATAAATTGAAGTAAATCAGTGTTAATTAAGCAATTGTAACATTTGATTTGTAAATAATAATGAATTCATTAATGTGATTTAAAGTAATGGTAACGGTTGTAAGTTACTATTTAATTGGTTTATTAATTTAGTTGTAAATGTTAGATTTAGGTAAAAAATTTGAATGTAAGAAAATAAGGGTAAGTGTGGTGCAAACAAATGAATTAGTGTACAATCTATGGTAATTGAATGAGTTTAACATTTTGTAAGCAATTATGATAACTAGAGAAAATGGTAAACTTGAATGTAATAAAGATAATGGTAACAGCTATTATAAGTTGTCTATTTAGGCTATAAAATGAATTGGAAATCAATTGTATTCAAATGTAAAAAAATGTTTATTAATGAGAATGCAAATTATATTCACAAGGTAATATAAAAGATGAAACCTATCTGAATGAATTAATTGAGGTTTCAATCATAATAAACATATACATTTGACAAATTTAATAAAGTAAGCAATTACGGGAAATTTTATATTGTTGGTCAACTGAAAGTCAAAGTTTGACCACAGTTGAAAATTTTAAATTTGAATTTTTAAAATGCTAATCTTTTTCTTTGTAAATGTATTTTTTTTAATATTTATCTTGCTTTTCGTTTCATGAAATTCCGATTTATACTTTTAAATTTGGATAAGTTACAGCGTTTTACACGCAATAAATTTATGTGTTTTCATTATATATATATATATATTTCATATTTTATTTCCCTATGTTTTTTTCTTTAATTTTTATTTTTATTTTAATTGTATAAATTTAGATTATATTTATTTGATTTATCTATTTTAATGGCAAGGAAACAAATTAATTAGGCGTATGTTACTTTGCTTTAATTGGCATACATTACATTTGTTTTATTTCCTACCTCTTTGTTTGCCTATCTTTTATTTCCTACCTCCTTAATTAATTTCTAGCCGTGCCTACCTAAACCTTTAGCCATTCATACCCTATCAATTCACATGAAAAAGCAAGTAACTTACCCCATTTTATTCCATTGTTTCTTTTTATTTAATAGGAAATAAATCCCTTCAAATCTCTAGCCATTTAAGCACTTAATTACTTGCCAATTCGTTGCACTGGATTAGGCGTGAATAACTCCCATAGTAAATTTTAATTCACGTACAAAAACTCTTTACCACATCTCATTTTCATTTGCATCTTCGCGTGAGAAATTTTCCTGTAAGTAATGGCTTCGTTTTCTTTTGTTTTTTTTTCTCTTCTATTTTTTTTATTTTCTTTGTCTTCCTTCAAACTAGGCTCAGCCTCCATCTTCTTATTTACTTCTATGGTGTGTATAAACTTTATTTATTTAGTGAAGGTTTCTTTTGTGTATATACATCTATATTTATTGGATAAGTAACAGATCAATTAAGATACGTTTTATATATAGGAATACGTTTCTTAATTTATTTATTGCCTTTATATATTTCCCACCTTTTAATCTTCTACCATATCTATTCATTAGATGTGATTTTCTCCTTTTCAATCACGTACAAAGTTATCAAACTCCTCTTTTCATTGGTTTAAGAAAAATATATACAAGATCTTTTCCTACTTAAATTGTGCCTTTTTAAATTTATAATTAATTTCTGCGTTTCATTTTTTTATATTTCTATTTCCATCTTCTTATTTACTTGTATGGTGTGTATAAACTTTATTTATTTAGTGAAGGTTTCTATGTATGTACATCTATATTTATTGGATAAGTAACAAATCAATTAAGATATGTTTTAAATGTAGGCATACATTTCTTAATTTATTTCTTACCTTTGTATATTTCCCACCTTTTAATCTTCTACCATATCTATTCATAAATGCATAGACCTGATTTTCTCCTTTTCAATCACGCACAAAGTTATCAAACTCCTTTTTTCATTTGTTTAAGATAAATATATACATGATCTTTTCCCTACTTAAATTGTGCCTTTTTGAATTTCCTTGCCTTTTTATTTTCTAACTATTCCTTAACTTTAGCCATTCAAATCTTTTTAAACCTAGCCCGTCTCTTATCATTCACGTGAAATAAAAAAAGGTTTCTTATTGTATCATTTGAGCGAGGAAGGAAAAGTCTAGATCCATGGCTTCCTTCTCTTTTCTTTTTTCTTTTTTTTCTTTCTCTTTTTCCTTTTGTTTTCTCCTTGCATAGCTCGGCCTCCACCACCACAACATCACCTCCTCCTTACTATTAGACCATGGCCAAGCCCACTTGGTGGTTTAAAGCAAGGTTATGTTCTTTGATTCAAAATTTCATAGTTTAATCCATCTTCTGTTGTATTGAATCTTATTCTTATGATTTGTGTATTTGTTATATACAAGATATGGATCTTGACTCTCCATCTACTCAAAAGTTTGGTCGTGCCTTGTCGTGCTTTGCGGAGTTTCAATTGTGTATTGTGAATTTGATTCTAACTTTTAAAAGGTGAGTTTTTATCACTCTAGACATATGTACTTATATTATTGTGGAATAATGACAAGTGGATCTGTATAAATTGATATGTCATTCATACATGCCTGTGATATGTTATATGATGTTAAATGCGGTTTATATATTTGTTGCATAATCTAGTATGTATTCATATGTTATACTATTCATTTTATATAATGTATCTCACACTGCAAGTTCCCTATCACTATGGGCTGAAATGATAGGCTCAATTGATTTTTATTGCATTTATTTACCTAGGATTGCGGGTTTGAAATGATAGAACCCGGATTTTTCTTTTTAAATTACGGATTGAAATGATACATATCCGTTTCACTTGACCTAGGTTAGAAAATTTTATACAGGTCCATGGATAAATTTTTTATGATAGTTTCCTAAAATTATTAAGTATTTTGAATTTATAACTGTGACGACCCGCAAATCCATACCCCTGAGTCAACGCTATTCAACATCAATCAACTCAAGACGAACAAAAATGTGAACCATTTCGATTAAAGAAGAAGAGGTAGAAGGAGAAAATAGGAAACAACAACAGAATCTAACCAACACAGCGAAATAAAATATAATACATAATAACAGATCTTTACACAAAAGAAAACTATAACTGTTTATACATACACCATCAGAGTACACCATCAGAGTTCCACATCAATAATATGCAACAGAATACACATTGGAATAATAATAGCAAGTACGGAAATACGTATCGTCATCCAGCTCGTCTCCTAAGCTCCACAGCATCAATCCTGTATCCTATAATACTCGGTCTGACCCGAGCATTACAGTTAAATAACACCCGACTCAGTCTGGAAAACCAGTGTGAGAAAACCACACTGAATTGGATTATTAAAGTTTCAAAATTATTTTTGAAAACAAAAGCATCTCGTAAGACCACGCCACAAATAAACATGTCGGGTTTTTACCTTACAATAGCTAAAACATTTCTTATAAAATCCTCTGATATTATAATAGGGTCTATTTACAAATACTTATTCAAATAGCCGAAATTGTTACATTATTAAACTCCAGCTACTAGCCACAAAGTGGGTAATACAAACAAAACTCGTACAAGGCACATAGGGAGAATGGATTTCCAACTAATGACTAGGCACTGGGGTACAACCTGTCACAGTACGTTTCCTAGATCACCGTGCCGAGGAGTACGCCCGCTCCCTTGCAACACAAGGCCGGAACCATCCCTTACTGGACAGTTCCAAATAAAATCACCCCGCGGTTGGGATCAGCAATCGCCCACTAAGCCGAAATAAAAAGGGACATCTAGACAGGGATGACCTTACTCTCAAGTGGGGGCTACCCACGAAGCCTTGGTGCATAACCCCTGATTTTCAGTCATTCCTGGTTGATGAGGCTTGAGGCTAAACGTTACCTTTTAGAACATATCCCTTAGAATGCTCATCGTCCACCTGACGATGTTCCGAAAGCATTCATCCATACAAGTCCGTCCCGGGTTCGAACGGAACCAAAGGCACTATTCATACTACATCCATTTTGGAAATATCCTCAAGATTAGTAGCGACAGCCCTTGCACTTCACTGCTCCAACTTTGAATCCAAACTCGTTTCCCATGAAACGTACAAACCAAATCGAAGTGGTTTTTGGAAATTTAATCTCGATCCCAGTCTCTTCGAAACCATCAGCGCATTGGCCAATATTGATAGCCGGTTGTTTAACTATCAAGTTACTTTCACAACAATCACCAAACAATAAATAATTTCACAAATTATTTATTAATCCCAAAAATATCTTCACAAGTTATATTTCCACTTTTCAAACCCTTTTGAAAACAGTTTTCAAACTATCTTGCTTTCTCAGAATAAATTTTCTAAATATTTTCTATTTCCACTGAAATCACCAAGCACAAACTATAGATTTTTAAAATAATTTAAAACGCTTTATTTGAAATATACTTCAAAACATTTAAGTTAAAAACTACTTCAATAATTTATTAAAAATACATACTATATGAATATTTCAAAATAAGGTTACTTTATAAAATATAAAAACTAGGTTTTTACTTTTTAAAACAGAACACGAAGTCACCTTGAAATAATTATTACAGTAATAGATTTGAAAAATATTTACTTTAGAATTTTAAACATTCAGAAATAATAAATTTTCAAAAAAAACATGCTTTTTAAAACGACATTAAACTTTCATCTTATATTTAAAAATTTCTTTGAAAACCATACTTGGCTATCCAAGGAAATACACTTCTCTTTCGCATCCTTTAAAAATAAATCACCATTTATTTTTAAACATATTTACCATTCCATAAATAAATTCTCACCTTGAATTTACTACACAAATCCACTTTAATCTTATAAACTCAGTCTGTAAACTCCAAAATCACACTTTTCTTTAAAACTTAAATTCTAAACACTTTCGATTTCTAATTTTACTTCACTTGAAATAAATTCCTTCACTTACTTCATTCATTTCAAAATCCATTAACTTTAAGATTTTTATTTCGTTATTATGATTTAAAACTCTTTTTAAAAATACCAATTTCAGATTTCCAAAATTCCTTCTTATCCATTAATTAAATTTACTCCTTAAATTTAAAGATAATTTCTTTATCCTTTAAACCAATATCACTTTCGTTTAAAATTTATCATTCCCCTATTAATTTAAAATCCCCTTTTCCCATATTTGTTGAAATTTTGAAATCGCTTTTATTTTATTTTATTTTTCAACTCATTATTAAATTTATTCAAATTCCCTAGAATTATTTTACTTAAAATTTTACTCTTTTATTTCTTTTCAAAAATCCAATTCTATAGATTTTGATAACTCATTATACTGAGATATTCAATCCAACCATACCATCCAATATTTCAATTATCAATAAAATCATCACAGGATATCAAATATTCATAACACAGAATATTCAATAATCTAAATAAATTGGAGGAATCCAGTTGGATCCCTCCAACCCGTTTCCCTGCATCCACAGATGTTAGCACAATATAAAAGACCAATTCCACTTCGAGGTAGAATATCGCGGTACATGGGATTAATATAAATCATCCGCTACTATGCGGCGCATAGGGTCTCATCCGCTATATAATGCGGGAAATCAAACATTCCAAGATGTAGTATATACTATAATATAGCACAACAATCAATTCAACCATTCAACCAAGTATTTAAATTTAATCATTTAAATTTAAATTAAACCAGATGAGTGAGATTAACTCACCTTTGATTTAATCCTTGTTTGTAACCCACTACCAATCCGACTTGCTTCTTTTTAGATTCTGGCCTTGCATAAATATTTATATGATTTGTTAATGTCTGAATAAATTGAACAATTAATTCCCATAGATTTAATTAACTAATTATTAAATTTAAAACAAAACCCCTTTAAATAAATTAATTAGTTAACCATTCAATTTTAACTAAATAATTATTATTATTTTAAATGGAAACCACATCCGATAAAAATGATCTTTACGAGTTTCAAAAATCTAACCATTATATAAATTCTACAACATTTACAACTTCTATATTACCCAAATCTTTTATATACATATACTAAATTTGAGACAAAATGGCTTTTATCTTTTACTGTAATTTTTTTTTTAAAATCATATTATACATGCATATAAATTCTCTGCTAACAAAGCTTCCTATTTTAAACCATATATACATATCCTGTTTATATGTACATATAATTATGAAATTAAATTAAAATATACAACTCTATACATCACTGACATGACCGTGCCGCCGACATCCAAGCTACCACGAACCAGCCGCGACCTCTAGATTCACTGGCTGACTCCTATTGAACGAGACAGCACTCCATCCTGACCAAACTCCAATCGCGAGCCACCGCCTAGACTTCATCGTGAAATCGATGACGCCACCCCGAACCCTTCATTCGCGACGAAGGAACAGATCTGACCCCAGAGTGAAGACGAACTGTTCGAAGAAACGAATTCAAATTCGTCTTCGATTCATACATTTTTTTACGAATAATTTATGTTCCATTATTACAGAGAGGAACGATTGAAAAGGAGGGCAGCCCTTTTGAACGAGATTCTAACTAAAAAAAGAAGAAGAGAGGGAAGCAATTTTCTTTCGGCCATTAAAGAAAAACAGGCACGAGATATATTTTTTCGTGAGAACTGATTTGAGCAAGGGACAAGAAGGGACGTGATTTAAAATGAAAGGGGTCGTGTGATTTCTGGCTGAAAGAAAGGAGAGGGATGGGTTGCGTGTTTAAAGCAGTGTTTTGAAAAAGTGTTGATGGAGAAATATTTTCAGCTGTAGGCTGAGTAGGATATATATATATATATATATATATATATATATATTTTAAATTCAAATTGTCCCGATATAAAATTTCAACGCGTTTACTTACCGTGTGCTCACATAACAACTCCGATTAATACGAAATTTCAAACCCGATAATAATATACTATTACGGATCCAATGGAACTGGTTTCGTTGAATTCCGAGACTGCGCCTCGGAAGGCTATTTTTAAATTCAATTTAAACGATATATTTTTAAAACTGAGTAAAACACTATGAATTCCAATTTTAAAAGTTCTATCACCTTCAATATTATCAATATGAAGTTCATAAGCCTTTAAATTATTTTTAACAAGCTCAAAACTTCAGATTCAACATTTAGCTCAACTTTCAATTATTTAATTCAATAATTTAATTATCAATAATTAATAATATTTGAATTCAAGTTAAAAAAAATTGCTTTTAAATATTAAAATCAATTAAATATTCCGATTTTAAAGGCTCAAAAATTCCGGGTCGTCACATTCCTCCCCCCTTAAAAGAATTTCGTCCTTGAAATTACTAGTTAGGAAGAATGGTCCAATGCCCGTTTCAATTTTTCCCAAAACCAACAATTCAACATCTTACCAACCATCTTTTATAAAGACTCATTACCATTCTTACTAACTTCTCAAACTTTTCCATAGTTTCAAACAATATTACTTACTCAATCATTCAAATTTCAATTTTAAATCAAATTTAAAATTATTAGAATTTTCTCAAAAATTTTCTAACTCTCTAAATTTTTGAAATTTTTTCTCAGCGTCTCCTTTGCGCGGCTAGCTCGGTACAACCACAAAATGCATCTATGCGCTCCCAATTCCAAAAGAAAACAAAAGGCCAAGTGGCTAGAACAAAAAACCCAATCAAATTTCATAGAAATTTAAACACATACCTTTTTAATCGGGCAATTCAAATTTATCTTCTGAAACCAAAACCAATTTCCATTTTCCTTTATAATACCTATATATCCTACATAGAATAAATCCAATCACAACATTCAAAATCATTTATTTGACTCCTTTTCAAAATTTCAATATTCATTCCATTTAAGCCCATACGATGTACATATATCATTCGTACGCAATATCAAATTCAATCACTTGCTCAATCACACAATTTCACTTCCGAACTAGTATCGTCCACCCGACTTCCTAGTGCGGACTCAGATCTGGTTTCCTGATCAAAAACCGTCATTCTCCTTGCATAGTCATAACTATGATAGAGAATTTCCAGAATCAATCAAAATCCATAACCAGGGTTCGCCGTCGAAAATCGAGTGAAAAATCCTAACTTGGATCGATAAAATTATCTCAAAATTCTATGCTCGAATTCTGCATCAAATAGCTATGCGAATAAATAATATACATACATCCTACATATTTGCCCTAATTGATTTTCAATTATATCAATTTCTTTTTTGTTCACATTTATTTTGATTGTTATTCACTTATTCACACTTTCCCTTGCCATAACTTCCAGTTTTAATCTTCATTCAATTATTCACTTAGCATATTTCCAATACCAAACTTACTTAAGAATTTCCCCATTCATTTCTTAAGTTTAATATAAATATTTATACACCTTTTAAATTTATTTCTCTTTACTATTGAAGTTTATATCTATTTCTACTCATTTTGCCTTTACTATTCCATTTGAAATCAATATGCCCACAAACTTTGCATATTTAATTTTATTCACCTTATTTTATACTGGATTTCCAATTCCATATTTAATTAATCATTTCCTTTTATTAGTTCCACTTACTAATTTGTTTTTATATCTCAAATAAAAGTTTGTTTGCAAACTTTTTCTATCTTAAATTTCTTTGAACAATATCTTCAGTTCATCTTACTTATACAATTTAAATTAGATTTCAACATTCAGTTATAATTCTATTTGCTTAACAAATTTAAATCATTTGTCGTTAGTGAAAATTTAAAAAAAAATTCTAACTCCCAAAATTTTCGAAATTTTTTTGGCAGAGTCTCCTTTGTACGGAGGAGCTTTCGCAAACTGACAAGAGATATGAATATATATACATCGACCCACTCGGTCGGAAAACAGAAAAACAGTTCATATTTCCTATTTGTATTGCGTAGGCGTACCTTATTTAGCGTTTTTAAGCAAGCGGCTATTTATTGTAGCTGTTAGCACGGTCAAACCAGTCAAATGGCTCCCAAAAACCTGTACTTGCTTAATTTATACATTAAGTGACAAATATACAAAGTTTATGAACATTTCACTTAATTTCAATAGCTAAACACATACATAACATAAGCAATATGCACTAAACACATAGTTTTCATAAGCAACATACCCAAAATAATTTTCATAAGCAATTTATATGGTTTCGTTACAAATTTAGTTGTTTACAACTAAATCATCCATCATTTTCATTCAATTTCAGTGATTTAGAGCTCACTTTCCTACATTCTATTCCATTCCCAATTGATTCCGTTCAATTTCATTTTTCATTCCATATTGATTACATCAAATACTCATTCCACCATTTATTTACAACCCAAACATTTGTCACATCAAATTTGTATTCAGCTGGCATTTCATTTCATTAACTAAACGAGTTTTATTTAAGTTCTTTTCATTAAACTCGACACAATCATTTCACAATTTTGCCCAAGTCAAGCCTTTTATCCAAATATTACTTCAGTTATTTATTTCCTTCAAGATATTTCAACTTCAAAACTCAAGTTATATTTTGTTTTTATAAGCACTTCCCAATTTAAATCCTTAATTTGATTTTCATTTATTAAATCCATTTCATCTACTAATTTAATTAAATAACTTTATTTGACTACACTTCCAATTACATTTAATTCACCAACAATCCAAGCTGAATTCATTTATACTTGAGTTCATTTCCAATTTCATTAACTAATTAATTATCTATTGGTTTATTCCAATTTTATACCCAACATTTGATTTTATTCCAAATATCACCTTAAACTATTTTACTAGAGTTCAATCTATTTTATAATTTAAGTTTTGGATTTTATTCATTTCCCAAATTACAAAACAAATTCATTTTGGCTTATTTATTCCACTTCTAAATTTTATGAGTCACAAACTTATTTATATCCATTCTTTTATCTATTTATAATCAATTCCATTCGCATTTTACTTTTAACTCTGAATTATACGTCTTATTTAGCCAATATATTTTTATTATTCCATAAACATTTAAAATAAGATTCCAAAGTTTAAACAATTTCCCAAAATTTCAAAATCACTTTTGAAATCAAATACATCCAAAATCCTTTGGCAAGTTCAATTATCCCTTTGAATTTCAAAACCAAACCCAGTTCGCAAACAATTCCAATTTAAAATATTCAGGTAGCAATTCCTCTTTTGAAAACTCGAAAATGAACACCGATGATGTCGCGATCATCACCGAAATTATTTTCCAGCAACCGAAAGAGTTTAGTGCTTTTATCTCTTTAACAACATTTCAAATATTTTTAATTTCTAAATCTCACAAGATTTCAAACGCAACTCAAAATATTTCCAAAATAATACTATTATTCCTCCAAACCTTTTGGAAACCGTTTTCAAACCCAAAGGAATTTAAAATTTTCCCAAAAATTCCAAATTGCAATTCCTTTAAATCTATATTCAAGCATTCTCTGGAATTTTATCTCATTTCAATTTCAAATTTTTCTCTAGAATTCTATTTCAAAATTATAATCACCTTTAAAGTTTACATTTACAAATCTCATTTGTATATGAAGTTTATTTCAATTTATAAATTACATTTATAATCTATGTTTCAAATTCCATTTATTATATAAATTTATTCTTCAACTTTGGTTATAAGTTTTCAATTTCTTATTCAATTTCTACACAATAGTGTTAATAATTTAATATTATCATTCCTTAACAATCAAGCATCCAAATACTATAATACTTTACAAAAATTGTATCTTTTATATACAAAAATAATTTGGGTAAAATTATTTCATTTACCCTACTTTAAAACAATATTGTGTCGAATTGTTCTATTCAAGTGTTTAGAGATCCCTATCAATAACGTTAATTACTCGTATTGACCAGAATCCATAAACTACTCAATAAACCAATCAACACAATATAAAATCATTTTATTTTCACTAACAAATACGCGCTCATATCTATTAATACGCTTAAACTTGGTCTAGAGTACTATCTCTATTTCAATGAGTAATACCCACCAGAGCCAAGGTTATCGCCAGCCTAAGCTCTGATACCAACTGTGACGTCCTAGGCTTTTCAACCATCAGCAGCGGCTCACAGCCGGTAGGCTTTTCAACCATCCCAGCCCCACTGTGGCTCACAGTGATACCTCGGGTTTGCTTTTACGGCCAGCCTCTCGACTTGCAACCAACCCCGCAAGGCCCTATACTACCCCCGGGGGCATGTAGGGGTAAGAGGGTCCCGTTCGCCACCTAACGCAAAGCAAGAACCCCCTATCACGCTGTACTATAGCAAACCCGATCCCGGTCTTTTCGAAACGATTAACGCATTGGCCAATATTGATAGTTGGTTGTTTAACTATCAAGTTACTTTCACAACAATCACCAAACAATAAATAATTTCCCAAATTATTTATTAATCCCAAAAATATCTTCACAAGATATATTTCCACTTTTCAAACCCCTTTGAAAACAGTTTTCAAACTATCTTCCTTTCTCAGAATAAATTTTCTAAGTATTTTCTATTTCCACTGAAATCACCAAGCACAAACTTTAGATTTTTAAAATAATTTAAAACGCTTTACTTTGAAATATACTTTAAAACATTTAAGTTAAAAACTACTTCAATAATTTATTAAAAATACATACTATATGAATATTTGAAAATAAGGTTACTTTATAAAATATAAAAACTAGGTTTTTACTTTTTAAAACAGAACACTAAGTCACCTTTAAATAGTTATTACAGTAATAGATTTGAAAAATATTTACTTTAGAATTTTAAACATTCAGAAATAATAAATTTTCTAAAAAAACATGCTTTTTAAAACGACATTAAACTTTCATCCTATATTTAAAAATTTCTTTGAAAACCATACTTGGCTATCCAGGGAAATACACTTCTCTTTCGCATCATTTAAAAATAAATCTCCATTTATTTTTAAACATATTTACCATTCCATAAATAAATTCTCACCTTGAATTTATTTCCCAAATCCACTTCATTCTTATAAACTCAGTCTATAAACTCCAAAATCTCACTTTTCTTTAAAATTTAAATTCTAAACACTTAAATAAATTTACAATCGATTTCTAATTTTACTTCACTTGAAA
Source organism: Allium cepa (assembly GCA_030765085.1). Taxonomy (NCBI): domain Eukaryota; kingdom Viridiplantae; phylum Streptophyta; class Magnoliopsida; order Asparagales; family Amaryllidaceae; genus Allium; species Allium cepa. Next base: position 11,742,465 of record CM060937.1, read on the forward strand.
TAAATTCCTTCACTTACTTCATTTATTTCAAAATCCATTAACTTTAAGATTTTTATTTCTTTATTATGATTTAAAACTCTTTTTAAAAATACCAATTTCAGATTTCCAAAATTCCTTCTTATCCTTTAATTAAATTTAATTCTTAAATTTAAAGATAATTTCTTTATCCTTTAAACCAATATCACTTTCGTTTAAAATTTATTACTCCCCTATTAATTTAAAATCCCCTTTTCCCATATTTGTTGAAATTTTGAAATCGCTTTTATTTTTATTTTATTTTTCAGTTCATTATTAAATTTATTCAAATTCCCAAGAATTATTTTACTTAAAATTTTACTCTTTTATTTCTTTTCAAAAATCCAATTCTATAGATTTTGATAACTCATTATACTGAGATATTCAATCCAACCATACCATCCAATATTTCAATTATCAATAAAATCATCACAGGATATCAAATATTCATAACACAGAATATTAAATAATCTAAATAAATTTGAGGAATCCAGTTGGATCCCTTCAACCCGTTTCCCTGCATCCACAGATGTTAGCACAATATAAAAGACCAATTCCACTTCGAGGTAGAATATCGCGGTATATGGGATTAATATAAATCATCCGCTATTATGAGGCGCATAGGGTCTCATCCGCTATATAATGCGGGAAATCAAACATTCCAAGATGTAGTATATACTATAATATAGGACAACAATCAATTCAACCATTCAACCAAGTATTTAAATTTAATCGTTTAAATTTAAATTAAACCAGTTGAGTGAGATTAACTCACCTTTGATTTTTTTTTGTAACCCAGTACCAATCCAGCATGCTTCTTTTTAGATTCTGACCTTGCATAAATATTTATACGGTTTGTTAATGTCTGAATAAATTGAATAATTAATTCCTATAGATTTAATTAGCTAATTATTAAATTTAAAAAAAAACCCTTTAAATAAATTAATTAGTTAACCATTCAATTTTAACTAAATAATTATTATTATTTTAAATGGAAACCACATCCGATAAAAATGATCTTTACGAGTTTCAAAAATCTAACCTTTATATAAATTCTACAACATTTACAACTTCTATATTACCCAAATCTTTCATATACATATACTAAATTTTAGACAAAATGGCTTTTATCTTTTACTGTAAAAATATTATTATTATTATTATTATATTTTTTTAAAATCATATTATACATGCATATAAATTCTCTGCTAACAAAACTTCCTACCATGCGGGTGCGGGTGCGGCGCAGTGGAAAGGAGGCTTGGGTTCTGATAAAAAGGCCCAGGTTCGATTCCTACCATGCGCTTCCCTATCCTATATAAATTTACCCGAGGGTATGGGAGCTTGGATCAGCGGACGGCTTTACTATACCCTCCTCAGGAGTTTGCCGGCCCGTCGGGTTCTCCTCGTTTTTCAAAAAAAAAACTTCCTGTTTTAAACCATATATATATCCTATTTATATGTACATAGAATTATGAAATTGAATTAAAATATACAACTCTATACCTCACTGACACGACCGTGCCGCCGACATCCAAGCTACCATGAACCAGCCGCGACCTCTAGATTCACCGGCGAACTCCTATTGAACGAGACAACACTCCATCCTGACCAAACTCCAATCGCGAGCCACCGCCTAGACTTCATCGTGAAATCGATGACGCCACCCCGAACCCTTCATTCGCGACGGCGGAACAGATCTGGCCCCAGAGTGAAGACGAACTGTTCGAAGAAACGAATTCGAATTCATCTTCGATTCACACTTTTTTTTACGAACAATTTATTTTCGATTATTACGGAGAGGAATGATTGAAAAGGAGGGCAGCCCTTTTGAATGAGATGCTAACTAAAAAAGAAGAAGAGAGGGAAGCAATTTTCTTTCGGCCATTAAAGAAAAACAGACACGAGATATTTTTTTTCGTTAGAACTGATTTGAGCAAGGGACAAGAAGGGACGTGACTTAAAATGAAAGGGGTCGCGTGATTTCTGGCTGAAAGAAAGGAGAGGGATGGGTTGCGTGTTTGAAGTAGTGTTTTGAAAAAGTGTTGATGGAGAAAGATTTTCAGCTGTAGGCTGAGTAGGATATATATATATATATATATATATATATATATATATTAAATTCTAATTGTCCCGATATAAAATTTCAGTGCGTTTACTTACCGTGTGCTCACATAACAAGTCCGATTAATACGAAATTTGAAACCCGATAATAATATACTATTACAGATCCAATGGAACTGGTTTCATCGAATTCCAAGACTGCGTCTCGGAAGGCTATTTTTAAATTCAATTTAAACGATATATTTTTAAAATTGAGCAAAACACTATGAAATCCAATTTTAAAAGTTCTATCACCTTCAATATTATCAATATGAAGTTCATAAGCATTTAAATTATTTTTAGCAGGCTTAAAACTTCAGATTCAACATTTAGCTCAACTTTCAATTATTTAATTCAATAATTTAATTATCAATAATTAATAATATTTGAATTCAAGTTAAAAAATTTACTTTTAAATATTAAAATCAATTAAATATTCCTATTTTAAAGGCTCAAAAATTCCGGATCGCCACAATAAATATATGGAAATTTAAAAAAAAATTGATTTAAAGATTTAGAATATAAAGAGATATTGGTTTTCTATAAGTTAAGATTTTATAAGTTGATTTTGGTTTTAATTGTAATGAAAAAAAAAAATTATTTCGTTTTAAATTTGTAATTTAAAGATTTGGAATATAATAAACAACTTAATAATGAAATTTGATTAAATGTGGAATTCTAAATCTAGCCTAGTAGTCGGAATGAATTTTATTCCATGAAGCGGATATGTTTGTATAAATAGGTTTACAGTGATTTTCTATAAGTTAAGTTGTATAAGTTAATGTATAAAATATAATTTATATATATGTGACTTGACTTGATGATTGGAAATTGGTTTCTAAATGGAGATTTTAAGTTAAGAAAATAAGGTATTTCAAATTGAAGAAACACGTAAATTCTTAATTGATGAAAGAAACATGTAAAGTTTTAATTAATGAAAGAAACATGTAAGTTTTTAATTAATGCAAGAAACATGTAAAGTTTTAATTAATGAAAGAAAAGTGTAAGTTTTTAATTAATGAAAGAAATGTGTAAAGTCCTAATTAATGAGAGAACATGTAAAGTTTTAATTAATGCAAGAAACATGTAAAGTTTAATTAGTATGGTATTGATTAAATTAATAAATGCTCTTTACTGTAATAGAAATGTAAATTAAAACGTATATTTGATAATGTAAGTTTTAATTAGTGTAATATTGATTTAAATGATAAATGCTCTTTATTATAATAAATGTAAGTTAAAACGTACATTTGATATGTAAGTTTTAATCAATGTAATGGTGTATTTTAAATTTGTTAAAATGAAAAATGTTACTTACTATAATAATAAAATGTAAAGTTGATAATGTACATTTGATATGCAAGTTTTAATTTATGTAAATGGCACACTTTAAATGTTTAAAATAATAAAGCTTTCTTTATTGTAATAAAAAAATGTAAGTTAATAAGGTACTTTTAACTTAACATAAGAATTTCAGCTATAAATTGGATATTACAGTAACATAGTTTATTTAACTATAAGGCTATGATAAACTGACCATGTTAAATTTGTAAGCATAGAAATACTTTGATTTTATAAAATGTTAAAGTGGAAAGTATTACATTCCAAAAATGCTATGATTCCTTAAGGTAACATTTCCAAAATGCTATGATAATTTAAAGGAATATTTCAGGTTTAATAAATTAAAGGAAATATTCAATGATTTGAAAATTTGGGTTTATTTAAACGATATATTACTGAATTAGTTTTTAAATGGAAATGATACTATTGTGATGTGGTTTTGAAATGAGTATGATATTTGGTTTTGAAAGTATATACTAGTTTGAAAGAAATGATATGATTTGAAATGGATATGCTAGTTTGGTTTTAAAAGTACAAATGATTTTGAAATAAATATCCATGGGTTATAATAACGTATGGTTGTTAAAGAGACCGGGATTGGAAGTTTTCATACTCTCTGCCAACTCCAAAAACCACTTTAACAACCGTGTACGTGGTGGAGATTCCAGAATGAAGTAGGATGGTGGCGGCGTTCCTTTGAGGTAAATACGTGGACCCAACTCCCGTGAGTTGGCATAAGATGGCTAAAACAGGAGCGATTCTCGGGCCAATGAGGTAGCACCTTTGATCGGACACATCCCTTCGATATTATATTTTGACTTTTGGATTGATTCGATGGCCACTTTTGATTTTTTTTATTTGGGGGTGTGGCTCGAGGTGGGAGCTAGCTGCGACTATGCGTTACCACCAGTCCGGATAGCAATTGGCATATCTACCCTGGCATTGCCTAGTTGTGCCGTGTCACCTACCCTTGCGCGCCTTATACGATTTTGTTTTGTACCATACCTATGAAGTGCACTTTGACGACGCCAAGTACGGGGGAGATTACGGTACTGTATAGACTATGAGAATATATTATGTGTTAAGGGCTATATGGGTAACCCCTTAACGCTATTTAAAAGTAAGTTTATTTTACTAATAGACACTATTATAATAGAGAAATATTACTACATAGTAAATAGTTTAACGGATCCTTAGAGGATGGGCGGTCCCAAGCATCCTTTAAGTTACGTGTACCTTATATTACAGTTCACTTGAGTTGGTTTACATTGTATAAGTATGTATGTCCTGACTCGAGTGTTTTGTGTTTTCTTTACGCTCGGGTCAGACTGAGTGATACAGCAATTAAGACTCACCTTCGAAGTTGGAAGCTTTGCTTGAAGATCCAGCTATCTATTTCACTTTCGGTTATCCAGTTGATTCCAGTTATCCGGTTGGTTCCAGTGATGTATTATGATTCATACCTGGTTATTATGTTGAGACCTTCGTGTATCTTGTTTGACTCTGATGTATTTATATAGTAGCTTCATGAACTACTATTTCTTTACTTCCGCTGCTTTTATCACTCTGTGTCTGTGATCTATGATTTATTTATTTACTGTTTATGCTGTGTTTTGCCAAATTTATTTTACAATTCGGTATTTTGAGCAATTCAAGTCCGACATGTGCGGATGCGAATGGTTGAAAATATCGGGTCGTTACGTGAAAAGCCTTTGAAAGGGAAGTTTTGAAATTGAAATTTTGTTTGAATAATATATATATATATATATATATATATATATATATATATATATATATATTAAGTTTTGAAATCATTTTCGAAATTTGGTTTGAAAGGCTTATACAAGTTATATAATGTGTATATATATAGTTTTAAACCATCTTTAAAGTATTTTGAAAGTATTATTTTTGGAAATTGAATTTAACCTAAATTTTTACTTTAAAGGCTATAACTTGTGTATATTTGATCAGATTTTTTGGAAACAAAAAGCATTTGTTTTCAAATGATAATAGCTTTTGATATAATGAAAGAATTTCCAGTTTTGTTGAAAGGGTTTTCCAAGTTATGAATGAATCTTTGGAAATGGGTTTGAAAGCTATGAATTGAGTCTTTGATTTAAAGATTGGATGAGTTAATCTAATTTAAAAGGGAAATTGTTTTGAAAGCTATGAATGAATCTTTGTGAAGGATTGTTAAACTTTGTTTTGAAATTGAAGAGGATATTAAAGCGTATATTTTGTATAAAAGATTTGAAATGGAATTGTTTTGAAAGCTATGAACGTATCTTTGTGAAAGATTGGTCAACTTTGTGAAGTGAATCTTTTTGTTTAAAGATTTGAAAATGGTAATTTGTTTAAACCATTTGAAGAAAGGTTTATGGGCTTTAAGTTGTGACTTAACTAAGATCCCAATATCCATATGTTTTTAAATTAAGCGCTCATTATTCGGTTTAGCCAGGAGAGGACTTTGTGTCATATAACCCATTCCGAATAATGATATGACGTAATGGATAGTATTTGAAGACTGGTGGTGAAGATCGGGTATTTTTGAGAATATAAGAATTACCTGTCGAATTTCTCTGCACTGAGTCACGCCAGTATAGAGATCTCCATATATGATGGGGAGTTCGATCGGAATTGTGAATACCCGAATTGCAAGGGCTTTTTAGGAAGTGCCTTCGGTTCTGTTTAAACCCGGAACAGACTTGTATGGATGTGTGTCTGACATTACACTTTGAGATGTAAAAATGGTCTCTATCAAATACATTCTGTTTGGTGGCGGAGAATTTATTCTCTTAGCTTAACACCCTTCTCTAAGACGCACAAGCTCAGAGGTTATGTAGTTGATGGTTACTAGTGATACATTCCCAATTTGGTAATGTGGCATACGAAGTGCTACTGACCATGTGTTGATCGAAGCATGACTTTTGTGAAAAACGTAGCTTTGTGGACGTGACCTCGTCGGACCTCACAACCCAGAATGGTCGAAATAGGAAAGATGCAGCAAGGTTATGAGGGTCGCGCCCCTAGGGTACGTCCATTTCTTCTGGAAAAAGGTGGTATCATGGTATGGATCTCAGATATTTAACCTATGTGGTTGCTGCAAATTTATTACTTTGTAGTTGTTGCTTTTTGTTTGGGGATCCTCGGATAAAGGTCGGTAATGGTCGGGTATGGCATACTTATAGGTGTTACTTCCAGGCAGGGGTAACCCGGCCTTGTGTTGGCATAGATCCGGGTAGGTTCTCGGGGCGTCCCTCTAGAGGCGTACCTATGTGAAAATAGGAAGCTTCTTTGCCTGACCATTTGTTGGAAATCCAATCCCCAATATGTGCCCTTTACGATTGGAGTTGTATAAACTGCCACCTCAGGTGGTAGCTATAGCCGGCATAATATAATGGTACCTATGCTGGTTAAGATTTATATTATACTTTTGAAAGATTTTCTACACTATGCACTAATAATAATATTATCAAAAAAGGATTTCGTGTATCAAGCATGTTTGACTATCATAAGGAGAAATCTCCTCCAATTGTGCTCTTGCATTGTGTGTACGGGGAGGCCTTATGGTAGTTTCATTTTCCAAAAGCATTGCGGATTTCCTTTAAATTATTTTGTTTTACTTTTGTTTAAGATAAATTGTTTTTGTTTGCTCACACCAGTCCCATGACTGACCTAGAGTTTATTGTTCCCTTTCTAAACTCTGGGTCCCCACAATTTTCCACATGGGCAGCCTAGAGTTAAATTTTCATATGATCAAATAGTAGGTGTAGATTCGATAGCATTCAATCTTTGGATATTGGTAATCGCTTTTGGATCGAGTTGCTTCACTTCAGCATTGATGGTGGTTCGAGCTTATAGGATCGGAATCTTCGAAGCAATTTCTGTTGAGCTATTTGGTTTTGGAGCATTAGAGACGAAATTGCAATATGGACGTTGGTTTTCTTTAAAGCCTTTGTTGTTGGTGTAAATTTTTTCGCTGTTGTGTATCTCTGATGAATATTTATGGATCCGTTGTATCATTGTTGTATCAAATATTGTTTATCAACGATATATTCATTGTTTTCTTCCGTTGTGTTGTTGTGCTTAATGTGTTATAAGCTCCGCCAAATCAGATTCAACGTTTGAATTTGCGGCATTCAAATACGGATGATGTATTTGGATGTCGATTTTCGAAGGCCGAGTCAGGGTCGTTTCACTAACACTATAAAAGGAGTACACATACAAGTCCCGAAAGATTTATATGCCACTACTTTGGCGTTGTTGACAAAACAAAGCAAGCTAAACTTCTATAAAATAAAACTTGCCTAAAAAAACTAAGCTATATATGTACAAGACTAAGTTATATTTTTTTTGAAAGCAAGATGACACGGGTTATTAATGCATACAAAAGTAGGCTATAACTACACAATACAACATGGACAGCATGTCTTTTTTTAGAATTTGTAGTAAAGTGGGGCATGCACTAAGTCTAAACCACTTCTGCAAAGAATTGGTAAATTTCGAAACATATTCTTATACTAGACATTAAAATTTCGAAACTATATGTATGTTTTATTTATTTTTTGAACAACAACCGAGTTTACTAAATATATACTTCCTAGATATATATTTATATATGCAAATTTACATATTGCCTAGTTTACAAAGCTATTGAAATTACATAGGCTGTCACTTCTAATTATATAACCTTTTCTTTTCAAAAACAAAAAATGTTAGACTATTGTATGAAACCTGAGCAAAGTCAAGAAATCAATATATATGGTGCTATATTTACTCTAGACTATAAAACTTCTGTTTTAAAACCAGTCTTTATAAATATATGCATGCTATATGCACATTAGTCTAAGGGATTGAAAACCATATATAATCAGGCAATCATTTCAAAGCAAAAATGTATCGGGTTTTCCCTTCCAAAACTATTCCATACAATGAAATAAAGTGATAGACTACTAATTTTTATATATAAGCTTATGCGAGCTATTCTATACAATGAAACAAAGTGACAGAATACTCATTCACATATATAAGCCTATGCTATAAAATAAAGAACTATTATATATAATGAAGTAAAGTGACAGAAAGAACTATTTTATATAATGAAATAAAGTGATTGACTACTCATTAGGCCTAGCCATAAAAGAAAGAACTATTTTATACATGCATGCGTTGGGCTTTTTTTTATCTGTAGTAATGTGTAAATTTCAAAACTAGCATATACTTATATATAAACTCTTTTTTTATTTTTAGTCCATTCATTTTATTATTTTAAATTAACACTAAAACGATAAAAATGAAAGCATGCTCACTAAAATAGGTTGAATTCCAAGGATCAAAACAAACAGCAAGTTATATGTATTGCTGCTTTTTAACAGGTTTTGATCCTAAGTTTGTAAAACAATTCTATTCATGCATTCATGTATCATGTTTAATAGTTATATAACTAAAGTTTCAACATGATTTATAATACTCTCAAGCTCACAAAGACATCACAAACTATACAAAATAGTAGATCAACTAACAGACATTTCAGCAAAAACAAGATGAACAAACGTACGAAAATATAGAATCACTAAGTAAAACAAAATCCTAGAACCAAATTGGTTCTAGTTTCATCCACAGGTCGACAACATTTCTGGAGCCAATGAGACTCCAGGTTGGCTCTAGTCGATAAGGGTTTTCAGTTCCGGCGAGTGATGCTTCAAATTGATCAGCTACTAGACAATACAACAAGCATGCATACGTTCATATCTAAAGAACCATCTACTAGTTCTAGCTTTTTTTTCTTTACACTGTAAAAATTTTGGTTTATGCTTAACTTGACAAAGGGTTTTATTCTACAATAATTAAGATTATCGGGAAACAACAATTCAAGTTAATGCAATCAAGTTGAATTTAGCATAAATCAACAGTTAGATTTATAGAGATAGATAGTATTAGGGTTTCTCACCGTAATCGTCACTGCAGAGATCAAAACCACTCACACCCTAGAACACCCACGTCCATCGCCACCTTGCCCATCGCCGTCTCCAGCAGCTGCCTCCGTCTATTCACTGCTTGTCAAAGAACTAGCCAGGTCACGTCATGCTCCTCCCTCGTCGCTCACATGCTTCAAGCCCTATGCTGAAGTCGAGTATTCCTGTCTAGTTAGGCTCCATCCAAGAAATTCCCAAATTGATCTAGGGATTGATAATTAGTATAAAAGTGGATTTGGGCTTTATTTGTTTATAGGGAGAAAATAAATGATATTTTTCTTCTCGGAGATGAAAAGAACTTATATGAATTGGTAATTTTTCTCTTCTAAAGGATTTGATTTTAGGAAGTTAAATAAACTAAAAAAATGCTAGTGGGCTAGAATGATTGTAAGAAGGCCCAACAAAATAATTTAATTCAATACTTAGCTTAATCAATAGATTAATTTTCCTAAATAAATTTACAAAATTCCAAACATAAATAAATCACACCAACTAATCAAAATAAATTAAGTCATTAGCAATAGGACTGTAACAGACTTCCCCCTTAAAGAAATTGTGTCCTCGCAATTTACTTAATGAAAGAAATCCATAACTAAATTTCCAAGTTTAAATTATTACATATGTCTAAATGTCACGTTCGATGTATAGGAACCCCTATCGATAACATGGCGTCCCACATATCGACCAAAATCCTTAAACAACATCCGAATAAGTCAATACGATAGATAATCAGAAGTTTAGATGTATTTATTTTATTATCACTAAAATCCATGCATTCAATTTTAAATAAATGCAACCAAGCAATCAATTCCTAGCAACCAATCAACCAACGAACCAAAACATACATAATGAATTACAATGGAATAATTCAATGTCTGAAATTTCGCTGCGCAACTTTGATTATTCCTAGATCATTTAACTCTTAAACTTATTTTCTCAATTTTTTCCAATTCTTTTATATAAAAGTAAAATTGTTTCCTTTAAAATTAATTCATTCCAGTTAAATTCCAAAATTTTCTAAACTCTAAAAGATTTTACTCACTAATTTCCAAAAGTTTTAATGCCACAAATTCCAATTTATCAATTTAAGTTTTTTAAATCAATTACGCCTTAAATGATTATCCTAATAATCATTTTATATTCCTATCCTTAGTTAGATAATTAATATAACTATCTACCACACACCCCAGGGGACAGAGCTCTAAGTCATCTAGGTCTCGGATTCGTAATATTATATGCTATAATGTTCTGACACAGCTCTAATACCAAATTGTAACAACCCCACTGCGATGCCCAGATTAGCAAAGAGCTTTACAAGTAATGTCATGTGCTAATCCGGAGAATACGGCTTATTAAGGACGATCGAATGTGAATATTTCTTTATACTAATGTTGACACGTCATTTATATCTTTTCACTTAATATCTGAACTAAATTTGACGTATACAATATTTATACAAAGTAATAGACACATCGATTTCTCAGAATCAGAATAATATATCATATAAATAACAGTCACGGATCACAGTTGAATAAATCTCAACTTATACAATACAAATTATTTAGTTTCCAAAATAAAACACTAAACTCGATTGTTATACAAATTTTACAATTCTCTACTCTCAATTATACATTTTATATACAAGGTCCAAATTACTAAATGGGATAAACTAAAAGTCCAAATGTTTATCTTCTTGCTAGCACAACCATTCAAAGGTCAACATGTCTTGTAACCTGAAAAGTCTCGGCCTGACCCGAGCAAAATAACAACCAGGTCAGACTATCTCTAAATATCCAATAGGATGAGAACAAGATATAGCACAAAAAAAACAACATATAAGTAAATTCAGATGTTTAGGATTGAATTCATAGAACAAAACATAGTATATGTAAGCACACAAATATCAGTGATTAACTCAGTACAAGGTTATAAGTTCGCATCACAAACACGAACTAGTCACTAAACATAAAATAATAGAATTAACTTAACTCCATCACAAGACATAAAAACATATAATTATTTCATGAACACACAACACAAGAATATATGTTTATTTCATGAACACAGAATAGTCACAGAATCCAAATATTCAGAATCCAAGATATCATAATCCAAACCGATCGTAATGAACAATCGCGGTGAATGTACTCAAAACCCGTGGTAAACAAACAAAAAAATTGGTATCACTCGAATCGATTCGATACCAAGGATCGTACTTAGACCGGGAAAACAGAATCATAGAATCGCCGAATGAACTCAAGGCTAGTCCATACTGATCAAGGTGATCGTAAAAACCATGACTCGATAATTCCATATTTATTTAATATTATTAAATTATGTCGTTTGAAAAGAAATCAAGGAATAAACTTCTTATGGATCTAACAGCCACTTGACGCACACCAAAAAAGAGTAAACTCTAAAGGAACAAATACTATCACCTTCAGTAATCATTAGAATTTAACCAATACGTCACATACCGTATGGTGAAACTCAAGTATTTACTAAAACCTAGTAATATCACTTATTACGGATGCCACTGGAAACCTGAACCATATTCTCTTAAGGATCTAACAACCACTTGTCGCACACCATAAGAAAATACAACTCTAAACTGTTAAGTACTTTCCCAAATACAATCACAAGAATTTAACTAAGGCATCCCATACTACCTGGTGAAATTCGAGTATCCGTTAATAGGCTAGTAAATTCCACTCAAATATTCTATCCAATGAGTTATACCATATTCGATAAAGGGTTATTCGAAAGCATTTAACCAATCGATAACACATATTCGATTATTAGCACTTCCTAAATTACAGAATTAAGGTTCTCAAAACATTTATTTGATTTATCACAATTTAAAATGTTCTATTAATTCAAATTGTTAAATATTATTAGACTAATAAAATAATCCTATAAGTATCCTTTTATTTCCATAAAATTGTTAAATGGAGGAGAGTATAATAAAAAGATAAATTTGTATAAATTATAGACTAACACTGCAAAAGGAGTACACATAAAAGTCTTGAAAGATTTATATGCCATTACTTTGGCGTTGTTGGAAAAACAAAGCAAGCTAAACTTCTATAAAATAAAACTTGCCTAAAAAGTTAAGCTATATATGTACAAGACTAAGTTATATTTTTTTTGAAAGCAAGATGGCACAGGTTATTAATGCATACAAAAGTAGGCTATAACTACACAATACAACATGGACAGCACGTCTTTTTTAGAATTCATAGTAAACTAGGGCATGCACTAAGTCTAAACAATATATATATATATATATATATATATATATATATATATCTGCAAAGAATTGGTAAATTTCAAAAAATGTTCTTATATTAGACATAAATTTTTTGAAATTATATGTATGTTTTATTTATTTTTTGAACAAAAACCGAGTTTACTGAATATATACCTCCAAGATATATATTTATATATGCAAATTTACATATAGCCTAGTTTACAAAGCTATTCAGATTACATAGGGTGTTATTTCTAATTATATTACCTTTTCTTTTCAAAAACAAAAAAATGTCAGACTATAATATGAAACCTGAGAAAAGTCAAGAAACCAGTATATATGGTGCTATATGTACTCTAGACTATAAAAAATTCTATTTTAAAACTAGTCTTTATAAATATATGCATGCTATATACACATTACTCTAAAGGATTGAAAACCATATATATATAATCGGGCAATCATTTCAAGGCAAAAATGTATCAGGTTTTCCCTTACAAAACTATTCCACACAATGAAATAAAGTGACAGACTACTATTTTTTATATATAAGCCTATGCGAGCTATTCTATACAATGAGACAAAGTGACAGACTACTCATTTATATATATAAGCCTATGCCATAAAATAAAGAACTATTCTATACAATTAACTAAAGTGACAGAAAGAACTATTTTATATAATGTAATAAAGTGATAGACAACTCATTAAGCCTAGCCATAAAAGAAAGAACTATTCTATACATGCATGCATCGGGCTTTTTTTTTATGCTTTTAGTAGCATATAAACTTCGAAACCAGCATATACTTATATATAAACTCTTTTTTTCTTTTTAGTCCATTCATTTTATTTTTTTAAATTAACTCTAAAACGATAAAAATGAAAGCATGCTCACTAAAATAGGTTGAATTCCAAGGATCAAAGCAAACTACAAGTTATATGTATTGCTGCTTTTAAACAGGTTTTGATACTAAGTTTGTAAAACAATTCTACTCATTCATTCATATGTCATGTTTAATAGTTATATGGCTAAAGTTTCAACAAGATTTATAATGCTCTCAAGCTCATAAAGACATCACAAGCTATCCAAAATAGTAGATCAACTAACAGACATTTCAGCAAAAACAAGACGAACAAACATACGAGAATACATAATCGCTAAGTAAAAAACAAAATCCTGGAACCAAATTGGTTCTAGTTTCATCCACCAGTGAACAACATTTCTTGAGCCAATGAGGCTCCAGGTTCGCTCTAGTCGATAAGGGTTTTGAGTTCTGGCGAGTGATGCTTCATGTTGATCAGCTACTAGGCAATACAACAAACATGCATATGTTCTTAACTAAACAACCGTCTACTAGTTCTAGCGTTTTTCTTCTTCTTTACACTGTAAAATTTTTGGTTTATGCTTAACTTGACAAAGGGTTTTATTCAATAATTAAGATTATCGGCTAACGACAATTCCAGTTAATGCAATCAAATTGAATTTAGCATAAATCAACAGTTAGATTTATAGAGATAGATAGTGTGAGGGTTTCTCACCGAATTCATCACTACAGAGATCAAAACCACTCACACCCTAGAACACCCGCGTCCATCGCCGCCTTGCCCATCGACGTCTTCAGCAACTGCCTCCGTCTATTTACTGCTCGTCAAAGAACCAGCCAGGTCATGTCGTGCTCCTCCCTCGTCGCTCACGTGCTTGAAGCCCTATGCTGAAGTCGAGTATTCCTGGCTAGTTATGCTCCATCTAAGAAATTCTTGAACTGATCTAGGGATGATAAGTAGTATAAAAGGGGATTTGGGCTTTATTTGTTTATAGGGAGAAATAAATGATATTTTGCTTCTCAAGCATAAAAAAAGCGTACATGAATTGGTAATTTTTCTCTTCTAAAGGATTTGATTTTAGGAAGTTAAATAAATTAAAAAATGCTAGTGGGCTAGATTGATTGTAAGAATGCCCAACAAAATAATTTAATTCAATACTTAGCTTAATCAATAGATTAATTTTCCTAATAGATGTACAAAAATTCAAAACTTAAATAAATCACACCAACTAATCAAAATAAATTAAGTCATTAACAACAGGGTTGTCACAAAACCTCTTAAAACCATTTATTCAATATTTAAAATTATCAAATATTCAAATTGAATGACCAAAATTCTGAATCGTTACAACCACTATCAAGTATTTCTTACTTGAAGGAGTTTTACCAATAGGTAAAAATGCAGTAAGGAAAATTAGGTACCAAGCACCCACTTCATGTTCTTTGATGGAATACTCTTTATAGAGGGGCTATTCGAACTCTACCTAAGATGTGTGATAAAAGAAAAGGGAAAAAGAGTCATAAGAGAGGTCTATGAGAGGTACTGCGAAGATCATTTGGGAGGAACGAAGTTATCTAAGAAAATTTTGAGATAAGGCTACTTCAGGCCCATTGCCTTAGGTGATGCATAGGAGTTCATTCAAAGATGTGACAGGTGTCAAAGGTTTACAGGTATTCTAAGATTGCCATCGCATAAACATACCCATAACCAGCTCGTGCACATTTGATATATAATGAATTGCAAATAACGGCCCACCCACAATATCAATAAGGGCAAAATACACAATACTAGCAGTGGAGTATTTTACTAAATAGGTAGAAGTCGAACAACTTGTAACATAACTTCAAAGAAAATAGTCACCTTTGTGGTTAGGAAATTCATCACCGGCTTTGGAATCCTACCCAAAATAATCACCAAAAAAGAAACGCGGTTCGAAAGTAAATAATTCTCTAACATACGCATGAAAAATGTCATAGTCAAAAGCTTCTTTTCAGTAGCCCACCACCAGGAAAATGAGCAGGTGGAAGAAGCAAAGAAAATGATAAAGTACTTGCTAAAAAAGAGACTCATGAAAGCAAAGGGAAAATGGGTAGAGGAGTTAACTTTAGTTTTATAGGTATACATGACATCCATGAGGTCTCATACAGGTCATACTCATTTTCCTTAATAAATTATTACAAAGCTATATCACCATTTGAAGTAGACGTACCTTCATACCAGCGCTTATCATACGTAGCCAAACAAAATTCATGCCTGAAGGAAACTACCATAGACTTTATACAAGAAAGAAGGATGAGATACTAGATAGGCCCATAGTCTATAGGCCAAGAATGGCTAGGACTTATACTTTACGACTAAGAGAAAAGAAGTTCCCACTATTTTCAGTTAACACTGAAAATTAATTATTATTTCATGTACAAGGTTTGGTATGTTTTATGAACACAATTTTCATGATTTGACACGATTAATAAGTTCTTTATGGCACGCTCCCACTATTTTGGTCGTTATTATTAAATCGTATGAAATATTAAGCTCCATTCCACCACTTTATATATAGGTTATTTATTAAATTTACTGTAACCAGTTTACTATCGAGAATTTTTAGATCAAATATCTTAAAGTCAAATAAATAAATCTCATAGAAAACTTATAGAACATTTACATGTTGTAACAACCCTAGATTTTTGTATACTATTTAAATTGGACTTTCTTTTATTTTTAAATTAATTTTATTTCAAACATTTCATTTTTAAATATAAATGTTGATTATTAAGTGATTTATAGTTCAAACTAGTATAATTTGAATATTTTACTGTAAAGTGAATTTCTGGTCAAACTGTTCAAACTTTGACTTTTAAACTTAAAATTTAAATTATTTTAAATCTTAGATTTTATATTTTATGATGAAAATAGATGAAATAACTTGAACACTGCTTTTCGTTTCGTTGAAAACGGAGTTAAACTGCAAAAGTTATGTACATTTCAATTTTGAGTGTAATTTGATTCATTTAACAATTTTGTCTATTTTAAATTATATAAATTATATTTTCTTTGTCATATTTTATTTTATTTTGTGTTAATATGTTATTGTACGTATATTTTTGTCCTTTATTATTTTTAAAGTGATAATATAATTTTTCTAAAGTTTATTTGAATTTATTTCAATTTATTAAGTCTGGTTTCCATTTTTCTGGTATTTTCTTTATTTAAATTATATTTAACTAAAATTTATTTATTCATTTTGTGAATGCATTTTTATTTTTATGTTATTATCTTTGTTATAAATATTTTTCCAAGTCCATATAATTTTTCTAAAATTTATTCCGTTATTTTCAAATTTTTCTAGTCTAGTTTGCAGTTTTGTGCTATTTTCTCATTTTAACCTTATATAATTAATAAATATTTACATATATTTTTATATTTTGTTTCATTTTCGAAATTTTAACTGAAATAATTATTATTTTCCAAAATTTAATCTTATATAAGTAAATTAAAAAAAAATTGAAAGGTTTTGTGACTCTTTATTTGCCTTAGTCCTTTTGCATTCTTGTCTTTTCATTTCAACCATTACTTGTAATTACTATTGGCTGACCTTATCTTTTCTTCAGCTGACTTCCTCACTTCATTTTTCACGTGAATTCTCACATCCAACCTGAAAAAAAATGTCGGCCTCTCCCTTGTTCAAAAATTTGGTAAAAACTCCCTTTCTTTTTCATGTTTCTTTGTTTTCTTCTTTGTTTTACATGGATTTGCCTTGCCTTCACCCCCCTTCTTTGGATCGGCCTGCTCTCATCCACCACCTAGGCCGCCTCCATCACCATCCCCTCTGACCAACACCTCCTCCAGCCCCTTCCCATGCCATAGCCGAGCCCTTTGTGATGAAGAACCACCATAGTTTTGAGCAACATCTCATATATATGCAAGCAGAGCACACCTAGGCCTAGCACCACCTCTTTCAACCATCTGGGCCGACCAAAAACCATCACCACTGGCCTGATCTCGACCTAACACACCTTTGCACACCCTCACCTGACCATACCTGAAGTGGCCATGCCCTCCATGCCTTGGCCGAGCCATAAGATGCCTTGAAACCCTTGCTATTGCCTTGTAACATTAGCCTCTTGCCTCACAAACTTGTGCACCACTTTCTCTATGCTAGGCCGACCCATTTCAATCCATAACCTGATCCAAATACATGCTTTGGCCGTGCAAACCTGATCCATAGCTGAAGCATAGGTGGTAGAAAGCAAGTGCAATAGTTTTGGTTTTGTTTTATTCAATCCATTTCTAACATTGTTTAAGTATATCCTGTTTTGAAACTTATGTTTTATATATTTGTTTGTCTCATGCATCTAAGGAGATTTATCTTTGGCTCTCCCACTCAAATCATATTCGTGTTGTCGTGCCTTTAAAGATTCTGTGTTGTGTGTTTTGGTAGTCATCTCCAGCTTAAACAGGTGAGTACATCTCACCAGACAAGTTATACTTACATAAGTAATAAACTGATCACACTTGAATCTGTAATGCACATCATCCTGTTTTAATTGCCATATTATATTCATATGATGTTCACACCTGTATTTACACCTGCTATATCATATGTCACTGTTATTTCATGCTATTCTGAATATTTTATCAGTTTATCACACTGCAAGTTCCCTGTAGATTAGAATCACTATGGGTTGAAATGATACATACCCGAACGGACTTTAGAATAAGGGAAAATCGTTATGGGCTGAAATGATAGGCCTGAGCGATTTTCATTTTATTTCATTTACTTGGGACTGCGGGTTTGAAATGATAAAACCCGGATTTTCTTTGTAAATTACGGGTTGAAATGATACATTACTCGTATCACTTTACCTAGGCTAGAAAATTATATACAGACCCGTAGTTAAAATATATTTTTCTAAAATTTTTAAAAATATGTTTGAAATGTAAATATTATAATATTTTGATTTAAAACATAATTAAAAATGATTTTTGTAAAGTATTATTGATTTTTTTGGAAATTTATAGGTTAAATAAATTATGGAAAGTTAGAAAATATAAATGTAAGTTATTTTGGAAATTTTGATTTAATTATAATTGGAAATTAAATTAAATATGAAATTATGATAAATTTATGATAATTTGAATTTAAAATGAATTTAAAATGATTTTATAATATATTAATGAATTTTGAGTAAAGTTAAAAAATGAAAGGGATGATTATTTAAGTTGAAATTTTGAAATATAACCAAATGGGAATTTGTGAATTTGGCTTAAAAGTGAATTTTAAGTTAAGTGAATAAAATTGAAATTAAGTTATATTTTGAAATTTAAACTTAAGTGTTAAGTTGAAATTTAATTTAATGAATTTAAATTTGAATGTTGAAATTTAATAAGTGAATTATTATTAAATCTTGATTTTTGAATGGAAATTTAACTTTATAAAATCATGAACTTAAGGAAAATTAAATGTTGTTTATAAATGTGAAAATGTATGATTTTATAAGTTAAAAATGTTTTAAATAAAAATATAATTGGTTGTGAAATTATATTGAATATTTGAAGTTAATTAACTGCATTTTTGAAATGCTATTAATTGCAATTTAAATGATATTACAGCATTTGTAAATGATGTAGTTGATGATAATGAACTAAAAAGCTAAATTGAATTAAAGGCTATTATAGCAATCTTTTTTAAGTGCTATAATTGTTGAATTCAACTAAATTTATTTGAAATATTAAGTAAACCCTATTACAACGTTTTTAAAAATGCTGTCTTTTGTTAAATTGAACTGTTTTGAATGTAACTTTCCGTAGCGTTTTCTAAATGCTGCGAAAAGTGAATTTTCACTGTTTTGATAAACTTAAGTGAATAAATAAACTTTGGAAGTTGAAATTTTTGAAAATTCAATAATTTAATTATTAAATATAATAACTTCATTTTAATGATTTAAAATGATTTTTGAAATATAAACTGTTTGGAAATGTAAATTGAAATGGTATTTTAAATTGAATAAAATGAATAATGATTTGAAATGAATGTGGTTTTGAAAAGATAAGATATTTTGGTTTATTAAAATGATTTGAAATGAAGTTTTGGAAAGATATGATATTTTTGATATATTAAAATGATTGAAATGACTTGGAATGGATATGATATTTTTGATATATTAAAAAGATTGAAATGAGGTTTTGAAATGATATGATATTTTGATATATTAAAATGATTTGAAATGTGGTTTTGAAATGATATGATATTTTGATATATTAAAATGATTTGAAATGTGGTTTTGAAAAGATATGATATTTTGATATATTAAAATGATTTGACAAGAATTTCTGGAAAGATATGATGTTTTAAAAATGGTTTGGAATTAATTTAATCATTATTTTGATAAAGATTTGGATTTGAAATGATATCCTATTTTGAAGTATAAACATTATTTTAAAAGTTATAACTACGGGTTATAATAACGATTGGTTGGCAAAGAGACCGGGATCGGATATCTTGCATACTCTCTGTCGATACCGAAAACCACTTTGACAACCGTGTACGCGGTGGAGATTCCAAAATGAAGTAGGATGGTGGCGACGTTCTTGAGGTATATTACGTGGACCCAACTCCCGTGAGTTGGCATAAGGTGGCTAAAACAGGAGCGATCTCGGGCCAAGTGAGGTCATTCCTCCTATCGAACACATTCCTTCGATACTATACTCTTACTGGTGATTGATTAGATGGCCATCCTCCGATTTTGATTGGAAGTGTGTTCCGAGGTGGGCGTATGTGGCTGCTGCGTTACCACCAGCCCGTGTGCGTAATTGGTATATCTACCCTGGCATTGCCTTGTGTGCCGAGTCACCTACCATACCGAGCCTTTACTACGAGTTTGTTTTTCTCCCGTAGCCCGTGTGGTATCCTCTAACAGTCACCCGGAGTGGAGATGGCATGATATTGGATGGACTACTGGGACTATTATGTGTGAAGGGTGATATGGGTAGCCCGGAACGCTATTTAAAAGTAAGTTTATTTTACTGTAGACATTATTATAATAGCGAAATATTACTACATAGTAAATAGTTTAACGGATCCTTAAAGGATGGGCGGTCTCAGGCATCCTTTAAGTTACTTGTACCTTATTACAGTTCATTTGAGTTGGTTTACATTATATAAGTATATATTGTCCTGACTCGAGTGTTTGTATTTTTATTTACGCTCGGGTCAGCCTGAGTTATTCACAGATTCGGATTCCACTTTCTGGAGATTGGAATCGCTGGAGATTATCTGCTTATCTAGTTTTATCTATTCCAGTTCTGTTGTTCTATTCAGCTTGTACTTGGTTATCATCTTAAGAGTTCTGTTGTACTTTATTTAGTCTGTTGTATTTTATTTAACTCTGATATATTTATATAGTGGCTTCATGAACTACTATTTCTTTTACTTCCGCTGCATTATTAAATAAATAGTGTCTGTGATCTGTGATTTTATTTACTGTATATTCTGAGATTTGCCAAATTTTATTTAAAATGCGGTATTTTGAGCAATTCAAGTCCGACATGTGCGGATGCGAATGGTTGAAAATATCGGGTTGTTACAGTTGGTATCAGAGCTTTGGTAGCTCTAGGCAAAACTCAGTATATAGGGTAAATGTATTTACAGAATCACTTTCATTCGAGTTTAAACCTCTTCCTTTTTGATTTGATTCCTTTGAATTTTGGAACATTCCCTGTGGTTCCAAAATCCAATCGTGCCCTCACTATTTATCTTCTTTTGTTTCTGGAGTATCCCATAACTCCACTTCAAAAGATCTTCATATTGAGTCGGCGGTCTCGCCAACCTCAAATTTATTTGTAAAAGGGGAAAACCCCTTTACAACAACATCGATTCACCAGAGATTCTATATCCTCGGTTTAGATGCTAGTATCTCTTATAATTTCGAACTCTACATCTTGAGATTGAATGTAGATTTACCCCAGAAAATCCACATCGATCTTATTCTATAAGTCACGGTTGACCCGGTTAAGATTACCCATGGTTTATTTAAGCTTATCCATCTCCCTACTCTGTTTAACCATCTTGTCTTTTGTTTCTAAACCTTCTCCAAACATTTTGAACTATACTTGTAAATCTATGTTTTATATATTGTGTTGTTTGAGTTGTTGATGTTGATTTGGGTTTCTAATCGATTCGTCTGATCAACGCTATCGATAAGATTTCCAAAACACTTGAACAGAGCAAACTGACACAATATGTTTTTAAAATTTAGTAACGAAATAAATTTTGTGAAATAAATTTTGTAACTATATTATAAATCTTTATCTGGATTTTTATTTGAATTGGTTGTTAAGAAATAATATTTGATTTATATATCATTTTCTATTGTTACATATATCTAATTGAACTATAAAACATGGTTATAAATTTATTTGGAAATTTAAAATGAATGTAAAACAAGAATTTGAGAATTTAATTTCCGATGGATTTCAAACTTGGTGTTTAAAGTTTTAAAGGATATATTATTTAAATTATTTTGGAATAGAAATTTGTTTCCAAAGAATTTTAAAGTTTAAAACTAGTGCTCTTCTCTATGTCGCTGGAAAATAACTTCGGTGATGACTGCAGCATCACCGACATTCATTTTCGAGTTTCGAAGTAAAGTGACCATTCTGTAGTCTTGCTACAGTTTTGATTTTGGAAAATTTAATTGATTTGAATTTCTAAAATAAGACTGGATTTATAATATATATATATATATATATATATATATGATTTAAATATGATTTGACTTATTATGTTTATATATTTATTTATCCCTAAATGGTTTGAAGGGAATCATAAATTTTATTCTTAAATTTTATTTTAAAGAATCATTTCAATTATAAAAAGAAAATCAAAATTTTAGATAGATGATTCAAACTTGAGATGAGGAAATTAGAAAGTTTTATTTGTATAATACAATCGCATTCAAATTTAACTTGTCTTAATTTCAAAAGTTAACAATGTAATTGGATAATATACAATATAAAAAGCTTTATAAATAAAATTTGAGTGATTATAATAAATTTTATACACTTAAATTTTAGTTATAAAAGATTGACAGAGGTAAATATAGAAAAAGGGGTTAATTGGATAATTTACAATATAAATGATGTTAAAGGAAATAAGAATAAGTTAAAACAGTTATAATAATGTAAGTATATTTAGCATAGGTGATAAAATATATTGAAAGGAATAAACTTAATTTTAATTAGGTATAAAGAGGAATTAAATTTATTGTGTACATTTTGAGTATAATAATGATTTTTCAGATCCATGATTTTTGAAAATTGTTAGTTTATGAAAATTAGATGATAAGATAATGAAATTAGAGATATTTAAGATTTATTTAACTTGTGTAAAATTAATTATCAATTTAAGTTGAAAATTCCATGGTTTCAAACTTTTTATCTTATTTTGTTCTCAAAATTTTCTTTAGTCGGCCTTATTTTCCTCATCTTGTTATAGACTGTTATAGGCATCTATCTATAATCTTTAATAATCTTTGGTACTCATTTTAAATCTGAGCACTGCTTTTCATCCACAGACCGTCGGTCAAGCGGAAAGAGTTAATCAGATTCTAGAGGATCTTTTCGTGCTTGTGTTCCCCATTTTGGAGAATCTGGGGAAGATCATCTCCACCTTGTGAAATATACCTATAACAATAGTTATCAGGTGTAATTTAAATCTCCTTGTCATCTTACCTTAATCTTATTTCACTCTATCAAATTCTGTGCTTTCCCGTACCTCATTCCTTTTCGGGGACGAAAAGTTTTGAGTGGAGGAGAGTGTAACAACCCTAGATTTTTGTATATTATTTAAATTGGACTTTCTTTTATTTTTAAATTAATTTTATTTCAAACATTTCATTTTTAAATATAAATGTTGATTATTAAGTGATTTATAGTTCAAACTAGTATAATTTGAATATTTTACTGTAAAGTGAATTTCTGGTCAAACTGTTCAAACTTTGACTTTTAAACTTCAAATTTAAATTATTTTAAATCTTAGATTTTATATTTTATTATGAAAATAGATGAAATAACCTGAACACTTCTTTCCGTTTCGTTGAAAACGGAGTTAAACTGCAAAAGTTATGTACATTTCAATTTTGAGTGTAATTTGATTTATTTAACAATTTTGTCTATTTTAAATTATATAAATTATATTCTATTTGTCATATTTTATTTTATTTTGTGTTAATATGTTATTGTATGTATATTTTTGTCCTTTATTATTTTTAAAGTGATAATATAATTTTTCTAAAGTTTATTTGAATTTATTTCAATTTATTAAGTCTGGTTTCCATTTTTCTGGTATTTTCTTTATTTAAATTATATTTAACTAAAATATATTTATTAATTTTGTGAATGCATTTTTATTTTTATGTTATTATCATTTTTATAAATATTTTTCCAAGTCCATATAATTTTTCTAAAATTTATTCCGTTATTTTCAAAATTTTCTAGTCTAGTTTGCAGTTTTGTGCTATTTTCTCATTTTAACCTTATATAATTAATAAATATTTACATATATTTTTATATTTTGTTTCATTTTCGAAATTTTAACTGAAATAATTATTATTTTCGAAAATTTAATCTTATATAAGTAAATTAAAAAAAAAATTGAAAGGTTTTGTGACTCTTTATTTGCCTTAGTCCTTTTGCATTCTTGTCTTTTCATTTCAACCATTACTTGTAATTACAATTGGCTGACCTTATCTTTTCTTCAGCTGACTTCCTCACTTCATTTTTCACGTGAATTCTCACATCCAACCTGAAAAAAAATGTCGGCCTCTCCCTTGTTCAAAAATTTGGTAAAAACTCCCTTTCTTTTTCATGTTTCTTTGTTTTCTTCTTTGTTTTACATGGATTTGCCTTGCCTTCACCCCCCTTCTTTGGATCGGCCTGCTCACATCCACCACCTAGGCCGCCTCCATCACCATCCCCTCTGACCAACACCTCCTCCAGCCCCTTCTCATGCCATAGCCGAGCCCTTTGTGATGAAGAACCACCATAGTTTTGAGCAACATCTCATATATATGCAAGCAGAGCACACCTAGGCCTAGCACCACCTCTTTCAACCATCTGGGCCGACCAAAAACCATCACCACTGGCCTGATCTCGACCTAACACACCTCTGCACACCCTCACCTGACCATACCTGAAGTGGCCATGCCCTCCATGCCTTGGCCGAGCCATAAGATGCCTTGAAACCCTTGCTATTGCCTTGTAACAATAGCCTCTTGTCTCACAAACTTGTGCACCACTTTCTCTACGGTAGGCCGACCCATTTCAATCCATAACCTAATCCAAATACATGCTTTGGCCATGCAAACCTGATCCATAGCTGAAGCATAGGTGGTAGAAAGCAAGTGCAATAGTTTTGGTTTTGTTTTATTCAATCCATTTCTAACATTGTTTAAGTATATCCTGTTTTGAAACTTATGTTTTATATATTTGTTTGTCTCATGTATCTAAGGAGATTTATCTTTGGCTCTCCCACTCAAATCATATTCGTGTTGTCGTGCCTTTAAAGATTCTGTGTTGTGTGTTTTGGTAGTCATCTCCAGCTTAAACAGGTGAGTACATCTCACCAGACAAGTTATACTTATATAAATAATAAACTGATCACACTTGAATCTGTAATGCACATCATCCTGTTTTAATTGCCATATTATATTCATATGATGTTCACACCTGTATTTACACCTGCTATATCATATGTCACTGTTATTTCATGCTATTCTGTATATTTTATCAGTTCATCACACTGCAAGTTCCCTGTAGATTAGAATCACTATGGGTTGAAATGATACATACCCGAACGGACTTTAGAATAAGGGAAAATCGTTATGGGCTGAAATGATAGGCCTGAGCGATTTTCATTTTATTTCATTTACATGGGACTGCGGGTTTGAAATGATAAAACCCGGATTTTCTTTGTAAATTACGGGTTGAAATGATACATTACCCGTATCACTTTACCTAGGCTAGAAAATTATATACAGACCCGTAGTTAAAATATATTTTTCTAAAATTTTTAAAAATATGTTTGAAATGTAAATATTATAATATTTTGATTTAAAACATAATTAAAAATGATTTTTGTAAAGTATTATTGATTTTTTTGGAAATTTATAGGTTAAATAAATTATGGAAAGTTAGAAAATATAAATGTAAGTTATTTTGGAAATTTTGATTTAATTATAATTGGAAATTAAATTAAATATGAAATTATGATAAATTTATGATAATTTGAATTTAAAATGAATTTAAAATGATTTTATAATATATTAATGATTTTTGAGTAAAGTTAAAAAATGAAAGGGATGATTATTTAAGTTGAAATTTTGAAATATAACCAAATGGGAATTTGTGAATTTGGCTTAAAAGTGAATTTTAAGTTAAGTGAATAAAATTGAAATTAAGTTATATTTTGAAATTTAAACTTAAGTGTTAAGTTGAAATTTAATTTAATGAATTTAAATTTGAATGTTGAAATTTAATAAGTGAATTATTATTAAATCTTGATTTTTGAATGGAAATTTAACTTTATAAAATCATGAACTTAAGGAAAATTAAATGTTGTTTATAAATGTGAAAATGTATGATTTTATAAGTTAAAAATGTTTTAAATAAAAATATAATTGGTTGTGAAATTATATTGAGTATTTGAAGTTAATTAACTGCATTTTTTGAAATGCTATTAATTGCAATTTAAATGATATTACAGCATTTGTAAATGATGTAGTTGATGATAATGAACTAAAAAGCTAAATTGAATTAAAGGCTATTATAGCAATCTTTTTTAAGTGCTATAATTGTTGAATTCAACTAAGTTTATTTGAAATATTAAGTAAACCCTATTACAACATTTTTAAAAATGCTGTCTTTTGTTAAATTGAACTGTTTTGAATGTAACTTTCCGTAGCGTTTTCTAAATGCTGCGAAAAGTGAATTTTCACTGTTTTGATAAACTTAAGTGAATAAATGAACTTTGGAAGTTGAAATTTTTGGAAATTCAATAATTTAATTATTAAATATAATAACTTCATTTTAATGATTTAAAATGATTTTTGAAATATAAACTGTTTGGAAATGTAAATTGAAATGGTATTTTAAATTGAATAAAATGAATAATGATTTGAAATGAATGTGGTTTTGAAAAGATAAGATATTTTGGTTTATTAAAATGATTTGAAATGAAGTTTTGGAAAGATATGATATTTTTGATATATTAAAATGATTGAAATGACTTGGAATGGATATGATATTTTTGATATATTAAATTGATTGAAATGAGGTTTTGAAATGATATGATATTTTGATATATTAAAATGATTTGAAATGTGGTTTTGAAATGGTATGATATTTTGATATATTAAAATGATTTGAAATGTGGTTTTGAAAAGATATGATATTTTGATATATTAAAATGATTTGACAAGAATTTCTGGAAAGATATGATGTTTTAAAAATGGTTTGGAATTAATTTAATAATTATTTTGATAAAGATTTGGATTTGAAATGATATCCTATTTTGAAGTATAAACATTATTTTAAAATTTATAACTACGGGTTATAATAACGATTGGTTGGCAAAGAGACCGGGATCGGATATCTTGCATACTCTCTGTCGATACCGAAAACCACTTTGACAACCGTGTACGCGGTGGAGATTCCAGAATGAAGTAGGATGGGGGTGACGTTCTTGAGGTATATTACGTGGACCCAACTCCCGTGAGTTGGCATAAGGTGGCTAAAACAGGAGCGATCTCGTGCCAAGTGAGGTCATTCCTCCTATCGGACACATTCCTTCGATACTATACTCTTACTGGTGATTGATTAGATGGCCATCCTCCGATTTTGATTGGGAGTGTGTTCCGAGGTGGGCGTATGTGGCTGCTGCATTACCACCAGCCCGTGTGCGTAATTGGTATATCTACCCTGGCATTGCCTTGTGTGCCGTGTCACCTACCATACCGAGCCTTTACTACGAGTTTGTTTTTCTCCCGTAGCCCGTGTGGTATCCTCTAACAGTCACCCGAAGTGGAGATGGCATGATATTGGATGGACTACTGGGACTATTATGTGTGAAGGGTGATATGGGTAGCCCGGAACGCTATTTAAAAGTAAGTTTATTTTACTGTAGACATTATTATAATAGCGAAATATTACTACATAGTAAATAGTTTAACGGATCCTTAAAGGATGGGCGGTCTCAGGCATCCTTTAAGTTACTTGTACCTTATTACAGTTCATTTGAGTTGGTTTACATTATATAAGTATATATTGTCCTGACTCGAGTGTTTGTATTTTTATTTACGCTCGGGTCAGCCTGAGTTATTCACAGATTCGGATTCCACTTTCTGGAGATTGGAATCGCTGGAGATTATCTACTTATCTAGTTTTATCTATTCCAGTTCTGTTGTTCTATTCAGCTTGTACTTGGTTATCATCTTAAGAGTTCTGTTGTACTTTATTTAGTCTGTTGTATTTTATTTAACTCTGATATATTTATATAGTGGCTTCATGAACTACTATTTCTTTTACTTCCGCTGCATTATTAAATAAATAGTGTCTGTGATCTGTGATTTTATTTACTGTATATTCTGAGATTTGCCAAATTTTATTTACAATGCGGTATTTTGAGCAATTCAAGTCCGACATGTGCGGATGCGAATGGTTGAAAATATCGGGTTGTTACAGTTGGTATCAGAGCTTTGGTAGCTCTAGGCAAAACTCAGTATATAGGGTAAATGTATTTACAGAATCACTTTCATTCGAGTTTAAACCTCTTCCTTTTTGACTCGATTCCTTTGAATTTTGGAACATTCCCTGTGGTTCCAAAATCCAATCGTGCCCTCACTATTTATCTTCTTTTGTTTCTGGAGTATCCCATAACTCCACTTCAAAAGATCTTCATAATGAGTCGGCGGTCTCGCCAACCTCAAATTTATTTGTAAAAGGGGAAAACCCCTTTACAACAACATCGATTCACCAGAGATTCTATATCCTCGGTTTAGATGCTAGTATCTCTTATAATTTCGAACTCTACATCTTGAGATTGAATGTAGATTTACCCCATAAAATCCGCATCGATCTTATTCTATAAGTCACGGTTGACCCGGTTAAGATTACCCATGGTTTATTTAAGCTTATCCATCTCCCTACTCTGTTTAACCATCTTGTCTTTTGTTTCTAAACCATCTCCAAACATTTTGAACTATACTTGTAAATCTATGTTTTATATATTGTGTTGTTTGAGTTGTTGATGTTGATTTGGGTTTCTAATCGATTCGTCTGATCAACGCTATCGATAAGATTTCCAAAACACTTGAACAGAGCAAACTGACACAATATGTTTTTAAAATTTAGTAATGAAATAAATTTTGTGAAACAAATTTTGTAACTATATTATAAATCTTTATCTGGATTTTTATTCGAATTGGTTGTTAAGAAATAATATTTGATTTATATATCATTTTCTATTGTTTCATATATCTAATTGAACTATAAAACATGGTTATAAATTTATTTGGAAATTTAAAATGAATGTAAAACAAGAATTTGAGAATTTAATTTCCGATGGATTTCAAACTTGGTGTTTAAAGTTTTAAAGGATATATTATTTAAAGTATTTTGGAATAGAAATTTGTTTCCAAAGAATTTTAAAGTTTAAAACTAGTGCTCTTCTCTTTGTCGCTGGAAAATAACTTCGGTGATGACTGCAGCATCACCGACATTCATTTTCGAGTTTCGAAGTAAAGTGACCATTCTGTAGTCTTGCTACAGTTTTGATTTTGGAAAATTTAATTGATTTGAATTTCTAAAATAAGACTGGATTTATAATATATATATATATATATATGATTTAAATATGATTTGACTTATTATGTTTATATATTTATTTATCCCTAAATGGTTTGAAGGGAATCAGAAATTTAATTCTTAAATTTTATTTTAAAGAATCATTTCAATTATAAAAAGAAAATCAAAATTTTAGATAGATGATTCAAACTTGAGATGAGGAAATTAGAAAGTTTTATTTGTATAATACAATTGCATTCAAATTTAACTTGTCTTAATTTCAAAAGTTAACAATGTAATTGGATAATATACAATATAAAAAGCTTTATAAATAAAATTTGAGTGATTATAATAAATTTTATACACTTAAATTTTAGTTATAAAAGATTGACAAAGGTAAATATAGAAAAAGGGGTTAATTGAATAATTTACAATATAAATGATGTTAAAGGAAATAAGAATAAGTTAAAACAATTATAATAATGTAAGTATATTTAGCATAGGTGATAAAATATATTGAAAGGAATAAACTTAATTTTAATTAGGTATAAAGAGGAATTAAATTTATTGTGTACATTTTGAGTATAATAATGATTTTTCAGATCCATGATTTTTGAAAATTGTTAGTTTATGAAAATTAGATGATAAGATAATGAAATTAGGGATAGTTAAGATTTATTTAACTTGTGTAAAATTAATTATCAATTTAAGTTGAAAATTCCATGGTTTCAAACTTTTTATCTTATTTTGTTCTCAAAATTTTCTTTAGTCGGCCTTATTTTCCTCATCTTGTTATAGACTGTTATAGGCATCTATCTATAATCTTTCTGTTTAGAAATCTTTCTATAATCTTTAATAATCTTTGGTACTCATTTTAAATATGAGCACTGCTTTTCATCCACAGACCGTCGGTCAAGCGGAAAGAGTTAATCAGATTCTAGAGGATCTTTTCATGCTTGTGTTCCTGATTTTGGAGAATCTGGGGAAGATCATCTCCACCTTGTGAAACATACCTATAACAATAGTTATCAGGTGTAATTTAAATCTCCTTGTCATCTTACCTTAATCTTATTCCACTCTATCAAATTCTGTGCTTTCCCGTACCTCATTCCTTTTCGGGGACGAAAAGTTTTGAGTGGGGAGAGTGTAACTACCCTAGATTTTTGTATATTATTTAAATTGGACTTTCTTTTATTTTTAAATTAATTTTATTTCAAACATTTCATTTTTAAATATAAATTTTGATTATTAAGTGATTTATAGTTCAAACTAGTATAATTTGAATATTTTACTGTAAAGTGAATTTCTGGTCAAACTGTTCAAACTTTGACTTTTAAACTTCAAATTTAAATTATTTTAAATCTTAGATTTTATATTTTATTATGAAAATAGATGAAATAACTTGAACACTGCTTTTCGTTTCGTTGAAAACGGAGTTAAACTGCAAAAGTTATGTACATTTCAATTTTGAGTGTAATTTGATTTATTTAACAATTTTGTCTATTTTAAATTATATAAATTATATTTTCTTTGTCATATTTTATTTTATTTTGTGTTAATATGTTATTGTATGTATATTTTTTTCCTTTATTATTTTTAAAGTGATAATATAATTTTTCTAAAGTTTATTTGAATTTATTTCAATTTATTAAGTCTGGTTTCCATTTTTCTGGTATTTTTTTATTTAAATTATATTTAACTAAAATTTATTTATTCATTTTGTGAATGCATTTTTATTTTTATGTTATTATCTTTGTTATAAATATTTTTCCAAGTCCATATAATTTTTCTAAAATTTATTCCGTTATTTTCATATTTTTCTAGTCTAGTTTGCAGTTTTGTGCTATTTTCTCATTTTAACCTTATATAATTAATAAATATTTACATATATTTTTATATTTTGTTTCATTTTCGAAATTTTAACTGAAATAATTATTATTTTAGAAAATTTAATCTTATATAAGTAAATTAAAAAAAAAATTGAAAGATTTTGTGACTCTTTATTTGCCTTAGTCCTTTTGCATTCTTGTCTTTTCATTTCAACCATTACTTGTAATTACTATTGGCTGACCTTATCTTTTCTTCAGCTGACTTCCTCACTTCATTTTTCACGTGAATTCTCACATCCAACCTGAAAAAAAATGTCGGCCTCTCCCTTGTTCAAAAATTTGGTAAAAACTCCCTTTCTTTTTCATGTTTCTTTGTTTTCTTCTTTGTTTTACATGGATTTGCCTTGCCTTCACCCCCCTTCTTTGGATCGGCCTGCTCTCATCCACCACCTAGGCCGCCTCCATCACCATCCCCTCTGACCAACACCTCCTCCAGCCCCTTCCCATGCCATAGCCGAGCCCTTTGTGATGAAGAACCACCATAGTTTTGAGCAACATCTCATATATATGCAAGCAGAGCACACCTAGGCCTAGCACCACCTCTTTCAACCATCTGGGCCGACCAAAAACCATCACCACTGGCCTGATCTCGACCTAACACACCTCTGCACACCCTCACCTGACCATACCTGAAGTGGCCATGCCCTCCATGCCTTGGCCGAGCCATAAGATGCCTTGAAACCCTTGCTATTGCCTTGTAACATTAGCCTCTTGCCTCACAAACTTGTGCACCACTTTCTCTAGGCTAGGCCGACCCGTTTCAATCCATAACCTGATCCAAATACATGCTTTGGCCGTGCAAACCTGATCCATAGCTGAAGCATAGGTGGTAGAAAGCAAGTGCAATAGTTTTGGTTTTATTTTATTCAATCCATTTCTAACATTGTTTAAGTATATCCTGTTTTGAAACTTATGTTTTATATATTTGTTTGTCTCATGTATCTAAGGATATTTATCTTTGGCTCTCCCACTCAAATCATATTCGTGTTGTCGTGCCTTTAAAGATTCTGTGTTGTGTGTTTTGGTAGTCATCTCCAGCTTAAACAGGTGAGTACATCTCACCAGACAAGTTATACTTATATAAGTAATAAACTGATCACACTTGAATCTGTAATGCACATCATCCTGTTTTAATTGCCATATTATATTCATATGATGTTCACACCTGTATTTACACCTGCTATATCATATGTCACTGTTATTTCATGCTATTCTGTATATTTTATCAGTTTATCACACTGCAAGTTCCCTGTAGATTAGAATCACTATGGGTTGAAATGATACATACCCGAACGGACTTTAGAATAAGGGAAAATCGTTATGGGCTGAAATGATAGGCCTGAGCGATTTTCATTTTATTTCATTTACTTGGGACTGCGGGTTTGAAATGATAAAACCCGGATTTTCTTTGTAAATTACGGGTTGAAATGATACATTACCCGTATCACTTTACCTAGGCTAGAAAATTATATACAGACCCGTAGTTAAAATATATTTTTCTAAAATTTTTAAAAATATGTTTGAAATGTAAATATTATAATATTTTGATTTAACACATAATTAAAAATGATTTTTGTAAAGTATTATTGATTTTTTTGGAAATTTATAGGTTAAATAAATTATGGAAAGTTAGAAAATATAAATGTAAGTTATTTTGGAAATTTTGATTTAATTATAATTGGAAATTAAATTAAATATGAAATTATGATAAATTTATGATAATTTGAATTTAAAATGAATTTAAAATGATTTTATAATATATTAATGATTTTTGAGTAAAGTTAAAAAATGAAAGGGATGATTATTTAAGTTGAAATTTTGAAATATAACCAAATGGGAATTTGTGAATTTGGCTTAAAAGTGAATTTTAAGTTAAGTGAATAAAATTGAAATTAAGTTATATTTTGAAATTTAAACTTAAGTGTTAAGTTGAAATTTAATTTAATGAATTTAAATTTGAATGTTGAAATTTAATAAGTGAATTATTATTAAATCTTGATTTTTGAATGGAAATTTAACTTTATAAAATCATGAACTTAAGGAAAATTAAATGTTGTTTATAAATGTGAAAATGTATGATTTTATAAGTTAAAAATGTTTTAAATAAAAATATAATTGGTTGTGAAATTATATTGAGTATTTGAAGTTAATTAACTGCATTTTTTGAAATGCTATTAATTGCAATTTAAATGATATTACAGCATTTGTAAATGATGTAGTTGATGATAATGAACTAAAAAGCTAAATTGAATTAAAGGCTATTATAGCAATCTTTTTTAAGTGCTATAATTGTTGAATTCAACTAAGTTTATTTGAAATATTAAGTAAACCCTATTACAACATTTTTAAAAATGCTGTCTTTTGTTAAATTGAACTGTTTTGAATGTAACTTTCCGTAGCGTTTTCTAAATGCTGCGAAAAGTGAATTTTCACTGTTTTGATAAACTTAAGTGAATAAATGAACTTTGGAAGTTGAAATTTTTGGAAATTCAATAATTTAATTATTAAATATAATAACTTCATTTTAATGATTTAAAATGATTTTTGAAATATAAACTGTTTGGAAACGTAAATTGAAATGGTATTTTAAATTGAATAAAATGAATAATGATTTGAAATGAATGTGGTTTTGAAAAGATAAGATATTTTGGTTTATTAAAATGATTTGAAATGAAGTTTTGGAAAGATATGATATTTTTGATATATTAAAATGATTGAAATGACTTGGAATGGATATGATATTTTTGATATATTAAAAAGATTAAAATGAGGTTTTGAAATGATATGATATTTTGATATATTAAAATGATTTGAAATGTGGTTTTGAAATGGTATGATATTTTGATATATTAAAATGATTTGAAATGTGGTTTTGAAAAGATATGATATTTTGATATATTAAAATGATTTGACAAGAATTTATGGAAAGATATGATGTTTTAAAAATGGTTTGGAACTAATTTAACCATTATTTTGATAAAGATTTGGATTTGAAATGATATCCAATTTTGAAGTATAAACATTATTTTAAAAGTTATAACTACGGGTTATAATAACGATCGGTTGGCAAAGAGACCGGGATCGGATATCTGGCATACTCTCTGTCGATACCGAAAACCACTTTGACAACCGTGTACGCGGTGGAGATTCCAGAATGAAGTAGGATGGTGGCGACGTTCTTAAGGTATATTACGTGGACCCAACTCCCGTGAGTTGGCATAAGGTGGCTAAAACAGGAGCGATCTCGGGCCAAGTGAGGTCATTCCTCCTATCGGACACATTCCTTCGATACTATACTCTTACTGGTGATTGATTAGATGGCCATCCTCCGATTTTGATTGGGAGTGTGTTCCGAGGTGGGCGTATGTGGCTGCTGCGTTACCACCAGCCTTTGTGCGTAATTGGTATATCTACCCTGGCATTGCCTTGTGTGCCATGTCACCTACCATACCGAGCCTTTACTACGAGTTTTTTCTCTCCCGTAGCCCGTGTGGTATCCTCTAACAGTCACCCGGAGTGGAGATGGCATGATATTGGATGGACTACTGGGACTATTATGTGTGAAGGGTGATATGGGTAGCCCGGAACGCTATTTAAAAGTAAGTTTATTTTACTGTAGACATTATTATAATAGCGAAATATTACTACATAGTAAATAGTTTAGCGGATCCTTAAAGGATGGGCGGTCTCAGGCATCCTTTAAGTTACTTGTACCTTATTACAGTTCATTTGAGTTGGTTTACATTATATAAGTATATATTGTCCTGACTCGAGTGTTTGTATTTTTATTTACGCTCGGGTCAGCCTGAGTTATTCACAGATTCGGATTCCACTTTCTGGAGATTGGACTCGCTGGAGATTATCTGCTTATCTAGTTTTATCTATTCCAGTTCTGTTGTTCTATTCAGCTTGTACTTGGTTATCATCTTAAGAGTTCTGTTGTACTTTATTTAGTCTGTTGTATTTTATTTAACTCTGATATATTTATATAGTGGCTTCATGAACTACTATTTCTTTTACTTCCGCTGCATTATTAAATAAATAGTGTCTGTGATCTGTGATTTTATTTACTGTATATTCTGAGATTTGCCAAATTTTATTTACAATGCGGTATTTTGAGCAATTCAAGTCCGACATGTGCGGATGCGAATGGTTGAAAATATCGGGTTGTTACACATGTGATCCTATACGGATTAAATATCTATATTCTTGTATTGATTTTAGAATTTGAAACTCATAGAAGGCGATGCACGGTTTTGGACAAGCAAACACGTAAGTGACCAATTTTCGAATGTATTTAATAGTTGTACATTTAGGCATTTGCAAGGCAAAAATTATTGGTAAGCATATTTTATATTTCTATTTATCAATATTAATTCAGTCCATTTGTATATTTTAATTGATAAACATTTTATCGATTATATCTGTTGCACAAATTTATCAATATTCATTATTATAACTTTATATATCAGATATTATTACAAAATTATTAAATGTTAACCATTTTATTTTTTTAATAAGGCTCTCATTAGTCTTTTATGTTTCTCTAAATCATATGACAAAAAATATAAGTTTTTTGACTTCACTATTGGGTGTTAGGACCCGTCTGTCTTAGGATTCTGACCTTGAATTTGCTTAACAAGTCATAGGCCCAAAACGATGGATAACCCCTTATCGGCTGTATCACACACAACTCCTTACCCATGGTTGCTTGTCATGATCAACAAATCAAAAGAAATTATTCACTCATACCTACTATTTCATGTAGCCTAATTATTGTATATGCACTTTGAGTTTGCCCAACAGATAAATACTGTTATGTTACTTTGTTTAGTCAATATCTATGCAGTTAAATCCCCACTAAAGCCCCACAAAATCTCACCATAGCTTATATCACTCTTTGACCGCTATGCCATTACAATTTTGCATTATTAAATATTGGATCCACTTTAAGAACCGCTATTATCTACAACAACAGGTAAATCAAGGCTTTTTAGCACCCGCTTTAGGAACATTAATATACAAAGCTTGATTTAACTATTTCTCCTTTAAACTGAATTAACAAAGTTAAGGTAAAGACCTAGATTTAACGCATAAGTACTCAATATAAGTAAGAAATCAATTGTAATCGCCAAATCTAGTGTAACGACCCTCCTTTTTGACCCTTGAAAGTTGACTCTAATACATCCACGATGTTCACGTGCCAAACATCTAAGTGCTAGCGGGATAGATTGATGGGGTGAGAGAAAATAGAAGACAAAATAGAATCTCACATCGTGATGAGTAATATAAAATATACAACGAATCTTTACAAAAATAAAGATTATTATACATACAACAATTAAAGCAAACTAACCTATCATCAGCCTAGACAGTTATAACAACCAGTCCTTACAAATGCTGAAAAATAAAAAAATAAAAGAAATGTAGCAGAAATAAAACATACGTGAATACATCTTGGAGGATTTCAACTTATCTCCTGAAACCCTAAAGCATCCATAACTAAATCTGAAATATACTCGTACTGACCCAATCATTATAAGAAAATAACCAACATGAGAATCATGCGGATTTTTAATGTTATAAGACCTTTATAAATGCATCTCATAAGAGAACGCCGCACATGAACATTAATGGTTTTTATCTTACAATAACAAAACCACTTTATAGGAAATATTTTGATATTATAATAATATCTAGGGTTTAAATTTAATATTAAATCTTAACCAGAATGGGTACATTAATTACATTCAACAACATATTTAGTACACAACTAAGCCCGTCAAGGCACATATTGGAAGATGGTTTCCATATAATGACAAGGCTATAGGTGTACCGCCTATCGTAGTACATCTCTAGAAAAATATATCAAGGGCCTCGCCAGGACTACCAGCCAACACAGGACCAGTCTACCCCTTCTTGGACAATACCGAATATGTTGTCAACTCGGTTGCTGGACAACAACCATACCGAATCACTAGCATACATAAATAGGTCAATATCGATCTAGATTAGAAAATGATCATAGTCTAATGGTAGCGAACCACATAACCCTGCTGCATTTTTCCTGTTTTAGTCATTACTGGGTGTGCGGCTTGAGACTACTTTTTACCATTTTAGCAAATCCCATTTGGAATGCTGACATTGCCCTCCAAGCAACGATGAAATGTCAACATTCATCCATACAAGTTGTTCAGAATATAAACAAACTGAAGGCACTACTTTTGCTAATCCATTTGGAATCACCCTCAGGATTAGTAGCAAGTAGCCCTTGCACTTCAAAGAACTCCGTTCTCAATTTCCATAAGTGTTCGAAGTGGTTTTTGAATAAATCACGTTTATCCGATCCCGGTCTCTCCGAACCGACAATTGATAGTTTTAAAATTGGCCAAGTTTTGATAGTCTTTTATTTAACTAACAAATAAGCAAAAAATCAAATCTTAGATTTAGTTTCATATAGAAACCAAACATGGTTAAGCACATAAGCAACCATTAAGCCTCTTTAGCTAATCCTTTTATTAACTAAAATCTCTTTGTAAATACTGGTACTAAAATACCTTTACAAAAGATATATTTACAAATCCACTCTACTCTTTTTAATACTTGAAAAATATTAATATACTTATCTCAACTGTATAAATATATCCACCAAACATTTCTTTTTCAATACTTAGAAAAACATTTCTATACACTTACGGTGGTATAAGTATATTCACAAATACTACACTTTCAATACTTATAATATTACTTATATACTTATCTCAACGGTATAAATATATTTACAAAATCTTAGGAAAGATTTCACTTCCAAACCCGTATTTATTTGGGTTAAAAAAATGTCATTTAAAACATTGTTTACTATAAACTCAAACTCATATTCTATTGTAATTAAATGGATCATAGGGAAATTAAACCAAATATACTTACCACCACTTCCAGATTTCAAACTTGTGTTATCCCTCGATTAACAATGAAGTGGGACAAGTTACCACATCATCCTTGCCTCGACATATATTCTTAGTTCTTGGGATAGGGAGAAGTTTCACTAGCTTAGAATTTGATGTTAAGTATGAAAAGAATAATTTCCATACACCATAATTTAAAATGATCATTTATAGAAATCAAATGTAATTTCTTTTGTAAAACTCCTTTACATAAATCACTATTATATTTACCAATCTTTAATGAATCCCCTTCCTTTTTATAAAACTCCTTTGTAAATTCATTTACATTCATAAAGCCCTTTTACAAATTCATTTCTATTTATAAAACCCCTTTTATAAATTTTTTTGATTTAAATCTCATATACTTATCATAAATCTTCGATTTTAAGATCAAACCAAATACTTTCCATATAAGGAACCTTCCACATGTCACTATAAATTCACAAATATGATTTATTTTTCAATTTACCAAAATGATATCATTTCCCTTTTTATAAAATATCATGTATACTTTTATTCCTTTGTATAAAATACCATTTATAATCCTCTCTCATGTACAACATTTTATATAAAATGACTCACCAATATTTATTCAAAAATATCGCTATCTTCCTTTAAAACGGAACCGCTTTATTATAAAAGATAAACCCCTTTTGCTTGTTGATAATAAACATTCGTTATTGTGTTAACTTTTTTTTTTGAAATAAATATTTTTTGAAATATGTTTTAGAACATTTCCAAAAAGGTTGGAGTAAAATAGATAGGTTCAAAAACTCTTTCTGAATAAAATATCATAGAAAATCTTGAAAATCACATTTAAAATCATTCTCCAAATCAAACACATTTTCAAACAAAATAACAATTAATAGTATTTCAAAATACTATAATGAGGTCTAGAGCTACCATAGCACTTAACAAGTGCTTCTATCGATTTATAATTAAAAGAGCTCAACTTTTAACACATGTCAAAGTCATACCAAGTATGGCCAAGAGAAAGAGCTTAAACATTCAATATTTTATACAACAAGTGTATAACTGAAATTGAAATCAGTAGTAATGAGAAATCCAAATTCCTCTATAAAATGAAAATAAAATTCCTTGTGTTTCATTTTATATGTCATCCCGCTTTTCAAAGCAGATAAACCAAAGCAATAAATCATTCAAGCACAATAATAATAATAATTTATATCTACTATATATCATATGCTACTCATCCGGAGGTGTGTTAACTCACCGAAATTCCAGTTAAAGCTTAAGTGTTTCTATTCGACCTAAAATCGAACATCCACTTGTTCCAAACTTTACAAAATTAAGTCCAATTCGTAGATATTGCTCCTATGAGCACAACATAAAAGATTGCATCTTGATTGGATCTCATATGAATAAGTTATTGATTTTATAACATATTGGCTTAATTAAATTAATACTTAATTATACAACTTAAATTAATCAACCCTCCTGCTAATCATCTTCCCCAATCAGTAATCTATTCCCTATACACGTACATGACCATGCATAAACACACACGCTCCATCGATCACCTCTCTCCTTCGTTCTTCCTCCATGCTTTATGAAAATGACCACCAACAATTGCAGCAAACTCCACATCTCGCGCTCTCCACATCCATCCCCTCCATGTCAATCCCGATCCACCCTGTAAAAAAACGACTTGACACCAGCCCCTTTATCCATAAAATATCATGACTCCCCATAGTCAATCGCACGCTACCTAATTTACACCGACGAAGCTCCTTCAAGTGAAAAGAACAATGCACCCATCCCCATGATCTAACATCACCTAAATTTCACGCAAAACCTAACCCTAGGATGCACTCACATCAATCATCTCCAGTCGACACCGCACACCCCACAACTCATACAAATTCAAAGCTCTCCTCGATATGAACTTAACGGATCCAGTTATGTATTTTTCTTTAAATAAATCATTTGATTTTAATTTTGATTTTTTAGGAGAAGGCTAGTTTTAGTTGTTTACTGTAAAAGAAAAATAAAAGGGAAAGGGGGAAATAAAGTGTATTAGAAAGAGTGTTTGGTTAAGATGTTGTTTATTTTATGATTTTCGGCACTTCGCTACACACCATTTCATTCGCGTACGACTTACGAACGATAGAAATAAAAATATGATCCTGCCCAACAATGCGACACGATCACAAAACAATAATAAAGTATACTAGTTATCTAATTCTTAGAAATTTCAAAAATATCATCCTTTGCCGAAAATACATCAAATGACCATTTAAATATTTTTTAAATTAAAAATTATGGAAAAATCCAATAAATTTATTTAAAAATATGTCCTTGAAAATCAAGTTATTTTATTAAAAATTAATTTTCTTATTATTTATTAAATTTTAATTAAACTTGAATATTTAAATTAATTAAACATTCTCATTCGAAATGTTAAAAATTTATTGTCGTTACATTCTTCCCTCTTAAAAGAATTTCGCCCTAAATTCCCAAAGGAAGAAAAATGTCATCATACCCTTAGACTTACAAAGTCAATTAATTAAAATAGTTTATTAAACTTCCAAAATCCCTTATTTTACAAAAATTTTCGATGGCACCTCTTTGCGCGGCTCGATCAGGAAAACTGCAACTCGCCACACTTTCCCAAATCAACAAAAGAAAACAAAAGTCCAAAAGTGGTCTCCTATATTTGGGGCATAAAATCATCAATAATAGCATATAATTATAATATACCTTATAAAGTGTGTATGACACATAGCGAACACACTCAGTAAGCATAAACATGTACCTATTGTCAAGCAATCAAACTCTACTCGTGAAACCAAAAGCAACTAGCTGGCCTTTGCTTTCCTGTACCTGAATTTCACTTACATATCCCAAAAGAGAGTTAAACATGACAATGGCACAATACAACATATCCAACCATCTGTACAGTGCACATGGACCATCAATACGTAATATCTAATCCGATCACTTGGTCAATCACAAAAATTTCACTTTCGGACTAGTATCGCTCATTCAACTTTCCTAGTGAGGACTCCAATCGGGTTCCTTGAATAGATCCTCTATTCTCCTTATAAAGCCATATACTATGATAGGAAACTCAGAATCATATCAAAAATCCATATCAAGTGTTTGCTACAAGAATCGAGTGAAAAATCCTTACTCGGACAGGTGTAAACCACCCAAAAGTCATGTACTCGAATCTGGATCAAGAACAATTATGCAAATAGAATGATCTACGTACGAGTTACGTATTTATTCCAATCAGTTCATACTTATACCAATTACCCTTTTATTTGAAACCATATTCATCATTACTTATAGTATATTTCCTTTAATATTAAATCATTTATGAACCATTTCACAAAACATTACTTCAGTTTTTATAAACATTTCATAAAGATCTTTCTTTATTCTAAAACCATTTCATACTTAAGTTTATATCAGTATAACACACTTCTACATCCTAAGAGTATGTACACAATATCAATTTGCTTTACTTAACATGAATGTTCAAGAAATTAAAATTAGTTTAATTTTCTATTTTCTCAAATTTATAAGTTACAAAAACTTAGGTAGTGTTTGACGAACTTTTGTTTTCGGTTTTCAATAGGTATGTCAAATATGAGAAGAATGGAGGGACGACAGATGGGATAAAGTGGATGGGAGGACGAAGGGGACAGAGGGACGATGGAAGAATGTATTGTTTCACATGCTTGTGTTATTTCCCAAAACGCTGAAAAAAAGCTCTTTTCTATTTTGTATCTTAACTTTGTTTTCTAAATTGGTCGTTTTCAGCAATATACATGTGTCATGTGCATTTCTATAGGGACAAAAACCCGATATTAAAAACGACAAACCAAACGCTACCTTATTTTCTTATATTTTTACCAACACTTAGATTCAAGTTCTCAATTAACTCAAAAGTTTTCGACTGTCCAAAATCATCCAAAATTCCCTTTCATTTCAACAAATGAAAAATACCAAACAACATATCATAATAAGATGCACAAATCAAACTACCCTAATGCTAATGCATAGGATACGTGCATCCATAAAATAAATTAACTGAAAACTTCAGAATTAAACACTTGGATTTTATTTCAACTCTATTTGAAAAAATAATATATACTTATACCTTTAGTATATCAAATCATACTTTGGCATTTTTAAATCAAGATTTGTTTTACCAAAACACTCTAAGGAAATTACTCTAGTAGCATACCCCACCTAGAAACTCGAAAACGAACGTCGATGATGTTGCAGTCGTCACCAGAATTATTTTCTAGTGATAGAAGTGAGTTCCATGCTTTCTATCTCTGTTAAAATCCTATTAAAATATTTATATTCATAAATAGTTTCAAATAATCTTATTATTATTTTCTCTAAAACTTTGAAAAATAATTTTCAAATATCAGGATTTAGGTTCTCAAATTCCTAGTTTTAAATCCTTTTTTATTTATATAATATCATTTCTTATATAAAATCATTTCACAAATGTTTATCTTTTTTTAGATTATAATAAACAACTTTTATTAAAATTAAATTTTAACCTACCATTATCACAGAACGCCTAATAGTCAAATCATGAAACTGAATTCACAAGATGTTCGTATTTAATATAATCAAACAATAACTGCTCGTAAACTGGCCGATCATAAATAATTAATTAACAAACAATAGTCAATGCTTCTGAACCAGACAAGGGAGACAATGAATGATAATAATTGAATATTATCATTTCATAATAAACAATCACATTATAAATAAATATAAATCAATTTTTTGAAAATTATTCTATTATATATAAAATACAATCCCGAGTGAAATTATTTCATATACCAATTTCAAAAAAAATCCCATCTCGGTTTGCCTTGTCCAGGTGTTTAAAAACCCCTATCGATACAGTTGTGCCTTCCGTACCGACCAGAATTCATAAACCACTCAACAAACAATAAACATAATATAAAACATTTTTATAGCACTAACAAATACCTGCTCTTGTACAGACACGCACATGCACACTCAACTCATTCTACGGTGTTATTAACCCTATCTCTAATGAGTCTTCCCCACCAAAGTCTAAATGCTTGCTTTACCAAAGCTTCGATGCCATGTTGTAACGACTCGCCTTTTCGACCCTCAAAAGTCGACACTAATGCATCCACGGTATTCACGTGCCGAACATTCAAGTACCGAAAAGATAGATTGTTGGGGTGAAATAAAACAAATGACAGAACAGAATCTCATATCGTGACGAGTAATATATAGTACACAATGTATCTGTACAGAAAGAAAGATTATTATACATATAACAATCAAAGTAAACTAACCTATCATCAGACTGGACAGTTATAACAACTTGTCCTCACATATGCTGATAAATAAAAAATTAGAAATGCAGATAAAAGATATGTAAATATGTCTTGAAGGCATCTACCTCGTCTCTTGAAGCTCTAAAG
The DNA here is from genome assembly GCA_030765085.1 of Allium cepa. Classification (NCBI taxonomy): domain Eukaryota; kingdom Viridiplantae; phylum Streptophyta; class Magnoliopsida; order Asparagales; family Amaryllidaceae; genus Allium; species Allium cepa. Next base: position 11,786,097 of record CM060937.1, read on the forward strand.
CATCCATAATCAAATCTAAAATATAGTCGGGCTGATCAGTGATATAAGAAAATAATGCCCAGATTATTCTGGTAAACTAGTGTGAGAAACACAAATCATATGGATTTTAAATGTTATAAAATCTTTCAAAAATAAAGGCATCTCGTAAGATCATGCCACACATAAACACGGAGGGGTTTTTACCTTACAATAACCAAACCACTTTATAGGAAATCTTTTGATATTATAATAATTTTAGGGTTAAATTAAATATTGAATCATAGCCGGAATGGCCATATTAATCACACTCAATAACATATTTAGTATACAACTAAGTCCTTAAAGGCATGTATTGAAAAATGGATTTCATACAATGATAAGGTTACTAGGGTACCACATGTCATAGTACACCTCTAGAAAAATATACAGAGGGCCTCGTCAGAACCCCCGCCAACACAGGATCGGCCTACCCCTTCCCGAATGATGCCGAATATGTCATCACCCTAGTTGCTAGCATAAATGGGTCAATGTTGATATCATACCCTAAAGGTAGTAAGATACATATCCTCACTGCATATCCCTATTTTAATCATTACCAGATATGAGGCTTGAGGCTGCATTTTACATTTGTAGATAATTGTAGTATGAATGCTAATACTACCCTCTAGGAAACAATGAAATGCCAACATCTATCCATACATGTTGTTCAGGATATGAACAAATCGAAGGCACTACTTACACTACAGCCATTTGGAATCACCCTCAAGATTAGTAGCAATTAGCTCTTTCACTTAAAAGAACTCCATCTTCAATTTCCATCATCTTCAAGATGTCTTTAATTCGACGCTTATAATGGCACGAAGTGGTTTTTGGATAACTCACGTTTATTCGATCTCGGTCTCTCCAAACTGATAATTGATAGTTTTAACAGTAGCCAAGATTTAATGGTCGGATATTTAACTACGAAATAAATAAACAATCAAATCATAGATTTAACTCCATATGAAAACCAAACATGGTTAAGCACATAAGAAACCACTGAGCCTCTTTAACTAATCCTTTCATTCATTAAAATCTCATTGTAAATACTAGTATTAAAATACCTTTGTAAAAGATATATTCACAAATCCTCACTACTCTTTTCAATACTTGAAAATTATTAATATACTTATCTCAACTGTATAAGTATATCTAAGAAACATTTCACTTTCAATAGCTAGAAAAACATTTCCATATACTTATATCAATGGTATAAGTTTATTCAAAAAATATTACACTTTCAATATTTAAAAGAGTATTTTTATACTTATCTCAATGGTATAAGTATATTTAAAAAGTCTTATGAAAGATTTCACATCTAAAACCATACTTATTTAGGTAAAAACTAATGTCATTTAAAACATTGTTTACTATAAACTCAAACTCATTTTTTGGTGTAAGCAGATGGAACGTAGGAAAATTAGACCAAATATACTTACAACACTTCTCGAATTCAAACTTGTGATATCCCTTGATTAATAATGATGTAGGACAAGTTAGCGTTCTATCCTTTCCTCTACATATATTCTCAATTATTGGGATAGGGACAAGTTTCCCTACCTTCGAATATCGTGTTAAGTATGAAAAGAATACTTTCCATACATTATAATTTAAAACGATCATTTATAGAAATCAAATCTCATTCCTTTTATCAAACTCCTTTTTATAAATTACTTTTATATTCACCCAACTCTTTCTATGAATCTTCTTCCTTTTTATAAAACTCCTTTTATAAATTCATTTCTATTTACAAAATCCCTTCTATAAATTCATTTCTACTTATGTAACCCGTTTTATAAATTTTATGATTTTAAATCTCAATTACTTATCAAATCTTCGATTTCAAGATCGGAACAAATACATTCATTAAAACGATTCTTCCACAAAACATTATAAATTCACAAATGCGATTTATTTTCCAATTTACCAGAATGATATCATTTCCCTTTTTGTAGAATATAATTTATAGTTCTACTCCTTTATTTATAAAGTACCATTTATAAACCTCCCATCTATACAACATTATTTATAAAATGTTTCACCCATATTTATTCCAAAATATTGCTATCTTCTTTTAAAAAACTTTTTATTATAAAAGATAAACCCCTTTTGCTTGTTGGTAATAAAATTTAGTTATTATATTAACTTGTTTAAATAAATACTTCCCAAAATACTTCTAAAAACATTTTCAAAAAGTTTGGAGTAAAATAGATAAGTTCAAGAACTCTTTCTAAATAAGTATGAGAAGATCATTGCAAGACTTAATTGTTGGACCACTAGAAAACTGAGTCAAGCTGGTAGATTAACTTTAATTAAGTCATTTACCTTTGCAATGCAAGTGTATTAGGCCAGAACATTTGTTTTACCATCCAAATTAATTAACATGATTAGAAGTGCTATTATGCGATTTCTGTGGTCTGGAAGAACTATGGGAAGATTTATTGCTCCAACTAAGTATAAGTCTGTTGAGAAGCCATTGAACAAAGGTGGCCTTGGTTTAATAAATCTAAAACAGTGGAACAGGGCAGCGTTTGCTAAGCATGTTGACACCATGCTTAACTGCCCTGATAGCCTTTGGGCTGAGTGGTCCAAAAGAAATGTACTAAAATGCAGGAGGATATGGAACATGAGTAAACGGCAAAACATGAGCTGGACCTGGCAGAGTATGTACAAGACTAAGGAACTCTTTCTTCCTCTTATTCAAATGAACACCAACCATGAATACAACGTTAGCTTCTGGGATGATCCATGGCTTGATATTGGTTTCATTCTTAGAAGGCAACTTACATACAATGAAATTCAACAGACCAATGTCCATGCTGATACAAAAGTCAGAGATGTGCTTGAGTACTTTCAGGGGATTCAAACGTTTTCTTCTAATAAAAGAGTTCAAAAACTTTGGGATAGAATAAAAAAGTTTTCCCCTATGACTCCTACTTCTGATTTAGTTGTATAGGGACAGAAAAAAGGTAAATTTAAAATTGGTGAAGCTTACGAATTTTTGATGCAGAACAATGCTAATCCAAACTGGAAATGGTGGAAGAGAACTTGGAACAAAGACAGTAGCATGAGAGAGAACTTTAAGCTGTGGAAAATTTTGAACCGATCCATGCTGAGCAAGGCAAAGCTTGTCAGTATAGGCATGAATGTTGATATATACTGTTCTTTTTGTTGTGCTCAACCAGAGACTATCGAGCACTTATTCTTTGAATGTTCTAAGATCAAACTGCTGTGGACTGAGGTGATGATTAAACTACAAAGTAATCGTCCCATGAATAATAATAAAGCTGAATGGGAGCAGATATACACAAAGACAGGTAACAAGCAAAGAAGAAAGAGAATATTTGGTGTCGCGTTGAAGAGTTTTATTTATGCGGTGTGGAGAGAGCGTAACTGTAAAGTTTTTGATGTCTCCAAGGCAAAAACTACTGCTGACTTTAGGCTATGGATAATGCATGAAATTGATACTTCCCTGAAGCTACTTTTCACCTTTGATCCAGGGATAGGTCTGAACTATAGAATGTAAATGTTGTGTCTTTTTTAATTTTTTGTTTTTGTCTGTTTTCTTCCTTTGTGCTTGTAGCACCATGTTTTATCTCCGTTTTCGATGAGCTCTTTCTCATCTTGTTGTAGTTTGTGTCATGTAATCTCTGGTGCTGCAATAAAATGGTCGGGGTCCATCCAACCCCGTCGGCCTTGCCAAAAAAAAGTAACATAAAAATATAAAAAATCACATTTAAAATCATTCTTCAAATCAGAACTATTTTTAAATCAAAATAACAATTAATAGTATTTTAAAATACTATAATAAGGCCTAGTGCTATCATAGCACTTAAAAAGTGCTTCCATAGATCTATACCTAAAAGAGTTCAATTTTTAACACATATCAAAGTCATATGAAATATGACCAAGCTAACAATCTTTGGCATTCAAAAATTCATATAATAAATATATGACTAAAATTGAAATAGATAGTAAGGAGGAATCTGGATTCCTCTACAAAATTACATTTATTTTGTGTTATATGTCATCCAGTTTTTCAAAGCGAAAATTCAACCAAACCAAACCAATAAATCATTCAAGCACAAAAACAATAATTTATATCTACTATATCATATACCATTTATCCAAGGGTGAGTTAACTCATCATAATTCCAGTTGACGCGTAAGCGTTTCTGTTTAATCTAAAATCGAACAACGTTCGGTTTTAGCTCAAAATTCCACTTGCTCCTAACTTTATGAAATCATCATAAGTACATAAATATCGCAACTATGAGCGAAACGTCGCGTCTTGATTGGACCTCGTATGAAGAAGTTATTTATTTTATAACATATTAGATTAATTAAATTAATTACTTAATTACACAATTTAAACTAATAATCCTTCCACTAATCATCTCCCCAAATCTCTATATATGCATATAACCATACACAAACACACCCACTCCACCGATCACCTCTCACCTTTGTTCTTCCTCGATACTCCATGAAAATGACTACTAGAAATCACAACGAACACCACGCCTCACACTCTCATCATCCATCCCCTCCACGTCACGTGTGATCCACCTAGTCAAAAATGACCTAACACTCGCCTCTTCATCCCCAAAATGTCACGACTCCTCATATTTGATCCCATGCCACACAGTTTACATCGGTAAAGCTCCATCACATGACAAGCACGGTGCACCCATCCCCATGATCTATAGTCACCTAAATCTCATGCAAACCCTATCTCGAATCACTCATCTCGATCATCTCCAATCGACACTACATGTAACGACCCAGGATTTTTAGTAATTAAAATTTGAATATTTAATTAATTTTAAATATTTATAAGTGAATTTATAAGTCAAATAAATTTTTATTTTGAATTATTGGATTTAATTGGATTTTTAAATCAATAATTTAATACGTTAAATTATGGAAATAATTGAAAATTGAGTTAAATATGATTGAAAATGATTTGTAAAATTTTATTTTATCATATGGGAGTTAGAACGATATTTTAGAACTTTTAAAATCGAATTAAAAGTTAATTTGTGAAAATTGAATATTTTAATATTAAAATCGACTAGTGAAAATAGTCAATTTTTGAACAGTCTCAGAATTGAACGAAACTAGTTCCATTGGATCCGTAATAGTTAGTTATTACCGGATTTCAATTTTCGTATCAATCGGAGTTATCGTTTGATCGTAGCAGCTCGAAACGCATCGAATTATTTTTAATTTTAATTTGGCGAGTTAAAATAGCCATTTTTCAAAAAGTCTCGGATTTCGACGAAACCAGTTTCATCGGATCCGTAATGTGATATTATTGTAAGGTTTCAAATTTCGTGTCAATTGGATTTACCGTTTGTCCGGTACAAATTAAAACGCCTAGAAATCGATTTAAATCGGTTTAATTTAAATTGAACGTTTATAGCCATAACTCGCACAGATGTCCGAATTAGCTTCCGAAACCTATTCCATTGTGTCCGAAACGCGGGGTAAACCCTAGAAACGCTGGTTACGGCGCGTGAATCGAAGTTCGGAATTTCCGGGATGAATAGTGTCGATCGTTTCTTTATAAATAGCCCCAACACCTTCATAAAATAAAAAAAAAAAGAAAAACCCTAATCCAATAACCCTAGCCGCCACTTATACAACCGAAGGCCAGAATTTTTCGAAATTCATCCCTTAATTACTTCCAATCCGTGAAGTTTTAGCCAAAGTGATCAACTACAACATTGAAGAGCTTCACGAGTACTTTAGATCCATACGGATTTGATGGAGATCGGAGCAACGAGGAGAGAGAGAGACACTCGCGTTCATCTACAGGTGTGCACGCATTTCAAGGCAGTATAGGGGGCCGAGCCTGGCCATACTGGGGGCGGTGGTGGAGTCGAGCGTTGGCTTCACGATGGCGCTTCCTGATCGGCTTCACGTTGCTCGAGTGGGTCGCGATTTGGAACCCTAATGGTTGATGTTGGGTTCGGCTTGTATTGTTAACGTTCTGTAGTTTGAACGTGATGAAGAAGAAAGATGGAGCGGTCAGGATTGCATGATGAAGGATCCTACGGCTATGATCTGTTATAGGTTTAAAATTAGTTAATTTAAGTTGTAAATTTAAGTTATAAAAATCGTGTAACTTCAAAAATTCATATCTTTTTCATACGAGGTCGAAAACGCGCGAAACCAGTTGCGTTGGAATCGTATGGACGAGCACTACGCGATGAAATTGGATTGGAGTCGTTTGGAGTTAGTGAGAATTTTGGGTAAAATTAAACGTCCGTTTAATTTTATTCGAAATAATCGCTAAAACGGAATTTAAAATCAAGGTGAGAACTTCTCACTCAATCGAATCAGTTTCGATTTTATTTTAAATAGTTAGATTTAAAATATTTGAATGCATGTTTGAATGATGATTGATACCTATTGATTGTTAAAATAGACATTATGCGCCGTTAGTAAGCGGATGTTATTTATTAAAAACATATACCGCGAATATTTCATAAACAGTGAAATTGGTATTATATATAGTAGCAATATATATATATATATATTGGCATATGTATATATTGGAGTTATTGATTTCCCGCATTTTTTGTTTAGCGGATGAGACCCTATTACGCCGTTATTAAGCGGATAATATTTTAAATCCCATATACCGCGATAATTTCGTACTGGAGCGAAATTGGTATTGTGCTAATGTTTTTGGATGCAGGAAAATAGGTTGGAGGGATCCAACTGGATTCCTCAACAATTTTTATTTGATTTCAGATATTTTGATATTTGATGGATTATCATATTGATATATGATATCGTTGTTGTCGTGATTGACTATTTGGTATGTAGCATCATTGGACCAAGTTTTGGAATTTTAAAATGTTTTTAAAGTGATTTTTGAAAGTATAAGTTATAAAATATTTTTTGGAATTGATCCATTTTAAATAAATAAACGTATAATTTTAATGTTATAAAAATTATGATTTTTGAGAAATATAGTTAAAAACTGATTTTTGAGAATACGATGCTAATAATTTTATAAAATAGTTTAATCGGGATTTTAGAATTTATTGTGAAAAGTTTAAATATAGGATTTATAAAATTTAATTATTTTATGAATCAAAATGGTGAAATAATAAAGGAGATTAAAGACATTTTAAAAGAATAATATAAATTGAATTATATTAAGAGATGTATAAATGGATATTTATAAATTGAAATATTGAAATTATAAAACGAGTTTTTATAAGTGTTTGAATGAAGTGAAAATGAATTTCATAAATTGAATGAAATTTGTAGAATTATAAACGGTGAAATTATAAATGGAATTTTATAAACAGTAGGTTTATAAAATTTATAAAGTCATTAAAAGAATGGTTTTGGATAAATAATTGTATCTTATAAGTTATAAGATTTATAATTATGAAGTTCAAAGGAACGATTTTGTAAACAAATAATATTATAAGTATTTGACTTATAATATGAACCTTTAGTTTATAATTGAGTTATAAATCGAATAGGTTAATAAAGAAAACTTATAAAAGGAAGTTGTTATAAAATAATTAGAAATGGGATTTATAAACGTTGTTTTATAAATTCGCAAATGACTTATTTTGATAAGTAAATTGTTGAAACCTATAAATGAAGTTATATTCACGTTTTTGACAGTGAATAACCCCTTGCAATAAAATGAATGGAAAAGATGATATTTGTTAACGTAGTATATTCACGTTTTTGAATAGTGAATATTATGTTAAAGAAAATGTTTAGAATGTGATGTTTTAAATAGAAATTAAAACGATCTAACGATGTTTTAAAATGTGTTGAGATTCGAAACCATAGATTTCAACATTCATTGTTGAAATAGACGTTTTCGAGAAATAAAAGGAAATAGTGGACTATAACACTGTTGTTATAGTAAATGATTTCCGAAAAGAAATGTTTTGTATAGTATTGGGATTTATATATCTATTTTAATTTCGAATCCCTATACTAGTGATTTTGGGTTGTCGTAACGATGTTTTACGCAACATTCGTTTTAGCCCAAATAAATATGTTTAAGAGAATGATTTCCTTAAAGAATGAAATATATACTTAATCTCGATTTAAGTATATTGAATATTTTCCAAGTGTTGAAAATAAATAAAATTTGTGAATTACTTATTAAATAAGTATGGAAATGTTTTCCAATATAAAGTGAATATTTTGAGAATTTATCTTTTTGAAGATAAATTGAAATGAATAATTGGAATCGAATATTCATAGATATTTTGGATTATAAATTCACTAAGGAATTTATAAAGGAAAGGGGAATTGTCTAAAAATAAATATTGATTTATTTTTGAAGTGTGAAATAATATATCTTGTAAAGATATTTTGGAAAATAAATAATTGGAAAATTATTTGGAAACTGGTGATGTGTGCATATCCATGATAGTTCAATAACCGACTATCAATATTTCCCTTTGAATGGGTATTTGATGTGATTTGGTTGAATGTGAATGCCACACTTATTTTTGAATAAGCGCTCACTATTCGGGTTAACCGGGAAAGGACCATGGGGTCATATAACCCATTCCGAATATGTGATACGTCGTTATGAATTGCATTTGAAGATCGGTGTTGAAGACCGAGTATTTGCGAAAGCGATAGGATGACCTATCGATTGTCTCTGCACTGGGTAGCTCCTGGTATAGAGATCTCCTAAGTGATGGGAAGTTCGATCGGGATTGTGAATACCCGGATTTGCAAGGGCTTCGTAAGAAGTGCCTTCGGTTTTGTTCGAGCCCGGAACAGACTTGTATGGATTGTATGTCTGACATTACAAATTGAGATATAAAGCCGATTTCTTTCAAATATATTTCTGTTGGTGGCGGAGGATTTATTCTTTTAGCTTAACACCCTTCTCTGAGACGTACGAGCTCAGAGGTTATGTAGTTGAAGGTTATCAGCGATATATTCCCAATTTGGTGATGTGACATGCTGAGTGTTGCTGTAAATGATCATTGTGTTGATTATTTGTGATAGGATCGTTTATTTGATCGTCTATCTTGGTGATCATTTCTATGATCATTTGTTGACCCAAAGCATGGCTTTTGTATAAAGTATGTTTTTGTGGACGTGACTTCGTCGAGCCTCACACCCCGTGAATGGTCAAAACAGGAAAGATGCGGCAAGGTTATGAGGGGTAGCGCCCTTTAGGATGTGTGCATTTCCTTTTGGAAAAGGGTGGTATCATGGTATGGAGCCCAGATACTTACTCATGTTGAAAACACTTTGTTATGATTGTGTGAATTGATTACGAGCGCTCGGTGAAAGGTCCCAAAGGACCGGGGGATGGCATATTCGGTCAGTTGTTACTCAGTTAGGGGTAACCCGACCTTGTGTTGGTAGAGATCCGGTTTGGTTCTCGGGGATGTCCATCCAGAGGCATTCTCATGTGGCAATGGGAAGTTCCTTGGCCTGATCATTCGTTGGAAATCCAAAGAAACAATACGTGACTTGTACGGTATTAGTTGTAGAACCTATCATTCACTTATGGTGGCGCCCCACTGTTTGGATGGTAGCTATAGTAGGCATACGATAATGGTCGTATGTTGGCTAAGATTTATATTCTACTTTCGAAATGAATTTTTCCTACACTATACACTAGTAATAATATCAAATATTATCTTAAATGCGTATCAAGCATCTTTGACTATCATAAGGAGAAATCTCCTCCGATTCTGCGTTTGCATTGTGTGTGTGTGCGGGAGGCCTTATGGTAGTCTCACTTTTAAAAAGCATTGCGAATTGATTTAAAAATATTCCTCTATTTTGATTTTAAAGATAAATAAACTGTTTTGAGTTCTCACACCAGTCACATGACTGACTTGGAGTTTATTGTTTTCCTTCCTAAACTCTGGGTGCCCACCAATTTCCACACGGGCAGTCAAGAGTTAAGGTTTATCAGGATATTCTGGATATTCTGGAGTTGTTGGAGGCAAGCTGGATGGCATGGCGTATTACTAGTATATAGTATTTCTTTTTCCGCTGCACTATTGATGTTGTCTGTTGTTGTACACTCTGATGATATGATGTAAAGTATAAAATGTAATAACTGATATAGTTCTTTGTTTAAAGATTATTCATTATTTATTATATGTTGTTCCGCTGCGAATTGTGAGATTCTGATGTTGTTCTGTTGTTTTCTGTTCCGTTCTATGTTCTCTATTCTCTTTCTGTTCTATTTTCTTTCTGTTCTATTTTCTTTCTGTTCTATGTTTTCTTTATTTTATCTTTCTTTTCTCTCTATTTTCTGTCTTTTATCCCTTCTTCTGTCTTCTTCTTTTCTTAAATTCTTTTTAAAAACCCTAACTATTCGGTTTTTCGGCAACGAAAAATCGCGTACGTTACACTACACACCCAACAACTCACATAGATTCGACGCTCTTGTCGATATAAACTCTAAGGATCTCATTTTGTATTTTTTCCTTAAGTTATTTGATTTTGATTTTTTAAGAGGAGATCAGATTTAGTTTACTGTAAAAAAATAAAAGGGAAAGTGAGGAATGAAGTGTACTAAAGAAGAGTGTTTGGTTATGGTGTTGTTTATTGTAACATTCCTGATTTTTAAGCCAAATTAATTTAGTGGTTAATTTGATTTTTGAATTTAATTTAGAATTAATTAGTAATTTAATTTTAAATTTCCAGGAATAAATTAAATAAGATGTGTTTGTTTATTTTATAAAAAGATATTTGTTTGTTTATTAATATAAATGAATATAAATATGATTGTAAAATAGAATTTCTATTTGGAAATTCAGAAATAAATAAAAATGTATTTTCATATATATAAATAGATGTGAGTAAATGTGATATTTCAATGATAAATAGGATATGTGTTTATTATTTGATTTGAAATTTAAAATAATTAGACGTTGATTTGAAAATTTTATTTTTTGATTGATATAAATAAAGTTACAAAAGCTATTTAAAAAGTTAAAATCAAATGTATACATATTTTTTTGAAAAATTAATAAGATTTGAATAAAGTATTTAAAAAGAAAAAGTAAAAAAATTGAAAATGTAAACCTATGGAGATATAAAGTAATTTATAACATGACAAGGGTTTAACATAAATTTTAAAATAAAATTTAACAAAAGGATTTAAACACAAAATTATCACAAATGACATTTGCGAACATTATCATCATGCAAATAACAAGTGTTTATTCAAAATTAACAAGTGCAAGCATATCTCTATTTGTAAATACAAGTGGCATATCTATTTCCTAAGAAAAAAATATAATATTACAAGAAAAGACAAATTCAATTCTTCTCATCTCAAAACCTGTAAACCTAAAACTTGAAAAGAAAATGGAATCTAACCACAAATTCAAACAACATCCATAAACCAAAAAATTTGGAAACCTAAACAAAAGCAAACCAGATTAAAGCCAAACAAATAGCAAGCAAAGTTTAAAATAGTTCAAACTTGAAGCTGAATCAAGCAAGTTCAGATCTGAAAAGAAAAGCAATGCAACCTGGATTATAGATTTGATCATCTCAGATCAAACAATTATGGATTCAATTTAAAATCAAATAAACCTGAGCAAGATCTTTTCCGATTCAAATGCTAAAATAAAATCAAATACCTGGAAATTGAAATGAAGGTCAAAGCAAAAAATTTAAAGCCCTGAATAAGCAAATGCAAGTTCAAAGCAGCTTCAAAACCTGGAAACAATGGAAAAGAAATCAGAAGCAATACAAGATCAAAGTTCAACAACAAATAATTCAGGAGAAAAAGAAAATCAATTTCCTAATTTAAAATGCATACAGTTGTCTATTCTTCTTGGTTCTCTGTTTTCTGGAATCAGGTAAGCAAATCTTTAAATCCCTATATCTATTCTGGTTTGCATGTGATTTAAATTGGATATATGTCATGAAATGATATTGTTTAGAATGAAATTATATTGGAATATATATCTAAGAAGATATAAATATATAGATACGGGCATATATGGCTGTTCCTATGTTTACAGGCTAGAAACAAGAGTAAAATCAAAATCTCTTTGATCAATCATTTATAAGCTTAGTGGCATAAATAAAAGATGTTTGAAATCACAAGGTAATTGTTCTAAAAAAATGGTTTCCAATAAAAATACTTGGTAATATTCTGGAAATTGTTAAATAACAGTAGAAAATAAAAATTGGTCCAAAATTACACATCTGGATTTTAAGTTTTAATTATATGAATGGGTTCATGTTGCAAATCCATGAATTTAGATGTAAGTTTCAAGATTTTTAAGAGTGAAATTGGCAAGCAGTTTTGAGTTGATCATAATTGATGTTAACGTTGATTGCCGTCGATCGGCAAGACCAGGTGGGTCGAGATTTCTGTTGAAGGTTGCCTGGGTGATAGGGATACACAGAAAAATGTTAAATAATTTATCTGATGATCAAGGCGGTGGCGTGGGGGTAGTTTTAGGGTTTTAGACTGGGTTTTTGTCGAGCCAGATCTAGGAGGAACTGCGTCCAAGTCAAGGTGATTCAAGTGATCGGACCGAGGGGAAAATATTGATGGGTCATCGGAGCACCTTGGGTCAAGACGGCGGAGTTACTGGTCATCGGTGGCGATGGGTCGAAGGATTTTAGTCGACTGTGTTTTTGAGTTCTAGGCGATCGATAGGTTAATTTTCGATTTCAAATTTGAATCATCAAACTGGGTGTCTGGGTTGGTCGAGAGTGATGTCGACGACTTGTCGAAGGCTACGGCGATGGTCGGAGGTTGATGTGTCGACCGTGCACGTGCATGCATATTTATATATATCTGTTGATTGGGGAAGAAAAGGAATCCTCGGGTTCAAGCACGTGAAATTAGGCATTTGACTCAAAGCAAGTGAAGGCGTGGGTTAACCCGGTGCTAGGCTCGGGTAAAATGAAGAATGGCTCGGGTTTGTTAATCAGGAACCCGGTTTTTAGAGTTTTTTTTTTAAAAAAGGAGTATATTTTCAGGTTTTAAAATTTTGAAACAAAATCTGTACAGGTTTAAAGCTATAAATCAAATATTATACTAAGGTTCAAAACTAAGGAAATGAACAAGTTTTCAAGAAAAAATGTTAAGGTTAAATATTTTAATTTTTTTTTTTGGGTTTTGAATAATCATATTGGAATACTTATTTTCTTAAGTATTTTCAAATAGAAATTGATGATGTAAAGTGTGTTATCTCAAGTTAATCAAGGCCTTGGGTAATTAAAGATTAAGTAATTAATTGAAATGAAAGGTTAATCAGGTAATGAAAGAAATTAAGGAGAATTAATCATTGTGATTAATTTAAGGATAATCAAATAGATTAATGTAATTAATTACTTAATGAAAATGATTAAAGGGTTGATTACTGAAAGAATAATTTCTAATTTAAAGATTAATTAAGGAATTAATTAATAATTAAAGTCTTATGTAATTAAGAGTGAATTAATTAATTTAAGTAATTAAAGGGGAATTAATTACTTAAAGATAATTACTTAATGAAAGTAATTAATGATAATTAATTAAGGGCCAATTAATTAATGTGATTAATTAATGATAGTTAATTCATTAAAGGTAAATTAATAAATGAAGGTGATTAAGGAATGATAATTAATTGAGAAGTAATTAATTAATGTAATTAATTAAGGATAATTAATTAGAGGATAATCATTTAATAATTAAAGGTTAATTAATTTATTAGTGGTTAATTAATAAATGATCAAAGTATAATTAATCAAAATAATTTTAATTAATTAATGTTAATTAACTTGGATTAGTAATTAATCTGATTTAAATTTATCAGATGACTAATTGATCCTACTTATGGATGTTTGGATTCTATCGGATGTTGAATTGTTTGTTATCCTTAAATGGTGCTGCTTTGTGACATGAATTGAATTGATTTCAGATGCGATGATTGTAATTTATCTGTGAAGAATGTAATTTATTTATCTGTGATAAATTTATATTATATATTTGTAAATCTGTGAATAAAGATAAGCGTTATAGATTATACCGCTTATCGATATTGATATGATTGAATCTGTGATGATTGATGTTGTTGCACTATTGGGTAAAACCCCTGGACTACACTATGCACACACAAATATGGATTGCATGAAGAAATTGGTTATGTCACAGATTTAGAATTTTTTTAAATTGAATTTTGAATCCAAATGGTTTTGGAAATGGATTTGGGTTAAATACGAAAAACTCTTGAAAAGGAAATTTTGAAAATAAAAGTTATTTTGAATAACTTGATAAAGTTTTGAAATTTAATTAGTTTGATTTGAATTTAAATTCAAGAATTGAAATTGAATTCTATGTTTAGAATTTTGGTTTAAAAATGTTATACAAGTTATAAATGTATTTATATGAGTTTAAACCATTTTAAAGGTATTATTTTGAGAATTTGAATTTAACCCAAGGGCTTTAACTTGTACAAATGTTATCGGATTTTTCCAAAACGAAAACTATTTGTTTTCAAATAATAATTGCTTTCATATAAAGAAAGAAATTCCAATTTGTGTTAAATGGATTTCAAGTTTGAAATGAAAATGGTTTTCCAAGTTGTGAGAAATCTTTGGAAATGGTTTTGAAAGCTATGAATTAAATCTTTGATTTAAAGATTGGATGAGTTAATCCAATTTGAAAGGAAAATTGTTTTGAATTCTGTGAATGAATCTTTGTGAAAGATAGGTAAACTTTGTGAAGTGAATCTTTTTGTTTAAAGATTTGAATGAATCTTTGTGAAAGGTGGGTAAACTTTGTATAGTGAATCTTATTGTTTAAAAAGATATGAAATGGTAATTTGTTTAAACCAATTGAAAGAAAACTTTTGGATAATAAGTTGTGACTTTACTGAGATCCCAATATCCATATGTTTTTAAATATTGCGCTCAGTAATCAGTTTAGCCGGGAGAGGACCTTGTGTCATATAACACATTCTGAATAATGATACGACGTAATGGATAACATTTGAAGACCGGTGGTGAAGACCGGGTATTTTCGAGAATGAAAGGATAACCCGTTGAATGACTCTGCATCGATTAACTCCCGGTATAGAGATCTCCATATGTGATGGGGAGTCCGATCGGGTTTGGGAATTCTCAGAGTGCAAGGCTTCTTTGGAAGTGCCTTCAGCTCCGTTCGAACCCGGAACAGACTTGTATGGATGTGTGTCTGTCATTACACTTTGAGATGCAAAGATGGTTTCAATCAAAAACATTTCTGTTTGGTGGCAGAGAATTTATTCTCTTAGCTTAGCACCCTTCTCTGAGATATACGAGCTCATAGGTTATGTAGTTGATGGTTACTAGTGATACATTCCCAATTTGGTAATGTGGCATACGAAGTGCTGCTGATCATTTATTGATCGAAGCAAGGATTTGTGAAAAAAACATAGCTTTGTGGACAAGACTGCATCAGGACCTCACACCCCGAAAATGGCCGAAACAGGAAAGATGCAGCAAGGTTGCAGGGGTCGCGCCCTTAGGGTATGTCCATTTCTTTTGGAAAAGGTGATATCATGGTATGGAGCCCAGATACTTAACTCATGTGGACATTGTAAATTTATTACTGTGTGATGTTGCTTTGTGGTTAAGGATCCTCGGATAAATGTCGCAAACGACGGGGGATGGCATATCTTAGGTGTTACTCTCGGGAAGGGAGTAAACCGGCCTTGTATTGGCAAAGAGCCGGGTAGGTTCTCGGGGCGTCCCTCCAAAGGCGTACCCATGTGGCAATGGAAAGTTCCTTGGCCTGACCATTTTTTGGAAATCCAATCTCCAATACGCTCCATGTACGGTTTTAGTTGTATAACCTGCCATTTACTTATGGTAGTCACCACAGTTTAGATGGTAGTTATAGCAGGCATACAATAATGGTTGTATGCTAGCTAAGATTAATATTATACTTTCGAAAGGTTTTCTACAATATGCACTAATAATAATATCAAATGGTTTTCGCGTATCAAGCATTTTTGACCATCATAAGGAGAAATCTCCTCCAATTCTGCATTTGCATGGTGTGTGCGGCAGGAGGCCTTATGGTACTTTCATTTTCCAAAAAGCATTGCGGATTTCAATGTTTTGAAATTCTTTTATTGTATGTTTTAAAGAAAACTTTATTGTTTGCCCATACCAGTCCCATGACTAACCCGGAGTTTGCTGTTCATTTCCTAAACTCTGGGTGTCCACAATTTTCCACACGGGCAGTCTAGAGTTTGGGTTTTCAGATAATCAAATAGTACATGTAGATTCGATAGCATCTAGTCTTTGGATTTTGGCGATGGCATTTGTTCCTCTTCAACATTCCGGGCTGACCTTGCTTAAGTCATCGTGATGGTGGTTCAAGCTTATTGGATTGGAGTCCTCATAGCTTAGGGATGAGCTTCTGGTTTTGGAGCATTGATATGGAGTCAATATGTTGGATTTTCACTTTCTCACTTGGAAATTCTATTGAAGATATTCTTTCCTCCGCTGTTATTTTTGTATCTCTGTTATTGATACCAATTATATCAATGTGTTGTATCTTTGTAATCAACTGTTGTATATCAATGATATATTATTCATTTTCTTCTGCTATGTTGTTGTACTTAATGTGTTATAAGCTCCGTCAAGCCAGATTCGGCGTTTGAATCTGCGGCATTCGAGTACAAGTGAAGTACGGGTGCCAATTTTCGAAGGTCGAGTCAGGATCGTTATAGTGGTATTAGAGCTGAAGGTTGAACTGTAGCTCAGGAGTATAATACATTAGGTTACTCATTAGAGATAGGGTGAAGTATACCCTAGAATGTGTATATCCCTAAGATATCCGTTCGTGTGCCTTAGTGAATTCTCTTACTATCCACTGATAGTGAGTATGAGTGCAAGAAGAGTACGAGGTAGGGGACAGGGGAGTACCACTACAAATGTCAATATCCTATGACAATGGAAACAACATTCTTCTCAATCTCCTTTGATCTGATTTCAATTCTTTGATTGCTTTGTGGCAGCTCGAGGAAGAAGCTTTGGTGCGATGGTGGCCCTGCGTAACTAGAATCAATTTTTCTCAACCTTAATAAATTTGAAACTTTAATTACGATAAATTGGTAAGCAAGAATATGAAGCTGAATTTGAATTGTATCAATAAACCGATTTCGATTAAAACCAAATTTGAAATTTTGTTGTAATTTCTTATGAGGATGGAAGTCCGAAGAGGGACAAGCCGGTGTAAACATTGGGGTATTCCGACCTGAGATTGGAATCCGTACCTAGTATTTGAGAATTAAGGAAGATTAAATCCATTTATCTATTGTTTGGGGTCTGATATATTCTACGGATGGTTAGTTATCCTTCGAACTAACCAATGCTCTGTATAGCTTCATAGATCTGGTGACCAGAGTATTTCATGTAGTATCGAATGAGTCTGTTCTCGTATTTCTGATATTCTGATTTGGTAAGCCAAATGCAGAATAGATAATTAGCTTGATTGATGAATCGATTCTCTATCTTTGTGTATTCATTCTTTGTTGTCTCCCTGTCTGGCAAATTTCGAGGATGAAATTTTCTTAAGGGGGGAATCTGTAACATTCTTGATTTTTAAGCCAAATTAATTTAGTGGTTAATTTGATTTTTAAATTTAATTTAGAATTAATTGGTAATTTAATTTGAAATTTCCAAGAACAAATGAAATAAGATGTGTTTGTTTATTTTATAAAAAGATTTTTGTTTGTTATTAATATAAATGAATATAAGTATGATTTTGAAATAGAATTTCTATTTGGAAATTTAGAAATAAATTAAAATGTATTTTTGTATATATAAATAGAAATGTGAGTAAATGTGATATTTCAAAGATAAATAGGATATGTGTTTATTATTTGATTTGAAATTTAAAATAAATAGATGATGATTTGAAAATTTTATTTTTGGAATTGATATAAATAAATTTACAAAGCTATTTAAAAAGTTAAAATCAAATGTATACATACGTTTTTTGAAAAATTAATAAGATTTGAATAAAGTATTTAAAAAGGAAAAGTAAATAAAAAATTGAAAATCTAAACATATGGAGATATAAAGTAATTTATAATATGATAAGGGTTTAACATAAATTTTAAAACAAAATTTAACAAAAGGGTTTAAACACAAAATTATCACAAATGACATTTGTGAACATTATCATCATGCAAATAACAAGTGTTTATTCAAAATTAACAAGTGTAAGCATATCTTTATTTGTAAATACAAGTGGCATATCTATTTTGTAACGATCCGATATTTTCAACCATTCAGATCCGCATATGTCGGACTTGAATTGCTTAAAATACCGCATTGTAAATAAAATTTGGCAAATCTCAGAATATACAGTAAATAAATAATCACAGATCACAGACACAGAGTAAACAATAATGCAGCGGAATTAAAAGAGATAGTTGTTCATGAAGCTACAATATAAATATAAGATACATCAGAGTTAAACATGATACAACAGAAGAGTAACAAGATACATCAGGTACAAATCAGAATACATCATTGAAATAACTGGATACCGAAAGCAAAATAGACGGCTGGATCTTCAAGAAAAGCTCCAACTCCGAAGGTGAGTCTTGAATGTTGAATCACTCAGTCTGACCCTAGCGTAAAGAAAAACACAAAACACTCGATTCAGGACATAAATACTTATGAACTGTAAATCAACTCAACTGGACAGTAACAAAAATGCATCAGTAACTTAAAGGATGCTTGGGACCGCCCATCCTTTAAGGATCCGTTAAACAATTTGCTATGTAGTAATATTGCGCTATTGTAATAGTGTCTACAGTAAAAAAAACTTACTTTTAAATAGCGTTGACGGGTTACCCATATAGCTCCTAACACGTAATAGTCCCAGTAGTTAATCAAGTATCAGCATATCTCCAGATCGGGAGACTACCCTAAATACTCCATGGGCTACGGGAGAAAAACAAACTCGTAGTAAAGGCTCGGTATGGTAGGTGATATAGCACAACTAGGCAATGCCATGGTAGATATACTAATTACGCTTCCGAGCTGGTGGTAACGCATAGCAGCCACTACCGCCCACCTCGGAACACACTTCCAAATAAAAAATCGAAGGATGGCCATCTAGTCAATCACAAGTAAGAGTATAGTATCGAAGGAATGTGTCCGATCGGAGGAATGACCTCACTTGGCCCGTGAATCGCTCTTGTTTTAGCCACCTTATGCCAAATCACGGGAGTTGGGTCCACGTTCATACCTCAATAGGATCGTCGCCACCATCATACTTCATTCTGCAATCTCCACCGTATGCGGTTGTTAAAGGGGTTTTGGAGTTGGCAAAGAGTATGACAACTTCGATACTGGTCTCTTTAACAACCAAACGTTAATATAACGCCGTGGTCATTTCAAAATAGTTTATACTTCAAAAAATCAAATAATTTCATCTCAAAACTATATTCCTTTCAACATAGTTTATACTTCAAAAATCAAATCATTTCATCCCAAAACTATACTCCTTTCAAAATAGTTTATACTTCGAAACCAAAACCATTTTTATTTCGAAAATATATTCAAATCAATACTATATAATTTCCATTTCAAACATACATTCACCTTTCAAAAATCATAATACTTTCAGAGCTATAACTCTTTCGAAACCAAAATACTTGAAATCATTACACTTTGAAAATCATAACATTTCAAAATCATACATTTGAAATCATGGGACATTCCTTTAATTACAAATTTATTCAATTAAACCCAAATTTTCAAATTTCCAATTTAATTCAATTCAAACCATCAGTTTCAATTCAATTCAGTTTCCCAACAAACCATTTCAAATCTTATCAATTTCAAATATAGATTTGATCCATAAAATAAACTATTCAATTTTTAATATATTTCAAAGCTTTAATATACCATATTTCAAAACTAAATTTTTATAATTTCATATAACTATGATTTAACTTTATTTTTTACTTAGTTTTGAAATATTCATTTCATAAATCCAAAATTATTTAAATAAACTCAAATTACATGTAAACCAAATATCCTTTCATACTACTATAAACCTCAATTATTCAAATATCAAAAATCAAATATCATTTCAAATTCACATTCTTTATCAAAATAAAGATTAAATCATTTCCCAACCATTTAAATCATCAAAATATCATATCCTTTCAAAACCTCATTATCAAATCATTATTTGAATTCAATTCAAATATTCAAATTTAAATATCATTTTTAAATCAAATAAGTCATCCATTTATTATTTCAAATATCATTACAAAACACATTTCAAAATTTCATTCAAAAATTCATTTATCTTATTGCATTTCATTCCATTTAACACGTAACTAAGTAAACCTTATTTAAATTCAAATTCAATTTAAATTCCTTAAAATTCAAATTCAAATATTAAATTATATTCAAAACTCCTTATATTTCACAAATAATCAATTTCCAAAAATTAAATCATTTAACACTTTAAAATATAACTCAAACAATGTTAAAATCTATAACATTTCAAAACGTTGACAAATTATAGCAACGACAACATTTATAAAGTGCTATTGTAGCTTGTAGTTCCCAAAAATAGTTTAATTCAGGAACAACGACATTTATAAAATGCCGTAATAGATATTTAGTTATTTCAAACATAGTTAAATTCAAAACAACAACATTTTAAATTGCTGTCATACAACTACAGCATTTTAGAAATGCTGTTAATAAAATTCCGGATTTTATGATAACTTTTCAAAAAAAATAAAACTTCAATTTTCTTGTTATTTAAATTTATAAATCATATTTCTAGACTTCAAAATTTCACATTTAAATCATTTTAACTTATGATTTATCACAATAAAATTTTAAAATTCAAATATTCAATTTTAAAAAACTCAATTCATTTATTAAGTCAAAATTTCACTGTTTATTAACTTATAAATTTAATGAGACTTAACATCTTATTTCAAATGTCATTTCAAACTTTAAATTTAATTTATATTATTTACTTACATTTTAAAAATATAAATTTAAAGTCAAAATCACAATTACTTCAAATTTACATACTTAAATTCACAAAATCAAAACTCAATATTTTTAGCATTCTCAAAACCATAATATATATATATATATAAATCAAAATTTATACTTTTAATAATACATTTCTTAAGAAAAATCATTTAAAACTATACCACGGGGTCTGTATATAATTTTCTGACCTAGGTCAAGTGATACAGATATATATCATTTCAATCCACAGTCTAAAAAGAAAACCTGGGTTCTATCATTTCAAACCCGCAGTCCCAAGTAAATAAAAATAAATAAAAATCGCTCAGGCCTATCATTTCAGCCCATAACGATTTTTCTCTATTCTAAAGTCCATTCGGTTATGTATCATTTCAATCCATAGTGATTCTATCCTAACAGGGAACTTGCAGTGTGAATATATGCATAAACAATATAAACAATGTCAATGTCACAATATAAGGTCATATATCATGTCAGGTGATGATTAACAAGGTGAACATGGTAATAGCATGAAATTACATATCATAAATCATCATTAACTTGCATAACATTTTAATTGCTAAACATATGTCATCAATTTACTAGTTTATAAGTAAACATGTCAGAGTGAGAAAGACTCACCTTTTCAAGCTGGAGTTAGTAAATCGAAGTACACGAATAAATTCCAAAAAGCATGATATGGCACGACTTTTGATTTGAATGAATGGAAGCCTAGATGTTGATCTTGTATACAATAAATAAACAAGATAATATAAACATATGAGTTCAATACAAAATACATTGAAACAATTGGAATTTTGAATTAACAAAGAATATCACCTAGATTTCACACGAAAGTGCCTGACCACGACAACATGACTTGTCACATGATCAATTGGGCTTGTTCCCACCACATTAAGCTCGGCCTAGGTGTCAACATGGCTTGGCTTTAGTTAAAATAGGCATGGCAACATGGAGATGAAGGGGTAGGAAAGTTGCAAAGTGAAGTATGCAAAGGACAAGGTAAAAAGGAAGGGTCTGGATGCACCACTTGGCTCGGCTTGGTCAGATATGGCTTGGCTCATGCTTGTACAGGTCTGGACATGTCTGGAGCAGCGGCTAGCGGAGGTGAACTTGCTAGAGGTGGTGGCTAAGGGCGTGGCCAAAGTGAAATAGGAAGGTGATGTGAAGTATTGGCTCGGCTAGCACTTGTTTGGTGGAGTTTTTGTGCAATGTTTTGGTACAAGCATCATATGGAGGCACGACCCAGGTCAAGGTCAAAGGAAAGGAAGGAGGAGCTACTGTAGATGGTGGTGGTGATGGTTGTGGAGTTGGAGTGGAGTAAAGGCCGAGCAAAGCTTGAAGAAGAGGAAGGTGAAAATATAATGAAAAGAGGAGAAAGGGATGAAGCCATAAGCATTTTTTTTCCTTTTTTTTCTTGAAGCCGTGAGTTTTAGGGGGAAGATAAGAAAGCGTTTTCACGTGAAATTGATAAGGAGTATACGACAATTGCATAAGAGAATGGATGGCTACACAAAATGGAAAAGGCAATTGGAAATTGAAAGGACAAGATAATGAAAAGTCATGACATATGAAAGGGTTTTGTCTCTTTATATTTCTTATTTCTTTTTAATCAAAATAAGCAAATACAATTCAGAAGATAAAAGTAAAAAGCATAAATAAATAAAATGAAAAAGAAAATAAATAAATATTTTAAGGAAAAATAAAAATAAATAAAGAAAATAGCTTAATAATTGAAACTAGAATTTAAAAATATAAACAATATACAATGAACATTAGAAAATTATAAATTCACATAAAAAATGTCTTTTTTTTAAAATAAAATATATACATAACATGCCATATTACACATATCAAAACATGGTTTGACAAACAAAAATATTATTTATAAAAATTAAAATAAATAATTTTGTTAAATAAAACAATTTACACACAATATTGTAAAAAGCATAACTTTCACAATATAAATCGGATTTCAACGAAACAAAAAGCAATATTCTTGAAATTTAATTTATTTTCATAATAAAAGATAAAATTAAAAAAATTCAAATATTTAAATTTTAAAAGTCAAAGTTTGACCATATTGACCAAAATCCACATTTTTGTAAAACATTCTATTTATTCAGGTTTGACATTATAATTCACATCAAAATCAAAATTTATATTCAAATAATTTTTTTATCCATTTTAATAAATAGAATAAAGTTTTTAAATAAGGAATTCAATAGAATAATTAAAATATACAATTAAAATAATCACAAAATACAAGGTTGTTACATTCTCCCCAACTCAAAACTTTTCGTCCCCGAAAAGGAATTAGGTATGGGAAAATACAGAAAAAGATAGAATGAAATAGGATTAAGACAAGATGACAAGAAGATTGAAATTATACCTGATAACTTGTAACAACCCTGTATTTTGTGATTATTTTAATTTTATATTTTATTTATTTTAACTGAAATTCCTGATTTAAAAACTTTATTTTATTTATTTAAAATGAATAATTTTTTTTTGTAAATATAAATTTTGTTTTCTATGTGAATTATAATTCTAAACCTGAATAAATGGAATATTTCCAAAAAAGTGGATTTCTGGTCAAAATGGTCAAAATTTGACTTTTAAATTTAAAATTTAAGTATGTGAATTTTTGAATTTTATATTTTATTATGAAATTAGATTTAATTTCAAGAATACTGCTTTTCGTTTCGTTGAAATTGGATTAATATTGTGAAAGTTATGCTTTTTACAATATTGTGTGTAAATTGTTTTATTTAACAAATTTGTTTATTTTAATTTATATAAATAATATTTTTGCTTGTAAAATCATGTTATAATTTGTGTAACATGATATGTTTTACATATATTTTATTTTTAAAACATTTTTAAAGTATAGTTATAATGTTTAAATGTTGATTGTGTATTGTTTTCAATCTTTAATTCTAGTTTCCTTTAAATAAAGTATTTTCTTTATTTATTTCCTACTTTTCCTAAAACCATTTATTTATTCTTCATAATATCTATCTCTACCTTATTTTTCTTATTTATACATTCATTTAGTAATTAAATGGATAAGTTTTTAGATCCCTATTTATTTCTTGGAAAGAAATCTCAAATACACACACACACACACACATTATTGTTTTAAAAGGCATACCTTTAAATGTTTATTTTAATTAATATAAGTAATATTTTTGGTTGATATATCATGTTATAATTGTGTATATATATATGTGACATTACATGTTATGTATATATTTACAACATTTGTCCGTTTTTTGTTTCATTTAATTTGGACATATACTTTGTAAATTAAGTAACATACAAAGATGTAAATATCAATTAATTTATACGTTTCTATAACCATTTTCTTATTTATTTATATAGTGTTTATATAAACGGTATGTATTCATTGAATTATTTCTTTAGCAGATATTTTATTAAATAGATGGAAAACAAATCAAATACGTTACCTATTTTTAATTAAAGGCATGCATACGTTTGATTTATTGCCTCTTTATCTTTCCATCCATTAATTTCATACCATAACTCTTCCATATGTTGTCGTTTATTTCTTTGATCCCTAGCCGTGTATTTTGAATATTATGTGAAAGAAAACATCTATTTCTCATTCATCATACACGCCATTTTCATATCTGAAGAGAAAGGTAATGGCTTCCTTCTCTTTTCTCCACTTTTCTTCTTCGTTTTGCCTTGTTTTTCACTTGATTTTGCTTGATCTTCACATATGGTTCTTGTCCTAACACCTTCACCATCACCTCCATCGACCACCACCACTTCTTTCCCACCTAATCCATGGCCTAACCACCATACTCCTCTGACCTGAAAGTGCCATGGCCTCCCTTGAACAAAACTTCACAAAAACTACGAAAAACTCCACAAAAACCATGCTAACCGAGCCCCATATGCAACACTACCTTCATTTCTTGCCGCGGCCTCCTCCTTAGCCACAACCACCATAAAGCACCACCTCTGAACACCATTACTAACCTCTAACCTAACCTGTAGCAGCCTCTGGCTGAGCCTAAATATGCCTTTGACCGAGCCCAAGTTGAACCAAAACCCTTTCTAGCCTTGCCTTTTGACCTTCCACACTTTCTAACTTCCAAACCCTTCCTATCCTTGACCGAACCTTGTTATTTTTAGTCCAAACCTGATCCTTTACCACCTGAAACATGTCATGGCTGAACCAATTTAGCCTTTAGGCCGAGCACATGTTGAGTCAAGAGCAAGCAAAACCTGTTTGAAACTTGGTGATGTCTTTGTTTATCTCTATTTTATTTTGTTTCAATAATTTTGGTATTGTATTTATATTTATGTATTGTCTTGTTTTATTATTATATACAAGATATACATCTTGGCTCTCTTCCCACTTAAATCAAATTGTGCTATCCTGCTTTCTGGATTCTCTTTTGTGTGTGTTGTTTGCGAACTCCAGCTTTAAAGAGGTGAGTAATTCACACATGACATATGTGCCTATATAATTGTGAAGTGACACCAAGTGAATGTGTAGAAACTCTTATATTATGTTATACCTGCCTGTGATATCATTTATATGATGTTAAACCCTGTTATTAACTTGTCACATTATCTGTTATATTCTATTCTTTTATATTGTTTATTTATTTCTGTTTTTCTCACTGCAAATTCCCTGTAGAGTAGAATCACTATGGGTTGAAATGATACATACCCGAACGGACTTTAGAATAGGAAAAATCATTATGGGCTGAAATGATAGGCCTGAGTGATTTTTATTTATTTGTAATTGTCTTGGGATTTCGGGTTTGAAATAATCAAAACCTGGAAATTTTACTTATTACGGATTTAAATGATAATTTCCGTATCACTTGATTTAGGTGTGAAATATTTTCCGGACACGTGGTTGATTTCAAAATATGATTTCTTGTAAATTTCATGTATTGTAGATGAAAGAAAAAAATATGAAATTTGACTTATATTGGATTTAAATGGTTAAGCAGTGATTTTCAAAAGGTTAAATGTTATAAGTTAATAGATGGTTTAAGTTGTAGTGTGAAAGTTGATTTAACTTAATAATGGGAATTTAGGTTAAAAAAAATTGGAATTATAAGCTTAACTTGGTAATTAATATAATTGATGTATGAATTGGATAAATATAAAGTAAAAGAAAATATCAAGTTATTTGTAAAATAAAGTTAAGCAACTTACAGCGTAATTTGAATTTATGTAATTAGTTTAAAATGTTAAATAAGTGGATAGTTAAATGGAAATTTGGAGTTTAACTTGGCTTGGAATTGTGAGATTTGGTTTCAAAATGGAAGTTTAAGTAGATTAAATAAAAGGGAAATTTAGTTTAATGTATGAAATGGTAATTTGAAATTTAAGTGATAAATAATTATTAAAATGTAAAGAATGGGAAATTTGTACGCTTGAATTTAATAAGTGAAATTATTGATAATTATTTGTGAAATTTACTTTATGAAAATCATAAGTTAAAGGGTATTTAAATGACCATTTTAAAGTGGAAAATATGAAATTTTATAAGTTAAAAATGGTTTAAATTGAAGTTTATTTGCAGGGCTGAAATTTTAATGTTTTATAATTTTTTTTTTGAATAAATGAACTCTGAAATGTCTAAAATTTTAGGAATTGAATATTTGATTTGAAAGTATAATAACTACACTTTTAAATGGTTTTAATGAATTATTATTTTTATTATAATATAAACCATTTTGGAAATGTAATTTGGAATGGTATTTAAAATAGTAAATGGACGATATACTTGAATTTAAAAGGTATTTAAATTTGAATTCAAATAATGAGTTTATAATGAGATTTTGAAAGAATATGATATTTTGATATTCTGAAATGGTTTGGAAATGATTTGATCCTTATTTTGATTAAGATTTGTATTTGAAATGATATTTTATTTTTGAAGTATAAAATACCATTTTGAAATTTATAACCACGGGTACACTTCTTTATGTGCAAAATGATTTCCTTTTGATTGTTTGATACACACCTTGAATTTAAGAGTGTGGCTAGAGGTGAGCGATTACTGCAACTCTGCGCTACCCTAGTGACATTAACGCTGTTATTTGCATTAGTTACTTTAATATGGGTATTTCTATGATAGTGTTTATTCCTGCTTAATTGATGGTTTACCAGATTCTTAAAGGATGGGCGATCCCAAGCATCCTTTAGGTTATTGTGCATTGCTATTACAGTTCACTTGAGTTGGTTTACATTGTATAAGTATGTATGTCCTGACTCGAGTGTTGTGTGTTTTACTTTACGCTCGGGTCAGCCTGAGAATCACGGTTTTGGATTCACCTTCTAGAGCTAGAGAATTGTTGGAGCTTTTCTGACTATCTATTCGTCTACTTCTTCCAGTTATCTCCTATTCGGTATTGCTTCTGTATTAGTGAGTCATGTATCCAGACTTCTATTGTATCCATTTTTAAACTATGATATTTTGTTTATGATTTGAGAGTATGTATATATTAGCTTCATGAACTACTATGGTATTTTATTTCCGCTGTGAGTTATTATGATATTTCTCTATCTATGATTCTATGAATGATTTTATTTGCTCCAAATTTCTTAACAATCCACTGTTTTGAATTATTCAAATCTGACATGTGTGGATTATTGTCGATTTGAATGGTCCAAAATAATGGGTCGTTACATTTTGGTATCAGAGCTTTGATTTTAGGAAAACCTTAGCCTGAGGAGCAAAAAGTCATTAGAGATAGAGTAGAAATACCCTAGAATGAGTGAAATCAATCTCAGAATCATTTCTTTGTGAGAGAACGTATTTTCGAAGTATAAAATGATTTTCAAATGATTTTGAAGGATTTTTAAAGATTATTCGGTATAAATTTTCTTATTTTGAAATCAAGATTTTCTAAACTTCGTCCCTTCGGTATCCACCTTGTTAGTAATCACCTTGGTTAGGATTCTTATCGATTAGGATTCCTTGAACTTTGGAACGCTCCCACTTGTTCTGAAATCGAGTCTTGTCTTCCCTATTTTTTTTCCTTTTTATTTTGGAGCATTCCATAACTCCACTTTGAATTACCTCTATAAAGATCGGTGATTCCACAAATCTTTGAATGGTTTGTAAAGTGGTGAAACTCCTTTACAATTGTCATTGATTCACCAAAGATTTTTGTATCCTTGGTTTATGATGTTATCTATCTTCTGCTATACCTGGATTATATCTATGGTGTTCGAATGTCGATTTGCCTTAGATTTCCGCATTTATTATATTCCTGAAGTCACGGTTGACCCTGTTAAGGTCACCCATGATTTATAAAGGCTTAACCGTCTTATATTTTGTAACTAAATTATCTCATCTTCGTTCGAGCTTATCTTAGATTCAGAATTCTATTTGAGTATGGTTCCTCTAAATTTGAATCTCTGTTTGTTTTGAAATCCATCCTTGAATCATCCCTTAAAAAAAAATTAATTGTATTTTGAAATTGTGTATACATCGAAATTATTATTTTGATAAGGATGACCAAATTATATATATAAAAGTGAATTGTTTTCGATAAGGATTATATAACCTTTAAAAAGTAGAATTTGAAATTTTGAAGATTTTATAAGAAATTTGATTTATACAAAAATGATTTTAATGGAATGGTTTTGAAATTGAAATTTGAGAGATTGAACTCCGGTATTTTGAAATTTGGTTTTAAGATTTAGAAAATATATAATAATACGATTTGAAAGTATTTTCCGAATAAGAAATGTTTCAAATGAGTTCAAATGAATTCCAATGATTTCGAAGAGATTTTAAAGAAGTTTCAAGAAAACAAACGTCCAGAACTCACTTTTGTCGCTGGAAAATAATTTCGATGATGAGTGCACGCATCATCGACAATGATTTTCGAGTTTCAGAGTGGGGGAGGGGCCACTCTAATAGTTTTGCTATGCGAGTGATTTTTTGAAACCATTTTGATTTCAAAATTACGAAGAATGATTTGGTTTTCGAAAGATATATGTATATATATATATTTAAGATGATTTGAAGTAAGCCCGGTGTTCAGTACTCGAGTTTCCGATTTGAATTAGCATAATTCTATTTATAAAATTGATTTACTGATTTGTTGCCGATTCCTAACTCTTGGATTTGAAATTTGATTTCACCGACAATTTTGAACACTTTAAAATCGAGGTTTAATTTTCAAAGCTATTTCGAAGGGTATAAAATATTTGATAAAGTATATAAGTTTAGTTTTGTATGTTTAAAGTTTGAAGAGTATGACTTAAGTAAATTTGAAAATTTTGTTAAATAAATAATTTGCAAAAGGAAAATTGGATTTTTCATATAGAAATAAATAGTTTAAAGGTTTTAAAGGGATAGTTATAAATTAGGAAACCATTTTGGGTATAATTGAATTTGAGGAAATATTTGGTTTTGAAAATAGATTGGAACGTAAAACCCAATATTTATATGATGATTTTGGAAATGAATTTGTTTGACTTGAATTATGTTAATTTGGAAACTGGAATTATTTTCTAAACCTATTATTTTGGGAATTATGAAATTGAGATATTTAATTTGGAAGAAATAACTTGGTGAAATCGTATATGATTTTGACACTAAATTGATATTGGAATGATTTGAAATTGAGAACCTTATATTATTAAGTACTTGATTTGGAAGTGGTCGAACTTATATAAAATGGATTTGTATAAGTATGAAGTTGATTTGAAAACTATTGATTTGAAAGGTACTCAATTTGGAAAGAGAAATCTTATATAATCGAAGCTATATAAGTATGATTTGATATACTATTGATTTTGAAAAGTATTCGATTTGAAAATGAAATCCTATATAATGGACTTTATATAAGTATGATATTTGAAAGTGATTTGAAAAGGTACTATATGATATATATTTTCGAAGTAAAGATATGGGAAGTGCCTTCTATTTGATATCCGCTCTGTGGCCACATTGTGGATTCATTCTATTATTAATCTCTCTGATTTTGGTTTTCTGGATATGATACTCGAGTGTCCCACCATGGCTATCTCCATGGTTATTCTTTTGAGCGCGACTACATAGCACAGTTCACCTGGCTGGGATGGCCTAGGGGTACGGATTGTTTCTTGGGGGATCCAGGCGTAACCATTGTGTATCCTGTGAACTATGTAAGTCGCATTAGTAGCGAAATCTGCCTGGCTAAGATGGCTTAGGGGTACATATTGTTTCCTGGGGGATCCAGGCGTAATCATTGTGTATCCTGCAGTCTACTAGTCATCATGGCGTAACTCGCAGGTTTGAGAAAGCTTACGGATATGGATTGTTTCCTGGGGGATCCAGGCGTAACCATTGTGTATCTATGAACCATGGTTACATAAAAATTTTGGTTTGATTGTTTTGTTTGGATTGTACTTTCCATATCTGTTTTTAAAAGTTTTTCAAGTATTTTCACTGGGTGTTGAAACAAGTCTACTAAGTACTTGGAGAATTCTAGCTTTGCGCCTGATCAACACACTGCCAGAGTCTACGGGAACGAGGATAAACTTGTTAAGACATTGAGTTATAAAAGTATTTTGATAAAGTATTATATAAAGGATATTTTGATCATTTATTTTACCCTTCCAAATAATTGAAATTTATATAACTTTAAAATAATGGTCCATCCTTGTCTTTCAACCTATTTTCCCTTCTAGCTATTCATATTCTCCACCTTGTTAAACTTACCTATAACAACAGTTATCAGGTATAATTATAATCTTCTTGTCATCTTGTCTTAGTCCTATTTCATTCTATTTTTTCTTTGTATTTCGTACCTCGTTCCTTTTCGAGGACGAAAAGATTTGAGTGGGGGAGAGTGTAACAACCTTGTATTTTGTGATTATTTTAATTTTATATTTTATTTATTTTAACTGAAATTCCTGATTTGAAAACTTTATTTTATTTATTTAAAATGAATAAAAAAAATTGTAAATATAAATTTTGTTTTTTATGTGAATTATAATTCAAAACCTGAATAAATGGAATATTTCCAAAAAAGTGGATTTCTGGTCAAAATGGTCAAACTTTGACTTTAAATTTAAAATTTAA
This sequence comes from Allium cepa, assembly GCA_030765085.1. Classification (NCBI taxonomy): domain Eukaryota; kingdom Viridiplantae; phylum Streptophyta; class Magnoliopsida; order Asparagales; family Amaryllidaceae; genus Allium; species Allium cepa. Next base: position 11,817,211 of record CM060937.1, read on the forward strand.
ATATTTGAATTTTTGAATTTTATCTTTTATTACATAAATAGATTTTATTTCAAGAATACTGCTTTCCGTTTCATTGAAATTGGATTAATATTGTGAAAGTTATGCTTTTTACAATATTGTGTGTAAATTGTTTTATTTAACAAATTTGTTTATTTCAATTTATATAAATAATATTTTTCTTTGTAAAATCATGTTCTAATTTGTGTAACATGATTTTTTTTTCATATATTTTATTTTTAAAACATTTTTAAAGTACATTTATAATGTTCAAATGTTGATTGTATATTGTTTTCAATCTTTAATTCTAGTTTCCATTAAATAAAGTATTTTCTTTATTTATTTCCTACTTTTCCTAAAACCATTTATTTATTCCTCATAATATCTATCTCTACCTTATTTTTCTTATTTATACATTCATTTAGTAATTAAATGGATAAGTATTTAGATCCCTATTTATTTCTTGGAAAGAAATCTCAAATACACACACACACACGTTATTGTTTTAAAAGGCATACCTTTAAATGTTATTTTAATTAATATAAGTAATATTTTTGGTTGATATATCATATTATAATTGTGTATATATATATATATATATGTAACATTACATGTTATGTATATATTTACAACATTTGTCCATTTTTGTTTCATTTAATTTGGATATACACTTTGTAAATTAAGTAACATACAAAGTGTAAATATCAATTAATTTATACGTTTCTATAACCATTTTCTTATTTATTTATATAGTGTTTATATAAACGGTATGTATTTATTGAATTATTTCTTTAGAATATATTTTATTAAATAGATGGGAAACAAATCAAATACGTTACCTATTTTTAATTAAAGGCATGTGCACGTTTGATTTATTGCCTTTTTATCTTTCCATCCATTAATTTCATACCATAACTCCTACATATGTTGCCATTTATTTCCTTGATCCCTAGCCGTGTATTTTATTTATTACGTGAAAGAAAACATCTCTTTCTCATTCATCATATACGCCATTTTCAGATCTGAAGAGAAAGGTAATGGCTTTCTTCTCTTTTCTCCACTTTTCTTCTTCATTTTGCCTTGTTTTTCACTTGATTTTGCGTGATCTTCACATATGGTTCTCGGCCTAACACCTTCACCATAAACTCCATCGACCACCACCACTTCTGCCCCACCTAATCCATGGCCTAACCACCATACTCCTCTGACCTGAAAGTGCCATGGCCTCCCCTTGAACAAAACTTCACAAAAACTATGAAAAACTCCACAAAAACCATGCTAACCGAGCCCTGTATGCAACACCACCTTCATTGCTTGCCATGGCCACCTCATTAGCCACCACCACATTCAAGCACCACCTCTGAACACCATTAATAACCTCTGACCTGACCTGTAGCAGCCTCTGGCTGAGCCCAAATATGCCTTTGACCGAGCCCAAGTTGAACCAAAACCATTTCTAGCCTTGCCTTTTGACCTCCCACACTTTGTAACTTCCAAACCCTTCTTATCCTTGACCAAGCCTTGTTATTTTCAGTCCAAACCTGATCCTTTACCACCTAAAACATGTCATGGCTAAACAAATTTAGCCTTAAGGCCGAGCACATGTTGAGTAAAGAGCAAGCAAAACTTATTTGAAACTTGGTGATGTCTTTGTTTATCTCTATTTCAATTTATTTCAATAATTTTGGTATTGTATTTATATTTACGTATGGTCTTGTTTTATTGTTATATACAAGATATACATCTTGGCTCTTTTCCCACTTGAATCAAATTGTGCTATCGTGCTTTCCGGATTCTCTTTTGTGTGTGTTGTTTACGAACTCCAGCTTCGAAGAGGTGAGTAATTCACACATGACATATATGCCTATATAATTGTGAAGTGACACCAAGTGAATGTGTAGAAACTCTTATATTATGTTATACCTATGATATCATTTATATGACGTTAAACCCTGTTATTAACTTGTCACATCATCTGTTATATTCTATTCTGTTATATTGTTTATTTATTTCTGTTTCTCGCACTGCAAATTCCCTGTAGAATAAAATCACTATGATTTAAAATGATACATACCCGAACGGACTTTAGAATAGGAAAAATGATTATGGGCTGAAATGATAGGCCTGAATGATTTTTATTTATTTGTAATTGTCTTGGGATTTCATGTTTGAAATAATCAAAACCCGGAAATTTTACTGATTACGGATTTAAATGATAATTTCCGTATGAATTGATTTAGGTGTGAAATATTTTCCGAACCCGTGGTTGATTTCAAAATATGATTTCTTCTAAATTTCATGTATTGTAGATGAAAGAAAAAAAAATGAAATTTGACTTATATTGGATTTAAATGGTTAAGCGGTGATTTTCTAAAAGGTTAAATGTTATAAGTTAATAGATGGTTTAAGTTGTAGTGTGAAAGTTGTGTTAAATTAATAATGGGAATTTAGGTAAAAAAAAATAGAATTATATGCTTAACTTGGTAACTAATATAATTGATGTATGAATTGGATAAATATAAAATAAAAGAAAACATCAAGTTATTTGTAAAATAAAGTTAAGCAGCTTACGGTGTAATTTGAATTTATGTAATTAGTTTAAAATGTTAAATAAGTGGATAGTTAAATGGAAATTTGGAATTTAACTTGACTTGGAATTGTGAGATTTGGTTTTAAAATGGAAGTTTAAGTAAATTAAATAAAAGGGAAATTTAGCTTAATGTATGAAATGGTAATTTGAAATTTAAGTGATAAATAATTATTAAAAGGTAAAGAATGGGAAATTTGTACGCTTGAATTTAATAAGTGAAATTATTGATAATTATTTGTGAAATTTACTTTATAAAAATCATAAGTTAAAGGGTATTTAAATGACCATTTTAAAGTGGAAAATATGAAATTTTATAAGTTAAAAATGGTTTAAATTGAAGTTTATTTGTAGGGCTGAAATTTCAATGTTTTATAGTTTTTTTTCTGAATAAATGAACTCTGAAATGTCTAAAATTTTAGGAATTGAATATTTGATTTGAAATTATAATAACTTCACTTTTAAATGGTTTAAATGAATTATTAATTTTATTATAATATAAACCATTTTCGAAATGTAATTTGGAATGGTATTTAAAATAGTAAATGAATGATATACTTGAATTTAAAATATATTTATATTTGAATTCAAATAATGAGTTGATAACGAGATTTTGAAAGAATATGATATTTTGATATTCTGAAATGGTTTGGAAATGATTTGATCCTTATTTTGATTAAGATTTGTATTTGAAATGATATTTTATTTTTGAAGTATAAAATACTATTTTGAAATTTATAACCACTTCTTTATGTGCAAAGTGATTTCCTTGTGATTATTTGATACAAACCTTGAATTTGAGAGTGTGGCTAGAGGTGAGCGATTACTATAGCTCTGCGCTACCCTAGTCACATTAACACTGTTATTTGCATTAATTACTTTAATATGGGTATTTCTGTGATAGTGTTTATTCCTGCTTAATTGATGGTTTACCGGATTCTTAAAGGATGGCGGATCCCAAGCATCCTTTAGGTTATTGTGCATTGCTATTACAGTTCACTTGAATTGGTTTACATTGTGTAAGTATGTATGTCATGACTCGAGTGTTTTGTGTTTTACTTTACGCTCGAGTCAGCCTGAGAATCACAGTTTTGGATTCACCTTCTGGAGCTAGAGAATTGTTGGAGCTTATTTGACTATCTATTTGTCTATTTTTCCAATTATCTCCTATTCGGTATTGCTTCTGTACTAGTGAGTCATGTATCTAGAGTTCTATTGTATCCATTTTTAAACTATGATATTTTGTATATGATTTGAGAGTTTGTATATAGTAGCTTCATGAACTGCTATGGTATTTTATTTCCATGGCGAGTTATTCTGATATTTTTGTATCTATGATTCTGTGAATGATTTTATTTGCTCCAAATTTCTTAACAATCCACTATTTTGAATTATTCAAGTCTGACGTGTGTGGATTATTGTCGATTTGAATGGTCCCAAATAGTGGGTCGTTACATAACTGTTGTTATAGGTAAGTTTAACAAGGTGGAGATGATCACAAACATGAGATCCTCTAGAATCTGATTCACCTTTTTCACTTGATCGACGGTCTGCGGATGGAAAGCAGTGCTCAGATTCAAAATGAGTACCAAAGATTATAGAAATATTTCTAAACAGAATGGCATAAGCAACAGCCTCCCATTCTGTAGCAAGATAAGAGAAATAAGGACAACCAAAAGATAGTTTGAAAAACAAAATAAGATAATAAATTTGAAACCATGAAAATTTCATTTTAAATTGAAAATTAATTTTACATAAGTTAAATAAATCTTAATCATCTCTCTAATTATCCAGTTATCTTAAATAAACAATCTCTAAAATCATGGGTTTGAAAAATCATTTATTATACTCAAAATGTACTTAATAATTAATTTCTTCTTTAATCCTAATTAAAATTAAATTTATTCCTCTTAATATATTTTATCATCTATGTTAAGTATATTTACACTTACTAAAACTGCTTTAAATTATCCTTAGTTCCTTTATCATCATTTTATATTGTAAATTATTCCATTACCTTTTCTTTATTTACCACTGTTAATCTTTGTATAACTAAAATTTAAGTGTATAACATTAATTACAACCACTCAAATTTTATTTATATAATCATTTTACATTGTATATTATCCAATTACATATTCAACTTTTGTATAATTTAGGTAAGTTATATTGGAATGAAATTGTGTATTATACAAATAAAACTTTCCAATTTAATCATTTCAAGCTTAATTTAGGAATTAGATTTCTGATAAGTTCCAAACTATTTAGAGATAAATAAATGCACATATACTATATATTTATATATCCATTCAAATTTAAATCATATATCAGCATATGTTATAAATCTAGTCTTATTTTAGAAATTCAAATCAATTAAATTTCCCAAAACAAAACTGTAGCAAGACTATAGAACGGTTTCTTCCCTTCGAAACTCGAAAATTAATAACGATGATGCTGCAGTCATCAACGAAGTTATTTTCCAGCGACAAAGAGAAGATCACTAATTTTAAACTTTAAAATTCTTTGGAAACAAATTTCTATTTGAAAATACTTTAAATAGTATATCCTTTAAAACTTTAAGTACAAGGATTGAAATTCATCGGAAATTGAATTCTCAAATTCTTATTTTAAATTCATTTTAAATTTCCAAATAAATTTATAACATTGTTTATAGTTCAATTATTTATATATAAAACAAGAGATAATGATATATAAAATCAAATATTATTTCCTAACAACCAATTCAATAAAATCCAGAAAAATATTTATAATATAGTTACAAAATTTATTTCATTACTAAATTTGAAAAAAAATATTGTGTCAGTTTGCTCTGTTCAAGTGTTTTGTAAATCTTATCGATAGCGTTGATCAGACGAATCGATCAGAAACACAACTCAACATCAAGAACTCAAACAACACAGTATATAAAGCATTTTAAATATTTGTTTACAAATGCACTTCAAGAATGATTTGAAGATAAGTTGGAAACAAGATGAGATGATTAAATAACAGAATAGGAAGATGGATAAGCTTATATAAATCACGGTAACCTTAACCGATTCAACCGTGACTTGAAGAAAAAGATCAACGTAGATTTCCGAGGGGAAATAAAACATTCGGTCTCAAGAGATAGAGTTTGGAATCATAAGAGATACTAGCATCTAAACCGAGGATATAAAATCTTTGGTGAATCGATGCTGTTGTAAAGGAGTTTCACCCCTCTACAAATCAATTTGAGATTAGCGGGACCACCGACTCATTATAAAGATAATTCGAAGTGGAATTTGGGATACTCCAGAATCAAAAGAAGTTGAATAGTGAGGGACACGAATGGATTTTGGAACCGCAGGAAACGTTCCAAAACTCAAAGAAATCGAGTCGAAAAGGAAGAAATTCAAACTCGAATGAAAGTGATTCTGTAAATACATTTACCATACATGTTGAGTTTTGCCTAGAGCTACCAAAGCTCTGATACCAAATGTAATGACCCGATATTTTCAGCCATTCGCATCCGCACATTTCAGACTTGAATTGCTCAAAATACCGCGTTGTAAATAAAATTTGGCAAATCTCAGAATATACAGTAAATAAATAATCACAGATCACAGACGCAGAGTAAATAATAATGCAACGGAATTAAAATAGATAGTAGTTCATGAAGCTACTATATAAAAATAAGATACATCAGAGTTAAACAAGATACAATAGAAGAGTAACAAGATATATTAGGTACAAATTAGAATACATCACTGAAATCACTAGATACCAAAAGAAAAATATATGGCTGGATCTTCAAGAAAAGCTCCAACTCTAAAGGTGGGTCTTGAATGCTAAATCACTCAGTCTGACCCGAGCGTAAAGCAAAACACAAACACTCGAGTCAGGGCATAAATACTTATGAACTGTATATCAACTCAAGTGAACAGTAACAAAAATTCATCAGTAACTTAAAGGATGCTTGGGACCACCCATCCTTTAAGGATCTGTTAAACTATTTACTATGTAGTAATATTGCGCTATTATAATAGTGTCTATAGTAAAATAAACTTACTTTTAAATAGCATTGAAGGGTTACCCATATAGCACCCAACACGTAATAGTCCCAGTAGTCCATCCAGTAGAAGCATATCTCAAGACCGGGAGACTAGCCTAAATAATCCATGGGCTATGGGAGAAAAACAAACTCGTAGTAAAGGCTCAGTATGGTAGGTGACACAGCACAACTAGGAAATGCCAGGGTAGATATACCAATTACGCTTCCGGGTTGGTGGTAACGCATAGCAGCCACTACCGCCCACCTCGGAACACAATCCCAAATCAAAAATCGGAGGATGGCCATCTAATCAATCATAAGTAAGAGTATAGTATCGAAGGAATGTGTCCGATCAGAGGAATGACCTCACTTGTCCCGTCGATCGCTCCTGTTTTAGTCACCTTATGCCAACTCACGGGAGTTGGGTCCACATTCATACCTTAAAAGGATCGTCGCCACCATCCTACTTCATTCTGGAATCTCCACCGCGTACACGGTTGTTAAAGTGGTTTTCGAAGTTGGCAGAGAGTATGACAACTTCCTATCCCGGCCTCTTTAACAACCAAACGTTATTATAACGCCGTGGTCATTTCAAAATAGTTATTACTTCAAAAAATCAAATCATTTCATCTCAAAACTATATTCCTTTCAAAATAGTTTACACTTCAAAAATCAAATTATTTCATCCCAAAACTATATTTCTTTCAAAATAGTTTATACTTCGAAACCAAAACCATTTTTATTTCGAAAATATATTCAAATCAATACTATATCATTTCCATTTCAAACATACATTCACCTTTCAAAAATCATAATACTTTCAATGTTATAACTCTTTTAAAACCAAAATACTTGAAATTATTACACTTTGAAAATCATAACATTTGAAATCATGGGACATTCCTTTAATTACAAATTTATTCAATTAAACCCAAATTTTCAAATTTCCAATTTAATTCAATTCAAACCATCTGTTTCAGTTCAATTCAGTTTCCCAACAAACCATTTCAAATCTTATCAATTTCAAATATAGATTTGATCCACAAAATAAACTATTCAATTTTTAATATATTTCAAAGCTTTAATATACCATATTTCAAAACTAAATTTTTATAATTTCCTATAACTCTGATTTGACTTCATTTTTTACTTAGTTTTGAAATATTCATTTCATAAATCCAAAATTATTTAAATAAACTCAAATTACATGTAAACCAAATATCCTTTCATACTAATATAGACTTCAATTATTCAAATATCAAAAATCAAATATCATTTCAAATTCACATTCTTTATCAAAATAAAGATTAAATCATTTCCCAACCATTTCAATCATCAAAATATCATATCCTTTCAAAACCTCATTATCAAATCATTATTTGAATTCAATTCAAATATTCAAATTTAAATATCATTTTTAAATCAAATAAATCATCCATTTATTATTTCAAATATCATCACGAAACACATTTCAAAATTTCAGTCAAAAATTCATTTATCTTATTACATTTCATTCCATTTAACACATAACCAAATAAACCTAATTTAAATTCAAATTCAATTTAAATTCCATAAAATTCAAATTTAAATATTAAATTATTTTCAAAACTCCTTATATTTCACAAATAATCAATTTCCAAAAGTTAAATCATTTAACACTTTAAAATATAACTCAAACAGTGTTGAAATCTATAACATTTCAAAACATTGACAAATTATAGCAACGACGGCATTTATAAAGTGCTACCGTAGCTTATAGCTTCCAAAAATAGTTTAATTTAGGAACAACGGCATTTATAAAATGCCGTAATAGATATTTAATTATTTCAAACATAGTTAAATTCAAAACAACAACATTTTAAATTGCTGTCATACAACTATAGAATTTTTGAAACGCTGTTAATAAAATTCCAGCTTTTATAATAAGTTTTCAAAAAAAATAAAACTTCAATTTTCTTGTTATTTAAATTTATAAATCATATTTCTAGACTTTAAAATTTCATATTTAAATCATTTTAACAAATGATTTATTACAATAAAATTTTAAAATTCAAATATTCAATTTTAGAAAACTCAATTCATTTATTAAGTCAAAATTTCACTGTTTATTAACTTATAAATTTAATCAAACTTAACATCTTATTTTAAATATCATTTCAAACTTTAAATTTAATATACATTATTTACTTGCATTTTAGAAATATAAATTTAAAATAAAAATCACAATTACTTCAAATTTACATACTTAAATTCACAAAATCAAAACTCAATATTTATCCTTCTCAAAACCATAAAATATATATATTTAAATCAAAATTTATACTTTTAAAAATACATATCTTGAGAAAAATCATTTAAAAATATACCACGGGGTCTGTATATAATTTTCTAACCTCAGTCAACTGATACAGATACATATCATTTCAATCCACAGTTTGAAAAGAAAACCTGGGTTCTATCATTTCAAACCCGTAATCCCAAGTAAATAAAAATTAACAAAAATCGCTCAGGCCTATCATTTCAGCCCATAACGATTTTTCCCTATTCTAAATTCCGTTCGCGTATGTATCTTTTCAACCCATAGTGATTCTATTTTAACAAGGAACTTGCAGTGTGAATATATGCATAAACAATGTCAATGTCACAATATAAGGTCATATGTCATATGTCAGATGATGATTAACAAGGTGAACAAGGTTATAGCATGAAATAACATATCATATAATCTTCATTAACTTGCATAACATTTTAATTACTAAACACGTGTCATCAATTTACTAGTTCATAAGCAAACACGTCAGAGTGAGAAAGACTCATCTTTTCAAGCTGGAGTTAGCAAATCGAACTACACGAATAAATTCCAGAAAGCAAGATATGGCATGACTTTTGATTTGAATGAATGGAAGCCTAGATGATGATCTTGTATATAATAAATAGAAAATATAACATGAACATTTGAGTTTAATAAATAATACATTGAAACAATTGGAATTTTGAATTAACAAAGAACATCACCTAGCTTTCACACAAAAGTGCCTGACCACGACAACATGACTTGTCACATGATCAATTAGGCTTGTTCTCACCACACTAAGCTCGGCCTAGTTGTCAATATGGCTCGGGTTTGGGTCAAACAGGCATGGTAACATGGAGATGAAGGGGTAGGAAAGTTGCAAAGTGAAGTATGCAAAGGACAAGGCAAAAAAGGAGGGGTTTGGATGCACCACTTGGCTCGGCTTGGTCACGTATGACTTGGCTCATGCTTGTACAGGTCTGGACATGTCTGGAGCAGCGGCTAGAGGAGGTGAACTTGCTGGAGGTGGTGGCTAAGGGGGTGGCCAAAGTGAAATAGGAAGGTGATGTGAAGTATAGGCCCGGCTAGCACTTGTTTGGTGGAGTTTTTGCGCAAAGTTTTGGTACAAGCATCATATGGAGGCACGGCCCAGGTCAAGGTTAGAGGAAAGGAAGGAGGAGCTGCTGTAGACGGTGGTGGTGATCGCCATGGAGTTGGAGTGGAGTAGAGGCCGAGCAAAGCTTGAAGAAGAGGAAGGTGAAAATACAATGAAAAGAGGAGAAAAAGGATGAAGCCATAAGCATTTTTTTTTCTTTTTTTTTCTTGAAGCCACGAGTTTTAGGGGAAAGATGATAAAGTGTTTTCAAGTGAAAATGATGTGGAGTATACGGCAATTGCATAAGAGAATGGACGGCTACACAAAATGGAAAAGGCAATTGGAAATTGAAAGGACAAGATAATGAAAAGTCATGGCATATGAAAGGGTTTTATCTCTTTATATTTCTTATTTCTTTTTAATCAAAATAAACAAATACAACTCAGAAAGTGAACGTAAAAATTCTAAAAAAAAATAAAATGAAAAAGAAAATAAATAAATATTTTAAGGAAAAATAAAGATAAATAAAAAAAATAGCTTAATAATTGAAATTAGAATTTAAAAATAAAAACAATATACAATGAACATTAGAAAATTATAACTTCGCTTAAAAAAATGCTTTTTTTCAAAATAAAATATATACATAACATGCCATATAACACATAATAAAATATTGTTTGAAAAAACAAAATATTATTTATAAAAATTAAAATAAACAGTTTTGTTAAATAAAACAATTTACACATAATATTGTAAAAAGCATAACTTTCACAATATAAATCGGATTTCAACGAAATGAAAAGCAGTATTCTTGAAATTTAATTTATTTTAATAATAAAAGATAAAATTCAAAAATTCAAAAATTTAAATTTTAAATTTAAAAGTCAAAGTTTGACCATATTGACCAAAATCCACATTTTTGTAAAATATTCTATTTATTTAGGTTTGACATTATAATTCACATCAAAATCAAAATTTATATTAAATCACAATTTTTTTATCCATTTTAATAAATAAAATAAAGTTTTTTAATCAGGAATTCAATAGAATAATTAAAATATACAATTAAAATAATCAAAATACAGGGTTGTTACATATTTCCTAAGAAAAAATATAATATTAAAAGAAAAGACAAATTCAATTCTTCTCATCTCAAAACCTGTAAACTTAAAAGTTGAAAATAAAATGGAATCTAACCACAAATTCAAACGACATTCACAAACCAAAAAAATATGGAAACCTAAACAAAAGCAAACCAGATTAAAGCTTCAACTCAAATAAATAGCAAGCAAAGTTTAAAACAGTTCAAACTTGAAGCTGAATCAAGCAAGTTCAGATCAGAAAAGAAAAGCAATGCAACCTGTATTATAGGTCTGATCAAATCAGATCAAACAATTATGGATTCAATTTAAAATCAAAGTAAACCTGAGCAAGATCATTTCCAAATTCAAATGGTAAAATAAAATCAAAAACCTGGAAATTGAAATGAAGGTCAAAGCAAAAATTTAAAGCCCTGAAAAAGCAAATGCAAGTTGAAAGCAACTTCAAAACCTGGAAACAATGGAAAAGAAATCTAAAGCAATACAAGATCAAAGTTCAACAACAAAAAATTCAAGAGAAAAAGAAAATCAATTTCCAGATTTAAAATGCAAACAGTTTTCTCTTCTTCTTGGTTCTCTGTTTTCTGGAATCATGTGAGCAATCTATTCTGGTTTGCATGTGATCTAAACTGGATATATGTTGAGAAATTATATTGTTTAGAACAAAATTATATTGGAATATATATCTAAGAAGATATAAATATGTAGATACAAGCATATATGGCTGTTCGTATGTTTACAGGCTAGAAACAAGAGTAAAATAAAAATCTATTTGATCAGTCATTTATAGGCTTAGTTGTATAAATAAAAGATGTTTGAAATCACAAGGTAATTGTTTTAAAAAAAATGGTTTCCAATAAAAATATTTGGCAATATTCTGGAAATTGTAAAATAACAGTAGAAAATAAAAATTGGTCCAAAATTACACATCTGGATTTTAAATTTTAATTATATGAATGGGTTCGTGTTGCAAATCCATGAATTTAGATGAAAATTTCAAGATTTTTAAGAATGAAATTAGCAAGCAGTTTTGAGTTGATCAGAATTGATGTTAACGTTGATTGCCGTCGATTGGCAAGACCAGGTGGGGCGAGATTTCTGTTGAAGGTTGCCTGAGTGATAGGGATACATGGAAAAATGTTAAATAATTTATCTGATGATCAAGGCGGTGGCGGGGGGTAGTTTTAGGGTTTTAGACTGGGTTTTTGTCGAGCCTGATCTTGGAGGAACTGCGTCCAAGTCAAGGCGATTCAAGTGATCGAACGCAGGGAAAAAGATTGATGGGTCATCGGTTCACCTTGGGTCAAGACGGCGGAGTTGCTAATAGCCGGTGGCGATGGGTCGAACGATTTTAGTCAATTGGGTTTTTGAGTTCTAGGCGATCGATAGGTTAATTTTCGACTTTAAATTTGAATCATCGAACTGGGTGTCTAGGTTGGTCTAGAGCGATGTCGACGACTTGTCGAATGCTACGACGATGGTCGGAGGTTGATGTGTCGACCGTGCACGTGCACGCATATTTATATATCTGCTGATTAGGGAAGAAAAGGAATCTTTGGGTTCAAGCACGCGAAATTAGGCATTTGACTCGAAGCAAGTGAAGGCGTGGGTTAACCCAGTGCTAGGCTCGGGTAAAATGAACAATGGCCAGGGTCTGTTAATCAGGAACCCGGTTTCCAGGGTTTTTTCTTTTAAATAAGAGGAGTATATTTTCAGGTTTTAAAATTTCAAAACAAAATCTATATAGGTTTAAAGCTATAAATCAAATATTATACTAAGGTTTAAAACTAAGGAAATGAACAAGTTTTTAAGAAAAAATGTTATGGTTAAATATTTTAAAGTTGTTTTTGGGTTTCGAATAACGATATTTGAATAATTATTTTCTAAGTATTTTCAAATAGAAATTGATGATGTAAAGTGTGTTATCTCAAGTTAATCAAGGCCTTGGGTAATTAAAAATTAAGTAATTAGTTGAGATTAAAGGTTACTCCGGTAATGAAAGAAATTAAGGAAAATTAATCATTGTGATTAATTTAAGAATAATCAAATAGATTAATGTAATTAATTACTGAATGAAAATGATTAAAGGGTTGATTACTTAAAGAATAATTTCTTAGTTTAGAGATTAATTAAGGAATTAATTAATAATTAAAGTCTTAAGTAATTAAGAGTGAATTAATTAATTTAAGTAATTAAAGGGGAATTAATTACTTAAAGACAATTACTTAATGAAAGTAATAAATGATAATAAATTAAGGGATGATTAATTAATGTGATTAATTAAGGATAATTAATTCATTAAAGGTAAATTAATTAATAAAGGTGATTAAGGAACGATAATTAATTGAGAAGTAATTAATTAATGTAATTAATTAAGGATAATTAATTAAAGGATAATCATTTAAATAATTAGAGGTTAATTAATTTATTATTAATGGTTAATTAATAAATGATCAAAGGATAATTGATAAAAATAATTTGTAACTAATTAATGTTAATTAACCTGGATTAGTAATTAATCTGATTTAAATTAATCAGATGACTAATTGATCCTACTTATGGATGTTTGGATTCTATCGGATGTTGAATTATTTGTTATCCCTGATTGGTGTTGCTTTGTGATATGAATTGAATTGATTTGAGATGTGACGAATGTAATCTATCTATGACGAATGTAATTTATTTATCTGCGATAAATTTATATTATATATCTGTAAATCTATGAATAAAGATAAGCGTTATAGATTATACCGCTTATCGATATTAATATGATTGAAGCTGTGATGATTGATGTTGTCGCACTATTGGGTAAAACCCCTAGACTATACTATACACACACAAATATGGATTGCACGAGGAAATTGGTTAAGTCACAAATTTAGAAAAAAAAATTAATTGAATTTTTGAATCCAAATGGTTTTGGAAATGGATTTGGGTTAAATATGAAAAACTCTTGAAAAGAAAATTTTGAAAATAAAAGTTATTTTGAATAACTTGATAAAGTTTTGAAATTTAATTAGTTTGATTTGAATTTAAATTCAAGAATTGAAATTGAATTGAATCATCGAATTTGGAAGAAGTGATTGAAGACTTAAAGACAAATTAAGTAAAAATGGGCTCCAGGCGACTCAAGATACTTGCGTTCCTTTCTACTTCGTCTCCGTAATTTTGCTCTCCATTCTCCTCTTCTCCGTTCCCCTTCATGTCCTCATCCCCTCCCTTTCTCAGATCTCAGCGACTCCCCATCCCCTCATCTACGCGCTCTGGACGTTGTTTTAGAACCATGGCTTCTGGTGAAGGCGCACGACATGACCTACAATCGTCCCGAGAGTTTCCTCCTCTTCGTGCAATCGAACTGTCTCCCCAAGCACCATCTACCCGCCTCTGCTCAAGTGATGCACCTTTTTCTGCAGTGAATTCGATTGCGTCTAAATCAGGTACTCCACTAACCCTCCCTTTGACCGGATCCAATATGAGTGCTGTAGATAAGTCGAATTGCGTTTTGGAACACCAAGATTCGGTTATGTTGGATGAGGACCGAGTATTAGAAAATAAGTCAGGCGATGTCATAAGCTTGGTCAAGTCAGTTGAGAATGAATGGTGCAGGTCAGGTGTTTGTATCAATGCAGCAGAGGGAACTGAACCTTTAAACAGTGCAAAATGTAAGGCTTGTATCTCTACTCCTGTTCCATCTGTTGTGCCAAGTCCTGAGCCTACGACTTTGCTTGCTTGCTCCAAATTGGGTACAAATAGCATCACTTCAACTGTTCGGCATAATGCTAATGCCAATGTAGTCCCTGTGCACAATAATTTAACTCCTGGTGACAACAGGCACGCGGTCTCCTCTCCCACTGTTGCACAATGCCCCAACCCTGAGGCCCCATCTGTGCCCAGATCATGGTCTTCCTTATTTACATCCAAGCCCCGTAATGCGGGAGTTTATGAACCAGTTGATTTCAAAATAGTTGAGGAAAACGGAGTAAAGATCCCTCCTCCTTGTGTAATGCAAGCCGGTTTGGAATTTTGGTCAGGATATGTAGTTGGATTCTTTTTGGACCCTAAATATCGACTTCACGATGCGGGCACTGTTTGTCGTAGGGCCTGGAAACTTCAAGGGGGTCTGAGAGTTAAGTTAGTTGATTCCTTGTACTACCTTTTGTTCTCCTCCCCTGAGGAACGTTGTCGTGTTCTTGAGTCTGAGCCTTCCTTCATTGATGGTCAGCCTTTTATTATTACCGCCTGCACTCCGACGGTTGCTAATGCTCGTGAACAGGTCTTTTCTATCCCTGTTTGGGTTTATTTCTCTCAAATCCCATCTGCTCTACAACCGCTGCTTGGTTTGAATTGGCTAGCATGCAATGTTGGTAAATTGATTTGTTTTGACTCTAATACTGTTGCGCGTGATAAGCTTGTTTATGCCAAGGCGCTGATTGAGATTTCTCCCCTTAAGCCGCTACCAACCTCTATTCCTGTCCAGCTAGCTGTTGGTCACGTGGTGGATGTACGTGTACGTTATGGATGGGTCCCTGACATTTGTTCCTCCTGTCACTCTTTTGGCCATGTAGCCTCTGCTTGCAAGCACTCTGCTGTATCTGCTGCTGCGCCAAAGATCCCTCTGCCTCGGCCTCCGCTTAGGAAATGGGTTCACAAAGTCTCTCTAGTTGATACTGACCCTGGTCCTTCTCTTACCATAGTGTAGCCTGTGTCCCCAGTTCCTGCTGACGTTCCTCCTGTTCTGTCTGCTGCGCTGGTTCTCGCTCCGCCTCTTGTTGTTTGGGCCGAGACTGAATATTGTTGGTGTTATCCCGCTTTTTGGCAAAGCCACGATACCAAAAGAGCGATTGAAAAGGAAGGACCGTTCGCCTCAGAGGTTGATCGTATTTCCTTTCGCCATGGACATCACTGAATTTTATCCGAGTCCAGAATGAGCTACAATTGATGGGACACTGCAAAAAAGGCCACAGGAGTCAGCATTTCAAATTTCAAGTCGATCCGAGTTCGTATGCTCAAGTTATGATCGAGGCAACTCGGAGGGAACACACTGATTTCGAACCCATGATGATGGTTGTCTTCGAATCCATCGTCACGCCCCAGTTCGAAACCATCACTTCGAACCCATCAAGTTCGAAACCATCACCTTCGAAACCCTCGGGATGCCTCGACCTCGAACCCATCAGAGAGTAGCTGGTTCGAACCCATACTCGGCTGCCTCAGTTCGAAACCATCGGACATGCATGCTTCGAACCCATACATAAGCTTCGTTCGAACCCATCCCTGAAGTCGTGTTCGAACCCATCATAGAGCCATGCTTCGAACCCATCACAAAGGCCTTCTTCGAACCCATCCTATGTTGCCTTGTTCGAACCCACTGGGTCAACCCACGTGTCTTCCATCGGTTCGAAATCACCGAGATACACGGAGTCGAAGCGGTCAACACGGAGCGAAGTCCGGATCGGTTCGAAACTTGCGCTCCACGTCACCACGAAGTCGCGTGCCGTGATGGATTCGAAACCATCGTTTCGAAACCATGGGTTCGAACCAAACAGCCGTGCCGTGAATCCTATTTCGAACCCATCATATCTCCCAATCTACTGATCCAAATGTCATGAAATTTTCACATATGCTAGCATGCATGTTGAAGAATGTCCTCGCCAAATTTCACCTCGATTGGATGAATTCTTGATCGGTTCGAATGGAGTTCGAACCGATGCCAAAGTGGGCCCAAACTTCCCGAGACCGTACGTGTGGGCCCCCTCACGTGCCAGAAGTGGTCTCCCGAGTTTTCAGCGAAATATCAGCAGCCTACGCCTATAAATAGAGCCCCAGGGCCAACAGAAAAGGGATCTTCTGACTCTGAGACGCCGAGACTCTGCCGGATCAAGATCTCCATCATCCTACATCATAATTCTATTGTTGATTTCGAATTTCCAGTTGTAACTTGCTGTGGATCGCTGTAACAACTTGTAATCACTAAAAGAGAATCAATAAAACATCAAAAACTTCACAGTGGACGTAGGCAACACGCCGAACCACTATAAATCGCTTGTCCACACATTTACTTTACTGTTGATTGGAGTTTTTGTAAGATAATATCTGTTTTGAACTTGCATTCTTGACTATTATCTCTTCAACGACTCCCGAAGAGTGTTGTGCCCAATTTTGACACAAACACTTTGGTGCTTTCACTGAGAAAACCCAGATTTTCTCCTGCTCGTTGGATCTGTCATCGATACCGGATTGAACAAATCTAAGAGAGAGATCCAGATTGTTAAATCCAACTTCCTTCCCTTCTATTCAGATTTGCATAAAGTCTAGGAAAGGAACTCAACTGTAAAAATGGTTAGCACAAGAACCACCTCGAACGCCGTCAATCAAGAAGGACAGGATAGACAGAATCCTGCCCCTCTGCCTCCACCTAATCAAGATGCCGCTGGGCACTCAGAACCGTCGGGTCCGGTTACCCGACAAGAATTGCAGTTGTTACTTCAAGAGCTGACCCAGAGTCGGTGACAACTAGAAGAACAGCTACGCGCCAACGCTGAGCTAATCAACCAGTTGGATCGCCAGAAACGAAAACGATCCACGAGAGATCGTGCTTATCGCTCTTCTAGCGAAAGTTCTTCATCTTCTGATTATCATAACCGACCCCTACGACCCCGGTTAGATGAGGGTCGTATGCCATCCGCTGGAAACCAACCGATATTGACCGTTGGACAAATAAGAGTTGGTCCGTCAGCCAGCTTCCAAACCGGACCCTCCTCCCGAGGGGGTGCCATTCCTCACCACGCCGCTGAATACCGCACCGCTAGCATTGCAGCTGAACCAGGGGTCGACGCTCGAGATCAGTCGGACCAGGACCGTCGTCAAAGCGGTCATACTCCTGAACCGTACGTCCCAGAGGACTATGAGCCGAGAAGGCGAGATTTGAACCGTCAACGATATCCGGCTCAAACCCAAAGTATGGAACGTGACCATACTCCGGCGCAAATGCCGGATCTATCAACTATGATACGACAGATGATTCGTGAGAGTCAGGGATTCACAAACGACGATTGGGGGGTTTCCCAAAGTCACACTCCCTTTACGGATGACATTCTTAATGCTGAACCCCCACGGCGATTCCGAATGCCCACTCTGCCCATGTATGAGGGAAACTCCGATCCCAATCAACATATTCTAAAATATGAATGGTCGATGACGGCTGCCAGAGCCGACGACGCTGTGAAATGTCGTAGTTTCCCCATATCCCTGGGGGGCATCGCCACCATGTGGTTCACCCGATTGCCTCCTCGATCCGTCTCCTCATTCGACCAGCTGGCCACAAAATTCGTTGAGCAATTCCGTATGCACGTCGCAAGGCCGAAAGATGTCAACACTCTATCCAGTGTCACGCAAGCTCCCGGAGAGACGCTCAGACGCTACTTAGAAAGATTCCATACTGCATGTGCGGAGATTAGTAATCCAAATGATAACTCCATCCTTATGGCGTTAACCAAGGGGATCGACCCCGATTCTGAATTCGGCAATTGGCTGGCTGGAAAACCACCTGCGTCATTGGACCGTTTCCATGCCAAAGCAGCTCAATTCCTGAGACGGGAAGACGCGAAACAGTCTAGGAAGCAAACTGACGCAGGATCAAACGCGGGAGGAACCCAAAGCAATGTTGCAATAAAACAATCCGGTGAGAGCTTCGGAAAAGTTCAGTTGAATATTAAAAATAAACAAGCTCGGCGAAGAGAGAGCGTGAATCAAATTAAAAAACAAGATCAAAATAGCGGTCCGCAACGCAAAAATCCGAAGTTCGACAGTTATACTCCTTTGAATACTTCATTGGAGGACTTGTATTTACAAACCCGTAGTACAATTCAATATGAAAAACCTGCTCCGAGACCGTCGTCAGAGAGACAAATCCAAACAGGAAAGTTTTGCAGGTTCCATGAAAGCTACAGACACGATACGAACGAGTGTCGTCACCTACAGGATCTTGTTGAAAAACTGATCAGGGAAAGGAAACTCGATCGATTTGTGCGGACACCGCAACCCAGGGAAGCAGGTCCATCAAATAAAATCAATGAACCCGATCAACCGAGGCATGAGGACTCCAATGGTCCTCGCGGGAGATTGGTGATAAACGCCATCAGTGGCGGACCGACTTTCTCAGGAGCCTGGAACGACGAGGATCTTCGTCACTGTCACACATGACAGGCTCATTCAATCTATGAATATTTTGCAATTTCATTTACATTCTGAAATTTGATTTTGTAATAAGGCACTGACTTTGCCATATTTTCTCATTTCAACAATAAAACATTATCTCTTCAAGCTAAAGCTGTGATTCATCGAATACAACATTCAACAATCACGACACACGAAGAGCTAAGTTCCATCGAACAATGGAATTTATTCAAATAGCGAGTGACTGCGTTACAACCGGCCACTCACTAAGTGAAACCCCAGCTCGGGGGCAAGTCAACACATCGAAGGCTGAACTGGACCAACACACGACAGTCCATTCAATAATTCGTTCCCGGAGTGCGAACGGACTCCAACTTCCCACAGCGTGAATTGGAGTATAAACATTTAACAATTCGTTCCCAGAGTGCGAACGGACTCCAACTTCCCGCAGCGTGAATTGGAGTATAAACATTTAACAATTCGTTCCCGGAGTGCGAACGGACTCCAAATTCCCAGAGCACGAATTGGAGTATAAACACTTAACAATTCGTTCCCGGAGTGCGAACGGACTCCAACTTCCCACAGCGTGAATTGGAGTATAAACATTTAATAATTCGTTCCTGAAGTGCGAACGGACTCCAACTTCCCGCAGCGTGAATTGGAGTATAAACATTTAATAATTCGTTCCCGGAGTGCGAACGGACTCCAACTTCCCACAGCGTGAATTGGAGTATAAACATTTAATAATTCGTTCCCGCAGTGCGAACAGACTCCAACTTCCCACAGCGTGAATTGGAGTATAAACATTTAATAATTCGTTCCCGGAGTGCGAACGGACTCCAACTTCCCACAGCGTGAATTGGAGTATAAACATTTAATAATTCGTTCCCGGAGTGCGAACGGACTCCAACTTCCCACAGCGTGAATTGGAGTATAAACATTTAACAATTTGTTCCCGGAGTGCGAACGGACTCCAACTTCCCGTAGCGTGAACTGGAGTATAAACATTTAACAATTCGTTCCCGGAGTGCGAGTGGACTCCAAATTCCCAGAGCGCGAATTGGAGTATAAACACTTAATAATTCGTTCCCGAAGTGCGTACGGACTCCAACTTCCCACAGCGTGAATTGGAGTATAAGCATTCAATAATTCGTTCCCACTGCGCGAACCAACCCATCAATGCGGACTCCAAATTCCCAGAGTGTGAATTGGAGTATAAACATAAGTTGCGGGTTCCCGGAGCGCGAACCGAAGCATCCGTGCAAACTCCATATTCCCGAAATGCGAGTTGGAGTATAAATGTCAATTCCGGGTTCCTGAAATACGAACCCAAACTTACATCTTTTATCCAAGCTCCCGGCGTGTGAAGTGGAGCACCAACACCAAGTCAAAGTTCCCGTAGTGCGAACTAAAGCGTTAATACTAACTCCGAGTTAGTAGAGTGCAAGTTGGAATGTGAACACCATTCCCAAGTTCCCGGAGCGCGAACCATGTTACAAGCATCAATAACACTTGAACTCCTGGAATGCAAACCAGGTTATCGATCTCAAATTACTCTAAGTCCCCGGAAGGCGGACGTGTACTTAAGATTTGCAACAAGTGCAACCGACTGCCAAAAATATAAGTGTTGTTCCCCAAGACTGGGGGGCACGAAAGCTAAGTGTCAATCACTCACCGAAGTGATACAACGTCCGAAGTTCAAATCATTCATCAATCACGACGTGTGACCAAGATCTTCAGACTTGGAAAATGAGACAAACTCTACTTAAACGATAAAAACACCACAAGTACACCGGACCGGAAACAAGGCATTGCAAATACTTAAGCACAAATAAAGCAAGAGTTGAAACAAAGAAACTAAAGTTTATTTCAACTAACTAAAAATGAGGGCTTACATATGAAAAAGTTTTCCCAAAAACAATCCCTACTAGCAGGAGCCGAACCTGCATCTATACACGGCTTACTAACAAAAAACAAGAAACAAGTACCTATCTACCAAAACATCTACTTGTAAAGCCAGTCTATTTCTTCCTCTTTTTCGTCTTCCTTATTAGTGGTTCATCATTATCAGAATCACTAGCGACAGAAATTCTTTTTGAGTGCCTCCTCTTCGGCGGTGACTCTTCGACTGGGGGCATGATATCGATGTCCTCCTCAGAGCTCGAATCTACAGGGAGGCTTCCCGCCGGAGGAGTAGGGGGGACTGGATCTATGATGGAAGATGGGATAGTGCCACCCGACGACACTACCCTAGCAGACGCTGGACTATGCGCCGACGTGCTGCCACCGGCGCTACCACTGTGCCCCGCAGCTTCTATTTCAACGCTGATTTCAGCCAAAATTTCCTCTTCTCGAGTCGCTTGGGCTTGGCTGGGGCATCCGCAACTTGCATCGAAGAGCTTGAGGTCGGCGGGGGATCACTGACGATGATAAACGGTAAGTCCGTGGAGAAACCGCCCGGCTCACCGAGCAGCTCGCTCACCATCTGTTCCTCGAGAGATAACCCACTCCCCTGTGCCGCCTCGGTCGATATCGCAGCTACAGCAGTGGTCTCGGTGGCGATGGCCTTAACCTTTTGGCTTGATTCTTGAGCCGTGACTGTCGGCGCAACCTCCATCACTAGGCAAAAACAATAAGTTATTAGTAACTTCTTCAAAACAAACTCTTTATTTAGAAAACACTTGAGATAATTTCGAAATACCTTCCCCAGTTTGACTCGCAGACGGCTGAACGACCTCGGAAGTGTGCTCATGGATAGGAGATAAGTGCGGCCGCTCCGGGTCGTAAGCAGGAACTGGTGGCAAGCTGACCGCAGACACAGGCACTGACGAAGGCGATGTGATGACTTCAGTAACTTCAGAATGGTGCTCAACGCCCGATCCCTCTCCGACTTCCAGGGAACGACCACCCACCATCTCCTTCTCATGAGCAATGATAGCATCGTGAAGGACCTTCTTTTCATCCTCAGTTAATAACCGGTTCTCAAGCTCGAATCGGTCAACCGATTCGCCCGGATGCGCTTCCCCCTCTTCCTCGACCAATCGCTCCCAAGCGCTGCGAAGGTGAACGGGATAATCTTGAAGCCAGGCTAAATTTCAGTGTTTTAACACGTTGGCGTTATAAGTTATAAGCAGATCTTCGATATCGGCCTCTAGCCTGGCCTCTGCTCGTTGAATTTTCTCCTCCACCTCTATCTCGACCGCTTGAACTTTCGCCACCGCAGCATCCCTTTCGGTGCGAAGAATCACAGCTTGTTCACACGCCTCCTGAGCTGTGCTATTCGCATCATCCCTTTCCTTGGCGATTTCAGCAAATTTTGACTTAAGCTCGTTCAACTCCTTCAGGGCTGCGTCCCTCTCTGCAGTAACCAATGTGTTTCGATGACCCATGTCCTCAACCGTGGCGTAGTGTTCGCGTTTCATCCTATCCATGATTGCCTGGGCTTCATCGGCTTTTTTAGTGGCCTCTATTTCAGATTTACGGGATGATTCAGCCTCAGTATTTAGCACTTGTATGATGCGATCTTTTTGTGCTAACTCGGCTTGCAATTTTTCAATGGTGGCCGCTCGTTCGAAGGCCAGCGCCGATGCTTTTTCCGCTGCCCTGTACCACACCTTATACTGTGCGTAGAAGTCGTGCACATAATCAAGCGCCCACCGCTCGGCCTCCGGTGGGATTCTTTTCAAGTTCGGGGGAAAGACATAATTGTCGAAGCAGATATTCGGGAACTCTCTCTTCAGCTGCGCAAGCCTAATCGCTCCTTCTCCCGTGATTTCAATAGGAGGTTCCTCCGCAACTGTCGGCGCCGACACCTCAGATCTAGAAGCTTGAGAAACCGACACATGTCAAGAAGAATCACGAGGGACGCGAACGGGAGGTTGTACGGGATCTCTGGAAGGAGGAGGGGTGCGCGATCGCGATCGACGCCTATGGCCCTTGTCCGAATCGTATCTCTCATGACTAGAATATCCGGAACGTCCTTGGTCATAATGCCCAGGGCGTCCCTGATCATAATCTCTATCCCCCTCTCGCCTGCGCGAATCATAATAAGAAGACTTGCGGGCATGTCGAAGACTCCCTAGCATTGAACCTCGTTTAGACATAGTATCTGCAAAGCAAAGTAAAATCGAATTAGTCACTCTTCGAATCAGGTAGTTTACAATCAAAAGTTATGCAGTGTCATGAAGTGTGTGTGAATATGCATTCCCCCCGACCAACCAGAAATGTCGACCTCGCTAGTAATAAGAGGCTCGCTCAATTCTAGATTACGATGGAACTCCTCCAACCCGGCATCATGTTGAAAAGACACATCTTCCGGGATTGGAAGGTCGGCAAGCCCTTCGTAGAGACTTTCAGTACGCGGAGGAGACATCTCAGAGATTCTAACTCCGGAAGAGGGCCGGGAAATGACAACCGATTTCCGTCTCCCCCGCTTAGTTGACTTAACCATGGCAGCCTTGCCTTTTCTCTGCTCCGCGACGTCCGAAGCTACATCCGTAGGCTCGATCAGCGGCTCATCGTCAGTATGAGTTCTTTCAGAGTCAGCCTCCTCGGCTATGACAACTTCGGGCTTCTTATGTTTGACTCGTTTCTTAGGAACGATCCTTTGTGCCACCTCAAACCTTATACTCTGTCCTCGTTCAATCAGCCCAAAGGTCCGGAGATTCCTATCGGTCAAAAGCAACTCGATGCCCCTATCTTCGCTCGGGACTTCTCGAAGTACTCGCACCATCTCCTTAAACTCTTCACCTTCGGGTCGCGGAATCGTTGCTGTAAAAGGAAAAAATTAATATAAGTTCCACTTCGGCAGCAATTGTCGTAGTAACTATTTAAGAACTCGGTTATACTCACGTCTGAATAACCATCGTCGGGCAAATCCTGGAGGACATCTGACATAAAACCATTCTGTCCTATAGTAACTCAGCCTTGTCCAGGATCCGGTGACCACTTGACAGTTTCTCACCGCCTCCAGAAATGTGAAAGAAGGATAATCACCACGA
This sequence comes from Allium cepa, assembly GCA_030765085.1. NCBI lineage: Eukaryota > Viridiplantae > Streptophyta > Magnoliopsida > Asparagales > Amaryllidaceae > Allium > Allium cepa. The sequence goes on from CM060937.1 coordinate 11,841,492, forward strand.
GTTTTGAAGTTGAACAAGTATCTAATTTCGATCGAAAGCGGCGGTCGATGGAGACATTCCATAAATGCTATGAACAAGCTATTGATCGACGCATATCCGTTCGGATGCAGCTGAGATGGGGCGATCCTCAAAAACGACAATACTTCTCTTATATACTCGTTGAACGGGGGAAGTGTCTCGGCCGCACACGCGTGGCGATTAAATGCTGTATACCCTTCTGGCGGATTATGTGGTCTATCATTCGGCCCTGGCAGTAACACATCGTCCAGTGACAAGCCGTGCCTCAAACAAATTCTTCCCAACATGTCTTCAGAGATATTCGATGGAACGGAATCTGATGGATTGGCAATGAACGACGCATCAGGAAGTTCGTCCGGAGCCGGACCGATGATCTCAGGATCTATATCCGGAACTTCTAGCCTCGGAGGGGCTGTACCTTGAATCTCCTGCTGTTGTGAACTTGAAGGTTCCATAACTAGCTAACTCAGGAGAAACCATCGTTAGACGACAAAGAACCCGTGTGTTCCCCAGTGTAAAGTGTATGAATGTGTGTGGTACCGTGCCATGCATTACTTGAACAAATGTTGCAGAGTTAAAGTGAACATTCAAACGACAAAGCTACGAAGTTCAGCTATAATGACCGTCATCGCTGACCGTCATCACTAAATCGTTTATATGATGGAAGTCGGTTCAAATAGAAGTTGTTATAGTTCCATCGACGAGCTTCAAAAGGCAATCAAATATGCAGTTCAATATTCAAGTCCAGATATGCAGGAATGAAGCTCGTCGGAGTTATGTTTGAAAAATTTCAAATTTTGGAATCCATCATATAGGGTTCGAAACCATCACAGAGGCTTCGTTCGAACCCAACCGAACACCTCTTCCTTCGAACCCATCCAAACTTCGTTCGAACCCATGCGTTCGAAACCATCATGACAGTGCTTCGAACCCATGCGTTCGAACCCATCCTGACATCGTTTCGAAACCATGCATTCAGGCGCGCTTCGAAACGATGGCCAAATGACAAATTCGAACCGATACAGAAACCCTTAACTTGACATCGGTCGCGTTCGAAACGATCCACTTCGAATCGATGCGAGGTTGTGGACTTCGAAACGATGGCCTAAGGGTTCGAATCCATCGATTCGAAAGGATCCCTCGAATCCCCCAATCGGTGCGAACTACGCATCCCAACAAGGACATTCCAAGGATCGATTCAAAATCCAATGGAAACACACCACCGTCGTCGCTTCGAACTCGAGCCCACACATCGATTCGAATCCCTCCCAAACCAGATCTGGTTTTGCCAATCTCGAAGCTATGCAATCGATGAAGAGAAATGGTTTCAAAATAATTTCGTCGCTTGAATCCGAAGCTAATTACCTAGTTTAAACAATGGATTCGAGAGATTTAAGTCTTAAATCTTGATGGATTCGGAAACACGACGCAGTATTTTCTCCTTAGAAGCTTCGAAGCGATGAAGAGCGCAGTGAAAAAGTAAAAAGTGAAAAACTAGCAGGTCCACTGCTATTTATATGGAGGGTTGATGATGACCGGGACGGTTCGAGTTCCGGTGAAGTTGACCGATTGCAACAGGTCAGAAGGCAGAGTCGTTTCGAAACCAATCTTCGAACCCATACGCTTGGGGCTCCATCGTGTGAAGCACACGGACCACTGCCGTGAACAATGGTTTCGTACCCATCCAAATCATCGATTCGAAGATCATTTTCGAAACCACAGGAACGAACTACTTATTCGAAACCATCCTTTCACATCGGTTCGAATGACAATTTCGAACCCATCACCACACAAGTATACTCCATACTTTCAGACCGTTTCGAATGCCAATTTCGAATCCATCAATGCTCCAATGCATCGATTCGAAATCTCATATTCATATAACCCATCATTGCACAGGCATACCGCGCCCATACAAACATGAATTTCGAACCCATCAACGCTCAAGTGCATCGGTTCGAAACATTACACTTGCGCAATACAAATTCTATTTCTTCAACCTTCAATATCGGTTCAGGAGAGGATCGATACGGAGGAAATTTCCACAACAACCGCCAAGCGTTGTCTCAATTCAAATTTCAAAATCGGTTCAGGAGAGAATCGATACGAAATTCTGCAGCAAACCTAACTGACAACGACTCGTGGACGCACGACGTTAACAAGGTCCAAATTAACATATGTGCATACATGTCGGACTAACATTCGATTTTGAATATTCACAGGGATCAAACACTATTCCCGTTACAAATGCGACAGCCAACGGCTAAGCACTATTATACAGCAGTCAATCATATCAACACAAGGTTACGGCAATACAACATACGAGTTTCAACAAAAAAGAGAGCAATGATTGTTCAGATAGAAATGGCAGCTATTCAAAGCACGTCATGTTCCCACAAGACGTACTTTGGGGGGCAAAATGTTATCCCGCTTTTTGGCAAAGCCACGATACCAAAAGAGCGATTGAAAAGGAAGGACCGTTCGCCTCAGAGGTTGATCGTATTTCCTTTCGCCATGGATATCACTGAATTTTATCCGAGTCCAGAATGAGCTACAATTGATGGGACACTGCAAGAAAGGCCACAGGAGTCAGCATTTCAAATTTCAAGTCGATCCGAGTTCGTATGCTCAAGTTATGATCGAGGCAACTTGGAGGGAACACACTGATTTCGAACCCATGATGATGGTTGTCTTCGAATCCATCGTCACGCCCCAGTTCGAAACCATCACTTCGAACCCATCAAGTTCGAAACCATCACCTTCGAAACCCTCGGGATGCCTCGACCTCGAACCCATCAGAGAGTAGCTGGTTCGAACCCATACTCGGCTGCCTCAGTTCGAAACCATCGGACATGCATGCTTCGAACCCATACATAAGCTTCGTTCGAACCCATCCCTGAAGTCGTGTTCGAACCCATCATAGAGCCATGCTTCGAACCCATCACAAAGGCCTTCTTCGAACCCATCCTGTGTTGCCTTGTTCGAACCCACTGGGTCAACCCACGTGTCTTCCATCGGTTCGAAATCACCGAGATACACGGAGTCGAAGCGGTCAACACGGAGCGAAGTCCGGATCGGTTCGAAACTTGCGCTCCACGTCACCACGAAGTCGCGTGCCGTGATGGATTCGAAACCATCGTTTCGAAACCATGGGTTCGAACCAAACAGCCGTGCCGTGAATCCTATTTCGAACCCATCATATCTCCCAATCTACTGATCCAAATGTCATGAAATTTTCACATATGCTAGCATGCATGTTGAAGAATGTCCTCGCCAAATTTCACCTCGATTGGATGAATTCTTGATCGGTTCGAATGGAGTTCGAACCGATGCCAAAGTGGGCCCAAACTTCCCGAGACCGTACGTGTGGGCCCCCTCACGTGCCAGAAGTGGTCTCCCGAGTTTTCAGCGAAATATCAGCAGCCTACGCCTATAAATAGAGCCCCAGGGCCAACAGAAAAGGGATCTTCTGACTCTGAGACGTCAAGACTCTGCCGGATCAAGATCTCCATCATCCTACATCATAATTCTATTGTTGATTTCGAATTTCCAGTTGTAACTTGCTGTGGATCACTGTAACAACTTGTAATCACTAAAAGAGAATCAATAAAACATCAAAAACTTCACAGTGGACGTAGGCAACACGCCGAACCACTATAAATCGCTTGTCCACACATTTACTTTACTGTTGATTGGAGTTTTTGTTAGATAATATATGTTTTGAACTTGCATTCTTGACTATTATCTCTTCAACGACTCCCGAAGAGTGTTGTGCCCAATTTTGACACAAACAGTTGGGTTGACCGTCATTCTGGTATGAGATTCAACCCTGCGGATGACACCTACCTTAAATATGTATTTGATGATCTATTGGACCTACGATGCCTTTATTATAGAATTTCTAGTGATTCCTTGGTTCTTGACTTGGAGAGCTCGTATGCTGTGAATAATTCTGTTATTCTAGCTGATACGGACTGGGATCGATCCTTTATTTACTCCTATGATGTTGTCAGCTATGATCCTTCTCTTGCTATTCGTTTCCGCCCCTTTTTTGGTCTTCAAGGGGATGGTTCCCTGGTTTCTTCCAGGGACGGAGCGGGTGTTGGTGATTCTTCCTCTGCGGAGGAGAACTAGACCACGTATTTATTTCTTGTAGCTGTGACATGTCTGTCACACTCCTGTGCTGTATTTTTTATTTCTTTCTATCATAGTAGCTAAGTTGTCTCTACCTTTCTCCTGTACTTCAACTTTATTACGTTCGTAATAAAAGTGGTCGGTCCACTATAAAACCGTCGGCCTTGGCAAAAAAAGAATTGAAATTGAATTCTATGTTGAGAATTTTGGTTTGAAAATGTTATACAAGATATAAATGTATTTATATGGGTTTAAACCAATTTAAAGGTATTGTTTTGAGAATTTGAATTTAACTCATGGGCTTTAACTTGTACAAATGTAATCGGATTTTTTTGAAACGAAAATTATTTGTTTTCAAATAATAATAGCTTTTATATAAAGAAAGATTTTCCAATTTGTGTTAAAAGGATTTCAAGTTTGAAATGAAAATGGTTTTCCAAGTTATAAATAAATCTTTGGAAATGGTTTTGAAAGCTATCAAATCTTTGATTTAAAGATTGGATGAGTTAATCCAATTTGAAAGGAAAATTGTTTTGAATTCTATGAATGAATATTTGTAAAAGATGGGTAAACTTTGTGAAGTAAATCTTTTTGTTTAAAGATTTGAATGAATCTTTGTGAAAGATGGGTAAACATTGTGAAGTGAATCTTTTTGTTTAAAAAGATTTGAAATGGTAATTTGTTTAAACCAATTAAAAGAAAAGTTTTGGATAATAAGTTGTGACTTAACTGAGATCCCAATATCCATATTTTTTAAATATTACGCTCATTATTCGGTTTAGCTAGGAAAGGACCTTGTGTCATATAACCCATTCTGAATAATGATACAACGTTATGGATAGTATTTGAAGACCGGAGGTGAAGACCAGGTATTTTTGAGAACGAAAGGATAACCCATCGAATGACTCTACATCGATTAGCACCTGGTATAGAGATCTCCATATGTGATGGGGAGTCTGATCGGGATTGGGAATTCCCAGAGTGCGTGGGCTTCTTTGGAAGTGGCTTCTGTTCTGTTCGAACCTGGAACAGACTTGTATGGATGTGTGTCTGACGTTACACTTTGAGATGTAAAGCTGGTTTCTACCAAATACATTTATGTTTGGTGGCGGAGAATTTATTCTCTTAGCTTAACACCCTTCTTTGAGACATACGAGCTCAGAGGTTATGTAGTTGATGGTTACTAGTGATACATTCCCAATTTGGTAATGTTGCATATGAAGTGCTGCTGACATTTTTTGATCGAAGCATGGCTTTGTGAGAAAAAACATAGCTTTGTGGACGAGACTGCATCAGGACCTCACACCCCGGAAATGGTCGAAACATGAAAGATGCAGCAAGGTTGTAGTGGTCGCGTCTCTAAGGTATGTCCATTTCTTCTGGAAAAGGGTGGTATCATGGTATGGAGCCCAGATACTTTACTCATGTGGACATTGTAAATTTATTACTATGTGATGTTGCTTTGTGGTTGAGGATCCTCGGATAAAGGTTGCAAACGACCGGGTATGGCATATCTTAGGTGTTACTCCGGGAAGGGAGTAAACCGACCTTGTGTTGGCAGAGCCGGGTAGGTCTCGGGGCGCCCCTCCAGTGGCATACCCATATGGCAATGAGAAGTTCCTTGGTCTGACCATTTGTTGGAAATCCAATCTCCAATACGCGCCTTGTACGGTTTTAGTAGTATAACCTGCCATTTACTTATGGTGGTCACCATTGATTAAATGGTAGCTATGTAGGCATACAATAATTGTTGTATGCTGGCTAAGATTAATATTATAATTCGAAAGGTTTTCTGCACTATTCACTAATAATAATATCAAATGGTTTTCGCGTATCAATCTGTTTTGACTACCATAAGGAGAAATCTCCTCCAATTCTGCGTTTGCATGGTGTGTGCGGCGGGAGGCCTTATGGTAGTTTCATTTTCCAAAAAGCATTGCGGATTTCAATGTTTTGAAATTCTTTTGTTGTTTGTTTTAAAGAAAACTGTTTTTGTTTGCTCATACCAGTCCCATGATTGACTCAGAGTTTATTGTTCCCTTCCTAAACTCTGGGTGCCCATAATTTTCCACACAGGCAGTTTAGAGTTGGGTTTTTCAGATAATCAAATAGTAGGTGTAGATTCGATAGCATCTAGTCTTTGGATTTTGGCGATAGAATTTGTTTCTCTTCAACATTCCGGGCTGACCTTGCTTAATTCATCGTGATGGTGGTTCAAGCTTATTGGATTGGAGTCCTCGTAGCTTTGGGATGAGCTTCTGGTTTTGGAGCATTGGTATGGAGTCAATATGTTGGATGTTCGCTTTCTCACTTGGAAATTCTATTGAAGATATTCTTTCTTCCGCTGTTATTTTTGTATCTCTGTTGTTGATACTAATTGTATCAATGTGTTGTATCATTGTAACGAACTGTTGTATATCAATGATATATTATTCATTTTCTTCCGCTGTGATGTTGTACTTAATGTGTTATAAGCTCCGGCGAGCCAGATTCGGCATTTGAATCTTCGGCATTCGAGTACAAGTGAAGTACGGGTGCCGATTTTCGAAGGTCGAGTCAGGATCGTTACATTTATTTTATAATTTCCAATGCTTCACTATACAACATCACGTTCGCGTACGAACTACGAACGACAGAAATAAAAATCATGTCCAATAGTTTGACATGATTATAAAACAATAATAAAATATACTAGTTATCTACTCCCGATAAATTTCAAAAATACCATCATTTGTCGAAAAATATATCAAACGATAATTTAAGTATTTTCCAAATCAAAAATTATGGAAAAGTCCAATAAATTCATTTAAAAATACATCATTAAAAATCAAGTCATTTTATTAAAAATTAGTTTTCTTACTATTTATTAAATTTGAATCGAAATTGAATATTTAAATACATTAAATATTCCCATTCGAAATGTTAAATTTTTTGGGTTATTGCATCTACTTGTATATATTATGATATTCTTTGATTTTGTTTATAAGACTAAATAATGTTCTTTCACTTACACATATGATGTGAGTGTGAGAATAAATTAACTATAAATATCAAGTTTTATGTCCAGTAAAGGTTTTTGCACACCCATTATGTCCCTGCTATAATTTTTGCGCCTTTACCGCTATATAACCGCTAAGCTCTTTGACTGCGCAGGTCAATATATTATAAATAATACACATAATATCTCTAGGTTGAGTTTGCTCAACAAATAGAGAGTATGTAAGAAATTTAGTAATATATAAATGATAAAGGACAACACTTATATTAAAGATCCATAATTCTTCAATATATAATTAATAGAGTGATGTCGACTTATGGAATAATGTATTTCTTATTAAATACCATCGTGATTCAAGTGTCAGACACATCAGAAATCACGATATATGTACTTTTACATATGTATTTATTCCTTGAGTCTATTTTGGGTTTCTTTAATGTTTCACCTTTAGATTAAACATTTATATTACATAAGTTTTATTATTATATGACTTTATACTTCATTTAACTTATATAATATTTTATGTATAACGTTATATTGATTAAATCTTATATATTTAATTTAATGAATTAACATTTCAGTTATTTATTATCTTATTCAATTATAACATATTATATTGAGTATATATACTATAACCTTTATATTAATATACATATTTTATATATAAATATATTAATTGAATAATTAACTTATAATTAATTTATTTAATTTAAAAAAATTAATTAATTTTGAGAATACTTTTATCCATAGATGTATACTCATGTTGTCTTAAGCAATTCAAGACAGTATAACATATATCATTATATATTATAAATGAATAATTGTTTAATTAATTAATTTGTCTAATAAATTAAAATTATTAATCGTATTAATAAATAATATTTTCGAAATTAATTTTACAACATTTTTAATCCTTTTGAAAAATTATATTATAACCTTTATAATGAGTTTTGTTTTAAATGTAACTTTTAATTAAAACTTTTATTTTAATCTTTTGAAAATATATTATACTATTATAATATTTTTCTTATTAAATAATTAAATTTAAAAAAATTATTTTAATTTTAATAAAAATTGAAACCAGCCCAAGGCCGAATTCAAATCGAGCATTTTCTATTAGAGATAACCTTTAGGCTTAACTCATCCTTTTGGGCCAGATTAGTGGCCAGGTAAGATAAGGTACTTAAATATCCAAACCCAACCGTAGACGCTATTTTTCTTATGGTGAGGCTTTAATAAGATAGCCATACAACTACTAATTTAGATCGCATATGCTATTTTTCTTTGATACCATTGTAGGAACTTGGTCAACAAGCAGTGGGGTACATGGATAAATTAATTTTTTTTTCCATTGTGGATCTTATTGGGCCTATGAAATATAAATTTATTTAGATTTGATCTAAATCAATTTTAAATAAAATCTGTATTTTGTTTAATTTATACTAAAATATTATATTATTATATAATTTTGGATTGTATATAATTTATACATGTATCATATACATATATGTATGTGCATGCATGTGTGACATAATAAAATGTACATAGGTTGATATCATATATATCAATGCTGGGATTTACACCACAATGGAAATATTAGCCCGTTTATATATATGTGTATTATGTATGTGTGTATTCATTTAAATAATATAACATATGTAATTGTTTATATTATGAAGTACTATTTATAAATAAAATTTATTTAATACACTTCTATAAGAACTCGAGATTTTCGAACCTCGGAAATTGACACCAATATATCCACTGTATTGTGCGCCAAGCAAATCAAATGCCAAAAAATTAGATTATTATAGGAAAAGAAAGAAGAAAGAAGAAGAGAAGAGAAGAAGAGGAGGAAAGAAGGAAAAGAGAAAAGAAACTAAAAAAACACAGAATCTCACAATCGCAGCGAAAGAACATATAATATAATATCAATGATCTCTATAAAAGAGAAATTTTCATACACATACATCCATCAGAATACTACAACAAATCACAATCATCAGCCCGAACCGTTTTCACAACCTGTCTTTACAATGATGATGATTTCACAACAAACAACGGAAAATAACATATACGTGAATATGACTTAAAGACTCCAACTCATCTCCTAAGCTCCAATACATCCAAAGCAATCTGTAAATATGCTCGATCTGACCCGAGCATTATAATAAAATAACACCCGAGTCAGGTTGGAAAAACAACATGAGAAGAACACCCAATTGGATTTTAAAGTTATAAAAACCCTATGAAAATCAAAAGGATCTCGTAAGACCATGCCGCACATAAATACAAACGGGCTTTTACCTTACGATAACCAAAACATTTCATATGAAATTCTCCATTATTATAATAATGTCTAATATACAAATACTTATTAATCTTAGCCGGAATTGGTATATTAATTAAATTGCAACACAATATATATAGAACTAAAACCGTAAAGGCTCATATTGAAGAATGGATTCCATAATATAACAAGGTAAGGAACTACCTTCTGAAGGTACATCTTTAGATAAAATGCACCGAGGTCTGACAAGAACATCTTCTAGCCCTGCCACATAGGGCTAGCCTACCACTTAAATAGTAGTACCGAATGTGATCACCCCTTTCATTAATAGGCCCCAAAGCATACATGAGTGAATAATGATCGATCTAGATTCAGAATAACCATACCTTGATGGGAGCGAACCACTTGGCCCTACCGTGCCCGATTTTTATCATTTCTCGGTTGATAAAGCTCATGGCTATGTTTTACCTTTGTATAACACTTTCCAGTTGGAATGATAACACTGCCCTCCAGGCAACTATACAATACCGGCATTCATCCATACAAGTTCATTATGGGATTGAAAGAAATGCTTGAGAGCTCCGTCTTCAACTCCATCATCTTCAATATATCTTCACTTCGAAATGCATTTGTTGGGTTGAAGTTTTTTCGGATAACATATCTGATCCCAGTCTCTTCGAAACAACTTTTGATAATTCTCGATAAACCCAACCCTAGTTCTTTAAGAAATAAATAGCCAAAGATAAGAGCGGAGATAAACTCCTAACCATTGGTGGATGGATTTCCTTATCATTATCCTAGGAGAACGAAACGAGATTTATACACACAGTACAACATCATCGAAGATGACTATGACATATAACTCATGCGTTCCTTTTAGATATTTTCAAAGTTTCGTTTTGGATCCAAATTCAATTCAGTTATTTAACTATTGAATAACGAACATTTCATAGGGAAAACCAACAATGGTTAATCACACAAGCAACTAATATCCACCTTTTAGGTAATCATTCATTAATTCAAATTCACTTTGTAATACTTGAATCAAAATTCTTTTAACAAAGATACACACACCCACACCCACACCCACATTCCCTATTTCTCAATACTTGGAAAATATCCATTTACTTATCTCAACGGTATAATATATTCACCAACATTTTGGGAGGATTCCCCTTTTTATTCAGTTCTAAAATCATTTATAAACTCCATTAAATATCCACAAAACCATTTATAAAACCCCTTTTATAAATCTATAAACCCATGTCTAATTACTTTTGTAAATATCTAAAACCATTTGTAATACTCTTTTATCTTTTTAACCATTCCTCTTTATGTTTTCTAAAACATGTTATAAGATTTCTTTTATAATCCACATCAACTTGTAAAACTCTATTTATAAATCTCGAAAATAGTAAACATTATAAATAAATAAATATTAACTTTAAAACATTTTTAAATAATAATTAATAAATTCCAACACATCCTAAATAGAACAATATTAATTTATCTTCAACATTTTTATAAATACTAATTAATTTTCAAAACTTTATTAGTAAATAATTAAAATTAATTTCAAACCATATTATTAATTTAAATAATTAACTTCTTAAAATATTAGAATATTGACAAACCATTTTAAAACAATATTAATATAAATAACAACTTTTAAAACATAATTATATTTCCTTGATAAATATCCATACTTAATTCCTAACATGATCATTTGCATATGTATAACATTGTATTTATAAATCTTCTTCTCTTTTATAAAACTTCATTTCATAAAATCTCTTTATTTATGAATCCCATTTATAGCTCTATTTCATTTATAAATCTCACTTATTCATAAATCCCATTTAAAAACATCAATCACTATCTGTTTTTAACGTTGTCCCCATATGGATAAATTCCTTTCTATTTATAAAATATTGTTTAGCATTCCCATTTTACCCTCACCTTCAATTTCCAAAATAGAGTCAACTATTTTCTAAAATATCATTCCATATCTTATAATAGATTCACCGTTTGATTTATTTCACCAGTTTATCTAATGATAGTAGTCTCCTTTAATTTATAAACACAATTTATAAATCCATATTACATTAACAATACACGATTTTACAAATCTTCACTTCATTTGTAAAATATCACTTTTATAAATGATCATACTTATAAATCTCACATTTGTAAATAATCTTTAATATATGTACATACACACACACACACACATATATATATATAACTTTATATAAAATGGATAATATATTTATATCAAAATATTTCTACTTTCCTTTAAAACATCCTTTATTATAAAAGGCGGACTTATTTTTAAGATTTTAAAAATCTTTATGTTATAGTTCAAAAATATCTATTTAAAATATTTTATAAAAGTATTAAATTATAACATTCAAAAATCATACCTCTGATTTTAATATGTAATGACCCGTAAATTTAACCGGTTTTAATAACGTTACTAATTGAATTTTTGGAATTTTAAACGATAAAATTTTGAAATATAAATTTGATATTTGGAATATGTCTAGTTAAACATAGCAACCGGTAAATTTTCGTCCGAAATTATGAACACTACAAGGAGAAACAACATTTCCGACGGCCAGAAACCGACGGCGGCCGTCGGAAAAAGCCGTCGGAAAAGACGGCGTCGGAGAACAGTACTTCCGGCGGCTTCCGACGGCTACCGCCGTCTATTATTCCGACGAAGTCCGACGGGTTCCGACGGATTCCGACGGGTTCCGGCGCCCGTCGGAATCCGTCGGAAATACTGAGTTACAGCCCGACTGAAAGCGCCGGAAGTCGTCGGAAATTTTGGCCGATAAGCCGTCGGGAGCCGTCGGAAATCTGCAAATTTTTTTTTTGGTATTCGCTGCAACCATTGCCTTCCAACCACATTTCTCTTCCAAATACTCTGATATCAATAATTCACAACCCAATATATAATAATCCAATCAAAGATCCAAACCTAAACTACAACATACTTAACAAACGCACAAATAAATAAAAATACAATCAAAATAAGATAAAAAACATACATAACCATCCCAACATTAACAATAATTGTTCCACCATATTGTTAATACACAAATTCATCAATATTCTTATGCACATGTCCTCATAAAACTAGAAAACCAAGTGTATCATACATAATTATACAAATCAATATTTATCCGCACCGTCTATCAAATCATTCTACACAAACAAAAAACATACCTGAACGACGAACAAGCAAGCAATGAGTCAATCTCCTCCAGATCCAGAGCCAGCCGAGGAAGAGAAGCGGCCACTAAACTGTTGCATGTACTCTAACAACTGTGCGGTCTGCAAGGCCTGTTGGCGGTTCTGCTCCTCCAATTGGGACACTCTAGTCCGCAATTCTTCTATACTTGCTAAATCGCTCTGTGGTCTGCTCCGCCGTCCCCTACTATGACTGCTGGACTGCAATAATTGAAAAATAAATAAAATCCAAGTTTATTGTCTTGAAAAGGTAAAAATATCATATTTTAAGTATTTTAATAAAAAGTAAATTATTTACCGCTAAATTGCCAAAGCCGTAACGTCGACCATGCTCAGCTGGAGTCATAACGGACTCAAAAATAACGTCCTCCTCATCGGTCGTCAGCTGTTCTCGACCTGTATCATCAAGGAGTTTCTGCCGCTGCTCCATAAACATCTCCTGCATCAACAAATTAATAATATCATATCTCATTTCATCATAATTTAACAATTACTAATAGTGAATAAAATGAAATATGCTTACATGGCTTTTGCTGGATTTATCATCCTGCCATGTGTACGAAACAGTCCCGTCTGGATTAACATGCTCGACAGCATGCGTACGGGTGAACACGTCCATATAGCTGACAGGACCCTGTGCCTCGGCTTGCTGAATTTGATTGTTACATACAATTATTATACATTTAGAATCATATAGCATAAACTATTTACATTTATTATTCAGTAAATTTACCAACTCCTGCCGATACTGCTGAAACGACTTCGATCCTCCGCGATGAGTGATGGGATTCTTATTTCTATTTGCAGAGTTTCTATCCGACTCTGCCTTTACATTCAAAATTTGATACATTATTTTTCAATCACGTCAAATTAATAATTCAAAAAAAAAATACTATACTTGCCTTCGCCTCGTCCGTCTCCCAGTAGCTCAACTAAGCTTGATACACGCTCTCTCCCATCCACTTTGGTTTCTTACCGGATTTCTTAATCTCGGATATCGTATCCCTATAGTTCTTGCGCATCTTCCTCATCCAGTATGCTCGTGCCGGCATCATGTCGTCTGTCTGGATGTCTATCTCAGCCTGTGTGAAAAAAGATTACACTTTAAACGATAAACAATAGAAAAACGACAAAAACGAATTAAAAATGGAAAACAAAAAAATTATACATACTAGAACATCCTTCCATATGCACTCTACGATGTGAGGAGGGATGGAGTCCCACTTCGGCCAGCACGCACTCATCCTACTGCGATATGCTGCTCTAGAGACGTCTAGCACAACCTTGGAGGAAAGTAGGTCGAACCTCCTGTTTTTAAGTACGATATAGATAAGTACGTACGTATATCATAGAAAAAATAAGATGCTGAATAAAATTTAATTTTAATTACCCTTCTGCTCTAGGGACCAAAGATACAACAGCACGCTGTGACTCTTGCGATGGGCCACTGCCATCGCCTCCAGACGATCGGGAAGAGCTCCTACCTCTATACGACATACTGATAAACCTGTGACATATACACATCATTATATAAGAGTATAAAAACATGATAGTGAAATATATTTCATATGAAAATGACATCAACGGTACAAATTACAGCTTAATTAATGACTGAAATGGAAATAGAAATGGAAGTGTGTTATACCTGATTCATAATACATCAAGAATTCAACATGCAATAGTAAACGGATTTGGTTTCATAGTTACATCAATTTAATAATACATCAAGAATACAACATGCGAACAATAGTAAACGGATTTGGTTTCATAGTTACATCAATTTCATAATACAACAAGAATTTAACACAGTTACATCAATTGCAAAAAAACAGATTCAGATTTGTATCAGTCATCATCATCTTCTGATTCAGATTCAGTCTCGTTTTCGACGATATTTTCCTCTGCACTGTCAAACGCTTCTACCAAAACATTTGATTCATCGATCAAGGGACCAAAATCTGTATGATCGTCTGTAATAATTATTTCATTATTTTGCTCAAGATCTGCCTGATAAGCTTGTTCGTCGGGAATATTCTTCCCATCGAATGTGAATCTGGCCTTTGTTTTAAAAACTGCAGACCAATCTGCTTTATCTCTTTTTAGAGACGGATAAGAAGCGTAATAAACTTGCAATGCTTGTTTGGCTAGTACAAAAGGATCATACTTGTGATAGTGCGATGTATGCTTTATTTCGATAAGATTATAATCCTTGTGCACATTAATTCCAGAACTTGGAACATTGCTAAACCAATTGCATCTAAATAGAAACACCTCCTCCGTGGGTCGTGAGAAATATGTCAGTTGCAAAATTTGTGTCAGAACGCCATAAAAATCATCTAAATGATTTTCTGGATCGTCACTACCTTTAACAAATACACCAGTATTATTTGTTAATTTTTCTACACCGTATTCTTTGGTGTTAAATTTATATCCGTTGACGAAATATATTGGATATGTCTTGACCACTCTTTTTGGTCCCATCGCAAGATGTTTCAACCCTTCGTCAACAACACAATTTCTCGGCTCATAAACGTAATTTGAAAACCAACTGGAAAATTCTTTACTGAGATCTTCGTTCGGATGTTCACGTTCATAAACACTGTATATATAAACAAATTGTTACATTAGGTTATACACGCGCATGCATATAAGAAAAGAATAAAACACAAATTATTATTTCAGATTACCTAACAAACGGCGCAACCACGACACAATTTAGAAGAATATAAGTGTGTGCTACATGAGGATCTCTATCGTCTAGCCATATTTCTACACATTTTCCAGAAGGCCGACCATGTTGTCTAAAAATAGATAACATTGCTTGAGTGGACTCTTGTTCGTCGCCTTCGTCATTACGAGGAACACTTTCAAATGAAATATTCACATGGTCATTGAAATAGTGAGAGAAAAAGAACGAAGCTTCTTCTTCGATGTAAGATTTACATATCGAACCTTCAACCCGTGCTTTTTACCTCACTTTTTTCTTCAGGTGATTCAAATATCTACGCAACATTAATTTATATTAACTTCATCTTTCAAATGCAATTAAATTACGTTATAACATATATATTACATATACCTCTCAAATGGATACATCCATCCGTATTGGACAGGACCTCGAAGTCGTGCTTAAGATGGGAGATGAACAGGTAAATGTTCCATCACATTAAAAAAACCAGGCGGAAATATTTTCTCTAATTTGCAAAGCAATATAGGAATGTCCACTTCAAGTTTACGTAAACGTTGCACTTTTAAAGTAGTCGAACAAAGCTCTTTGTAAAACATACTAAGCTCCGTTACTACTTTCCAAACTTTTAACGGCAGTAGTTCTTTGAACATTATGGGGAATAAATTTTCCACCATTACGTGACAGTCGTGACTTTTCATTCCGCTTAATCTACCATTTTTAAAGTCAACACATCTACGAAGATTTGATGATATGCCATCAGGAAATCTTAACCCTTCCACCCATTTTAACACGGCTTTAACTTGATTATTATCTAATTCGTAACAAGCTTTGGGTTTTTTATTGTCATTTGGTTTCATATGAAGCTCAGGACGTTTGCATAATTCTTCTATATCACGTCTTGATTTCAAATCATCCTTCGTCTTCCCTTTCACATTCAAAATTGTGTTAAAAACATTATCAAATACATTTTTCTCATTGTGCATCACATCTATGTTATGGCGAAGCAGAAGATGTTTCCAATACGGCAACTCCCAAAAAATAGTTTGTTTGCACCAGTTATGAACAACTGATTTGCCTTCAATTTCTATTTGCTCGCCAATTTCATATATCTTTGGATAATCCTTAACAAGTTCATATATGTCTTCGCTTGACCATATTGTCGGTGGTTGTCTGGTTTCTACTCTATTAGCTAAAAAGTTTTTCTTGTCTCCTCTGAAGGGATGATTTACATGGAGAAAATATCGATGACAGTCAAACCATGAAATTTTCTTACCATGAGGTAAAGAAAATGCTCGTGTTTTATCCATGCAATATGGACATGCTAGACGACCGGCAGTACTCCATCCCGAAAGCATTGCATAGGCAGGAAAATCACTTATAGTCCATAACAAAGAAGCAAACATACGAAAATTTTTCTTCTTGGACACATCGTATGTTTCTACTCCTTCATTCCACAGTATTTTTAACTCCTCAATCAACGGTTGTAAATATACATCGATTCCTTGTGTCGGATCGTCGGGGCCAGGAACGACAACAGTAAGAAACATATATTGCGTTTTCATGCACATCCATGGAGGTAAATTATACGGTGTGACGATAATGGGCCATGATGAATATTTAGAACCAAATTGAGAAAATGGAGAAAAACCGTCCGTACATAATCCTAATCTAACATTTCGACTCTCCGCTGCAAAATTTGGATACGTTTTATCGAAATGCTTCCATGCTTCTCCATCGGCCGGATGTGTCAACGTACCCTCTTCCTCTGTTCTCACGCTATGCCATCTCATATTAGACGCAGTTACAGAAGATGCATATAATCTTTGAAGTCTTGGAGTTATGGGTAAGTAGTGCATACGCTTGTACGGAACTTCCTTCCCCTTCTTTTTTCTTGGTTTGTATCTCTCCTGATTACAAACTTTACAATTTCTAAGGTGTGCGTCTTCTTTCCAAAACAACATGCATCCTTTTAAACATGTATCTATTTTCTGATACGGTAAACCAAAAGCCGACATAAGTTTTTTAACTTCGTAGTGATTTTCACACATTAGATTATCGGACGGCATATGTCTTTTTGCAGCTTGTACAACAGCCGTAAACCCAGCTTCAGTGATGTTGTATTTTGACTTCATCGCAATGTATTCTGCGATTACTGACAGCTGAGTGCCGCTTTTACAACCATCCCAAATAGGTTTCTTAGCTGCATCTAGTAAATCGTAAATTTATTTAGCTTCAATATTTGGTTCTTCAACATTTCCATCATCGTCGTCAACTTGAACCATAGGAAACATTGATCGTGCTGCATCTTCGACCATATTTTCTATACGGGTCGTTGAAACTATTTCGTTAACGATACTTTCAGACTCTACAGAAGTATTTGCTACAACTTCTCCATGTCGATCCCAAACATAATATTCTGGTACGAAACCGTGTTGGCACAAATGAACTTTCACAATATCTGGTTACAAATACTTCAAATGTCTACACCTACTACACGGACAACGAATTTCTGGATCGTTTCCGTTATTACTTAAAGCGAATTCAACAAACACGTTTATACCATTATAAAAATCTTCTTTTATTGAGCCCCTCGGTCCTTTTCTTTGGTACATCCATCTCCTCCGATCAACAAAATAATCAATCATTTTTCCTATTTGCAAAATGAAAAGTTCAAAAATTAATATTTATTTTAAAGAATACAAATTCAAAAAAGATTATTTTCATGGTTGTATAATTTTTTGAATTTAAAGAACAACTTCACAAATTTAAAAATATTTTCAAATAGGGCACATTTTATTTTTTAACGTACGTAACGATTAAAAATATATATAATTTTTTTTCATTGGTCAGACATCCTACTTCCCATTACAAACACAGTAAGCATTTACATTTCGTATATTACTTCGTCTCAAACGATTCAATAAAATTTCGGCAGCATTTCCCTTTTGTTCCCTGCATTGTACACAAATGCGTGTACGCAGAAAACAAAAAAGAAAAGTTAGGCCGAAATTTTATGAACCGTTTGAGACGAAGTAGTATAAAAAATGTAAATTCTTACTGTGTTCATAACTTGTCCAATACTGGGACAAATCCGACAAACATTGTACCAGATGAATATAAATGGTCGTTTTTCGAAAAAAACGACTATTTATACAATGATCATGTACAACACTCGTCAGACGGGGCCAAAAACTCTCTAAGGGACATTTGTCAGTTACATGCGCGCATTTTACGAAAAAATACAGTTTTACTCACTGTTCACATTTATATATTAATTTCACACATTTATTCGACGTATTACGTCTCAACTTAGGGCTGGTTTAACATTTTTGTCATTTTTCAATACACACAATTATAATTTAGAGTAATGCATTTTTTGTGTCATAAGTAAATACGTGTACAATATAATACTCCTAGTTCATTCAATCATTTTATCTTATTCCAAATAACGTATACAATCGTCGAATCAAGGCATACACAACAATTTACATATACATGAACAAGCACAAATTATACGTGTTTATCACAATTTCACGATAAAAGATGAAATCGGTATACCATGTGATGCTATAAACCATTATTACGCTAGTGGAAACAATTGCAATCATTAATTCGCCCTAATTTATCAATTTATGCAAATCTAGAATTAGGGTAAAAACTGAATTTTTCACAAAAATAAGAGATTATACCTGAGATTAAGAGTAATGGAGCTTGATTAGAGAGCCTTGGAAGATCCGGAAGCTAGAAATTAGGGATTGGAAGCTTGGGGGTTGAATTTGAGGGTTTTTTTGATTTATTTTCGTATGGAATGGAGGAGGAAGAAAGGTCTCGGCTGACAGGTATAATCGCAAATTTCCGACGGCTTCCGATGGCCGCCGACGGCCCGTCGAAAGCCGTCGGAAAATGGCCGTCGGAAGCCGTCGGTCTTGGCTGTCGGTATTCTGTCTTTTTCTTGTAGTGGAAAGTATATTTCATGCGTAAATTTACTTCAATTTAATCAGTTAAAAAGCGATGAAAATAAAACATTTTCGAAACCAAAATATTTTTACATAGAAAAATTCTAAACCATCTTTTGAGCAAGTTGTCAGTTTGTCGTTTTTCCAAATTCGGACATCTTTGGCTCCGTCGATCTTAATTTTCTGTGATTTTTACGCATTTTCCGCTAGTATGAAAATTCGAATTTTTATAATTCAATCATACCACAATTATTTGTGTACCGTTGGAAACGTCCCGTCGCGCTGGTCAAAACGGTATATTCATTTGTACGAATCGAAATCTGACGTACTCCGTTGCGTTAATATAACCGTTTCGGGAAAACTGGTTAAACTGTACTCAGCCCAAGCTAAAACAACTTGTACCATTCAGAAATTTGAAAATGTATTTAGTAGCCGTGCATTAATTGGGTAGTTGTAAGATGGATGTTAGCTTGGAAATTGCGTGGCGTTTGGAAATGAGAAAAGAAGTTATTTCTACATATTTTATAAAAAATTATTAGAAAGTGTGTCTGTTCATTTTTAAAGTATAGCAAAATTTAAAAGCTTCAGATGCCTCTTCCCCTCTTCCTCTTCTTTGCTATTATTTATACATTCTGTTAAAAAAAATTTTTTTTCCAGAGAAGCGTTCCTCCTCTTTCCCTTTCCACCGAGTCCACCACCCTCGACTCCGACGCGTTTCCGCCACCTACCGTGCCCGACCTCCTCAGCCCGCTTCCACCTCCACTCTTCGCCTGCTCCCTACAGATCCACTCGCCGGTCTCCACTCCGCCTACCCCCTTCTCCGCCTGACGATGAACCGCGTTCATCTCCTCAACCGCGATCTGCCACAACCCGCCCATCCTCCCCTACTCCACGTGTCAGCTCAAGCACGGAACACCAAAGCCCATTAAGACCATCTTCCCTGCGCGCCTACTGCCTGCATTTTCTCCTCCAATTGTTCTCCTCCTCCTTCATCTCGACGAGCCACACAGAGTCCACCTCGCCACTACGGTCCTTGGCCGCAAGTTCTCTCACCTGACCGTACTCCGCTCCGACCTCTTCGGCAACTATCCACCAGCCAAGGCTCTGCCTTTCCATCTTTGCTTGCCGAGACCGAGATCCTTCAGCTGCTCCTTCGTGCCTCATCCTCATTTCCTTGCCATGCACTCTCCTCTTTGCTGTGCGTGTATGCTTATATTATACAGGTTAGTGGGTATATGTGTACTATAGTCTGAGTTATACATTTCTTTATAAATCACATTACTTATAACTATTCTAATAATGATTTTCGTGTGCATTTTTTGTATAAAGCTATATTTTTAACCAGTTACACTTTATATGCATGATTGTTCTCAGTTTTATGCAAGTTTTATATATTTAAGCTTATGTAATAAATATTTGGTTTTGGTTATAACTTATATACTAATATATATATATATATATATATATATATATATATATATATATCTGTATTGTTTTGGGTTGTGTTAGTTATATATATCGGTTATGTATGTGCTTATATGTGTATTTGAAATATGTGTGCCTGTTTGGTTAAAGTATGCGTCCTTCTTTACATAGGTTATTAGTATTTTTTTTAAGTTGTAAAAGTATGTCATATTATATTATATGATTTGATAGTTTGAAAGGTATAAGGTGTTCTAGTAGTCTATGTATATCTTGCATCAGTACATATATAAGTTAGGAATATACATATTAATATGATTCGTTCAGGTCCCCATAATTTTCCAGAAAAGCTTATATATTGACTTTTGGTAATATAATAAATATTTTTTCATATATTTTGGTTTAAATATAAGTCGTATATAAATCTTAGCAACTGCATACATGGTGAGTAACAGTGTTTGCATATCTACATAGCATACAAATATTTATACAGTTTTATAAAGAAAGTAAGAGTTTATAAGGGTTATGTATATAGCAAGTGTATTGTTACAGTTTTAAAATTTGTAAAGTTTTACAGTTTACAGTCTATTTGTGTAAGTGTATAATGTTTGTTAATAATATAATACGTGTAACATAAAGGAAGTATAAGTAAGTCTGCATATATTTTGGTAGTAAGAATATACATTTGTCTCCATATGTATTGGTTGCAGATACTATATATATACTATTTACATGTCAGTTTTTTTTTAAAAAAAAAATTTAATGTCTTTATGTTTTATGCTAGTTGCAGAGGCTATGGCCTATAAGGCTACTAGGTGCAGCACTTCTATCCTATTTTATTTGTATAAGTTGTTTCAAGTTTCTAGATGTAAATTGTAAATGCTTATGTAAGTTTATATCTATTAACTATGTATTAGCTATATACAAGTTTTGTTTTACGTATATGAAATTTTATATATGTTTATAATATTTAATCTAACATATGTTTAAAATTAGAATATGACTGGATATTATACATAGAGTCGTATATAGCTATATTTATAAGTCCACTTATACCTTTTAGCCTCATCGATCCATTTTTTGATTTGTTTCGCCAATGCTTATTTATCAGCTTCGCCGTCGTGCCTGGTTCTCTATCGAATGCGTGTCCATCTCACCTTGCCCTGAATTCGTAGCCCGTTTCTGTGGCAAATTCTCCAGCCTCGAAAGGTGAGCAATCACTCACGATTAATGTTCTTTTATTTATTAAATTTGATTTCAATTGAAACGACAATTGAAATATGTCGCTGTTATTTGTTGCACTGTCATTTATATATCTGTTCACCTTGACATCTGACACCATTATCTGTTAATTATACGATGATAATCCAGTTTGGCTGATGAATGATTGATTCTTTGTTGTTTATATTGAATGTAAATTGAAATGCGATAAGTGATAAATATTATGCAATTGAATTTGACGTAGGATAGTTTAAAAATGTGAATCGACATATGTGTTGAATTTGATTAGTTAAATTTGTATAATATGACTTCTTTTAGACGGTTAAATTAATTGACATGTAGAATAGTGATAATTTGAACCATTGAACGTATATTGGATAAATTGTTGTAGTATAAAATTTAAACTAAACGACAAGTGGAAAAAACGTAATGTAATAATCTTTAATCTACATGAAATGATAGTGTAGATTCTAGAGATAATTATACTAATTCGCACAAACAATAATGCGAATTAATACGATTGTTTCGGGATTATTTGAATTAATTATTGGATTGTTATTGATTGTTGTTATTGCTTGTTTATTTACTTTGACACCATCCCTGTTATCACACTGCAAGTTCCCTTTGTTATGTTTGATTTTTGAATTGGAATTGGAATCGGGTTGAAATGATAAATACCCAAAATGAACTTGATTTATGATAGAGAATTTAATAAATCCGATTGGTCAAAAATTTGATTTAAAAATAAAATAATGATTTTATTCGAATAAAGAATAAGTTTTGAAATGAAACTGGAATTTGAATTTTGATGAAAGGAAAATGTAAAGATTGAAATCTGAAACAAATATTAACGTAGTAATTGATGAAAGAACGTTGTTTGAAATTTAATTATTTAATAATTAAATCTGGAATTATTAATAAATAATTTGGAATTAGTAATGATTGAGCTTTGAAATTATTGAGTTTGAAATCATTTAATAATTAAATTTGAAATTATAATTAAGTTTGAAATTATTAAGTCGAATTTATAATTAAGTTGAAATGATTTGATGATTAAATTTGAATTCATAATTAAGTGGAAATGATTTAATAATTAAGTTTGAATTTGTAATCAAGTTTGTAATTATGAAGTTTTGAAATTATAAATAAGTTTGAAATTATTTAATAATTAAATAAGATTGAATTATTTGATAATTGAATAAAATAAAAAAAATAAAAAATTGAATTCTTCGATAAGAGAATTTGAACTTTTGATTAAGTAAAATTTGAACTTCGTTAATAAATGAAATTGAGTTCCTTTTTTTATTAAAGTTTTGAAAAAATTATTTAAGTAAGTTAATAAGTGAAATTGAAACTTCTCGATTATGCGAAATTTAGTTCTTTATTTAATTGAGTTTGAAATTTGTAACGAAGTCAATAAATAAGTGAAAATTGAATTTCTTTAACAAGAAATAAAAATGCGTTTTATTGAAATAAATGTAAGACTTGAAATTTTAAGAATTTGATTGACAAATCGAATTTAAGTAAATTTGTAAGTTTTGTTATAATAAAATTGAACTTAAGTAATCGATTTAAATGAATTGGAATTTAAATGAAAATTGTTTTAAATGATAAATTAGCTTAGCGAATATTGAATGAAATCGATAAATGAATTTAAATTGATTTGAATGAAATTAAACCATTTTAAATGATTTCAGAATGGAATTTATATATGTACTTGAATCAATATTTGAATTGTTTAAATAAAAGTAGAAATCGAATTATAAGACTTTGAAATGGTTATTTAGAAGTTTTGAAACGTAAACTTTGTAAATTGATAGTGAAAGACGAATGAAATGTTGGTTTACGAATTAAAATTGAAATTGATTTGGCTTTGAAATTTATTAAACGACCAATCGGTGTAATAATTAGGAAAGTTATTAAAGAGACCGGAATCAGTTATGGATATACTCTCTATCTAAACCGAAAACCACTTTAATAACTATACGTGGAGTGATGATCCATAATGAAGTGGTTGGAATGATGTACGTGATGACTGAAGAAAGAGAACGATAATGGATAGCCTTGACACTTGTGTCAAATTGGAAATGACTAAAATCAGGAGCCGTGCCGGGCCAAATGGGGTTAGCCACCTCGAGCGAACACACTTCTTCGTAACTACTACTCATTACTTGTTATTGATTGGTGCACCCTCGTACTTTTCAGGAGTGTTGTTTCGCGGTGTTGCGATCGTTGCGGCGATGCGTTCTCACCAGTCTGGATCAGGCAAACGGTAGTTTCACTACCTTGGGTATTGCCTCATGTGCCTTGTCATACTTGTATCCTATATGCGCGACCACTACGAATTTGTTTTGTGTTATACCTATGGAGTACTCCCTGATAGCCCACCAGTTTACGGTGGAGTTTACAGTGCTGTATAAACTATGACATTTATAAAATGTGTTAAGGGGGATAATGGTAACGCCTTAACACTATTTTGATACTTTATATTACTGATAGACATTATCTATTTAGCGTACACTACTACATAGTAGATAGTTTAACGGGTCCTTAGAGGATGGTGATTCCAACATCCTTTGAGTTACCTGTATTTCGATTGCTATTTCACTTGAGTTGGATTTATTGATATGAGAATATTAATCCTGACTCGAGTGTTTTGTGTTTTGCTTTATGCTCGGGTCAGACCGAGAGTACTAGCTTTCGAGGCTCATCTTTGGAGTTGGAGCTTTGCTTGGAGATCCAGTCATCTATTCTGCTTTCAGTATTCGATGATTCCAGTGATGTACTCTGATTTGTACTTGATGTATCGTATTTCTCTTCTATTGTAAACTCTGATGTATCTTATATATTTATATAGTAGCTTCATGAACTACTATCTCTTTTACTTCCGCTGCATATTATTACTCTGTGTCTGTGATTCTGTGATTATTTATTTACTGTATATCTGAGTTTTGCCAAAATTAAATTAACAATTCGGTATTTTGAAATATTTAAGTCCGACATGTGCGGATGCGAATAGTCCAAAATAGCGGGTTGTTACAGTTGGTATCAGAGCTTTTGGTAGCTCTAGGCAGAACTTAGCATATATGGTAAATGTGTTTACAGAATCACTCCCACTCGAGTTTCAATCTCTTCTTTTTGACTCAATTCCCTTGAATTTTGGAACGTCCCCTCGGTTCCGAAATTCATTCTTGTCCCTCACTATTCGTCTTCTTTCAATTCTGTAGCATCCCATAACTCCACTTCGAATGACCCTTATAATGGATCGGCGGTCTCGCCAAACTTCGAATGATTTGTAAAGGGGTGAAACTCCTTTACAATAGGCATTGATTTAGAGGAGATTTCTATATCCTCGATTGACAATGCTATCTATCTCCTGCTATACCTGAATTCTGTCTCTTGAGATCGAATGTAGATTTGCCTCGAAATTCTGCATCGATCTTATTCTTTAAGTCACGGTCGACACGGTTAATGTTGCCCGTGAATTAAATAAGCTTATCAATCTTCCAGTTTTGTTAATTTAATCATCTTATCTTTTCTTTCGAACTTGTATTCGAATCAGTATTCCCTTTAATTGGAGCCCATCAAATTTGAATCTCTGTCCTTGTTTTGAAAATCCATTCCTATATCGTCGAGCGAGGAAGCGTATTTGTAAATTAATATTTAAAATGTTTTATATATATTGTGTTGTTTGAGTTGTTGATTTTGATTTGGATTTTCGATCGATTCGTCTGATCAATGATATTGATAGGATTTCCAAAACACTTGAACAGAGCAAATTGACACAATATTGTTTTCAAATATGGAAATTAAAATAATTTTGAACGATTATATTATATATAGGAATAATTTTTTTTTTCCTAAATTAAATGTTAATGATTCTGTTGTCCGAAATGATAAAATTTAATTTTCATTCATTGTTTTATTAATCATTGACTATTTCATAATATAAATAAATGAAGTCATGAATATGGTTATAATTTGATTTGGAGTTTGTAACGAATTTAAATCAAGAATTCGAAAATTTAATTTCCGGTGATTTCAAACTTCGATTTGAAAGTTTTAGAGTGAAGTGTATTTAAATATTTTCAAATAGAAATTATTTTAAGGAATTTTAAATGATTAAATTAGAGCTTTTCTCTTTGTCGCTGGAAAATAATTTCGGTGATGACGGCCGCATCGTCGACATTCATTTTCGAGTTTCGAAGTGGAGAGACTATTCTGTAGCTCTGCTACGGTTTTTTTTTTTGAAAAATAAATTAATTTGAATTTCTTAAGTATTATTTGATTTATATATATAGGTATATTATTTAAATTTAATTGGATTTGATATATATAGTGTATATATAATTATCCCTAAATGGTTTGAAGGGAAATCAAAAATTCAAATTCTTAAATGTATGACTAAAGATGATTTCAAGTTATAAATTGAGGCAAAGACCTTGAATAAATATTTAACTTAAAATAACTGAATTGTAAACATCCTTATTTGTATAATACCTAATTGCATTCCATATGTAACTTCTCTAAACTTCCAAAAGTTAACTACGTAAGTGAATATTATACAATATAAATGGATGTTCAAAGAAATTTAAATAAATTTGAGTGGTTATAATAAATGTAAATATACTTAATATGTAGGTGATAAGATATATTAAGTAGAATAAATTTAATAATAATTTGGAATAAAGAGGAATTAAATTTGTCGAATAAAACGTGATTATAATAATGGACTATTCAATTTATGATCTTTGAAATTGTTAATGTAGGAAAATTGGATAATATATAATATAAATTGTCTTTGTAAATAAAATGGGAGTGCGTATAATAAATGTTATTCACTTAAACTTAATTATAAATGTTTATGGGAATAAATAGAATAATAAGTTGAATAAATAATAGGTGTGATTAATAGAAGAATTTTTGAAAGTTAATAAATTGAATCAAATCAACTTAAGGGAGTATCTTGAATTAATTGAATTTAAATTGGATTTCATTTGAAAGAGACTTTTTGCATCTAACATTAATAAATGAGAAATCAAATCAATTTAATGAAAACCTTGAATTTAAGAAACAAATTGTTGAATATAAATTGATTTAAATTGAAATTTATATGGGTTAAATAAATTGTTTGTAATGTAATTCAAGTTTATTTTCTTTTGGTTGTTTCTATTCTCCTACTTCCTTCCTTTTCGGGGACGAAAAGATTTGAGTAGGGGAGAATGTAACGACCCGTAAATTTAACCAGTTTTAGTAACGTTACTAATTGAATTTTTGGAATTTTAAACGATAAAATTTTGAAATATAAATTTGATATTTGGAATATGTCTAGTTAAACATAGAAACCGGTAAATTTTCATCCGAAATTATGAAAGTTTATTTCATGCGTAAATTTACTTCAATTTAATCAGTTAAAAAGCGATGAAAATAAAACATTTTCGAAACCAAAATATTTTTACATAGAAAAATTCTAAAACATCTTTTGAGCAAGTTGTCAGTTTGTCGTTTTTCCAAATTCGGACATCTTTGGCTCCGTCGATCTTAATTTTCGGTGATTTTTACGCATTTTCCGCTAGTATGAAAATTCGAATTTTTATAATTCAATCATACCACAATTATTTGTGTACCGTTGGAAGCGTCCCGTCGCGCTGGTCAAAACGGTATATTCATTTGTGCGAATCGAAATCCGACGTAAGCCGTTGCGTTAATATAACCGTTTCGGGCAAACTGGTTAAACTGTACTCAGCCCAAGCTAAAACGACTTGTACCCATTCAGAAATTTGAAAATGTATTTAGTAGCCGTGCATTAATTGGGTTGTTGTAAGATGGATGTTAGCTTGGAAATTGCGTGGCGTTTGGAAATGAGAAAAGAAGTTATTTCTACAGATTTTATAAAAAATTATTAGAAAGTGTGTCTGTTCATTTTTCAAGTATAGCAAAATTTAAAAGCTTCAGATGCCTCTTCCCCTCTTCCTCTTCTTTGCTATTCTTTATACATTCTGTTAATTTTTTTTTTCCAGAGAAGCGTTCCTCCTCTTTCCCTTTCCACCGAGCCCACCACCCTCGACTCCGACGCGTTTCCACCACCTACCGCTCCCGACCTCCTTAGCCCGCTTCCACCTCCACTCTTCGCCTGCTCCCTTCAGATCCACTCGCCAGTCTCCACTCCGCCTACCCCCTTCTCCGCCTGATGACAAACCGCGTTCATCTCCTCAACCGCGATCTGCCACAACCCGCCCATCCTCCCCTACTCCACGTGTCAGCTCAAGCACAGAACACCGAAGCCCATTAAGACCATCTTCCCCCCGCGCCTACTGCCCGCATTTTCTCCTCCGGTTGTTCTCCTCCTCCTTTATCTCGACGAGCCACACAGAGTCCACCTCGCCACTACGGTCCTTGGCCGCAAGTTCTCTCTCCTGACCATACTCCGCTCCGACCTCTTCGGCAACCATCCACCAGCCAAGGCTCCGCCTTTCCCTCTTTGCTTGCCGAGGCCGAGATCCTTTAGCTGCTCCTTCGTGCCTCATCCACATTTCCTTGCCATGCACTCTCCTCTTTGCTGTGCGTGTATGCTTATATTATACAGGTTAGTGGGTATATGTGTACTATAGTCTGAGTTATACATTTCTTTATAAATCACATTACTTATAACTATTCTAATAATGATTTTCGTGTGCATTTTTTGTATAAAGCTATATTTTTAACCAGTTACACTTTATATGCATGATTGTTCTCAGTTTTATGCAAGTTTTATATATTTAAGCTTATGTAATAAATATTTGGTTTTGGTTATAACTTATATACTAATATATATATATATATATATATATATATCTGTATTGTTTTGGGTTGTGTTAGTTATATATATTGGTTATGTATGTGCTTATATGTGTATTTGAAATATGTGTGCCTGTTTGGTTAAAGTATGCGTCCTTCTTTACATAGGTTATTAGTATATTTTTTTTTATTTTTTTATTTTTAAGTTATAAAAGTATGTTATATTATATTATATGATTTGATAGTTTGAAAGGTATAAGGTGTTCTAGTAGTCTATGTATATCTTGCATCAGTACATATATAAGTTAGGAATATACATATTTATATGATTCGTTCAGGTCCCCATAATTTTCCAGAAAAGCTTATATATTGACTTTTAGTAATATAATAAATATTTGTTTATATATTTTGGTTTAAATATAAGTCGTATATAAATCTTAGCAACTACATACATGGTGAGTAACAGTGTTTGCATATCTACTTAGCTTACAAATATTTATACAGTTTTATAAAGAAAGTAAGAGTTTATAAGGGTTATGTATATAGCAAGTGTATTGTTACAGTTTTAAAATTTGTAAAGTTTTACAGTTTACAGTCTATTTGTGTAAGTGTATAATGTTTGTTAATAATATAATACGTGTAACATAAAGGAAGTATAAGTAAGTCTGCATATATTTTGGTAGTAAGAATATACATTTGTCTCCATATGTATTGGTTGCGGATACTATATATATACGATTTACATGTCAGTTTTTTTTAAAAAAAAAATTAATGTCTTTATGTTTTATGCTAGTTGCAGAGGCTATGGCCTATAAGGCTACTAGGTGCAGCACTTCTATCCTATTTTATTTGTATAAGTTGTTTCAAGTTTCTAGATGTAAATTGTAAATGCTTATGTAAGTTTATAAAATCTATTAACTATGTATTAGCTATATACAAGTTTTGTTTTACGTATATGAAATTTTATATATGTTTATAATATTTAATCTAACATATGTTTAAAATTAGAATATGACTGGATATTATACATAGAGTCGTATATAGTTATATTTATAAGTCCACATATACCTTTTAGCCTCATCGATCCATTTTTTGATTTGTTTCGCCAATGCTTATTTATCAGCTTCGCCGTCGTGCCTGGTTTTCTCGATCGAATGCGTGTCCATCTCACCTTGCTCTGAATTCGTAGCCCATTTCTGTGGCAAATTCTCCAGCCTCGAAAGGTGAGCAATCACTCACAATTAATGTTCTTTTATTTATTAAATTTGATTTCAATTGAAACGACAATTGAAATATGCCGCTGTTATTTGTTGCACTGTCATTTATATATCTGTTCACCTTGACATCTGACACCATTATCTGTTAATTATACAATGATAGTCTAGTTTGGCTGATGAATGATTGATTATTTGTTGTTTATATTGAATGTAAAATTGAAATGTGATAAGTGATAAATGTTATGCAATTGAATTTGACGTAGGATAGTTTAAAAATGTGAATCGACATATGTGTTGAATTTGATTAGTTAAATTTGTATAATATGACTTCTTTTAGACTGTTAAATTAATTGACATGTAGAACAGTGATAATTACACTTTGAACCATTGAACGTATATTGGATAAATTGTTGTAGTATAAAATTTAAATTGAACGACAAGTGGAAAAACCGTAATTAATAATCTTTAATCTACATGAAATGATAGTGTAGATTCTAGAGATAATTATATTAATTCGCACAAACAACAATGCGAATTAATACGATTATTTCGGGATTATTTGAATTAATTATTGGATTGTTATTGATTGTTGTTATTGCTTGTTTATTTACTATGACACCATCCCTGTTATCACACTGCAAGTTCCCTTTGTTATGTTTGATTTTTGAATTGGAATTGGAATCGGATTGAAATGATAAATACCCAAAATGAACTTGACTTAGGATAGAGAATTTAATAAATCCGATTGGTCAATTATTATATTTAAAAATAAAATAATGATTTTATTCGAATAAAGAATAAGTTTTGAAATGAAACTGGAATTTGAATTTTGATGAAAGGAAAATGTAAAGATTGAAATCTGAAACAAATATTAACGTAGTAATTGATGAGAGAACATTGTTTGAAATTTAATTATTTAATAATTAAATTTGGAATTATTAATAAATAATTTGGAATTAGTAATGATTGAGTTTTGAAATTATTGAGTTTGAAATATTTAATAATTAAATTTGAAATTATAATTAAGTTTGAAATTATTAAGTCGAATTTATAATTAAGTTGAAATGATTTGATGATTAAATTTGAATTCATAATTAAGTGGAAATGATTTAATAATTAATTTTGAATTTGTAATCAAGTTTGTAATTATGAAGTTTTGAAATTATAAATAATTAAGTTTGAAATTATTTAATAATTAAATAAGATTGAATTATTTGATAATTGAATAAAATAAAAAAAATAAAAAATTGAATTCTTTGATAAGAGAATTTGAACTTTTGATTAAGTAAAATTTGAACTTCGTTAATAAATGAAATTGAGTTCCTTTTTTTATTAAAGTTTTGGAAAAATTATTTAAGTAAGTTAATAAGTGAAATTGAAACTTCTCGATTATGCGAAATTTAGTTCTCTATTTAATTGAGTTTGAAATTTGTAACGAAGTCAATAAATAAGTGAAAATTGACTTTATTTAACAAGAAATAAAAATGCGTTTTATTGAAATAAATGTAAGACTTGAAATTTTAAGAATTTGATTGACAAATCGAATTTAAGTAAATTTGTAAGTTTTGTTATAATAAAATTGAACTTAAGTAATCGATTTAAATGAATTGGAATTTAAATGAAAATTGTTTTAAATGATAAATTAGCTTAGCGAATATTGAATGAAATCGATAAATGAATTTAAATTGATTTGAATGAAATTAAACCATTTTAAATGATTTCGGAATGGAATTTATATATGTACTTGAATCAATATTTGAATTGTTTAAATAAAAGTTGAAATCGAATTATAAGACTTTGAAATGGTTATTTAGAAGTTTTGAAACGTAAACTTTGGAAATTGATAGTGAAAGACTAATGAAATGTTGGTTTACGAATTAAAATTGAAATTGAAATTGATTTGGCTTTGAAATTTATTAAACGACCAATCGGTGTAATAATTACGAAAGTTATTAAAGAGACCGGAATCGGTTATGGATATACTCTCTATCTAAACCAAAAACCACTTTAATAACTATACGTGGAGTGATGATCCAGAATGAAGTGGTTGGAATGATGTACGTGATGACTGAAGAAAGAGAACGATAATGGATAGCCTTGACACTTGTGTCAAATTGGAAATGACTAAAATCAGAAGCCGTGCCGGGCCAAATGGGGTTAGGCACCTCGAGCGAACACACTTCTTCGTAACTACTACTCATTACTTGTTATTGATTGGTGCACCCTCGTACTTTTCAGGAGTTTTGTTTCGCGGTGTTGCGATCGTTGCGGCGATGTGTTCTCACCAGTCCGGATCAGGCAAACGGTAGTTTCACTACCTTGGGTATTGCCTCATGTGCCTTGTCTTACTTGTATCCTATATACGCGACCACTACGAATTTGTTTTGTCTTATACCTATGGAGTACTCCCTGATAGCCCACCAGTTTACGGTGGAGTTTACAGTGCTGTATAGACTATGACATTTGTAAAGTGTGTTAAGGGGGATAATGGTAACGCCTTAACACTATTTTGATACTTTATATTACTGATAGACATTATCTATTTAGCGTACACTACTACATAGTAGATAGTTTAACGGATCCTTAGAGGATGGTGATTCCAACATCCTTTGAGTTACTTGTATTTCGATTGCTATTTCACTTGAGTTGGATTTATTGATATGAGAATATTAATCCTGACTCGAGTGTTGTGTGTTTTGCTTTACGCTCGGGTCAGACCGAGTGTACCAGCTTTCGAGGCTCATCTTTGGAGTTGGATCTTTGCTTGGAGATCCAGCCATCTATTCTTCTTTCAGTATTCGATGATTCCAGTGATGTACTCTGATTTGTACTTAATGTATCGTATTTCTCTTCTATTGTAAACTCTGATGTATCTTATATATTTATATAGTAGCTTCATGAACTACTATCTCTTTTACTTCCGCTGCATATTATTACTCTGTGTCTGTGATTCTGTGATTATTTATTTACTGTACATCTGAGTTTTGCCAAATTTAAATTAACAATTCGGTATTTTGAAATATTTAAGTCCGACATGTGCGGATGCGAATAGTCCAAAATAGCGGGTTGTTACATAATATAAATTACATTTACAAATAATTTCAAGAATGATTATTTAAAATATATATAATTTCCCAAATCACTTTGAAATCATTTTTTTTAAATCAATCACTATTTTATTGTATTTCAAAATGCCAAAATAAAAGGCTCAATGCTATTGAAGTACTAAATAATAAAAATCATGTACATGTCATCAATTATGGCATCCAACATATTATATATCAAATTATATGTATATAAAATCAAAAGTGTGAGGAATCCTGTTGGATCCCTCCAACTTGTTGTCGTGCATCACATATAGTATATAATCAAATAATATAAAAATCTACTGGTTCGAGGCAGGATTCGTATACAAAGGGTCATCCACTCTAGGGTTGGGAATATATCCAAACCAACTAATTAAATAGTAAATCATCCAGTAGTAAATAACAATCAACAATAAATATCGACGTATCTAATCAATAATTTTATCGCTTAAAAATATTTCTGGTTAACCAAAAAGGTGAGTTTAACTCACATTAATTTTAGTCCTTCGATACCTTCTGGCTTGAATTAAAACTGAATAGACATTCAAATTTTACCAAAATTTTCTATCAGCTTCGAATCCGTCCAATCCAAATCCATATCATAGAGCTCGTTGATAAGAACACAAAACTACTCATCGTGTTAGATTTCGACCTCGTATGAAAAAGTTATGAATAAATGAATGATTGAAATAATTACAAATTAATTAACTTAAAATTAATAACTATTTAAATTTTAATTACCTCTCTTCCCTCTCAACTCATACTAGGAATCGCGACTTCTTCTCTTTCAATTATTATTTCTTCTTCGATCTATCGCAACCTCATCAAATGCACCGCCAACTGCCACTATTGTACTCCATCGTGCCTCTCCTTGAGCTTCGCCGCCGACCACATGCCTGCTGCTACCCACTACGCGAATACCACCCTAAATCGTTACACTATTCGAGGCGAACTGACACCACCACGCCTCGATTTGAGTCGATCCAACTGTCCATCTCCTTCAACACATCGTCATAAACAAAATTTAGTTGATACCCTTGCCAGAAACTTCTTGGATTGGCCCGATGAATGTAAGCCATTGGATTGAGACATTTTAGATCTGAAAATTTTAAATTTAATAGGAAAGGCTCCTTTCTTAGTTCTTCAGACCCGCTTATTACAAAGAGAGAAAGTGTGAGGACCTATTTCTTTGAGTCTCGAAAATCAACACTAATACATCCTCAGTATTACCATGCCGTAAATCCAAGTGTCGGAGAAGTGGATTTTCAAGGGTAAGGGAGAAAAATAAAGACAGAATAGAATCTCATATATGTTATTTCAATATAGACTTTATGGAGGAAGTTTAAAATACATTATCAGAGCTAAACATTGTAACGACCCGTAAATTTTATTGGTTTTATTTAGTTAATTGAAATTTTGTGAAACTTTAATTTATAAAATTGTAACAACCCTGTTTTTATTTCTGTCGAAATAAAAGATTTAAAATAGAAATTTTAATTGAAAAAAATAAATAAATTTGCAATGCAAAAATGATTTCAAAGTCAGTTGCAAATTTCTTGATGCGAATATAACCAAGTTGTGTTATATTTTCATTTAGCCTTCACGCAAGAGAAATTGGTCCATTTCAAAAGCCAATATAAACAAGTGCTGTCCTGTTCAAATTTTAAAAGCAAATGAACATTGCATTAATTTCCATTTTCATTTTTCTTGCTATCACCATCTTTTTTTTATGCAGTATCTTCTTTTCTTTTGCACATCTCCAATTTAATGAAATTATACAATTTCCCAGCACACACCTTTTCATTTTGGCTTATACACATTTTATAGGAGAAAAGTTGCACTGCATCATCATTGTGTTTCATCATTTTTCCAGTAGCCTTCATTTCATTTTTCTTTTTCGCTCATTTTGGTGAAGCTCTACAAACAATGCATTAATGGCCTCTCACAGCTATTGCTCTCTTTTGGATCTTTTAGTTACTTGATTTTTGGGAAGCAAAAGTTTGGTGAGTTCACAACTCAGACCTCTAATTTATTTTGTGGCATATAATCTCGCATTTTTTCATGCGTGCATGCGTGATAATTGCGATTCACATATTTGTTGTCTCTGGGCTCTGAAAGTATAGTATGCGTACATGTTTTACAAGCCCAGATTCTTTATTTTTCTTTACTCCCTCTTGCGTGCAAAAATATGCCAAGCTTTCTTCATTTTCACGTAAGCATGAAGCCTGTCTGCATAATTGTTAGTGTGCATGTAGACAGTGTTGTCCAGGTAGTACACACGTGCTCATGTTTCACTGCCTTCAAACTCATGCACGTGTAAATGGGATTGCACTAGTAAGTCCAGGCATTTTTTTTTGTTTTCTCAATTCATGCATGTGCATATATAGTGTACAGAGTCACATAGTTTATTTTCTTGCGTGCATTTTTTTCGTATATATGTGAAAACCGAGTCCAGGCTGTCCCATTTGTTTGTGCGTGCGTGATATATATTAGTGTGACCGGGGTTGCATGCTATAGGGGGAAAGCCTATTTTATTTTGTATTTTATTTGCGTGCATCAAATGGTGTATGTGCATGCATAGAGTATCGGTTCCAGGCCCCTTTATATTTTTACATTCTTTTATATGCGTGAGTGCCATAAAAGTGAAGTAAAGGGTCACTTTGTTTCATATTATTATGGCCTATCATTTCTTGCGTGCGTGTCTAATTGGGATACACGAAAAGAAAAGAAAATAGTTCAGGCATTAAAACTATGCAGTGTGTATCCAGGTTAGTGCTTGTGTATAATTCATTTTTGAGTATGAAATAGTGTCAAACTATTTTAAACAATTGTGTGCATTTCATTTTGTAGTGTAAGTTACATATAGTACCCAGGTCCTTTACACTTTGGTTTATTTATATGTATGCACCGATTATAATATATGAAATGATGCACAGACCATTATTATTTGTCATGCGTACATGTAGTGCCCAGGGCATTTGCAACATTTTGATGATTATATAAATGGTGTAGACCACTGTTTATAAATTTATATTTGAACCGATGTTTGGTTTTAAAACGAATTTTATTGCCGTATTTTTATAACGGATTTTTATACCGGTATTATATTTTTGATGCGTGTTATTTTGATGACATTTTTGACGAATAAAAATTACTGTTGTTTTGACTTCAGTAACCGTCAATTTTAAAGTGAATTTTTAAGCGGTTATCCCGCAACACTGATTTGGTATCCGTTTTTATGGTGTTTTGTGAAGCGCAATTTCCTCGTCGAAATTGCTATAGTTGTTGCTGTTTTAATCACTGTTTTAAAAATCGTTTTAAAATAAAATTATTTTCAAAATTTTTACAGTTTGCGCTTTCAAAAGAATGAGGAAGCGATTTAAACGCTTTAGTAAAATTGAGGACTATGAACCCTCACTTTTACTGATTCGCTTAATTCCGGACTTGTCCGTTTGAGAATGTAAAATGTTATTTATATAAAATACACAATTTTTCACTTTCAAGGAAACGATGAAGAGATTTAAACAATTTAGCAAAAGTGTGGAGTATGGAACCATACTTTTACTATTTCGGTTAATTCCAGACTTGTTAATTGAAATATTTGCTATTTGATGATTTTGATAATCTTATTGGGCTTTCGAGCCACTCTGCTGGACCTTCGGGTCATATGATGGACCTTCGGGTCAATTAACAGTACTAGACCTTCGGGTCATATGTTGGACCTTCGGGTCATTTGTTGGGCGCCAAAAATTATAGTACTTGGTAGGCTTCGGCCATATGAGATGCATGTGCGGCGTAGCTAAAACTCGCTTTCTAGTTATCTTATTTTGATTTCTAGATTCTGCGTATTGCTGTTTTGAATTCAATTGTGAATTTGGAAGTTGACTTTGATGATGTTCAATGGGATTCTTCCGTTAAAATATGCTAATTACTATGTCGTATAGTCTCATCCGAGACTATAATTTTGTGTGTAGTCTCATCTGAGACTATAATTTTGTGTATAGTCTCATCCGAGATTATAAATTTGCGTATTACTGTTTGGAATTCAAATGGGAATTTAAAAGTTGATTTTGAGGAAGTTTAAATTGAGATTTCTTCATTTAAACTATGTTGATTATTTACGTTGTATAGTCTCATTCGAAACTATAATTGATTGCTTAAGTGTTATTTATCATACACTTATTTTTGATTTTAAATTAGACTAGTCCGTTTATTATTTTCTTTTAAATAATACTCTGGTCAGACCGAGTTATTTCAGGGTAATCTCTATCTATGATTCAATTGCAACTTCAGCTTTTGGGATTTCACATCATCTTTTGTCTAGTCTTCGAGGAGTACTTTTGTTGTATTGACTATCGCCTCATGTATGTTGATGTCTTTGTATATGTATATTTGGTTCATATGAACGATCGATTGTTGTAGAATGTATTCCAGACTTGTCTTCCGCTATATATCTGATATTTCTGTTCTGATGTGATTATACTATCAGCATTGTTGTTATTATGAGTTGTTCTGAATTTTTCTTTAGCCACCGTAGTTTCGTTTTTGATTTGGATTGAATTTATATCTTTGGGAGTAATTTATGCAACTCCTATCGATGTAATCAATACTCGTCTAAGGCATAACTTACGGACGGTCGCTTCTAACAAGACTTATTCTTCGCAATAGCAGACGTTATTTCTTATAATAACCTTTGTTATTGTGAGCATAGAGGTATGTTATTATTTCTTATAATAACCTTTCTTATAATAACCTTTGTTGCTTATAATAACCTTTGTTATTTGTGAGCATAGAAAGGTTATTATAAGAAAGGTTATTTTTGATAGTTATTGTGAGCATAGAGGTATGCATTGACCCAGTTGCTTATTGTGTATCGCTATCTATCCAGTTTTCGGGAATTCATGACGTATTTCATGTGTCCTAACTTCGTCGATGCCTTCGAGATTCGCTTTTATTGATCCTTATGTGTTGCAAGATCTTGAGATCTCACCCGACTTGTCTATTGTGCAAAATCCTATTCGTGTGCTAGCTTCGGAGGTTAAACGTCTTCGGAGTAAAGAAGTCCTGCTTGTGAAAGTTCAATGGTCCGCAAACCCCAAAGATTGCACTTGGGAAACCAAAGAATTCATCGAGCGTTCTTATCCCGGTTTTCTCACCTCTTCGGGTGGGGGTGAGCATTCTATATTTGTAACGACCCGTAAAATTTCGATAATTAAAAATGTTAATTTAATAAGATTTCATGGTTTAATGTTGGAAGAATTAAAAATTTGTAATTTATGTATGGTAATAATAACTAGAATGAATTACAACAAATTTTATCTAAGTTAATTATTTATGAATTGAATGAAATCCCAAATTTATTGAAATAATATGTAGTCAACGGTAATGGAATGAATTTGTATTGTATAGGTAATTGTGACACTTGTTGGTAAATAATAAACTTATAAGTGTGATTTAAAAGTTAACGGTGATAATTATTTAAGTTACCTATTCATTTAGTTAGTTGAATTGAGTTTGGGAACCAATTGCAATTGAAATGAAATTTTATATATTAGTTGAGTGCATTATCTCTAACTGAAGTTAAATAATAATGTGGAATTCATTTTATGTAATAAAGTAATCGGCTGATAACGAAAATTTATTAAAAATCCAATATTGAAATCCGTCAAATATTGAACAATTAAATTGTTTAAATTTAATATTTGGAATTTATTGAATAATTGAATAACGGGAATCAAATAACTGTTTAATGGAAATGGTTGTTCTATAATTTTAATTCGTTTCAATATTAATTTTATAAGTTCGTTTTTGAATATCTCAAAAGATAGTGATTCAAGAATAATCAAATTCATTTAAATTTAATATTACAGATATTTGAACAATTAAATTCCGAATTTGATATGATTAATTTGATATTGAAATTTAATATATGAAAATAGAATGAATAACTGAAATTTGATTTAATATGATTCATATTGGTTTCCAAAGTGAATGTAAGTTATATTTGGATTATAATAGAGTTAATAAGATTTTAAAATTGGAATTTTTAGCCATTCTCTAAGTTTTGAAAAGTCGTCGATTTAATCGACGATTTAAAATAGCCTTCGGGGCACAGTCTCGGAATTCCTCGAAACCAGTTCCATTAGATCCGTAATAGTTTATTATTATCGGGTTTCAATTTCCATAGCAATTGGAGTGGTCGTTTGACCGTGGCAGCTCAAAACGCTTAGAAACCAATTCAATCGATTTAATTTAAAATTGATCGTTTATTTCCGTAACTCGCATATACGATCGAATTAGGGCTTGAAACTTTTTCCATTGCGTCTGGAATAGGGGTATAACATTATGAACGCCTAGCGGCACGCCTCGATAGGGGTTCAAGATTTTAAGTTGCATAAATTGGGATATTTTGAAATTTAAATTAATATATTGTCTAGTCAACTTTTCACATTAGCTTCTTTTATTTCATTTCAAATCACTGTAGTAAGCCTCCCACACGCAAGAATCATGTCTCCTCCCTTTTAAATTTGCACGCAAGCTTCAGGCAGTAGGAAAATAATAAATCAAAACTTCAAAATTTTCTTTCTCTTCCAATACTCAATTAAAAATCACGAAACCGATTTTACAAATCAAATTTCATCGTTTTCTTCGATCTGGTGGTAGTTTGTAAGGCGCGGCGTTGGAGTTTGGGAGTGCGACAGTGAAGACGTGAGAGGTTTTAAAGCTAGGGTTAAGCTTCACTTCGTTTTCATTCATCGATTCGAGAAATAAAGCTCGTATTTGGATTCTCCTCGTCGAATAGCATCTGGACGCATGTTTTGGTGAAGCTCGGTGGCATTTTGGGTCGTGCAACCTGGCCTTGGCCGATGAGGAGGGGTTCGCACGCGTTTTGATTGAAGGGTTCGAGCTTGTGGATTTTGGTATGGAGAGGTCGAGTTCGTTGAGGGGAAGCCGATGGCGAAGGCGGAATTTGAGTTCGTCGTGCGTAGCTCCGTGTCACTATGGAATCGTGCACGCATTGTTTGGGTTCTTCTTTGTTTCGCGTATAGGCATTTGAGGAAGATGATGTTGCGTGGGCCTTTGGTTTGGTAAGGGGTTAATTTGAATTTGAGGATTTAAATTTAATTTAATTATCGACGAACTTATATACTGAATATCTCCTCTATACGAGGTCGGAATCTGACGAAACAAGAAGCACCGGAATCGCAGAGGCGAGAACTATGCTGTAGTGCAAATTCGTGAGTGTTTGGAGCTCATTAAAATTTTAGGTTAAATCGAACGTCGTTCGATTTGATTTAAAATCATAGAATCAAGGTGAGTGTTTTATAACGCTCACAACGTACTGAATATCTTTATGGTAGTTAAATTTGATATTATGAAGTGATACGAATTTTATTTGTCGT
The DNA here is from genome assembly GCA_030765085.1 of Allium cepa. Classification (NCBI taxonomy): domain Eukaryota; kingdom Viridiplantae; phylum Streptophyta; class Magnoliopsida; order Asparagales; family Amaryllidaceae; genus Allium; species Allium cepa. Next base: position 11,881,958 of record CM060937.1, read on the forward strand.
TGTTTGATAAAATTTAATTGTCATATAGATTTTCATTTGAATTCACCGTTGAAAATTAAATTGACAGTCAAATTGAAATTAAAATTGAATTGCGATTAAATTGCCTGATATTGATAACTACGAAATTGCCGTGAATTGTATTGTCTATTGGATGATGTATTTCGATGGATGCTATTGGTTGATATTTAAAGTTTGGATGTTTATTTGCTTATATATATATCCTGTTATGCATAAATATGACACTGTGATTTGTTTTAAGTGATATATATTTGTAACGATCGAGATTTTTCATTCCCGAAAAACCGAATCGTTAGGGTTGAAGAAAAAGAAAGAGGTAGAAGAAGAGAGAAAAAGGTAGAATAGAACAGAAAGAACAATAAAAAAATATCAGAATCTCACAATCGCAGCGGAACAACATATAATAGATAAATGAATAATCTTTAAATCAAAAGAACTATATCAGTTATTACATTTCATCACATTACATTACATTTCATCATTAGAGTGTACAACAACAAACAGCGGAAAAGAAATACTATATACAATAGATAATAGGCTACGCCATCCAGCTCGCCTCCAGATTTCTGTAGCAACTCCTGAATCCAGAATGACCTGATAACCTAACTCTAGACTGCCCGTGTGGAAATTGGTGGGCACCCAGTGTTTAGGAAGGGAAACAATAAACTCCAGGTCAGTCATGGGACTGGTGTGAGAACTAAAAAAGTTATTTATCTTTAAAAGACAACAGAGAAATATTTTTAAAAATAGATTCGCAATGCATTTTGGAAAATGAGACTACCATAAGGCCTCCCGCACACACACACAACGCAAACGCAGAATCGGAGGAGATTTCTCCTTATGATAGTCAAAGATGCTTGATACGCATTAAAAAGAAACATTTGATATTATTACTAGTGCATAGTGTAGAAAACAATTTCGAAAGTAGAATATAAATCTTAGCCAGCATAGGCATTACGCACTTATGCCTACTATAGCTACCATCCAAACAGTGGGGCGCCACCATAAGTGAATGATAGGTTCTACAACTAAAACCGTACAAGGATCGTATTGTTTCTTTGGATTTCCAACAAATGGTCAGGCCAAGGAACTTCCCATTGCCACATAGGTATGCCTCTGGAAAGACGACCCGAGAACCAAACCGGATCTCTGCCAACACAAGGCCGGGTTACCCCTAACTGGGTAACTACTGACACGAATATGTCATTCCCAATCGTAACCGATCTATCCGAGTATCCTCGATTCCAACAACCACAAAGTAATAAATTTGCAGCAACAATATAGGTTAAATATCTAGGCTCCATACCATGATACCATCTCTATGCAGAAGGAATAACATACACTAAAGGGGCGCTACCCCCTAATAACCTTCCCGCATCCTTCCTGTTTTGACCATTTCCGGGGTATGGGGCTCGACGAAGTCTCGTCCACAAAGCCACGCTTTATACAAAAGCTGTGCTTTGGGTCAACAAATGATCAAAGTAATGATCACCAAGATAAATGATCAAACAAATGATCATATCAAAAATGATCAAACAATGATCATCCCACAGCAACACTCAGCATGCCACATTACCAATTTGGGAATATATCACTAGTAACCATCAACTACATAACCTCAAAGCTCGTACGTCTCAGAGAAGGGTGTTAAGGTAAGAGAATAAATTCTCCGCCACCAACAGAAATATATTTGATAGAAACCAGCTTTACATCTCAAATTGTAACGTCAGACATACAATCCATACAAGTCCGTTCCGAGATCGAACGATACCGAAGGCACTTCCAAAGAAGCCCTTGCAATCCGGATATTCACTAATCACGTCCGGACAACCCATCACTAAGGGTGATAAAACCTCTATATCGAAGATCAGCCGATGCAGAGTAGCTCGACGGTAATCCTTCCATTTTCACAAATATCCGGTCTTCAACACCGGTCATCAAGTGCAGTCCATAACGACGTATCACATATTCAGAATGGGTTATACGACCCCAAGGTCCTTTCCCGGCTAACCCGAATAGTGCGCGCTTATTTTAAAAATAAGTGTGGCATTCAAATTCAAGCAATCACAACAAATACCCATTCAAGGGTAAATATTGATAGTCGGTTATTTAACTATCAATAGAGATGCGCAACATCATCAGATTCCAAATAATTTTCCAAATTATTTAATTTCCTAAAAATATCTTTACAAGATATAAATTTCCACACTTCAACATTTGAAAACAATTTCAAATCACTTTCCTCCTTTATAACCTTCATTTCAAAATAATTCATTTAAATCAATCGAATAAATCTTTACCGATTTACTTCAAAATTTACGTTCTAAATCCGTAAATATATTTCCACACTTCATAAATAAATCAATGTTTATTTTTAAACAAATTCAATTCCCTTTTATAAATTCCATATTGAATTTACATTCCCAAATATTTATGAATATACGATTTCAAATAGATTTTTAATATTCATTTTCAATTTATCTTTTAAAAAGATAAATTCTCAAAAAGGTTTCATTTCATATTGGAAAAGCATTTCCATACTTATTCTAATAATAAGTATTTCAAAAATCCGTTTATTTTCAACATTTGGAAAATATTTAATATACTTAAATCAAAATTAAGTATATATTTCATTCCTTAAGGAAAACAGCCTTTTAAACGCATTTATTTGGGTCAAAACGAATGTTGCGTAAAACATCGTTGCGAAAACCCAAAATCACTAGTATAGGGATTCGAAATTAAGATAGATATATAAATCCCAATACTATATAAAAATATTTCCTTTCGGAAATCATTTACTATAACAACAGTGTTATAGTTCACCATTTCCTTCTTTCTTGAACATGTCTATTTCAACAATGAATGTTGAAATCTATGTTTTCGATGTTTAACACAATTTAAAACATCTTTAAATCGTTTAACTTCATTTTATAATATCGCTTTCCCAAAACATAACCATTTAATTTAATGATATATTCACTATCCAAAATCGTGAATATGCTTCATTTACCAATTTCAACATTTCTACGCATTTTATATAAGGAATAATTCGCTATCCAAAGTTGCGAATATACTTCCTTTAATAAATTTCTATATTCAATTTATCAAATTCCACTGATTTCGAATTTATAAACTGTGATGACCCGGAATTTTTAAACATTTGTAATAGGAATATTTAATTGATTTTAAATATTTAAAGGTTAATTATTAACTTAAATTATGAATATCATAATTTATTTGGCAATTAAATTATTGAATTAAATAATTTGAAGTTGGATAAAATATTGAATCTGGAATTTTAAGCCTATTAAAATAATTTGAAGGCTTATAGAATTTATATTGATGATTTTGAAGATACTAAAAGTGTTAAAATTGAAATTAATAGTGGGTTGTTCATTTTTAAAATTTATATCGTTTAAACTGAATTTGAAAATAGCCTTCTGAGGCACAGTCTCAGAATTTGACGAAACCAGTTTCATCGGGTCCGTAATATTGAATTATTATCGGATTTCAAATTTCGTATAGATTGAAGTTGTTGTGTGAGCATACGATAAGTAAGCGTGTTGAAATTTATATCGAAAATCCAGGTCGATTTAAATTTAAGCTTGAATTAAATTTAGACATTGTTTAAACAGTCGAATCCTTTCACGTCCTTCTTTTCTTTCCTTTTAAGTTTAGAAATCACGGCGATAAAATCGTGCTAAGCACACTTTCTTTGGCTTACCAAATACGATTATTCATTCTTTTTCTGGAAGCCACACAATCGAGCCTTCTAAGTCTCTCGCGCACCCTTATTCCCATTTATTCTAACGCAAATCAGTAATTCAAAAAAAAAAAAAAAAAAAATAAATGGCGGTCCGATGCTAAAAAAAAATCACGCTTCAGTTCTTCGATCAAATGATTTTCGACGTCAGGGCATCTCGCGTTCAACTCGAACCAATTCGAGCAATCGAACTCATTCAATTTTGGGGATTTTCGAGACTAGGGTTAGGGTTGCGGCAAGCGAATCGCGTGGCTATTGGGGACCGATGGACAGAGCAACGACGTGGAGGAAGCTCGCAGGTAGGAGGCGACTTCATCGGCTATGAAGGGTAAGGCATCGCGTAACTCGATTCGAGCTCGAGCCAGAGGCAGTGGCGAGAGCCTCGCGTGATGTGGAATAGGGTCGACGATGTACGAGGTTGCGAACGAGCTTGATGATAGTCGGCATCTTCAGGTGAGGATTGTCTTCATCTCAAATTCCTGTTAGTTGTTTTTGTTAAAAATGGAAAAAAATAGGGAATTAACAGTCAAGTTATATATATATATTTATATATATATAAAAGTGAAAAAGTATATATGTATACAAATTCGGTAAGGTAAAGATTATTGATATTTGCAGGAAAGAAACAAATTTCTCTTAAATACACACACATATTCATATACAGGATTTAAATTTTTTTTATAGGAATTTATATAAATTTAGTCTATACAGATTGTCTTAGTTAAGCAGTTTCAAAGAAAATTAAATACAATAAATATTCATATATTTAAATATTTTATGTTACAAATTTCATTTATAAATAATGCTTTATGAAGATTAATTTGTTGGATGAACTTATTTAATTACTTCAGTCGCTAAATATATATATATATATATATATATATATATATATATATTAGGAGATTTGTTTAGAAATAAATTATTAGTTTAAACCAATTGTTAGTTTAAATAAATTTAGTGGTTGATTAAAATTATAAAATGGACAATAAATTACTTGATTGAATTGTTTGATTTGTTCAAATTTTAATAAAATAAATGTTATACAAGGTCTAAAAATCGAGAAACAAGCTGGAATGGAGATGAATGGAAATAGACTGCAAATTAAAAGCAGAGGTGAGTTAATCTCACTCAGTTTAAAAATTAAATTTAAATGATTAAATTTAAATAATTGTTTGGATGGTTGAAATTGATTGATGGATATGGTATGGAATATTCTGGAATCGATATATTATTGTGCTAACATCTGTGGGTGCAGGGAAAACAGATTGGAGGGATCCAACTGGATCCCTCAACATTTATTTAAATTATTTAATATTCTCTGCTGTGCATGTTGTTATTCTATGATAAGTTATTTTGGAATATTAAATGTTAGGGTTTATTTGATATTTGGGTGAATGAATTACCAAGATTTTATAGATTGGATTTCGAATAGAAAATAAAAGGAAGAAAATTTGTAAGTAAAATAATTATGGAAATGTGAATAAATTTAAGAATGACATAAAAATGAAATAAAGTAACATAAGAATTCTAATTAATAAATCTTGAATATAGAAAGAAGATTTTTGATTTAATAGCAGGTTAATGAAATTTTAAACTCCAATACTAATATCTAAAAGGAACAGAACATTTATTTTAAAATTTAAGATTTTAAAATTTTGAAAGGAACAAAGAACAAAATGGGAAAAGCCTGAAATTTGTATATTTCAGTTAAAAGATTTAAAATAAAATGAGAAATAATAACAATAATAATTAAGTGCATAATTAAAGAAATTTGGGATGAATTGAGTAATGTAAGAAAACTTATTTCAAATGGAATCAATTGGGAATCAATTTGGAAAATTGATTTAAGTAATTTGAAGTTGGAATTCTCCCTGGATAACCAAGTACGTTTTCAAAGTAAATTTTAAATATAAGTTAATAGTTTTAAAATTTGTTTTAAAATTTATGTTTTGGAAAATTTATTATTTCTAATATTTAAATTTTAAAGTAAGTATTTTCTCAAATCTATTATAGTAGTAATTATTTAAAGAGCGACTTAGCATTTTGTTTCAACAGCGAAAATCTGGTTTTATATTTTATTAAGTAACTTTATTTTCAAATATTCATATAAGATGTATTTTTAACAAATTATTAAAGTAGTTTTAATTTATATGTTTTTAAAGTATATATTTATAAGTAAAGTGTTTTAGATTATTTTAAATCTAGTTTTGTGCTTGGTGATTTCAGAAGAGATAGAAATATTTGGGAAAGTTGATTCAGAAGAAAGATGGTTTTGAAAACTGTTTTCAAAGGATTGAAAATAGAAATATATCTTGTGAAGATATCTTTGAGATTAGTAAATAATTTGGAAAATTATTTATTGGTTGATGGTTGTTTTGTGAATATAATTGATAGTTAAATCACCGACTATCAATATTGGACAAATGCGTTGATCGTTTCGAAGAGACCGGGATCGAGATTTATTTCTCGAAAACCACTTCGATCCGGTATGTACGTTTCGTGAAAAACGATTTTGGATTCGAAGATGGAGTAGTGAAGTGCAAGGGCTAGTCGCTACTAATCCTGAGGATATTTCCAAAATGGATGTAGTAGGAATAGTGCCTTCGGTTCCGTTCGTACCCGGGACGGACTTGTATGAACGAATGCTTGCGAAACATCGTCAGGTGGACGATGGGTATTCTAAGTGAAAACGTTCTAAAGGTAACACTTAGCCTCAAGCCTCATCAACCGGGAATGACTGAAAATCAGGGGATATGCAGCAAGGTTAGGTGGGTCATGCCCAAGCAGGACAAGATAATTCCCCTGTCTAGATGTCCCTTATATATTTCGGCTTAGTGGGGGGTTGGTCGCGCCAACCACGGGGTTTATCTTGTTCGGGACTATTCAGAAGGAATGGTTCCGGCCTTGTGTTACAGGGGATGAAGGGAGTAATCCTCGGTACGGTGATCTAGACCCCGTACTGTGACAGGTGGTACCCCAGTGCCTAGTCATTAGTTGGAAATCCATTCTCCCTACGAGCCTTGTACGAGTTTTGTTTGTATTAACCACTTTTGTGGCTAGTAGCTGGAATTTAATGAATGTAACAATTTTGGGCTATTTTATAAGTATTTGTATACAGACCCTATTATAATATCAGAGGATTTCTATAAAAATTGTTTTAGCTATCGTAAGGTAAAAACCAGACATGTTTATTTGTGGCGTGGTCTTACGAGATGCTTTTGTCTTCAAAGGATTTTTGAAACTTTAATAATCAATTGGGTGTGATTTTCTCACGCTGGTAATCCAGACTGACTCAGGTGTTATTTAACTATAATGCTCGGGTCAGACCGAGTATTATAGGATACAGGATATGATGCTGTGGAGCTCAGGAGACGAGCTGGATGACGATACGTATTCTCGTACTTGTATATATATATTTCCGCTGTGTTGAGTTATTGTGTACCCATTGTATGTTATTGATGTGAGTTGTGACTGGTGTACTCTGATGATGTAATATATGTAAACTGATATATTTGATTTTGAGTAAAGATTATTTACTACCTATTATAGTTTATTCCGCTGCGATGGTTAGATTCTGATGTTGATTTTCTTTTCTCCTCTTCTACCTCTTCTTCTTAAACCCAAATGGTTCGTATTTCTGTGCAACTTGAGTTGATTGTTGTACAATAGTGTTAACTCAAGGGGTACGGATTTGCGGGTCGTTACAGTTGGTATCAGAGCATAGGTTGGTGATAACCTTGGCTCTGGTGGGAATTACTCATAAAATAGAGTCTATAGTACTCTAGAATGAGTTTGAGCGTATTAAAATATATGAGCACGTATTTGTTAGTGAATATAAATTGTTTTAATATTGTGTTGATTGGTTTATCGAGTGGCATATGGACCTTCGTCGACACAGTCTGCGCAACTGTATTGAAGGGGTTTCTAAACACTTGAATAGAACAATCGACACGGTATTGTTTTAAATATGGGTGAATGAAATAATTTTACCCAAAAATATATTTTTGATATAAAGAAAGTTTTTGGTAAACTATATAGCTATTATATGGTTGTTTGGATGTTAGAAATGATAATATTAAAGTATTATCATTGTTAAGTGAAATATTTAATTAGAAATTGTAAATATAATCAAAGATTGAGAAGATAAATCCAATTATGAAATGAAATTTATAAATATGAATCGTAAATGTGCATTATAAAATTAAAATATAACCAAATAAGAATTTGTATGAGCATAAGCTATGCAAATAAAATTATAGTAAAATTGTTTTAAAGCAGGATTTGGAAATTTAAATCCCGGAGATTTTGGAAATATTTTGAGGATAAATAGTAATATTGTTGTTTTGGGGTATTTCTGAAAGGAAATTGTTTCAAATAAATTTTGGGAAGTGAGGTAGCACTGAATCCACTTCAGTCACTGGAAAATAACTTCGGTGATGACTGCAGCACCATCGATGTTCATTTTCGAGTTTCTAAGTGATGGATTGCTGCCAAATTGATTTGTTCAGAAAGGTTAGTTGTTTTTGGAAATCTCAAAGGAAATTTTTTGGGGATAAAACCAGGATTGGTTTAATTTGTGAGAAATATGATTTGAGATGTTGGAGATTTCAAAACAATTTGAAACCAAAGCGGGGTGTTTAAAAAAAAATCTGGATAAGTTAAGCATATAAATGGAAATGGTTTGTAAATCAGGAAGAAATTTAAGCTTTGGATAATGGAATATAAATCTAAAGTGAAAAGTTAAAATGAAATTAACTTGGATTGGAGAATAAAATTTAACTGGATTAAAATAAATTGAATAAGCTGAAAATAATATCCAGTTGTATTCGAATTTAGTTGCAATCGAATTGAATTAAATGAAACTGAGTTAAAATAAAATTGAATTGGAATAAGGATTCAATTAAGTTATTAAATGAAATTAAATTTTTACCTGGATAACTGGGAAATAAGTTGTATAAGAATTAGATTGAGTTAAATAATTCAGGATGATTTGTAAAAGAATTAAGAGTCCATGAAATAAAAATATGCTTGGGTTATAAATAAGCATAAGGCTTGAGTTAACATAAAAATAAAAGATGAATATATTCAAGCTTATGATGAATGGAATTGTATAAAACAATAAGTTGTGACTTGTTAAATTTGAAGGTGAGATAGAAAACCTAAAAATAAATATTTTTGGTGAATTGGAAAATAAACGGAAAAGCCAACTTGAATTATAAAATAATGTGAACTAAGAAAATTAAATGAAGTGATATTTGGAAATAAAATCAAGTATTGTACTATAAATAGGAGAGAACTAATCTGTTAATAAATTAGTTGATGAAATTGAATTATGAGTTTATGATGAGGTTTGCAAATAAAACTCAAGTCATAATTAAATTCGACTTACATTGTCGATGAAGAAAATATAATTAAAAGTAGCCTTAAAATTAATTAATTGATTTGTGAATGAAATTGCAATGTAAGTTAATAAAAGTGAATGGTAATTTGAAAATGAATAATGGATCCAGAACTTGAGTTATAGATTAAAATTTAACTTGGAGTGTTAACAAATTAAATATAATTGGAAATGTATCGAATAAAAATGCGATTTGATTAAAATAGTAATGGGATGGTTTGTATTGAGAATAAAATCCAAATATGTGGAAATAAATTGGATATGGCCTTGTAATCAATTGAGTTAAGCTGAGTATAAAAGAGAAAATTTACTTGTAAAATGAAAATGAGCTTAAGTATAAATTTGAAAAATAAATTGAAGTAAATTGACTTAAGCTGAATAAAATCGAAGAGAGTTGAATTTAATTCAACTTAAATCAAGTTTAATGATGTTGGATTAAATTTTGAATCAAGTAAAAATAAATATGGATTGAAATAGAATTGGGTAGGTTGTAATAATATTTAAGAAAATGGAAAATTCATAATGGATTGAGTGGATAAGTTAATTATACTGAATAAGTGAATGGATGGGATAAATAAGAACCAAAGGAAGTATGGTTTAAATAAGTTGAGAAATGGTTATTGAATGAAATAGCTTGGATTGTCTTCGAGCTAAATAAAATAGTTTGGAATAAACTAACATGGAATGAAATGTAAATAAATGGATTGTAAATGAACTCTAATGGAATGTGTCGAGCTAAATAAATGATTGTGGATGGATTAAAATAAAAAGGAAATTTAATTGGTAATGGAGATGAACCTAAATTGTTATTGGTTCTGAATAAACCAGATTGGTTAATAAAATGAAATGCGGGGAGAATGAGAATATATGGATTGTGAATAAATTTAAAATGGAATAGAATTAGGTATAAATTGATTTTGAAAGCAAATGAATTAAATATGAGTTCAGTTTGCTTAAGAATAAATTAAGTAAGTGATTGAGTTTTAAACCATTCAAATTGATGAGATTGTATATGAATGGATTGAAAACCCTTCAAATTGAATGAAAATGGTTTGTAAAATAATTAGAACAGTTGAATTAGCATGGAAAATATATTAATTGCTTACAGAAAATGTTTGGTATGAGTTTCTTTTAGAATTCATATGTTTTAACTATTGTAAACAAGTGAAATGTAGTTAAATTTCATATATTTGGCACTTACATGTTTAAATTGAGTACGTACAGGTGCCAGGAAGCCATATGGCTGGATTTGGTTGTGCTATTTGCTAAAAATAATAAGCTGCTTGCTTAAAATGCTAAATAAGGTATGCCTACGCAATAAAAATAGGAAATATGAACTGTTTTTGGTTTTTCCGACCGTGTGGGTCGATGTATATATATTTATCTCTTTTGTCAAATTGCAAAAGCTCCTCCGTACAAAGGGGACTCTGCCAAAAAATTTCAGAAATTTTGGGAGTTAGAAATTTTTTGAAAATTTTAGAAAATTTTGTTAACGACAAAACTATTTAGAATTGGAAACTAAAATAAGTTAGTAAATGAAACCAATTAAAGTAATGACTTAAATTAGTTATAAATGAAGGATAAAATTTAAAAGTTCAAAGTTGAAAATAAATGAAATACATATGTAATGTGGAAATCGATTTGAATAGAAATAGGTATAAACTAAAAGTGGTAAAGAGAAATAAAGATAAGAAACATATAAAATGTTTATACTAACTTAAGAAAGGAATGGTAAATTCTAGATTGGAATTTGATAATACAAATATAATCTAAGATAATATTGAAATGAATAGATATTGACATTTTGTAAGAAAGTCGATAAAATATTTTGGGAATATTGTGATTGGATACTGGTGCTAAACCGGATATGCAGGTATATAAAAAAGAAAAGGAAATTTGATTTGGTTCCAAGAGATAAATTTGAAACGCTCGACAAAAAGGTATGTATTTAAATTTGGTATGGAATTTGATTGGGATTTGGATTGAGCCACTTGGCTTTTTGTTTTTTTTTTGGATTTGGGAGGCCGCAGAGCCATTTTGTAGTTGTACCGAGCTAGCCGCGCAAAGGAGACGCTGGCGAAATCTTTCGGGAATTTAGGAGTTAGAAAATTTTTGAGAAAATTTTGATAATTCCAAATTGGTTTTAAATTGAAACTTAAATGATTAGGCAAATAGGTTTGTTTGCAAATTAGAGAAAGATTTGGAAAGGTAATAAGAAAAGTAATGTGACTTTTATTAAAAAGATAATTGGTAGGATGTAAAATTTTGGGTTTGAAACAAATAAAATAAATAAATAGTAACGGGTATTAGACCATTCTTCCTAACTAGTAATTTCGGGGACGAAATTCTTTTAAGGGGGAAGGAATGTGACGACCCAGAATTTTCAAACATTTGTAATTGGAATATTTAATTGATTTTAAATATTTAAAGGTTAATTATTAACTTAAATTATGAATATCATAATTTATTTGGCAATTAAATTATTGAATTAAATAATTTGAAGTTGGATAAAATATTGAATCTGGAATTTTAAGCCTATTAAAATAATTTGAAGGCTTATAGAATTTATATTGATGATTTTGAAGATACTAAAAGTGTTAAAATTGAAATTAATAGTGGGTTGTTCAGTTTAAAATTTATATCGTTTAAACTGAATTTGAAAATAGCCTTTCGAGGCACAGTCTCGGAATTTGACGAAACCAGTTTCATTGGGTCCGTAATATTGAATTATTATCGGATTTCAAATTTCGTATAGATTGGAGTTGTTGTGTGAGCATACGATAAGTAAGCGTGTTGAAATTTATATCGAAAATCCAGGTCGATTTAAATTTAAGCTTGAATTAAATTTAGACATTGTTTAAACAGCCGAATCCTTTCACGTCCTTCTTTTCTTTCCTTTTAAGTTTAAAAATCACGGCGATAAAATCGTGCTAAGCACACTTTCTTTGGCTTATCAAATACGATTATTCATTCTTCTTCTGGAAGCCACATAATCGAGCCTTCTAAGTCTCTCGTGCACCCTTATTCCCATTTATTCTAATGCAAATCAATAATTCAAAAATAAATAAATAAATGGCGGTCCGATGCTAAAAAAAAATCACGCTTCAGTTCTTCGATCAAATGACTTTCGACGTCAGGGCATCTCGCGTTCAACTCGAACCAATTCGAGCAATCTAACTCATTCAATTTTGGGGAATTTCGAGACTAGGGTTAGGGTTGCGGCAAGCAAAGGAGAACTAAATCAGTTTGGAAGAAATTATGTACGAGGATTAATCCCAAGAACAGACAATCAAGTCGTAATTGGTACAAATGAGTTTTCAAAAATAAAATTGATGAAAATGGCAATATAATAAGAAACAAAGCAAGACTAGTAGCCCAAAAATATAACCAAAAAGAAGGAATCGACTATGATGAAACATTCGCTCTTGTTGCGAGACCTAAGGCATTAGAAATCTTGTTTGTCTTTGCCTGTCATCATAATTTTATACTTTTTCAAATGGGTTGAAAGTACATTCATATATGGTTTTATAAAAGAAAATATATTTGTGAAATAACCACCTCCTTTTGAACATGAAAAAATTTCCAAATCATGTTTATAAACTTAACAAAGCACTGTACGGTTTTAACCAAGCGACCCAAGCATGGTATGATCGTTTAAAAACATACCTTTTAGAAATAGATTTAAAAATTGGAAAAGTACACTATATTTATCAAATAGAAAGAAAACGATATTTTAGTAGTCCAAATATATGTAGATATTACTTTTTGATCTACAAATGAAATCTCATATAACAAATTTTCAAATATAATGAAATGATATTTAAAGTGTTTCACATGGGTGAGTTAAACTATTTTTTCAGTTTACAAATAAAAAATTAAATAATGATATTTTCATTTATTAAGAAAAATATTGCAATAATTTATTAAAAAGATTTGGAATGGACAATGTGTCTAGTAAGCCAACACTAATGTGCACTAGCTCCATTTAAACAAAGATGAAGATAAAGATGTAGATCAAAAACTGTATAGACGTATGATAGGATCTCTAATTTTTTTGATGGCTAGCAGACCGAATATTATGGTGAATGTTTTCTTATGTGAAGGATTTCGGTCGTGTCACAAAGAATCTCATTTATGAGCCATGAAAAGAATTATGTGTTACTTAACGAACAGAAGAAATTATAGACTTTTTATCCAAAAAATTTCCCTTTAAACTTATATCATATACCAATGCTGATTTTGGAGGATGCAGAACGGATAAAAAAAAATACAAGTGCAATAAGCCACTTCATCAGTCAGTCCCTTGTTTCATAGTTAGTAAAAAGCAAAATCATGTTTCGCTCTTGACCTGTGAGGTGGAATACGTTTTTGTTCCTTTGATTTAGGCTCAAGTAATTTACATGCAACAAACTTTATAGGACTATGGTGTTAATCTACGTAATTCACCAATATATTGTGATAATACAAAAGCTATTGGTCTTTCTAAACATCCTATTAATCATTCAAGAACAAAACATTAGATATATGACACTATTTTCTACGTGACAATGCTGAAAAGAGAATCGTAACTCTACAATTTGTAATTTCAAAAAATCAACTTGCCTATATTTTCACTAAGCCTTTTGCTGAAAATATTTTTATTCATTAAGAAGAATGTTAGGAATATGTTCTCAAACTAATATTCTTGCAAAACTAAAATAACAATGGCTATTTTTAACCTACTCAAAAAAAAATTCTTTACTTAATCTCATATACAATAATACAAATGTTGTAAGAAAATAAGTTATTTTTAGCAAATCTTTTTCACTTATCTATAGTACGGCTTGCATTTCTAAAACAAAACAAATTATTTTTAATGGCATTCAATCAAAGTTCATCTTTGTCCGTTCTCATTACCTCATTGTCATCTTCATCTTTCGAAGAATCAAATGAATATACACCTCAAGGAAAAAGAGTCAAGGAAGTGATCTCTTTAGATGGCTATTTGATAAGAAGGCATGACGAAAAATTAGAAAAAAATCAAGAGCACTCAACGAAAAATAAAATGATGGAATGATGCTATTACATCCAAACAAAGAAGTATTTTCTCGAAACAACAAAGGCAAGGTGAAAAAGTAACTATCATCGAATGAATTGTTTCAGCCTTTTGTGGAAACACTCAGACAAGGAATAGCTTAAGCAGTAATCACTCGTTTAACTTCAGACCTTTGGAAATCACTCGGTTAACATCTGACCTTTGGAAATATGTGATCAACAGAGATTGCAGCTATCGGACTCGCATTCGATAACTTCTAGCTATCATAACTGGAGAAGGTCATTTTATCAATAAAATTAGTCATCGTTTATTTACTATATATTTATATATAAATATAAATAAATTAGAATCAAATTTAAATCAAATCTAATATTTTTTCTGGCAATAAGTCGGACGTTTGAATAATCTAACCAGGAGGTCTAAACATACCTAAAACTTCTGTTTAGAGCATCTCAGACGTCTGATAGGATTTCTGTAATGGTCTATTTTTTCGTACCCTTTTGAATCGACAATAAACCACATATGTCCAACTCAAATTGCACGAATAAACAGATCATTAAGGGGAGAAAGAAATGAAGACAAAATAGAATCTCACACGAATGGAATAACATATATTATTTCAATAATTATCTTTACAATTGAAATTTTTAAATATAATATTAGAGTCTAACCTAGATTCAGCCTGGATAGTTATAGCACCGGCCCTTACAAATGTTGACCAACAAAAAAATAATAATACAATAGATGCAACGGATAATAGAATATGTCTATACGATGATGAAGATCTCCAGCACTACTCTGGAAACTCCAACCGTCTTCAAATCAATCTGAAACTACTCAGATCTGACCCGAGTATTAAAATTACCTAGATCAGGCTTGATAAACTAGCGTGAGGTACGCGAAATTTAAAGTGTATAGATCATGGCGATGTTATCAAAACCTTTGAAAAGAATGGTATCTCATAAGATCACGCCCATACATAAACATGGATGGGTTTTTAACTTATGATAACCAAAACACTTCGTACCAAAATACACTTAATATTATTTTTAATGACATTCTTTTAAAAACATTTTTCAAATAAACTTATTTCAAATAAGGTATCAATACCCGGACTAAGTCTATGGTAATATATTCGGACTAGGTCAATGGAATATACCGAATAGAATATATGAAACCAAAAAGGGGTAGCTGAAATGTTTGCAAGTCATTACAGCTATTTTGGTAATACAATCAAAATCGTAAAAATCGTATTGGAATTGGATTTCCAACATGATAGGAAACTAGTGGCCTTTTCTCCGATCCACGCATAAAAAACATAGTTTCCACGGTGCCTTAATCGCTTTTCTCAAACTAGTTATTTGGAACTATGCTTGCTATACTACAACTGATAACCGATAGTTCCACGCTTTTCTCAAGTAACCACTTTATCCAAATGGAGTAATAAATGCCTTGAGGGACGTAACCCCCAAAGGGCCCAACGTATTGGACACCACTATAAAAACTAACTTATTTCAAATTTGCATCTGCTAGGCCACATAGTATCCCATCATAACCGAGGGTCTCAAGGAGAGGATTAAGCTAAGAGAAGTTGTCTTCTTCGCCACTACTGATGTACATTTGTAATAGCAAATGTTGTGTCTAAGAAATGCAATGTCGAACATTCATCCATACAAGTTCGTTCTAGGAATGAACGAAAATGAAGGCACTTTCCTCGGCCATTACTAGGCGAGACACCCTTATAATTCGAAAAAATCTCCACAACGAGGAGACCACTGCTATAATTTAATCTATAATGGGAGCTACCTAGAGCATGTTCATAAAGTAGTCCTCATGCTATGAAGATCCACGGTCAATAATCATCATCTTCAATATATCTTCACTTTCAAACGTATATATTGGTTCGAAGTGGTTTTTGGATAGGAATCACCCAAATCCGACTCGGTTCCTTTGAAGCCAATCATCTATTTAAAAAGATGTTAAGTTCATAAGTGGATATCAATCATCAATCAATTAATCCATCTTTTATAAAATCCTTTTCTTAGATATATTCTTTTCTGTTTATTCCATTTTCTTTTCAACAGTATATGGAATCATTAAGCCTCATTTATCAAATTATTTGATTTATTTAAAACCTTTCTTTAATCCTGAAATAATTCCAAATCATTTTCTCTTTTACTTAAGAAAACTTTTCCAAATCATTCATTAAATCTTAATCAAATTGAAGTTATAACTTTTAACTTAGGTAAAATATTCCCAAATCATTCATTAAATCTTAATCAAATATTTCTTTCTTAACTTCAAATTATATTCTTGCAAATCGAAGATTTTCATAACAAAGCACTACTGCCACCTTAGATATGGTAAATTTCACCTCTAGGGTCTAATGGCAAGTAATCCAACATTATGACAATCTTTGTCATCAACGATCTTTTTCTTCAGTATGTTTTATTTCAAAAATTTGTTTGAAGGGGTTTTCGGACAGGAATCATCTAGATCTGATCCCGGCTTTTCAGATAGAAATCACCCAAATTCGATCCCGTTGCCTTCCTGCTAATCGTCGATAAAAGATGTTAAGTGGTTAGTTAACATTCAAAGAATTTATTTCTTATCTCTTATCTTGGAAAAACTTAAATCTGATCTTTTAGAGCATCCGAGATTTCTTTTCAATCAATTCCACCCCTCGCTTAAAAAGAGAAAACATATGGCATGTAAGTTCAGGGCACTAGTTGCTCCATCCTTAACCTTAGTTAAACACATTGTTTTATCTTCAAAGATGTGTCTAGTAAGCCAACACTAATGTGAACTAGCTCCATTTAAACAAAGATGAAGATAAAGATGTAGATCAAAAACTATATAGATGTATGATAGGATCTCTAATTTTTTTGATGGCTAGCAGACTGGATATTATGGTGAATGTTTGCTTATGTGAAGGATTTCGGTCTCGTCCCAAAGAATCTCATTTACGAGCCACGAAAAGAATTATGTGTTACTTAACGAACAAAATAAATTATAGGCTTTTTTATCCAAAAGATTTTCCCTTTAAACTTATATCATATACCAATGCTAATTTTGGAGGATGCAGAATGGATAAAAAAGTACAAGTGCAATAAGCCACTTCATTAGTCAGTCTCTTGCTTCATAGTTAGTAAAAAGCAAAACCGTGTTTCGCTCTTGACCTGTGAGGTGGAATACGTTTTTGTTGCTTTTATTTAGGCTCAAGTAATTTACATGCAACAAACTTTATAGGACTATGGTGTTAATCTACATAATTCACCAATATATTGTGATAAAACAAAAGCTACTAGTCTTTCTAAATATCCTATTAATCATTCAAGAACAAAACATATAGATATATGACACTATTTTCTACGTGACAATGTTGAAAAGAGAATCTTAATTCTAGAATTTGTAATTTCAAAAAATCAACTAGCCAATATTTTCACTAAGCCTTTTGCTGAAAATATTTTTATTCGTTAAGAAGAATGTCAGGAATATGTTCTCAAAATAATATTCTTTAAAAACTAAAATAACAATGGATATTTTTAACCTACTCAAAAATTGTTTTTTTAACTTAATCTCGTATACAATAATACAAATGTTGTTAGAAAATAAGTTATTTTTAGCAAATCTTTTTCACTTATCTATAGTTCGGCTTGCATTTCTAAAACAAAACAAATTATTTTTAATGGCATTCAATCAAAGTTCATCTTTGTCCATTCTCATTACCTCGTCGTCATCTTCATCTTTCGAAGAAACAAATGAATATACACCTCAAGGAAAAAGAGTCAAGGAAGCGATCTCTTTAGATGGCTATTTGATAAGAAGGCATGATGAAAAATTAGAAAAAAATCAAGAGCACTGAACGAAAACTAAAATGATGGAATGATGCTATTATATCCAAACAGAGAAGTATTTTCTCGAAAGAACAAAAGGTAAGGTGAAAAATTAACTATCATCGAATGAATTGTTTCAGCCTTTTGTGGAAACACTCAAACAAGGAATAGCATAAGCAACAATCACTTGTTTAACTTCAGGCCTTTGGAAATCACTCGGTTAACATCTGACCTTTGGAAATATGTGATCCACAGAGATTGCAGCTATCGGACTCCCATCCGATAACTTGTAGCTATCATAGTTGGAGAAGGTCGTTTGATCAATAAAATTAGTCATCGTTTATTTACTATATATTTATATATAAATATAAATAAATTAGAATCAAATTTAAATCAACTCTAATATTTTTTCTGACAATAAGTCATACGTTTGAATAATCTAACCACGAGGTCTAAACATACCTAAAACTTCTGTTTAGAACACCTCAGACGTCTGATAGGATAACTGTAATGGTCTGTTTTTCTGTACCCTTTTGAATCGACAATAAACCACACGTGTCCAACTCAAATTGCCTGAGTAAGTGGATCATTAAAGTTGAAAGAAAATAAAGATAATAGAATCTCGCACGAATGGAATAGCATATATTATTTCAATAACTATCTTTACAATTGAAAATTTTAAAATATAATATCAAATTCTAACCTAGATTCAGCGTGGACAGTTATAACACCTGCCCTTACAAATGCTGACCAACAACAAAACAAATACAATAGTTGCAGCGGATAATAGAATATGTCCATACGATGATGAAGATCTCCAGCACTCCTTTGGAAACTCCAACCGTCTTCAAATCAACCTGAAACTACTCGGATCTGACCCGAGTATTAAAAATACATAGATCAGGCTTGATAAACGAGCGTGAGGTACGCGAAATTTAAAATGTATAGATCATGGCAATGTTATCAAAACCTTTGAAAAGAATGGTATCTCATAAGACCACGCCCACACATAAACACGGACGGGTTTTTACCTTATGATAACCAAAATACTTCATACCAAAATACACTTAATATTATTTTTAATGACATTCTTTTGAAAACACTTTTCAAATAAACTTATTTCAAATAAGGTATCAATACCCAGACTAAGTTTATGGTAATATATTCGGACTAGGTCAATGGAATATACTGAATATAATATATGATACCAAAAAGGGGTAGTTGAAATGTTTGCAAGTCATTACAGCTATTTTGGTAATACAATCAAAACCGTAAAAATCGTATTGGAATTGGATTTCCAACATGATAGGAAACTAGTGGCCTTTTCTCCGATCCATGCATAACAAACATACTTTCCATGGTGCCTTAATCGCTTTTCTCAAACTAGTCATTTGGAACTATACTTGCTATACTACAACTGATAACCGATAGTTCCCTGCTTTTCTCAAGGTAACCAATATCCAAATGGAGTAATAAATGACTCGAGGGACGTAACCCCCAAAGGGCCCAATGCATTGGACACCACTATAAACACTAACTTATTTCGAATTTGCATCTGCTAGACCACATAGTATCCCATCATAACCAGGGGTCTCAAGGAGATGATTAAGCTAAGAGAAGTTGCCTTCTTCGCCACCACTGACGTACATTTGTAATAGCAAATGTTGTGTCTTAGAAATGCATTGTCGAACATTCATCCATAAAAGTTCGTTCTGGGACTGAACGAAACCGAAGGCACTTTCCTAGACCATTACTAGGCGAGACACCCTTTGTAACGACCCAGATTTTTGAACGGCTAATTTGCACTATTTAAATTGGATTTAAATATTTAATTTGAACTTTAATTTAATATGAACAGTTTAGTTTTATATGTAGAAAGGATTTAGAATTTAAATATAACGACATGTAGAATTAATTAATTATTAAAATATTTTAAAGGCTTATAGGATTTATATTAATAATACTGAAAATAATAGATTAGTTAAAATTTGAATTTAACAGTGACATGTTCAATTTTGAAAAATATATCGTTTAAATTAATATTTAGAAATAGCCATCCGAGGCATAGTCTCGGAATTCGACGAAACCGGTTCCGTTGGATCCGTAATACTGAATTATTATCGGATTTCAAATTTCATAGTTTTCGAAGCTATTGTGTGATCGTACGAAATGTAAACGCCTAGAAAACAATTAACTGAATTAATTTTAATAGTCGATCTAAAGGCTATCTTCTCTATACGACGGAACTAGGACTCGAAACCTTTTCCATTGAGTTTGGAATAGGTGTATAACATTATAGACGCCGAGCGGCACGTATTGATAGGAGGTTAGGATTTTGAATTGCGTAATTCGAGAAGATTTAAATTTAAAATTTAAAATAAATTAACCTAGCTTCCTCAATACCCAGCCGTTCCATCAGAATATTGTTACTCGTTTTCCTTCATACGCTTTTTTTTTCTTTAAAAACGCGACGCTGCCTGTTTCTTTCTTGGATCAGAAAACTAAAATTAAATTCATGGCCGCTTCCCTTCTTTAAAATCACGTAATACCTCCTCATATTTTAATTTACCAATCCTTTTCGTTACCCCCTTTTTCTTCCTTCAGGCTGATTCAACGGCATATATATAAAAAAAATGAAAACCCTAAATCAAATCAATGGGGACGAGCGAAATTTATTCGCCTTCGATCGTATTGGCCGTGCCATGGTTTTTTTCAAGCAAGATCTCGAGTCGTGGATGTTCGCGCGACGATTGGAGGCGACCTGGGTGTTGTGAGTTTCTCAAGGTCGCGTCGTTGCTTGGGTGGTGCGGCGCCTTGGCGAAGGCGAGGTACAATCGTACGTAAGTGGCGGCGGCTTCGCGTGGAGCTTGGTGGCGACGTGCGCGACAGGAAGCCTGGAAGCTCGTGACGAAGTGGTTTCGAACGGCATCTCGGAGGCGACGCTGGTGATGGTTTTGCGATTTTAGGATGAGTGAGGTATGATTTCTGATTTCAGAATTTTAGTTATAATATATATGGATTAAAAAGAAGAAAAAAACATTGTTGTTAAATTGTTTAAACCAGAAAATATTATAGTAGGAGACATATTAACATTTATTTTAAAATGTCGATTTTTGAAAGAAAAAAAAACAGTAAAGTTTAAATATAGAATTTTAGTGGTCAGAGAAAATAAGGTAAATAATATATATATATATATATATATATATATATATATATATATATAGAAAAGTTTAAAGTTTATGAAAAATTAGATTTTTAAACATATACAGACTATTTAAATATGCAGTTTGAAAATATATAAAATATAATTTATTGGTTTATGTTAAAAATAATTAATCAAGGTGACTTATATATTTAATAAACTCATTTGATTATTTTGTTACTAAAGGGTTTTTAAAAAAAGGGAATTATTAGTTTAAAATTTAAGTATTTGTTTAAATTGTATCACTAGTTAAAATTGAATCATTAGATTAAAATAAATTTATTTAACGGAAATAAATTGTTTGATTTATTCGAATATTGATAAAATCATATAACTATTTATATAAGGTCAAAAGTTGGGGAATTGGGTCAAGATTGGAAAGGATTGCAACTTAAAAGCAAAGGTGAGATTTTCTCACTCATTTGGATGCCATAGATTAAATTTAAATGTTAAATTTAAATCATTGGATGTGCTTGGTTGATTTATAATAATTTATTCATCGGATAATATCATAACCCATATACTGTAATATCCACTTTGAAGTGGAATTGATATTTTACTTTGTGTAACATCTGTGGATGCAGGGAAAACAGGTTAGAGGGATCCAACAGGATTCCTCAAAGATATTTATTTACTATATATATGTTGTCATATGACAGGTTGGATGAAATAATATGGAATTGCATGCGAATTGAATTATTAAGTGTTAAATAACATGGAAATTGGAATTTGGTAATTTTTAAGTACCATAAATAATTTAATTAAAGGAAGTTAAATGAAACATAGATTAAAAGAATATTTATTTAGGATTTGGATTTACTTCTATTGAGAATAAAGTAAAATAAAAAGAATATTTATTATATTGGTTATACTTAAAATTGGATAAAGTTAAGTTTTGGACAATTTAACTTATATATTAATAACTCTAAGGAATAAAAGTGAAATTCTAATTAAGGAAATAAAATGAAAATTTATTAAGAAATAAAAGGAAATTCTATTATGGAATAAAAGGAATTTTATTAAGGAATGAATTACTAAGGAATGATATGAAATTTTATTGAAGAATAAAATTATAAAAGATGAAACTTTTGAAAAAAATTATTTTATAAATAAATGGAAACTCAAGGAAGTTTATCAAAATTTATAAACGAGGTTTATAAATGGAAAGGAAAGAAACTAGTAAATATGGGAAGAGATAAGTCAAGGTGAACTTATATTGAGTTATAAATTTGTTTGAAACGAAAATAGTAGAATATTTCCGAAAGTAAGAAGTGTGAATTTGGACATTAGGCATTTATAGATGGATACTGGATTTCCTAAAATTATAAAGTTATTTTAAAAAGGAATATTTTTAAATTACTATACTATATAGGTTTTATAAATCATTTTTGAATTTAAAATATTTCAAATTAGTTATTTTTGAAGGCTTAGCAATTATTTGTAATAAACTCTAATTTTTCTAAAACCATCTTTGAAACTTATAAATAACTAGATATAAATTTTAATATTTAATATTACTTATTTTATAAATCTATATGTTTTCAAAAAAATTTAAAAAAATCCAATTAAAATCCTCTTGTGATGGTAAGAAAAATTCATTCAAATGAGATAAGATTTAGGAGAAATCTTATAAAGTGGAGAAATTGAGTTTGAAATTTTTTAAGCAGAAGTGTAAATTGATTCTTGAGGAAAGAATGAGAAAATAAAGGATATTTTCAAAGGATAAATCAAAATTGAGTAAATATAAGAAATCTGTTAAGTGATTTCATGGAAATAAAAGGACTTTGAAAATTTATTTCAATTGGGTTAAAATGGAAATAATATCTGAATGATATTTGAGATAAATAATTTGTGGCAATTATTTGATGGTTGCTTGTGTATGATTATTTGATAGTTAAATAACCGACTATCAATATTTGACCAAGGCGTTGATCGTTTCGAAGAGTCCGGGATTGGATTTAATTATCCGAAAACCACTTTGATCTGGTTTGAACGATAACGAATGAAGACCGTGAAGAGTTGAAGACGGTGATTCGGTTTGTCCAGACCCAGGGCAACTTGTATGGATGAATTCTTTTAGAACATCGTCAGGGGAACGATGAGCATTCTAAGTGGGACTCGTTCTTGAAAAGGTAACGCTTAGCCTCAAGCCTCATCAACCGAGAATGGCTAAAATAGGGGAGGTGCAGCAAGACTTCGTGGGTAGCCCTCACTGGAGAGTAAGGTTTCCTCTGTCTAGATGTCCCTTTTTATTTCGGCTTAGTGGGTGGTCGGTCGCGCCAACCACGGGGTGATCTTGCTTGGGAATGTCCAGTAAGGGATGGTTCCGGTCTTGTGTTGCAGGGGAGTTAGGGTGGCTCCTCGGTACTCTGATCTAGACCAGGTACTGTGACGGGCGGTACCCCAGTAGCCCTGTCATTGTATGGAATCCAATCTCCCATAAGCGCCTGTACGGTTTTGATTGTGCCCAACTATTGCTGAAACGTGAGATGCAAGCATTTCAGCTAGATTCTATTTTACTTTCTATAGACAATATTATAGTATCAGACGAATTTAATAAAAATGTTTTAGCTATCGTAAGGTAAAAACCCGACATGTTTATTTGTGGCATGGTATTACGAGATGCTTTTGTTTTCAAAAGATTTTCGAAACTTTAATAGTCCAATTGAGTGTGATTTCCTCACGCTGTTTTTCCAGACTGACTCGAGTGTTGTTTTATATAATGCTCGGGTCAGACCGAGTTAAACAGGTTCAGGTTATATGCTGGAGCTCAGGAGACGAGCTGGATGACAGAGCGTAATTCCGTATTTGCCTATTATTTCCGCTGTGTATGGACGTGTATGATTGATTGATGTACTCTGATTTGGTATGTATGTATATATGACAGTACAGATTCTTTGTATTTAAAACTGTATTCTATATATTGTATTTTGTTCAGCTGCGATTGTGAGAGTCTGATGCTGTTTTCTTTTCTTCTTCTTCTACCTCTTTCTTCTTTAAAACCGAAGACTCGTACTTTTGTGCCACTTTGGGCTGTTGTGTTGTGGGATTTTGTCAGCTCAAAAGGCTACGGATTTGCGGGCCTTTACACTTGGTATCAGAGCTGAAAGGTTAAGCGAGAACCTTGGCTCTGGTGGGGATTACTCATTAGAGATAGAGTCAGTAGTGCTCTAGAATGAGTTTGAGTGTATTAATATATATGAGTGCGTATTTGTTAGTGAATATAAAATGGTTTTATATTGTGTTGATTGATTTATTGAGTGGCATATGAACCTTCGTCGGCACAGTCTGGACAACTGGATCGAAGGGGTTTCTAAACGCTTGAATAGAATAATTCGACACAATATTGTGTTTCAAAAGTTGGTGAATTAAATAATTTCATCCAAAATATATTTTGATATAAAAAGAAATATTTTCTGAAATTATAATATAACTTGGATGTTTGGATGCTAATATTTTAGGCAAATGAGATTATATAATCTGGAATAGTTTATATGACCAAGGAAAGCATTGGATTTGGATTCTGAAATTAAAAATATAGTCAAAAAAAATAAGAATTTAAATTGGATTAAGTTGAAAATTTAACTTTTGAAATTTAACTAATGATGGAAAATAATAATATAAGTAAATTGGTGAAGTAAATAAAAATTAGAATGCAGATGAATTGGATTGGGAAAAGTTAATAGAAATAAATTAGTAAATTTGGAATGTGATTGAAATGGGAAGATAGAAATTAAATGTGAATGGGGTTGATTGTTAATGGATGGAAATGCGAATATAAATAAGAGTGTGACTTATAGTCTAAAGGAGTGAAATACTAAACCGAATAGAATAAATGAAAGTTAGTTGAAATGGAATTGAATTGGAATAAATATATTCCGATAGCTTATAAAGAAAATTGACAACCCATTGATTAAGAATATTTTTAGCTGTAAATAAGTGTTCAATCTCGAGTTACAAAGAAATATAAATATAATCAAGCTTTAAATGGGTAGGAATGTGAAAAATATAAATGTGAATTATAAGAGAAAATATGGAGAAGTTAAATAGTAAGCCAAAGTATAATTGTTTTGTATTTGGAGAATGGAATATAATCCAAACTTGAATTATAAAATAACATTGAACTCAGGTAAAATAATAAAATGATTTTAGAGATAAAAATCCAATATGGAATTGGAAGTGGAAATGAACTAATTTGGAATAAATTGGTTAATTGAATATGTTAATGAGATTTAAATTGGTTAAATAGAAGTTGGATTATAATGGAGTTGGGAATGAACTCGAGTTATAAATAAAATTCAACTGGGATTGGTGATGAATTAATTATAAGTGGAAATGTTGTGGAATTGGATTGAAATAAAATGGTTTGCATTTGTGAATAAAATCCAGTTCGGGTATAAATAAGTTAAATATGACCTTGTTAATAATAAAATAAATTCAGATGAATTGTGTATGGAAATTTGAATTTTAAATGGATTATGGGAATGACTAATTGAATTAAATGGAATTTGATTAGATGAGAATCAAATTAAAAGAAAATGAACTTAAGTATGAAGTTGAAATAAGTAAATTAACTTAAGATGAAAATAATAGAAGCTTGGCTTCGAGTAAGAGTGAAAGCCCATTTAATGAAACTGGGGCGAATTTAATTTGGGAAATGGTTAATGATTTATTAACATGGAAGGTCGAGCTTAATAAAATGGTTTGTCTGGAACCAATGCAGAGATGGAATAAAATGTAAATGTATGCTGTGTAAATAAATTAGAATGGAATGGACTTTAGAGTGATAAGTAAATTTAATTAAATAGAACTTGAATAAATAATATTCAACGTATATTGTTAATAAACTAAATTGAAGTATTGTCAAATGAAACAAGAATGGATTGAATTACAAATAAAATTCAAGAGAGTTGATATAAAATTGGAAATAACCTTATAATTAAATAAATAGATTTGGAAGTGAGCTATGAATGTGAATTAAAATTTAAAATGAATAAGCAGATAAGCAAATTGAATTAAATTAGTAAGTGGAATGGATTTGATAAATAATAATAATAATAATCGAATCAAGGATTTAAAATGGAAATTGTTTACAAGGAAAATAAACTTGGGTGATGGGATTGAAATAAGTTGAAGAAAATAAATAACTTAAGCAAATAATTGAATAGAGGCTCGGCTTAAGTGAATTTGATAAATGATAATTTAATGGGATGTTTCCAAGATGAATGTAATGGTTTGAATGAAACCAAGTGAATATGAAATAGAATGTAGATGTATAGTATGTAAATAAAATAGAATGAAATCAAAAATAATTGAGTTGAAATCAATTTTAAAATGGTTATGAAACTAAAGGAATTGTTTGTTCGAATGAATATCGTCGAATTGCTTAAATTGGTCGTTCGACGTAAACGGAATTAAATAAAAGTCCTATGGGATATTGGAAGTAAATAAAATTGATTTTTGAATCAATTATAATGAATATGAGTTGTTTATATTATAAATGAAGTGAATGTAAGAGAATGAGTTGAAAATCATTTCAAACTGGATAGGATAATTTAAAGGTCGAGTAAAGCAATTGGATGAAAAATGAGACCGCACCAATTGTTTATAAAATGGTTTTGTGTATATTGTTTATAAAAAAATAATAATATATCCTTGTTGTTATCATAAACTGATGGAAATAGAAGGAATTGATTTTGTAATCAATTAAATTTGAAATGAATTGTTTGGACTTAAAAATGAATTTGAGTTAAGCAAACGAGTTGTAACTCACTTAAAGTTGAATGCAAACGGTATATGTGTCAGTTATAAACAAATGGAACTAGTTGGAAACTATATAAATTTGTTATGAAGTTATTTATATTGCATTACTTATGTTATTGATGTGTTGTAGTTGCTTAAATGAATGAAATGTTATCAATTTCATAAATATGTTACTTATGTGTTGAAATTGAGTAAATACAGGTACTAGAAGATTGTATAGCGGAATTTTGGGCATGCAAATGCTAAAATAAATAAGCTGCTGGCTTAAAATGCTAAATAAGGTACGCCTACGCAATACAAACTAGGAAATATGAACTGTTTTTGGTTTTTCCGACCGTGTGGGTCGATGTATATATATTTATCACTATTGTCAAATTGCAAAAGCTTCTCCGTACAAAGGAGACTCCGCCAAAAAAATTCAGAAATTTTGGGAGTTAGAAAATTTTTGAAAATTTTTGGAAAAATATTTTTATTAACGACAAACGTTTTCAAATTGGGAATTGAAATAAATTAGTGAATGAAACTAATTTAAAATAATAACACGAATTTGTTATAAATGAAAAATTGAATTTAAATATTCAGAGTTATAAAAAATTAAATTGAATTCATATGGAAATGGAAGAATCAATTTGAATAAGAATAGATACAAACTAAGGTAGTAAGATGGAAATAAATATAAGAAACACATAAAATGCTTATACTAACTTAAGTAAGGAATGATGCATTCTCAATTGGGAATTGATATTTCAAATATAATTTAAAATAATATTTGAATGAATAGATATGACATTTGTAAGAAAGTCGATGAAATGTTTTGAATATTGTGATTGGACATATTGCTGTGTAAGATTTGCAGGTAATATAAAGGGGAAGAGAATTGATTTTGATTTCAGAAGATAAATTTGAAATGCTCGACAAAAAGGTATGTATTTAAATTTCTATATGAAAATTGATTGGAATTTTGATCGAGCCAGTTGGCTTTTTGTTTTCTTTTGGGATTTGGGAGGCCGTAGAGCTATTTTGTAGTTGTACCTAGCTAGCCGCGCAAGGAGACGCTGGCAAAAATTTTCGGGAATTTAGAGAGTTAGAAAAATTTTGAGAAAATTTTGATAATTCAAAATTTGAAACTTGAATGGTTAAAATAGTATAGTTTGAAACTAGGGAAAAGTTGGAAAGTTAATAAGAAGGGTAATGCGTCTTTTATTAAAAAGATAGTTTGGTAGGACGTTGAATGGTTGGTTTTGGAAAAATAGTAATGGGTATTGGACCATTCTTCCTAATTAGTAATTTCGGGGACGAAATTCTTTTAAGGGGGGAGGAATGTAACGACCCAGATTTTTGAACGGCTAATTTGCACTATTTAAATTGGATTTAAATATTTAATTTGAACTTTAATTTAATATGAACAGATTGGTTTTATATATAGAAAGGATTCAGAACTTAAATATAATGACATGTTGAATCATATATGTTGTATATATATATATATATCAATGGCGAACGTTTCTGGTGGCGATCCTCTTTACTTCTGATTTTTTTTGTCGTGGCCTTGTTCCATTCCGTTTGAGCCCGTTTCTTCCATCCCTCTTTCCCTCTCTACTCACGATGCCTTCCTCTCCTATTCCACCTTCTCTCCCTGTAGCCCCCCTTCTTCTGCGCCTTCATCAACTCGCTCTGGTAGGTCTTTCAGGAAGCCAGTGCCTAAATCGCCGCCGCTCTGTGAAACAGAGTTTCCTCCGCTGCCATCTGCGAACACTTCCGTTCGATCTGCCTTTGTAAGCGCTTGTGATGGTATTGCGTGTTTTGGTTGTGAGGTTAGTAATTTTTGTCGTCCAGCTTTTGGTTCTACGTCTAAGGATGTGTTAGATGTTGTTGCTTCTGGTGTGAATTGTGACGTTAGCG
The DNA here is from genome assembly GCA_030765085.1 of Allium cepa. Lineage (NCBI taxonomy): Eukaryota > Viridiplantae > Streptophyta > Magnoliopsida > Asparagales > Amaryllidaceae > Allium > Allium cepa. Next base: position 11,910,875 of record CM060937.1, read on the forward strand.
GTGGTACTGGTAGAGTGATGCATCTTGAAGCTGCTGAGAATTTAGTTTCTGCACTTTGCACTTCTGGTGTTCGTGCAAATGATTCTGTGATTAACTTTCCCAAGCTCTCTGTTTTGAATACTGCTGACCATTCGCATGCTGCCTCCACTCCTTCTGTAGCCAATCCTGTTCGTGTTCCCTTTGTGGAGGTGATTCCTCCAGCTGTCCCATCCTCGTCAGTATCCAAAACTTGGTCATCGCTCTTTACATCTCTGCCCCGTAACGCGGGTGTTTATGAACCAGTGGAATTTAAAATCGTTGAGGAAAATGGCGTGATGATCCCTCCGCCGAATGTTATGCAAGCCGGAATTGACTATTGGTCAGAATATTTGGTTGGCTTCTTTTTGGACCCTATGCATCGCCTTCTCGATGCGGCTTCTGTTTGTCGTAGGGCTTGGAAGCTTCGCGGGAATCTTCGTGTTAAGCTGGTTGACACTATGTATTTCCTGTTGTTATCTTCCTTTGAGGACCGCTGTCGTGTTCTTGAGGCTGAGCCATCCTTTTTTGATGGGAAACCGTTTATTATTACTCCTTGGTCTCCTACAGTTGCTAGTGCGCGTGAACAGGTGCGTTCTATCCCTGTTTGGGTTTATTTTTCTCAGATTCCTTCTGCACTTCAGCCGCTGCTTGGTTTGAACTGGCTTGCATGCAATATTGGAAAATTGAAATATTTTGATGCAAATACTGTTGCGCGTGAAAAGCTGGTGTATGCTAAGGTGCTGATTGAGATTTCGCCCTGTAAGCCTCTCCCTACCTCTATTCCAGTTCAGCTAGCTGTTGGCCATGTGGTGGATGTCCGTGTTCGTTATGGTTGGGTTCCGGACATTTGTTCCTCCTGTCTATCCTTCGGACACTTGGTTTCTGCTTGCACGCATTCTGTTGTTTCTGCTGCTGCGCCTAAGATTCCTCTCCCTCGGCCCCCGCTCAGGAAATGGGTTCCCAAAGTACCTCCTGTTCCTTCGCTACCTGTTCTTGGTTCTTCGTCCTCTCCTGCTCGGCCTTCATCCCCTCCTCCTCCCATTGTCCCTAAAATTGTTTCTGCGGACTCCACTCCTGTTGTGGATCTTGCTACGTCTGTGTTGCCTATCGTTTGGGATGAAACTGAGAGTTGTTGGGTAGATCGTCTGTCTTCTTTGCGATTTGACACCATTGATGGTTCCTATTATAGATTTGTTTCTGGTGATCCTACGGACCAACGGCGCCTTTATTATCTCCCTTCGGGCGATTCCTTGGTTCTTGATTTGGATGGAGAGTATGCTGAGTTAAATTCTAACATGCTTGCTGATTTCAGTTGGGATCGATCTTTTATTTACTCTTCTGATGCTGAGATTTATGATCCTTCTCTTGCCCTCCTGTTTCGCCCCTATTATGGTATTCTTGGGAACGCCTCTTTGGCTTCTTCCCAGGTGGTAGCTGATGTTCGACTTACTATCTCTTCGGAGGAGTCTTAGGTTTTTTGTTGTTAGCTGTAGTTGCGACATGTCTGTCACACTCCTATGCTGTATTTTCTAATTTCTTTGTAGTTAAGGTGCCTCTGCCTTACTCCTGTACTTCATGTTTTATTACGTTTGTAATAAAAAGTGGACGGTCCACTATAAAATCGGCTGGCCTTGCCAAAAAAAAAAATTATTAAAATAGTAATTGAACATAGGGTAAAATATTAAATCTAGGGTAGTAAGCTTGTTTAAAATATTTTAAAGGCTTATAGGATTTATATTAATAATACTGAAAATAATAGATTAGTTAAAATTTGAATTTAACAGTGACATGTTCAATTTTGAAAAATATATCGTTTAAATTAATATTTAGAAATAGCCATCCGAGGCATAGTCTCGGAATTCGACGAAACCGGTTCCGTTGGATCCGTAATACTGAATTATTATCGGATTTCAAATTTCATAGTTTTCGAAGCTATTGTGTGATCGTACGAAATGTAAACGCCTAGAAAACAATTAACTGAATTAATTTTAATAGTCGATCTAAAGGCTATCTTCTCTATACGACGGAACTAGGACTCGAAACCTTTTCCATTGAGTTTGGAATAGGTGTATAACATTATAGACGCCGAGCGGCACGTATTGATAGGAGGTTAGGATTTTGAATTGCGTAATTCGAGAAGATTTAAATTTAAAATTTAAAATAAATTAACCTAGCTTCCTCAATACCCAGCCGTTCCATCAGAATATTGTTACTCGTTTTCCTTCATACGCTTTTTTTTTCTTTAAAAACGCGACGCTGCCTGTTTCTTTCTTGGATCAGAAAACTAAAATTAAATTCATGGCCGCTTCCCTTCTTTAAAATCACGTAATACCTCCTCATATTTTAATTTACCAATCCTTTTCGTTACCCCCTTTTTCTTCCTTCAGGCTGATTCAACGGCATATATATAAAAAAAATGAAAACCCTAAATCAAATCAATGGGGACGAGCGAAATTTATTCGCCTTCGATCGTATTGGTCGTGCCATGGTTTTTTGAAGCAAGATCTCGAGCGCACGACGATTGGAGGCGACCTGGGTGTTGTGAGTTTCCCGAGGTCGCGTCATTGCTTGGGTGGTGCGGCGCCTTGGCGAAGGCGAGGTACAGTCGTACGCAAGTGGCGGCGGATTCGTGTAGGGCTTGGTGGTGACGTGCGCGACAGGAAGCCTGGAAGCTCGCGACGAAGTGGTTTCGAACGGCATCTCGGAGGCGACGCTAGTGATGGTTTTGCGATTTTAGGATGAGTGAGGTATGATTTCTGAGTTCAGAATTTTAGTTATAATATATATGGATTAAAAAGAAGAAAAAAAAATTGTTGTTAAACTATTTAAACCAGAAAATATTATAGTAGGAGACATATTAACATTTATTTTAAAATGTCGATTTTTGAAAGAAAAAAAAAACAGTGAGTTTAAATATAGAATTTTAGTGGTCAGAGAGAATAAGGTAAATAAAATATATATATATATATATATATATATATATAGAAAAGTTTAAAGTTTATGAAAAAATAGATTTTTAAACATATACAGACTATTTAAATATGCAGTTTGAAAATATATAAAGTATAATTTATTGGTTTATGTTAAAAATAATTAATCAAGATGATTTATATATTTAATAAACTCATTTGATTATTTTGTTACTAAAGGATTTTTTTTTAAAAGGGAATTATTAGTTTAAAATTTAAGTATTTGTTTAAATTATATCACTAGTTAAAATTGAATTATTAGATAAAAATAAATTTATTTAACGGAAATAAATTGTTCGATTTGTTCGAATATTGATAAAATCATATAATTATTTATATAAAGTCAAAAGTCGGGAAATTGGGTCAAGATTGGAAAGGATTGCAACTTAAAAGCAAAGGTGAGATTTTCTCACTCATTTGGATGCCATAGATTAAATTTAAATGTTAAATTTAAATCATTGGATGTGTTTGGTTGATTTATAATAATTTATTCATCGGATAATATCATAACACATATACTGTAATATCCACTTTGAAGTGAAATTTATATTTTACTTTATGCTAACATCTGTGGATGTAACAACCCGCATATTTATCGATTTTATATTTAAATATTTTATTTAATTATTTTATCGTTAGTCGGATTTTAGTCCGAAAAGCTACTTTTTGCATACGGTCGAATTAGGACTCGGGACCACTCGCATTGAGTTTAAAATGCCGTTTGCGACCTTTTCAAGTATAAGTTTTGATATGTTTGGAGAAAGTTGATTTTTGCTACTTTTCGCTTTGGGTTTGGTTTGGGCTCAGCCCTATGTTAACTTATGCTCAAATCTGAGCCACTCTTCCCCACTCACCCTCATTCTCTTCTCATTTCAGTTTTTAGTGTATTAATGGTGGGAGAGATTGGAAATTAAAAAACTCCAAAACCCAAGTTTCTCTTGCAAATCAAATTCCTAGCTCCAAACTCAAGAAGAACCCATTGGTAAGCATTCTCTTCTTCTTCTCCAACTTATTCTCTTACCAATTTCAGAAATTCCTAAACCTAATTTTGGGAATGTGCTTGTTTTGAGCATAGATTCAAACTCATTTGGGTTGTGTTGAAGAGAGGTTGATTCTCCATTTGCTTTCAAGCTTCTTCTTGTTTGATTTTGTAAAAAGGTGAGATTTTTATCTCACATCTTTGTCTATAATTATCTTCGATTGTTAGGTATGAATTCCTAACGTTTATTCGTGTGCAATTGATTTTGGTTTGGATCGATTTCGTGTATATTCCAATTTTTGGTGTTTTCGTCTAAATTATGAAAATCCTAATATGGATATTTGGACATTGAGATTTGAGGCGTATCGAAGAGTCGTTTAGGCTGGGTTGTCGTTCGACGTAATTCCATTGTCCTCGCCATTTGCTCAATCGATCGTTTTCTATATTCGTTTGGCCATTTTTGGCCTAGGTTCAGGAAAACCACAAAATTGCAGTTTCAGACGTCTGAATTTGGGATTTCAGACGTCTGAATTGGCTTATTTTCAAACAGAAGGAAAATAGGCTAAAATATGTCTATTTCAGACGTCTGAAACATTTGGTTCAGACGTTTGAATCGTGTTCTGGAAATTTTTATATTTCCAGATTCAGACGTCTGAACCACTTGTTTCAGACGTCTGAAACTGTTGTGAGTTTGCCTTCTTGCCTTTTTTTTTTGAGAATTCCAAATTTAATCGGTTCGTGATAATCCTATTTGTTGTTATCATTTATTATGACTTTGATGACTCTTTTTAGGGATTTTTGAATATCCATTTAGATGGATTCTTTATCGGTTTCTTTGGATTTTATTCACGTCTTCGAATGTGAATTCTAGTGATTGATTGTTCCTACAATCTTCTTTGTGTTTTGTCACTTTAAAAATATAAAGGTTTTCTATACTAGTAGTAAATATCAAAACTCTTTCTTCAAATGATTTCAACACTATTTTATTACAAAGATCGTTTTTCTCAAACCGATTTCTAATCTATTAGTATATATAAACCTTTACCTCACTCGTATGAGAAATCCAATTAAACGACTTAGTAAAACAAGTGGTATGAAACGCTTGCGTTCACTTTGTTGGTTAATTCTTGGACTTGTTCGATTGAAACTCTTGTGACAATTTTATAGTGGAAAGCTACAGTTTGTTCGTAAATATTTAAGTTAAGCAAGTGGTTATGGGACATGAAGCTAAACTCATATATTTACTAGCTTAGTGTAATTGACACATCTCGTTGATCATGATGATCATCTTTGTGGTTTAGACTAGCAATGTGCGATGTCTCTTTGTCTGCGAGGGAGACTAAACCTCGTTTTGTGGAGTTTCGACTCAATTTGGTGGGTTAGCAACCCATGGTCTTCGGGCCGTTTGTGGAGCTTCGGCTCAATTTGTGATGGTTAACAACCATGGAATTAGCATTCTGTTTGTGATACACGTGTTGGTGGGCTTTATGCTCCCATTTGTGATAGGCCTCCCCCCCTTTGTGATTTCTGGATTTCTTGAGATGATTTCTAGAATTTGTGCTTCACCAATTTTCGTGATTTCTATTGATAAGCCTTATCGATATTTGTGCATTGGTGAATTTGTGCGTCATTGACTTTTGTGATTTCTGGATTTCGTGGATTGAATTCTGGAATTTGTGTGTCATTAACTTTTGTGATTGACATTGATATTATCGTCAATATTTATGGTTTGGTGAACTAAATTAGGAGTATGACATTTCTGTGAATCTTGTGTAGATTTTGTGACATTGAATAATCCCTTGATGATTTTCAACTGCTTATATATCACAGCTTGGCATTGTGATTATTATGTGTTTAGTCATATCTCTTATTCTATATCGTGTCATCTGATATTATAGTTAGACTGATCCGTTTATTATTTTCTTATCAAATAATACTTGGGTCAGACCGAGATGTTGCAGGTGCTTCGACTTGACTTCTCTCCAGGGATCCATTACTCTGACCTTTTGCTTACTACTTAGATTAGTAGTTTTTATTGTATACTCTTGAGATATTGACTCATTGATGTATTCTTTTGTATAGCACATGTTGCTATTATTTTGTGTTATTGTGGATCTTTTTGACCACTACTCTGATATACACTTCCATGTGTTAATGTTATATTCATATCTTCTTCCGCCTTTGTGATATGAATTATCTGTGACTGACTTATGTTATGTTTATTTCTGTATTTGTTTCCGAAGATATTATAGCCACTGTGTAGTAGTTTTGAGTTTGTGTCGGTATGTCGGATTTCCCTCTTGGTAAAGAAATGCATGTTATACTATCTGACATATCGATGCTCGCGCAAAGCAATTACACGGATGGTCGCTCCTCAACAGCCTTATTCTCCGTGCTAGTTGACAGCATTCACCGTAATGTTCTTGGCTAACGTGGGTATAGAGGTGGGGCGTCACTGATGTGCACGTAAATGTGCATATTTTTACCACCATATTTATTCTATTTAAATTAAATAAATGATCATATTGGGTATTTTAACTTGTTTTAACCTAAATTCATATTAATTCCAAATTTTCATATATTCATCTTCATATAGGGGCAAAACGGTCATTTAAGTGCATATATTTCTTTGAGAAAAATTAATTGAAAATTTGTATATATTTTTGTAGGAAATTGATCTCAAATAGAAGTGATTTCATGAAGATATGCATGCACAAAATTAATACAAAGGAATGAAGATGGAAATAATTCAAAGTGAAGAACATGGAGGACCCCACCTACCCACCTACCGTAATGTACAAATTAAAGGCTAATGCACATGCTTTTGGACTTAATGGTTTCATGTACACTTAATAGGGGATTAAGACATGTTAATGGTTACTTGGCCTCCACACTTCCTAAGGGGCATTTTGGGTATTCCCCAAAAATATGAATTAGGGTTTCATACATGTATAAATACCCATATGTTTCATGTAACATGATCTCTTCTCTTAGTCTCTCTTAGGCCTCCTTCTCTTTAGTTTAGTTTAGATCAAAAATAAAATGAAAGCTCCTCTTTCTCTTTTCATGGCTACTTAGCCATTTTTATTTTATGTAATCTTTTTTATTTTATGCAATTTAATACATGCTCTTTCCTTTTCATGTTCATTTACTTTCATGTTGTAGTGTAGATCTCTTTTATTTTATGCAAGTAGAATAATTTTTCCTTTCATTTTGCTTTCTTTTTTCTCTTCTTGTTTAACGTTGTTTTCTACGTTTGTCCATATAATAACAAATATGAGAGCTTAATCCCTTCAATTTAGGGGTAATGAAGCTCTCAAGTATGTAGATCCAACATTTTGTTGTTTATGCTCTCTTTTTGTGCTTAATGAGAATGATTGAAGTGGTTTAATGATGTTGTTTAGCTTTGAATTTGATAGTCTATGTTGTTTATAACAAATAGGCTATGCTTAAACAAACATAACACAAATTGCCTCTTCATCTAAATATGATTATGGCAAAGAAGTGAATGTTGAAATTGAAATTTGATAGCCTATATTTCTAAACAATAGTTAATAGGCTATGCTTAAAATAGATTTTTATTTCAACTTTGTTGTCATATTTCATGAGAGTTAAATGTGTATTAGTGGTTGTGTTATAGTTTGATGGTTTATATTGAGCTAATTAATAGCACAAATATACCATACTTATGATAAGCACATCAACTAATTCACTAATGACAAGAAAAGAGAGATCATAACTTCATTTTGTTGATTTATATGATCTAGAGAGTGTCATTTTCTTTTGCTAGTTTTTGTTAGTTTCTTACATTTCTAGCTATTCACTCTCGACTTCGGTATAATTTGATTGAATAGAATTTTAAAATCATCAATTCCCTGTGGATCGACCCGTATTCGCCGCGTGCTACATTCGTACACCGTGCGCTTGCGGTTATTTTTAATTTAAATTCGTTCGACGGTTTTCTAAACCGATAGAATTTCGTCGACGAACAGTCAGAGCTTGGTATCAAAGCCAAACTTCGGAACAATACGGAATATTATAACAAGGATCATCGTCCTAAGTCCATCTTAGGAGTCGTGCTTTAGGATTTAATTCGAGTCTTCGTACCGATTCATCCTATTTTCTTTTATGATTCCTTGTTTTATCTATCAAGATTGCTTGATATTCATTGGGTGAATAACCTATTTCTCCTTCTTCTTTCTTTCTAAAGGAAGAGAAATGTCTAGACCAGGCCGCCCCAGAGTCGTGCCATCTAGCACTCCACCCCAGGATGGAGTTTTTATGACTGCTCAACAGCTTCTTGATTTAGTGACGAATGCTCAAGCAGCTGGAGCTAACCCAGAACCTACTCACCCAAAGTCGGGATTTGCACGCTTGTGTAGCGATTACACTAATTTGGGTGGGGAGCCATTCAAAGGTTCCGAAACTATTATTGAAGTACAGGCTTGGCTAAGGTCATGCGATCGAATCTTTTCTCGCATGAATCTTATTGACCTTCACCGAGTTCAGGTGGCCTCTAGTATGCTCCGAGAAAGAGCATTGGACTGGTACGAGCTTCTTATTTCTGAGATTAATGAAGCGGATCTCACCTGGGAGCAATTCCGGGAACGCTTCGAATTGAAATTCATACCAGAAGCTGAGAAAGTGACATTGGCTCGACGATTTATAGACCTTGTTCAAGGTGAGTCCTCCGTGACTGATTACGTCGCCTCCTTCGAGTCGCTTTCCAAATATGGGGTTGAATATATCAACACCCCTTTTAAAGAAGAACAAGAGGTTCGTCTATGGCTTAAACAAAAATCTCAAAAAGCCGTTACTTCTAAAATTAGAAGTTTTTTTCGACCAACTCGTTGATATCGCTCTTCGTCTTGAAGAGGCGGATAGGGAGAATGATGTTGAAGTGGTGGGTTCCAAACCAAACTTCAACAACAAGAAGAGGCCAAACAAATCCAAAGGCCCCTATCCTAATAAGAAAGGGAAGCAAGCAACCTCCGTGGCAAAGACTTCTTCCTTTGGTCGTGGGGAATGCTATAATTGTGGTTCGAAGGACCATTACGCGAACAAGTGTCCAAAGTCTCTCTCTTGTCGCTACTGCAAAGTTCCCGGTCATGTTATAACCTTATGCCCCAAGCTTCAGGGCAGGAAAAAGGGAAAGCTTAATGTTGCTCAAGCCCCTAGCAACACATCTCGTGGCCAAGGTATTTCTCATTCTATTCTGGATGGAATTATTTTATTTCGTGATCATCCTATTCGAGTTCTTTTTGATACGGGTGCGTCCCATTCTTTTATATCAAAAGAACTTGTTGATACTTTTTCCTTGGATGTTTTGTGTTTAATGACTTCTTTGAGAATTGCAAATCCGGTTGGTGGATCCGCGACAATCAGTCTATTGTGTAAAGATGTCGAGATTATTTTGTGTGATTTTCCTTTCCTAGCCGATTTGCATGTCATGCATTATTTAGGCTTTGGAATGATTTTGGGAATGGATTGGCTTAACCGTTATGAAGCTCATATCCTATGTCCTGAGCGGACCATTTATCTTCGACATCCTCAATCTGTTAAGCAGATTTCTATTAATCTTAAAGATTCAGATTCCAGCTTGGTTGCGTCTTTATATTCTTTAAATCCTCGTGATGACGATGATGATGATGAGGGTGATATTATTTCTCTTATTCACGTCGTTTGTGAATTTTCCGACATATTCGAGCCCGTTTTAGGATTACCACCAAAGCGAGCAATTGAGTTCGGAATTAATCTTATTCCTGGAGCTCAACCTATCACTCGTCCTCCGTATCGTATGTCTAATAAAGAAAACAAGGAGATGCGTAAACAATTATCCGAATTGGAGACGAAGCAATTTATTCGCTCTATTTCCTCGTCTTGGGGAGCTTCAGCTATTTTTGTGAAGAAATCTGATGGAACACTTAGGCTTTGCGTTGACTACCGCAAGCTTAATGATCTTACTATCAAAAATAAATATTCTTTACCACGGATTGATGATCTATTCGATCAACTTAGTGGTGCTAGAGTCTTTTCACAATTAGACTTAGCTACTGGATTTCATCAGCTTCGTATTGCAGAGGATAGTATTCCTTTGACATCGTTCCGTACTCGTTATGGATCTTATGAATGGCTTGTCATGCCATTTGGTTTGACGAATGCTCCGGCATATTTCGTTGACCTTATGAATAGAGTTTTCAAAGACTTTCTCGACCGATTTGTTCTCGTCTTTATTGATGATATTCTTGTGTATTATAGAACCGAGGAGGAGCATGAAAAACATCTTCGGATTGTGTTGGAAACTCTTAGGAGTAATCAATTAAAGGCAAAATTTTCTAAATGCCACATTTGGCAATCTCGTGTGAAGTTTCCCGGTCATATTATTTCCGAATCCGGAATTTCCGTGGATCCTTCAAAGATTGAAGCAATTCAAGACTGGAAGAGACCGGAGAGTATGACAGAGATTCGTAGTTTTCTCGGATTGGCGGGCTATTATCGTCGTTTTATCAGAGACTTTTCTAAGATTGTCGTGCCTCTCACTAGCTTGACGAAGAAGGGTGTTAAATACATTTGGTCGGACAAATGTGAAACTTCTTTTCAGAAATTAAAAGAACTCCTTTCTGATGCTCCTATTCTTGTTATTCCCGAGGGGAATCAAGATTTCGTTGTTTATACTGATGCTAGTCGTGTTTGTTTGGGTGCCGTTCTTATGCAAAAAGAATGTGTTATTGCTTACGCTTCAAGGCAATTAAAGCCTGCTGAGACTAGATATGCCACTCAAGATTTAGAACTCGCGGCTATTGTTTTTGCTCTCCGGATTTGGCGTCATTATCTCTTAGGAGAGAAATTTGTTCTTTACACGGATCATAAGTCTTTGAAATATTTATTTTCTCAAAAGGAACTTAATTTGCGTCAACAACGTTGGCTCGAGTTCCTTGCTCCTTATGATCTTGATATTCTTTATACACCCGGTAAGGGTAATCGTGTCGCCGATGCTCTTAGCCGTAAACAACAAGTTGTTGTTTCTATGATGATATTCGAATGGAACGATCTCGTGATCTTATCCACTTGTGAGATTCGAGACCGCGTATTCGATTTATGCTCATCATTTGTTTTGTGTAGCCTTGAGGCTCATCCTTCTCTTTTAGACCGCATTCTTGAAGCTCGAAGGCTAGATCCCGAAATGGCTCTTCTTGGCCAAAATATTAGGGATAAAATTGATATTGAAGGTATGAAAGACTTTGATATCGATTCTTGTGGCGGCATTCGGAGATTTGGTAGACTTATCGTACCAAATATTAGTGATCTTCGTAAAGATATTTTAGAAGATTCTCATCGTTCTAAATTTACCATTCATCCCGGAAGTGGTAAAATGTATGCGGATATGAAGCGACTATATTATTGGGAGGGAATGAAACTTGACATTGCTAACTTTGTTAAGTGTTGCATGACTTGCCAACTCGTTAAGGCCGAACATCAAAGGCCCGGTGGGTTATTGCAACCTTTAGAAATTCCAATTTGGAAGTGGGACCAAATTTCCATGGATTTTATAGATGGCCTTCCCCGTTCTCGTTCAGGTCATGATAGCTTATGGGTGATCGTTGATAGGCTTACTAAATCTGCCCATTTTATTCCCGTTCGGTCTAACCGAACCGTTTCTCTTTTGGCCAAGCTCTTTATCAAAGAGATTGTTAATTGCATGGAGTTCCTACTTCTATTGTTAGTGATCGTGATCCATTGTTTACTAGTGGGTTTTGGAAGAGTCTCCAAAAAGCTTTGGGAACGAAGCTTAATTTTAGCACCGCTTATCATCCCCAGTCCGATGGACAAACTGAGCGTGTGAATCAAACTCTTGAAGATCTTCTTCATGCATGTGTGCTTGATTTTGGGGGAAGATCATATTTCACTTGTTGAATTTTCCTATAATAACAGCTTCCAATCTAGTATTGGTATGGCACCTTTCGAGGCACTCTATGGAAGGCCATGCCGATCTCCTTCTTGTTGGCTTGAGGCCGGTGAGAAGCTGGTTTTAGGTCCAGATTTTATTCGTGATTCCACAGAAAAGATTGATCTTATTCGTCATAGGATGAAAGAAGCCCAGAGTAGACAAAAATCCTATGCCGATAATCAAAGAAGGAAGTTAGAATTTTCTGTGGGAGATCTTGTGTTCATTCGTGTTTCACCTATGAAAGGTGTTGTACGTTTCAGTCGATTGGGAAAATTGGCGCCTCGATATATTGGGCCATTTTCTATCACTGAACGTATTGGTTCCATGGCTTATCGCCTTTTATTACCGGCTCAATTTTCTGCTATTCATGACGTGTTTCACGTTTCTCAATTACGGAAATGCCTTCAAGATTCCGATTCTATTCTTGAGCCCGGTGTTGTGGAAGGGATTGAAGTTTCACCTAATTTAACTTATGAGCAACATCCTATTCGTATCATTACTTCAGAGGTCAAACGACTTTGAAATAAAGATGTTCCGCTTGTTAAAGTTCAATGGTCTTCAAATCCTAAGGATTGTTCTTGGGAATCTAGAGAGTACATCGAGCGAACACATCCGGACTTACATTCTCGTGCTCTTTGAGGTGAACTTCTTATTTCAAATTTCTTTTATGTTGAATATGCTTTTATGGTTGTTACTTTATGTTCTCTTCTTAAATATTGCGAGGACGCAATTTCTTTAAGGAGGGGAGTCTGTAACAACCCGCATATTTATCGATTTTATATTTAAATATTTTATTTAAATATTTTATCGTTAGTGGGATTTTAGTCTGAAAAGATACTTTTTGCATACGGCCGAATTAGGACTCGGGACCACTCCCATTGAGTTTAAAATGCTGTTTGCGACCTTTTTGAGTATAAGCTTTGATATGTTTGGAGAAAGTTGATTTTTGCTACTTTTCGCTTTGGGTTTGGTTTGGGCTCAGCCCTATGTTAACTTATGCTCAAATCTGAGACACTCTTCCCCACACACCCTCATTCTCTTCTCATTTCAGTTTTTAGTGTATTAATGGTGGGAGAGATTGGAAATTAAAAAACTCCAAAACTCTAGTTCCTCTTGCAAATCAAATTCCTAGCTCCAAACTCAAGAAGAACCCATTGGTAAGCATTCTCTTCTTCTTCTCCAACTTATTCTCTTACCAATTTCAGAAATTCCTAAACCTAATTTTGGGAATGTTCTTGTTTTGAGCATAGATTCAAGCTCATTTGGGTTGTGTTGAAGAGAGGTTGATTCTCCATTTGCTTTCAAGCTTCTTCTTGTTTGATTTTGTAAAAAGGTGAGATTTTTATCTCACATCTTTGTCTATAATTATCTTCGATTGTTAGGTATGAACTCCTAACGTTTATTCGTGTGCAATAGATTTTGGTTTGGATCGATTTCGTGTATATTCCAATTTTTGGTGTTTTGGTCTAAATTATGAAAATCCTATTATGGATATTTGGACATTGAGATTTGAGGCGTATCGAAGAGTCGTTTAGGCTGGGTTGTCGTTCGACGGAATTACTTTGTCCTCGCCATTTGCTCAATCGATCGTTTTCTATATTCGTTTGGCCATTTTTGGCCTAGGTTCAGGAAAACCACAAAATTGCAGTTTCAGACGTCTGAATTTGGGATTTCAGACGTCTGAATTGGCTTATTTTCAAATAGAAGGAAAATAGGCTAAAATATGCCTATTTCAGACATCTGAAACATTTGGTTCAGACGTCTGAATCGTGTTCTGGAAATTTTATATTTCCAGATTCAGACGTCTGAACCACTTGTTTCAGACGTCTGAAACTATTGTGACTTTGCCTTCTTGCCTTTTTGTTTGAGAATTCCAAATTTAATCGGTTCGTGATAATCCTATTTGTTGTTATCATTTATTATGACTTTGATGACTCTTTTTAGGGATTTTTGAATATCCATTTCGTTGGATTCTTTATCGGTTTCTTTGGATTTTATTCACGTCTTCGAATGTGAATTTTAGTGATTAATTGTTCCTACAATCTTCTTTGTGTTTTGTCACTTTAAAAATATAAAGGTTTTCTATGTTAGTAGTAAATATCAAAACTCTTTCTTCAAATGATTTCAACACTATTTTATTACAAAGATCGTTTTTCTCAAACCGATTTCTAATCTATTAGTATATATAAACCTTTACCTCACTCGTATGAGAAATCCAATTAAACGACTTAGTAAAACAAGTGGTATGAAACGCTTGCGTTCGCTTTGTTGGTTAATTCTTGAACTTGTTCGATTGAAACTCTTGTGACAATTTTATAGTGGAAATCTACAGTTTGTTCGTAAATATTTAAGTTAAGCAAGTGGTTATGGGACATGAAGCTAAACTCATATATTTACTAGCTTAGTGTAATTGACACTTCTCGTTGATCATGATGATCATCTTTGTGATTTATACTAGCAATGTGCGATGTCTCTTTGTCTGCGAGGGAGACTAAACCCCGTTTTGTGGAGTTTCGATTCAATTTGGTGGGGTAGCAACCCATGGTCTTCGGGCCGTTTGTGGAGCTTCGGCTCAATTTGTGATGGTTAGCAACCATGGAATTGGCATTCCGTTTGTGATACACGTGTTGGTGGGCTTTATGCTCCCGTTTGTGATAGGCCTCCCCCCCTTTGTGATTTCTGGATTTCTTGAGATGATTTCTAGAATTTGTGCTTCACCAATTTTCGTGATTTCTATTGATAAGCCTTATCGATATTTGTGCATTGGTGAATTTGTGCGTCATTGACTTTTGTGATTTCTGGATTTCGTGGATTGAATTCTGGAATTTGTGTGTCATTGACTTTTGTGATTGACATTGATATTATCGTCAGTATTTATGGTTTGGTGAACTAAATTAGGAGTATGACATTTCTGTGAATCTTGTGTAGATTTTGTGACATTGAATAATCCCTTGATGATTTTCAACTGCTTATATATCACAGCTTGGCATTGTGATTATTATGTGTTTAGTCATATCTCTTATTCTATATCGTGTCATCTGATATTATAGTTAGACTGATTCGTTTATTATTTTCTTATCAAATAATACTCGGGTCAGACCGAGATGTTGCAGGTGCTTCGACTTGACTTCTCTCCAGGGATCCATTACTCTGACCTTTTGCTTACTACTTAGATTAGTAGTTTTTGTTGTATACTCTTGAGATATTGACTCATTGATGTATTCTTTTGTATAGAACATGTTGCTATTATTTTGTGTTATTGTGGATCTTTTTGACCACTACTCTGATATACACTTCTATGTGTTAATTTTATATTCATATCTTCTTCCGCCTTTGTGATATGAATTATCTGTGACTGACTTATGTTATGTTTATTTCTGTATTTGTTTCCGAAGATATTATAGCCACTGTGTAGTAGTTTTGAGTTTGTGTCGGTATGTCGGATTTCCCTCTTGGTAAAGAAATGCATGTTATACTATCTGACATATCGATGCTCGCGCAAAGCAATTACACGGATGGTCGCTCCTCAACAGCCTTATTCTCCGTGCTAGTTGACAGCATTTACCGTAATGTTCTTGGCTAGCGTGGGTATAGAGGTGGGGCGTCACAGTGGATGCAGGGAAAACAGGTTGGAGGGATCCAACAGGATTCCTCAAAGATATTTATTTACTATATATATGTTGTCATATGACAGGTTGGATGAAATAATATGGAATTGCATGCGAATTGAATTATTAAGTGTTAAATAACATGGAAATTGGAATTTGGTAATTTTTAAATACCATAAATAATTTAATTAAAGGAAGTTAAATGAAACTTAGATTAAAAGAATATTTATTTAGGATTTGGATTTACTTCTATTGAGAATAAAATAAAATAAAAGGAATATTTATTACATTGGTTATACTTAAAATTGGATAAAGTTAAGTTTTGGACAATCTAACTTATATATTAATAACTCTAAGGAATAAAAGTGAAATTCTAATTAAGGAAATAAAATGAAAATTTATTAAGAAATAAAAGCAAATTCTATTGTGGAATAAAAGGAATTTTATTAAGGAATGAATTACTAAGGAATGATATGAAATTGTATTAAAGAATAAAATTATAAAAGATGAAATTTTTGAATAAAATTATTTTATAAATAAATGGGAACTCAAGGAAGTTTATCAAAATTTATAAACGGGGTTTATAAATGGAAAGGAAAGAAACTAGTAAATATGGGAAGAGATAAGTCAAGGTGAACTTATATTGAGTTATAAATTTGTTTGAAACAGAAATAGTAGAATATTTCCGAAAGTAGTAGTGTGTATTTGGACAAGAGGCATTTATAGATGGATATTGGAATTCCTAAAATTATAAAGTTACTTTTAAAAGGAATATTTTTGAATTACTATACTATATAGGTTTTATAAATCATTTTTGAATTTAAAATATTTCAAATTAGCTATTTTTGAAGGCTTAACAATTATTTGTAATAAACTCTAATTTTTCTAAAACTAGCTTTGAAACTTATAAATAACCAGATATAAATTTATTATTTAATATTACTTATTTTATAAATCTATATGTTTTCAATTTATTTTTTAAAAATCCAATTTAAATCCTCTTGTGATGGTAAACAAAATTCATTCAAATGAGATAAGATTTAGGAGAAATCTTATAAAGTGGAGAAATTGAGTTTGAAAATTTATAAGCAGAAGTGTAAATTGATTTTTGAGGAAAGAATGAGAAAATAAAGGATATTTTCAAAGGATAAATCAAAATTGAGTAAATATAAGAAATCAGTTAAGTGATTTCATGGAAATAAAAGGACTTTGAAAATTTATTTCAATTGGGTTAAAATGGAAATAATATCTGAATGATATTTGAGATAAATAATTTGTGGAAATTATTTGATGGTTGCTTGCATATGATTATTTGATAGTTAAATAACCGACTATCAATATTTGACCAATGCGTTGATCGTTTCTAAGAGTCCGGGATCGGATTTAATCATCCGAAAACCACTTCGATCCGGTTTGAATGATAACGAATGAAGACCGTGAAGAGTTGAAGACGGTGATTCGGTTTGTCCAGACCCAGGGCAACTTGTATGGATGAATGCTTTCAGAACATCGTCAGGGGGACGATGAGCATTCTAAGTGGGACTCGTTCTTGAAAAGTTAACGCTTAGCCTCAAGCCTCATCAACCGGGAATGGCTAAAATAGGGGAGGTGCAGCAAGACTTCGTAGGTAGCCCCCACTGGAGAGTAAGGTTTCCCCAGTCTAGATGTCCCTTTTTATTTCGGCTTAGTGGATGGTTGGTCGCGCCAACCACGGGGTGATCTTACTTGGGACTGTCCAGTAAGGGATGGTTCTGGTCTTGTGTTGCAGGGGAGCTAGGATGGCTTCTCGGTACTCTGATCTAGACCAGGTACTGTGACGGGCGGTACCCCAGTAGCCCTGCCATTGTATGGAATCCAATAAGCGCCTATACAGTTTTGATTGTGCCCAACTATTACTGAAACGTGATATGCAAGCATTTCAGCTAGATTCTATTTTACTTTCTATAGACACTATTGTAATATCATACGAATTTAATAAAAATATTTTAGCCATCGTAAGGTAAAACCCGACATGTTTATTTGTGGCGTGGTCTTACGAGATGCTTTTGTTTTCAAAAGATTTTCGAAACTTTAATAATCCAGTTGAGTGTGATTTTCTCACGCTGGTTTTCCAGACTGACTCGGGTGTTGTTTTATATAATGCTCGGATCAGACCGAGTTAAACAAGTTCAGGTTATATGTTGGAGCTCAGGAGACGAGCTGGATGACAGAGCGTAATTCCGTATTTGTCTATTATTTCCACTGTGTATGGACGTGTATGATTGATTGATGTACTCTGATATGGTATGTATGTATAACAGTACAGATTCTTTGTATTTAAAACTGTATTCTATATATTGTATTTTGTTCCGCTGCGATTGTGAGACTCTGATGTTGTTTTCTTTTCTTCTTCTACCTCTTTCTTATTTAAACCCGAAAACTCGTACTTTTGTGCCACTTTGGGCTGTTGTGTTGTGGGATTTTGTCAGCTCAAAGGGGTACGGATTTGTGGGCCTTTACACCCTTACAATCCGAAAAAATCTCCACAACGAGTAGACCACTGCTATAATTAATTCTATAATGGGAGCTACCCAGAGCATGTTCAACAACATTCCTCATGCTATGAAGATCCACGGTCAATAATCATCATCTTCACCATGTCTTCACTTTCGAACGTATATATTGGTTCGAAGTGGTTTTCGGATAGGAATCACCCAAATCCGACTCCGGTTCCTTCGAAGCCCATCATCGATTTAAAACGATGTTAAGTTCATAAGTGGATATCAATCATCAATCAATTAATCCATCTTATATAAAATCTCTTTCTTAGATATACTATTTTCTGTTTATTCCATTTTCTTTTCAAGAGTGTATGGAATCATTAAGCCTCATTTATCAAATCATTTGGTTTATTAAAAACCTTTCTTTAATCCTGGAATAATTCCAAATCATTTTCTCTTTCACTTAAGAAAACTTTTCCAAATCATTCATTATATCTTAATCAAAAATTTCTTATATTGAAGTTATAACTTTTAACTTAGGTAAAATATTCCCAAATCATTCATTAAATCTTAATCAAAGATTTCTTTCTTAACTTCAAATCATATTCTTACAAATCGAAGATTTTCATAAGAAAGCACTACTGCCACCTTAGATATGGTAAATTTCACCTCTAGGGTCTAATGGAAAGTAATCCTACATTATGACAATCTTTGTCATCAACGATCTTTTTCTTCAGTATGTTTTATTTCGAAAATTTGTTTGAAGGGGTTTTCGGATAGAAATCATCTAGATCCGATCCCGGCTTTTCAGATAGGAGTCACCCAAATCCGATCCCGTTTCCTTCCTGCTAATCGTCGATAAAAGATGTTAAGTGGTTAGTTAACATTCAAAGAATTTATTTCTTATCTCTTATCTTGGAAAAACTTAAATATGATCTTTTAGAGCATCCGGGATTTCCTTTCGATCTGTTCCACACCTCGCTTAAAAAGAGAAAACATATGCCAGGTAAGTTCAGGGCACTGGTTGCTCCATTCCTAACCTTAGTTAAACACTTTGTTTTATCTTCAAAGATGTGTCTAGTAAGCCAACACTAATGTGCACTAGCTCCATTTAAACAAAGATGAAGATAAAGATGTAGATCACAAACTGTATAGACGTATGATAGGATCTCTAATTTTTTTGATGGCTAGTAGACTGGATATTATGGTGAATGTTTGCTTATGTGAAGGATTTCGGTCTCATCCCAAAGAATCTCATTTACGAGCCACGAAAAGAATTATGTTGTAACGACCCGGGATTTTGGACATCCCGAGTTGTGAATATTATTTATAATATTCAATAATATTGTATTTTGATATACAATATTTGTAGTAATCAGTGATTTATTATTATGTAAAATTTATTTTTCTAAAAACAATATAACATAGATTTCCAAGACTACATTAAAATTTTGAAGTTGGTTTAAATAAATTTCTTAAATATATATATATATACATTGTTTCAAAGTAAAAAGTATATGTTGTTTAGATTTAATGTATATTATTATTTCAGGAATAGATATATATTTATTCTAAAAATGGAAATATAATAAGAATTTAAAATTTTTGTGAATTCATTATTTTCATATATAAAATGATAAATTTTTATGTTATGAAATTAAGTGAAATTTCTTAGTGAAGTAAAAAGAATTTTATAGTAATTAATTGAGAGAAATGTTATAAATTGATATGTATAAAAATCACATAAATAAATAAGAGAAATTATTTATACATAAATATTAATAAAAACTTATGTAGCTAGAAGTCATATATTTTTATTATCAAGAGGAGAGTGACTTGATTTATTTTAAAATTTAATCTATGGTATAGATTTTATTTTTATCAAAGTTTCATTGGTTTAAATGGTATGAAAATATAAATGTTATTTTATTTCATTTTGTTTAAAGTAACACCATATTTATTAAAAAGTATTAATCAGAAAGAGGGGTTATTTTAATTGGATTATTCCTCATCATTATTTTAAATTAAATAGGAATACATGCTTTAGGTCATATTTAATTAAAAATTTTATTTTGTTTAAAAATTTAAAGGTGACAACCACATTTACACTTGGCATTTAAGATTTTTAAATCCAACATAATCA
The DNA here is from genome assembly GCA_030765085.1 of Allium cepa. NCBI lineage: Eukaryota > Viridiplantae > Streptophyta > Magnoliopsida > Asparagales > Amaryllidaceae > Allium > Allium cepa. The sequence continues at coordinate 11,931,020 of CM060937.1, forward strand.
TGAATGTTTCTTTTCAAACATTTTCTTTGTTTTAAAAGAATACTATTTCAAATCTTTAAAGGATATCTTTGTTCAACATTTATATTCAGAAATTACAACTATATAAACATACAACCAGTAGCTTTTGTAAAGAACAATTCATTTTAAAGGGAAATATCAAAACTTATAACAAGAAAAGAAATGGCAGCACTTGTATAAAATCTACATGATAAGAAAATTCTCTACAAAAAGCAAATCTGGATATTCAAAGGAAATATTGAAGCAGCTTTTAAGGGATCCATTTCTATAAAAGCAAGTCAAGAATCTCAAGCTCTTTTAAAACCAAATTACAAGTCAAGGAAGCTCGAATCAGATGTTTAAGGTGAGAGCACAGTGAACTTAAATTTAGAACTGCATGCATACTCTGTTCAGTTAATTTTTGTTTAACTTACCTTTAAAATCCCAAATCTGTCGAATCTAGCTTGTATTTGCAAATATTTTGAACTGCAAAAATGTTTATTTACCAGATTATTTCAAGTTAAGATTTATTATTTGAAATTATATGCAGTGTATTTCCCATGCGATGAGTTCTTCAGTAAAAATCAAATTTTTATGGAAATTAAAGTTGTTCGAATCAAAGATTCAAACATGCATGTTAGATCACCTGATGAAAATAGGAATTTTGGTGCTTGAATCGTGATTTTTAATCACTTAAATTGTGAGTTAGGTATAGTTGAACTGTTTTGGTTCAAAAATTAATTTCTGGTGAACTCTGCATCGAGGGGTGGTGCGGTTTGGTTAAGAAGGTGCTGGAAGGTGTGGGTAAGGGGATGACCGTGGCGGAATTTGAGATTTCGCCTTTGATTGGGCACGCATAGGGCTTCTAGGGTTTAAGAGAAGGTGAAGCTTTGATCATGTCGCTGCAGGTTTGGGGAAAACAGGGGCGACCGGAGTTTTTGGGTTTCGGCTCATGGGTGGGTGCATGTGTTAGCATTCGACAATGGTGGAGGAGGTTCGAGATGGCGGTTAGTTTTTGATGAGGTAGATGGATTTGTAGCGGTGTGTGGGTTTGTGCCTTGAAACTTCGACACTGAAACTTGAGATTTTGTTCATCTGTGAAATTTGCTTCATCGAGTTGCTTGTCGCATTCGAGAGACGTAGTGGAGTTGGTTTGAGTCGTCGCGACTGTGAGATGGACGGAGATATGGCCGTACACGTGCACATGTATCTGTGCACGCGTTTTTTTTTCTGGTGGCTTGCAGTGGTGTGTGGATTGTTCGATGATTTATTGGAGGGTGAGAGAGACGATGGGTTCGGTGATCATCAACGTTGATTCGAAGTTTTGTGTTTCAGGCGATGTCACCGTTCGAATTTGGTTCGTGTTCCTGGAAGTTATTGTGGGTTCAGAAGAATTGGGGAAGAAGGGAGTAGAGTTGTTATTTGGGTTGGGTTTCGGCCCAATCTGGTAGCGGTTTGGTTTTGTTTTACGTATCAGGCTTAGAATTTTAATATAGGTTTCATAATATTTGGACGAGCCAGTTAGTTTGGGCAGTGTTTTCGGCTTGGTTCGAATTAATGCAGGTTTATCATTTTAAGACATGATATGGCAAGTTTAAAATTCATATGGTTTTCCCAACATTTTAATTAGTAAAAAAAAAACTTTGAGCTTGAATATTATTTAAGATTTAACTAAAACAATGGTTTTTACTTAATTATGGTTATTTAAGTAAATTGTTATCAAGTATTCGAATTAACTTAAAAGGATAAAGGAATTCTTTTACTTAAGTTTATTTGAATAAATTAAGTAAGTAAAATGATTTAGAAGAGTATTTAAAATTGAGTTTCGAATTAATCATATGCTCAAGGATTTTTTTAATTTTAAAAAAAATTATGAGGAGATTAAGGGTTGTTAGTTAAGGAATGAGTAATCAATATAAATGATTATAATTAATTAAGGGATTATGTAAATAATTTGGCAATTAAAGGTTAGTTGCTGAAATGGTTAAAATAATTAATTTGTATAATTAATCAAAAGTAAATTACTTAATGTAATTAGGAGATAATTAATCAAGAATGGTTAATTTGAAAAGTGAGATATAATTGAAATAATAAAGGTAATAAATACTGATACTTTGAAGTGAATTCAAGTCTTTAAGTTATCCCATATTATAAATTAATTCATAAATAAATGTTATAAATAAATGGTTTGTATTGATGAATGTTATATCATCATATGATCCATTGTGAAGTTAATATGTGAATTTGTATAAGTTTGTTCGGATAGGATATAGTTGTCTATCGGGATGAATGCTATTGAATAATCTTATGCCAAACTGTTGAAAATGTTCCAAATTGATTAGATGTATTTATTTATATTGTTCAAACTGGATGACATTCGGACAGCGGAAACTGACACCATTTCGCTATATAATTAATATAATTGTCGTGTAGAGTGTAAGCCATTGACCTGATTGTGTTTGAATAACTGTTCTAGTAAGAATAATCTCTAATCTGTTGTTCTTGCATATATCTGTTATGTGCCTGTTAATTATATTGAGAATGGAATGTGAATCGATCTTTGGAAATAGATTGATTCGAATATCTGAGATTGTGAATTATGTATTACGAATTGATAAGTACCGTTTGGACTAATAAGCCTTTTCGATTTAAATTGATTTATGAAATCAGTTTTGTTTTAAAATAATATAATAATATTTTAGAAATGTTTTCAAATTTGATCAATATTTGGAATATTGAATGTAGATATTTATTATACCTTTGAAATTTATTTTTAAGTTATAAATTCTAAATTGTTTTCAAGTAATAACTCATTTTGTAAAGATTCTTTAGAAACAATTTATATTAGTATTAATATTTATGTTATTTTCTTAATTGAATTTCCTTTAATAAAGGTAGTTTAAATAATTATAATAATCTTTATAAGGAATACTTTATCTATTTAACTTAAAATAATGTTTGTAAATTTATAAGTATGTTTTGGAAGGAAATAGTTTTATATATATATATATATTATGAATGAAACAAGTTTTCCTAAATAAATGATAATCTACTTAGATTTTTAAAGATGGACAAGGTTTAACGGTTGAAATGGGAAAGAACTTTGGGTATTGGTTGATTGCTTTGATAGTTAAATAACCGACTATCAAAAATTGGACAAAACCTGACTCTGGAAATATCTAGAGAAGACTCGAGAATTACATGGTACGGTTACCGATCGAGGTGCTATACCGTACGTATAAACTCGTTTGTTTCCTAGGATGAATTATAAGGAGACCCGTATAGTAACGGTTAGGAGGTGAACTCCGATCTTGTATTTCGTCGGAGTATTTTCTAAAGAACCGGGGTTGAGTTTACCTGGAAAATAGCGAATGTTGTTTCGAAGAGACCGGGATCGGATTTGTAATCCGAAAACCACTTCGATCCAACGATACGTTTCGGGATGAAGACAAGAGTTTGGAGTCGAAGATGGAGCAGTGAAGTGCAAGGGCTACTCGCTACTAATCCTGAGGGTGATTCCAAATTGGATGTAGTAGGAATAGTGCCTTCGGTTCCGTTCGAATCCGGAACGGACTTGTATGGATGAATGCTTTCAGAACATCGTCAGGTGGACGATAAGCATTCTAAGGGATATGTCCTATAAAGGTAACGCTTATCTTCGAGCCTCATCAACCGGGAATGACTGAAAATCAGGGGTTATGCAGCAAGGTTTCGTGGGTAGCCCCCACTTGAGAGTAAGGTCATCCCTGTCTAGATGTCCCTTTTTATTTTCGACTTAGTGGTGCGGTTGCTGATCCCAACCGTGGGGTGATCTTATTCGGAACTGTCCAGTAAGGGATGGGTCCGGCCTTGTGTTGCAGGGGATCAGGAGTGGTCCTCGGTACGCTGATCTAGACCAGGTACTGTGACAGGTGGTACCCCAGTGCCTAGTCATTAGTTGGAAATCCATTTTCCCTACGTGCCTTGTACGAGTTTTGTTTGTATTACCCACTTTTGTGGCTAGTAGCTGGAATTTAATAGATGTAACAATTTCGGCTATTTTAATAAGTATTTGTATATAGACCCTATTATAATATCAGAGGATTTCATAAAAATGTTTTAGCTGTCGTAAGGTAAAAACCCGACATGTTTATTTGTGGCATGGTCTTACGAGATGTTTTTGGTTTTTCAAAAGGAATTTTCAAAATTTAATAATCAAGTTGATTGTGTTTTCTCACGCTGGTATACCAGACTGACCCGGGCTTTGGTGTTTTCCTATATGCTCGGGTCAGACCGAGCATATTTCCAAGTTTAACTGGAAGGGTGGAAGCTTAAGGAGAAGGAGCTGGATCAAGAGGCGTATTCTCGTAAATGTTTATAAGTAATCCTTTGGTCATGTGATCATTGTTGTAAGGACAGGATTGATATAACTGTCCCAGTTGTATGGTTGTAACTTTGATGTAAAAGTAGTATTATGTTATATAAAGGTAACTGTTTTGGTTTCATGTAAAGTTTGTTATATTATAATTTATTCGTTCCGCTGTGAGATTCTGATTCGTTCTCTTTCCATCTATCTTCTTTCTATTTCTATCTTCTTTCTTGCTTTCATTATCCGTCTTTCCGTACGATTTAGCTGACAAGAGAGGTTCAAGATCGGTTTAAATCGGTACGGGAAAATGGGTTGTCACATATGTGTTACTTAACGAACAGAAGAAATTATAGACTTTTTTATCCGAAAGATTTCCCCTTTAAACTTATATCATATACCAATGCTGATTTTGGAGGATGCAGAACGGATAAAAAAAGTACAAGTGCAATAAGCCACTTCATCAGTCAGTCTCTTGTTTCGTAGTTAGTAAAAAGCAAAACCGTGTTTCGCTCTTGACCTGTGAGGTGGAATACGTTTTTGTTGCATTGATTTAGGCTCAAGTAAATTACATGCAACAAACTTTATAGGACTATGGTGTTAATCTATGTAATTCACCAATATATTGTGATAATACAAAATCTATTAGTCTTTCTAAACATCCTATTAATCATTCAAGAACAAAACATATAGATATATGACACTATTTTCTATGTGACAATGTTGAAAAGAGAATCGTAACTCTACAATTTGTAATTTAAAAAAATCAACTTGCCTATATTTTCACTAAGCCTTTTGCTGAAAATATTTTTATTCATTAAGAAGAATGTTAGGAATATGTTCTCAAAATAATATTTTTTCAAAACTAAAATAACAATGGCTGTTTTCAACCTACTCAAAAATTGTTTTTTTTACTTAATCTCATATACAATAATACAAATGTTGTAAGAAAATAAGTTATTTTTAGCAAATCTTTTTCACTTATCTATAGTACGGCTTGCATTTCTAAAACAAAACAAATTATTTTTAATGGCATTCAATCAAAGTTCATCTTTGTCTATTCTCTTTACCTCATCGTCATCTTCATCTTTCAAAGAATCAAATGAATATACACCTCAAGGAAAAGGAGTCAAGGAAGCGATCTCTTTAGATGGATATTTGATAAGAAGGCATGACGAAAAATTAGAAAAAAAATCAAGAGCACTCAACGAAAAATAAAATGATGGAATGATGCTATTATATCCAAACAAAGAAGTATTTTCTCGGATGTGACGACCCAACTTCCTAACTCCAGAAAGTTGCTTCGTTAAGAAGAAAGAAAGGGATAGAAAAGAGAAAAGAAAGGAAAGAAAGAACAAACAACATCAGAATCTCACAGCGGAATCGAATAATTTATAATATATCACATAAAACTTTACATAGTATCATATACATCAGAGTTAATCAGCCAATACAACATAAACTAGACAGTTATAGACATCTGTCTAGCAATTACAATCCAAGTACATCAGTAAGAACCAATACATCTCAAACACAGCGGAACAACTACATATCTCTACACGCTGAAGCCTCCTGCTCCATTATCTCCTCCAGAACTCGTCAAAGAAATCCTGAAACACTTGACTACTCATACGTAATATGAGTACCCAAGAGTTTAATAAAACAGAAAATAAACACTCAGGTCAGACAGGGGTCTGGTGTGAGTAAACGGGTTTAAAAATTGCTTAACTTTAGAAAATCCTTTGAAAACAAAAGGTATCACGTAAGACTTTCCACACATAAACATGGAAAAGTTTTTACCTTACGCTAACCAAAACATTTGATAGGAAATCCAGTGATATTATAATAGTGTCTAGGGTTTTCAAAATAAAATACAGAAATAGCTGGAATGCTTACATCTCACGTTCCAACATAGTTGGGCACAATCAAAACCGTACAGGCACTTATTGGATTATGGATTCCATCAATGGCAGGGCTACTGGGGTACCGCCCGTCACAGTACGTGGCCTAGATCACCGTACCGAGGAGCCATCCTAACTCCCCTGCAACACAAGGCCGGGACCGTTCCTTACTGAACAGTCCCAAACAAGACAACCCCGCAGTTGGCGCGCGCTAACAACTGCCCACTAAGCCGAATAAAAAAGGGACCTCTAGACAGGGGAAAATCTTGCTCTCAAGTGGGCGCTACCCACGAAGCCTTGCTGCACCTCCCCTGTTTTAGCCATTCCCGGTTGATGAGGCTTGAGGTTACGATTACCTTTATAGGACATATCAAATCTTAGAATGCTCATCGTCCACCTGACGATGTTCTGAAAGCATTCAATCCATACAAGTTCGTTCCGGGTTCGAACGAAACCGAAGGCATTATCTCGTTACACTCGTATTGGAATCACCCTCAGAGTTAACGACGATAACCCTTGCACTCTAAATCACCATCTCGAACCTATAAGTACTATTCCGTCAAACTCATTACGGAATCACCCACAGAGTTATACTGACGTATAGTCCTTACACCTCGAGTCTTCACTTGCTCCACTTGGATTAACGACCTAACGTTTAATTGGAATCGATGTGGTTTTCGGATATCCAAATATGGAAACCCGATCCCGGTCTCACCGAAACCAAATGCCATCTTAATGTCCAAGTTGTACTTAAGGGTTTAACAATTAACTTATTCCATTACTATCTACTTTACAGAGATAGATAAACTACATCTAACAATAGATAAGCACATCCATATTATAACAGATAACCTGTATCATCCATAAACAGATAATCATCACAACCAAACAATCCATCACAAACATCATACACAAACCAAGCATTCATATCATACAACTCATCTCATTACTGAGATCACAACCATTCAATCAATAGCATTCATAAGCAATGATTTTCTAACCCACAATTATAATTAATTTAAAATGAATTAAATTAATTATAACCATCTCTAATTAATTTAAAATAAATTAAATTAATTAACACATTTAAATCCTGCTTAACATCCATTAATTAATTAACCCAGTTAATTAATTATACACTAAGTATTTAACTTGATTAAACAACCCTGATTAATCATTTACTAATTACAATAAGTAATTAGTCCTTAATTAATTAATCTTAATCATAAGTAATTAACATTTAATTACTCATTTATTAATTAATTATATTTTTCCTTAATTAATTACAATTAATTAATCACTAATTAATCAATTACTACTTAATTAAACAATTCTTAATTACATCATTAATTATAATAATTAATGATCTTCAATAAATTACTTAATTAAAATTAATTACATTTAATAATTAATCTAATTATTAATCACCTTGATTAATATCTAATTAAGTAATTAACTATCTTAATTACTTATTTATAAATTAATTAACCAATAATTAATCATTCATTAATTCCTTAATTAATTACAAAAGTAATTATCTAAATTACTAATTACATTCCAGTAATTATCATTATTACTTCTCTAAGTAATCCTGCTCCATTAATTACATTAAGTAATTACACTTAAATCATCAAATGATTTATTTAAATTAATTAAACTAAATTAATTAACTTAATTAAATCACAATATTAAAATTAATTACAATAAGTAATTAAATCCTTAATTACTTTAACAATTAATTATATTTAATTAATTAATCTAGTTAATTATCAAAATTAATTACATTAATTAATTACTAAATTATCCTTAGATAATTGTCACCAATTATTAATTAACAACATTTCATAATTACCTACTTAAGAAAATTTGAGTTAGATTAATTATCAATAAATCCTTTCTACTTAATATTAATCTAAAACATTATTTAAATCAATAATTAAGTAAAATCCTTAATTAGTTTAAGTATTCTCAAATGACTCATTTAAATTCAAAATGTATTAAAACAATACATTACTAAATTTAAATTCAAATTCTATTTAAACATTTGATATTTAAAATGTTTAATCATTAAACATTAAGTCAAATAATTATAAACCTTACAACAAAATGAATGTTAAAGAACATCCATTACCTAAATATAAAGAAAGATTTAATTGGTTATTTAAATTTCAAATTTAAATTAAACACTTCATATTCAAATGCTAAAGGAAACAAATTCTTTCAAGTTTTAAAACTCATTTGAAATCAGATTTCATTTAAAACATTTGATTATGTTCAATCATTTTTATTTTATTTTATAAACTGTTTGAAATCAAACTAGTTTTCAAAGTTAACTTGAAAACAGTTTTTAATCTGAATTCAAAAACAAATTTAAGTTTGCTTAAACTTTAAATCTGTTCATACTTTCAAAAACTTACAAAAACTACTTAAATCTAATTCTGGTTTTAATACAAACCTGAAACTGTTCTATACTTGATTTAAGACCAGATTTAAAATCTTGTTTAAATTTAAGATCTTCATTCATTTTTCTAAAACCTTTGAACTCAAACTGCATTTGAATTCAAATTTAGCTCCCTCTTAAATCAAAATTTGCACTAAAGTTTTGAATTTCAATCAACATTTTAAAAAAAAAAAACTACAAAATAACTCCCAGGTCTTTAAACCTGAAAACTGTTTTAAAACTTAACTTTAACAGAATTTAACTTGTTTAAATTTTAGATTTTCATTATTAAAACTTTGAATCCTCAACTACATTTAAATTCAGTTACAACTTATGTTTGAATCAACCCAGATTTTAAAAATATGAATTCATTCAAACATTAAACTGCATAATTCTCTGATTTTAAAACCCTGCCAAACTGTTTAAATTTTGATTTAAAACTGAATTTAAATTTAAGAATTCAATTTTTAAAAACTTTGAATTCTAAACTTCATTTGAATTCAGACTTACTTATTTTTGAATCAAATTACAATCTTTAAATTATGAATTTTTTTCTTCCAATTCATAAAAACTGCTAACTACAGGTTAAACTCTGTAATCAACTAACCCGAGAACCTATCATATTTACTTCGAGTTTTCCTACCCATTGCTTCGAGTGAGAAGCAAAAATTCCCGAGAATTACCCGAGTCAATTAAAACTCTGCACACAATCCAGAAGTTCACCTGAGTTCAACCACCCAAACCTGTCAACCACTTGCGATTCCATCTCCGATCACCTGATCACCTACAACTCCGGCAATCACTTCACTTACGCCTCCTCTACCAATCCCCAAAGGCTTGCAACACTCGGTGAATCATAGAACACGAGATGAATCAAAACTTCAACCACCTAAAAACTAGGGCTAGAACCTGTAACAAGCCACCACCGTCGCCACAACCCACTGACAGCCCATCTAATAATTTTCCCCTACCCATCCATCTGCCTTCCACTTCCAGGAAGCACCACTACAACCCAGAATCACTAGATCACCATATAACCCAAAAACTCCCATTTTTGTTGCACCCAGAAATGCTCACACAATAATTAACTAAAAATTGTGATTCCTATTTTAATATTCAAGATTTCTATAGTGCATTCAAATTTTAAACTTGTTTTAATAATTCAAGTTGTTTGAGATTTTTGTTTATTTAAAACAATAGCTGTTATTATTGATTCCAGAGGCAACATATTTCCAATTTAGCTTAATTTTGATTTATAAACATAATGTCTTACTAAACAAACATCCTTTTTGTTTTAAATCCTGGTCCTAACAAAGATTAGAAGAAAAGATTTTGAAAAATTTTCTACTACTGTCACTTATACTCTGTAATAATGAATCAGAGAAGCAATGATATAAACAATGTATCACATATGTTCTTAGGTTAATAATCATGCATTTGTTCAGAATAAAATATCATGCATAAAAATTCCAACATACTCCATGAATTTACTATGACATTTGTATACGAATCAAATCTTAAATTGATTCATGCTCACAGTTTTTAGTACAGAGGCATAAACACAGAGATGATAAAATCAATCTGAAAACTTACAGGCACACAAATGTACATAAAGCAAGGCAATCATCAAACAGTGTTCATTGCAACACATATAACTGTTACTTATGTTTTATTTTTTTTAAGGATAATTTGTGTTTAAATATGATAGTGAGGTTACTCACTAAAAATCAGTATTCACAGTAAAGATTTTACTCACATGCAACAGAAAGTTTAAAACAACTTTCAATAGTGAAGTTATTCATCAAAAATGAAGATGCTGCAGTTTTCAATCATAGCAGTTTGATTTAATTTTTCATGACAGTTTTGTTGAACTTGAGTTTAAGTATATCACTTAAGCATTTAATTTAAAAGAAGGATCTGTTTTTGGAAAGAAGTTTACTCACTAAAATTAGAAGATGCAGAAACAAATTTCAGAGATGCAGATTCATTTTCCAGAGAAGCAGATCACAATTCCAAGTCCTGACTTGCATTTGATAATTGATCACTGAAATTACTTGTTGCTGATGATGCATGCAAACCCATACTTATTGCTCAGATTCAAATTAAAGTTGAACTTCCAATTGTACTTTGTTATTCAGATATGCAGATTTGGGAATTGATTGCAGATTTGAAGATGAATGCAATCATGAAGTTGTTTGCAGATTTTGTAGTTTGCATTGGGGTTTTTTGATTTACTGTAATTTGATTCTCAGATTTTCAATTTTGAAGAGAAAGTGTGTTTGTATCAAATGCTTTGCTATGTTATGTTCTCATGTTTACAAAGAATAAATTTCAAGAATGCCACTTGTTGTCTTGTTATCTCAAAATTTTACAAGTGTCTATTTATTAGTTTAAAAATTTAACACATGTACATTTCAAATAAAAGAGATTTCTAAATTTATATATGTATTTAAATTTGTCTTAAAACATTTCAAATTTATTTAAGCATGATTTTCAATGTTTATTAACATTATCTTTGAAATACAAACATATAAACTATACACTTACATTAAAATGTTTGTTTAATTATTTTCAAAATAATATTCTTTTAAAACTAAATTTCAAAAGAAAAGATTGAATTAGATCTATTTCAAAAGAAAAACAATTTTAAAATAAACAAAACAAACTTTTATTATAAAACAAAATTAAACTATATTTATTCTTATAACCAAATAAATACTTACTTACTAATTTAAATCAATTTACAAATTTACATTTATATATAATAATTAGAAAATATACTTCATTTAAATATAAATTAAAATTAAAACCAAATCTCTATTTACAATGCATAAACATCTATACATTATAAATATTTTAATCTTTGAAAAGAATACCATTTAACAAATTAAATAATTATAAATTTTCAAAAGAGAATTCTAGTTTAAATTAAATTATTCAATCAATATTTCACATTTTTTTAAAAAAAATTATCAAAGAAATTATTAAATAATTATTGCCTAAATTTCCGGGACATCACATTCCTTCCCCCTTAAAAGAATTTCGTCCCCGAAATTTAAAAGCAAAGGTAATTTAATAATTCATACAGATTTTAAAATTTTAAAAGAGCAAACATATGTTATCAACCAAATACTAGCAATCATAACAACCAATTCAAACAAACAATTCTAATTATCCAGACAAAATTCTGGATAAGAATTTCCTAGAGTTTCCCAGGTATAAACACCGAGATACTCGTCCTATAGAATCTAAACTAGCAACACTACTCAGATCTAGAGCTTCTATATATCTAGATCTACCAATCTAAACAGAATACAGGACTACAGACAAGTCCTGATCAACTCCCAAATCTCTCAGAACTACTGATTCTAAAACCAGAGATAAACCATACACGTACTCCCTCAGAGATACGTGAAAAACAAAACAAATTCCAACCATCCGAACTGGAAATTCAATCTTGTAGATCAAACACTCAACTTCAAAAGAAAACAGAAAGATCCAATACTCAAATCCACAAATCTCTCATATCGATCCTGGGCTGCCTCCAACCTCTAGATCAATCAAAATCCACCATACAAACTCTACTACAGATATCAGAAGTCTTCAGACAACTACTCTTTCTGGAAACAAACAGATACAAAACAAACAAGTCTCCAGATCCAAAATGAATTTCCTGTAGAAATCCTCTGATCCAAAACAAAACTCAAATTCCCAAAGAATCGAGTGCTCCTATTCTGGAATAGCTGCCACCATGCTTCCACTGCGCAACTCTGATTCGAGAATGTTGTTGATGAACACAAGTATAACTTGATCAACTTATCCCGGAAACATTTTTCATCAAATTCCACAAATTCTCGGTGACCTATCCGATTCGGTCACAACAAAGCAAAAATTCAACCAGAAACCAGATCCGATAAATCCTGCCAACTTAAACAGAACATACTCAAAGAATCTCCTACAATGCTGAATCACCGGTAAAGCTCCAAGAATGAAGTTGATACAGAACTCAATCTCTTAATACGGATGTCAATCTTGATTCCTTCAAAGATATCCAGAAAATACCACTTCGAAAACTCAAACATCATCTAAAGATGCTTCAATCCAAACAAAGGTCACTTAGAGAACTTCCGAACCATCGCAAGTCACTTTTGCGATTCCACTCAGTTCAGAATCCAAGAAATCGTTCTCACTTCAACAATCAAAACAGCTAAAGCCTCAAAATAAGAAACTAGTGGTCCACCTCTTAACCACAAACATCACACCCAGCTGAGCTTCCAGAAGAAAAGAACAAGCTCCAACATATGCCCGGACTACTATCAGAAGAATCACAGAGATTTCTGAACCATCGAAGAACAGGCCACTCACTGCTGCTACTGCTGCCCAAAAACTTCCTTATCCAAAAACTCATCAAACCTCAAAGCTACACCAGCCTCTTCCAAAATAGAGCCTTCCAGATAGACAGATGTCTCTCAGGAAACTCGCTCCCAAACCAAGCTCAAAACACTCTGCCAAACTGAGTCTCAAAACTCCAATATAGACAGAACTCCTTCCTAAGGTTGCCAAAATACCAATTCTGGCTTCAGAACTTCCAACAACCCAAACTCAAGAAAAACCACTCACACAAGTGCAACCAAGCTTACAATCCAAAATAAACTCCGAATCTTAAAAAGATTTCCTTCAGAGATTGGTGAAATCCTTCACACCAACTGCCAAGCTACTCAAGATACCCAATCTGCCCTAGCAGATCACTTCCAACCTCAAACACTCAAACTCCAATCATTGGTAGTTGTGTTACACTCACCACTACCACATCTACCTTTATTACTTATGTTGGAAAACCTGAACAGGTAACCCAACAAATAGGCAGAAATAAATATATATTATATTCAAAATTACAAATACGCTCTCTCAAGAAAACACCACTACAGAGCCTAGGTATTCACTCCACCTAACGCTCTGATACCAAAATGTGACGACCCAACTTCCTAACTCCAGAAAGTTGCTTCGTTAAGAAGAAAGAAAGGGATAGAAAAGAGAAAAGAAAGGAAAGAAAGAACAAACAACATCAGAATCTCACAGCGGAATCGAATAATTTATAATATATCACATAAAACTTTACATAGTATCATATACATCAGAGTTAATCAGCCAATACAACATAAACTAGACAGTTATAGACATCTGTCTAGCAATTACAATCCAAGTACATCAGTAAGAACCAATACATCTCAAACACAGCGGAACAACTACATATCTCTACACGCTGAAGCCTCCTGCTCCATTATCTCCTCCAGAACTCGTCAAAGAAATCCTGAAACACTTGACTACTCATACGTAATATGAGTACCCAAGAGTTTAATAAAACAGAAAATAAACACTCAGGTCAGACAGGGGTCTGGTGTGAGTAAACGGGTTTAAAAATTGCTTAACTTTAGAAAATCCTTTGAAAACAAAAGGTATCACGTAAGACTTTCCACACATAAACATGGAAAAGTTTTTACCTTACGCTAACCAAAACATTTGATAGGAAATCCAGTGATATTATAATAGTGTCTAGGGTTTTCAAAATAAAATACAGAAATAGCTGGAATGCTTACATCTCACGTTCCAACATAGTTGGGCACAATCAAAACCGTACAGGCACTTATTGGATTATGGATTCCATCAATGGCAGGGCTACTGGGGTACCGCCCGTCACAGTACGTGGCCTAGATCACCGTACCGAGGAGCCATCCTAACTCCCCTGCAACACAAGGCCGGGACCGTTCCTTACTGAACAGTCCCAAACAAGACAACCCCGCAGTTGGCGCGCGCTAACAACTGCCCACTAAGCCGAATAAAAAAGGGACCTCTAGACAGGGGAAAATCTTGCTCTCAAGTGGGCGCTACCCACGAAGCCTTGCTGCACCTCCCCTGTTTTAGCCATTCCCGGTTGATGAGGCTTGAGGTTACGATTACCTTTATAGGACATATCAAATCTTAGAATGCTCATCGTCCACCTGACGATGTTCTGAAAGCATTCAATCCATACAAGTTCGTTCCGGGTTCGAACGAAACCGAAGGCATTATCTCGTTACACTCGTATTGGAATCACCCTCAGAGTTAACGACGATAACCCTTGCACTCTAAATCACCATCTCGAACCTATAAGTACTATTCCGTCAAACTCATTACGGAATCACCCACAGAGTTATACTGACGTATAGTCCTTACACCTCGAGTCTTCACTTGCTCCACTTGGATTAACGACCTAACGTTTAATTGGAATCGATGTGGTTTTCGGATATCCAAATATGGAAACCCGATCCCGGTCTCACCGAAACCAAACGCCATCTTAATGTCCAAGTTGTACTTAAGGGTTTAACAATTAACTTATTCCATTACTATCTACTTTACAGAGATAGATAAACTACATCTAACAATAGATAAGCACATCCATATTATAACAGATAACCTGTATCATCCATAAACAGATAATCATCACAACCAAACAATCCATCACAAACATCATACACAAACCAAGCATTCATATCATACAACTCATCTCATTACTGAGATCACAACCATTCAATCAATAGCATTCATAAGCAATGATTTTCTAACCCACAATTATAATTAATTTAAAATGAATTAAATTAATTATAACCATCTCTAATTAATTTAAAATAAATTAAATTAATTAACACATTTAAATCCTGCTTAACATCCATTAATTAATTAACCCAGTTAATTAATTATACACTAAGTATTTAACTTGATTAAACAACCCTGATTAATCATTTACTAATTACAATAAGTAATTAGTCCTTAATTAATTAATCTTAATCATAAGTAATTAACATTTAATTACTCATTTATTAATTAATTATATTTTTCCTTAATTAATTACAATTAATTAATCACTAATTAATCAATTACTACTTAATTAAACAATTCTTAATTACATCATTAATTATAATAATTAATGATCTTCAATAAATTACTTAATTAAAATTAATTACATTTAATAATTAATCTAATTATTAATCACCTTGATTAATATCTAATTAAGTAATTAACTATCTTAATTACTTATTTATAAATTAATTAACCAATAATTAATCATTCATTAATTCCTTAATTAATTACAAAAGTAATTATCTAAATTACTAATTACATTCCAGTAATTATCATTATTACTTCTCTAAGTAATCCTGCTCCATTAATTACATTAAGTAATTACACTTAAATCATCAAATGATTTATTTAAATTAATTAAACTAAATTAATTAACTTAATTAAATCACAATATTAAAATTAATTACAATAAGTAATTAAATCCTTAATTACTTTAACAATTAATTATATTTAATTAATTAATCTAGTTAATTATCAAAATTAATTACATTAATTAATTACTAAATTATCCTTAGATAATTGTCACCAATTATTAATTAACAACATTTCATAATTACCTACTTAAGAAAATTTGAGTTAGATTAATTATCAATAAATCCTTTCTACTTAATATTAATCTAAAACATTATTTAAATCAATAATTAAGTAAAATCCTTAATTAGTTTAAGTATTCTCAAATGACTCATTTAAATTCAAAATGTATTAAAACAATACATTACTAAATTTAAATTCAAATTCTATTTAAACATTTGATATTTAAAATGTTTAATCATTAAACATTAAGTCAAATAATTATAAACCTTACAACAAAATGAATGTTAAAGAACATCCATTACCTAAATATAAAGAAAGATTTAATTGGTTATTTAAATTTCAAATTTAAATTAAACACTTCATATTCAAATGCTAAAGGAAACAAATTCTTTCAAGTTTTAAAACTCATTTGAAATCAGATTTCATTTAAAACATTTGATTATGTTCAATCATTTTTATTTTATTTTATAAACTGTTTGAAATCAAACTAGTTTTCAAAGTTAACTTGAAAACAGTTTTTAATCTGAATTCAAAAACAAATTTAAGTTTGCTTAAACTTTAAATCTGTTCATACTTTCAAAAACTTACAAAAACTACTTAAATCTAATTCTGGTTTTAATACAAACCTGAAACTGTTCTATACTTGATTTAAGACCAGATTTAAAATCTTGTTTAAATTTAAGATCTTCATTCATTTTTCTAAAACCTTTGAACTCAAACTGCATTTGAATTCAAATTTAGCTCCCTCTTAAATCAAAATTTGCACTAAAGTTTTGAATTTCAATCAACATTTTAAAAAAAAAAAACTACAAAATAACTCCCAGGTCTTTAAACCTGAAAACTGTTTTAAAACTTAACTTTAACAGAATTTAACTTGTTTAAATTTTAGATTTTCATTATTAAAACTTTGAATCCTCAACTACATTTAAATTCAGTTACAACTTATGTTTGAATCAACCCAGATTTTAAAAATATGAATTCATTCAAACATTAAACTGCATAATTCTCTGATTTTAAAACCCTGCCAAACTGTTTAAATTTTGATTTAAAACTGAATTTAAATTTAAGAATTCAATTTTTAAAAACTTTGAATTCTAAACTTCATTTGAATTCAGACTTACTTATTTTTGAATCAAATTACAATCTTTAAATTATGAATTTTTTTCTTCCAATTCATAAAAACTGCTAACTACAGGTTAAACTCTGTAATCAACTAACCCGAGAACCTATCATATTTACTTCGAGTTTTCCTACCCATTGCTTCGAGTGAGAAGCAAAAATTCCCGAGAATTACCCGAGTCAATTAAAACTCTGCACACAATCCAGAAGTTCACCTGAGTTCAACCACCCAAACCTGTCAACCACTTGCGATTCCATCTCCGATCACCTGATCACCTACAACTCCGGCAATCACTTCACTTACGCCTCCTCTACCAATCCCCAAAGGCTTGCAACACTCGGTGAATCATAGAACACGAGATGAATCAAAACTTCAACCACCTAAAAACTAGGGCTAGAACCTGTAACAAGCCACCACCGTCGCCACAACCCACTGACAGCCCATCTAATAATTTTCCCCTACCCATCCATCTGCCTTCCACTTCCAGGAAGCACCACTACAACCCAGAATCACTAGATCACCATATAACCCAAAAACTCCCATTTTTGTTGCACCCAGAAATGCTCACACAATAATTAACTAAAAATTGTGATTCCTATTTTAATATTCAAGATTTCTATAGTGCATTCAAATTTTAAACTTGTTTTAATAATTCAAGTTGTTTGAGATTTTTGTTTATTTAAAACAATAGCTGTTATTATTGATTCCAGAGGCAACATATTTCCAATTTAGCTTAATTTTGATTTATAAACATAATGTCTTACTAAACAAACATCCTTTTTGTTTTAAATCCTGGTCCTAACAAAGATTAGAAGAAAAGATTTTGAAAAATTTTCTACTACTGTCACTTATACTCTGTAATAATGAATCAGAGAAGCAATGATATAAACAATGTATCACATATGTTCTTAGGTTAATAATCATGCATTTGTTCAGAATAAAATATCATGCATAAAAATTCCAACATACTCCATGAATTTACTATGACATTTGTATACGAATCAAATCTTAAATTGATTCATGCTCACAGTTTTTAGTACAGAGGCATAAACACAGAGATGATAAAATCAATCTGAAAACTTACAGGCACACAAATGTACATAAAGCAAGGCAATCATCAAACAGTGTTCATTGCAACACATATAACTGTTACTTATGTTTTATTTTTTTTAAGGATAATTTGTGTTTAAATATGATAGTGAGGTTACTCACTAAAAATCAGTATTCACAGTAAAGATTTTACTCACATGCAACAGAAAGTTTAAAACAACTTTCAATAGTGAAGTTATTCATCAAAAATGAAGATGCTGCAGTTTTCAATCATAGCAGTTTGATTTAATTTTTCATGACAGTTTTGTTGAACTTGAGTTTAAGTATATCACTTAAGCATTTAATTTAAAAGAAGGATCTGTTTTTGGAAAGAAGTTTACTCACTAAAATTAGAAGATGCAGAAACAAATTTCAGAGATGCAGATTCATTTTCCAGAGAAGCAGATCACAATTCCAAGTCCTGACTTGCATTTGATAATTGATCACTGAAATTACTTGTTGCTGATGATGCATGCAAACCCATACTTATTGCTCAGATTCAAATTAAAGTTGAACTTCCAATTGTACTTTGTTATTCAGATATGCAGATTTGGGAATTGATTGCAGATTTGAAGATGAATGCAATCATGAAGTTGTTTGCAGATTTTGTAGTTTGCATTGGGGTTTTTTGATTTACTGTAATTTGATTCTCAGATTTTCAATTTTGAAGAGAAAGTGTGTTTGTATCAAATGCTTTGCTATGTTATGTTCTCATGTTTACAAAGAATAAATTTCAAGAATGCCACTTGTTGTCTTGTTATCTCAAAATTTTACAAGTGTCTATTTATTAGTTTAAAAATTTAACACATGTACATTTCAAATAAAAGAGATTTCTAAATTTATATATGTATTTAAATTTGTCTTAAAACATTTCAAATTTATTTAAGCATGATTTTCAATGTTTATTAACATTATCTTTGAAATACAAACATATAAACTATACACTTACATTAAAATGTTTGTTTAATTATTTTCAAAATAATATTCTTTTAAAACTAAATTTCAAAAGAAAAGATTGAATTAGATCTATTTCAAAAGAAAAACAATTTTAAAATAAACAAAACAAACTTTTATTATAAAACAAAATTAAACTATATTTATTCTTATAACCAAATAAATACTTACTTACTAATTTAAATCAATTTACAAATTTACATTTATATATAATAATTAGAAAATATACTTCATTTAAATATAAATTAAAATTAAAACCAAATCTCTATTTACAATGCATAAACATCTATACATTATAAATATTTTAATCTTTGAAAAGAATACCATTTAACAAATTAAATAATTATAAATTTTCAAAAGAGAATTCTAGTTTAAATTAAATTATTCAATCAATATTTCACATTTTTTTAAAAAAAATTATCAAAGAAATTATTAAATAATTATTGCCTAAATTTCCGGGACATCACATCGGAACAGCAAAGGTAAGGTCAAAAATTAATGATCATCCAATGAATTGTTTCATCCTTTTGTGGAAACACTCAAACAAGGAATAGCATAAGCAGTAATCACTCGTTTAGCTTCAGACCTTTGGAAATCACTTGGTTAACATCTAACCTTTGGAAATATGTGATCCATAGAGATTGCAGCTATCGAACTCCCATCCGATAACTTCTTGCTATCATAATTGGAGAAGGTCGTTTGATCAATAAAATTAGTCATCGTTTATTTACTATATATTTATATATAAATATAAATTAAATTAGAATCAAATTTAAATCAATTCTAATATATTTTCTGACAATAAGTCGGACGTTTGAATAATCTAACTAGGATGTCTAAACATACCTAAAACTTCTGTTTAGAACATCTCAGACGTCTCATAGGATCTCTGCAATGGCCTGTTTTTCCGTACCCTTTTGAATCGACAATAAACCACATATGTCCAACTCAAATTGCACGAATAAGCGGATCATTAAGGGTAGAAAGAAAATAAAGACAAAATAGAATCTCACACGAATGGAATAACATATATTATTTCAATAATTATCTTTACAATTGAAAATTTGAAAATATAATATCAGAGTCTAGCCTAGATTCAGCCTGGACAGTTATAACACCTGCCCTTACAAATGCTGACCAACAACAAAACAAATACAATAGATGCAGCGGATAATAGAATATGTCTATACGATGATGAAGATCTCCAGCACTCCTCTGGAAACTCCAACCGTCTTCTAATCAACCTGAAACTACTCGGATCTGACCCGAGTATTAAAAATACCTAGATCAGGCTTGATAAACCTGCGTGAGGTACGTGAAATTTAAAATGTATAGATCATGGCGATGTTATCAAAACCTTTGAAAAGAATGGTATCTCATAAGACCATGCATACACATAAACACGGACGGGTTTTTACCTTATGATAACCAAAACACTTCATACCAAAATACACTTAATATTATTTTTAATGACATTCTTTTGAAAACACTTTTCAAATAAACTTATTTCAAATAAGGTATCAATACCCGACTAAGTCTGTGGTAATATATTCGGACTAGGTCAATGGAATATACCGAATAGAATATATGATACAAAAAAGGGGTAGCTGAAATGTTTGCAAGTCATTACAGCTATTTTGGTAATACAATCAAAACCGTAAAAATCGTATTGGAATTGGATTTCCAACATGATAGGAAACTAGTGGCCTTTTCTCTGATCCACGCATAACAAACATAGTTTCCACGGTGCCTTAATCACTTTTCTCAAACTAGTCATTAGGAACTATACTTGCTATACTACAACCGATAACCGATAGTTCCCTGTTTTTCTCAAGGTAACCACTTTATCCAAATGGAGTAATAGATTCCTTGAGGGACGTAACCCCCAAAGGGCCCAACATATTGGACATCACCATAAACACTAACTTATTTCGAATTTGCATCTGCTAGACCACATAGTATCCCATCATAACCGGGGGTTTCAAGGAGAGGATTAAGCTACGAGAAGTTGCCTTCTTCGCCACCGCTGATGTACATTTGTAATAGAAAACGTTGTGTCTTAGAAATGCAATGTCGAATATTCATCCATACAAGTTCGTTCTGGGACTGAAGAAACCGAAGGCACTTTCCTCGGCCATTACTAGGCGAGACACCCTTACAATCCGAAAAAATATCCACAACGAGGAGACCACTGCTATAATTAATTCTATAATGGGAGCTACCTAGAGCATGTTCAACAAGCAGTCCTCATGCTATGAAGATCCACGGTCAATAATCATCTTCTTCAACATGTCTTCACTTTCGAACGTATATATTGATTCGAAGTAGTTTTTGGATAGGAATCACCCAAATCCGACTCCGGTTCCTTCGAAGCCAATCATCGATTTAAGAAGATGTTAAGTTCATAAGTGGATATCAATCATCAATCAATTAATCCATATTTTGTAAAATATCTTTCTTAGATATATTCTTTTTTGTTTATTCCATTTTCTTTTCAAGAGTATATGGAATCATTAAGCCTCATTTATCAAATCATTTGGTTTATATAAAACCTTTCTTAAATCCTGGAATAATTCCAAATCATTTTCTCTTTTACTTAAGAAAACTTTTCCTAATCATTCATTAAATCTTAATTAAAAATTTCTTATATTGAAGTTATAACTTTTAACTTAGGTAAAATATTCCCCAATCATTCATTAAATCTTAATCAAAGATTTCTTTCTTAACTTCAAATCATATTCGTGCAAATCGAAAATTTTCATAACAAAGCACTACTGCCACCTTAGATATGGTAAATTTCTCCTCTAGGGTCTAATGGCAAGTAATCCTACATTATGACAATCTTTGTCATCAACGATCTTTTTCTTCAGTATGTTTTATTTCGAAAATTTGTTTGATGGGGTTTTCGGATAGGAATCATCTAGATCCAATCCTGGCTTTTCAGATAGGAATCACCCAAATCCGATCCCGTTTCCTTCCTGCTAATCGTCGATAAAAGAGTTTAAGTTGTTAGTTAACATTAAAAGAATTTATTTCTTATCTCTTATCTTGGAAAAACTTAAATATGATCTTTTAGAGCATCCAGAATTTCCTTTCGATCTATTCCACCCCACGCCTAAAAAGAGAAAACATATGCCAAGTAAGTTCAGGGCAATTGGTTGCTCCATCCCTAACCATAGTTAAACACTTTATTTTATTTTCCTAGATCTCACAGGTGGGACAAATGTGTGAGAAATGCTTATTATGGACCTTAAGGTTGGAATAACACTAGAGGAGGGTGAATAGTGTTTTATGGATTTTCTAAATCTTTTTGAAACTTGTGTAATTTAATCACCAATAAATGCAATTCACAGACACAGATACAATCATAAAATCAGACGCAGATGCAATTACTAAATAAAAGCAGTAAAGGAAAGAAAACATCAGGAGTTTATACTAGCTCGGAGTTACCCTACATCCAGTACCGTACAAGCGTACGGATTTCTATTCAAAATAATCTCCCAGACTACACCTTCGGTTTCAAGGTTACGAGGTACACCCTCCTGTATTCGAGTTCAGGGCAACTCTCTTGGTCTAACCAGGCTACAAGATCACCTAATTGATTTTCGGGGCTACAATCACACCCAATTGATTTCAATGCTCAACCGCACCTTTTACTTGACATTTTGATTTACAAAAGATCCTATAACTTTGAATAGCACTGAGATCTTATTAAGAGAGTGGCAGAGAATCAAACAAGAGATAATCAAATTTGATTCACTTGGTATTTCGGCAGAGTATAGTTTGGGATTCTTTAGAATAAATATGGAAGATGAAGAGGAAAGAAAATAAGCGAAATTTGATTCAAAAATCGTTTAGAACTATTGATATTTACAGAAGATCAACAGCCATATCTATTCGTGAAAGGATACGATGAATAGACACTTCTTTTGAAAAATTGAATTTGAATTTAACGAACACCATGTTGACATGGAGGGTTGAAGGATGTCGACATGCTATAGGAAAAATTGATGATTTTGATTTTCTTATTAAAATTGGTTTCTATAATTTGTCAAAACAATTTTTGAACTTTGTAAATATGTTTGAATATAGTTTAAACATATAAAAGTAATTTTTAATATATAATCTTAATCTATAAAGTGATTTAAAATCTGAGTATATAAATATTTTAAAGCTAAATATTTAAAACAAGAGATGGTTTTAAAAAAGAACAATTTTGAAATCAAAATATAAAAAACGATAAAAATAGTTTTGAGGCTAAACTATTTAAAACCAAGAGAGATGTCTTTTTGAAAATAAAGTTTTGAAAACATTTTTTAAAAAAAAGAGATATATTTTGAAAAGCATTTTTATAAAATTAGTGGATATCAAAATAGGACCACTATATGTTCCACTAGATATTGTCGTGGGTTCCATCCCACTAGGGTTCCATCCCTTTAACAGGCTCGAAGTGGATTTCATTACACAAATAAATTTCAAAAAAGATCTAAGTGCTTTCAAGAAGTTTTAACATAATTCTAGACTAAATACTTATCTTGTATTTTTGAAATCTTGAACTCTTGATATCTTGGTACTCATGAGTCTTCAATCTTAATATCTTTGATCTTGAATCTCTATGCTGTACAGTTTTCATTCTTGATACCTGCATGGTTATATCCTGCATATACATGTATATCTAAATTATGATGTTAGTATTTATATTGTATAACAAGTCCTAAGGTTGTTGTCATCAAAACAATCATCTCAAGGACTAATAATCTCCCCATTTTTGATGATGATAACCTATGTTTATAAAATATACTTCACATTCACTATAACTCTCCCTAAAACTAATAAATCCCCCTAAAACTAATAACTCCCCCTTAATCTAAGCATAACTACTCTAACTACTCTATTTTATATTTCTCTCCCTTTGTCATCAGCAAAAACTAATCCTAAACTGATATAACCCCCCTTAGTCTTATATTGGAGTACATGTGACAAATTATGATAGAGTATATATAACATAGCATGAGTTAACAATGAAGACATGATAAATATGAAAGTTTGAACCCATTATATACTATGTTTCATATAATGTTATACAAATCATTCAAACCAAATCAATTTTAATCAAATCAAACAATTCAAAAACAAGCAATTCAAATTATAAGGAGATCAAAAATTTCTAGGAACTTCAACCCATCCTTCTTCTCCAAAGATAGGATCCTTTTTAATATCTTCCCAATCTTCATTATCTTGAATCAAAGTTCCTACAGGATTTGCATCGAGATCATCTTTGTTTAGGGCATAAATCATCCAACAGAGGACATCGAAATGCTTCTCTTGTTCTTTTATCATCTGCATTTGACTTAGTTCTAAGTGTCTTTGATTGTGGAGAATAAAAGAAGTATATTCTTGAGTGAATTGAGAGTTTCTTCAAGATTATCACTTAAAGTTCGAGAAGAGGAAGCTATTTTTGATAAGTAGTTAGGAGATGCAAATAGAGATAAGTAGAAACAAAGAGATTACAAATTTCTGAAAGAAATAGGTGTTTAAATAGGCAGAAATTCATTTAAAATGAATAGACACGAGTTAGTTATTTTAATTTCAAAAATTAAAAAATAACCAAATCAGACAGTTATATGTCGACGTAGGGGGTAGAGGTATGTCGACATGTGTATGTTAATCTATGTATCGTATTTATTTTGTGAATAAGTATGTGTATATATCTAAACATATACTATACTTTTATTCTAGAGACACGATAAGGTAGAAAAACATATGATATATGATTTTTATTAATAGATAAGGTGATACATAAGATACTACATAATATGATAAAAAACAATACAAGCTCACACAAAACAAATTAATACATCACAATCTAGTTCTTAGAACGTGCTAGAGGATGAGGAGGATGATGATCAGCCAAGTTTCCGATCAACTTTAGTAAAGAATTTGTTCATATTAGTGGGCATTTTATCCAATTTCTTACTAACAGATCTTTTGAGAATCCGTTGATTTTCCACTATGATCTTTTGATTTTTGAGGAGTGTTTTGTTGGAAGGATTTTTGGTATTGGTAGGATATTCAATACTTTCCAAGGAGGTATATTCATTTTCTTCTTAAATTTCCATTTCCTCCCCTTCTTCTTCTTCTTCTTCCTCATTTTCTTCCTCCATATCTTCATGTGCCAATCTTTCATCCTTTTTGGTAAGAGATTCATATTGTTGAAATATGAAAGGAATTTTTATGAGAGAAATATTGGCATGATTAAATACTTTTCTTAAAACAAATTCTTCCATTTTGTAATCAACACCAAAATAATTAAAATTTTGAGTGAGATAGATTCCATGATACAAAGTATTCTCACCCATTTTCAACTTCTTAGGATGAAGTTCATCCATAATCACTTGCGCCCAATTAATGCCATAATGACCAAAAATAGCAAAAAGAGCTTCACAAACTTTTAAAGTCGGGTTATTGAAATTTCCCGACCTAGGAGTAATAGTATGTTGCAAAAGAAGATTGACAATACATGCTTTCGGACGAAAGTTACGATTTTTAAATTCAAAGTTGTCATCTCCTTCGAAAATGCGATGAAATGTCTCTCGATCATGTTCATCAATATGAAAAGTAGAAAGATCCATTCCCGAATTCTTGCAATTGACAATGTTGTCCACAATTTCACAATTTAACATAATTTTAATGCCTTTAATATTACTCCAAATTTCATCTTCATTTCCTTCACAAAAACCATGATCCAAATTTTAACGGTCTCATTATAATTCATTTTGAATAATAGAAACTGATTTGTTAGTACGGATATTCTGATCTGTTTAACTTTGCTTGTTCCTTCATGAGTGACTTGCAAAGTTTTCCATATATCATATGCAAACTTACAAATAGATACTCTATTGAATTCAATCCTATCAAGTGAACAAAATATTCATTTCTTTGGAATTATTTTGCGCAATAGTCTTTTGCTCAGCAGTCCACTGTGCAAGACTACTTGTGGGTTCAGAATATTCAGTTTGTGTGATATTCCAAGTGTCTAATCCTATTGACTGTAAATATATTTTCATTCTACATGCCCAATATGCATAGTTACTGCCATAAAAAGTGGTGGTCTGGTAGTAGACCAACCCTCTACAAGTGAAGTAGTGATAGTGTTAACAGAACCAGTGTTGGTAGCCTTTTTTTAAACTTTTCAAAATTCAGATTATGAAAACTTTGAAAAGCTTGCTCTGATACCAAATGTGATAAATGCGGATTATGGATCTTAAGGCTGGAATGACACTAGTAGGGGGTGGATAGTGTTCTATGGATTTTCTAAAACTTTTTGAAACTTGTGTAATTTAATCACCAACAAATGCAATTCACGGACACAGATATAATCACAGAATCAGACACAGATGTAAATACTAAATAAAAGAAGTAATGGAAAGAACACACCAGGAGTTTATACTGGTTCGGAGTTACCCTACATCCATTCCCGTACAAGCGTACGGATTTCTTTTCAAAATAATCTCCCAGATTACACCCTTGGTTTCAAGGCTACGAGGTACACCCTCATGTATTCGAGTTCAGGGCAACTCTCTTGATTTAACCAGGCTACAAGATCATCTAATTGATTTCCAGGGCTATAATCACATCTAATTGATTTCAACGCTCAACCGCACCATTTACTCAACAGTTTGATTTACAAAAGATCCTATAACTCTAAATAGCACTGAGAACTTATGAAGAGAGTGGTAGAGATCAAACAAGAGATAATCAAGTTTGGTTCACTTGGTATTTTGGTAGAGTATAGTTTGGGATTCTTTAGAATAAATGTGGAAGATGAAGAGGAAAGAAAACAAGTGAAATTTGGTTCAAAAATCGTTTAGAACTATTGGTATTTATAGAAAATCAACAGCCATATCTATTCGTGAAAGGATACGACGAATATACACTTCTTTTGAAAATTTGAATTTTGAATTTTGAATTTAAAGGGCACCATGTCAACATGGGGGTTGAAGGATGTCGACATGCTTTAGGCAAAATTGATGATTTTGATTTTCTTATTAAAATTGGTTTCTATAATTTGTCAAAACAATTTCTAAACTTTGTAAATATGTTTGAATATTGTTTAAACATATAAAAGTAATTTTTAATATATAATCTTAATCTATAAAGTGATTTAAAATATGAGTATATAAATATTTTAAAGCTTAAAACAAGAGATGGTTTAAAAACAAGGACAATTTTGAAATCAAAATATAAAAAATGATAAAAATAATTTTGAGGCTAAAATATTTAAAACCAAGAGAGATGTCATTTTAAAAAGAAAGTTTTGAAAACATTTTTCAAAAACAAGAGATATATTTTTGAAAATCTTTTTTATAAAATTAGTGGATATTAAAATAGGACCACTATATGTTCCACTAGATATTGTCGTGGGTTCTATCCCACTAGGATTCCATTCCTTTAATAGGCTCGAAGTGGATTCCATTCCACGGATAAATTTCGAATAAAGATGTAAATGCTTTCCAGAAGTTTTAACATAATTCTAGACTCAATACTTATCTTTTATTCTTGAAATCTTAAACTCTTGATATCTTGATATTCATGAGTCTTCAATCTTGGTATCTTCAATCTTGAATCTCCATACTGTATAGTCTTCATTCTTGGTACCTACATGGTTATATCCTGCATATACATACATATCTCAACTATAATGTTAGTATTTATATTTTATAAAAATTCCTACGGTTGTTGTCATCAATACCATCATCTCAAGGACTAACAAAATGTACTAGTCATTTCCGCATACTCAGTTTGTTATTACATTCAATATTCTTCTCTTTTTGTTTAAGTGGTATAAAAAATTCCTCTTAATTATTTATTCAAACTCTTATTAAAACTTCCAAATCAGCTTTCAATTACTTAATTATTCTTTTAAAATCTTTCCCAAAAGACTTAGGAAAGAATTTTTAAGTTTAAAATTACCTTTCAAAAGTTATTTCAAACTGCTGCGAAAAGCGTTGCGAAAAGTGTTGCAAATAGCGTTTAAAAGGCTGTATTCTTCAAAATGACTTTTATATCATTTAGAAATCCATATTTTCAACTTAAATCTCTTTTAATACATTTTAAAAGATTTTTAGGATTTATTTCATATTTTTAGAACATTTAAAACATTAATTTTAAACTTTGGTCACTTTACCGCAAAAGCGTGATTTTTTCTGGAAAATTCGTTTTGGACATATTAAAAATATACAAGATGAAATTTTGATTTTATTTATTTATTTTTTTAAACATATTTAAATTTTTATAAAATATTTATAACTCATTTTAAAACCATTTCCAAAAGGTTTAAGCATTCCATATACACCATTTTATTTTCAAAAGTAAAGTGCTTTCCTTTGTGCTTATTGACGTATATTAACGTGACTTGGTAACACAATTTAACAATCATATCAAACAATCAACGCTTGATGAGAAAAACATATATAAGCATCCATAGCAATCATAACAAAACATCTATGTATATAAATAGAGATGTTAAATAGAGTTTCTCACCATAAACCAAAACGATTAACTTCCGACCAATATTCCAATCAACCAACACTTCACTAATTTATTCCTACTCCAACAAACACTATAAAACAATACCCTCTCCCTTTCAATAGCTTGGCCGAGGTTTGAGATGGAGGTTGGCCAAAAATATAGAGAAGAAGCGGTAGAGTTTTAAACTTGAATTCCCAAAATTTAGATCCGAAAAATAGGTCATCTTCTATCTTGTTTTTGACTCCCTTACTCTCAAAATTTGAAAAACTTGTTAACTGAAAAGTTGTTGCAAATTTATTTCTCTTAAATTTAAAATAAGAATAACTTGATTTTGATTATTTCTTAGGAAGATATGATGGAATGAAGAAGAGGTATTGTCGAATTGACAAAAACGAAGCTCGAAAATGCACTTCAAAGAATTGAGTTTCAGGTAAAGCAAACCTCAAAACTGGAAAAAATGATCAACGTAAAAATTATAGCCACTGGAATTTCATACGGTTTAAATAAAATAATTTCATAATTTGGATCTGATATGATCAAATTATGATCAAAACAATCTGGTCTATTCTCTAGCTTAAAAATTGGAGTAGAAAATGCACTTGAAAGAAGTGTATTTTTGACATGGTTAAATTTAGAATGAGATAAAGTGGTCTACATAAAAGTTGTAGCCACTGGAAAAATACATGATTTAAAAAAAATTGCATTTTGGTTCAGTTTTGAAGAAGTGATGGCCGAGAGAAGAAGTGGTAAAATATAGAGAAAAGAGGAGTTTGATTTGAAGAGAATGAACATTGATTTCTTTTGAATATTTTGTAAATATTTTGACATTATTTTTTTCTAATTTTTTCCTATGGCTTGGAAGCCATTAAAGAAAAGAGGAAGAAGATGAAGAAGTTTGGGAAAAGAAGAAGAAGTAATGTGAATGAAAGTGAGAATGAGGTGGGCATTTACAGAAAAAGAAAGAAGTGGTAAATTTACCTAAAATAACCTCTTACCAAATTAACTAACTAGCCTTACTTAAACCTAAAGCAATCTCCACTTTTTCAATACTTAACATCCTCTTTCCCATTTTTACTTTATATTTTAGTCACTTAAAGATTAAGTAAAGAATATCATAATTATGTTGGTTTTGATTTGATGTGATTTGATGTTTACTTTTTCTTACTTTTGTTAACTCTTACTTACTTTTACTAATGACTTCTAGAAGTTCTCTAATATTATTTAGTAAAAGTAAACATGGGTAGTGAATTAATTAATATTTATACTATTTTAATGCATGTTCCTATATAAGAAAATATAGGTGTGACAATGTTGCGACAACTTTTAATCAACAAAACGTTGATTTTCGACAAAATGATTTACGGTCACATTTTGACGTTTTAGTTAAACTATTTATTTACGTAAACCAAATTTATAAATAATTTTTTATAATGTTATCTAAAAATATGAACACTCATAAGTTAATTAAAATAATTAATTTAACTATTGAAATTTACTTTTTGGAAATCAGCATTTTGTTACTTTTGTTGATATAGGTAAATGTTACTATTTTTGTGTATACTTCTCTTTCCAAATCCTATCTAATATTGTTTTAAATCATATAACCTTGCATAATTTATATTTAAAATCACTTTAAACAGTATATTTTAAAGTGGTCAAATTCTGGGTCGTTACATTCTTTCTACTTAAAAGAATTTCGCCCTCGAAATTACCCAAAACAAAAGTTGGCCCAAAACGTTTATCTTCAAACTTAATTCCATATAATATACACAGATCATCCGTACGAAATATCTTGTTCGATCTTCTATTTGAATACACAACTTTATTTCCAAAATAGTATCAATCCCCCGATCCTCTAGTGTGAAATCTAAATAGGCTCTTTGCTTAGAAACGTTTGCTTTCCTTGCATTGCTCTCAACTATGATAGAAAACCCAAGTATCTAACTAAAAATCCTCATCAATATTCGCTGTTAAGTATCAAGTGATAAATCCTTTTTCGAACCGGTGTAAGCTCCTCAAAGTTCTGTACTCAAATCATAGATCAAAATGTGTGTGATGAAATGATCTACATATAATATGTGTATTCACTTACTTTCATAAACTTTTTTCATAAAACTATTATCTTAAGTTTATTTCATCATATAACTTATGTAAATCAATCACATTTTAAAGACTTAAGTCCAAATTCTTAATTAATGCTAGAATTCGTTGATAAAATGTTTTCTAGGTTATAATTACCTTTCTGAGGAGTCATTATTTTACTTAATAGTTCATGATTTAAATCTATATTTGTGTGGTATACCTTTATATCCTAAGAGTATATACAAATCCCATATTTCAAATTAATTTTACTTAAATCCTTCTGTCTAACAAACTTAAACTTTTTTTTAATTTACTATTATCTCAAATTCATAAGTTATAAAACTTACTTCTTATTTAACACTACTATTAATTTTCTAGCTTCGAAAAACAAATTTTAAAACCACCCGTATTTAAATTCTTTTACTCTTAACTCTTAAATCTTTTTTTTTCTTTATAAATAAGATTTATAAATTATCCTTATCTTATTTCATTAACTCAAAGTATTTCACAATCTTTTATCAATTTCTTAGCTTTGAGTTACATATGATTCAAAAAAATTCGACTGTCCAAAATCGTCGAAAATTCTGCTTTATTTTAGCAATTATCGATCCAAATTTATCTTTAGTATAAACACTTTTATAAAGATACTAATCAACGATTCACAATATTTATTTAACTTAAGAAAATTATATAGATCAGTAACTCCAAAACAAACCAAGGAACTGGGTATTACCAATAGTATCATATATCCTCTTAATAAGAAGAGTAATACTTAAGAGAAGTGCTTACCATCCAAACACATCTCTTGCCCATTTTAATTTATTTTTGAGCCAATCAAATTAGTTATCATAAAATATCTCTTTTTATTTGAAATAATACCATTTTCAAAATCTTTTAGAGATTACTTTATAAAACCTATTTTATAAATTCATTTTATCTTATATTAATTAACTTCATTTAAATTTCCACAATTCTTTTACTCGAATTCAAATTATCTTTCCTTTTATATCATTTTTATCTTATATGTTCATTTCTTAAAAAAATATTATTATCAAACAACTTATAGTCAAATCGTGAAACTTAATTCACAAGGTATTTGTACTTAAACTTTTAAATCAAACAATTGATCAATTTATTATAGTAAATTAACATTATCATTTCTTAATTTATTATTTTGGAATAAGTATTAAATATCTAAATTACCTGATCAGATTTCTTACTTATCGATTATCTTTATGGAATATCTTATAGTCAAACTGTGAAATTCTAATCACAAGATGTTCATATTTTAACTTCACTAATCCTAATATCTAAATGTACAACTTTTCAAAATATATAATTTATATTCAAAATATAATCCTAGATAAAATTATTTAATTTACCTATTTTTTTAAAATTAGTGCGTCGATATGCCTTGTTAAGAGTTTAGAAATACCTATCGATACAGTTGTACTTCCCATATCGACCATAATTTATAAACCGCTTAACCGATAAATCAACACAAAACAATTTATTAGTCATTAACAAAAACGCACTCACATATAATACGCTCAAACTCATTCTAGGGTGTTACTTACCCTATCTCTAATGAGTCAATCATCCTTGGGTATTGCTAACCCTATCTCTGATGAGTTTTTACCCCAACAAAGCCAAGGTTCTCGCTTAACCTTCAGATCTGAGAACAAATATAATGGCATGTTTTTCCGTACCCTTTGAATCGACAATAAACCACACATGTCCAACTCAAATTACACGAATAAGCGGATCATTAAGGGTGGAAAGAAAATAAAGACAAAACAGTATATCACACGAATGGAATAACAAATATTATTTCAATAATAATCTTTACATCGAAATTTTTTAAAATACAATATCAGAGTCTAACCTAGATTCAGCCTGGACAGTTATAACACCTGGCTTTACAAATGCTGACAAACAACAAA
The DNA here is from genome assembly GCA_030765085.1 of Allium cepa. Lineage (NCBI taxonomy): Eukaryota > Viridiplantae > Streptophyta > Magnoliopsida > Asparagales > Amaryllidaceae > Allium > Allium cepa. Next base: position 11,963,853 of record CM060937.1, read on the forward strand.
ACAGATACAAAAGATGCAATGAATAATAGAATATGTCCATACGATGATAAAGATCTCCAGCTCTCCTCTGGAAACTCCAACCGTCTTCAAATCAACTTGAAACTACTCTGATCTTACCTGAGTATAAAAAATACCCGGATCAGGCTTGATAAACCTGCGTGAGATACTCGAAATTTAAAATGTATAGATCATAACGATGTTATCAAAATCTTTGAAAAGAAGGGTATCTCATAAGACCATGCCCACACATAAACACGGACGGGTTTTTACCTTATGATAACCAAAACACTTCATACCAAAATACACTTGATATTATTTTTAATGACAGTCATTTGAAAACACTTTTTAAATAAACTTATTCAAATAGGGTATCAATACCCGGACTAAGTCTATGGTAATATATCCGGACTAGTTCAACGAAATATACCGAACAGAATATATGATACCAAAACGTGGTAGCTGAAATGTTTGCAAGTCATTACAACTATTTTGGGAATACAATCAAAACCGTAAAGCTCGTATTGGAATTGGATTTCCAACATGATAGGGAACTAGTGGCCTTTTCTCCGATACATGCATAACAAACATAGTTCCCACGGTGCCTTGATCGCTTTTCTCAAACTAGTCACTTGGAACTATACTTGCTATACTACAACTGAAAACCAGTAGTTCCTCGCTTTTCTCGAGCTAACCACTTTATCCAAATGGAGCAATAAATGCCTTGAGAGATGTATCCCCTAAAGGGCCCAACTTATTGGACACCACCATACACACTCACTTATTCTGAATTTGCATCTGCTAGACCACATAGTATCCCATCATAACCGAGGTGTGAGGCTTGCGAGGCTATACTCAATTTCTTCAAAGCCACGCTTTTCATACAAAACCACACTTTGATCATAACAGGTTCCACTTTGAATGCAACATTGCCATTCCTTTTATCACTATTTTCCTTCCACAAAAATATAACCCTTAATCTTGTACGTCTTAAGAAGGGTGTTAAGCTAAGAGAAGTTGCCTCCTCCGCCACCACTGATGTACATTTGTAATAGTCAAATGTCGTGTCTTAAAAATGCAATGTCGGATATTCCTCCATACAAGTTCATTCTAGGACTAAACGAAATCGAAGGCACTTTCCTCGGCCATTACTAGGCGAGAATCCCTTGCAATCCGAAAAAATCTCTACAACAAGGAGACCGCTGCTATAAATAACTCTACAATGGGAGTTAGCCAGAGCATGTTCAACAAGCAGTCCTTACACTATGAAGATCCACAGTTTTCAATAATCATCATATTCAACATGTCTTCACTTTAGAATGTATACATTGGTTCGAGGTGGTTTTCGGATAGGAATCACCCAAATCCGACTGCGGTTCCTTCGAAGCCAATCATCGATTCAAAAAGATGTTAAGTTCATAAGTGAATATCAATCATCAACCAATTAATTCAACTATTATAAAATATCTTTCTTAGATATATTCTTTTCAATTTATTTCATTTTCTTTTCAAGAGTATATGGAATCATTAAGCCTCATTTATCAAATCATATGGTTTATTTAAAACCTTTCTTTAATCCTAGAATAATTCCAAATCATTTCTCTTTTACTTAGGAAAACTTTTCCAAATCATTCATTAAATCTTAATCAAAGACTTCTTATATTGAAGTTATAATTTTTAATTTTGGTAAAATATTCTCAAATCATTCATTAAATCATAATCAATGATTTCTTTCTTAACTTCAAATCATATTCTTGCAAATCGAAGATTTTCATAACAAAGCACTACTGCCACCTTAGTATGGTAAATTTCATCTCCAGGGACTAATAGCAAGTAATCCTACATCATGAAGAAATTTTTCACCAACGATCTTTTTCTTCAATATGTTTTATTTCGAAAATTAATTGGAAGGAGTTTTCAAGTAAGAATCACCTAGATCAGATCACGGTTTTTCAGATAGGAATCACCCAAATCTGATTTCGGTTCCTTCGTGCTAATCATCGATAAAAGATGTTAAGTGGTTAGTTAACGTTCAAAGAATTTATTTCTTTTCTCTTATCTTGGAAAAAATTAAATATGATCTTTTAGAGCATCCGGTCTTTTGTTTCGATCTATTCTACTCCTCGCCTAAAAAGAGAAAACATAGGCCGGGTAAGTTCAGGGCACTGGTTGCTCCATCCCTAACCTTAGTTAAACACCTTGTTTTATCTCTCCAGATTTCACGGGCAGGGTAAATGTATTAGTCGTTTCCGCATACTCAGTTTGTTATTACATTCAATATTCTTCTCTTTTTGTTTAAGTGGTATAAACAATTCCTCTTAATTATTTATTCAAACTCTTATTAAAACTTCCAAATCACCCTTAAATTACTTAATTATTGTTTTAAAATCATTCACAAAAGACTTAGCAAAGAATTGTTAAGTTTAAAATTACCTTTCAAAAGTTATTTCAAACTGCTACAAAAGCATTGCGAAAAGTGTTGCAAATAGCGTTTAAAAAGCTGTATTCTTCATAACGACTTTTATATCATTTAGAAATCCATATTTTCAACTTAAATCTCTTTTAATACATTTTAAAAGATTTTTAGGTTTTATTTCATATTTTTAAAACATTTAAAATATCAATTTTAAACTTTGGTCACTTTATCGCAAAAGCGTGATTTTTTCTGGAAAATTCGTTTTGGACATATTAAAAATATACAAGATGAAATTTTGATTTTATTTATTTATTTCTTTGAACATATTTAAATGTTTATAAAATATTTCTAACTCATTTTAAAACTATTTCCAAAAGTTTAAGCATTCCATATACACCATATTATTTTCAAAAGGAAAGTGCTTTCCTTTGTGCTTATCGACATGTATTAACATGACTTGGTAAAACAATTTAACAATCATATCAAACAATCAACACTTGATGAGCAAAACATATATAAGTATCCATTGAAATCATAACACAGCATCAAACATGTATATATATAAATAGAGATGTTAAATAGAGTTTCTCACCATAAACCAAAACGATTAACTTCCTACCAACATTCCAATCAACCAACACTTCACTAATTAATTCGTACTTCGTTAAACACTAGCAAACAATACCCTCTCCCTTCCAATAGCTTGGATGAGGCTTGAGATGGAGGTTGGCCGAAAATATAGAGAAGAAGCGGTAGAGCTTTGAACTTGAATTACCAAGATTTAGATTCGAAAAATAGGTCATCTTCTCTCTTGTTTATGACTCTCTTACTCTTAAAATTTGAAAAACTTGTTAATTGAAAAGTTGTTGAAAATTCATTTCTCTTGATTTAAAAAAAAGAATCACTTGATTTTGATTATTTTTGAGGAAGATATGACAGAATGAAGAAGTGGTATCATCGAATTGACAAAAACAAAGCCCGAAAATGCACTTCAGAGAATTGAGTTTCAGGTATAGCAAACCTCAAAACTGGAAAAGGTGATCAATGTAAAAATTTTAGCCACTAGAATTTCATATGGTTAAATAAAATAATTTCATAATTTGGATCTGATATGATCAAATTATGATCAAAACAAACTGGCCTATTCTCTGGCTTAAAAATGGGACAAGAAAATGCACTTGAAAGAAGTGTATTTTTGGCATAGTTAACTTTAGAATGAGACAAAATGGTCAGCATGAAAGTTGTAGTCACTGAAAAAATACATGATTTAAAAAAAATTTGCATTTTGGTTCAGTTCTAAAGAAGTTATGTCCGAGAGAAGAAGAGGTAAAATATGAAGAAAATATGAGTTTGGTTTGAAGAGAATGAATATTGATTTCTTTTGAATATTTTGTAAATATTTTGACATTATTTTTTTCTAGTTTTTTCCTATGGCTTAGAATCCATTAAAGAAAATAGGAAGAATATGAAGATTTTTGGGAAAAGAAGAAGAAATGTGAATGAAAGTGAGAATGAGGGGAGTATTTATAGAAAAAGAAAGAAGTGGTAAATTTACCTAAAAATAACCTCTTACCAAATTACCAAACTAACCTTAATTTAACCTAAAGCAGTCTCCACTTTTTCAATACTTAACATCATCTTTCACAAACTTAATTTATGTTTTAGTCACTTAAAGATTAAGTAAAGAATATCATAATTATGTTGGTTTTGATTTTGATGTGATTTGATGTTTACTTTTTTTACTTATGTTAATTCTTACTTACTTTTACTAATGACTTCTAGAATATTTCTAATATTATTTAGTAAAATAAAACTTGATTAGTGATTTAATTAATGCTTATACTATTTGAATATATGTTCCTATATAATAAAATATAGGTGCGACAACATTGCGAAAACTTTTAATTGACAAAATGTTGATTTTCGACAAAATGTTTTACGGTCACATTTTAATGTTTTAGTTAAACTATTTATTTATGTAGACCAAATTTAAAAATAAATTTGTATAATATTATTTAAAAAAATAAACACTCATAAATTAGTTAAAATAATTTATTTAAACATTGAAACTTACTTTCTGGAAATCAGCATTTTATCACTTTTGTCGATACAGGTAAATGTTATTATTTTTGTGTATACTTCTCTTTCCAAATCCTATCTAATATTGTTTGAATCATATAACCTTACATATTTATATTTAAAATCACTTTAAACAGTATATTTTAAAGTAGTCAAATTCTGGGTCGTTACAATTTCAGAATTTTTTTAAAGGTAGCTTCAAATTTATTTCCCTCGTTTATTGTGCAGCCACCCCACTAACTCCGCCAACTCAGTTTTTTACATCTTCTTTACCATTTTTATTCATTTTAAACTTGGCCCTATTTTCCAAAAAATCCTATTTTTTAATCTATTTCAATGGCACCCGAACCCTCTTCAAAATCCAAGAATCCCAACAAAATAAAATCAGGGGAATCTTCATCGAAGCAGACATTTAGCTGTCACTCTCAATCAGCTAAAAGCATGGCTTCATTATGATGATGAGAGCATTAAAAGGTACAAATTTCTTACTAAAATGAATTTGTTCAATGTATTTTTCTATAAAATAGATGATTTTTCGGTTTAAAACCTACGTGCATTAACGGATAGAGCCCAAATCGCTTCACTCATTAATTTTCCAGGTATTTTTCAAATTGATACCTTAGTAGTCTTTTATTTTATGCTAATATGGGTGTGAATGAAATGGCTTATCATAGAGATGATGGCTATCTTCAAAATAGCGTTTATGGTAAAGTGATTAAATGACATTATAATCACTTTGGCAAATAATAAACACAAGAGATAGGAAACCACACTTCAAGATGTTAATACCGAAAACCATAAATGATGTGACGACACGGAATTTTGCCCGCTCGAAAATCGACATCCATACTTCATATCGTATTCGAATGCCATAGATTCGACCGTTCAAATCCGATTCGCCGGAGCTTATAACAACATTAAGTAAACAACACAGCGGAATAAAAGAATAATACATTGATATACAGCTTTGATACAATATCTGATGCAACAGATAATCCAATAGATATCAATATACATCAGAGATATGATACAATAAAATAGCAGCGGAAAAGAAAACGATAGATAACATCTAGCAGCCGAACAAATAACTCAAAGATGGTCTTCAATGAAGAACTCCAAAAACTGCGACTCCATTTCCAAGAATCAATCCAGCAATAGCTCGAACTCCCAATAACGATGCACCAAGCTAAGCAAGACTGGTGCGAACCAAAGACTGAACTAACTCCAGATAATCTACTAAACCTGACTATCTGAAAAACCCAACTCTAGACTGCTCGTGTAGAAATATAATGAGCACCCAGAGTTTAGGAAAAAACAATAAACTCCGGATCAGTCGTGGGACTGGTGTGAGCAACAAAAACAGTTTATCTTTTAAAACATTCAACAAAAGATTTTCAAAGTCAATTCGCAATGCTTTTTAAAAATGAGACTACCATAAGGCCTCCCGCACACACACACAATGCAAACGCAGAATCGGAGGAGATTTCTCCTTATGATAGTCAAAGATGCTTGATACGCATTAAAAAGAAACATTTGATATTATTACTAGTGCATAGTGTAGGAAAAATTCATTTCGAAAGTAGAATATAAATCTTAGCCAACATACGACCATTATCGTATGCCTACTATAGCTACCATCCAAACAGTGGGGCGCCACCATAAGTGAATGATAGGTTCTACAACTAATACCGTACAAGATCGTATTGTTTCTTTGGATTTCCAACGAATGATCAGGCCAAGGAACTTCCCATTGCCACATGAGAATGCCTCTGGATGGACATCCCCGAGAACCAAACCGGATCTCTACCAACACAAGGCCGGGTTACCCCTAACTGAGTAACAACTGACCGAATATGCCATTCCCCGGTCCTTTGGGACCTTTCAACCGAGCGCTCGTAATCAATTCACACAATCATAAAGTGTTTTCAACATGAGTAAGCATCTGGGCTCCATACCATGATACCACCCTTTTCCAGAAGGAAATGCACACATCCTAAAGGGCGCTACCCCTCATAACCTTGCCGCATCTTTCCTGTTTTGACCATTCCGGGGTGTGAGGCTCGACGAAGTCACGTCCACAAAGCCACGCTTTATACAAAAGTCGTGCTTGGGTCAACAAATGATCATAGAAATGATCACCAGGATAGACGATCAAATAAATGATCCTATCACAACTAATCAACACAATGATCATTTCACAGCAACACTCAGCATGTCACATTACCAAATTGGGAATATATTGCTGATAACATTCAACTATATAACCTCTGAGCTCGTACGTCTCAGAGAAGGGTGTTAAGCTAAGAGAATAAATTCTCCGCCACCAACAGAAATATATTTGAAAGAAATCGGCTTTATATCTCAATTTGTAATGTCAGACATACAATCCATACAAGTCTGTTCCGGGTTCGAACAGAACCGAAGGCACTTACAAAGAAGTCCTTGCAATCCGGATATTCACAATCCCGATCGAATTTCCCATCACTTAGGAAGTCTCTATACCGGCGCGACTCGGTGCAGAAACAATCGATAGGTCATCCTATCCTTTCGCAAATACCCGGTCTTCATCACCGGTCTTCAAATGCTATCCATAACGTTGAACCACATATTCGGAATGGGTTATACGACACAAAGGTCCTTTCCCGGCTAAACCGAATAGTGAGCACGATATTTCAAAAACAAATGGATAATGGGATTTCAATTAAGTCACAACTTATTACCCAAAACCTTTCTTCAAATGGCTTAACAAATTACCATTTTCAATCTTTAAACAAAAAGATTCATTTTCACAACCCTTTAACGGTTTTAAACAATTTTCACATTTTAATCTTTTAAATAAAAGATTCATTCACAGATTTTCCAAATCAATTTTCATTTCAATTTGATTAACTCGTTAAATCTTCAAATCAAAGATTTAACTTATAGCTTTCAAAACAATTTCATTTCGAATGGTTTAAATAAATCATCATTTTAAATCTGTTAAAAATAAGTAGATTCAATTCATAGCTTTCAAAAAGAATTCATTCATAACTTAGGAAAATCATTTCTCTATTCAATCTTGAAATTCCCCTAATTAACTGGAATCTCGGTTCTTATCTAAAAGTGTTTATCATTTGAAAACAACAGTTTTCATTTTGGAAATCTGATTCATTTATACGAGTTGAAATCCTTGGGTTAAATTCAAATTCCCAAAAAACAATACTTAAAAGTGGTTTAATCCCTATATAACCAATATAACATCTTTAATCCCTAATTTCAAATCATAGAATTCAATTTCAAGTATTGAATTTAAATTTAAATCAAATTATTTAAATTCCAAAACTTAATCAAGTAATTTAAAAATAATAAATTTTATTTTGAAATTTCGTTCTAAAAGTTTTTCACATTTATTCCGATTCCATTTCCAAAACATTTGAATTTAAAAATTCAAATTTAACTATTTCAAAAATCTGCGACTTAATCGATTTCCTCGTGAAATCCATATTTGTGTGTGTATGGTGTGGTCCAGGGTTTTAACACAATAGTGCAACATCATTAAATCATCACAGATCAAATACAATAATATATATTCGATAAGCAAATATAAACTATAATGCTTATCGTCCATTCACAGATTCACAGATAATACACAAATGTACATAAATAAAGGAGTAAATTTCACATAGCTCAATTCACAGAACAAGATATTACAGATCAGATAGGACAATCAATTCAAGGCATCACATATAATATGATCATTCATAAGTAAGGTCAAGCATTCAATAAACATTTATAAGCAAGAGTAATTAATTGTTTAATCCCAAGTAATTTAATTTATTTTAAATTAAATTATCTACTTATGAATAAATTTTCAAATCCTGATTTATTATACAAATCATTTGATTTAAATTAATTTATCAAACACTTATCAATCTATCAAATGATTTCTTAAATTAATTAACTAAATTAATTAATTAAAATTAATCATATTATCAAAATTAATTGCAATAAATAATTAATCCTTAATTATTTTCATCAAGTAATTACACTTAACCAATTTACAAATGATTATCTTAATTAATTAATCTAATTAAATATTAAGATTTAATCACATTAATTTACAATAAAATCTTTAGTTAATGACTCTCATTAACTTTTGATCAAAATATTAATTAATTCAATTAGTTAATTATTCATTTTAATTAACTTAATGATTAAATTATTAATCTTCATTTACTTAAGAATAAAACATTTTTCTTATTAATGATCAAATTTTCATTAATAAGCTATTTAAACAATTTACTTCAAATTTTTTTACTTTTAGACTTCATTTAAAACTTAAGATTTAAAATGAATACAAATTATCTTAACAAAGTTTAAAACAATTTAAATTTAAACTCCTTTTATTTCAAACTAAGGTTCAAATTTATATTCGAACTCAGATTTAAAGTTTAGTTTGAATGTCTATTTTTATTCAAAACTTTACTTTTCAATTCCTACTATTTAAACCTCTTTAAAGTTGTTATAAAAAAAAACTTCATTTATTCAAAACTGGGATTCAACTCTATTTGAATCCAAGCTATTATTATTTTTCTAAACTTTGTTTAAAGGTTTATTTTACATTCTAAAATCCAGTTTGAATTGTTTTAAAATCTACAGGTTTTAACTATAACATACCATCTACCCGAGGTTCTCCATCACTGTCTTCGAGTCCTCCCCCTCCAAATCTCGAGTAAAGCTTCGAGTCAACTACCGAGCTATTCGAGAAAACACGCGAGAGAAAAACAAACGAAACAAAATTCCCAGGCATCACCATATCCAGGCAAGACCGAGCTCGTGCACCGCCTCGGTGATCTTCTCCAATCAACGTTGCCTCGTCGTACAGGTCAACGGTCCCCCCACATCAACTTCCAATCATCGAAAAACTCCATAGTTGATTCAAAAATGGATTCGAGATCAAAGTCGAAACCTAGAAATCAAATATGAACATCAGGTCAAAACCTGAAACACGAAAGCCCAACCTGTCAACGTTTCCCCCACGACGCTCCGACCACCAGCGACCTTCCACCTTCGGCCACAGCTTCGCCTACGACCAAGCCACCAACACCTAAAACCCCGAAGCACTCGACGCTTCGATGCGTACGAACCGACCCCAAACAATTACACAGTCAAAAATTAGGTCTAGGAAAAGGAACCCACCACCGCAACTTCTCTGATGAACTTCATCATCATCCACTATTTTTCTCGGCCTCTCCAGTCACTTCTCCACCTCCATGAAGAACCACAGCCACTCCAATAGAGTATACTGGCCGAGACAACCCAAACTTCCCAAAAAAATCAACCCAGAAATGCTAATTCAATACTTAACTATAAAATGTAAATTTACTTTTAAAATCCTAATTTCAGATAGGAATTCAATTTATAATCCTGAATTTATATTTTAGAATGATTAAAATTTCACTTATATCAATCATCAACTGTTCTTGGTCTTTTTACAGAACAATGTTTCTTTATTTAATTAAGATACACAATTTAAAATTTACTTTATGGCCAAACAAACATATCTTGTTAAGATACTAAGTCCTAACAATCCATAGAGCAACCAGAAATGATTTTTGAAATAAAGCATGAACTTGAAAACTTAATATACAGAGGTGTATTTTCAAACTATAAACATACAGGCATCATTTCACACAATCATTCAACAATATATGAACACATTTCCATATTTAGTTCAGGCATAAATCAATCAATAATATATAAATATACTTAAGCATTTTTAATTGAAGTTACTCACTTGTATTTTTGGAAGAAGAACAGAGAAGACTCAGGCTTGAAATTTTATTTGCTGAAGCTTCCATTTTACTCAGTTGTAATAAATGATGAGGATTGTTGATATAAAGTAGAAAGTGTACAGGTGATGTTATCTCTTCCCTGTACTAAAGTTATGGCTGCATTATATTTATTGCTAGGGGTGTAATGCATTAATTTCTCTGGTACATATTACTCTGTTTATCCCTTTATCTCGGCTGAGATAATGTTAATGAATGCTTGCTTTGTTTGTAAAATAGGCATGCTGTGGATGTTTGCATTAAATGAAATGGTCCTTTATGTTTTGAATATACACTTGCTGCCTTGTTTTTTTTTATTTTTATTTATTTGTTTTCTACTTGCATGTATTTGCTCGGCTGATATGTTAATGAATGCTTGCTTTGTTTGTGTTTTGCTTTTAGATACTTGTCTTTTGTTTTATATTTTACATAATTTTATAAATATGTGGTTTCTACTTTGTATGTTATTTCTTTTGTTTATTATTTTTTTTATACAAATTTAATTTGTATTGCATACTTACTTTTCATGTTTGTCTTATTTACTTTGTTTTGTTTTATATTTGTTTAAACACTTTCATTTGCCTTTGTTTATGTATTTTATGTTTTATTCTTATCTCTTTTACTTATTTTTTTTACTTCTATTTTTAGTTTAAATATTTATCATAAATTTTACTTTAATAATTATTGTTTTATTTTTCTATATATACACCTACATATATAACTCAAATTATCACCATTTATAAATTTTTAAATCAATTTATTTATTTATTTCTATACTTGTGTCTAAAGTATATTATTTATTTTTCAAAATCATTTATTTAAGAATTTATTTAAAATCCAATTTATACATATATATTCTCATATATACAAATTTTCAAACCCATATGACTTAATATATTTTCTATTTGAATCGGGGAAACTCGCATCATAAAAAATCAATTTTACAAATTTTAATTCAAAAATTCATTTAAATTATCAATTTAAATTCATAAAAATCCGGGGTCGTTACAAACTTTCCCCCTTAAAAGAATTTCGTCCTCGAAATTCGCAGGCACGAAAACAACACAGAGATAGATTCAAAGATAGAGAAATATCTTTTCAAATCAAGCTGGATATCAATTCTGCATTTGACTCACCAAATCAGAATATCAACAACAGATATAAGAAATTATAATAAAATTTCAAATTTTGGTTTTAAACAAAATCATTTTATCGATACAATTCTAATCATTCTTCATATTCTATTAATCAAGTTAACTCAATTTAAAATTTCTAATTCCAAATTCATTAAGGTTTAAATCAAAATGCTGATAAGAAACCGATGAAGATACGAAGTAAGAATTTCCTACAACGATTCGTAGAGCATCACTGCACCGAAACTTCTTCTTGTAGCTTGTACGAAGAAATCAAAAGAATTTGGAAACGAATCAAAGAAGATTGATAGAGAAAGTTATTTCCACTGTTGTTACAGAGTTTCGACCATTTATAGTCGTATTTCCCTGTCCCCTATCTCGTTTTATTCTTGCACTCATACTTACTATCGTTGAATAGTAAGAAAATTTACTGAGGCATTCGAACAGATACCTTAGGGATTACTCATTCTAGGGATACTTCACCCTATCTCTAATGAGTTACTTAATGTGTTACACTCCTAAGCTAAAGTTCAACCCTTAGCTCTGATACCACATGTGATGACACGGAATTTTGCCCGCTCGAAAATCGACATCCATACTTCATATCGTATTCGAATGCCATAGATTCGACCGTTCAAATCCGATTCGCCGGAGCTTATAACAACATTAAGTAAACAACACAGCGGAATAAAAGAATAATACATTGATATACAGCTTTGATACAATATCTGATACAACAGATAATCCAATAGATATCAATATACATCAGAGATATGATACAATAAAATAGCAGCGGAAAAGAAAACGATAGATAACATCTAGCAGCCGAACAAATAACTCAAAGATGGTCTTCAATGAAGAACTCCAAAAAATGCAACTCCATTTCCAAGAATAAATCCAGCAATAGCTCGAACTCCCAATAATGATGCACCAAGCTAAGCAAGACTGGTGCGAACCAAAGACTGAACTAACTCCAGATAATCTACTAAACCTGACTATCTGAAAAACCCAACTCTAGACTGCTCGTGTAGAAATATAATGAGCACCCAGAGTTTAGGAAAAAAACAATAAACTCCGGATCAGTCGTGGGACTGGTGTGAGCAACAAAAACAGTTTATCTTTTAAAACATTCAACAAAAGATTTTCAAAGTCAATTCGCAATGCTTTTTAAAAATGAGACTACCATAAGGCCTCCCGCACATACACACAATGCAAACGCAGAATCGGAGGAGATTTCTCCTTATGATAGTCAAAGATGCTTGATACGCATTAAAAAGAAACATTTGATATTATTACTAGTGCATAGTGTAGGAAAAATTCATTTCGAAAGTAGAATATAAATCTTAGCCAACATACGACCATTATCGTATGCCTACTATAGCTACCATCCAAACAGTGGGGCGCCACCATAAGTGAATGATAGGTTCTACAACTAATACCGTACAAGATCGTATTGTTTCTTTGGATTTCCAACGAATGATCAGGCCAAGGAACTTCCCATTGCCACATGAGAATGCCTCTGGATGGACATCCCAGAGAACCAAACCGGATCTCTACCAACACAAGGCCGGGTTACCCCTAACTGAGTAACAACTGACCGAATATGCCATCCCCCGGTCCTTTGGGACCTTTCAACCGAGCGCTCATAATCAATTCACACAATCATAAAGTGTTTTCAACATGAGTAAGCATCTGGGCTCCATACCATGATACCACCCTTTTCCAGAAGGAAATGCACACATCCTAAAGGGCGCTACCCCTCATAACCTTGCCGCATCTTTCCTGTTTTGACCATTCCGGGGTGTGAGGCTCGACGAAGTCACGTCCACAAAGCCACGCTTTATACAAAAGTCGTGCTTGGGTCAACAAATGATCATAGAAATGATCACCAGGATAGACGATCAAATAAATGATCCTATCACAAATAATCAACACAATGATCATTTCACAGCAACACTCAGCATGTCACATTACCAAATTGGGAATATATTGCTGATAACATTCAACTATATAACCTCTGAGCTCGTACGTCTCAGAGAAGGGTGTTAAGCTAAGAGAATAAATTCTCCGCCACCAACAGAAATATATTTGAAAGAAATCGGCTTTATATCTCAATTTGTAATGTCAGACATACAATCCATACAAGTCTGTTCCGGGTTCGAACAGAACCGAAGGCACTTACAAAGAAGTCCTTGCAATCCGGATATTCACAATCCCGATCGAATTTCCCATCACTTAGGAAGTCTCTATACCGGCGCGACTCGGTGCAGAAACAATCGATAGGTCATCCTATCGCTTTCGCAAATACCCGGTCTTCATCACCGGTCTTCAAATGCTATCCATAACGTCGAATCACATATTCGGAATGGGTTATACGACACAAAGGTCCTTTCCCGGCTAAACCGAATAGTGAGCACGATATTTCAAAAACAAATGGATAATGGGATTTCAATTAAGTCACAACTTATTACCCAAAACCTTTCTTCAAATGGCTTAACAAATTACCATTTTCAATCTTTAAACAAAAAGATTCATTTTCACAACCCTTTAACGGTTTTAAACAATTTTCACATTTTAATCTTTTAAATAAAAGATTCATTCACAGATTTTCCAAATCAATTTTCATTTCAATTTGATTAACTCGTTAAATCTTCAAATCAAAGATTTAACTTATAGCTTTCAAAACAATTTCATTTCGAATGGTTTAAATAAATCATCATTTTAAATCTGTTAAAAATAAGTAGATTCAATTCATAGCTTTCAAAAAGAATTCATTCATAACTTAGGAAAATCATTTCTCTATTCAATCTTGAAATTCCCCTAATTAACTGGAATCTCGGTTCTTATCTAAAAGTGTTTATCATTTGAAAACAATAGTTTTCATTTTGGAAATCTGATTCATTTATGCGAGTTGAAATCCTTGGGTTAAATTCAAATTCCCAAAAAACAATACTTAAAAGTGGTTTAATCCCTATATAACCAATATAACATCTTTAATCCCTAATTTCAAATCATAGAATTCAATTTCAAGTATTGGATTTAAATTTAAATCAAATTATTTAAATTCCAAAACTTAATCAAGTAATTTAAAAATAATAAATTTTATTTTGAAATTTCGTTCTAAAAGTTTTTCACATTTATTCCGATTCCATTTCCAAAACATTTGAATTTAAAAATTCAAATTTAACTATTTCAAAAATCTGCGACTTAATCGATTTCCTCGTGAAATCCATATTTGTGTGTGTATGGTGTGGTCCAGGGTTTTAACACAATAGTGCAACATCATTAAATCATCACAGATCAAATACAATAATATATATTCGATAAGCAAATATAAACTATAATGCTTATCGTCCATTCACAGATTCACAGATAATACACAAATGTACATAAATAAAGGAGTAAATTTCACATAGCTCAATTCACAGAACAAGATATTACAGATCAGATAGGACAATCAATTCAAGGCATCACATATAATATGATCATTCATAAGTAAGGTCAAGCATTCAATAAACATTTATAAGCAAGAGTAATTAATTGTTTAATCCCAAGTAATTTAATTTATTTTAAATTAAATTATCTACTTATGAATAAATTTTCAAATCCTGATTTATTATACAAATCATTTGATTTAAATTAATTTATCAAACACTTATCAATCTATCAAATGATTTCTTAAATTAATTAACTAAATTAATTAATTAAAATTAATCATATTATCAAAATTAATTGCAATAAATAATTAATCCTTAATTATTTTCATCAAGTAATTACACTTAACCAATTTACAAATGATTATCTTAATTAATTAATCTAATTAAATATTAAGATTTAATCACATTAATTTACAATAAAATCTTTAGTTAATGACTCTCATTAACTATTGAACAAAATATTAATTAATTCAATTAGTTAATTATTCATTTTAATTAACTTAATGATTAAGTTATTAATCTTCATTTACTTAAGAATAAAACATTTTTCTTATTAATGATCAAATTTTCATTAATAAGCTATTTAAACAATTTACTTCAAATTTTTTTACTTTTAGACTTCATTTAAAACTTAAGATTTAAAATGAATACAAATTATCTTAACAAAGTTTAAAACAATTTAAATTTAAACTCCTTTTATTTCAAACTAAGGTTCAAATTTATATTCGAACTCAGATTTAAAGTTTAGTTTGAATGTCTATTTTTATTCAAAACTTTACTTTTCAATTCCTACTATTTAAACCTCTTTAAAGTTGTTATAAAAAAAAAACTTCATTTATTCAAAACTGGGATTCAACTCTATTTGAATCCAAGCTATTATTTTTTTTCTAAACTTTGTTTAAAGGTTTATTTTACATTCTAAAATCCAGTTTAAATTGTTTTAAAATCTACAGGTTTTAACTATAACATACCATCTACCCGAGGTTGTCCATCACTGTCTTCGAGTCCTCCCCCTCCAAATCTCGAGTAAAGCTTCGAGTCAACTACCGAGCTATTCGAGAAAACACGCGAGAGAAAAACAAACGAAACAAAATTCCTAGGCATCACCATATCCAGGCAAGACCGAGCTCGTGCACGTGCACCGCCTCGGTAATCTTCTCCAATCAACGTTGCCTCGTCGTACAGGTCAACGGTCCCCCCACATCAACTTCCAATCATCGAAAAACTCCATAGTTGATTCAAAAATGGATTCGAGATCAAAGTCGAAACCTGGAAATCAAATATGAACATCAGGTCAAAACCTGAAACACGAAAGCCCAACCTGTCAACGTTTCCCCCACGACGCTCCGACCACCAGCGACCTTCCACCTCCGGCCACAGCTTCGCCTACGACCAAGCCACCAACACCTAAAACCCCGAAGCACTCGACGCTTCGATGCGTACGAACCGACCCCAAACAATTACACAGTCAAAAATTAGGTCTAGGAAAAGGAACCCACCACCGCAACTTCTCTGATGAACTTCATCATCATCCACTATTTTTCTCGGCCTCTCCAGTCACTTCTCCACCTCCATGAAGAACCACAGCCACTCCAATCGAGTATACTGGCCGAGACAACCCAAACTTCCCAAAAAAATCAACCCAGAAATGCCAATTCAATACTTAACTATAAAATGTAAATTTACTTTTAAAAATCCTAATTTCAGATAGGAATTCAATTTATAATCCTAAATTTATATTTTAGAATGATTAAAATTTCACTTATATCAATCATCAACTGTTCTTGGTCTTTTTACAGAACAATGTTTCTTTATTTAATTAAGATACACAATTTAAAATTTACTTTATGGCCAAACAAACATATCTTGTTAAGATACTAAGTCCTAACAATCCATAGAGCAACCAGAAATGATTTTTGAAATAAAGCATGAACTTGAAAACTTAATATACAGAGGTGTATTTTCAAGCTATAAACATACAGGCATCATTTCACACAATCATTCAACAATATATGAACACATTTCCATATTTAGTTCAGGCATAAATCAATCAATAATATATAAATATACTTAAGCATTTTTAATTAAAGTTACTCACTTGTATTTTTGGAAGAAGAACAGAGAAGACTCAGGCTTGAAATTTTATTTGCTGAAGCTTCCATTTTACTCAGTTGTAATAAATGATGAGGATTGTTGATATAAAGTAGAAAGTGTACAGGTGATGTTATCTCTTCCCTGTACTAAAGTTATGGCTGCATTATATTTATTGCTAGAGGTGTAATGCATTAATTTCTCTGGTACATATTACTCTGTTTATCCCTTTATCTCGGCTGAGATAATGTTAATGAATGCTTGCTTTGTTTGTAAAATAGGCATGTTGTGGATGTTTTCATTAAATGAAATGGTCCTTTATGTTTTGAATATACACTTGCTGCCTTGTTTTTATTTTATTTTTATTTATTTGTTTTCTACTTGCATGTATTTGCTCGGCTGATATGTTAATGAATGCTTGCTTTGTTTGTGTTTTGCTTTTAGATACTTGTCTTTTGTTTTATATTTTACATAATTTTATAAATATGTGGTTTCTACTTTGTATGTTATTTCTTTTGTTTATTATTTTTTTTGTACAAATTTAATTTGTCTTGCATACTTACTTTTCATGTTTGTCTTATTTACTTTGTTTTGTTTTATATTTGTTTAAACACTTTCATTTGCCTTTGTTTATGTATTTTATGTTTTATTCTTATCTCTTTTACTTATTTTTTTTACTTCTATTTTTAGTTTAAATATTTATCATAAATTTTACTTTAATAATTATTGTTTTATTTTTCTATATATACACATACATATATAACTCAAATTATCACCATTTATAAATTTTTAAATCAATTTATTTATTTATTTCTATACTTGTGTCTAAAGTATATTATTTATTTTTCAAAATCATTTATTTAAGAATTTATTTAAAATCCAATATATACATATATATTCTCATATATACAAATTTTCAAACCCATATGACTTAATATATTTTCTATTTGAATCGGGGAAACTCGCATCATAAAAAATCAATTTTACAAATTTTAATTCAAAAATTCATTTAAATTATCAATTTAAATTCATAAAAATCCGGGGTCGTTACAAATGAAATGCTATATGCCATCACATTTAGGAAAATCAAGTTCCAAACAAACTTCTAAAAATTTATGCCCAAGGCCAAGGCTTTTGGAATGTATGCTTATAAACACAATAATTCCACGAACCGGTAGTCATGAGAAAATCTACGATTGGGACTATAAAGCATTATATGTTATAATTGATGGAATTGGAGTTAACTAGGTAAAGTTTATACAAGACGAGATGTTGTCCTTTTTATTATGCTCGAAAAACAATTTTCAACATGCCATACATCACTGGTCTTTTGATAGCCAAAAAGGTTCCTTTAATGCTTGAAATTGCCGACTTTGTTTCTATTGTGGGCAAAAAGTTCTCTCTTATGTATTTATCATCAAGAATCCCTCAATATATTTCATACAAAGATTATTTGCAACAATTACACATTCCTACTTCTATTTCACCTAAAATGGATAAAGGAAAAGGTGTAGAAATTCATGATATTGAGGAACAACATAGTGAGGAAGATGATAGTGACAATAGCGACGAGTCTATTAAGATTATACATTCAAAAATTCCTAACTTTGATATGCGACAAGTACATCAAACCCAAGTCATTATATCCACAATAAAATCACTCAAGAAAGAGTTTTCAGGAATAAAAAACTTTCTGAGAAAAATTTGGAAGAAATTATTGAGCAAATGCAGATCACCATCAATCTCTACTCCAACACCTCCTCCATCACCACATAAGGAACCGGGCCATCGATTACCCAACCAACCAAGGAGGCAAGTAAGGAGAGTATGTAACGACCCGAAAATTTCGTTAACTAAATTTGTCATATTTTCCGTAATTTTTAATAAAATGAATGTTAGGAATTTGGTGTTGCCATTTATTCTTATTAAAAGTTAACAATTTAAAATGAGATTTCCAATTCAATAAAATAATGTAAATATTGTGGTTTAAATTTTGAATGGAATATGTGAAAACAAGAGTAATTATGGAATAATATGTTATTTATTTAGAGTATTGAATAAAAAACAAAAAATTAAGCCAATTTTAATTAATGGTAATAATGCGATATAAGCTAATAAATTTGATCTCAATGCGATAACCATTTAATGAAGGTAATGAAACAGGATTTAGAAAAATGTATACTAGGTATAAAACAAATAGAAGGAAACAAACGTATATATCGAATTGATTTATGAATAAATACTTTGGATAGTAATTGAATGTACAGTAATGGTAATTTAAAACCTATTTATAGTAAGACTGCATAAGATTCAGTAAATTAAGTGGTGGAAAGATTTTTCCTAGATATACTTTGAAGATGTGAAATTAAAGGTGAATATTAAAATTGGTTAATGTAAAATAACATTGATTAACCGTAAATGGGAATAAATTTGAAAATGAAAATTTATGTTACAAGTGGGTGAAAGTAAAGATAAGGGTTAAGAGTGTTGGAATAGGTATATTAGAATAACTATAAAGTGTAAATGTACGTATTTATAGCAACATGAATTATTGAAGGAAAATAATTGGTAAACGGGGTTTGGGCTAAGGAAATGTTGTTGATTGTTTTGAAACCTTATTTATTATGGAAAATTAATTTAGCATAAGCAAAACCAATGCAAATATCTAATTTATCAGTAAAGCAATAATAATAAATAGTAATCAATGCAAATTATGTAACAATAGAATGTGAAATTTGGGGAATAGACGCAAAGTATATATGAGTTGCTAAAAGTATGCATAATAAGTGCAAATTTAATAAATCAATGTCCTGTAGAGGTTGGAGTATGGTTAGTAATAAAAGCTTTTAAAGGAAAAACCTTTAATTTATAAATGAAAATCAATCCATTAAATTAGGTGTAACTGAATGCATGTAAATAATTTTGTAAGAATAAGTTATAAACAATTTATTTGTGCATACCCGATTTAATTGAAATAACAGAAAAGACAAGAACTTGATTTGCCTAGGTATATATATATTGATAAACTATGACTAAAGAGAAAGTTTGGTAGTAAATAGGATATAAGAAGACAAAGGCAACTAGTAAATTAATAAATGAATTCATAATAATAAGTAGTAATTAATGCATATATATTTGGCATTAGTGATAATTACAAAACTTTACCCATTTATCTAATTTATTTAATTAAATCTAAATCTATGGCAACATTGTTGTAATGATGGTTGTAAGTGAATTTGCATGTAAAAGGGTAACAATTATTTAGGTTAACCATTTTGAGTATGTTAAGTTAAGAATGGCAATCGATTGAAATAAATCTAAATTAATTATTTTTTTTTGGTTAATGTGTTCTAGTTAATAAGGAGGAGTTTATAAGAAATGAAGCATGCACTAATGACATGTGTTATAATTCAAATGTTATTTATACCCATAAAATGTCTATTTACTGAATAGAAAGATTTTAAATCAATAAGCGAATTTATTGAGGTTCCAATTTATAATTTATAACATTTAGTGTAGACTCAATTACAATTAATTGACTTAAATCATGCAGTTAGCGTAGATTTGTTTTGTAATTGGAGTAGTTAATCCTATAAGATGAAGTTAATGCTAATTCTATTTATAATTGGACCATTTGTTGATATAGATTATAGAAAGCAAGATGTATAAATTAATTAAAGTATCAACATTCAACAATTGTAATTATTGAAAATTAAAATGGAAGTTGAGGATAATAAGGTGAAACCATGAACAAATGTTAATGCATCCTTATTAGTGGTAAAAAGATGAGTATATAAAAGTTTGAAAATCAAAATAGGTTTTTGAAAACTTAATTTATAATTTCTAAATATAAGGAAGTGGAGAAATTAACACTGCAATGGATAGACTTATCAGCTTTTAATTTACATCTAAATTTGTTTAGATCAATTTGGAAATTAATAAAATTATGGATATATTTTGAAACGTAAACAAAACGTCTAGATTTACATTTGTATATACGTTAAAATAAAATGTAAATGGTAAGGAATTTATTTATTTCCTAAATCCATAACGTGTGTAATTAATATTATTTATCTTTTGGGACCACTTCCGTTTGCACGTTAAAATTCGTGCACACCTATTCTTTTGCGATCTATCTATAAATAGACGATCAAAAAAACCCTAGCCTCCATCTTCTATCATTTGTATGAATGTTCTTTTCTTCAACTCCTTCTCCTCCTCAAATGGATGCAAACCTGGATCTATTTCTATTCAAATTTCAAATGAAAATTCAAACATCTCATAAAAATTCCAAAAAAAATATATGTTGTAGATTTCATCCATACGAATCTACGCGCAGTCTCTGTTTTCGAAATCAATACTCGAGTCCGCGGCAAATCGCGGTCAAAATCAGAAAATTCGAAACCTAATTCAATTTGGGCGCTTTGATTTGGAGCGACTATTTGCAAATTGGTTTCTGGGTATTGGAGAGCTCGGCTAGGGAAGTCGTAATGGTGGAGGCGCGTCACCATCTGGTGGCCTGGGGCGGTCTAAAGGCACGGTCAAAGATGGGGAGGGCGTGCGTTGAAATGGGTTCATTCCCTGGACGAGCATACGTGAGTTGAGAAGAAGCTTTATGATGTGGCAAGCTTTAATTAGGTTGTTGTTTAATTTTGTTTTATTTAATTTTTGTTTCAACTCATTAAAATTGAACAACTTTTTCATACGTTACCCGTTTCGCGCGAAATTTCTTTTGTTAGGATCGTAATTAAATTCCGGATCTGATGACGCTGGTTTGGACAGATTTGGAGACCGTTAGATTTTTGAGTTTAATTGAATTTAAATTCGATTTAAATTCAAAGGTGAGTGTTTTAACCCACTCTCAACTTCTAAAAGTTTTTATTTTTGTTAAATTTATTTTAGATATGAGTAGAAATTTATTTATGATTGTTTGGCATGTTTTATTCAGCATATCGGTTAATTCGCATTTATTTAATTTAACTGTCAATTTAATTCATTTGTTGCATATTAATTGACAGTTAGAATTTATTTATTTGCATATAAACTACTAGTTAAACAGTTATAAATTTAATTGAATATAAAATGTTAGTTAATAACTGTCAATTATTTCTTGTTATATTGTATATATATTGATGGTTGTTAAACTGATGATGTTTGAAATAATTTTGATTGATGATGGGTGAATGGATGTTTTATTGTATATCATTTAACTACAAGTTATCATGCATTTTTCATTTCATTCGGGATTGTGGTTTGAAATGATATACAACCGCAAATTTTTATTTTTAAATTGCGGATTGAAATGATAAATATCCGTATCACTTGACCATAGGATAGAAAATTTTATACAGGCACCGTGGTCTATATATAAATATTTTAAAGTGATTTCTATGGTTTGGATGGGATACGGTTTATAAAAATTTTAACTTTGATATTTTATAAATAATTATCCTTCTATATATATACATATGAAGTTAAATTTTGAATTCAAGCTGGGTATAAATCTGTTAAATAAAAATTGGAAAAATTTGAGAAATGGAATTTGATAATTTATATTATATGTTTAAGTTGAAAATTTTAAGATATGATATTTATAACGGGATTTTTCCAAGATAATTTAAAATGAATATTTTAGTATAAATTAATTTGAAGCAAATATTTAATTGCTAGAGATTGGAGTGTTATTTATGGAATTTATGTGAATATTCAAGACTAAATAATAGAACATTTAATTTGTGGAAAGAATAAATTCCAATTTTAGTTTTGAAATATTAATACTCCAAATGGATATATATATATATATATATATATAGAAATTGAAGTGGTTTTGGAACTTGAAAGTGATATTTAAATTTTGGTTTAGACTTTAAATAAAGAAATATATTTGTAAAGCCATGGAAATTATTTTCTTTACAAAGTAACCTTAAAGTCAAACCATTTATTTTATATACCGTTGAATATCCAAACCGTTTAAGTTTTAGAAGTTATGGTTTTAAAATTTATGAATTTCGAAATATTATGCTTTGAAAGTATAATTCAAATGTTTAGTTTCCGGATATTATAAATTTTAAAGCAGTATGATTTTTGGAAAAGAATTATATTTGGGAAAAATGATATCATATTGTTTTGGGTTTTAAAATGATATCGTATTCATAGTTTTGAAATGGAAATTTTTATTCTGGTTTTTAAAGTATAAACTATTTTTAAATGACTGTGGTGTTATAATAACGATGGGTTGGCAAAGAGACCGGGATCAGATATGGACATACTCTATGTCGATACCGAAAACCACTTTGACTAACCGTGTACGCGGTGGAGATTCCAGAATGAAGTAGGTTGGTGGCGACGTTCTTGTAAGGTAAATACGTGGACCCAACTCCCGTGAGTTGGCATAAGGTGGCTAAAACAGGAGCGATTGACGGGTTAATGAGGTAGCACCTCTGATCGGACACTTCCCTTCGATACTGTACTCTGACTTTGGATTGATTTGGTGGCCACCTTCATTTTTGATTTCTTTGATGTGGGGAGTTTGTCCGTGGTGGGCGGCAGCTGCGCGCTGCGCGTTTCCATCGGCCCGGAAGCGTAATTGGTATATCTAACCTGGCATTGCCTAGTTGTGCCGTGTCACCTACCCTATCGCGCCTTGTACGAGTTTGGATTTCTCCCGTAGCCCGTGTGGTATCCTCTGGTGGCTTCCCGATCAGGAGGGACTATGATATTGGATGGACTACTGGGACTATTACCTGTTAAGGTGGAAAATGTAAAGCCTTAATTCTATTTAAAAGTATGTTTATTTTACTATAGACACTATTATAATAGCGCAATATACTACATAGTAAATAGTTTAACGGATCCTTAGGAGATGTAAATCCCGAGCATCTCTTGAGTTACTGCACTCATATTTAATTCTGTTAATTTAACTTACATAAGATCTTTTAGTTCTGACTCGAGTGTTTTTGTCTCATCAAATTCGCTCGGGTCAGTCCGAGCGTTTCAGGATTTGAAGATTTAGCTTTGGAGGACGAGGACGAAGACGAAGATTTGTATTATTATTATTTATACTAGTGCACTACACACTGTTCCGCTGCATTGATATTTTGGTATGTGAGCTCTGATAATTATTATATAAAGAAGAAGCAAATGTTTTGTAAACAGTTATATAAACTGTATATTTTATTATTAAATTTTATCATTCCGCTGTGAGATTCTATTTTGTTTATTTCTTCTCTGTTTTTTCTTATTTACCTCATAACAATCCGCCCTTCCGTATGGTTTGAATCGGCATGTGTGTCGATTTGAAGCGTGCGAAAAGGCGGGACAGTACAGCTGGTATCAGAGCTTAGGTTTGGCGATAAACCTTAGCTTTGTGGGGTTTGACTCTTTACTAATAGGGTAGTAATACCCTATGGGAGTCATTGAGTGTATATATGAGAGAGCTTATTTGTTAGTGTTATAAAAATGTTTTAATATTGTGTTAATCTGTTCCGTTTTGTATTTATAAATTTTGGTTGGTGCATGGGACGCTGTGACATCAATAGGAATTTCTAAACACTTAATAGGACAAACCGACATAATATTTGTTTTTAATATAGGTAAATGAAATAACTTTGCCTATTATATTTTCTATATATAAAAATATTTTATAAAGCCATATATTTTTGTTGCTATAGATTGGGTGTTAGGTAATGAAAATATAAATAATAGTTGAAACTAAGTTGAAAATAAAATAAATGAAAAGTGGAAACTTAGAACTTAAGTTCTGGGGTTTTGAAATTACTTTCGAATAAATTTTGGAATATAATAATATTGTTTATAAGTATTTTCTGATATAAATGTTTCAATATAATTCGGAAGAACTGTTTTAAAGAAGATTTTGGAGAAAATAAGTTTTGCACTTTCCTCTTTGTCGCTGGAAAATAATTTCGGTGATGGCGACCGCATCATCGACTTTCATTTTCGAGTTTCGAAGGGAAAGGCCACTATAGTAGTTTTACTGCAGATTCATTTTCGAAAAATATATAAGTTTTGAATTGTTTAAATATAATTCGAGATATATAAGTTGCAAGAATATATTTATCTATTATTTTAAAATAATTTGAAATTTAACCCGGTATTTAATTTTTAAATTTCCAGTTATTAATTGTTTCAATTATTGTAGTGAACTGAAACATAGGTATTTAATAAATTAAAACCTTTAAAGGGAATAAGAGATTTAATGATAGGTTATAAATGGTATTTAATGGAATTTGAAATTATAACCTACGAAATAAATAATATTATTATTGAACTTTAAATTAATCATAGGTAATAAGAAACTTGTATAACTTTCAATTACATTTCTTATTAGTACATTCTTTAAAAACACATATAACTTACCAAATATAAAAAGTTGAAACGTTTTAATAAGAAATGTAATGAAATTGTACAAGTAAAGGTAGGTAGTGATGTATTCAATGAAATTGCTGTTAAATGAGAATTTAATGTTATAAACTTAAGTTATAATTGAAATTTTACCATAATTAAAGGTACGTATTATAAATAGGTGATTTTAAACTTAAGTAAATAAAACGAAACTCTTTAATAAATAAGGATTGATGTGTATGGTTATAAAATTTAGTATGATTTAAATGCTACTAGTTGAATAAAATGGAAAGTAGGTAATATAAATAAATAAATTAATAAAATCCTTTATTTATAAGAATGGAGGTTATAAGGTTAAGAATTTAAGTGTAATTAAAAAAAAGGGTTACTCTAATATAATATAATAGCATGTAAGCATTAAATAAATGATTGAATTTGAGAAGTGCATTAAATGTAATACAAATAAAAGGGACTTACATAACCTAAATAAAATAAAAATAATGGTAAGTAATAAGTAGAAATAAGGAAACAACCATTGAATGAGAAATAAAATTTGAAGTTTGTTAGAAATAAATGTAAATTATAAAAAGGAAAATTTATGTGGGTTGAATAAAAGAAAGGAAATCAAACAATTAAAGTATGTAATGAATTTATATAAGTTGAATTGATTTGTTGGTTTAAATCGATATTGTTTACTTTATAGTTGGCTGGGTAAGGAAATTTGAAGTTGTTGGATGAATAAATAATCTATTTTTGTCCCATCTAAGACTGTTGAGTAAATGATGCACTGGATAGTTATTTTTCATTCCGTACCATTTCAAGTTTTGAACCCGAACAACTATTTGCTTGTTTGATTGAATGGTTGTTTTGTTTTGTTGTGTATACTGTTTGTCGAAATTGATTGTTGTTAGTAGTTCAAACCATGAAAATATTTCACTTTATATAAATAGTTAACCTTTTTAGATTATATAAGTGAAATGCAGGTATGGAAGCAATTGTTACTGCTTTTGTTTCCATAAATTAAGCGTAATTTGCCCAACAAATAGGTACGTTCCCGGTTTACGTTTTGTAGCGCTATTTTTATATATTTTCCCGTGTTGGGATATATTATTTTGAATATTCTATATGATACTTTGTTATATTTTGGTATTATATTTTCCCGAGCCTCTCCGTACAAAGGAGACTCTGCCAAAATTTTCCGTAAATTTTGGACTTAGAATTATGTTGAAAATGTTTTCCAAACTTTAATTATTTAAGTATAAAAGGATATAATGATTATAAAACGGGTATATTTTATTTAAGGTAATAAATTTAGTAAATTACTGTTTATAAGTTAAATATTTTGAATAAGATGTATTGTTATTTAATTCTTTCTTCTCCCTTCCTTTCCTTTTCGGAGACGAAAAGTTTTGAGTGGGGGAGAGTGTAACGACCCGAAAATTTCGTTAACTAAATTTGTCATATTTTCCATAATTTTTAATAAAATGAATGTTAGGAATTTGGAGTTGCCATTTGTTCTTATTAAAAGTTAACAATTTAAAATGAGATTTCCAATTCAATAAAATAATGTAAATATTGTGGTTTAAATTTTGAATGGAATATGTGAAAACAAGAGTAATTATGGAATAATATGTTATATATTTAGAGTATTGAATAAAAAAAAAATTAAGACAATTTTAATTAATGGTAATAATGCGATATAAGCCAATAAATTTGATCTCAATGCGATAACCATTTAATGAAGGTAATGAAACAGGATTTAGAAAAATGTATACTAGGTATAAATCAAATAGAAGGAAACAAACGTATATATCGAATTGATTTATGAATAAATACTTTGGATAGTAATTGAATGTACAGTAATGGTAATTTAAAACCTATTTATAGTAAGACTGCATAAGATCCAGTAAATTAAGTGGTGGAAAGATTTTTCCTAGATATACTTTGAAGATGTGAAATTAAAGGTGAATATTAAAATTGGTTAATGTAAAATAACATTGATTAACCGTAAATGGGAATAAATTTGAAAATGAAAATTTATGTTACAAGTGGGTGAAAGTAAAGATAAGGGTTAAGAGTGTTGGAATAGGTATATTAGAATAACTATAAAGTGTAAATGTACGTATTTATAGCAACATGAATTATTGAAGGAAAATAATTGGTAAACGGGGTTTGGGCTATGGAAATGTTATTGATTGTTTTGAAACCTTATTTATTATGGAAAATTAATTTAGCATAAGCAAAACCAATGCAAATATCTAATTTATCAGTAAAGCAATAATAATAAATAGTAATCAATGCAAATTATGTAACAATAAAATGTGAAATTTGGGGAATAGACGCAAAGTATATATGAGTTGCTAAAAGTATGCATAATAAGTGCAAATTTAATAAATCAATGTCCTGTAGAGGTTGGAGTATGGTTAGTAATAAAAGCTTTTAAAGGAAAAACCTTTAATTTATAAATGAAAATCAATGCATTAAATTAGGTGTAACTGAATGCATGTAAATAATTTTGTAAGAATAAGTTATAAACAATTTATTTGTGCATACCCGATTTAATTGAAATAACAGAAAAGACAAGAACTTGATTTGCCTAGGTATATATATATTGATAAACTATAACTAAATAGAAAGTTTGGTAGTAAATAGGATATAAGAAGACAAAGGCAACTAGTAAATTAATAAATGAATTCATAATAATAAGTAGTAATTAATGCATATATATTTGGCGTTAGTGATAATTACAAAACTTTACCCATTTATCTAATTTATTTAATTAAATCTAAATCTATGGCAACATTGTTGTAATGATGGTTGTAAGTGAATTTGCATGTAAAAGGGTAACAATTATTTAGGTTAACCATTTTGAGTATGTTAAGTTAAGAATGGCAATCGATTGAAATAAATCTAAATTAATTATTTTGTTTTGGTTAATGTGTTCTAATTAATAAAGGGGAGTTTATAAGAAATGAAGCATGCACTAATGACATGTGTTATAATTCAAATGTTATTTATACCCATAAAATGTCTATTTACTGAATAGAAAGATTTTAAATCAATAAGCGAATTTATTGAGGTTCCAATTTATAATTTATAACATTTAATGTAGACTCAATTACAATTAATTGACTTAAATCGTGCAGTTAGCGTAGATTTGTTTTGTAATTGGAGTAGTTAATCCTATAAGATGAAGTTAATGCTAATTCTATTTATAATTGGACCATTTGTTGATATAGATTATAGAAAGCAAGATGTATAAATTAACTAAAGTATCAACATTCAACAATTGTAATTATTGAAAATTAAAATGGAAGTTGAGGATAATAAGGTGAAACCATGAACAAATGCTAATGCATCCTTATTACAGGTAAAAGATGAGTATATAAAAGTTTGAAAATCAAAAATAGGTTTTTGAAAACTTAATTTATAATTTCTAAATATAAGGAAGTGGAGAAATTAACACTGCAATGGATAGACTTATCATCTTTTAATTTACAACTAAATTTGTTTAGATCAATTTGGAAATTAATAAAATTGTGGATATATTTTGAAACGTAAACGAAACGTCTAGATTTACATTTGTATATACGTTAAAATAAAATGTAAATGGTAAGGAATTTATTTATATTCTAAATCCGTAACGTGTGTAATTAATATTATTTATCTTTTGGGACCACTTCCGTTTGCACGTTAAAATTCGTGCACACCTATTCTTTTGCGATCTATCTATAAATAGACGATCAAAAAAACCTTAGCCTCCATCTTCTATCATTTGTCTGTACGTTCTTTTCTTCAACTCCTTCTCCTCCTCAAATGGATGCAAACCTGGATCTATTTCTATTCAAATTTCAAATGAAAATTCAAACATCTCAGAAAAATTCCAAAAAAAATATATGTTGTAGATTTCATCCATACGAATCTACGCGCAGTCTCTGTTTTCGAAATCGATACTCGAGTCAGCGGCAAATCGCGGTCAAAATCAGGAAATTCGAAACCTAAGTCAATTTGGGCGTTTTGATTTGGAGCGACTATTTGCAAATTGGTTTCTGGGTATTGGAGAGCTCGGCTAGGGAAGTCATAATGGTGGAGGCGCGTCACCATCTGGTGGCCTGGGGCGGTCTAAAGGCACGGTCAAAGATGGGGAGGGCGTGCGTTGAAATGGGTTCATTCCTTGGATGAGCATACGTGAGTTGAGAAGAAGCTTTATGACGTGGCAAGCTTTAATTAGGTTGTTGTTTAATTTTGTTTTATTTAATTTTTGTTTCAACTCATTAAAATTGAACAACTTTTTCATACGTTACCCGTTTCGCGTGAAATTTCTTTTGTTAGGATCGTAATTAAATTCCGGATCTGATGACGGTGGTTTGGACAGATTTGAAGACTGTTGGATTTTTGAGTTTAAATTGAATTTAAATTCGATTTAAATTCAAAAGGTGAGTGTTTTAACCCACTCACAACTTCTAAAAGTTTTTATGTTTGTTAAATTTATTTTAGATATGAGTAGAAATTTATTTATGATTGTTTGGCATGTTTTATTCAGCATATCGGTTAATTCGCATTTATTTAATTTAACTGTCAATTTAATTCATTTATTGCATATTAATTGATAGTTAGAATTTATTTATTTACGTATAAACTACTAGTTAAACAGTTACAAATTTAATTGAATATAAAATGTTAGTTAATAACTGTCAATTATTTCTTGTTATATTGTATATATATTGATGGTTGTTAAACTGATGATGTTTGAAATAATTTTGATTGATGATGGGTGAATGGATGTTTTATTGTATATCATTTAACTACAAGTTATCATGCATTTTTCATTTCATTCGGGATTGTGATTTGAAATGATATACAACCGCAAATTTTTATTTTTAAATTGCGGATTGAAATGATAAATATCCGTATCACTTGACCATAGGATAGAAAATTTTATACAGGCACCGTGGTCTATATATAAATATTTTAAAGTGATTTCTATAGTTTGGATGGGATACGGTTTATAAAAATTTTAACTTTGATATTTTATAAATAATTATCCTTCTATATATATACATATGAAGTTAAACTTTGAATTCAAGCTGGGTATAAATCTGTTAAATAAAAATTGGAAAAATTTGAGAAATGGAATTTGATAATTTATATTATATGTTTAAGTTGAAAATTTTAAGATATGATATTTATAACGGGATTTTTCCAAGATAAATTAAAATGAATATTTTAGTATAAATTAATTTGAAGCAAATATTTAATTGCTAGAGATTGGAGTTTTATTTATGGATTTTATGTGAATATTCAAGACTAAATAATAGAACATTTAATTTGTGGAAAGAATAAATTCTAATTTTAGTTTTGAAATATTAATACTCCAAATGGATATATATATATATATAGAAATTGAAGTGGTTTTGGAACTTGAAAGTGATATTTAAATTTTGGTTTGATAATTTATATTATATGTTTAAGTTGAAAATTTTAAGATATGATATTTATAACGGGATTTTTCCCAGATAATTTAAAATGAATATTTTAGTATAAATTAATTTGAAGCAAATATTTAATTGCTAGAGATTGGAGTTTTATTTATGGATTTTATGTGAATATTCAAGACTAAATAATAGAACATTTAATTTGTGGAAAGAATAAATTCCAATTTTAGTTTTGAAATATTAATGCTCCAAATGGATATATATATAGAAATTGAAGTGGTTTTGGAACTTGAAAGTGATATTTAAATTTTGGTTTAGACTTTAAATAAAGAAATATATTTGTAAAGCCATGGAAATTATTTTCTTTACAAAGTAACCTTAAAGTCAAACCATTTATTTTATATTCCGTTGAATACCCAAACCGTTTAAGTTTTAGAAGTTATGGTTTTAAAATTTATGAATTTCGAAATATTATGCTTTGAAAGTATAATTCAAATGTTTGGTTTCCAGATATTATAAATTTTAAAGTAGTATGATTTTTGGAAAAAATTATATTTGGGAAAAATGATATCATATTGTTTTGGGTTTTAAAATGATATCGTATTCATAGTTTTGAAATGGAAATTTTTATTCTGGTTTTTAAAGTATAAACTATTTTTAAATGACTGCGGTGTTATAATAACGATGGGTTGGCAAAGAGACCGGTATCGGATATGGACATACTCTCTGTCGATACCGAAAACCACTTTGACTAACCGTGTACGCGGTGGAGATTCCAGAATGAAGTAGGTTGGTGGCGACGTTCCTGTAAGGTAAATACGTGGACCCAACTCCCGTGAGTTGGCATAAGGGGGCTAAAACAGGAGCGATTGACAGGTTAATGAGGTAGCACCTCTGATCGGACACTTCCCTTCGATACTGTACTCTGACTTTGGATTGATTTGGTGGCCACCTTCATTTTTGATTTCTTTGATGTGGGGAGTTTGTCCGAGGTGGGCGGCAGTTGCGCGCTGCGCGTTTCCATCGGCCCTGAAGCGTAATTGGTATATCTACCCTGGCATTGCCTAGTTGTGCCATGTCACCTACCCTATCGCGCCTTGTATGAGTTTGGATTTCTCCCGTAGCCCGTGTGGTATCCTCTGGTGGCTTCCCGATCAGGAGGGACTATGATATTGGATGGACTACTGGGACTATTACGTGTTAAGGTGGAAAATGTAAAGCCTTAATGCTATTTAAAAGTATGTTTATTTTACTATAGACACTATTATAATAGCGCAATATACTACATAGTAAATAGTTTAACGGATCCTTAGGAGATGTAAATCCCGAGCATCTCTTGTGTTACTGCACTCAT
This sequence comes from Allium cepa, assembly GCA_030765085.1. Taxonomy (NCBI): domain Eukaryota; kingdom Viridiplantae; phylum Streptophyta; class Magnoliopsida; order Asparagales; family Amaryllidaceae; genus Allium; species Allium cepa. Next base: position 11,995,966 of record CM060937.1, read on the forward strand.
ATTTAATTCTGTTAATTTAACTTACATAAGATCTTTTAGTTCTGACTCGAGTGTTTTTGTCTCTTCAAATTCGCTCGGGTCAGTCCGAGCGTTTCAGGATTTGAAGATTTAGCTTTGGAGGACGAAGACGAAGATTTGTATTATTATTATTATTTATACTAGTGCACTACACACTGTTCCGCTGCATTGATATTTTGGTATGTGAACTCTGATAATTATTATATAAAGAAGAAGCAAATGTTTTGTAAACAGTTATATAAACTGCATATTTTATTATTATATTTTATCCTTCCGCTGTGAGATTCTATTTTGTTTATTTCTTCTCTGTTTTTTCTTATTTACCCCATAACAATCCGCCCTTCCGTATGGTTTTAATCGGCATGTGTGTCGATTTGAAGCGTGCGAAAAGGCGGGATGTTACAGAGTAGGAGTGACTAAAATGAAGAGTGAAGGGGATGACAAGGAATTATCGCTGTTTTGTGGCTTGGAGTGAAGGTATTACAGAACTTCTTAATAATCATATACTTCTCACATTACTTTTAAATTAAAAAATATTTCTATATTGGTCATTTGCAATTTTCTTAGTGACGTTCATGGTGTTATCATGCATGGTTGTTCTTACATTTCTCTCATGTGGATGTTATTATTAGTTCATGTTGTTGTGGTTGTGAGTTCATGTTGCTGATGTTAACTCATGTTGATGATGTTTTTGTAATCTTATAAACAATTTGTTAGTTTGTGTAATTTGGTTTTTAAACTTATGTACCTTTTAAAAATGTACCTTTGCATGTGGTAAAAATTTATGGTACATATTTTTATATCGTCTTATTTACTTACTTTTGTTTGCATTAGTATGTTATTACTTCTTTTTTATAATGCCAAAGGAGGAAAATAATATTGGGTATATTAATAGGGAGAGCATTCACTATATTATAAGTATATATATAGTTTTCATCAACAAAAAGGGAGAGAATGTTGATTCCTGCCATTTTAGAGTTTTGATGATACAACTACATATATACACATATACACACAAACACATGTATACATATACACATAGCACAAAATGTTATATATATACACATGAAATATTCGACAAGAAGATAACCTCTTGATCAATTCAAAGATTGAAGATCATATTGTCAAAGAAATGTTGTCATGTAAGTCTAGAAATATATGTACAATATCCCTTGATGATTACACACACTTAAGCACGATAGAATTTTCTATGATTCATCGTTCCAAAAAGTAGAAAATTTTCTATCAAAAATTAATAGAATCAGACGTCTGGGTATATAATCTAGACGTCAGAGTATATAAAATAGGATAAAGTTTTTACTGAATCAGACGTCTGACTATAAATCCAGATGTCTGGTAAATTCATTTTTGCCTAAGATACCTTGGTTGAAACCCTGTATAGATTCATACATCTGAATAAATTTTTCAGACATCTAAAGAAATATATATTTTTATCTTCTGAACCAAGTCCAATGTCTGATAGGTTCAACTAGGCATCTGATGAGGGTATCAAACGTCCGATCAAACATATCAGACGTCTAACCCTTTAGAATTCTATTTTTATATGAATTTTACTTAGACGTCTTACTTCTAGACCAGGTGTCGAATCAGGTTCAAAATGAACGTGTTCCTCTCTGGAAAACATTCAGACGTATAATCCAAAGACCCTGAAGTCTAAACTTTTTCAAAACATTTTTATATAAAAGACTCATATGTTTGATTTTACAGTTCACACGTCTAAAGTAAAGAAAACTCCTATACTTAAATAAGCATATATTTTCTGAAGAGAAAAGTTTGTCCGTACAAAGTCGTGTCTTCTTGGTAGATCATCACCTTTCGACGGGCCTCTTTATACTTTGTAAATATAGTCTAACTCCATTGATTGCATTTATCAAATTCTAGTTCTAAAATCTATATTCTACCTATTGCTCTCTAATTTCTAAAGCAATCACATTCTTCATATATGCTTCCTATAATGCTGCATATACAACTCATAATCATCGAGGGATATTATAGGAAAGGCGTACTAAAGTTCGGCTTATCTGCGTTTTTGAGAATACATCAAAGCATGATTAAAAGCTTTTGCTTTAAAATTAGTTAAAGTCCTGATCGATTGCTCAGGCAGTGTTTGTAAACATGTTTCTCCGGGTGAAAGAGGGTTCTTGATTGAGAAATTCCTAACTGGAGCTTAAGGACTGGACATAGGACGGGAGGTCCGAATAGTATAAAATCTCGATGTGATTTTCCCTTTTGTTTTCTGTGATTATTCACTTGGCTATATTTCATTACACACATGCACACACACACACACACACACAGATATATATATATATATATACATATATATAAGTACTCATATCTGTATTAGTATCGATCCCACTCTCTTTGAGCCTCTATCGAAAAAATGTAAAGAACTATGCCACAATTTCCTTAAAGTCTGTGTCAACACCTTCCTAGAATCTGCATGTGTGCATCGACACACCTTCTTGGGATCTATACACCATCAACTAAGGAACTACACTAACACTCAAAAGAGACCGCACCATCATGTTTAAGAAGAATTACAACGACTCTTCAAAAAGCAGATCTTATTCAACTCCAAGCCAAACTCATGTTGCCACACTCCACACCAACTACGACACCAGAAACTAGTGCGGCACAGCTTTTAGGGAAAACTTAAGAGTTAATCTCTAATACGCCAAAATTAAAATTTCCCGCTTAAATACCAAATTCAAAATTCCTACATTCAACTAAATATTCTCACCTAATGAAATAGCACCATATAGCAATCCATGCAAAAATCAACGAGGAATGGGATGATTGACACGTGGAAGGATCGGACGTGGGAGAAGAAACGCCGGATTAGAGAATTAGTCACCCATGTGATTTCATAATATTATAAATAACAGGATGCTATAGCATAGGAAGGGACTTTTGGGGATATCCCTAAATTCTATACTAAATATACTTGTACTCTTTTCCATTAAAAGTTGGTACCAGCAAGAAGAATATAAGAAAGATTCGACCCGTGGACGTAGGATTTTTCGAAATTTGAACCGCATAAATTTTTATGCCTTTTACTTTTTCTGCACTTTTTTATTCGCTATTTTCAATACTTGATTCTTTTTTATTTTACTTAAATTAATCCTAAGATGAACTAGACGTTTTAATAAATAGTTAAAGTGAAACTACATAGTTATGTAAGCATACGGCAACATAATTACTAAACTTAAGGCAAATTTAATACTACTTAAATCTGACGATTCGGTCTTACTGCACCATGATTGCTTCATAATTAGTTTGGTGTTGTGAGAAGAAAAATCTCATCGATTGTAAAACATTATAATAATTGACTAAAAAAATTGCAATGTTCTATTTGCGAATAAACTTTCTTGGTATATATGTTAGGTATATAGAACAAGATGGATGGAATTTTCAAACACGCTGCTAAATAAATTCTAAAAATAAAACATTTTAGTAATGCAGTAATTTGATGGTTTATTGCTTTAATCAGTATTGACTCAAGAAATTGCAACTCTGTATTTGCAAAGGAAACATAACAGGGGTTAATTAAAATTATTAATTAATGAATTTGAATGAAATTCCAATTAAATTAAATAATTTGAATGTAATGACTTAGTTATAATGGGAATATGAGTAAAACAAGTGAAATTATTGAATCAATGAAATAATACAGTGTTAATGGTAAGAAATAAACTTTCATATGTAAGAAAAGTAAATAGGCGACAACTAATATATGTTATTTATTTATTTAGATTGTTAAATGAAATTGGTAATCAAATTTCAATTTAAGGCAATAACGTTAATTTTATCTATTGGTAATAATGGATTTATGACGAGAATGAAATGTAAGAATGATAACGCAAGTTAATAAATAATTAATTAATCCAATGCAATCCCAATTGATTGGAACAACTATTTGGGTTATAATTGATTGTAAATATGAATATTTGGTCATTTATTAATATAGGAAAAATAAATGTAAATATTTAATTAATCAATGAATTAATAATGAATAAATAGTGATTGAATAAAATCGATGTTCTGTATGTAATTGATTGGAAATGAGAACATATATAAATATGATAAAGGGTTAGTGGCAACAATTATTATAAAAGTAATCATCTATTTAGTCCATTAAATCAAGTTGTAATCAATTGCAATGAATCTCAATTCAAGGTTATATTAGTATATATTAGTGTAATAATTGGTAATAATGTATTGTTAATGGTTTATGAATGAATTGATAATTAAATTAAAGCAAATGATGTTAATGTTATTCATAATTATAAAATTCGTTGAATTATAAGAACGGGAATAAAGATTTATCAATTTATTTGGAATTTGAACTATAATAATAATTGGAGTAATTACAATTTAATGAAATTAAATATCTAAATATTACGTTAATTGAAATGAAGATGGAACGTGAGAATATTAATGTAATAGTTTTGAATCCAATGTTAAATCTATTTATTAGGCAATAATGAATAGAATAATAATTAATTACTTTATTAAAATGGAATTTTAGGAATTTTATTTATAATTTGTGAATTTAATGAAATTCAGGTTAATATTGGAATTTATAAATCAATCATCTCTAAAATTGACATTTAAATTTGTTTAAATCATTGTAAATTATTGGAAAATTTAAAATGATAAGAATTGTCAATTATAGTATTGAAATTTGAAAAAATTGATTTAATTAATTTATTTTTAATTTATTTAATTAGTGTAAAAATAGCCATTTGGGCCACTGACTCGGATTTCGACGAAACAAGTTTCATCGGATCCGTATCGGTGAATTATTGTAGAATTTCAAGTTTCGTAGCGATCGGGCTTGTCGTTTGATCGTACGGGCTTGAAACGCCTTGAAATCAATTAAGTTGAAATCAATTGAAATCAATTTGAAAAATATTGATTTTAGCATAACTTTTTCATACGATGGAATTTGGACTTGAAACATTTTCCATTGCGTTTAAAATATTTTTAAACATCTATTTTGATAAACGGGCTAACCCAATTTCGTTCCGGAGGATGAACGGGCTTTTCGGGCCATTCATCGTTCAGCGCGTTTATAAATCGGGTCCATCTATTCTATTTCAACCTTGCATATATATACCCTATTATAAACCCTAGCTTACCTCTATTTCTCAATTGTTTGTACGCATAATTCCTTCTCACCTCCTCATTTCAATGGTAGACAATTCCAAATCCATTGCAATTCAAAAATCAAAGTGAAATTTCAAACTCCTCAAAAAAATTCAGAAAAATTGTATATCGAAGCTGTCGAAGAGCGTAACTCAGATCGGTGATTCCTTTTCCAATCTGAATCCTTGCCAGAAAATAGAGAGCAAAGCATGGCCGTTCATCGTGCCGTAATAAACTTCGTCTGATCGTGGAATCGAGGGCACCGTTGTGTAGAGAGTCGAGGGCATTGATCATCGGTGGTATTCGTTTGGAGTTTCAATGGTTAGATTTCATGCATGATTCGAACTAGGGTTTGAATTCTTTTGGCGGCTTGTGGGTTTTGGGTCGCGAGTTGGCGTGGGAGCCAAGGCGAGGGACGGCGCTTGGTGTACGGTAGGCGCGACGACGTTCTGGCAGGCCGCGATGGCCAGCGGCGATGGAAGTGGCCGCCTCAGTCGCATGTATAGGGTTTCGTTCGAAACCTGTAGGGAGAACGCGTGCGTGCAAACGATGGAGGCTTCGGTGTTGACGTGTTTGCTACTGTTGTTCGGTTAGTTTATTTTATTTATTTTGTTTTGTTTTAATTTTGATTCCAATCGTTCTAGCATGCATCACTTTCTCTTACGAACTCCAATTCATGCATGGTTTTCTCCGCTAGGTTCGTATTGAAATTTCTGATAGCTTGGCACTGGTTTGGACAGATTCTGAGACCGTTCAATTTTTAGGTTTAAATTGGATTTAAATTCAAAAGGTGAGTGTTTTAACCCACTCACAACTTCTAAAATTTCTTATGTTCGTTAAATTTAATTTATGTTGTGATTATGAATTTATTTATTACTGTTTGTATATTTTAAATCATCATCTCAGTTAATTGCATTTATTTTAATTAAATCGTTACTTAATTTATTGTTGAATATAACTGCCAGTCATTTACCTGTTATATATTATCAGTTATATATTGATATTGATTGTTTTGGATGATGATTGTGCTGGATGTATGATTTTATGATGGATGAATGGGTGTTTTATTTATATCATCGTAATGTTAGTCCGTGAGATGATGGTTTTGATGACAACAACCTTAGAATAGATTATAAAATATAAATACTAACATTATAAGTTTAGATATATATGTACATGCAGGATTTCAACATGGAGGTACCAAGAATGAAGACTGTACAGTATAGAGATCCAAGATATCGAGATAGAAGACTCATGAGTATCAAGATTATCAAGAGTTCAAGATTTCAAGGTTAAGTATTTTTATTAGGAATTTTTGTTAGAACTCGTAGAAAAGCACTGGCATCTTAAAATCCAATTTATTCGTGGAATGGAATCCACTTCGAGCCCGTTAAAGGGATGGAACCCTAAGTAGGATGGAACCTACGAAAATCTAGCGGAACATTGTTTTGTATCCACTGATTTTAATTCAAATGATTTTACAAAATTATCTTGTTTTCAAAATGATTTCAAAACTTTCCTTTTAAAAACATCAAAACTCTCTATCCTGATTTTAAATAATTTTAGCCTCAAAATCATTCAAAGACAAATTAATCCTGATTTTAAATTATCTTTTAATATAATATATTTAACTTTTAAATACTTATATTTAGATTTAAATATAAAATTATAGTTAAATTCTATATATATTATTCTCTATATTTACTTATGAATTTTAACTATAGTCAAGTATATTTATAAAGTTTAAAATAGTTTTAATATAAAATAAAAGTTATTTTCAAAGAAAATCAAAACACCAAAAAATCCTTTGGGGTGTCGACATGCCCAAGTACCCCATGTCGACATGGTGTCAGTTGAGTTCAAAATTTAAATTTCAAAAGAAGTATCTATTCGCCATAACTCTTCATGAATGGACATGGCTATTGTTCTTCTATGAATAGGGGTTGGTTTCAACGAATTTTATGTCAGATTTTCTGTTTTTTCACTCCACTTCTTCTTCCACTTTTCTTAATGTATATTCTTACCATTACTCTGCCGAAATTAACATTGAATCGAACTCGATTACTTCTAGTTTGATTCTCTATCACTATCTCTACAAGGTTCTCAGTGCTATTCAGAGTTATAGACTTCTTTTTAATCTATTAAGCGAGAAAAGGTGTGATTGTGACCTTGGAAATCAATCAAGAGAGAAAAGGTGCGATTGTAGCCTTGGTAAATCAATTGGGTAAACTTATGGCCCGAAAATCAAGTATCTCTACCCAGAGGATAGAAATTCTGGAGGGTGTACCTCGTAGTCTTGAAACCAAGGGTGTAATTGTACAATTGCTTTTGAAAGGAAATTCGTACTTGTGTTGCGGGACTGGATGTAGGGTAACTCCGAACCAGTATAAAATCCGGTATATTCTTTCCTTTACTGCTTTTATTTTATTTATGCATCTGTGTTTGTTTCCGTGATCATATCTGTGTATGTATATTGCATACATCAGTGTCTAAATTAACATAAACTCAAAAAGATTTAAGAATTTTTTATTAACACTATTCACCCCCCCTCCTAGTGTTAATCCTAGCCTTAAGATCCGTAATCCGCATTTCTCACAATTGGTATCAGAGCAAGGTTTTCAAAGTTTAATAATCTGATTTTTGAAAAAGTTTTTAAAATGGCTATATTTGTTAATACTAGTTTAGAAGTATTCAAACCATCATTGTTTCATGAGTCTGCATATAATCAATATTCAAATTCAAGTTATCTACCAAATTTGTTTAATGTGCAGGAATCATGCTTTATGACTCTTGAGGAATCAATCCACAACGGACAAATTGTGCAGACCAGAAAGAACAAATGGATACTTGATAGTGGATGTTCTAGACACATGACTGGCAATCCAGATATACTGAATGATAAAGACGGAGGACTGGTTAACTTTGGAGATAATTCAAAAGGATATGTGATTGGCATCAGCAAAGTCGGTAATTCTGAAACTCCTACTATTACTAATGTTTTGCTAGTTAAGAATCTGAAACATAGTCTGCTAAGTATAAGTCATCTATGTGATAAAGGATATAAAATTAAATTTGAAAAAGATAAGTGTCATACAGAAGACAATAATTCAACCATTATATTTGAGGGAGTCGGGAAAAAGAATATTTATATTCTTAGTATGAAAGTTTCAAATGATAACCTGTGTCTGTTGGCAAATACAAGTGACCCTTGGATTTGGCATAAGAGATTTGGGCATTTGAATTTCAAACTCTTATCTAGACTGTCAAAACATGATCTAGTAAGAGGCCTCCCTAAAATGAATTTTAAAGTAGCTAGTTTATGTGATGCATGTCAATTAGGAAAACATAGAAAAAGTTCTTTTAAGTTAAAAGATATGATTTCAACTTCAAAACCTCTTGAATTACTTCATCTTGATTTATTTGGTCCATCTCAAATTCTTTCAATAAATCATAGTAAATATATTTTTGTAATTGTAGATGATTATTCTAGATTTACATGGACAATATTTTTAAAACATAAAAGTGATACTTTTGAATCTTTTAAGACATTTTCAAAAAGAATTCAAAATCAATTTGCTCTAAAAATTATAACTATTCGAAGTGATCACGGTGGTGAATTTGAAAATGAAAAGTTTGAGGAATTCTGTAATAAAAAAGGGAATAAGTCACAATTTTTCATTTTCGAGAACTTGACAACAAAACGGAGTAGTAGAACGTAAAAATAGGACGATTCAAGAGTGTGCGAGAACTATGCTTACAGGTAGTAATTTACCAAAGAATTTTTGGGCAGAAGCAGTTGCTACCACCTGTTATATTTTAAATAGAATTTTAATTAGACCTCTAACTGATAAGACATCTTATGAACTTCTTTATTCAAAGAAACCTAAGATATTTTATTTCAGAATTTTTGGAAGTAAATGCTTTATTTTAAATACAAAAGATAATTTAGATAAATTTGATCATAAATCCGACAAAGGTATCTTTATCGGATATTCTAATAGAAGTAAAGCGTACAGAGTGTTTAATTTAAAAACTAATTCCATTGAAGAAACAATGCATGTTTCATTCGATGAAAATTTCAAAAATTTTGAAGATACAAATGATGAAGAGGATTTAATCACTCAAAATCAAGAATCAGTTGAAACTAATAATGAAATTAATCATCCTAATAAAAGAATTAAACTTTTAAAAGATCATCCTATAGAAAATATACTGGGAGATATGCAATCTGTTGTTAAAACTAGAAATCAACTAAGTCAAATGAGTAATGTAGCTTTTATATCAACTATTGAACCTAAAAATCCAAAAGATGCATCAACTGATGATTCATGGATTTTGGCTATGCAAGAGCAATTAAATCACTTTACTAGAAATGATGTTTGGATATTTGTTCCTAGACCAGAAAATAAAACTATAATTGAAACTAAATGGGTTTATAAAAATAAAATGAATGAACAAGGAGAGGTAGTTAGAAATAAAGCTCGATTAGTCGCTCAAGGATATTGTCAAGAAGAAGGAATAGATTTTGACGAAACATTTTCTCCCGTAGTAAGATTAGAATCCATTAGGATTCTACTTGCTTTCGCAAATCATAATAATTTCAAATTATTTCAAATGGATGTTAAAAGTGCCTTTTTAAATGGATTTGTAAAAGAAGAAGTATATTTTGAACAACCACAACTTTTTGAAAATGATAAATTACCAAATCATGTTTACAAACTTAAGAAAGCATTATATGGTCTAAAACAAGCTCCTAGAGCCTGGTATGATAGACTAAGATCTTATTTATTGCAATCTAATTTTGAAATTTGTAAAGTAGGTAATACTCTTTTTATTAAAAGAAATAAAAATGAAATTCAACTAGTACAAGTTTACATAGATGATATCATTTTTGGTTCAACTAATTTTGAAATGAATAAAGAATTTTCTGTGATAATGACAAAAGAGTTTGAGATGAGTCATATGGGTAAATTAAATTTCTTTTTAGAATTACAAATAAAACAATCAAATAATGGTATCTTTATTAGTCAAGAAAAATATGCTAAAGACCTAATTAGTAAATTTGGTTTGACTACTGCGACTGGAAAACCCACTCCCATGGCAACCAATGAGTACCCGAGTAAAGAAGATCTCTCGAAAGATGTAGATCAAAAACTATATAGAGGAATGATTGGATCACTACTCTATATTACTGTTAGTAGACCTGATATCATGCATAGTGTCTGTCTCTGTGCCAGATATCAATCTCAACCTAAAGAGACCCACTTAAAAGTCGTAAAACGAATCATAAGATATGTTAAACACACATCTGATTATGGTTTATTCTACCCTAAAAATGATTCTTTTGACTTAATATCTTACTGTGATGCTGACTATGCTGGTTGTAAATCAGACCGAAAAAGTACAAGTGGGACTTGTCACTTTTTGGGGCATTCTCTGATTTCTTGGCTTAGTAAAACGCAAAACACAGTTTCTTTATCAACAACTGAAGCAGAATATATTTATGCTGCTTTGGCTTGTTCTCAAGTAATATATATGCACCAAACCTTAAAAGATTTTGGTTTAAAATTTTCAAAATCACCAATTTATTGTGACAATACGAGCGCGATAAATTTATCCGAAAATACTACTCAACATGCTTGAACAAAATATATTGATATCAGACATCATTTTCTCAGAGATAATATAAGTAAGGAAGTAGTTATTCTCGATTATATCAATTCTAAGAATCAAATTGCTGATATCTTAACAACACCCTTAAATGAATCAATATTTACTAAATTAAGAAGAGAATTAGGTATTTGTTCTACAACTGAAATATAAAATATAAATAACAAGTATAATTAACAATTAATATTAAAATAATTCATAGAGTTAAAATATAAAAGACCATGTCGACATCCCCCATATACCCATGTCGACATGCAACGTTTTTAAATTTTGAAATTTTTTCCACCAAAATTCAAAAACTTAGTTATATATTCTTCTCCATTTCGAATTTATGTTCATTATCTCTGTTTTCTCTTTAATCTATCTTGTGAAATAAAGAAAATAATGGCCTCCTCTTCCAAATCAAACATAAAATAAACCTTTTCATTCCCCTCTCCTACGTCTGGTCCATTTCAACGCACTACTCTCGCTCGTATAACGAAAATGGAGGAATCTATGAAGGATGTACTTTAGATGATGACTGAAATTCAAGTGAGTCAACTTCGTATGGCAAAAGAACAAGAGAGGCAAGGCAAGATTCTTAGAAATTTGCGAAAATTCCTAATGGATAACCAGGCCAACCCTATCTTGATTGATGAAGACTCTTCACTCAATCAAGAACAAGAGGCCAGCGAAGAAGAAGAAGAAGATGAACCCATGGAAGAAGAAGCACAAGCGGATGATGACCAAGTCGTGTGTGTTGGAGAAGTGTGTTTTGACAAGAATGGGAATCTTGTCGAACAACGTGGAACTTCTATTTCCACTATCCAAACTGTTCGATTCATAGATCTCCTATGTTTAATAACACACAATAGTTTCTTTTCTTTCTTCTCCATTGTTGTTTGTGTTTCTTTATGTTTTCTAAACGTTCATGTATATACAATTTCATACGTAATAAATAACTCGTGTTCTTATATGTGTTTTAATTATAAGAACTATCGTGAATTCTTGGTTAGGGTAGTTAATAGTTTAGGACTATGTTTTAGTATTAGATTTAAGTGATGATTATTTATGATAACACTATCATTATAATCACATGTCATAGAGTATGAGTTGTATAGTTTGGAGTTATATAGTTTGGAGTTATATAGTTTAGATTTAGTTTTTTTGTTGATAACAAAGGGGGAGAAATATAAAATAGGGTAGTTAGGCATAAATTAAGGGGGAGTTATTAGTTTTAGGAGGAGTTATTAGGATAGAAGTAATATTTTATAAACAAAGGTTGTCATCATCAAAAAGGGGGAGATTGTTAGTCCGTGAGATAATGGTTTTGATGACAACAACCTTAGAATATATTATAAAATATAAATACTAACATTATAAGTTTAGATATATATGTATATGCAGGATTTCATCATGCAGGTACCAAGAATGAAGACTGTACAGTATAGAGATTCAAGATATCGAGATAGAAGACTCATGAGTATCAAGATTATCAAGAGTTTAAGATTTCAAGGTTAAGTATTTTTATTAGGAATTTTTGTTAAAACTCGTAGAAAAGCACTGGCATCTTAAAATCCAATTTATTCGTGGAATGGAACCCACTACGAGCCCATTAAAGGGATGGAACCCTAAGTTGGATGGAACCTACGAAAATCTAGTGGAACATTGTTTTGTATCCACTAATTTTAATTCAAATGATTTTACAAAATTATCTTGTTTTCAAAATGATTTCAAAACTTTCCTTTTAAAAACATCAAAACTCTCTATCCTGATTTTAAATAATTTTAGCCTCAAGATCATTCAAAGACAAATTACTCCTGATTTTAAACAATCTTTTAATATAATATATTTAACTTTTAAATATTTATATTTAGATTTAAATATAAAATTATAGTTAAATTCTATATATATTATTCTCTATATTTAATTATGAATTTTAACTATAGTCAAGTATATTTATAAAGTTTAAAATAGTTTTAATATAAAATAAAAGTTATTTTCAAAGAAAATCAAAACACCAAAAAATCCTTTGGGATGTCAACATGCCCAAGTACCCCATGTCGACATGGTGTGAGTTGAGTTCAAAATTTAAATTTCAAAAGAAGTGTCTATTCGCCATAACTCTTCATGAATGGACATGACTGTTGTTTTTCTATAAATAGGGGTTAATTTCAACGAATTTTATATCAGATTTTCTGGTTTTTCACTCCTCTTCTTCTTCCACTTTTCTTAAAATAGATTCTTACCATTACTCTACCGAAATCAACATTGAATCGAACTCGATTACTTCTAGTTTGATTCTCTATCACTATCTCTACAAGGTTCTAAGTGCTATTCAGAGTTATAGACTTCTTTTTAATCTATTAAGCGAGAAAAGGTGTGATTGTGGCCTTGGAAATCAATCAAGAGAGAAATGGTGCAATTGTAGCCTTGGTAAATCAATTGGGTAAACTTGTGGCCCGAAAATCAAGTATCTCTACCCAGTGGATAGAAATTCTGGAGGGTGTACCTTGTAGCCTTGAAACCAAGGGTGTAATTGTACAATTGCTTTTGAAAGGAAATCCGTACTTTTGTTCCGGGACTGGATGTAGGGTAACTCTGAACCAGTATAAAATCCGGTGTGTTCTTTCCTTTACTGCTTTTATTTCTGCATCTGTTTTTGTTTCTGTGATCATATCTGTGTCTGTATATTGCATACATCAGTGTCTAAATTAACATAAACTCAAAAAGATTTAAGAATTCTTTATTAACACTATTCACCCCCCTCTAGTGTTAATCCTAGCCTTAAGATCTGTAATCCGCATTTCTCACACATAATCGGCAAGTTCTTTATTGATTTGTCATTATTTCATTCAGGATTGAGGTTTGAAATGATATATAACCGCATTTTTATTTTAAATTACGGATTGAACTGATAAATATCTGTATCACTTGACTATAGGGTAGAAAATTATATACAGACACCGTGGTCTATATATAAAAATATTTTGTAATATTTTTTTGTAAAGCAATATATGCTTTTATGAGATAGTGATTTGGATATTTTATAAATATTAGTTTATATATAATTAAATTCTGGGTTTTAAGCTATGTATAAAATTGATTTGAAGTATAAAAGAAGTTAATAACTAAGTTTGATTTTATTAAGATAAATTATGATTAAGCATTTATTTAAATTAAATTTCTGGAGTCTATAATGACTTAAATGAAGATAAGGTTGGAAGATGAATATGTAATTTATTTGGAATTTAATAAAATTTAGAATTTTAAAGGGTATGATTTTATAACTTGATTTTGTTTAGAGTGATTTAAATGAATATCAAGTTGATTAAAATGAATATAAAGTTGATATACCAAGTTAAATAAATTGAAAGAATATCCAGTTATGTGAAGTTAAAGGTTTTACTTAAATTATATTAGATTTATTAAGTAAACATTTCAAATCTAAATAATAGTAATTAAATTTGATATATATGGAATTATCGAAGAATTAGTTTTAAAATGGTGGAATATTTAAAGCTTTGAAATATATGAATTGAATGGTTTATTTGGGGGTTTAAATTGGTATTTGGAATTGATTTGTGAAATTAAAGAAGCTATTTTATTATATAAAGTAATTTAATATTTAAACCAAGTAATAGAAGTTATGTTTCAAAGCTATGGGTTTCAAGGTATATAGATTTGAAAGTGCTATGATTTAGAAAAAGGATATATTTGAAATAAAAATGATATCATATTGATTTGGGTTTTGAAATAGAAATGATATCGTATTTATATGGTTTTGAAATAGATATTATATTCTGATTTTAAAGTATAAACTATTTTGAAAAGACCGCGGTGTTATAATAACGTTTGGTTGTTGAAGAGACCGGGATCGGAAGTTGTCATACTCTCTGTCAACCCCGAAAACCACTTTAACAACCGTGTACGCAGTGGAGATTCCAGAATGAAGTAGGATGGCAGCGGCATTTCCTTTGAGGTAAATACGTGGACCCGACTCCTGTGAGTTGGCATAAGGTGGCTAAAACAGGAGCGATTGACGGGCTAAGAAGGTAGCACCTTTTATCGGACACATCTCTTTGATATTATACTTTGACTTTTGGGTTTATTCGGTGACCACTTTTGATTTCTTTGATTTGAGGGTGTGGCTCGAGGTGGGCGGTATCTGCGGCTATGCGTTACCACCGGCTCGGAAGCGTAATTGGTATATCTACCCTGGCATTGCCTAGTTGTGTCGTGTCACCTACCCTAGCGTGCCTTATATGATTTTGTTTTGTACCATACCTATGGAGTGCCCTCTGACGACGCCCAGTACGGGGGAGATTACGGTACTGTATAGACTATGGGAATATAAAAGTATGTTAAGTGCTATATGGGTAACCCATTAACGCTATTTTCAGTATATTATACTTTTACACACTATTATAATAGCGTATATTACTACATTGTAGATAGTTTAACGGATCCTTAGGAGATGTGAATCCCGAACATCTCTTAAGTTACTGCACTCACGTTAGACAGTGGATAGGAGATGTCAAAAACCGTAAACATCTTCGACGCCGTTCCACTCATATTATTTACCTTTGATTTAACTTACATAAGATCTTTTAGTTCTGACTCGAGTGTTTTGTCTTTTCAATTCGCTCGGGTCAGCCTGAGCTTTTCAGGATTAGAAGACCGTAGAGGAGGACGAAGACGAAGATTTATTATTATTTATTATAGTATTCCACTACATTCATACTGTTCCGCTGCATTATTTATTGTTCTCTGGTATGTGTAACTCAGATATATATTGTCTAAGTATAATCAAATATTGTGTAAAACAGCTTCATGAACTGTATATTTGATTATTATATTTTATCGTTCCGCTGCAAGATTCTATTTTTTTTTCTTTCTCTGCTTTTTCTTATTTACCCCATAACAATCCGCCCTTCTGTATGGTTTAAGTCTGACGTAAGTGGTTTATCGTCGATTTAAAGCGTACAAAAAGACGGGATGTTACATTATTGCTCATCAAATGTAATAGTCATGTGTATAGAACAAGATGGATGGAATTTCAAAGTATTACATGTTATATTTGGATATGATTGACACAAAATATACTTGGAGAAATTTTTAACATAACGGCTAACTTTAACAATTTATAGAATATCATAGGATAATGTGATACATCTATTACAACCGAAAGACAACTAGTTTGGGCTAGCCCTCGTATACAAAAGACAAAGAGCACGTTTTGCAACTACTTATAAGTAGTCAAAACGACTTATATGTCACTTATTGTAATTCAAGTGTTTGGAAATTCCTTATAAAGAGCTTACAAAAGTGACTAAAATGTCAAAATATGTGAAGCAACAATTTGTTGCTTGTGACTTATGGACATATTTTATAACTAGTTTCGACAAATTATTTTACTTATTTTTACTTAAAAGACAAATTTCATCCAAAAACTTTTATTTATAAACCACTATTTGAAACTATTTAGAAGTTACTATTCCTTTTAAGCAGTTTCAAAATAAGTTGTCCAATGTGCTTTAAAAAGCTTATTACATTAAAATACTTGTGAAAAAATGAAAAATGTAAGAGATAAAATTTAACTACTTCTTTTTATCTAAGCGGTTGTTCGATCTTCCTTCCTTCTTGGGGTTGTTGGAAGCTTCGATTATTGCATTGTTCAACTCAATTCTCTTGATTTTATCCTTTACCACACTACTGATGTTTGTCTTAATGAGAAATCTAACCACTGCATCTAAATCATCTTGAGAGGCATCGATCATTTCTTTCTCTTAATTCGAAGGAGTATCATTGATTGTGAACATACCTAAAGTGTTGGTAGATTGATCTGTTTTGCCACCACCTCCAATTGGTCCCTTTGTTTCTATTTGAGTAGTCACAATCGTAGTTTCTAACTTTGTAAGATTAGTTTCATCTCGACACTCGATATAATAGCTAGGTTTTGCGATAGATGTGGGCAATGTTAACAAATCTTTATATAAAGTGAACTTAGTATCGAGTTGTGCATCTTCCTCATCAGCCTTTCCCTTCTCTGCTAAGGTTGTTTGTACCAGTAAAAGAACTTTATCTTTGTTCTCCTTTAGCCATTCATAGTTAGCGTTGGGATTGTTTTCAACAAAGTTAATGAACATGTCGAGAACAGTTCCCGCGGTATCAGCAACCTTCTTTTCATATTCCAACTTATAACTTTCAAAATCATCTTTGAGCTTGTTGAATTCTTCATCGCGTTTATGGACATATTCCGCAAAAGTCTTGGATAATTCATTGTGGGTCCGAGACAATTGATTGTGAGTTCTTGATAGTTCATTATGAGTTCGACAGAGATCATCATATTGTTTCTGCAAAGTAGCATCTACATCGGTCATTGCTCGAAAATCTCTTGCATGTTGATCTTTGAGTCGTTTCAGCCCCTTTACCTTATATTGCTTGTCATGGAGCTTACCATGGAGTTTGTGTTTTTTTTCAAGCAAGTTTATATCCTCTTCTTTGTGCTTCCCCATTTCGTTGATATGGAATTCTGATTTCCTAAGTTTCTCATTTAGTGTCGCATTCTCCACTTTAAGTTCAGCAATACTCTTAGTAAGACTTCTCACTTGAGTGGTTAGGGAATCTCTCTCAGCTTGAATAACCCTAACCTTGTCATTGGTTTGGTAAAAGACTTCCTTCATCTTGTTACAATATTGATCGAATCCCTCAATTGTGTTGGCATTCACTGTGGCGGTAGGCTTGAGGTCGCAAAAGCGGCTATAATACTTTAGAGAATAAGGACGTCTAAAACTTTGAGGTAGGTATGAGTGCTTACGAGAACATGTTCCTCTTTGTTTTGCTATAAAATATGATCTCAAAGACATAGTTTCTTTAGTCCTTTTTTTTCCTTTCTTAGAAGAGTGGGGAGTTTGGGAGTTTGATCGTTTTTGTTTTCCCAACCGATGGACCGACTCAATGGATAGCCCTCCAATCGGGGTGATAAGATGATTATCCACACCAACTTCAGAAGTATCCATTATCGGCTCATTATCTTGCAATGGTAAAATATTCATGTTTGAATCGTTAAAGTGTCCAACGAACGAGTCAAGGTATTGATGTTGATCACATTTGTTGAGTGGAGCCTCTTTTTCTTGACATTGCTTTAGTTTCAGTTCCATTATTGTTTCTGTGATTTCCTTTTACATTGTTAGTAAATTTTAAACAATAAATTCTGAAAAATAATATATTCACTTAGATACATGAAATCCTCTTTTGATGGCTTGTGGCCAAAAGAATCACAAAGGTTGTTATAAATCAAATTTATTGGTGCTTTCTCATAAAAACGCATCCCAAATCATCATTATGAGGTCTGAAATCATCAATTGGTATTTTGATAGTTTAAGCTCATTTCAAACGCTATATGGTAATGCGATTTTAAATCATGCCAGTTTACATGTAATAATTTTCATCATAGGACACTAATTCTTTTGTGGTTTATTTTAGGTCCCACCTATCTAATGTAAAAGTCAAGGCCCTTTAGGAAATTAACTAACCATAATTAACCAGAAATTCTAATGGGGTAAAAGTCCAGTTCTTTCATTCAAAACATTATAAATTTGTGGAATGCAAGTTATAGTATGACTAATCGAAAACAAAAATCAATAAAATAGGGAATCCAATTTCTTTATGGAAGAAAACTATCCTTCTTCAAATATTTGGTGGAAAAAACAAAGCATCTTAATATATTTAATGGTGCGTATGTGTATACATACAAGTATCAAAATAAAACTGATACAGACAAATGCATGTACATAGGAGTTTTCGTCATAGGACCCTATTTCCTTGGTGATTTATATTGTAGGCCTCGTCAAAGTTAAAAAGTAAGGCACTTAACTAATGAATTTAAATGATTCCCTAAAGTTCTTATAATGTAAAAACCAATCCTTCATTGAAAACATTCTAAAATTCTAAAATATAAGTTACAGCAGGAATAATCTAGAATAGAAACCCCTATAATAGGGAATCAAATCAGAACACTATCATTTTCTTCTTTTAAAATACTATGGACTGAACAAAGCATCATACTAAGTAAGATGTTTTTTTGTGTCATTAAAAAACTAAAGTTGATATATAAAGTTAACAATAATGATATATGTCAAATTGCAATAATATATGTACATATAAATAGATATATTAATGCAGTATAATGTGGTTTTCAAATAAAATGAAGAAGCAACTATCAAAAAAGTGGTTACTTTAACAAGTAACATGAATAAACTAATACAAACTATAAATAAATATTTTATGTACCAGTTTCAGTTTAACACTATAAAATTATATAATTCTTATCAGGGCAGTATCCTAGAAAATATTAAATAGATGTAACAATATGGTATATAAAATACAATGTAAATGATCATCTATGTTGAAAATTAGTATAAATTAATTAAGATGATTAACTGAAAACTAATACTTCAGCATATCAAATATCTTTTAATTTAATTGTGTAAAATTTGTTAAAAATGATACATTAATGATTATATCGATAGATGTTGATATTTAGTTTGCTCAAGGTTTATTAAAACTGATACAAAAATGATGCCTTTATACTTGCACATTAGTTTATCAACTTCAATGTTAGGTTATAATATAAACGATAACTTCATATCTTTATTAATAATCAGAACAGAAATACAATCTTTTGGTTCGACCTTAAAGTTACAAAAATATCATTATATGCAAACAAGATGTTTAGAGTTCGAATTCCACAAAGCACAAATATTAACATCTATTTTCAAATGAAAATTTTGAGATGTAAATAAGGTAACAAGTTCGAAACTCTGTTCCAACATAAAATTACAGTTTTCTTATATTTTACAGTTCATTTTTATTAAACTACGTAGAAATTTTAATTAGAGGGAATTAGGGGAAAGGACAAACATTGAGAAAAAATTAGGCTGAAGGACATGAAGTTTTATTTTTAGACTGAAGGACAAATGCTAGTTATAAATAGCATTATATTCAACTTTTACACTATACAAAATGTTAGTTGTGTCGAGCATTATATTCAGTTTTACACTATACAAAATGCTAGTTATAACTAGCATTGTCCTTCGGCCTAAAAAACAAACATGTTGTCCTTCAGCCTAATTTTTTTTAACTTTTTCCTTGTGTCTATTTTCCTGTTTTAAATATTACGATTTTATAAGATTATTTTATATGCACGTGCGTTGCACTTGCCATAATATCTCGTATAAAATAATCTTAATTTCTACAGGTATATTGGACGCAGAACAGAAAACATTTGTATTAAAAATTAACAGTAAAACCCCTGGATAATTAATCACTCATATTTTAATTTATGTGGAAATTAGGATTAACCTCTTATTTTCAAACTTAACATCGGGAAAACCCTTCTAAGAATTAAGTTTTACGAAACACCCTTATAAATGTTTTCAACGAAAATGTGTAGTGTAGAATATAAATATTTGCAGTGTAGACTACAAATATTTGCGGTTCTAACGACATATTTTTGTAAAATAAATAGTTGTAGTGTAGAATGCAAATATGTGTAGAGTAAACCACAAATATTTATTTTATACTAATATGCAGTGATAATGTGCAGTGTAGAATGTAAATTTTTATTAGAAATAACGACAGAGGTTTTGAGTGACACTCGTTTTTAACAAGGCATGGAAAATAACTTTAAAACTTTACGAAATGTGTTTTAGAAAACGTCCTTTTATTTTTAGGTTTTAGGTTAAAACTATACAATTATGATAGCGACAATTTCCTAAGTGACAAGTATATTTCCTATTTTCATTCAACACATTTAGAAGAACTAATGGAAATGTCTATTGGGACACAAAATAAAACACAAAACATGACACAACAAGCATTGACTATTTGATCCTGTTGTTTTATGTGGGATGTGGAATTCGGATGAATCTAATGGTCAAGATCTATTTGTCACATTTTGTGTCTATATTTTTGTCCAAATTGATTACGTAATTCACAACATATATTTAAAAATTATATAATTTAAATGAAAACATAACTAAAACAATATTTTATCAATTTATAAATCATAAAAAAGTGAAAAAATAGACAACTTATGAGACCATTTTATCGCACGAACCTACAAAATACATGTCCAAAATTAAGCATAACAAATATGAATCGATGAAGAGTTTTATTTTTATTTATTTTTCCATGGTAGAAAATGTATCTTTTGTGACTACAAATTAATTACAAATCAAAGTACATTTCATTACCTTTCAAAAAGAGAATTTGATAAAGTTTAAAAGCCAGAAAACTCCAACTCAGGGAGAAGAAAAGGAAGAAATTTTTTTATATATACAAAAAATTGCATGGAAATTGATGTCTAAAAAGAAGAAATAATAGAAAGATGTTTGTCCTAATTATTCTCCTGAAATAATGCATCTATCATACTTTACATTCAAATGTGTTTTTATTCATAACATCTAAGCACGTTTCCTCTTAAAATTGTCGTTCTAAATCATTTTATTTGTAGGGTTCAAAATTCCAAAAGCATATCTTTTTTATTATGATATATAAACCATGGGCTAATTTTCAATCAGCAGATACAGTACTTAATCCTTATTCACAACTATCCAGTGGCCACTTTCAATCATATGACTGCAGGTATCCAGTATTGTGTACTATACATGTGTAAAAATACTTTTCAGAAGTGACCTACATTGATTTTTTGTTTATATATATATATATATATATTTATATATATATATATATATATATATATATATATATATATATATATATATATATATATATATATAAATCTATTAAAAAGAGGGGAAAAAGGACACAGTTCAAAGTTGATAAGAAATAAAGCCAACCTTGTTTGGGTTGCACGATCTTGCCTTTCTTTTTCCGTTTCTCAACAGGTGAAACTCCATGTTTAAGCTGGATAAATATAACATCGTCATACCATAATGTTAATGATTCAAAAACGTTAAATGAAACAGAAGGTCAAGGAGTTGGAAGCACTAGTTTTATTGTTGACAAAGTTACAATGATAGTACCTTTTCAATCGAAGTTGCAATGTGATTTCGCAATTTCTCCGCTGTCTCCTTTTCAGAACCACGCAATATGCAAAAACCCAGATTCAATACCCTCCTTTTATCATCCTTGTTGTCAATTGATTCAGAAACTTTTATAATCTTCTGGACATGCAATAAGAGATCGGTTTTATTATCACAGCATCTGCAATAATATTGTGCATCTAAATCAATGCTTCCTCCAACTTTTCCAGCAAGGTAAGCTCGAAGAGCACATTCTATGTGTGCAACATGCCCACAAATGAATCCTTCGTCAATTGGCGCTTCACATTTTATGAAGTTGCAGCCTTCGTGCGTCCAGTCTATAGTTTTAGAACATAGGATGCAGCAGCAATGTCGGCAAAAATCAGGTTCACTGCAGCATATGTTACAAGTTGCAGGGCTCCAAGAAGAGTTTGTTTTAGCCTTGATGGTGCACATTTCATTTTTGGCTTTACAATCACCAGGTCGAACAGTGGGTGTAGATTTCGAACATCCATTGCTTTTGATGATTTTGAGAGATGCATCTGCATTTTCTGTGCATAATAGATGCACATTGCATACATGACATCAAACTGAAGCTATTAAAAGAAGAATTTACCGGAGTGGTAAATTATGTTCAAAGCAAACTAGACAGGCCTTACTGTAGGCTCACAACTTTAAGTCTTTAACCAGCATAAAATTCCATGAATCAACTAAGATTAACGTACATTTAACATTAGCCTAAAATTTATATTGTGCCATTAAGTGCAAATTGAGATGGTCAATTATACCTTCCATGCATCATGCATGTTTCCCTTTCATTTGCCTGGGAACGAAGGTGTAAATGGTGTTTACTAAATAATAATTAATGACAGAAATTGAAACCTTGAACTCATTTACATTCCCTTCCCTAACACTATATGTTCTGTTTACATGCATAAATAATTCAGACTCCCCAGTCCAAAATGGTATTTGTAAAGTGTTGTATTTAATGACCCTGCATATTTTAGCGCCAGTATATCTATCCAGCATCACCCTCTTGTTATCCAACTCAATTAAGACTGAAACAGTCCACGTAAATATATAATGTAGTAGCCATCAACTAACATGATGTGGAAAATGGTTTACCAAATCATAGTGTCGATTATTTGTGACAGGTGTATTTATTTTAAACCAACATATATTATGTGATTGTTTTTTCTTCTCTTTTTTTTGTTTTTCTTCCTCTTCTTCTTTTTTTTTTTTTTTTTTTTTTTTTTTTTTTTTTTTTTTTTTTTTTTGAAATATTAGAACTTACCAAACTTAATTTTGAAATATCAAAACCAACATAAAGTTTTAACATGTTATTTATGAACTCTACTAATTTGGAAACCTAACCCATGACCAACCCACCTTACCAAACTTCATTTTCGAAATATTAAAACTTCACACTTTTTTGTACAGTTTAAAATATAATGTTTAAAAAAAAAAATCCGCCGCCCTGGGTTGCCCAAGCCCAAGGACTTGGTGTGCTTCCCCTACGGCCAACCTTGCTTGAATACTTGAACCAGTGATATAAGCCAATGTATAGAGATGCTACCCGGCTTTAATTACATATATAAGCCTATAAAATATGCCGATGCCACCTAGTTGCATTCTTTAGCTATATGCCCGAACTAGCTCTATGAGCATACATACACATGATCTTTCGTGTACTTGGCAATGACAAAGATGAAATAATATTAACTGATAATTCCATACTAAAGTGGATATCCTAGCCAGTATAATACTTTTCACCTAGCATAGTGGCTCACTTCATGTACCATTTCTGCAAAAATAAAATAAAAATAAAAATAAAAAATAAAAAAATCTACCTTTTGCAGCATTGGAACAAGGAATTCTCCAGCTAAAAGAAGCAAAAAAGGCATCAACATCAGCATCAGGAAATGTTTTCCGTACATATTGCTCAAGTGAAACCCTACTATGAAACAACATCTTCTTGCCCGTTGAGCTTCGTAAACAATCAGGGGGCTGTACAGACCTATCATACCAAAACCTGCAAGATAAAAAATACAAACATATTAAATAAAATAATTTTTTGTTCCTACAAGTACTGCAGTTTTCAAACACGGTAACAAATCAAATTTCCATAGTACCCAGTACGTGTGAGCCTCTTTCCAACACGCCATGTCCAAACATCACCAGGAGAAGGCCAATTTTCTGGAGCATAAGGGAAACCTTTACCCGACGAACCAGCACGTTCGATAACCGGTAGACCATCTTTAAGATACTGGCTGTTTGAAACTTCAACATCTAATGAATCGCCATGCATTTGTTCGCTTTCATTATCCATTGCATTGGAAAAAGAGCCTGTAGATCACAACTGAACTTTGTAGCTTGTACGTTCCAACATGGACTTATAGATAGCTTATTATTTGTAACAGCTTTTAACTTTGAAAACAAGTCTTCAAGTCAAATTTATTAGACATTTCAAAACAAATTGTCAAGATAGAATGAATGAAGAAGGACAAAAACACCAAGGGTCGTGTTATTATTATTTATCCTATCATGAACTAAAACGAGACATCGATATCATCATCATCATACTGTTATGTATACACCCAGTTACCAACATGATACGGCTAGTCTAAGCACTTAATGCAGATAAGCATAGGATGCTATGCTATTTCTAAAAATTTCAATTACTTATCACGAAGTCTGTTATTAAAAGTAATTTATCTTATTAGTGATTACAATTAAATGAAGGTGCTAGAATAATGTAATCTTATATAATATGGTATTAAAGTAATGAAATGAAAGCAATGTCTAATAAAATATCTTCTTTTTCTATATGTTCTTGCTCTATGCTTGATTCTTAAAACGCGTTCTCCTTTTATTCTCATGTTAATCTTCTTTATTCGTAACATAATGCCTGTCCAGCTAACTAAGTGAAAATGCCATAATTTAGCTAATGACAAGTAGAAACTTAATGGAATTCAGAAATATTACGGTTAGTGAAACAAAAACAACATTTTTTCATATTAAAGTAATAAAACTCAATCAAAAGTGACACCAATATCAAAAATATGTGTTTACTATTCATAAGGAGCTACAGAAAGTTTCCAGATCTACGGTTAGTTCTTCAGATGCAATAAAAATGCAATTATCAATACATAAAGTTTGGCGTCAAAAAGTATTTTACCTTCCGTACAAGCAAGAACGAGAGCTGAAGAGCTAGCCATATCCTGATGAACACAAAGGATCGGATAAAATTAGGAGATGCTCTCTAAGTCTAATAATAAAAGAATAGTTTGCATCATTTCAATTATACATCTAATGAAGGTAGTAGAATACTAGAACTACATTATGGTTCAGATGTACGTCTGGATGAACAAAACCATCGCTTTTCCTTTCATAACATTGGCCTTCTCTTGATTGCACATTATTCTGATCTCTGATATGATTCTGTAATCTTTGTACTTCCTTTCGAGTTTGAGTTTTCACTTTTGTAGCCTTTTTACGGACTGCAGTGTTTTGGTCACTCATATTCAACCAAGAATATAATTTTTTTTTCCTTTATGTCAAACAAAAAGAATACTGGGCTAATTGATTTCGTAGAAAAAAATTGCATTAAAAAAGGCATTTTTACTGCTAACTGCACACATTATGGTATCAAATTCACCATTCTAACTGTGCACGAATTGCAGTATTTTGAGCCATTCTAACAATCCCATTTCTGCTAAAATTATAACGATTCTCAAGCCAAGCATAATAAAATTAAATCGTTTTATACATTAACCAAAAGAGGAAAACATATTTGTAGCAATTAAGACATTTGGTAATTTTGAGCGCTAAATATTAGCGTATATAAAAAGGATTATATACCAGATATGCAGAAACTCCATTTCAATTCCAAAATAAAGGAATGAAAATGATAAGAAGTAGAAAAGTTGCACTGACCTCTTTGTAAAATGCTTTCTGAACTGCCGATCAATTGGTTTATGCTTACAAAAGTCAGATTTCCTTGGAATTGAATCAGTTCAAATTTCCTGTGAACAAATAGAAGCGGGAGTAATTTTAATTTATGGTGCAAGGACCCCTGGTCCTTTTATATACATTTATGGTTTACATATGTGTGGGTGTATATATATATATATATATATATTTATTTATTTATGGTCTAAACAATAGTTAATTAAAAAATTAATGAATTAATTGATTAGTTACTTGATTAGTAACCGACTAGAGTGAATTGGTTAAAAAAAAAGTAAATTAAATTATTTGTTACTTTGTCGGTTACTAAATCAATATTTAAAAGAGATTAATGAATTAATTGCTCATTAAACACTTTTAAGAATGGTTATTTCTTGTTGCAACATATATCAGTAATATAAGTGAATATGTTAAATGATAAATGACATTATTATAATCCCGTTACATTTGGAGTCATAAATGCAGATCTCATTTGCATTATAGATAGATCTGTATGAATAAAAATGTATTCTCTCTTTAATAGTTTCTATTCTTGTTTATTTTATAACATGTTATCAACAGAATACACTTTTCTATTTTTAAAGTTGTAATTTCAGTAGACTGTGTGTATTGTTTCAGATATAATATAACATATACGGTTCATTTCCTTTTACCTAGTTAAACCGCTAGATATTTTTATATCAATTATGTACTATCTAGTAATTAGCTTGGAACTATTCTCTAGCCACAACTCAGCACACATAATCAGTTCTATTATATATCTACTTCATACGAAAAAGTTCACATGTTATTATCTTTCAGTTTTCGTAAGAGGTGTGAATACAGCACATCTCTCTATGTATATTATTATTTAACTTTTAGCTTCTGATTCTGAAACACACTCTTCGATTTTTATATTATGCTTTATATTAATTTTACTAAGAAGTCACATTGATGCTTTATTAGCATGTTCTGTCCTGTGCTTGGTTTTGTACTTGGTTTTGTATACATTATTGTTTATATTCGCATACACACACACACACACACACACACACACACACATACATACAAACATACATACATACATACATACACACACACACACACACATATATATATATATATATATATATATATATATATATATATATATATATATATATAGCGGATCAAGGTATGACTTAATTTTATAATTTTGTTTCATTTATTACAAGCTACTATGACAAGGCAACATTATATTATAGCCAAGTGCACTCATATATTTCTTTCATAGATGGCTTGATGTTATAGATTTTAAATCATTCTGAAATACTAGCACTACACGAGGCAAGTCGAGGATGTATTTGGTTAAGATCATTAATTGAGCATATTTGAAATACATGTCAGCTCCCCTCATCTACAGAAGGATCAACTATTATTTTTAAAGGCAATGCAGCTTGCGTAGTTTAGATTCGGACAGATTACATCAAGGGCAGGGCAGGCCCGGCCCAACCGGTCACGTTGCCCTAGCTCGAACTTAAAAGAATTGCCCCAAAAAATTACAGCTTTCCATACTCAAACTTTGGTTGCTTGATTTAAATGAAAATAACCTAACCAACTCAGTACATTGTCAATTATTTTTGTTGTTATATAACCCATTTTTATATAAATAAATGACAAAATCCATCATCACCACCACCACCGCGTTGTTGCCCTCGCTAGATCAGTTGCCCTATAGGCGGCTATCTTGCATGCCTTGCCCTGGGGTCGGCACTATCAATGGTGATAGGACGAAACAAATTTCTCCTAAGTTTTTCTTTAGACACGAACTACAAAAGGACAACAGAATAGAGGTAAAACAATTCTGTCACAAGAAAATCCGGTAGATCTATTCACAAAGTCACTTTCAAAGTCAACGTTTCAGAAGATGGTGTATAAAATTGGTATGCGTCGGCTGCATCAACAGACTAACCGAATAATGTGTTATAGATTACGGGGAGCATTCATGCTATAATGTAATATTTTTCCTTCACTGATATTTTTCCACTGGGCTTTTTAGTAAGCTTTTGATGAGGCATTATCTTGATCCAGAAGTATCAACCCTCATGATAACATTGTAAAATATGTTACCTAAGGATGAACAAAATTGCACTCTTTTCTTATGGTTTTCCATTGGTTTTTCATAATATATGCTCCCAATGAGGCAATTATTCTTACCAGATGTATATTCAACAGGGAGTGTTGCAATATATATATATATATATATATATATATATATATATATATAATATGAATGAATATGCTAAATGGAAAACGAAATTATTGCAATCTCCGTTACATTTGAAGTCTATAAATATTGAGCTCATTTGTATTATAGATTGATCTGTATAAATAAAAATGTATTCTCTTTAATAGTTTCTATTTTTGTTTATTTTATAACAAATTCAAATTAAAAAAATTGCAAAAATCAATTTTGTCCATTTGAAATCATAATAACTACTAGGAATTTAAGCGGTAATTATATAAATAATCAACTTTTAACATGTGTTCAATGGGCACTTGTTAAAATTTTCCTTTTGTATACAAAAAAAAGATTCTTCATACAAATAGCTTCCATTGGTAACTTTGTAGTTGTACCCATACAATGACATAAGTAACTCTTTCAAATACTTTTATTAGTACTTGTGCTTTTATATTAAACTAACATTGAATTTTATCTAGTTTTATTGGATTTATTATAAACAAAACTATATCTAAAATTAGGGTCCTCGCGGTAATGATGAATTCACCAATATTATAATAGCACCAAACAATTGATAAGGAACATTGAGCTACATCGTTATGTCAACGCTTTTATTATGGTAACGTTAAATTTAACATTGTTAACTTAGTAAAGAAATGTTAAAACCAGTATACCAGACATGTTAATTTTGTTTTTTTTTTGTTATTTTAGTTCATCCTAAGCACAAATCTTTTTGAATGTTTATTGGATTTTAAGAATATATTTGTAATATTATTTATGATGATATTCCGTTTTTGTTTTATTAACTTCAAATTTTAAGATTAGCAAAAATATTATTTCACATTGTTATAAATAATTTATTTTATTAATAAAGAAAATTTTCTAAGTCAACATGAATAAGTCAAAAAATTTGTATGTGCATTAACGACATTGGAATTAGTAACAAAAATATTTACTTTTTATCTTTATCAAAATTTTAACGCAATCTATTATCTATTATAGTATCTATCTTCTATTATATTTTTATTATATTATGAAAGCCGAGTTTATATTTACATTGCCCTCCATTTTCAATTTTATCAAAAATCTCTTGTGTTATCATGTGTCACGGTAATTTAATTATCCTAGACCCTTTTTGTTACTTTTAATTATTGTCATTATTTCTTAAAAGAGAAACCAATGGGCTCATTAATGTTGTATAACTTATTTTTCCATAGTACATGTAACACCCTTAATTTTAATTAACATTATTCAAGAGATTTGATTAGATAAATTAAATAAACTAATGTAATATGTAGTGTAATAAGGAATTGAGATTTGATAATCCATGTAGTCGAGCCATAATTAACTAACCAATTGGTTAATAAGATTGTTTTATGACTTAATAATAATAGAAGATACGAGAGGGTGGTTTAGGAATATAAAAAATTTCATCCCTTAAACCTTCCATCTCTCCTATCATTCCCACTTTCACAAACCTTAAGTAATCAAAAGAACAAAAAGAAGTCGGCCACTACTAAGGGGAAAATCAGGAAATCAAGTAGGAGCTTCAAGAAAGTTAGGGAAAACTAAAACACTCATCAAATCTCAACTCCATTATCATATCAAGGTAAGTATTGATAAATCGTCTCATTTTAAAATCTATTTTGTTTCGAATCTTGCTTGTGATGATTCTTGTATGTTGATATGATAAGCTATGTTGATTTTATCCTTGTTTGGATTGAATGATGATTTATGGAAATTATATGAAACTATTTATATGGGTTTTAAGGGTAAAACCTAAGATCTTTTTCTTCAAATAATTTTATTTTTTTGATATGTTAAGTATATGTTAAGTAAAACGAGATATGGTTTTAATTTCATAATTTTTCAAAAGAAAGTGAATACTTTATGAATTTCCTAGGGAGAAGATAGCTTAATGTCGGATTTTAATTATTTAAAATAATAAAATATGGAATCTGTCCCTAAAATTTTTATATAATAAAGGGTATCATATTTCTGAATTTTTACGAATTTTTGGGATTTTTTCAAGTGATTCCAATTATTGTGAAATAATTATGCTAGTTAAGCATTTAAAGAGTTCATTAATTAAGAATAATAATTAATTATTTTGAAATATGGTTTGAACTTTGGAACTTGAGTGCGGTAGAAATTTTACAAAGAAAATGTAAAGTTTTGTTAAAAACCAATCAAATTTCGACAAATAATTTGATTTTGTGAAAAGTAATTCTTTTAGTAGGAATAAAACAGTTTTCAATAAATTTATGATAATGCCATGCCGCCTGTACCCTCTCCATGCCTATAGAAGGGTGCATTTCATGAGTGTCGAAGTCGTGCTGGAAGGAAACATAGGATGATTACTTTGGTAATTATGCACTGGTTCCCAAGTATGCCAAAGTTGACCTCATCGATGGCATAAGATGAGGGCAATGGAACTTCGTGATTCCTTAAAGGTTTTAAAAGTTTTAGAGTCGACGTCGATGACGTTGCTTGATTTCACCATAGTATGAAATCATGTCGCATCTCACCTCTTTGTATGTTTCCAAACCAAGGCAATGATGCCGCTTCCAATGACTTCTACTCTAAATAAAAAGCGGCTTAATATCCGAGGTAGTTTAAGTCAAGAAGTTTTATAGGGTTGTCAAAGGTCTTAGGTATCTATGTGTATCAAGATCGAAGACCTTATGTCCTCATATCGATGCCAAATGGCCATGAAGCCGCATCGTTGCTTTAAGGTCAAAGAGGCTTTGTCACGACCCGACTTTCTACTCCCAGAAAATCGCATCATGAATTAAGAAAGAAAGGGATAGAAGAAGAAAAGAAAGAAGAGAAAGAAGAAACAACACAAGAATCTCAACAGCGGAACGAATAAATTATATTAATAACATAAGTATTTACATAATATACAATACCAATCAGAGATACACGGCATACCCATCACATATACTAGACAGTTATAAACATCTGTCTAGTATTTACAACTCAACACATCACAGAGAACACACAGCGGAATTATATCTAACGCAGAAGCCTCCTGCTCCATTGCTCCTCCATTATTCGTCAAAGCTAACCTGAATCCCTTGGCTACTCATAAAAATTTGAGTACCCAAGAGTTTAAGAAAACAAAGATAAACTCCGGGTCAGACATGGGTCTGGTGTAAGTAACAGGTTAAGGTTGCTTAACTTTAAAAACTTTTGAAAGAAAAGGTATCACGTAAGACTTCCCACACATAAACATGGAAAAGTTTTTACCTTACGCTAACCAAAACATTTGATAGGAAATCCGATGATATTATAATAGTGTCTAGGGTTTTCAAGTAAAATACAGAAATAGCTGGAATGCTTACATCTCACGTTCCAACATAGTTGGGCACAACTAATACGTACGGCACTTATTGGATTTTGGATTCCACACAATGGTAGGGCTACTGGGGTACCGTCCGTCACAGTACGTGGCCTAGATCACCGTACCGAGGAGCCACCCTAACTCCCCTGCAACACAAGAACGGACCCATTCCTTACTGAACAGTTCCGAATAAGACAACCCCGGCAGTTGTTGCAATCAACTGCCCCACACAGCCGAATATAAAGGGACTTCTAGACAGGGGTAAATCTTGCTCTCTAGTGGGAGCTACCCACGAAGCCTTGCTGCACCTCCCCTGTTTTAGCCATTCCCGGTTGATGAGGCTTGAGGTTACGATTACCTTTATAGGACATATCACTTAGAATGCTCATCGTCCACCTGACGATGTTCTAAAAGCATTCAATCCATATAAGTTCATTCCGGGTTCGAACGAAACCGAAGGCATTATCTCGTTACACTCATTTTGGAATCACCCTCAGAGTTAACGACGATAACCCTTGCACTCTAAATCACCATCTCGAATCTATAAACACTATTCTGTCAACTCATTACGGAATCACCCACAGAGTTATACTGACGTATAGCCCTTATACCTCGAGTCTTCAGAAAGCTCCATTTGGATTCACGACCTAACGTTATTTGGAATCGATGTGGTTTTCGGATATCCAAATATGGAAACCCGATCCCGGTCTCATCGAAATCCAAAGCGTGTCTTTTAGGGCCAAGTTGTTTTAAAGTTTAAAACAAATTCAATTTAATATTATCTATATACACACAGATAGATAATTCTCAACATCATAATAGGTAATCAACATTATCACCACATCAGATAATCCATTATCAACTCAAACAGATAATTCATATTATCAATCCATGCAACCAAAGCATCCAAATTACACAACCTTACTTATCTCATATCTGAGATCTCAACCATACAGGGTAATCAGTATAAACCAACATTCACAAGCAAAGACTTATTAATCACCATCCTATAATTAATTTAAAGTGAATTAAATTAATTACTCATCCATATAAATCTTGCTTACACATCAATTAATTATTCTTAACATATTACCCTAATTAATCATCTTGATTAATCATTCTTTAATTACATCAAGTAATTAAACTCTAATTAATTTCACAAATTAATTAATCCAAGCCAAATTTAGTAATTAACCTATAATTACTTCATTAATCAATCCATAATTAATTAACTAATACCTTCATTGATTAATTGTTCTTAATTAATCAATCCTTAATCACATCATTAATTTTCTAGATTAATGATCTCAAATTATTTTAAATTATTCCATTAAATTAATTATCAATTATCTCTATTGATTAATCATACTTGATTAACTTATTTATCAAAACCCAAATTAATTACTTACTTAAGTAATTATTCAACATACCAACTACATATTAATTACACAAAGTAATTAATTTCTAAATCTCCTCCATTAAATTACATCTATTAGTTTATTTCCTTAATTACTTCACTAAGTAATTTTCCATTCTTAATTGCATTAGTAATTACTTCTCAAATCAATCAATGATTAAATAAATTAATTAAACTTAATTAATTAACTTAATTAATCAAAAATAACTTAATTAATTACAATTAGTAATTAATTTCTTAATTACTTTCACAAAGTAATTTACTTAAACAATTCAAAGGATTTTCTCAAATTAATTAATCCAATTAATTATTAAAATTAATTACATTAATTAATAATATTAAGTTAATGTCCAATAATAAGTTCTTTAATTACTTCTCCAAAGTAATTAACCGAATTAATAAATATTAATTCTTAATTTATTTAAAAACTCATTTATTAATTTCTAATTTTAAAATTAATCAAATGATAATTAAACTTAATTAATTATTAATTACTTGATTAAGTCAATTCATTAATTAAATAAATCAAATCTTATTTAAATTAATTTCTAAATCATACTTTGATCATATTCAGTTCACTTACTTAAACTTTTAATTAATTAAATAACCATCAATTATTTAATTAATATCCTAATTATTAATTAATTAATTAAATTAATTAAAATCTTAATTACCTTGATCAGATAATTAAGTTTTCAAAACAATGAAATCATTTATCTCATTAATGATTTAAATTATCATTATTAAAGTCATTTAAAACAAATTTCTTTTAAATTTCCTAAATTCCATAAATATTTGAAATCAAACTTAAACAAGATTTTAAATATTTTAAAAACTCTTAAATTTTCATCTTAAAGGATCACTTATCTTTAAAGTATTATTATTTTTTATTTAAAAGAATAGTTTTATCTTTAGCCCAAATTCAATTTAAATAAATTTAAAATACCTTAAATATTTCAAACAATTATTGAAACATATAAATTCAAATCTTATTTTTATTACCACTCAAAAACTTAACCATGCTTTCAGATTTAAATACAAAGATTAAAATTTAAAACCCTGTTAAAATTTCATTTTCAGATTTTATAAAATACTCAAACTAAATATATCATTTGAATTATTCAACCTATTTCCTTTTGAAACTTTCAGATTCAAATTTAAATTTGAATCCAGGATTTCAATTTCAGATTTAACTTAGAATTTAAATCTTACTTTTAAAAAAAAACTTACTTTCGGATTTTAAAACTTACTCAATATAAAAACTGTGCAGGTTAAATTATTTATCTAAATACTTTATTCTATTCTGCAAATTTATTAAAATCTGGAATTCAAATTTATTTGAATTCATAGTTTAAATCTTACTTTAAGATTATCTTTAAACTTGCTTGACTATTTTAAATTTGGTTTTGAAATACAAAAATCTGAAACTGTTCAGGCTATAGGAACAAAACTGCAAATTTTGTTATTCAAACCTGAAATTCAAAATCTGCATGAATTCATGTTTTAATCTTGATTTAGTTTAGATTTAAACTTGCTTCAAATATAAGTTTAAACCTGCTTTGCTTATTTTTTTAATTTAGTTTAAAATTTTGAAAACTTGAGACTGTTTCAAGTTACAGGAAACAAAAACACTGCAACAAAAGAGAACTACCCGAGTAAAAACTGTTTTTACTTCGAGTCATTTTTTCCCTAACTTCGAGTCATATCTTCAAGCTACCCGAGTTTCCCCTACAACTTACAGGAAACTAAAAACCTTTTCAAAATGACTCTGTGCACATGCACATCACTATGGCCAACTTCCTGATCATCAGTGATGATCATCCACCTCCATAAACCCCCCCTTGAATCCAACCTAATCACCAAACATCAGAAACCTTCCACTGCCAAAAATTCAAGTCCAGACTCTATTTATAAAACCTGGAAACACGGTGCATTCCAAAACCCCATCCTTTCAACGGTGAATTCACCTTCCTCCGATCATTGCTGTAGTTGAAACTCCAACCACTACTTAGTCAGGGACTCATCTACTCTTCCACAAAATAGCTCGACACTCGAACAACCCTAGAGGTAGTGATGATCAGATACTTACTGTGTTAAAAACCTAGGGCTACATAACAATTCTTCACACTTCTAGCCAAATCATGAATTAATTCACCATACAACCAATTTTCCAAGATTCCCCGATCATCCATCTTCCTCCATACAAATACACGACCTTCAAATCAACTTTAATCACCAGAGATGATTCAAAATTCCATTTTTGGGTCAAAACAGTAATGTACATTCCTACCCAATCTAGAAATTCTGTTTTAAATTTTAAAAATCAAGATTTTAAATAAGTTTTCAGATTCTATACATAAATCAGTGAATCAATGTGTATGAATGTTGATATTAATGAAGCTTGCACTGTTCTTGATGTGTTTCAGTAAGATTTTCAACTTATTTTAACTTAAATAAGTTTTAAAGCTTACTGTATACTAAACAAACAATATTAGTTTATATTCTAAATTCTAACAGATCCTAAATCAAAGAATAGGACTATGTGTGAAATTATATATATATTTTATTTACAGTCATGCACACATTCATACAAATATTCAAAGATATTTCACATTCAAATATATAAACTTGCTTATCTATAGGTATCATACTTATCACTGGAAAAATCTTTCAACCATGTAACTTAAGTAATTTATTAAAAATGTTACTCACCAGCAACTCAGGAGAACAGAGCACAATATTTCTTGAAAAATTTGCAATTGAATAGCTTTAAACTGAAACTTTATGCTGCTTCTGATCATCTACTTCATGCATGCAGGTCTGATAAAGATGCAGACTTCATTTGATTTGTTCAAGATTTGCAGAGATGAAAATGCAATGAGCTTTAGATTGGAAAGAAGGGAATGTAGACTCCTTTATGCTTTTGAAATACAGA
Organism: Allium cepa; assembly: GCA_030765085.1. Taxonomy (NCBI): domain Eukaryota; kingdom Viridiplantae; phylum Streptophyta; class Magnoliopsida; order Asparagales; family Amaryllidaceae; genus Allium; species Allium cepa. The sequence goes on from CM060937.1 coordinate 12,031,723, forward strand.
TTTTGGTTTTGAGAGGAAGTTTTAGTTTCAGATTTTTGAAGTGTGATGTTTTCTTCTTTGTTTTCAACTAGCTCTCGGTTTGAAAAGAGAATGAGGGGAAAGTGAAAGTGGTTTAAGGGCTGAAATAAATTTTAAATCAAAATAAAAGAAAAAGATAAAAACAAATGACACTTGTCACATTGTTTTATTCATATATTAACACATGTAGTTTAAATACTTAAAAAGTTAACACTTGTCTTTTTACTTACTTTAGTTATTTTTCCCTTTAAATTTAAATGTAAGATAAAGCCTTTAAACTTAATTTATTTATATTTATATAAATATACATGTGAATTTCTTATTTAAAGAAAATATAAATATAACCAATTATAAAGTAAAACTTATACAAAAAATTTAAAGAATCAATTAATTTGAATTTACAAAATAAAACTTCAAATCAATTGACCCCTTGAAATCAAAATTAAAATCTATTTATTAAAATGAAGATTCTATTTTCCCTTTTATATTTATAAAAATAGAATATTTATTAATAAGGTTTTAATATAACAATTAACAAATTTTATATGATTTATAAAGAAATTATAAATCACTTTTATTATTTAAATGAATTTAAATCATATGTTATCTTATATTTTAAACTTATAAAATATACTCAATTCATATTTAATCAAATAATATTTAATAAGAAATAAACTTAATTTTTATTTAAATTTAAAAATTAAGCTAAGTCAAATTTTAAACAATATAACATTTATTATAAATATTTACAAATCATATAGTTATTAATTTAAATAGATTTTTAAAAGCTTAATATTAATTTATAACACAAATTCCTAATTACTCAATATTTTATTCGAATTTAAAAACAAACTTCATTTATTTATTTTCATGTATATTAAATTTCAAACAAAGATAGACTATGATATATATACAAATATATATATATACATTATAATTTAAACATTTACTTTAGCATTTTAAAGATAAAATCACAAATTAAATATTATTTAAATCTGATTATTAAACTAAAACATATTTTACCAATCAATATTGTCAATATCAATTTAATTTTATATAAAGATTATTAAATTGATATTGTCTAAAATTCCGAGATATCACATTCCTTCCCCCTTAAAAGAATTTCGTCCCCGGAATTTAAAACAAAGGTAATTTAATAACCTATTTAAGATTTAAATTTTAAAAACCATGCATATATCAAACCTATGCTAACATCCATAGCAATCAATACAACCAATCAAACAAAATTTAACTATCCAGACAAAATTCTGGATAGAGTTTCCTCGAGTTTCCCAAGTAAACACCAGGTTACTCGCTCTATAAAAATCCAAACAATCAACACTACTAAGCTACAGAACTCCTACTCATCTATATCTATATCTAATAAGACATCAAACTATAGACAAGTCTGACTCAACAACCAAAATCTCCCAGAACAACTGATTCCAAAACCAAAAATAGATATACACGTACTCCCTCAAAGATACGTGAAACACTATGAATTCCAGTTGTCCAAACTGGCAATTCAATCCAGATAATCAAACACTTATCCAAAATAGAACACAGAAGAGATCCAAAACATCTCAGAGCTAGCTTATCCAACCTTACCAAAATTTATAGCTCTTAAAAACTGAGAACTTATCCGAAATCAAATCTTCGACTGCTTATCTCTCACCTGATCAGCTCAACCCTTGCTAATGTCACAAGAAATAAACTAGACCATCAGTAGAAAACAACTTCTCCTATCCGGAAAAGAAAAGTAGATGCATTCCCAAACTGCTTTCGCTGCACAACTCTGATCTGGAGTAGAAAAGAATGCTGATGAAGAACACAAGCACAACTGGACAGCATAACCAAGAAGTTCTCCGATAACTAAGAGAAAATTCAGAATTTCCTCAAATCCTGAGTTGCTTCAACAAAACTCCATCTCAAGGAACCAACCTTCAATTAGTTGAACCACCGGTATCACTGCATATCTAGATGAAGACAAACTCTGGCTTCTTTGAAAATATTCAGAAAAATCTCCAACATTCCCAAGAGAACACTCAATCATCGCAAGTCACTTTTGCGATCAATCCAAACTAAAATCCAAAGGAAACTGTTCTCTCTAAACCAATCAAAACAGCTTATGCTAGTCTTGCCAATCCAACGAAGAAATGGATTTACACTACTGCTTCTGAATTCCATCTCCCGAAAACTGCTAAGCCAGGAAACTCTTCCGACACACCGAACACTCCGAGCTGCACTGCTGACACCAATGCCAAAGAATTCTCAATCCAAAACTCTTCGAGAAACTCGGACTTCAAACAACACAAAAACCCCCTGCTGAACTCAGCCTCAACACCGAAGCAGACTTATTTCCTTAAACTTGTTCCAAAGAAATCATCTTCGGAAACATCCATAGTAACTGCATCTCATCACGCAGCTACTACTCCTTGAGATATCAAGATATCATCACTCGCTTCTGCTCATCCAACAAATCCAAACTCTACTCATCCAACTTCAAAAATGAATCTCCGAACCTTAACAGGTTACCTTCAGAGATCAATGAAGTCCTTACACCACTTCAAAACTCACTCGAGACGATATTAGGTCTATAGTCTCGACAGATACACTTCCAACCAATCATTCAAACTCCAACCAATGGCAGTCGTGATATACACACCACTACCCCAATCTACCTTTATAACTTATATTGGAAAACCTGAACAGGTAACCCAACAGATAGGTAGAAATAAATATATAAATATATATATAACAAAAATTACAAATACGCTCTCTCAAGATAGACACCACTCCAGAGCCTAGGTATTCACTCAACCTAACACTCTGATACCAACTGTCACGACCCGACTTTCTACTCCCAGAAAATCGCATCATGAATTAAGAAAGAAAGGGATAGAAGAAGAAAAGAAAGAAGAGAAAGAAGAAACAACACAAGAATCTCAACAGCGGAACGAATAAATTATATTAATAACATAAGTATTTACATAATATACAATACCAATCAGAGATACACATCATACCCATCACATATACTAGACAGTTATAAACATCTGTCTAGTATTTACAACTCAACACATCACAGAGAACACACAGCGGAATTATATCTAACGCAGAAGCCTCCTGCTCCATTGCTCCTCCATTATTCGTCAAAGCTAACCTGAATCCCTTGGCTACTCATAAAAATTTGAGTACCCAAGAGTTTAAGAAAACAAAGATAAACTCCAGGTCAGACATGGGTCTGGTATGAGTAACAGGTTAAGGTTGCTTAACTTTAAAAACCTTTGAAAGAAAAGGTATCACGTAAGACTTCCCACACATAAACATGGAAAAGTTTTTACCTTACGCTAACCAAAACATTTGATAGGAAATCCGATGATATTATAATAGTGTCTAGGGTTTTCAAGTAAAATACAGAAATAGCTGGAATGCTTACATCTCACGTTCCAACATAGTTAGGCACAACTAATACGTACGGCACTTATTGGATTTTGGATTCCATACAATGGCAGGGCTACTGGGGTACCGCCCGTCACAGTACGTGGCCTAGATCACCGTACCAAGGAGCCACCCTAACTCCCCTGCAACACAAGGCCGGACCCATTCCTTACTGAACAGTTCCGAACAAGACAACCCCGGCAGTTGTTGCAATCAACTGCCCCACACAGCCGAATATAAAGGGACTTCTAGACAGGGGTAAATCTTGCTCTCCAGTTGGAGCTACCTACGAAGCCTTGCTGCACCTCCCCTGTTTTAGCCATTCCCGGTTGATGAGGCTTGAGGTTACGATTACCTTTATAGGACATATCACTTAGAATGCTCATCGTCTACCTGACGATGTGCTGAAAGCATTCAATCCATACAAGTTCGTTCCGGGTTCGAACGAAACCGAAGGCATTATCTCGTTACACTCATTTTGGAATCACCCTCAGAGTTAACGACGATAACCCTTGCACTCTAAATCACCATCTCGAATCTATAAACACTATTCCGTCAACTCATTACGGAATCACCCACAAAGTTATACTGACGTATAGCCCTTATACCTCGAGTCTTCAGAAAGCTCCATTTGGATTCACGACCTAACGTTATTTGGAATCGATGTGGTTTTCGGATATCCAAATATGGAAACCCGATCCCGGTCTCATCGAAATCCAAAGCGTGTCTTTTAGGGCCAAGTTGTTTTAAAGTTTAAAACAAATTCAATTCAATATTATCTATATACACACAGATAGATAATTCTCAACATCATAATAGGTAATCAACATTATCATGACATCAGATAATCCATTATCAACTCAAACAGATAATTCATATTATCAATCCATGCAACCAAAGCATCCAAATCACACAACCTTACTTATCTCATATCTGAGGTCTCAACCATACAGGGTAATCAGTATAAACCAACATTCATAAGCAAAGACTTATTAATCACCATCCTATAATTAATTTAAAGTTAATTAAATTAATTACTCATCCATATAAATCTTGCTTACACATCAACTAATTATTCTTAACATATTACCCTAATTAATCATCTTGATTAATCATTCTTTAATTACATCAAGTAATTAAACTCTAATTAATTTCACAAATTAATTAATCCAAACCAAATTTAGTAATTAACCTATAATTACTTCATTAATTAATCCTTAATTAATTAACTAATACCTTCATTGATTAATTGTTCTTAATTAATCAATCCTTAATCACATCATTAATTATCTAGATTAATGATCTTAAATTATTTTAAATTAGTCCATTAAATTAATTATCAATTATCTCTATTGATTAATCATACTTGATTAACTTATTTATCAAAACCCAAATTAATTACTTACTTAAGTAATTATTCAACATACCAACTACATATTAATTACACAAAGTAATTAATTTCTAAATCTCCTCCATTAAATTACATCTAGTAATTTATTTCCTTAATTACTTCACTAAGTAATTTTCCATTCTTAATTGCATTATTAATTACTTCTCAAATCAATCAATGATTAAATTAAATTAATTAAACTTAATTAATTAACTTAATTATTCAAAAATAACTTAATTAATTACAATTAGTAATTAATTTCTTAATTACTTTCACAAAGTAATTTACTTAAACAATTCAAAGGATTTTCTCAAATTAATTAATCCAATTAATTATTAAAATTAATTACATTAATTAATAATATTAAGTTAATGTCCAATAATAAGTTCTTTAATTACTTCTCCAAAGTAATTAACTGAATTAATAAATATTAATTCTTAATTTATTTAAAAACTCATTTATTAATTTCTAATTTTAAAATTTATCAAATGATAATTAAACTTAATTAATTATTAATTACTTGATTAATTCAATTCATTAATTAAATAAATCAAATCTTATTTAAATTAATTTCTAAATCATACTTTAATCATATTCAGTTAACTTACTCAAACTTTTAATTAATTAAATAACCATCAATTATTTAATTAATATCCTAATTATTAATTAATTAATTAAATTAATTAAAATCTTAATTACCTTGATCAGATAATTAAGTTTTCAAAACAATGAAATCATTTATCTCATTAATGATTTAAATTATCATTATTAAAGTCATTTAAAACAAATTTCTTTTAAATTTCCTAAATTCCATAAATATTTGAAATCAAACTTAAACAAGATTTTAAATATTTTAAAAGCTCTTAAATTTTCATCTTAAAGGATCACTTATCTTTAAAGTATTATTATTTTTTATTTAAAAGAATAGTTTTATCTTTAGCCCAAATTCAATTTAAAAAATTTAAAATACCTTAAATATTTCAAACAATTATTGAAACATATAAATTCAAATCTTATTTTTATTACCACTCAAAAACTTAACCATGCTTTCAGATTTAAATACAAAGATTAAAATTTAAAACCCTGTTAAAATTTCATTTTCAGATTTTATAAAATACTCAAACTAAATATATCATTTGAATTATTCAACCTATTTCCTTTTGAAACTTTCAGATTCAAATTTAAATTTGAATCCAGGATTTCAATTTCAGATTTAACTTAGAATTTAAATCTTACTTTTAAAAAAAAACTTACTTTCGGATTTTAAAACTTACTCAATATAAAAACTGTGCAGGTTAAATTATTTATCTAAATACTTTATTCTATTCTGCAAATTTATTAAAATCTGGAATTCAAATTTATTTGAATTCATAGTTTAAATCTTACTTTAAGATTATCTTTAAACTTGCTTGACTATTTTAAATTTGGTTTTGAAATACAAAAACCTGAAACTGTTCAGGCTATAGGAACAAAACTGCAAATTTTGTTATTCAAACCTGAAATTCAAAATCTGCATGAATTCATGTTTTAATCTTGATTTAGTTTAGATTTAAACTTGCTTCAAATATAAGTTTAAACCTGCTTTGCTTATTTTTTTAATTTAGTTTAAAATTTTGAAAACCTGAAACTGTTTCAAGTTACAGGAAACAAAAACACTGCAACAAAAGAGAACTACCCGAGTAAAAACTGTTTTTACTTCGAGTCATTTTTTCCCTAACTTCGAGTCATATCTTCAAGCTACCCGAGTTTCCCCTACAACTTATAGGAAACTAAAAACCTTTTCAAAATGACTCTGTGCACATGCACATCACTATGGCCAACTTCCCGATCATCAGTGATGATCATCCACCTCCATAAACCCCCCTTGAATCCAACCTAATCACCAAACATCAGAAACCTTCCACTGCCAAAAATTCAAGTCCAGACTCTATTTATAAAACCTGGAAACACGGTGCATTCCAAAACCCCATCCTTTCAACGGTGAATTCACCTTCCTCCGATCATTGCTGCAGTTGAAACTCCAACCACTACTTAGTCAGGGACTCATATACTCTTCCACAAAACAGCTCGACACTCGAACAACCCTAGAGGTAGTGATGATCAGATACTTACTGTGTTAAAAACCTAGGGCTACAGAACAATTCTTCACACTTCTAGCTAAATCATGAATTAATTCACCATACAACCAATTTTCCAAGATGCCCCGATCATCCATCTTCCTCCATACAAATACACGACCTTCAAATCAACTTTAATCACCAGAGATGATTCAAAATTCCATTTTTGGGTCAAAACAGTAATGTACATTCCTACCCAATCTAGAAATTCTGTTTTAAATTTTAAAAATCAAGATTTTAAATAAGTTTTCATATTCTATACATAAATCAGTGAATCAATGTGTATGAATGTTGATATTAATAAAGCTTGCACTGTTCTTGATGTGTTTCAGTAAGATTTTCAACTTATTTTAACTTAAATAAGTTTTAAAGCTTACTGTATACTAACAAACAATATTAGTTTATATTCTAAATTCTAACAGATCCTAAACCAAAGAATAGGACTATGTGTGAAATCTGGATCCTAGAGAAAAGAACAGAGGTATATTTTTTATTTATTTACAGTCATGCACACATTCATACAAATATTCAAAGATATTTCACATTCAAATATATAAACTTGCTTATCTATAGGTATCATACTTATCACTGGAAAAATCTTGCAACCATGTAACTTAAGTAATTTATTAAAAATGTTACTCACCAGCAACTCAGGAGAACAGAGCACAATATTTCTTGAAAAATTTGCAATTGAATAGCTTTAAACTGAAACTTTATGCTGCTTCTGATCATCTACTTCATGCATGCAGGTCTGATAAAGATGCAGACTTCATTTGATTTGTTCAAGATTTGCAGAGATGAAAATGCATTGAGCTTTAGATTGGAAAGAAGGGAATGCAGACTCCTTTATGCTTTTGAAATACAGATTTTGGTTTTGAGACGAAGTTTGAGTTTCAGATTTTTGAAGTGTGATGTTTTTGTCTTTGTTTTCAACTAGCTCTCGGTTTGAAAAGAGAATGTGGGGAAAGTGAAAGTGGTTTAAGGGCTGAAATAAATTTTAAATCAAAATAAAAGAAAACGATAAAAACAAATGACACTTGTCACATTGTTTTATTCATATATTAACACATGTAGTTTAAATACTTTAAAAGTTAACACTTGTCTTTTTACTTACTTTAGTTATTTTTCCCTTTAAATTTAAATGTAAGATAAAGCCTTTAAACTTAATTTATTTATATTTATATAAATATACATGTGAATTTCTTATTTAAAGAAAATATAAATATAACAAATTATAAAGTAAAACTTATATAAAAATTTTAAAGAATCAATTAATTTGAATTTACAAAATAAAACTTCAAATCAATTAACCCCTTGAAACAAAATTAAAATCTATTTATTAAAATGAAGATTCTATTTTCCCTTTTATATTTATAAAAATAGAATATTTATTAATAATGCTTTAAAATAACAATTAACAAATTTTATATGATTTATAAAGAAATTATAAATCACTTTTATTATTTAAATGAATTTAAATCATATGTTATCTTATATTTTAAACTTATAAAATATACTCAATTCATATTTAATCAAATAATATTTAATAAGAAATAAACTTAATTTTTATTTAAATTTAAAAATTAAGCTAAGTCAAATTTTAAACAATATAACATTTATTATAAATATTTACAAATCATATAGTTATTAATTTAAATAGATTTTTAAAAGCTTAATATTAATTTATAACACAAATTCCTAATTACTCAATATTTTATTCGAATTTAAAAACAAACTTCATTTATTTATTTTCATGTATATTAAATTTCAAACAAAGATAAACTATGATATATATACAAATATTTATATATATATATACATTATAATTTAAACATTTATTTTAGCATTTTAAAAGATAAAATCACAAATTAAATATTATTTAAATCTGATTATTAAACTAAAACATATTTTACCAGTCAATATTGTCAATATCAATTTAATTTTATATAAAGATTATTAAATTGATATTGTCTAAAATTCCGGGATATCACAGGCTTGTTTTCGAAACCAAGTGTAACAACCCGCATATTTATCGATTTTATATTTAAATATTTTATTTAAATATTCTATCGTTCGTCGGATTTTGGTCCGAAAAGCTACTTTTTGCAAACAGTCGAATTGGAATCGAGACCGCCTCCATTGAGTTCAAAATGACGTTTGCGACCTTTTTGAGTATAGACTTCGATATGTTTGGAGAAAGTTGATTTTTGCTACTTTTTCCCGCTTATGACTTTGGTTTGGACTGCACCCTTATTAGCTCAGCCCCAAACCCCCTCTCCTCTCCATTTCTTCATCTCATATTCCTAACACTCAAGCTTAAGCAAAAATGGTGGAAGCAAATGGGAATTAGAAACTCCAAGCCCTAGTTCCTCTTGCTAGCTCAAGTTCTTGCTCCAAATTCAAAGAGAACCCATTAGTAAGCATCTCCTTCTTCTTCTCCAACTCATTCTCTCTTTGATTTCAGAAAATTCCTAAACCTGGTTTGGAAAATGTTTCTCTTTTTAGCTTAGAAGCTTCTTGAGTTGGATTTGAAGAGTGGTTGATTCTCCTTTGCTTTCAAGCTTCATCTTCATTTGTTTGGGTTCAAAGGTGAGATTTTTATCTCACATCTATGCTTATATTTATCTTCGATTGTTAGGTATGAATTCCTAACACTTATTCGTGTGCATTTGCTTTTGGTTTGGATTGATTTGGTGAATATTCCAATTTTTAATGTTTTGGGTTCAATTCTTTAAAAATCATAGTTTTGATGTTTTGATCATGTTTTGGTGACGAACCGAGGAGCTTCTATGGCCGGGTAGTCGATTGGCGTAAACCCTTAGTGCCGTTGCTCGTCCGATAGAAATTTGGAAGAGATTGGCATTCATTAGTTGGGCAAGGGGGGTTGCTGACTACAGGTTCGGCCGACCGACCTCAGGGTCCGGTCGACCGACTTGTTACCCAGGCACTTCCCAGCCTCTGTTGGAAGTGCAGGTTACATGTCCGGCCGACCGAACACAGGGTACGGTCGACCGACCTGCTACCCCGTGCATTTGTATTTTTTGGTCCGGTCGACCGAGCTTTGTAGCCGGCCGACCGACCTGGAGCATTTTTGCCTATTTTGCCTAGTTGTTTGAATTTCCAACTTTAATCGATTCGTGTTGTTTCCTATGTGTTGTTATCATTTGTTATGACTTTGATGACTCCCTTTTAGGGATTTTTGAATATCCATTTCGATGGATTCGGTATCGATTTCTTTGGATTTTATTCACATTTTCGAATGTGAATCTTAGTGATTGGTTGTTCCTACAATCTTCTTTGTGATTTGCCACTTTAAAAATATAAAGGTTTTCTATACTAGTAGTAAATATCAAAACTCTTTCTTCAAATGATTTCAACACTATTTTATTACAAAGCTCGTTTTCTCAAACCGATTTCCAATCTACTAGTATATACAAACCTTTACCTCACTCGTATGAGAAATCTAATTAAACGACTTAGTAAAACGAGTGGTATGAAACGCTTGCATTTACTTCGTCGGTTAATTCTTGGACTTGTTCGATTGAATCTCTTATGACAATTTTCTAGTGGAGATCTACAATTTGTTCGTAAATATTTAAGTTAAGCTAGTGGTTATGGGACATGAAGCTAAGCTCATATATTTACTAGCTTACTGTAATTGACACTTCTCTTTGATCATGACGATCATTTATGGTTTAGACTAGCAATGTGCGATGTCTCTTTGTCCACATGGAGCACTGTACGTCGTTTTTATTGAACTTCGGTTCACCAGGAGGAGCTTCGGCTCAATGTCCGCAATGGGGGACTATACCCTGTAAGGAGGAGTTTTGATTCACCAGGAGGAGCTTCGGCTCAATGTCCGCAATGGGCGACTATACCCTGTCATGAGGAACTTCGGTTCACCAGGAGGAGCTTCGGCTCAATGTCCGCAATGGGGGACTATACCCTGTCATGAGGAACTTCGGTTCACCAGGAGGAGCTTCGGCTCAATGTCCGCAATGGGGGACTATACCCTGTCAGGAGGAACTTCGGTTCACCAGGAGGAGCTTCGGCTCAATGTCCGCAATGGGGGACTATACCCTGTCTGGAGGAGCTCCGGCTCATTTTTATGGGATTGGCCATCCTTTTTATTGTGATTTCTGGATTCGTGTGTTGATTTCTGGAATTTATGTTTCACCAACTTTTACGATGGGCATAGATATATATGTCATTTATTGTGGCTTGGTGAATGAAATTAGGAGTATGACATTCCTTTTTATCTTGAGTAGATTATTGTGATATTGATTAATCTCTTGTTGATTTTCAATTACTTATTTATCACAGCTTGGCATTGTGATTATTATATGTTTATGTCATATCTCTTAATATATATCACTTCATCTGATATTTATAGCTAGACTGATCCGTTTATTATTTTCTTCTTAAATAATACTCGGGTCAGACTGAGATATTACAAGTGCTTCTGCTTGACTCCTTATCGGACTTTCATCTGATCTTTTGGCTAACTACTTAAGTTTAGTAGTTTTTGTTGTATACATTTGAGATACAGACTCTATGATGTATACTTATTCTTTTGTCTAGCACTTGTATCTATTCTTTTTGATATTGTGGATCTTGTTTGACCACTACTCTGATGTACACTTTCATGTGTAATATTCATATCTATTTCCGCCTTTGTGATATGAATTATCTATGACTGATTTATGTTATGTTTATTTCTATATATTTTTCTGAGGATATTATAGCCACTGTGTAGTAGCTTTGAGTTTGTGTCGGTATGTCGGATTTCCCTCTTGATAAGAAATGCATGTTATACTATCTGACATATCGATGCTCGCGCAAAGCAATTACATGGATGGTCGCTCCTCAACAGCCTTATTCTCCGCGCTAGTTGACAGCATTACTCTGTAGTGTTCTTGGCTAGCGTGGGTATAGAGGTGGGGCGTCACACCAAGTAAAACAGTTTTAAAGAGGCGAGGAGACCTATGTTTCAAAAGAACGTCGAAGACCCTTTATCTCTTCGGTAGTAAGCCATAAATTCATAGAAAGTATTAAGTTTTTGACTAAAAAATGAAGGTCAAAGTGGTTAATACCGCATGTATAAAACCCTTTTTTATAAAAAGGGCGGAGAGTCTAAGCTTTTAGGTCGACATTGTTAATGACTTCGATGTTGGTTTATTCTGAACTATTAATAAGGGCTAATCATATATCATTATGAAAATGAATTCAAGGACTCTAAATATAAAATAGCCCAAGTTTGGGTTAAAGATCTCCAAGAAGAATATTACTTGGGATTAAGTAATTCTTAACACGTCAAATGATGGATCTTATATGTTCATGTGTTTGTTTGATTAGTTATTATGCATATTTAAAATTATCTTACTCACATTATTTATGATCCATAACCGCATTTTAGGGTATTAAGGGTAGATAACCATTTAGGTTGACCTAATAATGGGTATAAACAGAATTAACTCTCGAGTGAGTAGAATTTCATCAAGAGGTCAGGTAGACCAGAAGTCTAGCATGTCAAGAACTGATTAAAAGAGTATGGATTTGGACAGGTTATTGGAAGGGTCCAATAGGTGCATAGTCACCCCATAAAAACTATGCCATGAGAGATGTTATTAGAAGGGTCCAATAGGTTCTTAGTGATCCTATAAAAACTATGTCTGGATGATGTTATTGATAGAGATCTATGGGTTCATAGTGATCTTATGAAAAGTATGATTTGAGAGCCGTTATTGAAAAATTAAGTAGGTTCATAGTAACCCAATAAGAACTATGATTGGAAGGTTATTAGTCAGCCCATGAAAACTAAAATTTTCCTAGTGATCCCATAAAAACTATGAAGTTGGATAGATTGTCCCTAAAATAAATTGAGATGGGTTATTAATCATTCCATGAAAACTAATAGGTTTATAATAACCCTAGAAAAACTTGAAACTTGGATAGATAGTTAGATAAGTTGGGATAGGTTACTCAGGGTATATTGCATTCTTGCACATAGTCATATATAATTATGATTAACCATTGTGGATGTAGGAGTACTATATATGGTTAACATATTTTGATAAAGATACTAGTGTGACGACCCGGAATTTCTGGATATTTGAAATTGAAATATTTAATTGATTTTAAATATTTGAAAGGTTAGTTTACTTTGAATTTCAAATATCACTGTTTATTTGTGCAATTAAAGTACTGAATTTAGTAAATGGAAATTGGGTAAAATATTGAGTCTTGAATTTTAAGCTAGTTAAAAATATTTCAAAGGCTTGGAAAATTTATATTTATAGTATTGAGATAATAGGAGTTGTAAATTTAAATTTGGAAGTGTTTTGTTTAGTTCTAAAAATATATCATTTAAACTGATATTTAAAATAGCCTTCCGAGGCACAGTCTCGGAATTCGACGAAACCAGTTCCATTGGATTCGTAATAGTGTATCATTATCAGATTTCAATTTTCATAGTGTTTGGAATTGCCATGAGGTCATACGGTCGATAAACGTGCTGAAATCTATATCGAAAATTTAATATAATAACTGGATCTATAAAGCTATCTTCTCCATATGATCGAATTATGACTCGAAACCTTTTCCATCGCGTTCAGAATAGAGATATAACCTTACGAACGCCTAGCGGCATGCCTCAATAGGAGTTTGAATTTTGAGTTGCGATTTTCAAGACGAATTAAATTTTAATTTAAAATTCAATATATACAATATATTTGCTTTGCAACACTAACTCAAGCATAAACACGTGGAGAAAATTTCAAAACTCATGTTCGTCTGGATAATACGCGTTCATCTTCATTCTCAAAATATAAAACCAAAACAACGGCTGTGCTTTAAAAAAAATAAACGAAGGAAAAAGCTTCGTCTCTAATTCAACATAATGGCCGCATCCTTTTTTAAAAACTCGAAAATCAAAATTCATATAGGGAAAATTGGCATATGCCTTCTTCCTATGTTAAAATTCAAATCGAGAGGGGATTGCTCGAATCGAGCGCGTCACGATGGCCGATCGAATCATTGCAGAGGGGGGTTTCGAACTAGGGCTTACGTCACAGGCTTGAGGGGAAGACTCGCGGCTGTAATGTGATCGACGTCGAAGGTTGCATCTCAGATTAGGTTTCGTGAGAAAATTTGAGGGCTCGTTGATGGCCTGGAGGAGCTCGAGCATCATAACGACTTCGGGGAAGCAGGAGTAGGAAGTGGCCATGCGAGGCCGATGGTGGTGTCGTGATCGAGGGCTGGCCATGGGGACAGGTCGCGTTCGCTTGGATGATGGCAGTCGTAGATCGATCGATGCAAGGTTGAGGCGAGTTATGGTAATTTCTTGAGCCTATTTCTGTGATTGGGATTTTGTTAATTCAATATTGTTTACAGGAAGACATATAAAACAATTTTGTTCTTAATTTAACATATATATATATATATATATATATTGTAGAATAATAATAATATAACAGTAAGTTTTAAAAAAAAATAGTGATTTAAGATATACATATGTGTATATACAGTAAAATACACTGCTGTTGTTATTAAAAAAGAAGAAAACAGTAAAGTTTAAAGTGATTTTTGAAAATAGGAATTTTAAAGGATGGTTTGGAAAGTTAATATATATATATATATACACATAAGATTTAGAAATATAAATTTTGAATGGTAATATAGGCTATTTTTATAAGTATATACATATGTAGTTTCAAAGTAAAAAATAAATATTCATATACACATTTGTTTTTAACTTACTAGTCTAGTTTTTAAAATAATGAACATGGTGATAAATTGTTTAGTTAACCTATTTTATTTTAGTTACTAAAAATAATTATTTGAAGGAAATTTAGTTTAAATTTAATAATTAGTTAATTTAATTTATTAAATGGGAATTAATTGTTCAATAGTGCAAAATATTAATAAGCTGTATAATATTTATACAAGGTCTGAATCGTGAACCAAGCCAAGGTTGAAGTGGATCGCAAATAAAAAGCAAAGGTGAGTTCTTCTCACTCATTTGGATTGCTTACATAATTTTAATGAATAAATTTAAATTATTGGATGTGCTTGGATAAATTTAATAAATTATCTATTGCATGATATTATATATATATATATATATTGGAATGATTGATTTTTCGCATTATATAGCGGATGAGACTCTAGCTATGCGCCTCACATAATAGCGAATGACCCCATATACTGCGATGTTCCACCTCGAAGTGAGATTGGTATTTTATTATTGACTAACATCTGTGGATGCAGGGAACAGGTTGGAGGGATCCAACTAGATTCCTTAAAAATATTGGAATTTTTTTTCATATTCTGTGATGTGATTTATTGATAATCTGTGATAGATTATATTGGTAATTGGAATTATTGAATGTTATGTTTGGCTGAGTAAATTTCGAAATTTTAAGTTATCAAAAATATAAAGGTTAGATTTTGAAGAGAAATAAAAAGAAAACTTTCAAGTAAAATAATTTTAGCTAATTTGGATAAATTTAAGAACGGAATTGGGAAGGAATAAAGTTTATTTTTGAATTCCAGTAAATAAATTCTGGGTATGGAAAAAGAGATTTTTGAATAATGGCAATAAATGAATTTTTAAGCTTAGTGACATTATTAAAATGAATAAAGGATTTTTTTTTTTAAACTTCAAGGTTAAAAGTAGTTTGGGAAAAAAAGAATTTTGGAAAAACGTATGAAATTGGTATTTTCAGTTTAAGTGAGATTTTAAAGCATAATAAAGAAGTTAAACGTGAAGTTAATGGGTTTTGAAATAAAATTGAGTAAGGGAATTTATTTTTAAAGTAGATTAAATTTTGGAAATCGATTTGAAAAGTGATTTAGTGTTTAAAACTGTGTTTTGAAAGAGGGATGAGACTAAGGAATTTATAAATTGGGTTTATAAAGTGACATAAGATATCAGTGGATATTTGGAAGTATAAATTCACGGTGAGAATTTATAAAGGAATGGATATTTGTTTCAAAAATAACTAGGGTTTATTTTTAATGGTGTGAAAAGAAAGCGTATTTCCCTCAAAAGCCAAGTATGTTTTCAAGCAGATTGTTTTTAAGTTAAGTTAAATTTTTTAAAGTTGTTCAAAAGGATGGTTTTGAGAAATTATTATTCAAGTCATTTAAAATTTTAAACGTAAATATTTATTAAATTTGTTATAGTAGTAATTATTTTGAAAGGTTAATTGGTATTATGATTTAAAAAGATAATTATTAACATTTACATTTTATAAAGTAGTTTTATTTTAAAGATAGTTTTACTAAAGTTTTTATTTGAAAAACTTGTATAGAATTTCATAACTTTTATTTTTAAGATTTGTTTTGGCTTCAGTTTTACATGAGAAATTATTATAAATTTCATAACTTGTATTTTAAATAAGTGTATTAAATAGTTTTTATTTAAGTGTTTTAAATAGTTTTTATTTTTATTGTAAGTGTTTTAAAATATATTTTTTTGGAAAATGATTTACATTGTTTTGAAAGTCTAAAATATTTAGGCTTGGCGATTTTCAGTGGAAATAAAACAATTGGGTAGGATTTTTCTTCCGAGAGAGAAAAGTGATTTGAAATCTATTTTTCAAAGGGTTGAAGAGTGGAAATATATCTTGCGACGATATTTTGAAATAAATAATTGGGAAAATTATTTATAAGTCTGATGATTGTTTGTGAATGTTATTTGATAGTTAAATAGCCGACTATCAATATTGGCCAATGCACACATCGTTTTGAAGAGATCGGGATTGGGATTTATTTTCCAAAA
The DNA here is from genome assembly GCA_030765085.1 of Allium cepa. Classification (NCBI taxonomy): domain Eukaryota; kingdom Viridiplantae; phylum Streptophyta; class Magnoliopsida; order Asparagales; family Amaryllidaceae; genus Allium; species Allium cepa. The sequence goes on from CM060937.1 coordinate 12,048,473, forward strand.
CCATTTTGATCCGGTTTGAACGTTTACGTGAGGAAGACAAGAGCTTAGAGTCAAAGATGGAGTAGTGAAGTGCAAGGGCTAGTCGCTAGTAATACTGAGGGTGATTCCAAAATGGATGCAGTAGGGGAAGTGCCTTCGGTTCTGTTCGGATCCGGAATGGACTTGTATGGTTGAATGCTTTCGGAACATCGTCGGGAGGACGATGGGCATTCTAAGTTAGATGTATTCAAAAAAGATAATGCTTAACCTCGAGCCTCATCAACCAGGAATGGCTAAAACTTGGGAGATGCAGTAAGGCTAAGTGGCTAGCAACCAATTAGGGTAAGGTCATCGCTGCTTAGAGGTCCCTTTTTATTCGGCTGTGTGGGCGGTTGCTGATCCCTATCGCAGAGTGATCTTATTTGGGCTATCCAGTAAGGTGTAGTCTGGTCTTTTATAGCAGGGGATACGTTGATCTAGACCATGTACTGTGACAGGCAGTACCCCAGTATCCCTGCCATTGATGGAAATCCATTCTCCCTACATGTCTTTACGATTTTGTTTGTAGAACCCACTTTGTGGCTAGTATTGCCGAAATTTAATGAATGTAACAATTTTGGCTATTTGGATAAGTATTTGTATATAGACAATATTATAATATCAGAGGATTTTATAAGAAAATGTTTTGGTTATTGTAAGGTAAAAACCTGACATGTTTATTTGTGGCATGGTCTTACGAGATATCATTGATTTCAAAGGATTTTGAAAATTTTAATATTCCAATTGAGTGTGTTTTCTCACGTTGGTTTTTCAGACTGACTCGGCTGTTATTTTTCTATAATGCTCGGGTCAGACTGAGTATTATAGAGTACAGATTCTGGATGGACTGCTATGGAGCTCAGCAGACAAGCTGGATGGCAAGGTGTATCACACGTATTTGATGAGTATTCCACTATGTTTGATTGACTACATAGTCAGTTTTCTGAGGACAAGTTATGATAACTGTCCAATTGTGTGTTATGAATTTTTTTGTACTTTGATGATGTAATGTACAAACATATATAATTCTGCTGTTTTAAAGATTAGTCATTTATCTATTATATATTGTTCCGTTGCATTTGTGAGATTCTAATATTGTTTCTATTTCTTCTTCTACCTCCTTCTTCTTTAACCCTAATGGTTTGTATTTTTGGCATTCGATTGTTCGGCATTTGATATAATGGACTGTATTGATGTCGATTTTCGGGGGCCGAAAAATCGGTTCGTTACAAATTGGTAAGGTTAAGCGAGAATCTTGGCTCTGGCGGGGATTACTTATTAGGATAGAGTCAATAGTGCTCTAGAATGAGTTTGAGTGTATTAATAGATATGAGCGCGTATTTTTTTGTGGATATAATTTTTTTATATTGTATCGACTTATCGGTTGATTATTTATGGATTCTGGTCGATATATGGGATGCCATGTCATCGATAGGGATTCCTAAACTCTTAAACAAGATAAAACGACACAGTATTGTTTTAAAAAAAAGGTTAAATGAAATAATTTTATCCAAATTATTTTTGTATATAGAAGAAATAATTTTCTGTAAATTATTATAGTTATATATGGTTGCTTGTTTGTTAGGAAGTGATAATACTAAATTTTTATCATTATTGTGCAAAAATTGAATAAGAAATTGAAATCATAACTAAAAGCTAAGAAATAAATGCATATACAAATGGGATTGTAAATATAAAGTGCAAATGTGATTTATAATTTGAAACAGAATTCCAGAGAAATATTTGAAAATAAATTGAAAGGATTTGGTAGTTGAAAATTCGGAAAATTTAAATTCCTTTGAATTTGAAAATGATTTTCAATAGTTTTGGAGAAATAATGGTGATATTATTTGAAAAATATTTTTTAATTGGATTTTAAATCCAATAGGATTTGAAGTCGAATAGTATTTGAAAATGTTTTTAAAGAGACAAAGCATTGAACTCTTTTCGGTCGCTGGGAAATAACTTCGGTGATGACTGCAGCATCATCGATGTTCATTTTCGATTTTTCAAGAGAGGAATTACTACCAAAATGTTTTAATTTGGAGTTGTTTGCAAAACTGGGTTTGGTTTGAAATTCAAAGGATAATTTGATATGCAAATGAATTATGTATATAATTAATTTCATTGAAATGTTGAGTAATTGTTTAAAGGACTCTGGAATCTTATTTAAAATATTTATGAAATATAATTGAGTTTGAAAACTTATATGAAATTGTTAGAACAAAATCTAACCTGAAGAAAAGTTAAATTAAATAAGTGTGAAAATGAAATAAGTAAGAAAAAGTAAGCTGACTTTGATGGTTAATGAAATAAAATTTATTGAATTGAAGATAAATTGTGAATGAGAAAATTTATTTAGTTATAACTAAATAGGAATTGGAACTGAACATTTGAATAATGTTTAAATTTTAATTATGTCAAATAAATGAGTAAAATAAACAAGTTAAGTGAAATGGAAGTTAAAGAAGTTAGACTAAATAATCAAAAGATTGAAGATGAAATTTGTAAATAAACAAATTGATTTAAGTAGACAAGTCAATAAATTGAAATTAAATATTGAAATTCAATTTGAATCATGTTAAGCAAAGTAAAATTGGTTAAGTTGGGCTAAGAAATAAACAAAAGCTGGGGATTTGATTTGATTGAGAAATGAGATAAATTATTGAATCAAACATAAAAATTCAAATTTTGGGAATAAATTGGTGAAGGTAAGGTGAATTGAATTCAGAAAGGGAAATGGAAATTCAGTTTAATGAAATTAGATGGGGAAGCTTAAGTGGTGAAGTGAAAATAAATATAAGGAATATATAAAATGTTCATATTGGACTTTAGAAATAAATGGATACTTAAGTAAATTTGGTATTAGAAACATACAAAGTTAATAATTGCGTGAAGATTAAACTGGAAGTTGGGAAATGAGATAATTGTGAATGGGTAATGGGAATCAAAATGAATGTGAATAAAAAGAAATTGATATAGCTAATAATCAATTGGGATAAATTCGTAGGATGTACGTATATTATTGTATTCGCATAGCGATTTGATCCAGATTCGAGCACAGAATTTCGAGGCAGTTATATCGTTCCGAGTTGGGATTTTTCACTCGATTTTCGACGGCGAAAGCTGGATATGGATTTTTGATTGATTCTGGAAATTCTATATCATAGTTTAGGACTATGCAAGGAGAATGACGGTTTCTGATCAAGAAACCAGATTTGAGTCTGCACTAGGAAGTCGAGTGTATGATACTAGTTCGGAAGTGAAATTGTGTGATCGAGTGAGCGATCGGATTGGATATTGCGTACGAACGATATGTGTGCATCGTATGAACTTGAGTGAAATAGATATTAAAATTTTTGTAAAGAAGTGAATAATATGATTTTGAATTGTATGGTTAGATATTATTGTTAAGTAGGATATACCGATGTTATAAAAGAAAAGGGAATTGGGGTTTTTGATTTCTGAAGATAAATATGAATGGCCCGACAAAAAGAGTATGTATTTAAATTTCTTCATGAAATTTGATGATTTTCTAGTCTAGCCACTTGGCTTTTTATTTTCTTTTGAAATCAGGGGGCCCGTAGAGGCATTTTGTAATTGTACCGAGCTAGTCGCGCAAAGGAGACACTAGCGGATTTTTTTGAAAATTTAAGGAGATAGAAAATTTTTGAGAAAATTTGGGTAATTTAAAATTTAGTTTTAAATTTAAATTAGAATTGTTGATTAAATAACATTGTTTGAAAATTCTGGATGAGTTTAGGAAGTTAATAAAAGTAGTAGTGTGTCTTTAATAAAAAGATTGAGTTGGGAAAATTGTTTGAAACTGTTTGGCTTTAGAAAATAGTTAATGGGTTATGGACCATTACTCTTAACTAGTAATTTCGGGACGAAATTCTTTTAAGGGGGAAAAGAATGTAACGACTCGGAATTTGTGGATATTTGAAATTGAAATATTTAATTGATTTTAAATATTTGAAAGGTTAGTTTAATTTGAATTTCAAATATCACTATTTATTTGGGCAATTAAATTACTGAATTTAATAAATGAAAATTAGGTAAAATATTGAATCTTGATTTTTAAGCTGGTTAAAAATATTTCAAAGGCTTGGAAAAATTATATTTATAATACTGGAGATAAAAGGAGTTGTAACTTTAAATTTGGAAGTGTTTTGTAGAGTTTTAAAAATATATCATTTAAATTGATATTTAAAAATAGCCTTCCGAGGCATAGCCTCAGAATTTGACGAAACCAGTTACATTGGACCCGTAATAGTGTATTCTTATCGGATTTCAATTTTCGTAGTGTTTGGAATAGTCGTCAGGTCATATGGTAGATAAACGTGCTGAAATCTATATCGAAAATTAAATATAGTAATTGGATCCAAAAAGCTATCTTCTCCATATGATCGGATTAGGACTCGAAACCTTTTCCATCGCATTCGGAATAGGGGTATAACCTTACGAACGCCTTGCGGCACGCCTTGATAGGAGTTCGAATTTTGAATTGTGATATCAAGACGAATTAAATTTTAATTTAAAATTCAATATGTATATAAATAAGATATTTGCTTTGCAACACTGTTGCAAGCACAAACACTTGGAGAAAATTACAAAACACGCGTTCGTATGGATAGCACGCATTCATCTTCATTCTCAAAATATAAAACCAAAAAACAGCCGTACTTTAAAAAAAAAAGAAGGAAAATGCTTCGCCTTTAATTAAACATAATGGTCGCATACTTTTTTAAAAACTTGAAAATCAAAATTCAAATAGGAAAAATTGGCAGAGGCCTTCTTCTTATGTTAAAATTCAAATCGAGAGGGGATTGCTCAAATTGAGCGCGTCGCAATGGCTGATCGAATCTTTGTAGATGGGGGGTTTCGAACTAGGGCTTACATCACAGGCTCGAGGGGAAGACTCGTGGCCGCATTGTGATCGGCATCGAAGGTTGCATCTCAGATTGGGTTTCATTGGCAAATTTGAGGGCTCATCGATGGCCTGGATGAGCTCGAGCATCGTACCGACTTCGGGGAAGCAGAAGTAGGCAGTGGCCACGCGAGGCCGATGGTGGTGTCGTAATCGAGTGTTGGCCATGGGGATAGGTCGTGTTCGCTTGGATGATGGCAGTCGTAGATCGATCGATTGAGGTTGAGGCGAGTTATGGTAATTTCTTGAGCCTATTTTTGTGATTGGGTTTTTGTTGATTCAATATTGTTTACAGGAAGACATATAAAACAATTTTGTTCTTAATTTAACATAAAATTATTTGCAGAATAATAATATAACAGTAAGTTTTAAAAAAAACAGTGATTTAAAGATTTATATATATATGTGTATATACAGTAAAATACACCGCTGTTGTTATTAAAAAGAAGAAGAAGAAAATAGTAAAGTTAAAATGATTTTTGAAAACAGGAATTTTAAAGGCTGGTTTGGAAAGTTAAAATATATATATGCATAAGATTTAGAAATATAAATTTTGAATTGTAATATAGGCTAATTTTATAAGTATATACATATGTAGTTTCAAAGTAAAAACAAATAATCATATACACATTTGTTTTTAACTTACTAGTCTTGTTTTTAAAATAATGAATATGGTGATTAAATTGTTTAGTTGACCTGTTTTATTTTAGTTACTAAAAATAATTATTTAAAGGAAATTTAGTTTAAATTTAATAATTAGTTAATTCAATCTATTAAATGGGAATTAACTGTTCAATAGTGCAAAATATTAATAAACTGTATAATACTTATACAAGGTCTGAAATCATGAACCAAGCCAAGGTTGAAGTGGATCGCAAATAAAAAGCAAAGGTGAGTTCTTCTCACTCATTTGGATTGCCTAAATAATTTCAATGGATAAATTTAAATTATTGGATGTGCTTGGATGAATTTAATAATTTATTTATTGGATGAAATTATATATATAATAGTATGTATATATGTATGTATGTGTATATATATATTGGAGTGACTGATTTCCTGCATTATATAGCGGATGAGATCCTATGCGCTCCGCATAATAGCAGATGACCCCATATACCACGATATTCCACCTCGAAGTGGGATTGGTATTTTATTGTTGACTAACGTTTGTGGATGCAGGGAAACAGGTTGGAAGCATCCAACTGGATTCCTCAAAAATATTGGAATTTGTTTCATATTCTGTGATGTGATTTATTGATAATCTGTGATAGATTATATTGGTAATTGGAATTATTGAATGCTATGTTTGGTTGAGTAAATTTTGAAATTTGAAGTTATCAAAAATATAAAGGTTAGATTTCGAAGAGAAATAAAAAGAGAACTTTCAAGTAAAATAATTTTATATAATTTGGATAAAATTAAAGAACAGAATGGGGAAGGAATAAAGTTGATTTTGAATTCTAGTAAATATATTCCGGGTATGGGAAAAGAGATTTTTGAATAATGATAATAGATGAATTTCTAAGCCTAGTGATATTATTAAAAGGAATAAAGGATTTGTTTTTAAATTTCAAGGCTAAAAGTAGTTTGGGAAAAAAAAGAATTTTGGAAAAAAGTATGAAATTGGTGTTTTCAGTTTAAATAGGATTTTAAAGCATAATAAAGAAGTTAAACCTGAAATTAATGGTTTTGAAATAAAATTGAGTAAGTAAGGGAATTTATTTTTAAAATAGTGTAAATTTTGGAAATCGAATTGGAAATTTGAAATTGTGTTTTGAAAGAAGGATGAGACTATGGAATTTATAAACTGGGTTTATAAAGTGAAATAAGATATCAGTGGATATTTAGAAGTATAAATTCACGGTGGGAATTTATAAAGGAATGGGTATTTGTTTTAAAAATAAGTGGAGGTTTATTTTTAAAGATGTGAAAGGAAATTGTATTTCCCTGAAAAGCCAAGTATGTTTTCAAGCGGATTTTTTTGAAGTTAAGTTTAAAGTTTTAAAGTTGTTTAAAAGAAAGGTTTTGAGAAATTATTATTTAAGTTGTTTAAAATTTTAAAGGTAAATATTTATTACTTATTTTTAAATGTAAATTGGTATTATGATTTAAAAGATAATTATTAACATTTATATTTTATAAAGTAGTTTTATTTTAAAGACAGTTTGGTAAAGTTTTTATTTGAAAAACTTGTATAGAATTTCATAACTTTTATTTTAAGATTTGTTTTGTCTTTTACATGAGAAATTATTATAAATTTCCTAACTAGCATTTTAAATAAGTGCTTTAAATAGTTTTTATTTAAGTGTTTTAAATAGTTTTTATTTTTTATTGTAAGTGTTTTAAAATATATATTTTTGGAAATGATTTAAATTATTTTAAAAGTCTAAAATATTTTGGCTTGGCGATATTCAGTGGAAATAAAACAATTGGGTTGTAATTTTCTTCCGAGAGAGAAAAGTGATTTAAATCTATTTTTTAAAGGGTTGAAGAGTGGAAATATATCTTGCGAGGATATTTTGAAATAAATAATTTGGAAAATTATTTAAAAGTCTGACTGTTGTTTGTGAATGTTATTTGATAGTTAAATAACCGACTATCAATATTGGTCAATGCGCTGATCAATGATTCTGTTATATGACAATATAGAGATTCTGTTAAGTAACCGTATTTTTTCTTCAACAAAAGTCATATGCCAATATAGAGATTCTTCGAAGCATCTTCTCATAATTCTAGCTCATCAACGATTGCCAATGCATTAGGTATTATTTTTAAAATCGGGGAGGAAGACAAATTAAATTTATTTAACTATGTGTTTGAAGAATATCAATAGATTTTCAATGAAAAAATATATGTAATTGTGAGCCTAGGCACCGTAATGGTATTATAACGTACAACAAATAATTTTCTTCATACACTCTAAATATGGCATTAATAGGAAATAATGAATTTGCATTTTGGTATCATCTTATACTGAATTAATAAGTTTATATAATTTAGTATTTATCATATTCCTTCCACTACATTATTTTTCCTAAGGAACTTGTCTCCTCAACTATGCGTCTTCCTACTTTATTGGTCAGAAAATAATTCTAGATATTGTACAAAATCAAATGTTATATTGAAATAAAAGTGGAATCTAATTTAAGCATTAAGAAGAATCAATATATAGTTTTTCCTTCCCTTAAATTCAATCAAAAAGACTTAACCATTATTATTAGTTCGAATTCAAATAAAATAAAATTAGAATCTTATTAATTGAATGATAATGTAGTTTGATATGATCCTTCTAGTTCTATCTTAGCTTACATATAATCACTATAAATATGTACATTCCTAATCTATAATTATCTATAAACATCTCTAAGCTGCATAAATTGAAATAATAGACCATCAAACATTCATTGTATGAAATAAAGTACCTTATCTTTTCGCAAGTGTAACCGCCTGAATTCTAGTGGGTCCGGATTTTTCACAAAAATGCTAAAATCCAAGCCCACTGAAGCCCGAGTTGGGTATCTGGTATCAGGCAAACAAGCAAAGACAAATATATCAGAGCTCAATTAAATATCTCACAGCGGCACTGACTAAAATATAATAGTAAGTAAATACTCACCAAGAAAATAACACTTTCTAAACAAGCATCTCAAAGCTAGAAAGTCTCTGCCATCAATCTAACCTCTAGGATATTACGAGGAGGGGATCAGAACTAAAATCTGGTGAATGGACAAATTATACACTTCTAAATTTAATTCTACATATACCGTTTTATTTCTGTTATATTAGATTTACTGGGTTTATAATACTCTCGCCTCTTTGCATGAATCGTACCCTTCTACTACCTAGTAGATTAAAACCTAATAACTAATATATATGTAGCTATATGCCCACTGACCTCATCGGTTCTAGGTACTACCCATAGTACCTTCCATATCCTCCTCGAAAAGAACTTCATCATCTTGCTCCTAGAGCATTCTATGACATCTGTAAAGGACAGCTTCGTGAGGCCTACAATACGTATGTTCCGTCGTCTACTAAGAAAATGTAAAACTACGTCCGCACTAGTCTATAAAATTGCTTGGACATCCACAATATTCCACCTAGTGCATACCTTGAGGATTATACATAATCTTTCTGTCTACTCTCTGAATCCCGCCAACAAGGTCTACCTTATATGGAACTCAGATGGGGATTTTCCATATCTATAAAGGACGGATTCGTTAGGCCTACAATATAGATATCCTACTTGATCTGTCTCTTTTCTCATCGTGACTACGAAACCACGCAACCGCCCCTCAACTAATCGAAAGTCCTCTAAAGAGTTAAGTGGTTGTGCCCTACTACAAACAATATAAACATCCGATTGGGTGTGCCCCTCATCCAATGTCTCGATAGTGATAGAATCATTGGCCTGTTGGTTTAGCTCTAGTCTTTCTCGAACTCGCTGTGACTGATGATGAATTGATCTTCGCATGCGACTATCCTTTTGGGTACTGCCCACTGTGCAATCTTGAATATTGGGACATACAAACATCCTACTCCATCACCAACATTTTGACTGCCTACGAAGGTCCACTTTGTTAGGCTTGTAATGCAAAAACAGTCAAGGCATACTCTTTTGATGCAACACTAACAGACCTGCCTCCAGGGGTGCAGCTTTGTTAGGCCTACCTCGAAGGGCCATCCTAGAGTATCCTCACGTCCCGTTGGAGTCTCGTACTTCCTTCTAGCCCAAAATAACTAAGTTGGATGTGCTTCTTCTATGTTGAAATCTATGATGAACTACTTCGTTAGGCTCTTCATCCTTTGGGATGCTCCAAACACATCTTACTATTTTACTAGACCCTATGTCTAATCTTTTATTACACGTTTAGTTTACTTTTCTTATTATGTTGGCTTCTTATTTACCCTAATATGCATAAGGTCCCATCCTCATCTAACTATTGTGAGACCATTAGTTCCCGACTGAAAGGGAATGCTATCAGTATGGGCTCTACTTTTATGTTTGCTTACTAACTTAGTGTAAGTTTTAAAATAAGTCTTTTGTTTTATCTCTAATTATAACCTATGTTATAGCCATACTTGCAATTGTTACTTCTATATTTGTTTATATATTACATGTTGTAACTTATAAGTGTAATTACAAATGTCACTTTTCTATTCTAGTTTGTCTTCTTTTATTATGATATTGAATTCTCTTTAGTTCTCTTATATTATATGACCATCTTGGCTTGGGACTACGTACGATTATCACAAATTTAATTATCATGATTACTGCTTTGCTTTTATTCTACCATTTGCGCTGTAAATGCAGATCTAGGCGCCTTTCTTCTTATCGTTTCTAGTCCTGTGAAAATAATTAACTTGATTTCTTCTTTAATTTCTTTAACTCTTCACTTTATTTTCTTTTGTTCTAGGAAGTAGTTCAATTCTATCTGGTTGGTTTCAAAAAGTGTGCTGAAAATTCATTTTCATATTTTAATACTCAATAACGCTATAAACAATAACTCGTAATTGCAAGATATTTCTTTTATTATCTCTTTAATTATTGGATAATACAAAATACAGAAATGTCTATATTTTGCACCGATTCCCTTTTTCTAGTTTTTATTGCAATTATGTTTATCGTTTTTCTTACATTATTAACCTATGGAAATGCATTCCCTTTTCTAAACCAACCAACTAATCTGTTACTAACTTCCAAATCAAGTTATTATATTTTCCTCTTTTTAATTCATTTTTCCCGTCTTAGTACAATTTACTATAAATTTCTTGCATTTAGGCTTAAGCCTTTCTCTATAACTGTTAAGCCTAATATTATTCATATTTAATTGGATTTCTTTCTTTCTTTTCCACATAAATAATAACTAAATATAAGTTCTCGTATAAAATTTACATTTTTAAACATAACCAATTAATAGAACTAATTTTTGAAATAAACGCTGAATAAAAATATTTAACGGGAACCTAAAGATAGTATGTCATAAACATAAAAGATATATAATTTAAATCTACTCACATGTCATCCTTAGCTTTGTTTGTCCTTAGCTCTGCTCTATGGTCTTCTTGGATCCCCTTCTAAGCTGTATACTATTTTTATTAAGAAGATCTTCTCCATAGAAATATTTTCTATTTAGGGTTCAACCTCAAGCAACGAATCCAATTGGGAGAAAATATGATTGTGAGAAAATTACTAGGCCTGGGGTTCTATTTATAGTGGAGTTTGGGGATCTCAGACCGTTGAATTTTTGATTGAATCCGGTGCAACCAAGTTACTGGCTTGCCGCTAATCATTGGATTTAGAAACCGATGTTTGAGATTGCACAAAAATCAAATGAAAGGAGCTCGACACGTACCTGGACGAATTGTCGTGCAGGATAAAACTCTGGTTGACCTATAGGTCGAACTGTGTTCATCAGGAGTCGACCTTAGGGCCGACCCTTGTGTTCTATGGGTCGACCCCTAGGCCTTATTTATATTATTTTTTTCGTTCTTCTAATTTTTTTTTCACTCGTACCTTCTTCGTATTTACTTGGATTTCAACAAGTTATATATGGAAATTGATCAGAAAATCACCAAAAACACAATAGTATAAGTTTCGAAGCCATATTCTGAAAATTCCAAAAATGTTTATTTTCACTTTTCATTGTTATTTGATTATCTAAAAGTGAAGGGCTTTACATTCTCCCACCTTTTAGAAAATTTCGTCCCCAAAATTCATCAAGGGTAAAATTATGTAATTCCTCGCATCAATCACGTCTGTTTTGTGTACATCCTATTTTGCGACCATCCGTGTCCTTGTGCAAAGTGTCACTCAACATAAAATAAATCCATGTACATGAATTTTTGAGCGGTACCTCCTATATGAATGCTTTCCTTCTTTAAAAATTTATTTTAAAACACGTTGCACACATCTGAAATATACTTGCAATTTCTATATGAATGCAATCTTTTGAAAACTCAAAAATATTTTTCATCCAATTTTTCCCACATTCATTCTGAATAGGGGCGCAGTTCAATGAATTTTTCATCCAAATCCTACAATACAAATTTTAATATTCGAATTGTAGAAATATGTAATTTTCCAAATTCGGTTCATTATGCCATAAAGTAAGCAGAAACCAAAAATCTTACATTTCCCATTTTTCCTTTGCACACCTCTTTCTCCATACTTAGAACTCATGCGGTTATTCTATAAAAATCTCTATTTTCTTTCCCAAACATGGTTTACATAAAAAAAACTTTTCTTTCAAATTTTTCTCAAGCTTAATTTATGGGAAAATGTATTTTTCTTTTGCAATTCTGATTTATTTCTATTATCGTTTCGGTCGCTTTCTATAAATCTTACTGTTTTCCTTTTAGTTACTCTTATCTGCTTTTACTTTACTTTTAATATAGCAAATAAACATAGCTATCAACTAGGCTAAGAGGCCTAGGATCATGTCCACCATGACACAGAAAGGTCCTACTCTAGAAGTCTAAGTAACTCATATGCTCCTCCTGCTGTCTAGTACTCGCTACCATCTCATGCTGCGTCCTAACTATCTTACTAATATCACTTCACCATTCTTCTATAGTCTTCGCACATGAAGCAACATTCATAGGTTCTCACTAGTGTCCTATACAATTTACGAGAACTTTTATTATTACTACTAAAAGTAATTACCGCTATCTCCTACATAGCCTTACTCTTTTCCATCACACCTAGGAAATGATTCTTATGTACTCCATATTTAAAAATTTGGTTTGATATTTATATTTTATTTTCAAAAATTAAAGCTTATAAATTTTTAAAACATCAAATCCCAAAATTCTTGCCTTTAAAAGTGTTACTTTGTAGTTTCTATTAAATTCAAAGGTACTTGGTTACTTAACATTTTATCTTTCTAGACTTGCTTCTTACTAATATCACTTCACCATTCTTCTATAGTCTTCGCACATGAAGCAACATTCATAGGTTCTCACTAGTGTCCTATACAATTTACGAGAACTTTTATTATTACTACTAAAAGTAATTACCGCTATCTCCTACATAGCCTTACTCTTTTCCATCACACCTAGGAAATGATTCTTATGTACTCCATATTTAAAAATTTGGTTTGATATTTATATTTTATTTTCAAAAATTAAAGCTTATAAGTTTTTAAAACATCAAATCCCAAAATTCTTGCCTTTAAAAGGGTTACTTTGTAGTTTCTATTAAATTCAAAGGTACTTGGTTACTTAACATTTTATCTTTCTAGACTTGCTTCTTTACAGCTCTTTGAATTTAAATTATTCCCCAAACCTAAAGGGGAAAACTTACAAATTCTAAGTTCAAAATGTATTCCTCTTTTCCTTTTAAAGGCATTTACAGTTTTCTGTAAAAAACTAGGATTTGTAAAATTAATCTGTTTACTAAGTTCTTTTCTTTCAAAAACTTATTTAGTTTTTTGCCAAATCATTTTTCTTTAAAACATGTCTTGCTTGTTTTTAAAAGATTTTTTCTTTTCTTGACTTCCAAAAATGTCCTCATATGCTTCCAAACATCTTCTTTTCATACATTTTCAAATTTACAAAAACAAGATTAGATAAGAACAATTATTTTATCAAAAATCCCTTAACTTTCCTACTCTTCCAATTACCTAACCTTGGAGGAGTTTCTAACTTACTACAAATGGGGACTTTCTACAAAGGCAAACAACCAATGTGTATAATCAATGGAAAAATATGAAATTTCCATTGCTTAGCTTTCCTACTAAGGATCCCTATAATATCTCTCCTAACTAACACTGTCTCTAATTATTACACTTCATATTACACCAAATGGTTTTATGTCTTAATGTATTAGAACTACTTTCTCTTGTGAGAAACCATTAATGCTGAAACCTTTTATGAATCCTTTGAAAGAGGATTTCATGTTTATATGAAATTACAAGGAACTTGTTTTATATTTTATCGAAATAGACTATACAAAATATGGTGCTTTCCATACTTTATACATTTTTTTCACATTTTCCTTATAACCTATACAAAACATCTTTATTTATGGTTTGATTTCATATAAAATTATATCACTCATTTCGTTCCAATAGATTAAAGTATGTTTAATCTATATTTACTTACAATAGATATTTTATACGAAATTTATTAATTTAATTTACATTTTTTCCAAAAGAACTCATTTTTCAAAACTATTTTAATATTTTCATAACTTGAAAACATTTCCATATACCTATTTAAATAATAAGTGTACATACAAACCACTTTATTTCTATACTTAGAAATTTTCCTCAAAACATATTTTTATTTGGGTCAAAATAGATGTTGCGTAAACACTGTTACTACAGCCAAAAAATACTTGTATATGGATTCAATTAAAATAAATATTAATAAATTTCATATGCTATGTAAAATCATTTCTTTTGGGAGACCAACTATAACAATAATGTCATAGTCTATGCTTCCTTTATTTTTCACGATAACATCTATTACAACAATAAATGTTGTAGCCTAAGTTTTCGATATTTAACATACTCTATGTTTTTTCTATATATAAAATCTTTGTTTACTTTCAAAGAAACTAGCGAGCTATACATGCTCTATAATTCTTCAAAAGGAATTTCACTTTTTACATCATATAAAAACCAAATTATATTTCATACTACTTTTCTTTTTCAAAAATCCAATATTTACACCCTCAAACTTATTAATAATTATATTTTCCAACTATGTAAAAAGTTTCATTTATTAGGCTAGACATAAATGGATTTTCTTCTTACTACCCTAGGAATACTTCGTGGAAATTTCATTTCCATATTAAAATCTCTTATAAAAATACTCTCCCTACTATCCCTAGGGAACTTTTCCACTCCCTATAACATATGGATACCAATCTTCTCTCAAACCATAGCTTGTTGTACACTATAAATGGTAATAACTTAGTGATCACACCCTTGGGTCATCCTAAACCCAACTAGCAAACTATGCACAATTGTACTTCTAAAAACTTTCTATATGTTAAAATCTATAATTATAGACTATTTGGATTTTATTACATAATATATTTATATTGTATTCAAAAATACAAATATATTCACTCACTATCTATCTGGGAACCCTAAACTTAGACTCTGATACCAAATGTAACCGTCCGAATTCCAATGGGTCCGAATTTTTTGCACAAATGCAAAATCCAAGCCCACAAAAGCCCGAGTTGGGCATCCGGTATCCTGCAAATAGGCAAAGACAAATATATCAGAGCTCAAGTAAATATCTCACAACGGAACTGCTAAAATATAATAGGAAGCAAATAATCACCAAGATAATAACATTTTCTAAACAAGTGTCCAAAAGCTGGAAAGTCTCTGCCATCTATCTAACCTGTAGGATGTTATGAGGAGGAGGTCAGAACTAAGTTCTGGTGAATGGACAAATTATATACTTCTAAGCTTAATTCTGCATATACCATTTTATTTCCATTTTCTGTTATATTAGATTTACTGGGTTTATAATACTCTCGCCTCTATGCGTGAATCGTACCCATCTACTCCTTAGTAGATTAAAACCTAATAACTAATATATATATATATATGTGTGTGTGTGTGTGTGTGTGTGTGTGTGTAGTTATATGGCCAATGACCTCGTCGGTCCTAGGTACTACCCATAGCACCTTCCGTGTCCTTCTCGAAAACGACTCCATCACCTTGCTCCTAGAGCATTCTGTGACTAGATCTGTAAAGGACAGCTTCATGGGGCCTACAATACAAATGTTTCATCGTCTACTAAGAAAATGTAAAACTGTTGCCTTACTAGCCTATACTAATGGTCGGGCATCCAAAATATACCACCTAGTGCATACCTTGAGGACTATACGTAATCGTTATGTCACTCCCTGAATCCCTCCAACAAGGTCTACCTTGTACGGAACTTAGACGGCGATTTTTATATCTATAAAGGACAGCTTCATTAGGCCTATAATACAGATACTTGATTTGTCTCTTTTCTCATAGTGGCTATGGCCCCACGCAGCCACCCCTCAACTAATAGAAAGACCTCTAAACAGCTAAGTGGTTGTGCCCTACTACAACAATCTGAACATCCAATTGGTTGTGCCCCTCATGCAGTGTCTTGATAGTGAAAGAATCATTGGATTGGTTTAGATCTAGTCTTTCCCGAACTTGCTCTAACTTATGATGGCTTGATCTTCACATGCGACTATCCTTTTGGATCCTGCCTACTGCACAATCTCGAGTACTAGGTCATACGAACATCCTACTCCATCACCAGCCTTTTGACTACCTACAAAGGTCTGCTTCATTAGGCCTACAATGCAAAAGCAATCAACGCATACTCTTTTGATGGAACACCTATAGGCCTGCCTCCGAGGGAGCAGCTTCCTTAGGCCTACCCTAGAAGGCCATCCTAGAGTGCCCTCATATCCCATTGAAGTCTCGTACTTCCTTCTTACCCAAAATAACTAAGTTAGACGTGCTTTTTCTGTGCTGAAATCTGTGATGAACCACTTCGTTAGGCACTTCATCATTTGGGCTGCTCCAAATGCATCTTACTATTCTATTAGGCCCTCCGTCTAATCTTTTATTATGCGTTTGGTTTACTTTTCTTATTCTGTTGTATTCTTATTTACCCTAATCAACATAAGCGTGTCTCATCTATACATAACTATTATGAGACCATTGGTTCCTGATTGAAAGGGACTGTTATTGGTATGGGCCCTACTTTTATGTTTGCTTATTAACTTAGTATATTTAAAATAAGCCTTTTATTTTATCTCTAATTATAACCTATGTTATAACTATAATTGCAATTGTTACTTCTATATTCATTTATAACTTATATGTTGTAAGTGTAATTACAAGTGTCTCTTTTCTATATCAGTTTGTCTTCTTTTATTATGATATTGAACTCGCTTTAGTTCTCTTATATTATATGACCATCTTGGCTTGGGACTACGTCCGACTGTCACAAGTTTACTTATCATAATAACTTCTTTACTTTTATTCTACTATCTGCATCGTAAATGCAGATCTATGCACCTTTCTTTTTATTATTTCTAGTCTTGTGAAAATAATTAACTTGATTTCTTCTTTAATTTCTTTAACTCTTCCCCTTATTTTTCTTTTCTTCTAAAAAGCAGTTCTATTTTATTTAGTTGGTTACAAAAACTATGCTGAAAATCCGTTTCCATGTTTTAATACTAAATAATGCTATAAATAATAACTCGTAATTGAAAGATATTTCTTTCATTGCCTTTTAATTATTAGATAATGCAAAATATAGAAATGTCTCTATTTTGCACTGGTTCTCTTTTTCTAGTTTTTTTCTTGCAATTATGTTTATCATTATTCTTACAATATTAAACTATGGAAATGTATTCCCTTTACTAAACCAACCAACTAATTTGTTACTAACTTCCAAATCAAGTTACTAAATTTTCCTCTTTTTAATTCATTTTTCTCGTTTTAGCACAATTTACTGTAAATTTCTTGCTTTAAGCTTATGCCTTTCTCTATAAGCCTAATATTATCCATATAAAATTGGAAATCTTTTTTTTCATATAAATAATATTTAAATATAAGTTTTGCATAAAATTTATATTTTAAACTTAATCAATTAACAGGACTAATTTTTGAAATAAAGGTTGAATTAAAATATTAACGGGAATCTAATGGTAATATATCATAAACATAAAAGATATATAATTTAAATCCACTCACATGTCGTTCTTAGCTTTTCTTCATAGTCTTCTTGGATCCCCTTTTAAGGTGCCTAATATTTTTGTTAAAAAGATCTTCTCCTTAGAAATATTTTCTATTTAGGATTCAGCCTCAGTCAATGAACCCAATTGGGAGAAAATCTGATTGTGAGAAAATAACTAGGCATAGGGTTCTATTTATAGTGGAGTTTGGGGTCTCAAACCATTGGATTTTGAATTGCATCTAGTGCAACCATGTCACAGGCTTGCCGTGAATCGTTGGATTTAGAAACCAACGCTTGAGATTTCACAAAAATCAAATAAAAGGTGCTCGACACGTACCTAGATGAATATTCGTCCAGGATATAACGAAGGTCGACTTATAGGTCGATCTGTGTTCATCGGGGTTCGACCTTAGGGTCGACCCTTGTGTTCTATAGGTCGACCTATGGGTTGACTTGTAGGCCCTATTTACATTTTTTGTTTTCATTCTTCTGGTTTTTGTTTCTCTCATAACTTCGTCATATTAACTCCGATTTCGACAAGTTATATACGAAAATTGATCAAAAAATCACCATCAACATAATGGTTTAAGTTTCAAGGCCATATTCTGAAAATTTCAAAAATGTTTATTTTCACTGTTCATCTTCATTTTATTATTTTATTGTCTAAAAATGCGGGTGTTATAGCAAGGGCTTTGAAAAATTAGTTACAGCCATGCATTAAATGAAAATCATAGGTTGTTTTGAATATTTCATGGTCTATTAAATAACAAGGTAGAAAAATATATTAAACTGTTGATTAACTAAGATGAAAAATGTTAGATTATACAGAAAATAAGTCTTGTTCGAGTAAGATGTCATAATACATTTAAATAAGAATTAAAAGTTTACGAAGCAACTATTTATAAATAAACTAAATAAATTATAAAGTTGTCCTATGTGGCCAAAACAAATGAGCTACTTGTACATTTATATATTTTCATAAAACTTGATATGAAATGTAATATTTGAACGCACATTTACTCACTATATTTTACATAACTTAATCGTAGCATACACTTATGTATAAAAGTAGAAAAATAACTTTACTATTAATACACTATAAAAATAACTTGGTATCTATATATTAATAAACAAATTATGCTCTATAAATTGAAATCAGTTAATGAAATTACTGAGCATACCAGTAGAACAAAAATTATATGAAAGTAACATTTGATATATATGTTGAGAATGAAATAAATAGTTCAGTTAAACTATAATAGGTTTTCCCAAAAAAACAAAAATTATCTATGTATTAGTAATAAATCCAACAACCATCTACAAAAGAAAATAAGGAAAATAAATTCATAATCATAGTAATTAAAACAAAATTAAGAAGAAAACAGAATCATGGATGTAACATGATGTGGTGGATTATCCTTTCGCTTGTAGCTATAGTATTTATGTTATTATAACATAATTAACTTCAAACAGATAATCAATATGAATATGTCCTCTGACTTGTAGCTGTAGTATATAACAACAGATAATTAAATATACTATGTCATACATATTTGTATATTATCACATTGATTTTTTTTTAAAAAAATACCTAGGAATGTAAAAGGTATTTATAGGTTATTGAACACATCCTAGTAATAAAGTTAATTTTAAAATTATAAATATTTGTTGATAGTTCATATAATAAGAACAAATATTCATAATATAAAACTCAAACCATAATTATAACGAATTGGTCAAAACATTTATATTACTGAGACTGTAAAACTCCAAATAGATCTAGAACTAAACATATAGGAGGAGTTTCGGCTATTTTGGTAAGAAATGAAAATTTAAGATATAATCAATGCAATCCGAGTTTCTTTTTTAGAATAAGAAGGTTTTAGAGCTTAAGAGATGTACGTAGCATTAATTTCTATATAAGTTTTGATATTCTTTGTGGAAGTATGATATTTTTTAGGCTAAAACTAAGTTAATCTTTAAATTAGGGATAATGAAGTATTCACATTGAGTAAAAAATGAAAATATACTAATGTTTGATAGACATTAAACTTTTATTGCACTAATTCAATCTAAAATCAACAATAAGTTCGTTATCAATAAAAAGGCAATCCTGAATATAAAATAGACATAAAAAAATAAGTATTTAAATTCTATATTTACAAATTTTAGAAAAAAACATAGATTATATATATTATTCAGAACGTAAAATAAAATCATAAATAGAATTAAATATGTGAAACGGGATTAGCAAAAAATAATGTTAAATAATAAAATTAATTTTAAATTTGTAGTAAAATAATTTTGAAGTGGAAATAGAGATAGGTTGACGTAAAACTGAAAAATCGTCTGAAATTTAATCTTTCAATTTTCTAGCTATTGTCCATTACTTCAATCTAAAACCTACTACAATTTAGATGGAAACACAAAAGTTGTTCCTAAATGAAAGAAATAAATAGAAAGAAATCAACCATATTTTATAGTTATCAATTTTATAATGGAAAAGTCAACATATTTACATTATTCAGAGTGTAAAAGACAAATTTGAACTAAAACTAAATATAAGAAAGGAGGTCAAGTGAATGTAGTAATAAATAAAAGAACCAATAAATAATTAGCTTTTAGTTAAATTTCTTTTCCAAATTACATTTAAAGTGGCTTTAGAGATTTTTACATAATAGACACACCTAGCATTAAAGAGATGTAAATGACATTAATTGCAATTAATGTGAGGGATGGAAAACTCCTTTGCTTTATTATGATTTGTTTATTAGATAATTTATTGAGATAAACGAAACATAAATTTATATTTTTTGTTGTTGTGTTATCTTCTATATATAAGAAATTCCATTGTTGTCAATATAAATATAAATATAAATATAAACATGGTATTGTAGTAAAATTGTTGTTCTTATGATTTGTTAAAAGAATTAAGGAAAATTTTATCGATTTATTTTATTTAAATAGTTTTAAATTTAAGATAATTAATTAATTTAAATGTGTGGAAATACTATAAAATAATTGGGAAAAAGTGATTAGAACTTAGTAGTTATAGAAATCAGAAAGGACAAGTATTTGTATGTCAAATGGTTGGTAAAAATTAATAACACGGTATGACTAATTTTAAAATCACAAGATATAGGCACATTAAGGAGAGACTATAAAAAATGCTAGAATTAATAAAAGCCTTCAGGATTCTTTTGCTTCACTATTTAAAAGATATATAAAATTTGAGTTGTGGCTCTTGGTTTTGATTTCCCTCATATATTTTCCTTTATCTTACAACGGTATATGTCACTCACTTTATACAATTATTTTAGTATGTAGTATTGTTATTTGTCTTTTTGTATGTTATAAACCACTGTCCCTTTATTTATTTAGCCCTTCATATAAACATTAATCTAGTCAAATTAATTCAAATTTCTTTATCGATAAATAATATATTTTATTACATAAAGGTTCAATCTCTTTATTGGACAAACTAATGAATGATAGTTACTCATATTTATTTAAACATTAAATTCAATAATTTATTCAATTTAAATATTTGAAATTAAATGCAAAATATTATTATAGCACTAATGAAAACTTTGTAAATGATCTTAAATATTACAAAAATGTAAGTATTTTGGTTGCAAATCCATGGAATTAACTAGTAGAACATTGAATCATTCATAACATGATAATGTGTAACATTTGGAAAAAAAAGGTTAGGAATAAAGAGAGAGGTAAAATTTCTAGAACTAACAAGAGGGTGGAAATTAAACTTTTCGAACTAACGAGAGGGTTGAGAATTAAAATGATTTGAGTTTTATATTATGTTGTTATGCATCTCCTAGAAATAAATTAGGAAAATGATATAATTTATGTAATTTACTAAGTAAATTTATTTAACATTGATATATATGATATATATTCTTCGATGTATCACATTAACTGTCATTAATTACAAGCATTTATAACTTTTCAAATTAATGTTCTTACTCAATAGCGTTAAACTACACAATTTTTTTTTTTAATTTCCCCAAGTATTTATTTTGAAAAAAGTTAATGCCATGATATACAAATATGTATGTCATGGGATATTGAATTACCTATTATTTTATCCTATAACTGCAAGCCAAATGATAAGTTCATACTGATTAAGTCTTTGTAGTTAACTAAATTATAATATCAGTGCTGAAGTAGTAGATTCTTACCATAACTAGTGACGTAACAAAGGACAATTTAGCACATTATATTACATCCATACTTGTTTTTCTTCTTATATTGTTTTAGTTACTATGATCATAATTTCTCATCCTTCTTTTAGTTTTCAGGACGTTTTTGATTTACTAATACATCAATACCATAGAATCTTCGATTGTTTGGTAAAATCTATTGCAAGTTGAATGAACCATTTTTTTGCATTCTCAACTTTTGTATGTAATGTTACATCCATCTGATTTTTGTCCTATTAGTATGATTATGAATTTCATTTACTTATTTTACTTTGTAGGGCATATTACGTTTATTAATACATTGATACAAAACAATCAAAACAATCTTCATGTATTTCGTATAGTCTACTGGTGGTAAAATTGATAATTTTTTATTCTTAAACATAAGTATATATGGAAATCAAGTTGTGGAAAAATTATTAAGTAAATGAATATTCAAATAATAAATTTCATATTGAGTTTTAGCAAAACATATAAATTTACAGTTAGCTCATTAGTTTGGATATAATAGATCACTTCACTTTTATTAAGTTTAGTTGTAAATTTTTGCTTTATAAACCTGTAATGCTTATTTAAATGTATTGTGTGATCTTACATGACCTAAACTTATCATTTTATAAAATCATACTATCCTTTAGAATCAATCTACGGTTTAATGTATTTTGGCATTGTTACCGACACTCCACTTTTGGATATGAGGGGGTCAATTTTTTTAGAAAACGTAATTTACTATAAGGGGTGTTAATAAAAATAGCCTCCTCATAAAATTACAATTTGAATTAACCAATTTGGCTCTTCCTTTTTTAATCCTTATTCCTTTAATCATCATTAATCTCCTTCTTTAAACATTAAACTAAATTAATAATTAATGGAGAAATCAATGCAGATGAAATTCTAAACGAGAAAGAAACAAGGTTAATTCTTACTCATGTAAGCATTTATAACGTAGATTTTGTTCAACAAAATAATCAGGTAATTTTTAAAAAAATTCTAAAATTTTGTAGGTGGGGTTTAACATGTTTGTCGACAAAAAAAATCAATGTATTACCGATATTTGAAATAAAGTTCAAAAGAGGACGACCAAAATGAATAATTTTATTCGACAGCCCCCACCATTTTTTTTAATTTCGACGGCTTATTGTCGATTTTTTGGTTTTAGTCTGGCACACACCCCTCGAATTTCATACATTTTTAAATTAAAATTTAGTTTAAATTCAATTCTTTCTTGGAATTTTGGTTATCATCATTTTTTTGTTTGTATAAAAAACAAAGAGGGAGAAATAATTACTTTGGATGTTTACTTTTTACCGTAGGGTGTTAAAGTTTTAACCAAGAGCAAAATAAGAAAGATGCTTACTTTAATTAAAGGCTGTGTACCCCTCATATCAGTCTCATTAAAAATTGAGTGATCATATAATTTGGCCCCTTATATCGAAAATTGGATTGTTTGTAACAATACCCTATATTTTATTTGGTGTTATTTAATAGACCATGAAATATTCGTAAGCAACACACAATACCACTGATGTATGACTTCACAAATTTTTTAGAGACTGAAAAATTATAAGGTAATATATTCATACAAAATGCGTTTGATGTTATATAATTTTGAATTTATGCAGTTTAGAAATGTTTACAGAAAATTTTGGATTATGGATATAATTATTTATAATGTTTAAACTAAATCTAAATTAGAAGAACCGTATTAAACTATATTGTCATTCATCTGATAAGCTTCTAAATTTATTTAATTTTAATTCAGACTAATATGATAATTACTAATAGTTAATTCTTTTTGATTGAATTTAATGAAATGATCAACTATGTACTAATTCCTTTTTATGCTTAAATTAGGTTCCACTTTTGTTTCAATATAACATTTAATTTTGATTTTTTACCGGACCAAAGTTACTTTTTAATGTTTCATAATTACATATTTTCCAATGCATGATTTTAGTAAATCATTTTCTTATTTCCTTCCAAACAAGATTGTGCTCAAGTAGTTGGGATCATTAAAGTTGGAAGACACATAGTTAAGTGGTCAAGTTTCTTTGAAAACCTAATATAATAATCGTGATATGATAAATACTAAAGTATAAAAAAACCATTGGTTCACAAATTAAAGTGCCACTAAAATGCACTTACCATGTCTGCAAAATACCAACAAAATTGGTTTTGTCCTTCATAATTCCATTAATGGTGTTTTGGGCATAATTACGTGTATTTATTGTTTTAAAAGTTACCAATATTCCTAAAATAAACAACTGCATAAACTTAGTTCATCTTCCATCATGATTTTGAAATAAATATTGAATTAATTATAATTAATTTGCCATTAAGCTAGAATCATGAGAAGATGCTTCAAAAAATCTCTATATCGGGATAAATGGCTTTTGTAATATAAAAAATATAGTATATTTATTTAAAATTTTGAAATTCAAAATTTTAAGTGTATACCTTCACAAAAAGTAGTTTTCAAAAAGGTTGTTGTAAATGAATAATTAGATGAAATTATTGTTAGTAAATTATTTTCATTATTTTTGCTAGAAATTAGTGTGTAGTGACAATATTATATCAGAAGATGTCATTGAAGTTCTAATATTCGAGGGAAAAACTACCCATGAATTTCAGTGGGTAAATTATGTTTTATTACCATTTGATTATTATATGATGAAATGTAATTATGGTATTTAAAACAGTAAATTTTTTAATGAATATATTCATTAAAGTGGTATTAATAAGAACAAAAGACATGTATCTAGTCCGCAACTCTAGTGGAGTTGGCAAGGGTTCCCAGGTCCCTAGTAGAGGGAGAGGGTTCGATCCCAGGCAACTACACTTTAGCAGCTTGTACTTTGCAGAGGCATTTTATAATCCCTCAAAATGAGTTGAAAATCTTGCTACCGAAAAGTACCTCTAAGAGAGCCCAGTTGAAATAGTGATCGATTGGGAGGGGGGACTTACCGAGTTTCCTAGCTCTTTCCTAGCTCTACTCTCCGGAGTAGGGTTTTATTAAAAAAGACTTGTTTTACTAATACATGTACTTTATGCATGATCTATAAACTTAAATGATGAACTAGCTTCCATGTTTGAAGGGCAAGTGGTGAAATTTTCACATGTATGGATTGATTTTCGAAAATAATGTTAAGTTTGACATATTTTATGCTTCTTGTTTTAAACCTAAATACATAAATAATAATAAATTATTTTTTATAAATTTAATTGAGAAGAGGTGTGAGTTAGTTAATTTAAGATTTAAAAACATGTTTATTTCTTGGTTTAGTTGTTGATGATATTATAAATGAGCATTATCATATTTTCCCGTATTAATATTGAAATAATTAGTTGTTATTGAATGTATATGCCCAACAATAATAATTAATCCATTTATTTAGCATAAAAGACAATAATTAGAGAATCAATATATAATTAGCTCTCTAATTCAAGTTGGAATCAAGCTAGAAAGATATAAATAACAATGAACTAGTTTTAATTGTATTTCATTCTCCATTTATTTTATCTCAAATTGTATTTCATTCTCCATTTAGTTCAACTCAAATTTAAATGATAAATCTAGTTATCATATTTTAATCACGTTGCACATAACAATAAATGTATATTCGTTCTCATGTGGTACCTTATTTTACATTGATTAGTACGAAAAATGTTATATATGATAATAATTTCTACAAATTGAAGTGAATTTATGGTCATGTATTTCATATTTTAAATTATGGTAAGAATTTTCACCATTTCAATGTTAGTTGGAATTAAATACAACTAATTCTAGTTAATTATCATTTTTAGATCTCTAATTTAATTAAAATTCAAATTAGAGTCGTATGAAATAATATTACCATGCAATTGACAAAAAAGAATTAATTGCATACAATTCAATTTAGCAAATTGGCACTATTAGTAATATAATGTTTCCAAGTTAGGAATGACTTATAGTTAATATTAGTGTTTGTTGTATAACACCCTTGAATCCAAATATATTAGCCCTTTGAATGAGTTAAACATGTTTATCATTTAAGTTGTTTGTAGCTTTTGAGAGAAAAAATAATTTAAAAAATTACAATCCAAAAGCATATGTTTCGGCTTCATGTAACAAAAATGCCCAATTAGAAAATTATGTGA
This sequence comes from Allium cepa, assembly GCA_030765085.1. Taxonomy (NCBI): domain Eukaryota; kingdom Viridiplantae; phylum Streptophyta; class Magnoliopsida; order Asparagales; family Amaryllidaceae; genus Allium; species Allium cepa. The sequence goes on from CM060937.1 coordinate 12,074,483, forward strand.
AACCTGTGTGCGTAGCATAGATTCATACTAGTATTATATGAAGGCAAAGTTTAAATTTGTACGTATCTCCTTTTCCAATATTCTCTAAATTTTCCTATGTTGCCTTGTGTCCTAGTAATTTTATTGCCTCAAACATTTTTATTACTTTTTTTACTGATATTTTCTCTTAAAAGAAATACCAATGGACTCATTAATATTTTATAGTTTATATTCCCATTGTACTTCCTTCTGTCGAAAATTGTGTACCAAAACTTAACAATAATAGTATAATTGGAAAAATTGATTATAGTCCATGGTTAAATAAAAATGATTCTTTAATTTTTTCCCAATTACAAAATCCTGACTACATTTTTTCTCTTTATTCAATGATAATTTTCTCATTTTTTTCCTATTCTCATCAATCTAATTAAGTGACGACCCTTAGGCAATTCTTGTAATTAAATTATTGTTATCCCTACAATCAAAGGATATAAACCAAGGAATTAATGTGGAGACTAAGGGCATGGGTCAAAGTTTAAAGCTCCTGATGATAAGATAGAGTGGACGATGAATATCGACGTCAAATTCCCCATCAGTGTCGAAGTCCATAAGATCATGGTGAAGAAACAGCGATGTTTGTTAACTATTGTCGGTATTCTTATGTTGCATATCATCTATGATGTCGACATTATCACTCAAGCATCACCATATATGATCAAGGTTAATATTGAGTATGCTTAACCAATGCTACCTCTTATTGACTTCGAAGATATGAAAGAAAAGATATGAACATGGCATCACCTTTCATGGTGAATGAATGCTCTTTATTTACCATGACTGCCAGTCAACACTTTCGAAGACTTATATGATCAACAATACTCTTGCAATGTGCATTGGAAACATAAAGATAGATGAGTGTCAAAAGCAACATCGCAATTAATAAAAGAAGTAACGACGTCGAACCTAGTCACTATCCTCTTCGTCGCACTCGAAGACATAGGACTATTAAGCATGTAAAAATGGATTGACATAGAGGAAATAGGATGCTATTCTTTGTCAAAAAAGGAATGCAACACTATCGAATACAATCAATCATCATAAGACATCAATGAGTATCAATATAGCCGATGGTGCACTTCATTAATGCTAATCACATCGATGTTACTATTCATGTTGAAGCAAGCTCATCATGAACAACCTCAAAGATAGTTAATAAAAGCGGCACCACACTTCATAAGAACTTTGAAGACACTGCTCTATGATGTCTCCAAGGATCATTGACAAAGAAAGAATATAAAGTAACGTCCCTCTTCATTATACTCAACCCTGCACTTCGGCCTTAAAAAATGGTGAGAGCCATAGAAAATAATAACATCCCGCACTCTAATTTTTAGAATATGGAGATTAGGAAATCTTTGACCTTAATAAAGCTCTCGAGTAGTGAAACTAAAGTCCAAGATTTAACACAGCAATTGGTAATTATGCAAGAACTTCTTGAGAGAACCCCATCTCAAAGATCTTCAATACAGTTGTTGCTCGGTATCCTGGCCCGGCTATATGGAACTGATTGCACAAGATAGATTCGGCTGTTATCAAGAAGGATGACCATAGAGCAATGGCTGTAGGACCCAGAAGTAGAGTTCAAATGGTTATGTGAAGCCAGGATTGAATGGAGTTAGTAGATAGATGATGCAGGCTGCTAGATATATAGAAATTAGCTTGGACAAGCAAGAGATCGACATAGCTAAGTGGAATTAGAGGGATCGACATGACATGGTGGAATCAAAGGGATTGGCATGACATGGTGGAATTAGAGGGATCGACATGACATGGTGGAATCAAAGGGATCGGCATGACATGCTGAGACTAAGGGGTAGGCATGGATGAAGGTGTATGGATCGAAATGGTTAGTTAGACGAGGGTTCGACATGGAAGAAGCAATGAAGGGATCGTCATAGGTGATGGGGCATGGATTGGCTTGAATTGGTGGAACTCTAAGGATCAGCATAGATGGAAAATTTTGGTTCGGTATAGTAGGTTGGACAAGGGGTCGGCACAATTGAAGCAATGGAGAGTTTGACATAAATGAAGGAAGATGGATAGGCATAATCCATTTGGAGGGTTTGACAGAAGGTAACTTGCAAGTGGAGTCGAATCAAAGATCCATCAATTGCACTAATCCAATCAGCATGATATTTGAAGAGCCAACATATCTAAACATGAAGAAGCCACCATAGAGATCGCTGCCCTAGAATCGACGAATGAAGGGACCGGTACCGATCCCTATTCATTGGGATTTTGGTCGAACGACTCGTATGGTGAGCCTATATGGATAAGAAGGTCCTATAGCCGAATTTTCTGAGAGGTTGATGGTTGCCTTTACCTATAAATACTGGCCGAGGGGGTCATTCTGGGATCTTTACGCTGCCGGTTACATTAATCTTAATTGTAATCAAGTTTTCTCCTAATTTTTTGCTTTTTTCTGCTATAATCAAACTACTTGTGAATCAGTAAAGAGAATCTTCAAAGTGGACGTAGGCATACAATGTCAAATCACTATAAATTCTTGTGTTCTGGGTTATTGCTTTGATTTGCTTGCTAGTTTATTCTATTCCTCTGTTTTCATTTTACTTTCTTCATTTATATCTCTACATAAATCTATTCTTAGGTGTTTGTGACCAAAGCTTACAGAAGAAGGAAACGAAGTGGAATCTCTAAGCAAAAACCAAGATGAAGCATATTCCCCAAAGTGCAAGTGAAAGAAAGCAATAAAGCTAAGATGAGTCAACAAAACGAGAATCAAGAAGACCAAGAAGGAAGGGCATTCCCAATTAAAAAATAAAGGATATGCTCAAGGAGGAAGGAATCCTTGATCTAAGAAAAATAGCTTTTGAAAAACTCCTTTTTCAAAGGAAATATTTGCCATTAAAGTTTCATTTCACATCAAAATTCCTCCACTAAAGTATGATGGAACCACTGATCTAGATGACCATCTTCTATCTTTTGGAAACTGAATGGATTTATGTAACGCTTATATGGTAGTTCATTGCAAGCTTTTCCCCGTAACTTTTTATAGAGCAGCTATAAAATGGTATAGGCACTATCAGAAAGGAACCATATATTCTTGGGCAATTCTCTTATGAATTTATTGTGCAGTTTTATGCATACAAAGACACTGCTATAGATTCCAGTATGTTGGCTAGTATCAAGCAAAGGCTAGGGGAATTGCTTGGTGAATATATAAAAAGATTTAGTATAGAGGCATTAAAGGCAGAAAGTGTAACCGATAGAGAAAAACTGGTGGCAATTCGCTCAATACTAATCGACCAAACTCCTTTCTGGAAAGATCTTTACATTAATGGATGTAAAAAGCTACAGTACTTCCACTTCCAAGTGGAGAAATTCATCTGCATGGATAAGATGTATGACACTAAGAAAAAAATCCTAATAAGGCATGAAAGAAAGAAAAATCCAGTTTCCGTCATTGCGGCAAAAAGCCTAGATTGGACGAAAGCAAAGGAAAAGATCAAATGGGGACAACTAAATCTAATCATGTAGGATTAAACAAACCTGTTTCCTATATTTTCGCCATAGAAAGAAGTAATGGAAGTTTCCCCGGTATCTATATTCTAGAAACATCCTGAACCTAAGAAGGGAGGAGATTATTGTGCTTACCATAAAGTAAATGAACATAAGATTGATGAATGCCTTGTCTTGATAGAAATAATTCGGAATATGGTCAAGTCAAAATCTCTAAGGGAATTCATTAAGAAAGCCTAAAGGATCTCTCATTCTAAAAAGAATAGCCCAATCACTTAAAGTCTAACCTTTTTTGTACAAGAAAAGTAGCTCTTGCAACTCCAAGCTCAGATTCCAACCAAACCATGAAATTTTGTGGCAATTGCTCGCCATCGACCAACTTTATTCATAAAAATTTCTACTTTGATTTGTACTTGAAATTGGTCATGTATTAACATAAAATTCGATTGTCCTTACAGGTTTAAAAAAACCAAGCTATTCATCAGGAAGGTATAGATATTTCCCTATCACAGCATAAGAAATTTCTAGCTGTCTCTAAAGAAAGATAACTCAAATGTTTAATATAAAGCGGCTCTCTATCTTGAAGCCTGATCTATGCGGTATAAAGAATTTCTTTTATGGAATCCAAAATCACTATTAAACTTCCATCATAAACCAATTCCTAGAAAATGGTAAGTATCTAAGTCTTCTCAAAAGAAAGGATTCTTAGAAAAAAGTATACTCTTTTCCGTAAAAGTCTACTAGTTCACAAATCATGATTTTTCAGACTTACAAACAAGGCATTTCTTTTTTCTAAGAAAAACTGAAGAGGTACAATTATATATCATACAAAGGTGAAAGTAAATATGTCGACCTTATTTTTAACAAGCCATTTTATTGCTAAAAAGGATTTGAAAATTACATCTTCAAAAACAAAATTCCATAAATCAAGAAGAATTAATTTTAGCTACCCTACGAATTAGGGAAAGAAAATATTTCGAGAGAGATTTATTCAATTTTCAATGATATTACGTAGCATTCGTAAATGCGCAAAAGAGATTTCAGTTGAGTATGTCTTGACAAAACCATTTTCGAGGCTTTCTGAATTTAATAGCAAAGAAAGACCTATACACAGTATCCCAAGAAAAATTAGAACTACCAAGATTCACTAACAAAAACTCTAATTATAATAGCCTATTCTTGATTAAAAGACTATTAGTTCATCGATCATGACCGCTCATTCTCTTATTTGAGATTCGCTTTTCTATTATGAGAATGACTTAAAAGCTCTTCCTAGTGACAACACGAAGAAGAAACTTTTTTATTAAAAAACAAAAAATTCCAACGTCCAAAATCTTTTCAAAAGAAAGCGATTTTAAGAAAAATTCTCGATTTGTCAAAGAAGCTCTTTTGCAAAAATGTCCTTTCTTCCAAAGGGAAATTTCATACTGACCAAATTTAGATCTTAATATTTAAAAAATATTTTCCCAAATTTATTATATGGCCAATAAAGCCATAAAATTATTTTATAAACAAACTTTAAGCCTTCGACCAGTCCGAAGTGCCTACTAGAGGGAGGAGGGTTAAGTACCCACCAAAAAGCCTTCGGCCAGTCTAGAGCGCCTCTTGGAGGGAGGAGGGTCCAATACCTCCAACGTTCAATCCGGAGCACCTCCTAGAGGAAAGGGCAAAAGCCTTTGGCCAGTCCATAGCATCCCCTAAAGGGAGGCGGGTCCAACACCCACCAAAGCCGCTGATGAAATTCTACAGTGCTTTCAAAACCAAAAGGGACGAAGATGTCCACAGCCTAAATCAAAGGCAAGGCCCAAGAAGTGGCAAAAGGAAAAAAATAAAGATGTCCAAAACCAAAAAGAGAATGGTCGAAGATGTCCACAACCCAAAGACAAAGACAAAGCCTAAGAAGGGGCACAAACAAGTAAGTGGATGAAGATGACTACAGCTCAAAGCAAAGGCAAAACCCAAAAAGGTACAAAGATAAAAGACATGAAGGAATCTAAAGATCAATTAAGAAGAAAAGGGAATTAAGCAAGGATAAAATCTTTACTAGAACAATAAGAATAGATTCATTCAGGGAAAATAGATGGATCTCCAGTAGATCTAGTCTAGACGTAGAACTAAGGAAACCTTCAAAGCAAGGTCTATATATAATGAGTATCAATAAACTAATTTGGTCAGCCGAACAATCAAACTACCGAATAGAATTACCTATTGAACGGTCAAACAATCGAATGGAACTACCTACTGAATGGATGAAAAGCAGAATGGATAAATGGAACTGCCTACTGAATGGTTGAATAGTCAAATGAAACTACTTGTTGAATGAATAAATAATTGAAAAACTACTTGGCTCCAATATAATAGTAGTAAATAACAAGCATCTAATAATTACGTATCTCCTAATAAGAGGTAGTCCTCTTAGTGCATAGGAATCTTTGGAAGTATTAGTCCATGGTAAAAGTTTCCAACACAATAATTTATTATAAGATAGAACTGTGAATTCTTTTCTACTCGAGTTACTATTATTAGACGATTTTTAGATCTTTAATTACTATCGAATGGATTTTTGAGTTTCTTGTTAATAGATGAAATTCTAATAAGCTTTTGATTGAATTTTTGATTGAATTTTTGATTTTATTAGCAAATGAATTCCTAGTTTTCTTGTTGGATTTCTTGGTAGTTTTCGGATTTCCTATTGAATTTCTGGCTTACTTATGGAATTCAAATTTAAATAAATCGGATTGGCTTTTTGGTCTTTTATTATTGCCAGATACGGATTTCTAGTCTTCTATTGTTACCACCAGATTTGGGTTTCTAGTCTTGTTCTTTTATAGCCAGATATGGACTTTTGGTCTTATATTATTATTACTAGATTTGGATTTCTGGTCTTTTATTATTGCCCGGTTTAGATTTCTAGACTTTTACTATAATAAGATGATGATTTATGGTCTCCTTTTACTAGATGATTTTCCCGTCTTCCTATTATCAGATGGAACTTCGGTTTTTTGATTATCAGATGATATATAAGATTTTTAGCTTCCTTATTATTGGAGGTTTTTTTAACCTTTTCTTCAAAATTAGCACCAAATATTTTTCTAATTTCTCGTCAAATGAATTGTTATTTTCCTAAATCACTAACCCATCATTAAAACAGATTTTAGGTTCAGAGATATGAGTTACCAAAAAGGTCAAAAACAAAAGGTTAAACGACAAAAGGGTTTGGCTTAAGACTTTACAAGCAACTTAATATTGAAAACAAACCTCCGACAACCAAGGAAGAAATAGTTTGGGAGGAGAAGCTTCAGAACCCGTACCGATCTACTCAAAATGCTTCCTGCCTATCCCTTCGTCTGCCTACCAGGAGATATTATTCCAAGTTTGAATACTCATTCTTAAGAGCATACAGATGATTTACATGATGTCTAAATAGTAAAATGTTTAAAGCCCAAAATAACTTTTACAACAAGTTAATGACTATTGAATAACTGATACAGAGTTTGTAAGAAAAACTTTAACTTTTGTGCTGGCTAGAAGAACATAAATAAATGCTAAATCTATGTTACGAAAATAGGATCATGAATATGAATCGAAAACTTTAATAATAATTAACATATAGCATCCAAAATGTAATGCTACACTAGTAAAACCATGTCAAGTGAATAGATTGCTATCAAATGCCATTCGAGTTATGCTATAAAGCAAAATATGTTACTATTAAATCATGTATTAGTATTAACCTGGATGTATGATATTTAAGGTTTAAAATGATCTTGATAATTTGAGAATTTCCTTTGTTTGAGTTAAATTGTGGGATAAAGAAAAAATCATTAGATTGAATAGATTTGAAAGCCTAAGCAAAGCAAAAAATTCATGGTTTTACCTTATAGAGTAAAAAGCTTCTTTTATACAAGGAGGGAGGAAAATATTATCCCTATAATTTTCAAAGGATATAAACTAAGGAATCATTGTTGAAACTAAGGGATTGGGTTAAAGTTTAAAGATCCAGATGAAAAGATAGCATTGAGGGTGCATATTGACGTCAAAGTCCTCGTCAACGTCAAAGACCATAAGATCATGTTGTAGAAATAGTGCTGCTCCTTAACTATTATCGGTATTCATCTATGTCGCACATTATCTATGATGTAGACATCATCATTCGAGCATCACCACATATGATCAAGGTTAATGTTGAGACATGCTTAGCCAATGTACATCTTATCGACTTCGAAGATATGAAAGAAGAGATATGAACATGAAATTTCCCTTCATGGTGGATGAACTCTCTTTGTTCATGATGACTGTCAATCAAGACTTTCGAAGATGTATGATCAATAATACTCCTGTAATTTACATTGGAAACATAAAGATAGATGAGTGTCAAAGACAACATTGCCAATAATAAAAGAAGTAACGATGTTGAACCTAGTCAATATCCTCTTCGTCGCACTCGAAGACATATAACTATTGAGCATGTAAAGATGGACTAACGTCTAGGAAATAGGATAACGTTCATCAACGAAAAAGGAATGCAACACTGTCGAATACAACCAATCACCATAAGCCATAATTGAGTGCCAATACAGCTTATGACGCACTTCATTGATGCTAAATCTCGTCGATGTTGCTATTCATCTATTGAATCAAGCTCTTTGTCAATAACATCGAAGGTATTCAGTAAAAGTGGCAAGGCACTTCACGAGCACTTTGAAGACACTGCTCACTGATAAGGTCAAGTGTGACACCCCACCTCTACACTCACACTAGCCAAGAATACTATGGAGTAATGCCATCGACTAGCATGAAGAATAAGGTTGTTGAAGAGCGACCGTCCGTGTTATTGCTTTGTGCGAGTACGGATATGCCAAATAGAAGGTCAGGCATTTCATTTAAAAAGGAAATTTGACATGTCAAGTACAAACTCAAAGCCACTACACAGTGGCTGTATGGTCTTCGGAAATAAATATAAAATAAGCATAACAAAATATCAGTCATATATATTCATATCAATAAGGCGAAAACGGATATGAACACAACACATTAAAGTGTACATCAAAGAAGTGGTCATATAAGATCCACTACATCACAAAATATTAGGTACAAGTGCTAGACAAAAGAATATGTATACATCAAGGAGTCTCTATCTCGAATGTATAAAAGCAAAAACTACCAAGCTAAAATAGTTAGCCAAAAGTCAAAAGCTAGTCTCTGCTAAGAAGTCAAGTGGAAGCACCAGAAATAACTCGGTCTGACCCGACTATTATTTGAGAAGAAAATAATAAACGGATCAGTCTAGCTATAAATATCATATAAAATGAAATAGGATAAGAGATATGACAAAAACATATGATAACAATAATGCTATACTGTGACAAGTATACATTAGATAACAACAAAAACCATACAATATCTCGAATATTCTCAAACACCAAAAAGAATGTCATATTCTTTAACATATTCACCAAACCATAAATATTGATAAACTTATCAATGTAAAACACAAAAATTGGTGAAACCACAAATTCAAGAAATTATCAATTTGAAATCTAGAAAACACAAAGTGGGAGGACTATCACAAACGGGAGCATGGAAACTCACCAACACGTGTATCACAAACGGAATGCTATTCCATGGTCGCTAACCATCAATTTTTGAGCCGAGGCTCCACAAACGGCTTGAAGACCATGGGTCGCTACCCCACTAATTTTGAGCTGAAACTCCATAAACGAGGTTCAGTCCCTCACACAAACAAGAGTCATCGCAAATCCCTAGTCTAAATCACAAAATGATCATCATTGATCAATAAGTGTAAATTACACTAAGCTAGTAAATAAATAAGTTTAGCTTCATGTCCCATAACCACTGGCTTAACTTAAATATTTACGAACAAATTGTGGATTTCCACTCGAAAATTGTCACAAAGTTTCAATCGAACAAGTCTAAAAATTAACCGACGAAGTAAACGCAAGCGTTTCATACCACTTGTTTTGCTAAGTTGTTTAATTGGATTTCTCGAATGAATAAGTAAAGGTTTGTACGTACTAATAGATAGGAAAACAGTTTTAAAAACGAGCTTTGTATTAAAGGTAACATTGAAATCATTTTTTATGTGAAACAGTTTGAGTATTTACCACTAGTATAGAAAGCTTTGTATTTTAAAGTGACAAATCATAGAAAACGATTGTGAAAGCAATCGATCACCAAAAATTCACATTCGAAGATGTGAATCAAATCAATCAAAATGGATATTCCCAAAAATCCCGAAAAAGAAGTCATCAAAGTTGATAAAAGTGATAACAACTAATCGGATCAAAAAAAATCGATAAACATTGGAAATTCACTCAAAAAATAGGCAAATAGGCAAGACTGAACAGTTCCAGACATATGGTGGTTCATCCAGACGTGTACTAGTGTTCTGGAATTATTTCAGAAACTTCCAGACGTCTGAAATCTAACTCGACGTCTTAAAACTAACCCGATGTCTGGTAGGTTTGGACCAGGCATTTGGTCCATGACTCTGCCATTTTTATTTTCTACCATCTTATATTTTTTTCTCCAGGGACCATAACTAGACGTCTGAAATTACCAACCAGACGTCTGGTTGGTTCAGCTAGGCAGAAATTTGCCTAAGCGAATGATGGCCAAATCGATTCTGAAGCGATTGGACGAGCGAAGGAGACTAGGGATTTATGTCAAGCGACAACCTAGCCTTATAGGCTCTTCAATACACCCCAATAACATGTCCAAACATCCAAGGTAGGATTTTTAATGATTTTAACTTCAAAACATCAAAACTAGAAAATTCACCAAATCAATCCAAATCAAAAGCAAATGAACATGAATAGATGATAGGAATTCATACCTAACAATAATGAAAGCTATTGACATAGATGTGACTTCAAGTACTCACCTTTAAACTCAAAAATAACAAGTGAGAAGCTTTAAAACAAAGGAAAGATCAACCACTCTTTTACTTCAACTCAAGAAGCTCCAATCCATGATTATAGATAAATATTTCCTAAGTCAGGGTTTAGGAATTTCTGAAAAACAAAGAGAGATTGAGATGGAGAAGATGAAGAGGATGCTTGGCTAAGCTTCCCTTTGATTTTGGAGCTTGAATTTGAATTTCCTAGAAAAACTAGGGTTTAGGAATTTTGTTTTCTTTTCTCTTCCTCTATTTTTACTTTAGCTTGAGAGTATTAGGAAATGAGAATGAATGAAGAGGAGAGGGGGTGGATTTAGGGTATTAAATGAGTTCGTGGGCTGAAACCCAAACCCAAAGCCCAATAGAAAAATAGCAACATTCAACCCAACTCCAAACATATCGATGTTTATACTCAAAAAGGTCACAAACGCCATTTTAGACACAATAGAAGTGGTCTCGAGTCCTAAGTCGATAGTTTGCAAAAAGTAGCATTTCGGACTTAATCCGACTAACGATGCTATATTTAAATAAATCATTTAAATATACAATTGTAAAATATGCGGGTTGTTACAGACTCCCATCCTTAAAGAAATTGCGTCCTCGCAATTCTTAAGAAGAAAACAAAGAGTAACAACCATAAATGCATATCAACTAAAAAGAAAATTTGAAGTAAGAAGTTCACCTTAATGAGCACGAGAGAGTAAGTCCGGATGTATTCGCTCGATGAATTCTCTGGATTCCCAAGAATAATCCTTAGGATTTGAGGACCATTGAACTTTCACAAGTGGGACATCTTTATTTCGAAGGCGTTTAACCTTCGTAGCAAAGATTCGAACATGATGTTGCTCATAAGTCAAATGAGGTGAAATTTCAATTTCTTCAATAACACCTGGCTTAAGAATAGAATCGAAATCCCTGAGGCATTTCCGTAGTTGAGAAACGTGGAAAACATCATGAATAGCAGAAAATTAAGCCGGTAATAAAAGGCGATAAGCCACGAAACTAAAACGTTTGGTGATGGGAAATGGGCCAATATATCGAGGCGCTAATTTTCCCGATTGACTGATACGCACAACACTCTTCATAGGTGAAACATGAATAAACACCAAATCTTCCATAGAAAATTTCAAATTCCTTCTTCGGTTATTAGCATGGGATTTTTGTCTACTTTGAGATTTTTTCATCCTATGATGAATAAGGTCAATCTTTTCTATGAAATCATGAATAAAATCTGGACTTAAAACCAGCTTCTCATCGACCTCAAGTCAACAAAAAGGAGGTCGGCATGGCCTTCCATTGAGTGCCTCGAAAAGTGCTATATCAATACTAGATTGGAAGCTATTATTGTAAGAAAATTCAACAAGGAAGACATGATCTTCCCAACTTCCACCAAAATCAAGAACACATGCACGAAGAAGATCTTCAAGAGTTTGATTCACACGCTCTGTTTGTCCATCGGACTGAGGTGATAAGCAGTTCTAAAATTAAGCTTCGTTCCCAACGCTTTTTTAAGACTCTTCCAAAATCCACTAGTAAATAATGGATCACAATCAATAACAATAGAAGTAAGAATCCATACAATTTAACAATCTCTTTAACATAAAGTTTGTCCAAAAGAGGTATGGTCCGATTAGACCGAACGGGAATAAAATGGGTGGATTTTGCAAGCGTCTATCTACTATCACCCACAAACTGTCATGACCCGAACGAGAATGGGGAAGACCGTTAATAAAGTCCATGGAGACTTGATCCCACTTCTATACAGGAATGTCTAAAGGTTGCAATAACCCACTGGGCCTATGATGCTCGGCCTTAATGAGTTGGCTAGTCATGCAACTCTTAATAAAGTTAGCATCATCAGATTTCATTCCATCCCAATAATAAAGTCGCTTCATATCCATGTACATTTTACTACTGCCGGGATTGATGGTAAATTTAGAACGATGAGAATCTTCTAAAATGTCTTTACGAAGATCACTAATATTTGGCACGATAAGTCTACCAATTTTTCGAATGCCGCCACGAGCATCGATTTCAAAGTCTTTCAAACCATCAATATTTCCATCCCTGCAACTTTGGCAAAGATGATCCAATTCGGGATCATGCTTTTGAGCTTCAAGAATGCGCTCTAAAAGAGAAGATGAGCCTCAAGACTACATAAAACAAGTGATGAACATGAATCAGATTCATGATCTCGAATCTCACAAGTAGACAAAGTCTCAGGATCATTCCATTCGGATGTCATCATTGAAACGACTGCTTATTGCTTACGACTAAGGGCATCGGCAACATGATTCCCCTTTTCGGAGGTATAAAGAATATCACGATCATAAGATGCAAGGAACTCAAGCCAACGTTGTTGACGCAAATTAAGTTTCTTTTAAGAAAATAAATACTTCAAAGATTTATGATTGGTGTAGAGAACAAATTTCTCTCCAAAAGATAATGACGCCAAATTATAAGGGCAAAAACAATGGCCGTGAGCTAAATCATGAGTGGTATATCTAGTCTAGGCAGGCTTTAATTGCCTAGAAGCATAAGCGATAATACGTTCCCTTTGCATGAGAACGGCTCCAAAACCAACACGACTAGCATCGGTACAAATAATAAAGTATTGGTTCCCTTCGGGAATCACAAGAATAGGAGCATCGAAAATGAGTTCTTTTAAATGATCCTCTTTCCCGAAAAGCTAAGACATTTAAAATTATAATGAACTTTATGTAATCATTTTTTTTAGAAAAATTTACTTTTTACAAGTCAATTTATAGCGTCTGACTGTCTTGCCATAGCGTTTAGGAGATTACTATCGATAACGTTGATCATGCACATTGACCAGAATTCTTAAAGCATTCAATGGGCAAAACAACACAAAATCATCTTCTATATGATAAACATGTCTCTTAAAATTTTTACGAATATTCTTTGCTCATTTTAAGAACCAAATCCAATTATACTTATAAATATCTTATTAAAAAGATTTGAAAATTTCAAATTGTTGTTTTCATCCATAATCAACGAGTATAAGGATGGCTCTTTGAGATATTCGCAGAATACTCGATTCATAAGATGGATTAAATAAGCTGGGCAAACCGAATAACATTATCAGTCACTAATAAGAATCATAATGAGTGTGAAATGCGGTAGGTTGAATGCTACCCTCCACAACTCATAGGTAATGAAAACCGATGGCAAGGTCGAGCTGAAAAGGGCTTAGCAACACTTAATAGATCGCTTAGGTGGTAATCCTAAGACAAGCTTAAAAATATCGAAAAATTCACAAACTACTTCAATGAGAGAAATAACATTTCCATCATCATGTGGGTTTAAAGAATAAAATGATGCCACCGAATTGGCATCAAAATCATTAAGAACAATAGAAATCTGCTTAACAGATTGAGAATGTCGAAGATGAATAGTTCTATCGGGATATAGGATATGGGCTTCATAATGATTAAGCTAATTCTTTCATAAAAACCAATTATGAAATCTTTGTAGCACAAAACATGCAAATCGGATCGAAAAGCATAATCACATAAAATAATCTCGACATTTTTACAAAGTAAACTTAGTGTTGCGGATCCACCAACCGGATTCGCAATTCTCAACGTATTCATCAAGCCCAAATTGTTTGAAGAATAGGAATCAACAGGTTCTTTTGATATAAAAGAGTAAGATGCACCCGTATCTAAAAGAGCACTAATAGGATAATCACGAAACAAATTAACGCCATCAAGGACTGAATGAGAAATTCCTTGACTAAGAGAAGTGTTACTAGGGGCTTGCACAACATTCAGCTTTCCCCTCTTTCTTACTTTGAAGTATGAGGCATGAAGATATATGATGAACTGAACTTTTGCAAAAGCGACAAGGAATAGGCCATGGACACCTATTAACATAGTGGTCCTTAGAACTACAATTGTAACATTCTCCATGATTTGGGATTGGATTCTTTGCTACCGAAGTTGCTTGCTTCATTTCTTATCGGGATTAGGGCTTTTGAACTTAATATGCCTCTTCTTGGAAATCCCAATATCACCTACACCTCCTTTGTCGGCCTCTTTAAGTCGAAGAGTGATGTCTACAAGCTGATCGACATGAACTTCTTGTTTCAGAGGTAAAACCTTTTTGGGGTTCTTACTCAAAGCATAGACAAACCTTTGATTCTTTACAAGATCCAAAAGTTATTGGACAGACATGGATACGCCATCCAGAGAAGGACTACTAGATTGACTAGCGCTAGGACTGCCAGATCTAACCATCTCTTCTTCTTAAAGAAAGAAAGAAAGAACAGGAAAAAAGGTTATTCTCAAAATGAATATCAAACAAACTTGATTGATAAAACAAGGCATCAAAAAGAAAATAGGAGAGAACGGGTCCTAAGGCTCGGATAAATCCTTAGGCATAATTCCTAAGAAATACTTAGGATGATGATCCTTGCTATAATATTTTATATTATTCCGAAGTTTGGCTCTGATACCAAGCTGTGATACCCCACCTCTATACTCACACTAGCCAAGGACATTACGGGGTAATACCATCGACCAGCACGAAGAATAAGGCCGTTGAAGAGCAATCATCCGTGTAATTGCTTTATGCGAGTACCGATATGCCAGATAGAAGGTCACACATTTCATTTAAAGAGGAAATCTGACATATCAAGTACAAACTCAAAGCTACTTAATAGTGGCTGTGCGGTCTTTGGAAACAAATATAAAATAAGCATAACATAAATCAATCACAGATATTCATATCACTAAGGCGGAAACAGATATGAATACAACATATAAAAGTAAACATCAAAGTAGTGGTCATATAAGATCCGCTACATCACAAAAGATTAGGTACAAGTGCTAGACAAAAGAATATGTATACATCAAGGAGTCTCTATCTCGAATGTATAAAAGCAAAAACTACCAAGCTAAAGTAGTTAGCTAAAAGTCAAAAGCTAGTCTCCGCTAAGAAGTCAAGTAGAAGCACCTGAAATACCTTGGTCTGACCCGAGTATTATTTAATAAGAAAATAATAAATGGATCAGTCTAGCTATAAATATCACATAAAATGAGATAGGATAAAAGATATGACAAAAACCTATAATAACAATAATGCCATACTATGACAAGTATACATTAGATAACAACAAAAATCATACAATATCTCGAATATTCTCAAACATAAAAAAGAATATCATATTCTTTAACATATTTACCAAACCATAAACATTGATAAAAGTTATCAATGTAAACCACAAAATTGGTGAAACATAAATTCTAGAAATCATCGATTTGAAATCCAGAAAACACAAAGGGGGAGGCTTATCACAAATGGGGGCATGAAAACTCACCAACATGTGTATCACAAACGGAACGCTATTCCATGGTCGCTGACCATCAATTTTTGAGCCGAGGATCGACAAATGGCCTGAAGACCATGGGCCGCTACCCCACCAATTTTGAGCCGAAACTCCACATATGTGGTTTAGTCCTCCACACAAACAAGAGACATCGTACATCGCAAGTCTAAATCACAAAATGATCATCATTGATCAATAAGTGTAAATTACACTATGCTAGTATATAAATGAGTTTAACTTCATGTCCCATAACCACGGCTTAACTTAAAAATTTATGAACAAATTATAGATTTACACTCCAAAATTGTCACAAAGTTTCAATCGAATTAGTCTAAAAACTAACCGACGAAGTAAATGCAGGCGTTTCATACCACTTGTTTTGCTAAGTTGTTTAATTGTATTTCTCGAACGAATGAGGAAAAGATTTGTATATACTAATAGATTGGAAAACGGTTTTAAAAATGAGCTTTGTATAAAAGTAACATTGAAATCATTTTTTGGTGAAAGAGTTTGAGTATTTACTACTAGTATAGAAACCTTTGTATTTTAAAGTGACAAACCATAGAAAACGATTGTAAAAATAATCGATCACCCAAAATTCACATTTGAAGATGTGAACCAAATCCATAGAAATCGATACCAAATCCATCAAAATGCATATTCCTAAAAATCCCAAAAAAGAAGTCATTAAAGTCGATAAAAGTGATAACAACTAATCGTATCAACAAAAATCGATAAACATTGGAAATTCACTCAAATAATAGGCAATACTGAACAGTTCCAGACGTCTAAGGGTTCATCCAGACGTCTGAATTAGATTTTGGAAATATTTCAGAAACCTTCCAAACATCTGAACTCTAACCAAACGTCTAAAAAAACTAATCGGACTTTCGGTAGGTTTGGACCAGACGTTTGGTCCCAGACTCTACCATTTTTATTTCCTGCCGTCTTATATCTTTTTCTCCAGGGACCATAACCAGACATCTGAAATTACCAACCAGACGTCTGGTTGGTTCATCTAAGTAGAAATTTGCCTAGGCCAATGATGGCCAAATTGATTCGGAAGTGATCGGACGAGTGACGGAGACTAAGGATTTATGCCAAGGGACAACCCAGCCTTTTAGGCTCTTCGATACACCCCAACTTACATGTCCAAACATCTAAGATAGGATTTTTAATGATTTTGACTTCAAAACATCAAAATTGAAAAATTCACCAAATGAATTCAACTCAAAAGCAAATGAACATGAATAGATATTAGGAATTCATACTTAACAACAATGAAAGCTATAGACATAGATGCGAGTTCAAGAACTCACCTTTAAACTTAAAAACAACAAGTGAGAAGCTTTAAAACAAAGGAAAGATCAACCACTCTTCAACTTCAACTCAAGAAGCTCCAATCTATGACTATAGATAAATATTTCTAAGTTAGGGTTTAGGAGTTTCTGAAAATTAAAGAGAGATTGAGATGGAGAAGATAGAGAGGATGCTTACCTAAGCTTCTCTTTCATTTTGGAGCTTGAATTTGAATTTCCTAGTAAAAATAGGGTTTAGGAATTTTGTTTTATTTTCTCTCCCTCCATTTTTACTTTTGCTTGAGAATGAATGAAGAGGAAAGAGGGTGGAGTTAGGGTATTAGACGAGTTCATGGGCTGAAACCCAAACCTAAAGCCCAATAGAAAAATTGCAAAATTCAACTCAAGTCCAAATATATCGATATTTATAATCAAAAAGATCGCAAACTCCATTTTGGGCTCAATGGAAGTGGTCTCAAGTCTTAATTTGACAGTTTGTAAAAAGTATCATTTTGAAATTTAATCTAATCAACGATACTATATTTAAATAAATCATTTAAATATACAATCACAAAATATGCGGATTGTTACACCAAGGGTCCTTGACACCAAAGGAAAATAAAGCAACGTTTCTCTTCGTTATACTCAACACTGCAATTGGTCTCTCATTTAGCATGCCTCATCAACATTGGGAGGATGTCGTTATTCATCTGTACCGCCACTACTAAACTATTGTCGCCGAAAGCCACCAAAGTCAATGACTTCGATACAATATCGTATGAAGACATTCATTCTTGACAACATTCAGTGACGGCGTCGCTCCTCTTCAAAATGTTCAGTGCCACCATTCTATTGACACTGAAATCAATCCAGCCAAAGTCATCCAGGGTAGAGTGGAGCCGCTTTTCCCCTATAAATATGGACGTAGGGGTACCATTTGATGGGGCCAAATTTTCTCTCCTTACTTCTTACATTTTCAACTTTTTAAACCCATAATCAATTTAGGAATTTTGCCAATTGTAGTACTTGATTCTGTGCATATAAGGAATTGGGAATCAATCAATTGTGTAGCATATGGACTATGATTTTTGATTATCATATATGTCTTTGATTATATTTTGTACTTTGATTTGACCTCAAACTTGGACAAGCATTCCATGTCGACCTTATTCGAATTTGGAACTTACATATCCAAGTTTGACTACAACTGACTTCAACCTGGATCATGCATAACATATTTGGACTTACACATTGAACTTGCATGTTGACTTCTTCCCTATTTAACTTTGGCTATGATGAATGAATGAAGAATTATAATGGACATTGAATCATGCATACTCCGCCTATGACTTTGATGACTTCGACCATCTTCGAAATGGCTACTCTTTGATTAACCCATCTTTTATTAACTTTTGGGTGTTAACGAAATTATTCATTATCAATTATCTTATTCATTTATTTAATAGTATCCTCTTACTATTATTTTAATTTAAATTCTCATATTATGGATCCTCTGAAATATAATGTGTTACACTCTTTCCTCCTTACAAATATGGGGTGCGCTACTCATTCAATAAATCATCTATCCTACGTAAGGGATAATGATTCTTCACTGTCAACTCATTTAACTTTCGATAGTCAACGCACATCCATAAAGATCCATCCAACTTCTTTAGGAATACTATAAATGCTTCCCTCGGTAAACTACTCGGCTTAATGAAACTCTTATTCTCAAGTTCCACTAGCTGCTTCTTTAATTCTTCCATTACCCTAGGCGCCTTTCTGTTAGGCGGTCAACTAAAAGGTTGCATTCTCGACATCAAATCTATTAGGAATTTGATTGCACTTCTCGGTGATAATTTCATTAGAGATTCAACATCTAGAAATTTTTAAACTACACATACTCTTATAATCTCATCTTCCTAATCTTCCATAGCATCTAACAAGTTCAACTTCTCCCTCATTACATCCAACAGTACCATAATTCTTCTCATCCCTTTGGATTTCGTACGACGATAATCCTATCCACATAACAAATCCTGCCATCATTATTCACTAACCAATCCATACTCAAAATTATCTCGTACCCTACAAAATCAAACAAATAATGGTTGCAAACAAACAAATGCCTACACAAGTAAAAATTAAGTTTAGTGCACCTTAATAAGAGAGTGGCATACTCACCGATCGGATTAACCACACATAAGGATGTAATCAAATCGGTAGTGTCTAATTCTAACCTATCAACCAAATCTCTCGAAATGAAAGAGTGAATAGTACCAATATCAAATAGAATTTTAACTGATATACTGTCAAAATTGTATCTTCAAGCACACCCTTTCCATTCTTCTAAAAAGCTGGTCCGAACAAAGGTCTTTCCGAAGCATAAACCTTTGCCTACTTCGCTTTCGGGCAATCCATCGTATTTTGGCCTAGCCTAATACTGATAAAGCACTTGGTTATGTCCTTATTCTCTGCCTGGGTACACTCAGTGGAATAGTTCCCCTTTTGACCATGGTTAAACACTAACATCAGCCATATTTGGCTTTTGATTCCTTCCTCCAGAGGTCTTTCCTCATTTTTGATTCTTTTCTCCCTTTGGTATAGACTAAATCTTTTCTTCTTTACACCCTTTGGTCTAACTTTATGTTTCTCTTCTTCTTGAAATAAGTAATCATATCTCCTCGTCATTTCTAGCACCATGTCAATTGGACCTAATAGATAAGCCATCATCTTGTGATTCAACCACTTCCTCAAACCTTCAATGAACTTACCATTCTACTTCGCCAGAGTATTGATATGCTTCCTTCCATACTTTGACAAAGC
The DNA here is from genome assembly GCA_030765085.1 of Allium cepa. Classification (NCBI taxonomy): domain Eukaryota; kingdom Viridiplantae; phylum Streptophyta; class Magnoliopsida; order Asparagales; family Amaryllidaceae; genus Allium; species Allium cepa. Next base: position 12,094,395 of record CM060937.1, read on the forward strand.
ATTAAAGCACTAAATAACCTCTGCCAAAATTATCTCTCCTCGCTTCAAGTAAAGAATTCTCTACAAAAAGCACTTTCTGGGATTCATGGATAAACTGAGCCTCGAACCGCTCCTTAAACCGCTCTCAGGTTATATCCACCTTTAGGATCTCATTAATTGCAGCTTCCTACTGGTCTAATGCATCATACTAGAGCTAATAAGAAGTCAATCTCCTCTTCTAAGCATTACTATGTCCTAAGTATCCAAAGATACTATCACACACTTTCAACCAATTCAACAGCTCCACGGCAGACTCGTTCCTTATGAACTCCTTTGCTACACAGCTGTTGAAATCTTTGTTCATTTTAGAAAAGTTTGATTCTCTTGCTACCTCTTGTCTTGTCTCAACAACTCTATCTAGTTGTTACCTCATCATCTCAATCATAAAATAGTGGAATAAGACATTCACATCCATTCCTCCTTCGGCCGGAGATTGAACACTAGCTTCAGTGCGAACTTCCGGGTCCACCTTAAGCCATTAGTTTAAGTACTATGTTATTCTCTACTAGAATTCTCTCTCGCACTTTCTATAGCACCCCTAAAATTTTAATAAATATTTAATAAGGGTCTAAAAATGGAATTTGAGTAAACGATGGAATTTAGCCATAAAACTCTCATTATTGTATTTAGGCAATTTTTTGAGCAACATCCTATTTGGAGTTTCATGATCGATGATTAAATGAAGAAGTTATTAGCATTTGAAGTTTCCAAAACAAAAATAATTAAAAATCGAAATAAGGAAATAAATTATAATTAAATGCAGAACCCACTGATTAAACCCCTCCTTAGGCCGATCGACCTCTAGCACTCAATCACATATAAGGGAAATGTCGACCAGTCTTCATGTGACGGCTAAGGTTTGAGCTTGGTCAAATAACTTGGATTTAATTATTTTAATCCAACATTTACGGTTGATTCGGGCGTCTATAAATACAGGCCCAACACCTTACTTATCTTCTTGTATTTTCTGATCCAAATAGCAAAGCTCTATCATTTTCCCTTCTCTACTGTTTCTAAAACTTAAAGAATATTATATATACGCACAAAAAAATTGAAGAAGGTGTGGAAAATATAAAAGAAGAAGAAAAGAAGCAAATCGACATTGCAAAAGAAAAGGTAATTTTAATTATTATAAATCTAAATTCCCCTTAACCTTAAATCTCTTCTCAAATCTGTAATTTTAATAATATGTATAATCCTTGTTATACATATTCTTTTTGATTAGAATGGAAAAAGAGTGACGTAAAGGAATGTATTCAGATTTAGGAGATTTGGAAAGCAAGAAAAGTGAGTGGGAAATTGTACAACTTATTTATAGAATGAAATTTACGTCATTTAATTTTATTTAATTATTGTACCTAAATATGATCTGATGAGTTGTAAGGCTTTAAACAAACATATAATATTATCTTATGTATGTAAATAGGAAATTAGAATAGGAATAGTATGTACAACCTAATCTGGAAATTTGAAATCAGTCCTAAATAATAATTATTGAAGAACGTTTGAAAAGTTATAAAGTTAATTATAGATCTATAATTGGGTAGTAAATAAGGTTGTCCTAGTTAACTTAGAATGTGAATTTCTATATTTTGATTTATTTGGAGTGAGGTACAATTTAATTATATCTAATTCCGTGTAAATTCCATAAATTACCCAATTTCAAAAATATGTATAAAAGTGCATCGTATGAATTAAAAAGGAATATACCAAGCAGGAAAGAGACGTGTAAAGTATGGATATTATTCTCTGTAGTTTATGTTATCTATTTCAACAAAAGAAGAGAAATAATTCCTTATTTCAAACAAAGCAAAGCCTCACTTTTAATTAATTTATAGAGAGCTATAACGGTAATACTTTTCGGAAGGATAGCTCTGATAAATTAAAACCTCGAACGGAATGTTCTAGTTTAGGAATTAACTGTTAGAAATAGGAATATATATATATGTATAGCTACACTTAACGATAAAAAATAATAACATATACACATAGCGTAATTTACGAAGATATTCATTTTAGTTATTGATAACGTAATAATTATAGGATTAAGAGGTTGAAAAAGGAAGGAATAGTAATTCCAAAATTTATGGACAATAACTACAAATTTAAGGGACAATAAATTTGTGGTTAATAGAGAGTTAAATGAATTAAATAAGGACTACTTAAAGAGTTTAATATGACATTTCTATGGAAATTGAATAGGCATAGTATGTGGATTTTGAAGTGGGTAAATAAATATCATTAGAGATTATCCAGTTTTGACATTAATGACCAGTTATTACAGACAATTGATATTTATTAGACATAAGAAGGAAACAAGGAAACCAAAACCTAAGCGTATAAATTAGGAATAATTAAGTAGCGAAGAAGTATGTATTAATACTATTACATGCACGTAGAAGGCAGTATAATTTTCATAGTAAAAAATTATATAGTTTCAGTTATACGTTTAGAATGAGCATGAATTAGTGGGCCTAGCCTAATACTTCGGCTTTCGGTAATTAGTTTTATTTAGTGTAGGATGTGAGGTCAGTAGTGTTACACAACAGAAGTTTGCCCTTCTCTTAGAGGCTACAACCGGTTGTGTGTACTTACTATTGATATCAGACATGTCTGATTGTATGACCCGAAGAGAAGGGATATGAGTTGCAAATGGGTAAGGGAAAAATATACCGATGGTTCGCCTCAGATTTGAGGTACTAAATTGCCCGTTACTTTTAAGGAAATGAGGTCTGCTTCATTTCAACAGGAGGTATTATGAAATCGAAAGGGGAATTTTTCCTTAACTTACTTAGATTATTCTAAACGGGATGTTAGTTGTGGAAGTGTCAAGACTTGAAATTCAGTGTTCGAAAATCGACATCAAATACCTCACTTGTATTCGACCGCCAAAGATTCAAACATCGAACTCCAGTTCGGATGGAGCTTATAACATTATTAGATGAATATAAACATAGAAAACAAAAAGAACTGCCATAAATCAACATCCTAGATACAACATCATCACAGTATCCATTACAACATTTCACCATTAGAGCATTTTATACATATAACACAACTTCAGAATAGAACATCACAACGGAAACAACAAAGTATCACACTCCAAGAAAGTCTTCAAAGAAACAAAGCGATAGCAAACTTCCAAACTAAGCATCTTGAGATCCAAAAAGTTTCCAAAATATCTCCAAGACAAAAGCTTCAAAATCCGATAACTTCCAAACAAAAATACTTCAGAGGTTTCAAGACAACACCAAAACACGGAAACCTGCTTCTAGGCTGCCCGTGTGGAAATTATGGGCACCCAGAGTTTAGGAATGAAACAATAAACTCCGGGTCAGTCATGAGACTGGTACGAGTAAACAAAAACAGTTTCTTTGAATAAAAAGACAAATTTATAAAAGAAAATCCGGTATGCTTTTGGAAAATGAAACTACCAAAAGACCTTCCGTCACACACACAATGCAATCACAGAATTAGAGGAGATATCTTCTTATGATAGTCAAACACGCTTGATACGAGAAAATTCTTTCATATTATTACTAGTGCATAATGTAGAAAACCATTTCGAAAGTGTAATATTAATCTTAGCCAGCATAGACATTTCGTGTTATGCCTAACATAACTACCATCTAAACAGTGGTGACCACCATAAGTAAATGACAGGTTATACAACTAAATCCGTACTAGGTTCGTATTGGGAATTGGATTTCCAACAAATGGTCAGGCTAAGGAACTTCCTACTGTCACATGGAGGGATGTCCCCAGAACTTAACCAGCTCTCTGCCAACACAAGGCCGGGTTACCTCTGTAAGTAGGTAACTACTACACGAGTATGCCATCCCCCGGTCGTTTGCAACCTTTATCCGAGGGCCCTCAACCAAAAAAAAACAAACACACAGTAATGAGATTACAACAACCACGTCGGTTAAGTATCTGGGCTCTATACCATGATACCACCTTTTTCCAGAAGGAAATGACATACCCTAAAGGGCGTGACCCTCATAACCTTGCCGCATCTTTCCTGTTTCGACCATTTCCGAGGTGGGAGGTCCGATGAGGTCTCGTCCACAAAGGTACGCTTTACACAAAAGCTTTACTTTGATCAACAAATGATCAACAACACACAGCAGCACTCATCATGCCACACTACCAAATTGAGAGTATGTCACTGATAACCTTCAACTACATAACCTCTGAGCTTGTATGTCTCAGAGAAATGTGTTAAGCTAAAAGAATAAATTCTCCGCCACTAACAGAACTATATTTGAAAGAAATATTTTTTATATCTCAAAGTGTAATGTTAGACATACAACCATACAAGTCTGTTCCGGGTTCGAACAGTGCCGAAGGCACTTCGTCCAATCGAATTTAGCTTTCTTCATTCTTAGCTTAGTCAGTGGACTGGCTAACATGGAAAAATCTTGGACAAACTTTCTATAATATCCTGCTAAACCTGAAAAACTTTGAACTTCTTTTGGAGTAGCGGGTTTCCTCCAGTCAAGAATAGTGGAAACTTTGCTAGGATCAACAGAAATTCCTTCTTCATTAACAATGTGGGCGAGAAATTTAACTTCTTTGACCCAAAAATGACATTTGGAAAATTTGGCGAACAGAATATTCTTCCTTAATATCTCCAAAAAGATTTTAAGATGCTCAGCATGCTCCATTTCGGTCTTGGTATAGACCCGAATATCATCAATAAACACAAGCACAAATTTATTCAATGCTTCTCGGAACACACGGGTCGTTAGATCTAGATGTATGCAGGAGCATTAGTTAGCCCGAAAGGCATGACTAACCATTCGTAGAACATGTTAGGACCCCTAAAGGCAGCCAAATGAACACAATCTTTGGCAATTCGTAGCTGATGGAATCCTTGAGCTAGATCCATCTTAAAAAAGAAACGAGCACCGTGCAGTTGATCAAACATATCATTAATTCTAGGTAAAGGAAATTTGTTATTAAGAGTTTGCTTATTGAGATCGCGGTAGTCCACACACAATCTCAAAGATCCGTCAGATTTAGCAACAAACACCACTGCTGAACCCCATTCAGAAACGCTAGGACGAATTAATCCTTTATTTAGCAAATCTCAAGTTTGATTGACTAATTCAATTCTTTCCCTGGGTGCCATCCTGCGACTTGCGTGAACGACAGGACGAGCATTGATACTAGGTTAATTTTGAATTCCATTTCTCTATGTGGAGGCAAGGATTTTACTTCTTCGAACATGTCTGGAAAATCCCAAACAAAGGGTATGGACTCTAGACTGGGTTCAGGGTAACCCACGTTATACATCAACTCATCTCTTTTAGGACTCGGGTCCTCACAAGAAATCTCCGAATTTGGTTTTGATCGAAATCATTCGGTTATTACAGTCTAATTTGGCTTCGTATTCGGTTAGCCAATCCATTTCGAGTAAGATTTCAAACTCATTAAAATCAAGGACAAAGAGACTGATAGGGAATTGGTAACAAGAATATGAGATAGGAACGTCTCTGTTTGCACCAAAATTGGTCACAACACTCTTCGGATGTTTTTAAAGAGATAGTAATGAAAAATATAAATTAAAAAATGAGGATTATCTAACAAAAAATCCAAATAACAGGAAAGTAAATGCGTAAACAAGCGATTTCGGCATGTTGCCTACGTCCACTATGAAGTTTTTTGCAGCTTTATTGATTCTCTTACTGCAAACTACAGCAAGATACAACTACAAATTCGAATTCAACGGCAAAAGTATGATGTAGGTCTCGATCCGGCAGAGTCTGGGCGTTTGAGAATCAAAAGATCAAAAGATCCCCCTTTTGTAGGCTCTGGGGCTCTATTTATAGGCGTAGGAGGCTGAGACTTCGCTCAAACTTTGGGAGATTCGCTCGGGCACATGAGGGGGCCCACACGACCAATTCCAGAAAGTTTCAAGTTGATCTGTGATCGATATGAAATCATTTCGTATCGATCAAGATGATGTCCAATCGAGCTGAAATTTGGTGTGAACGTTCCTTGTCTCGTGTGCAATCCCTTGTAAAAGTTTCATTATATTTGGATTAGTGGATTGGGAGAAAAAGTCAATAAGAAATGATGTTCTTTGCTAGACCGCTTTGTTCGAATCGATTCGTTCGAATCGATTGTGGCACGCGCCTTTGTGCTGACGTGGAGCACAATCTTCGCCTCGATCCGGTCTTTACTCCGAGTTGACCGCATCGACTCCATATATCTCGCCTTGTTCGTATCGAGGGATGACACGTCACCCAGGTTTGTTGACTTGATGGATTCAAATAAGGCCTCACTCATGGGTTCGAACAGCAGTCATTGATGGACTCGAACTACTAATGGTCGATGGATACGAACAAGCCTTTCTTTGATGGATACGATCCACGTAGCTTCTCAATGGATACGAAGCCAATTGATGCTAATTGGAGTCCTTTGATGGATACGAAGTAAGGTAGCTTGATGGATACGAAGTATACCATCTGCCGATGGACACGAAGTATGGAGATGCCAATAGATTCGAATAAGGAGGAGCTGATGGGTACGAACGAGATCGAGTCGAACCGAAGCTTCCCGATGGATTCGAACTTGATCGACCCGAACTGAGGTTCTTCGATGGATTCGACCAAGCGCCTCCTCGATGTATATGAATTTGGCATTGAGTGACCGATACGAAGCATACTATCTGCTGATGGATACGAAACTGATCGATACGAACGAGGGCTTGTGGATGGATACGAAGTTGATCGATGCGAGCGGTGACGCGGTGATGGATACGAGAGTGATCGATTCGAAGTAGCTTGCAACGATGGATGCAAAGCGGTGTGGATTGATCGATGCGAACACCATCGATTCGAACCTAATGGATACGAATCTGATGGATTCGAAATGGACGTCTCCTCAACTATTTGGTGGATACGAACAACGTATTTTAGCTAACTTACATCGATCATATCTCGTTCATACGAACTCCGATTAACTTGAAATTTGAAATACTGTCTTTTATGATCTTGCTTGTCATGTCCTATCAGTTGTAGCTCAATCTGGACTCGGACAAAAATCATCGATATCCATAGCGAAGCAATGTATAACCAATCCTTGAGGTGAGCAGTCTTTTGTTTTCGATCGATCTTTTGGTATCACGACTTTGCGAAAAAGCGGGATAACATTTGCCTCCTAAAGTACGTCTTGTGAAAAGATGACGTGCTTTGAAAAGCTGCAGTCTTCACTCTGAACAGTCATTGCTCTTTTGTCGAAGGTTGTAACCTTGCGTTGATATAATTGATTGCTGTATGATAGTGCACAGTTGTTTGTTGTCGTAATGAGATGAGTATTCGATCCCTGTGAATGTTGAAAATCGAATATTAGTCCGACATATATGCATATATGTTAACTTGACTCTCGTTAAGTTGAGTGTTCACGAGTCGTTGTCAGTTTAGTTTGTCATCGAATTTCGTATCGATTCTCTCCTGAAACGATTTGAAATTCTAGTTGAAACAACGCTTGATGGTTGTTATGGACTACCCTCTTGTATCGACCCTCTCCTGAATCAATGTGAAATTTGAGTTGTAATAACGTTCGTCGGTTATTTTAGGAAGTTCACTCGTATCGATCCTCTCCTGAATCGATATAGAAGGTTGAAAGATTGACATTGCATCGGTAAATGGTGAATTCGGTGGACGCGAAATGTTCATTCGTATCGATGCTTAATGACTCCAATAGATCTTTGTTGTGTTGTGTGTAACGATGCTAATGTTTATATACTGAAGGATATGAAATAGCTACTCGTATCGATGGGCAGTTCACAAGTTATGATGGATATGAAATCGCTGTTCGTATCGATGTGCAGCGGATGGAGTTGTGAACTTGTTGACGCGAACATGGACTTCGAGTCGATGTTTTCACTGTCCACTTTGAACCGATGGGAATCTTTGGTCAGATGGAAAGGTAAAGAACGAATCGATCTGGAGGCTTGCGCTCGAATCGATGAAGGCAGTGATATTTCTCCTTGGATTTCGCATCGATCCCTGGAATATTCTAATGGAGGTGAAGCAGTTCGTATCGATTATGATGGTGGTGGATCGTATCGATATGGAATGTTCAATACGAAAAATAAGTAATTGGTCGTTTCAAAGTCCTAAGCTTTCGGTCGATACGAATTTTACCTCTATGTTCGATACGAAAAGTATCGATTTTAACGTGAGAAATGTAAAGCTGAGAGCTTCCTGATGGGTACGAACCAGGCAATCAAGGATCGATTCGAAGTCATCTTTCATTAATCGATATGAATTCGAACTTGTCAATAGATTCGAAGCGTGCCCCCTAGGATCGGTACGAACACGTATCCTGATGGATTCGAACAAGCTTCTGATGGTCGATTCGAATCCATGCCATGATGGATACGAAAGTTTGAACTCTCGATAGCATGACTTCGACGAGCTTCATTCTTGCATATATGGACTTGATAGTTAAACTGCATACTTGACTACTTTTCGAGGTTCGTCGATGGAACCGTAACAACTTTAATCCGGATCGATTGCCAACATTTTAAAAGTACGATTGTGATGGTTAGCGATGACGGTCATTATAGCTAGACTTCGAAGCTTTGTCGTCTAATGATGATTTCTCTTGAATTAGCCAGTTATGGAAACTTCAAGCTCGCAGCCGCTAGGAACTCAGAGTTTGACTCCTTCCAGACTTGAAATGCCAGGCATTAAGGCCGAAGAAGAAAAGGTAGATAAGCCCCCTTTGGTGCATTTTTGGCAGTTAGGAAGTTGCTTTTATTTTTCTTTCGTAGGCCATGTATAGATGCAGGCATGGCCCCCTTCTAGTAGGAATTTTTGGAATAACTTGTACATGAATCTTCACATACAGTTAGTTGAAATGTCATTTAGTCTCTTTGCTTTAACTTTCATTGTTTGCGCCAAAATTGGTCACAAACACCCAAAGTCGTGAAAGCACCCGTTTACGTAATCAATCCGATAATATTCAACATAGAACCCAGCAACAATCAATATGTAATTCAGCTCTAAGTAACAAATTACAGTAATTCACAAGCAACAATCACAAACACAGGATTTATAGTGGTTCGGCGTTCGTGCCTACGTCCACTTTGAAGGGTTTCTCTTTATTGCTTTACTCGATTCAATCGATTACAATAGATTACAGCTGACAATTGCTTTGAAATCTGAATACAACAGCGATTCTGATAGTCAAATTTGAATCCGGCAGAGTCTTGGCGTTCAATGGCGGAAGTTTTTCTTTTCTGAAGGCTTCAGGGTGCTATTTATAGGCGTTGGAGGCCCAGATCTTGCTGAAACTTCGTGAGACTCCTTCGGGCACGTGAGTGGGCCCACGCGACCGACCCCACCAAGTTTCGTCTCGATCTGACATCGGTTCGAAGTGATTTCGAACCCATCAAGAAATGGTCCAATCGAGCTGAAACTTGGCAGGAACAATCTTTACCTCATATGGAAACTACTGTGAAAATTTGGTTGCATTTGGATCTATGGTCGAGGAGATATGCTCGGTTCGAAATTGGCATTCTCGGTTGGCTGGGTCGTTCGAACCCATGATTTCGAACCCTTCGTTTCGAATCCATCAGTGCACGTGGGGTTGCAGTGACGTGGCGCGCAATATTCGAATCGATCCTAACTTATCTCCGAATGGACCGCTTCGACTCCGTGAACTACGGCGAACACGTCATCTAAACCAACTGACTCGGTGGATTCGAAATAGGAAGTATTCCTGGTTTCGAACGTGACTGATTCGAATCCAGGAATCTTCATGGGTTCGAACTTGATCGGTTCGAACTGGGTCACTCGATGGGTTCGAAGTGAGGATGTGAGGCCGAGTGAAGTCATGGGTTCGAAGGTAGGCTACTGTGGTGGGTTCGAAGGTAATGTGGTCGAAGGCGATGGAGTCGAGGCAGGCACTAGCCGATGGGTTCGAACGTCGCCTGGGTTCGAAGGAAGGCTTTAGGACGGTTTCGAACCAGATGGGTTCGAAGCGGATGGTTTCGAGGCTGGGTACTAGCTGATGGGTTCGAACACCATGGGTTCGAAGGCAAGGGCACGGATGGTTTCGAACAGGATGGGTTCGAAATGGATGGGTTCGAACTTCATGGTTTCGAACCAGACAATGACTATTTCTCTTCACACTGGATCCATCATATCTTGAGCATACGAACTCGGGTTGACTTGAAACTTGAAATGATGGCTCCTACAACCTTTCTTGTTGTGTCCTATCAATTGTGGCCTGATCCGGACTCGGGCAAAATTCATCGATATCCATAGCTAGGTGAAGTATAACCAATCTCTAAGATGGACTGTCCTTTGTTTGTGATCGATCTTTTGATATCACGGCTTTGCCAAAAAGCGGGATAACATTTTGCCCCCCAAAACATGCCTTGCGGTAGGAAGGTGTGTTTTGTAATGCCTTGAGTTGGATGTTCGTATCCGATCGTCAACCTGCAAAGAACTCAATAGTTTCATATGTCCTCAAATGACGATCGTTCGGGATCGAGCCATTCGGGATGAAGTGCGGCCGTTCATGGTCAAGCGCTCAACTTCAAATGACGATCGTTCGTGATCGAGTCATTCGAGGGGAAGTGCGACCGTGTGCGGTCGAGCGTACAAATTCATGCTTCGATCGTTCGGGATCGTATGCTGCTTGAGGTGAATCGGGACCGTTCGCGGTCCGTGTCGTTCGTGGCATAAGATGGAATAGGACCGTTTGCGGTCGATGCCGTTCGCGGCGAATGATGAGATGGGACCGTTCGCGGTCGACTGCCGTTCGTGGCAAATGATGATCGTTCGCGACCAAGTGCCGTTCAAGGCGAATGGTGATCGTTCGAGGTCGGATTTCATAATCAGTGAGCCATGACCGTTCGCGATCGATGGCGTTCGAGGCAGGAAGTGATCGTTCGCGATCGTGTGCCGTTCGAGGCAAATCTGTGACCGTTCGTGGTCGGATGTCGGACCTCAAGTGACGACCGTTCGCGATCAAGCCATTGAGGTAAGGCGAGTAATGACTGTTCGAAGTCGGGTGCCGTTCGACGCAGATTGTGTGTGTGCCCGGGAGGGCTTGGTGTTATCGATGCCAGGGTCACGTTCGGGTGAGTTCCTGGATCGTTTATAGGGGCGGTTCATCGCCGTCTCAGAGCATACCTAGGGATCGTTCGCGACCCCACACATGTGTGCGTAGCTTAGTCATTCCAGAGTTATCAAAATCAAATAATTATTAAACAGATGAGTTCCAAAAACAATGTCCAAATAAACAAAGTCCAAACGTTCAAATCAAAATGAAACGAAAGTAAAGCATGGATGTCAAAGTGTAAGTTCCCACTACGAAACGGTCGATGATCACTCAGAGCATGCCTGGAGATCGTTCGCGATCTCGCACATGTGTAAATGATTTAATTGCGTTAGTGGAAGCTTACAACTTGTTCATCGTTATCTTACTCAATTGATAACCATACGGTGCCTTGGTTCGGGGTCGCCCCTAGCTGATGTGGACGGTGGTCGTTCTGGTTCCGCCACAGGAGCTCGTCTCCTTACATATTGAAGGAGCATACCGTTCCTGATATGCCCTTCCACCTCATCCTTCAGGTGCCTACAATCGTTAGTGTTATGACCATTTAATTCATGGAATACACAGAACTTATCTGATTTCCTTTCGTCAGAAGTAGGATCCCTTCGCATCGGCCTACGGTACGGAATCTGTTCTTTGGTATCCTGATAAATTCGTTCCAGGCTCTCGTTCAACTCAGTGTAGGTGGTGAATCGCGGCTCCCTTCGTTGCCGCTTCGATCTGTCTCTGTCATTCTCAATCTTTCTTTTACCTCTATCCTTGTCCGAATCCTTTTTAAGAGGCTTTTCGTCTCTAAATGCAAAGATTTCTATCCCATCTCTTTCTTCTCTCTCGGCATTCGCATCTTCTAATCGTAAAAACTTTTCTGCTTCATGATAGAATTCCTCCAGATCTGTGGGTGGATCTTTAGTCAATGAATTCTTGAACTCTGTGCCGTCAGCTATTCCGGACACAGCTGCCATTACCACCATGGATGGATCCGCTCTATCCACTGAAGCTGCTGCTGCATTAAATCGTGCTAGATAACTTCTCAAGGTCTCTCCGGCCTTCTGCTTTAGGGTTGCCAGAGTCATCACGTTCTTGGGTCTTGTAATATGAACCCTGAATTGCCTCATAAATCTCTCTACTAAACCATTCCAAGTTCCGATGGATCCGTTCTCCAACTGTCTAAACCATAGTGCAGCGATATCTGTCAAGTATAATGGAAAACACCGGGCCATAACCTCCTCCGATGCCCCCAGTACTTCCATATGCCTCATATATTTTGTCAGGTGGACCGTGGGGTCCATTCTCCCGTCATACATATCCAACGATGGTAGTTTGAAATCAGGTGGGTTCCTAGCTTGCCTGATTGATGAAGTGAAAGGGCTTCTATTAACATCTTCCAAATCTTTGTTCACCATACCGCCTCTCAAAGCTCTCCTAACTATCTCTGCTAATCGGTCATTGTCCCCGAGATGTAATCCTTGTTCACTACTTCCAACCTGCCCCCCGAGTTCACGAGGTAACTCCGGGATCTGCCCCCTTGACTGAGCGTTTGCATCTCTACTACTACCGGGTTGCGCAGATGCTCCCCTTTCTCTCTCCGAAACTGGATCAACGTTCTCCAAGGGTGTGCCCCCTAATCCAGGTGCTACTCCGGATGGTCCTGCTCCGTTCTGGACTCCATTGGCTTCCCTATTCTGTGCTCCGAGCTGTCCTATCTGTTGGAGTAAACTCTGAATCATGTCCTCTTGCCTCTTCATCATAGTTTCCATCTCACCCCTAGTGATGTATATCGATGGTTGATTCGCTCCTGAGGAAGCCTCTTGGCTTCCTTGTGGCTCACTTCTCTCAGTCCTTGGCCTCCTACTCGATTGTCTTGCCATAATTCCTAGATCTGAACTCCTGAATTTTCAAATTCAACTTCTTCCTGAGTTCAATTCTCAGTGAAAGCACCAAAATGTTTGCGCCAAAATTGGTCACAAACACCCAAAGTCGTGAAAGCACCCGTTTACGTAATCAATCCGATAATATTCAACATAGAACCCAGCAACAATCAATATGTAATTCAGCTCTAAGTAACAAATTACAGTAATTCACAAGCAACAATCACAAACACAGGATTTATAGTGGTTCGGCGTTCGTGCCTACGTCCACTTTGAAGGGTTTCTCTTTATTGCTTTGCTCGATTCAATCGATTACAATAGATTACAGCTGACAATTGCTTTGAAATCTGAATACAACAGCGATTCTGATAGTCAAATTTGAATCCGGCAGAGTCTTGGCGTTCAATGGCGGAAGTTTTTCTTTTCTGAAGGCTTCAGGGTGCTATTTATAGGCGTTGGAGGCCCAGATCTTGCTGAAACTTCGTGAGACTCCTTCGGGCACGTGAGTGGGCCCACGCGACCGACCCCACCAAGTTTCGTCTCGATCTGACATCGGTTCGAAGTGATTTCGAACCCATCAAGAAATGGTCCAATCGAGCTGAAACTTGGCAGGAACAATCTTTACCTCATATGGAAACTACTGTGAAAATTTGGTTGCATTTGGATCTATGGTCGAGGAGATATGCTCGGTTCGAAATTGGCATTCTCGGTTGGCTGGGTCGTTCGAACCCATGATTTCGAACCCTTCGTTTCGAATCCATCAGTGCACGTGGGGTTGCAGTGACGTGGCGCGCAATATTCGAATCGATCCTAACTTATCTCCGAATGGACCGCTTCGACTCCGTGAACTACGGCGAACACGTCATCTAAACCAACTGACTCGGTGGATTCGAAATAGGAAGTATTCCTGGTTTCGAACGTGACTGATTCGAATCCAGGAATCTTCATGGGTTCGAACTTGATCGGTTCGAACTGGGTCACTCGATGGGTTCGAAGTGAGGATGTGAGGCCGAGTGAAGTCATGGGTTCGAAGGTAGGCTACTGTGGTGGGTTCGAAGGTAATGTGGTCGAAGGCGATGGAGTCGAGGCAGGCACTAGCCGATGGGTTCGAACGTCGCCTGGGTTCGAAGGAAGGCTTTAGGACGGTTTCGAACCAGATGGGTTCGAAGCGGATGGTTTCGAGGCTGGGTACTAGCTGATAGGTTCGAACACCATGGGTTCGAAGGCAAGGGCACGGATGGTTTCGAACAGGATGGGTTCGAAATGGATGGGTTCGAACTTCATGGTTTCGAACCAGACAATGACTATTTCTCTTCACACTGGATCCATCATATCTTGAGCATACGAACTCGGGTTGACTTGAAACTTGAAATGATGGCTCCTACAACCTTTCTTGTTGTGTCCTATCAATTGTGGCCTGATCCGGACTCGGGCAAAATTCATCGATATCCATAGCTAGGTGAAGTATAACCAATCTCTAAGATGGACTGTCCTTTGTTTGTGATCGATCTTTTGATATCACGGCTTTGCCAAAAAGCGGGATAACATTCATTTCTTTTGTGCTTAAGTATTTGCAGCATTTGGCTTTCAGTCCAATGTATTTGTGGTGTTTCTACCTTCAAGTTGAGTTCGTTTTATTTGCCAAGCTTGACAATCTTGATCACAAGTCGTAATCGATGAATGGGTTGAATTCTGAACATTGTATCACTTTGGCTAGTGCTTAACGCTTAAGCTTTTGCCCCCAGTTCCGGGGACCAACATTTGTATTTCGGTGGTCGATCGCACCTATTGCAAATCTTAAGAACATGTCCATGCTCCGAGGACATAGGATAATCTATGATCGATAATCTGGTTCGCACTCTGGGAATTCGAGAGTTATCAATGATTGTAATATAGTTCGCACTCCAGGAACTTTGACTTGGTATTTGTACTCTAATTCAACTTTGGGAATTTGGAGTCGGCATTTGTATTTTGGTTCGCACTCCGGGAACCTAGAATCGATGTTTATACTCTAACTCGCGCTCTGGGAATCTGGAGTTGGCATGTATGATTCGGCTCGCACTATGGGAACCTAGAATTGATGATTATTCTCTAATTCACGCTCTGGGAACTTGGAGTTAGCATTTATGTTTCGGTTCGCACTCCGAGAACCTGGAATTGATGTTTGTACTCCGACTCGTGCTCTGGGAATCTGGAGTTAGCATTTATGTTTCGGTTCGCACTCCGGGAACCTGGAATTGATGTTTACTCTCCAATTCATGCTCTGGGAACTTAGAGTTAACATTTATGTTTTGGTTCGCACTCCGGGAACCTAGAATTGATGTCTATTCTCCAATTCATGCTTTGGGAACTTGGAGTTAGCATTTGTGTTTCGGTTCGCACTTCGGGAACCTGGAATTGATGTTTGTACTCTGACTCGCGCTCTGGGAATCTAGAGTTAGCATTTGTCTTTTGGTTCGCACTCTGGGAACCTGGAATCGATGTTTATACTCCAATTCACGCTCTGGGAATTTGGAGTTAGCCGATAGATGGTCAATCATGTACTTTTGGGCTTTTTAGGAGTTCGTTCACACTCTGGGAACGATGGATTTGATGGTTATACTCCAATTCACGCTCTGGGAATTTGGAGTCAGCCGATAGATGGTCAATCACGTCTATTTAGGATTTTTAGGAGTCCGTTCACACTGTGGGAACGATGGATTTAATGTTTATACTCTAATTCACGCTCTGGGAACTTGGAGTCAGCCGATAGATGGCCAGTCACATCTGTTTGGGCTTTTTAGGAATTCGTTCACACTCTAGGAATGATGGATTTGATGTTTATACTCCAATTCATGCCCTGGGAACTTGGAGTCAGCCGATAGATGGTCAGTCACATCTATTTGGGCTTTTTAGGAATTCGTTCACACTCTAGGAACGATGGATTTGATTTTTATACTCCAATTCGCACTCTGGAAATTTGGAGTTGGTGTTTATACTCCGGTTCGCACTCTGGGAAACTAGAGTTGGTTGCAGGACTGTCATGTGGCGGTTCAGTTCAGCCTTTGATGTGATGGCTTGCCCACGAGCTGAGGTTTCACTTAGTGAGTGGTCGGTCGTATCACAGTCACTCGCCATTTGAATAAATTCCATTGTGCGATGGAACTTAGCTCTTTGTGCGTCGTGATTGCCGAATGTCGCATTCGGTGAATCACAGCTCTAGCTTGAAGAGATAGTGATTTATTGCTGGAATGGAAAAAACATGGCAAAGTCAGTGCCTTATTACAAATTCAAACTTCAGAATGCAAAGAAAATTGCAAAGTATTCATAGACTGAATAAAGCCTGTCATGTGCAACAGTGACGAAGATCCTCGTCGTTCCAGGCTCTTGACAAAGTGGGTCCGCCACTGACGGCGTTTATTACCAATCTCCTGGGATAGGTAGAGTCCTCCTGTCTCGGTCGATCGGGTTCATTACTTTGATTTGATGGGCTCGCTCCTTCAGGCTACGGCGCCCGCACAAACTGTTCCAGCTTTCTTTCTCTAATCAATTTTTCAACGAGATCTTGCGAATGATGACATTCATTTGTATTGTGCCCGTAGTTTTCATGAAACCTGCAAAATTTTCCCGTTTGGATTTTCCTCTCTGACGACGGTTTTGGAGCAGGTTTTTTGTATTGAATTGTATTACAGATTTGTAAACACAAGCTCTCCAGTGATGTATTCAAAGGAGTGTAACTGTCAAACATAGGATTCTTGCGCGGTGGGCCACGATTTTATCTCGCTTTCTACTTTGATTCACCTTCTCTCTTCGCTGAGTTGGTTTGTTTTGAATGTTCAACTGAACTTTTTCTGAACTCTCACCGGACTGTTTGATTGGGACATTGCTTTGGATTCCTTCCGTGCTTGGCCCTGCATCAGTCTGCTTCCTATACTGTTTCACATCTTCTCTTCTCAGGAATTGAGCCGTCTTGTTGTGGAAAATGTCCAATGATGCACATGGTTTTCCAGCCAACCCGTTGCCAAACTCAGAATCGGGGTCAATCCCCTTAGTCAACGCCATAAGGATGGAGTTATCGTTCGGATTGCTGATTTCCGCACATGCAGTATGCAATCTCTCTAAGTAGTGTCTGAGTGTCTCTCCAGGAGCTTGGGTGACGCTAGACAGAGTGTTGACATCTTTTGGCCTTGCAACGTGCATGCGGAATTGCTCAACAAATTTTGTAGCCAACTGGTCAAAGGTGGAAATGGATCGGGGTGGTAGTCGAGTGAACCGCATGGTAGCGATGCCCCCCTAGGAGATGGGGAAACTAAGACACTTCATTGCATCGTCAGCTCTGGCAGCGTTCATCGACCATTCATATTTCAGAATATGTTGGTTGGGGTCGGAGTTTCCCTCGTACATGGGTAGAGTCGACATCCTAAATCGCCGAGGAGGTTCAGTAGTAAGTATATCGTCGCTAAAAGGAGTGTGACTTCTGGAGATTCCCCAGTCGTCGTTCGTGTGACTCTAGCTCTCATGGATCATCTGACGTATCATGGTCTGAATATCCGGCATTTGTATGTTCTATGCAGCTTATGCCGAAGTATGATGTTATTCCATATTATGGGGTTGGACCGGATGCTGTCGACGGTCCACATCTTGCCTTCTTGGCTCACAGTCCTCTGGGACGTACAGTTCTGGAGTACGTCCATGCTGACAGCGTTCCAGGTTTGACTGATTTTGGACATCCACACCTGGTTCAACCGCGACGTTCGTGGCGCGGTATTCTGCGGCGTAGTGAGGGATGGCACCCCCTTGGGAGGAGGGCCCGGTCTAGAAACTGGCCGATGGGCCAATTCTCAATTGTCCAACGGTCATTGCCGGTTGATATCCAGCAGTTTGCATGTGACTCCCATCTAGTCGGGGTCGTGTAGATCGATGATGATAATCAAAAGAGGAAGAACTTTCGCTGGAGGAGTGAGAAGCATGATCTCTCCTAGATCTCCTTCGATCCTGGCGATTCAGCTGGTTGGTCAGCTCGGCGTTAGCGCGTAGCTGTTCTGTTAGTTGTTGCCGACTATGGGTCAGCTCTTGAAGCAGCAGCTGGAACTCTTGTTGGGTAACCGAACCTGATGGTTCTGAGTGTCCAGTAGCTTCTTGGTTAGAGGGAGGTAGTGGCGTAGGATTCTGTCTATCCTGTTCTTCTTGATTGATAGCGTTAGAGGTGGTCCTTGTGCTAACCATCTCGGGGGTTGAACTCCTTTCCTAGACTTTATGCAAATCTGAATTGAAGGGAAGGAACTTGGATTTGTGATCTGGATCTCTCTCTTAGATTTATTCAATCCGGTACCGGCGATAGATCCAAAGAGCAGGAGAAAATCTGGGTTTTCTCAGTGAAAGCACCAAGGTGTTTGCACCAAAATTGGTCACAACACTCTTCAGAAGTTTTTGAAGAGATAATAATGAAGAATATAAATTAAAAAATGAGGATTATCTAACAAAAACTCCAAATAACAGGAAAGTAAATGCGTAGACAAGCGATTTAGAGTGGTTAGGCATGTTGCATACGTCCACTATGAAGTTTTTTGCAGCTTTATTGATTCTCTTTCAATGATTACAATCAAGTACAACAAACAACAGCAAGATACAACCGCAAATTCGAATTCAACAGCAAAAGTATGATGTAGGTCACGATCCGACAGAGTCTGGACGCTTGAGAATCAAAAGATCAAAAGATCCCCCTTCTGTAGGCTCTAGGGCTCTATTTATAGTATAGGAGGCTGAGACTTCGCTCAAACTTCGGGAGATTCGCTCTGGCACGTGAGGGGGCTTACACGACCAATTCCAGAAAGTTTCGAGTCGATCTGTGATCGATACGAAATCATTTCGTATCGATCAAGATGATGTCCAATCGAGCTGAAATTTGTTCTAAACGTTCCTTGTCTCGTGTGCAATCTCTTGTAAAAATTTCATTATATTTGGGTTAGTGGATTGGGAGAAAAAGCCGATACGAAATGATGTTCTTCGCTAGGCTGCTTTGTTCGAATCGATTCGTTCGAATCGATTGCTTCGAATCGACGGTGGCACGCGCCTTTGTGATGTCGTGGAGCACAATCTTTGCCTCGATCCGGTCTTTACTCCGAGTTGACCGCATCGACTCCATATATCTCGCCTTATTCGTATCGAGGGATGACACATCACCCAGGTTTGTTGACTTGATGGATTCGAATAAGGCCTCACTCATAGGTTCGAACAGTAGTCATTGATGGACTCGAACTACTGATGGTCGATGGATACGAACAAGCCTTTCTTTGATGGATGCGATCCACGTAGCTTCTCAATGGATACGAATCCAATCGATGTGAATTGTTGTCCTTTGATGGATACGAAGTAAGGTAGCTTGATGGATACGAAGTATACTATCTGCCGATGGACACGAAGTAGGGAGATGCCAATGGATTTGAATAAGGAGGAGCTGATGGTTACGAACGAGATCGAGTCGAACCGAAGCTTCCCGATTGATTCGAACTTGATCGACACGAACTGAGGTTCTTCGATGGATTCGACCAAGCGCCTCCTCGATGGATACGAATTTGGCATTTAGTGACCGATATGAAGCGTACTATCTGCTGATGGATACGAAAGCTATCGATACGAACGAGGGCTTGTGGATGAATACGAAGTTGATCGATGCGAGCTGTGACGCGGTGATGGATACGAGAGTGATCGATTCGATGTAGCTTGCACCGATGGATGCAAAGCGGTGTGGATTGATCGATGTGAACGCCATCGATTCGAACCTGATGGATACGAATCTGATAGATTCGAAATGGACATCTCCTCAACTATTTGATGGATACGAACAGCGTATTTTACCTAACTTGCATCGATCATATCTCGTTCATACGAATTCCGATTAACTTGAAATTTGAAATTATGTCTTTTATGATCTTGCATGTCATGTCCTATCAGTTGTAGCTCAATCTGGACTCGGACAAAATTCATCGATATCCATAGCGAAGCAATGTATAACCAATCCTTGAGGTGAGTTGTCTTTTGTTTTCGATCGATCTTTTGGTATCATGGCTTTGCCAAAAAGCAGGATAACAGTCTCTACATCGTAAGCAAAGGTTTGCGGGGCCACCAACTGGATTCTTTACGCAGATGGGCTCGACGACAGAATTAGGTTCAAGATTTAATTCGTTTACAGCTTGTTGAGAGATAAAACTATGTGTAGCACCCGTGTTAAACAAAACTCTAACAATTCTATCATAAATAGTAAGGTTATCTTCCAGAAATCCTTTTCCCTTTTCTGCTTTAGAAGTTGTAGGTTTATCTATGACTGTGTACACCTTTAAGGTCTGAGCTTGTTTCATTGTTGGGAAGTCTTTAACTTCATGTCCCAGTTTCTGATAGTAATAGCATTTCCAGGGTTTTGCTTGTACAGGTTGATTTACTTGTTTCTTAGGCTTCATACATCTACTCGAGTAATGGCCCTTTTCTAAGCAATTAAAACAAGTAACATTCCCCGCTGGGTTTTCCTGATTGTTCTTCTTCTTATTCTTACCCTGCCATGGTTTCTTGCCTCCAAATTTCCTTTTTTTTTCCAATTTCGATTACTCGTATTTCCTTTCTCTACCGGGCTTCTTGGATATCCAGTGTAGCATATCTTTACCCCATATCGATTAGATCTGAAAAAGATTCTTAATGTGGCCAGTCATCCTTTCATGGAACTTCTTATTCATCCCACGAATGAACCTTTCATTTTTCTTTAAAGGGATGTTTACCAATTCTGGACCAAAAACGAGACAAGTCATTGAATTTATTTCGGTACTCCTCAAATGAAAAACTCCCTTGCTTCAAGTCCATAAATTCCAGGTACATTCGAGAAATACCAGCCGATGGCATATAGCGCTTCTCAAATACTTTTTTAAATCGTTCCCAGGTAAATTCTTCTTCTAGCTCATCTACTGTAATTGTCTCCCACCATGCTAGGGCTTCTTCTGGAAGCCGCCAAGAAGCTATGAGTCGCATCTGATCATCTTCCAACTTTAGCCCTTTAAAAATTCTTTCACATGATCTGATCCATGCTTGGGCCTCGGTAATCGACTCCTTGCCGGTGAACGGCTTACCCCCAAGTCTTGAGAAGCTCTTATATAAATCAGCCAGATTCGGTTGTTGTCGAGTAGATAAAGCTGCTTCTGCTGCTGCGGGGACCTGACAAGTTGTGGTAGTATTTCCTCGACCCCTAGCTCTTCCTCTTCGCCCGCTCATTCTTACTATCTGTAATTAGTAAGAAAACTTGATTTAGATATACGAACGAGATAACTTAGGAAATATCAGCAGTTAAAAGAAATAGAGAAAGAAAATTTAGGGTTTCGGTCTCGGTTTATACTCATTCTAGGGTATACTTCACCCTATCTCTAATGAGCCATCTAATGTGTTATACTCCGTAGCTAAAGTTCTTACTCAACCTTCGGCTCTGATACCACTTTTCACGACCTGAAATTCAGTGTTCAAAAATCAACATCAAATACCACACTTGTAGTCAACTGCTGAAGATTCAAACATCGAACTCCAAATCGGATGGAGCTTATAACAACATTAGATGAATATAAACAACGGAAATAAAAAGAACTGCCATAAATCAACATCGTGGATACAACATCATCACAATATCCATTACAACATTTCACCAACATTAGAGCATGTTATACATATAACATAACTTCAAAATAGAACATCACAGCGGAAACAACAAAGTATCACACTCCAAGAAAGTCTTCAAAGAAATAAAGCGATAGCGAACTTCCAAACTAAGCACCTTGAGAACCAAAAAGTTTCCAAAATATCTCCAAGGCAAAAGCTTCAAAATATGATAGCTTCCAAACCAAAATACTTCAACGGTTCCAAGACAACACCAAAACATGGAAACCTGCTTCTAGGCTGCCCGTGTGGAAATTATGGGCATCCAGAGTTTAGGACGGAAACAATAAACTCCGGGTCAGTCATGGGAATAGTATGAGGAGGAAAAAACATATGCTTTGAATAAAAAAAATTATAAAAGAAAATCCAGTATGCTTTTGGAAAATGAAACTACCATAAAACCTCCCGCCACACACACAATGCAATCGCAGCATTGGAGGAAATTTCTTGTTATAATAGTCAAACATGCTTGATACGAGAAATTTCTTTGATATTATTACTAGTGCATAGTGTAGAAAACCATTTCGAATATATAATATTAATCTTAGCAGCATACACATTTCGTACTATTCCTACTATAGCTACCATCTAAACAGTGGTAACCACCATAAGTAAATGGCAGGTTATACAACTAAATCTGTATTGGGTTCGTATTGGGAATTGGATTTCCAGCAAATGGTCAGGCTAAGGAACTTCCTACTGCCACCTAGGTACGCCTCTGGAGGGACGTCCCAAGAACTTTACCAGCTCTCTGGCAACACAAGGCCGGTTACCTCTATAACTAGGTAACTACTACACGAGTATGCCATCCCGCGGGCGTTTGCAACCTTTATCCGAGGGCCCTCAACCATAAAGCAACAACCACACAGTAATGAGATTGCAGCAACCACATAGGTTAAGTATCTGTGCTATATACCATGATACCACCTTTTTCCAGAAGGAAATGACATACCCTAAAGGGCGCGACCTTTATAACCTTGCCGCATCTTTCCTATTTCGACCATTTCCTGGGTGTGAGGTCCGATGAGGTCTCGTCCACAAAGCTACGCTTTATACAAAAGCCTTGCTTTGATCTACAAATGATCAACAACACACAGCAGCACTCAGCATGCCACACTACCGAATTGGGAGTATATCACTGTTAATCTTCAACTACATAACCTCTGAGCTCGTACGTCTCAGAGAAGGCGTTAAGCTAAGAGAATAAATTCTCCGCCACCAACAGAAATGTATTTGAAAGAAATCTGCTTTATATCTCAAAATGCAATGTCAGACATACGACCATACAGGTCTGTTCTGCGTTCGAATAGAACCCAAGGCACTTCTCCAATAAAGGAAGAAGCCCTTGCAATCTGGGTGTCCACAATCCCGATCGGACTCCCCATCACATGTGGAGATCTCTATACCGGAGCAACTCAGTGCAGAGACATTCGATAGGTTAACATATCTTTCTCGAAGACACCCAGCCTTCACCACCGTCTTCAAATGCTATCCATTTCGTCATATCACTATTCGGAATGGGTTATACGACACAAAGTCCTCTCTTGGATAATCCGAATAGTGAGCGCTTAATTTTAAAACATGTGGATATCTCATTCACAAAGATTTACTATCAAGGTTCGATGTGGGTTTCTGATAACCAATTGGAATCCGACCCCCTGTCGCATCGAAATTCTAGTGCCGTTTTACGGCCAATGGGTTTTCACATTCACAGAAACAAATCACAAATAACACAGCTCGGCACAAAGAAATTCATATTACATAGCATCACAATTACATATCAGCAATATCAACCCAATACACAACATTCTATAGTAATCAATCATCTTCAATTAAGATGAATTAATTGTGTGATTTAAATTAATTAACCACATAATTACTTTCATTAATTACCTTTAATCAATGATTAATTATCCTTAATTATAAATTAATTAAATCTTAATCACCTTCATTAATTAATTTTCCTTAATTAATTAATCCTTAATTGTTAATTAATTAAATCTTAATTACTTTAATTAATTAATTAATCCTTAATTAATTATCTTAATTAATTAGAATTTAATTAACCTTAATTATTTACTTAATTAATCTTTAAATATTAAGTAATTAATTTAAATAGTTTATTCTTTAAGTAAATCATTTATCACTTATGTAAATCATTAATTATTTAATAAATTTAAAAGATAAATCTTCTTACCTTTGTTAGTCATTCTGATTATCTTGCAAACCTTATTAAATAAATCATCCTTATTACATAAATTTACTTAAGAGGTTAAAATTAGTATACATAGCGTTTTATCTTAACTATCATTCTCATTTACATTATTTAACTAATATAAATAGTTTTATAAAATAATGTAACAAAGTTAAATTATATTTAAAAATGCCTTACTTAAAAACTTTAATTAGTTTTAAACTCAAATCAAAATTATCATTTAAAGCAAAACTATTTTGTACGTCAACCCCTGAGAGTACTTCGAGTCACCCCCGAATCATTTTACTATTTGCTTCGAGTTGTCAACAAAACCTACCCGTGTGTCTTATATTTTTTTTCTCAAATTTGTCTAAGTACAAACCCGTATGACCCAGAATTTGCTTCGAGTCCATACCCAAGCTATCACCTTCATTTCTCGAGAGTCGCTTCGAGTTTCCCCTTTCTTCCCAAACTGCTGCCTCCTGAGACAACCCCTGACATGTGCACATGCACAATCACTTCGGCCGCCTCAGTTCGAACCTCTGGTCATCGAATCATCCAGATGATGTTTCTGAACCTCACAAACACATAGAATTTCGAAACGATCGTGATTTCGTATTCGAGCCACCAGACCCAAATATGGAACAAAGTTGAGCCCCAATCGATCATCTCGCTCTCCCTCTTCTGATCATTAGAATTCGCGATACTCCATCCTAAACTCCGCCAGCCTCCCACGCTTCTGATGGTCCTAGTCCAATGCTCTCCGATGGCCTAAAGACAGCGCAGTAATCACGTTTCTAACCTTGACTCTTTTAAACCTTAAACCCTAACTTGATCAAAATCAACAACCACGTTAATCTTGAATTTTATCCAGCATTTTTCCCTAACTCTACGGTCTCCAGCTAGCTATGATTTCGATCTCGAGGCCCACAAGCACATAGATTGCCAGAGTTTTACAAAAACCCATATTCAGATCAACTTTAGATTTCTCGCTCAAAACTGTGTAAAAAATCTTGATTTATCTTTCAAAAGTCACTATTTTTATAACAATTTAGATAGTATTCCTAAAACTAGAATTTATGACATTTGAATTTCTACATGGTTTGAATTGTGACTGTGTTTTCAAATTTTCCAGAGAAGCTTTAGTTTGATTTTACTGAATTTTATATTTTTTACTTACTTATGTTTAAACACACAACTTTCATTTAGATCCTACAGTTAAATAAAAACCAGAAGAGGAGTTGTTGACTTTTTTACAGGCTTTATGCCTGTAAACTTGATACAGAGGTGCGTTAACCTGTTCTCTAGACATGCATAGCCAAATCATGCATATATCCAGAGATTTATACTCATGAAAATCAATTTTAGTTTCACTTTCAAGCATGAATTCACGCAACATTCAAATATTCAAATCTCACAGAGGTTTACTCACCTTGTCAACTGAAACAGAGAACCTATCTGGATTTGAAAATTGAAAGACTGGAAATTGGTTTTCTTAACTTGATCTTGAATTTTTTTTATCTAAAACTTGTTAATATAAATTTGCTTGGCCTCTGATGGATTTGTTTACTTAATTCCTCAACAACAAACTAAAATTCAACTTACTTACAGTTTGTTTTAAATGTAACAGAGAAAATTTGGTTAGCAGCTTGAAAACTTGAATTTGAAATTATTTGAGATGATCCTGATTCTTGTTTAATTGTTGAAGTTGACTTCTGATTAATTTTGAATTATTTGTTGAAGACTTGAAGTTGTTCTTGAAATTCCTTTTTTTGGCTTGAGATTTGGAAGAAAATTGATTATAGATTTTTTCATTTGAAATTTTGGTCTTGATTTTAAAATGTTGAGGAAGTTATGCTTCTATTACTTGTTACTAATGATTTTCTTCTCTGGTTAAAATTTTATACGGGGTTAAGAAATGAATAAAAGAGTAAGAAGAAGAAGATAAAAGGGATTATATACTATATTTTCATATTTATGAATTTCTAAAAAAAATGAAAATGATATGACGACACTTGTTTAATTCTTTCTACATGTTAAACACTTGTCTCTATAGTTATTACTTACCCAACATTTGTAAATTTTTGTTAAAATAATATTTTACATTATTTAAATTGTATTTTAAACTTACATTTCCTATTAAAGATATTTGCTTTATATTAATACATATTATTTTGAAAGAGAATGTTTTTAAATTAAATTCATATTAAATAAATCACATAGATATATATTTATAAATCCAAATTATTTTACTAAAGCATTTACTTAAAATTTAAATTCAAATTCAAATTCAAAATCACTTATATACACACATATATGTACATAATTTAAATTCAAATGATTTTAAAACATTTGTTATTTCAAATTTTAAACTCAAATGAATTAAAATCTTATTCATACAATTTAACACTTATCTTATTTGATTTGATATTTTCAAATTATTTTCAATTAAATTCCAAAAGTTCAAATAAAATATCAATTTAAATTGATGAAATTTGGGATGTTATAGGAAGGTCGGCGGACTATGTTAGTATTTTGTACTGGTATTTAGTATTTGGTCTGGCATATAGGCTATGACCACCAGCGGTCTCGAGCGAGTAATAACAAAGTCTTGGGTTAAGCCTTGATAGATTTTGCTTATTAATAGTGTAGAATCTGTATGGGAGACACATAGGCCTCCAAGTAGATGGTTAGACAAAAATTTGTATCTCGAAGGTGAGATAGTCAACCTTTAGATGAGTCTTTGAGAAGCGTTAGTAGTATGATAATTAAATTACAAATTATAGAACCATATATATGGGTCATCGGTCACTATAGCTAGAACTGATTGACTAGCGTTTGTGTTGTGGAGTGCCCACTTTTGGTATTGAGGAATTAAATTGCTGCTGGGTCTGCCTCCTCCTTATTTAAGAAGTATTGAGTGGCCGCGGTTTTTAGGAAGATGTATATTTGTAGATAAGCATATCATATATAGTTATATCTCAAAGGAGGTAAGGCATAGTGTACGCGCACACACATTGGACTTAACGGATTAGCCTGTGTAATAGACATAACAGTTAAATGGAAATCAATTAGCACAAACAAATGGTATGGGTAAAGTATGTAATTTTCTAATTAGCAGCGTTGTTCTAACCACCCCCTCACCACAATCCACATGATAGATTTATAAGGACATGCTGCTAGAGCAAGATGGTAAAAGATGATGGAGAAGTCTTTTTATTCATGCTTGATGTTCACAAGAAACTAGATATCCAATGAATAAAATTGATATCAAGGTTTTATCCTTAGTCAGTACGTATGTTATATTATATATTTTTCAATTGCATTATGAGTCTATATTGGTTGCTCTTTGATATGCTTGTGTTTATTATAGGTTACCAAAACCAACAATCTATGCCCTAATGGACTTGGGTTTCAATTTGGTTGAATTTCGAGCTCATTAAGGTGCGGGTTGTTGCATTTGGTATTAGAGCTTAGGTTAGTTGATTATAGGAATTAGAATACACTGAGAGAACGTATTTATATTTTTACTTATAATTATATGGGGATTTTCACTTCAAGGGCTTTTTTGTAGCGGGTAATAAATTCTAAGGACACTAGTTTTGAAAATTTAGTTTTAAGGTCATTTTACAAGAAACTGATAAAAGAATTTATCATTTTCAGTTATAAAGAAATAATGATAAAAAGATTTATCATTTTCCTGTATAACTTAAAAGATAAAGAAATTTAACATTATTATGTAAATTGTCCTTAAAACTAATTATTCAGTAGTGCTGTCCGTAAAACTTATTACCCTACAACTAGAAGTCCTTCAACTTAATTTCCACTAATTATATATACATATACATATATTATATGTAAAACTCTACAAATTCCAATTATAGAAGTAGTTGCAACCATATTTCAAAAGGATGGATAAGGCCACTATGAGTTGGACCAATAAATAGAGTTAAATTAAGAAACCTACCCTAATTATCATTACGGGGTATTGGTTGTATCGTAAGGCGTTGACCAAGAAGAGCATGAGCCCGACATATAAAAGAATCTTCAATGGTTGATGGTACATGACTCCTTTGTTAGGCATAGGTTGCCTTATATTGTGGATTTCTATGGCTTGACGATTAAAGATGCACCATTTCATCTGGATAAACGGAAAGTAAAAGATTATATGCCACAAGCATCCAAAATTAAGTTTAATTGAAGTGGAGGAAGTTCCCGTTAGAAATTGTACATTAATCACTATTAGATGATGGCCGGATTTTTGAAGAAGAAGAGTTAAGGAGTGGGAAATAAAGGAAAATTAAAGTCCTTTCTATGTCCAATTCCATGTGAAATAATTTGACTAAAGGACTTTTGAAAATTCCTTGAATGTAACATTCCTGTTTTTAAATCAAAATATAAATTGGTAAGTAATTTAATTTTTGAAACTAAAATGTCAATTAATTTGGTATTTTCCAAATTAAATAGTTATTTGTTTGTTTATTAATATAAATGAATATAAATATGATTTTAAAATAGAATTTCTATTTGGAAATTTAAAAATAAATATTTTGAATAATATATTGGATTTTGATTTATTTGTGATTTAGTTGAGAATTAATTTGAAACTTAGAAATAAATATATGTAAAATAGTTTTTAAAATAAATTTGATTTGGAAAGTTAGTAATAAATGTTTTATAAAATTTATTGGATTTAAAAGTTTTATATTTTGAAAAAATATATATGTATATAACTAGAATTATAAATATAATATGATATTAAAATAAGGTTTAATAAAAAAAGTTTTAAATTATACATATCTTTTGGAAATTTACGAGAAAACATATCTAAATAAATTTTGAAATTTGGAATTGGAAAGTCAAAATAAATATTTTAAATAGAATTGGATTGATTTGGAAATCCGACAAAGTGTGTTTGTGTGTGTGTGTGTTTATATATATTATAGAAAGAGTTTTGATTTGAGATTCTTTAATTAATATATGTAAAACAAATTGGATTTTAACTTTAGAATTGATACAAAAAAAAAATTAGTTTTTAAATCATTTTCTTTATAAGATAAGCAAGCATAATAATAGTTTGAAAATATAGGTAATTAATAAATTAATAAGATAAAGGGGCAAAACATAAAAAGTATGTTTTCTAATTCTTTATTGTAATTTGGAAGTTATATTTGAATTGGATAAAAATAAATTTCAAATGTTTTTTAGAATTGAATTCCAAAACTTATACATACAGAAATGCATTTATTTTTATTTAGAGTAAACAAGATATAATGCATATGTATGTAAATAAGATAAAATTAAATTTGTACAAATGTAAATATGTAAGAAGATGAAAACATATACATATGTAAATATAAAAGAGTTAAGTAATTTATAAATGAAAGGGGTTAAAAACAAAATCAATAAATTAATTAAAGTTTAGGATTTAAACACAATTTTAATTGCATATGACATTTGTAAATAAATGAGATTATGAAAATTACAAGCGTTGATACAATAGTAACAAGTGGCAATTGTACTTTCTCTTAAGTTTGAATAATTAAACAATATAGCATTAAAAACAAAACCTGGTTATTTATTCATTAGTTCAAAAAAAAACCTTTTCAATTCTCCTTCATTTTCCAACTAAAACAAAATGAAAATCAGAAAATCAAACAAGGCAATTCAAAAAATCAAAAACCTGAGCAACTTAAAGATGAAGCAATAATTAAACATAACAAACCAAAGATCAAAGAACAACTTAATTCCAGATTTTTACAGAAAACCTGAACAAAAAATCAAAGATCTACATCAAAACTCGGATTCCAGGATCAGATCAGAGAAATCAAAGCAAGTTTAAATTATTTCAGTCTGGAATCGAACAAGGATCAGATTCAAAGAAAATAGTAAAATTTAGAAATCAAAATCAGATAAAGGAAAAGAAAGAAAAAAAATCAAAATAAAACCAGAACCATTTTCCAGTTTTAGAAACAAGTTGCTGTTTCAAAAATGCAACATCAAGGTAGATCAGAAATCAAATTGGATTCAAGTTCAAATGCAAAGTTCAGGCAGCCTGAAACAAAACCAGAAAGTATTAAAGCAAAATCATGACCAACTTCAGCTTTGAATTAAAATGCAAAAATTCCAGTTTTCAAAAACTTAAACAAATTTTTGAAGTTTGAAAAGGGATATGGGTGAGTTTGGGAAGAAACTCATAGTGGCACTCGGGGAAGTTGGTTGTTAGCTCAAGGGTGGTCTCGAGTGAGTCCGGGGTTGATATAAACACAGTCTTCTTGACTTTAAAACAAAAATTCAAATTTTTAAACATTTCAAATCCATGTTTAGATAATGGTATTAATTAAGGTAATTGGATTAATAAAAGTTTTAAGTAAGATATTTTAAAGGGTAATTAAATTTAAGTTATTTAATTTGTGGCATTATTTAATTAATCATTTTAAATAAATAATGTAATTAAAAGTAAATTAAGCGGAAATATTGATTTTTAATTCTTAATTAAACTTAATCTCTTATGTTAATGTTGATTAATCGTGAGGCTAATTAATTAAATATTTTGATAATGATTTAATGCTAAATCAAGATAGATGATTTATAATTAGTTAAATAATTAATTAATAGTTAATTAAAGGCTAAATAATTATTAATTTAGGATAATGATTTATAATTAAGGATTAATTAATCAAGGTAACTAATTAAAGGATAATTAATTAAGGGCTAATTAGTCAATGTAATAAATTAAGGATAATTAATTAAAGACTAATTAAATAATTAAGGGTTAATTATTTAATGATTAGAGATTTATTCATTTATTAATTAAGGTTAATTAATTAATAATTTAAAGTTAATTAATACTTTAAGGTTAATTAATTAAAATAATTTATAATTAACATTAGTTGACCCGGATTAGTGATTGATCTGGTTTCAATTAATCAGATGATTAATTAATTTTACTTATGGATGACTGTATTCTATTAAATGCTATGAATTGTTTGATATCTCTGCTGCATAATGATTTATGATTTGAATTGTTTTAATTCAAGCTGTGATGAATGTAATTTATTTTATCTATGATGAAATTATATTATTTATCTGTAGATCCGTGAATGGAAGATAAACGTTATAAGAATATACCGCTTATCGATATTGATATGCTTGAATCTGTGATGATTAATGATGTTGCACTATTGTGTAAAACCCCTGGACCACGCTATACACACAAATATGGATTGCACGAGGAAATTGGTTAAGTCACAAATTTTTGAAATGGTTCTAAAATTGAATTTTGAATCCAAACGGTTTTGGAAATAGAATTGGGTTAAACGTGAAAAGCTTTTGAAAAGGAGTTTGTAGATAAAAGTTAATTTGAATTTGATAAGATTTTGAAATTTAAATAATTTGATTTGAAATTTGAATTCAAAATTTGAAATTGAATTCTATGTTTGGAAACTATGGTTTAAAATGTTATACAAGTTATAAATGTGTTTATATTAGTTTAAACCATTTTTAAAAGTATTGTTTTGTGAATTTGAATTTAACCCAAGGACTTTAACTTGTATATGTGTAATCGGATTTTTCCGAAATGAAAACTAATTGTTTTCAAATTATAAAAACTTTTATATAAGGAAAGATTTTCCAATTTGTGTTGAAAGGATTTCAAGTTTGAAATGAAAATTGTTTTTCAAGTTATGAATGATCTTTGGAAATGGTTTTGAAAGCTATGAATTAAATCTTTGATTTAAAGATTGGATGAGTTCATCCAATTTGAAAGGGAAATTATTTTGGAAGAATATGAACGAGCCTTTGTTAAAGATTGGTATACTTTGTTTTCAAATTGAAAAAGGATCTTAAAAAATGTATCTTTCTATAAAAGATTTGAAATGGAAATTGTTTTGAAATCTGTGAATGAATCTTTGTGAAAGATGGGTGAACTTTATGAAATGAATCTTTTTGTTTAAAGATTTGAAAATGGTAATTTGTTTAAACAATTTGAAAAGAAAAGTTTTGGGTAAAAATTGTGATTTAACTGAGATCCCATTATCCATATGGTTTTAAAATATTGCGCTCACTATTCGGTTTTGCCAGGAGAGGAATTTGTGTCATATAATCTATTCTGAATAGTGATATGACGAAATGGATACCAACTGAAGACGGTGGTGAAGACCGGGTTTCTTCAGGAACGATAGGA
Organism: Allium cepa; assembly: GCA_030765085.1. Taxonomy (NCBI): domain Eukaryota; kingdom Viridiplantae; phylum Streptophyta; class Magnoliopsida; order Asparagales; family Amaryllidaceae; genus Allium; species Allium cepa. The sequence goes on from CM060937.1 coordinate 12,126,430, forward strand.
TAGCCTATCGAATGACTCTGCACCGAGTTGCTCCGATCTTCATATGTGATCGGGAGTCCGATCGGGATTATGGATGCACGGATTTGCAAGGGCTTCTTTTGAAGTGCCTTCAGTTCTAATCGAACCCGAAATAGACTTGTATGGATGTGTGTCTGACATTTCACTTTGAGATGTAAAACCAGTTTCTATCAAATACATTTCTGTTTGGTGGCGGAGAATTTATTCTCTTAGCTTAACACCCTTCTCTGAGACGTACGAGCTCAGAGATTTTGTAGTTGATGGTTACTAGTGATACATTCTCAATTTGATAATGTGGCATACGAAGTGCTAATGATCATTTGTTGATCAAAGCATGACTTTGTGAAAAGTGTAGCTTTGTGGACGAGACTTCGTCGAGCCTTATAACCCGGTAATGGTCGAAACAGGAATCGTGGCAGCAAGGTTATTTGTGGGTAGCGCCCCCGAGGGTATGTCTATTTCCTTCAGGATAAAAGGTAGTATCATGGTATGGAGCCCAGATATTTACCTATGTGGATGCCACAAACTTATTGCTTTGTGGTTGTTGTTTGAGAGGCGCCTCGGATAAAGGTTGGTAACGACCGAGGGGTGGCATACTCGTGTCAGTAGTTATCTAGTAACAGAGGTAACCCGGCCTTATGTAGAATAGATCCAGTTAGGTTCTCAGGGACGTCCCTCCAGAGGCGTTCCATTTTGTGTGAGAAGTTCCTTTGCTCGACCATTTATTGGAAATCCAATCACCCAATACGCGCCCTGTATGGTTTTAGTTGTAGAACCTGTCATCTAATATGGTAGATATAGTAGGCATACTATAATGATACGTATGCTGGCTAAGATTAATATTATACTTGCAAATGTTTTCTGCACTATGCACTAATAATAATATCAAAAAGGACTTTCACGTATCAAGCATTTTTGACTGTCATAAGGAGAAATCTCCTCCAAGTTTGCGCTTGCATTGTGTGTGGCGGGAGGCCTTATGGCTGTTTCATTTTCCAAAAAGCATTGCGGATTTCTTTTAAATTCTTTGTTTTGCTTTTGATAAAGATAAACTGTTTTTGTTTGCTCATACCAGTCCCATGACTGACCTGGAGTTTATTGTTCCCTTCCTAAACTCTGGGTGCCCACAATTTTCCACACGGGCAATCTAGAGTTGCGATTTTTAGATAATCAAATAGTAGGTGTAGATTCGATAGCATTCAATCTCTGGATATTGAAATCACATTTGGATCGAGTTGCTTCACTTCAGTGTTGATGGTGACTCGAGCTTCTTGGATGGGAGTTTTAGGTTTTGACATTGAGGAGATTGTCTTTCCGTTGTTGAGTTTTTTTGCTTTGCCGTTGATTCTTTCCGCTGTTGTATTCTAGCTCTGACATATGCATTGATATTCATTGTACCTTTGTTGTATCAACTGTTGTATATCAATGATATTATTCATTTCCTTCCGCTGTGTTGTTATACTTAATGTGTTATAAGCTCCGGTGATCCAGATTCGGCGTTTGAATCTACGACATTCGAGTACAAGCGAAGTACGGGTGTCGATTTTCGAAGGTCGAGTCAGGGTCGTTATAATTGGTATCAAAGCTGAAGTTGAACTTTAGCGCGTGAGTATAACACATTAAGTAGCTCATTAGAGATAGGGTTACAAATACCCTAGAATGAGTATGTCCCTAAGATAACCGTCTGTATGCCTCAGTAAATTCTCTTAGCATCGACTGATAGTGACTATGAGTGCAAGAAGAGGACGAGATAGGGGATAGGGGAATACCACTACAAATGGTCGATACCCTGCAACAACAAGGAAACAACTCTTCTCAATCTCCTTTGTTCATCGTTCACTTCCAATTCTTTAATTTCTTTGTGGCAGCTGCAAGGAGAAGCTTCGATATGGTGATGGCCCTACGAATCGTGTAGATAAGTTTCTATCTTGTATTCTCTTCATCAAATTTATATCAGCTTTTCTTTATTTACTTTAAAAAAATTGAAATTTTATTGGAATAAATTGGTTAAGAAAATATGAAGATTTGTATTGATAAAACGATTTCGGTTAAAACCCAAATTGGAAATTCTATTGTAATTTCTTATGTGGATCAAAGTCCGACGACGGACAAGTTAATATATACTTTGGGGTATTCCGACCTGAGTTTAGAATCCATACCTAGTGTTTAAAAGTTGTGGAAGATTAAATCCATTTATCTATTGTTTGGGTCTCGATATATTCTACGAATGGTTAGTTTCCCTTCGGACTAACTAGTGTCCTTGCATATTTCGTAGATTAGGTGGCCCGAGTGTTTCGTGAAGTATTGAATGAGTTTGTTCTCATATTTATTGATATTCTGATTTGGTCAGCCAAATGCAGAACAGATATTCAGTTTGACCTGGAAAACTGTTTCTCTATCTTTGTGTATTCATCCTTTGTTGTCTCTTCGGGGACGAAATTTTCTTAAGGGGAGAATCTGTAACATTCTCGTTTTTAAATCAAAATTTAATTTGGTAAGCAATATAATTTTTGAAATTAAATTGTGAATTAGTTTGGTATTTTCCAAACTAAATAGATATTTTTTTATTAATATAAATGAATATAAATATGATTTTAAAATAGAATTTCTAATTGGAAATTTAAAAATAAATATTTTGAATAATATATTGGATTTGGATTTATTTGTGATTTAGTTGAGAATTAATTTGAAATTTAGAAATAAATATATATAAAAGTAAATTTTTATAATAAATTAGATTTGGAAATTTAATAATAAATATTTTATAAAATTTATTGGATTTAAAAGTTTTACATTTTGAAAAAATATATATATGTATACAACTAGAATTATAAATATAATATGATATTAAAATAAGGTTTAATAAAAATGTTTTAAATTATACATATTTGTTGGAAATTTATGAGAAAACATATATAAATAAATTTTGAAATTTTGAAATTTGGAATTGGAAAGTCAAAATAAATATTTTAAATAGAATTAGATTCATTTGGAAATCCAACAAAGTGTGTTGATGTGTATATATATTGTAGAAAGAGTTTTGGTTTGAGATTCTTTAATTAATATATGGAAATCAAATTGGATTTTTACTTTAGAATTAATAATGAAAAAATTAGTTTTAAATCATTTTCTTTATAAGCTATGCAAGTATAAATAATGGTTTGAAAATATAGGTAATTAATAAATTAATAAGATAAAGGGGTAAAATATAAAAAGTATGTTTTCTAATTCTTTATTGTAATTTGGAAGTTAAATTTTGAATTGAATATAAATAAATTTCAAAAGTTGTTTTGAACTAAACTCCAAAACTTATACATATAGAAATGCATTTATTTTTATTTAGTGTAAACAAGGTATAATGCATCTGTATGTAAATAAGATAAAATTAAATTTGTACAAATGTAAATATGTAAGAAGATGAAAACCTAAACATATGTAAATATAAAAGTGTTAAGTGATTTATAAAATGAAAGAAGTTAAAAACTAAATCAATAAATTAATTAAAGTTTAGGATTTAAACATAATTTTAATTGCATATGACATTTGTAAATAAACGAGATTATGAAAATTACAAGTGTTAATATAATAGTAACAAGTGACAATTGTACTTCCTCTTAAGTTTGAAATATTAAGCAATATAGCACTAAAAGCAAAACCTGGTTATTTATTATTTAGTTCATTTTTTTTTTCAGTTCTCCTTCATTTTCCAACTAAAAAAAATGAAAACCAGAAAATCAAAACAAGGCAATTCAAAAAATCAAACCTGAGCAACTCAAAGATGAAGTAATAATTCAACTTTAACAAATCAAAGATCAAAGAACAACTTAATTCCAGATTTTTATAGCAAGCCTGAACAAAAAAAATCAAGAGATCTACATCAAAACCCAAATTCTAGGATTGGATCAAAGAAATCAAAGGAAGTTTAAAAGACTTCAGTCTGGAATCAAGCAAGGATCAGATTCAAAACAAATAGTAAGATCTGGAAATCAAAATCAGATAAAGGAAATGAAAGAAAAAAATCAAAATAAAACTAGAACCATTTTCCAGTTTTAGAAACAAGTTTCTGTTTCAAAATTGCAGCATCAAATAGGTCAGAAAGCAAATTGGATTCAAGTTCAATTGCAAAGTTCAGGCAACCTGAAACAAAACCAAAAAGTACCAAAGCAAAAATAGATCAACTTCAGCTTTGAATTAAAATGCAAAAAATCCAGTTTTCAAGCTATCCAAGCTTGTTCTCTGCCTCTCTATTCAAACTGCAAGGTGAGAAAACTTGACCTGTTCTATCTTTTGAATGCTTAGATTGTATTTGAAATATATGCCTATGTAATCGTATGAATATACCTGCATGTACGTGTGTGAAGTGATGTGGGCATGTCTGTATTTACACATGTACAACTCTCTATTGTTCCACAGACTTAAACCCACTAAAACAAAATTTAACTGCTCTTTATACAATCGATATTAGAATAAGATCATTGAAGGTAAAATGATGGTTTGAATGTAATTTTTGTTTAAAAAAAAATTCAACCAAAAATATTAAATAAATTTTGTGAAAAAAGGTAATTCATAGTAAGATTATAGTATATCAGAAAATTCAAACATCTTAACTTTATAATCTGATTATATAATCAAGCTTGTATCACAAAGATATGATTTTAGATACCGGTCTCGTGATTTTTAAGCAATTTGATGTTGAGAATTTTTAGAATGAACGGAAATTGTATCTTGGGCAATTACTGGCAATCATGGTGGTCAGGGGTCTCGAAATTAATGTGGGAGGTGGATGATGGGATGGTGGTTGTCGAAAAAATCATGGGTGAATTTATTATTCATCATAGTGGCTTGGCGATGTCGATATAGGGTTTTAAGTCTCGTTTGGGTCAAGATCGAAAATTGAGCTGCTGCGGTGCTTTGGGTGGTTCGAGTGCCACCAGACTTGGGGGAATCAAGACGTTGGATGTAAAGGACGCTTCGAGTGCAATGGTGCGACGTCTGATGGTCGGAGATAGGATTTTTAGGCGATCTTTAATGATCGCAGTTGTTCCAGATTTGGGTCGAATAGTCGAAATTCAAGTTCGACGGAGTTTCACTATTCTGGGTTGTCAGAGGGAGTAAGGGGATGGTCGTTGACTGGTGGAAGGCGGCAAAGTCGTCAGAGCTCGTCAGAGCTCTGGTACACGTGCACGTTGATGTCATGGTGTCAGGGATTGTTACTGGAAGAAGAAGAGAATGTTGCTCGAAGTGATTTATGGGGAGATGATGGATTGGCTCGAGTGTTGGCTCGAGTGCATTTGCGCTGTACCGTGATTTTCAAAAACTTAAACAAATTTTTGAAGTTTGAAAAGGGATACGGGGGAGTTTGGGAAGGAACTCGAAGTGGCACTTGGGGAAGTTGGTTGTTAGCTCGGGGGTGGTCTCGAATGAGTCTCGGGGTTGATATAAAAATAGTCTTCTTGACTTTAAAACAAAAATTCAAAATTTTAAACATTTTAAATCCATGTTTTAGATAATGGTTTTAATTTAGTTAATTGGACTAATAAAAGTTTTAAGTAAGATACTTTAAAGGGTAATTAAGTTTAAGTTATTTAATTTGTGACATTATTTAATAAATCATTAGAAATAAATAATGTAATTAAAAGTAAATTAAGAGGAAATATTAATTTGTAATTCTTAATTAAAATTAATCTCTTATGTTAATGTTGATTAATCGTGAGGCTAATTAGTTAAAGACTTTGATAGTGATTTAATGATAAATTAAGATAGATGATTTATAATTACTTAAATAATTAATTAATAGTTAGTTAAAGGCTAATTAATTATTAATTTAAGATAATTGATTTATAATTAAGGATTAATTAATCAAGGTAATTAATTAAAGGATAATTAATTAAGGGCTAAATAATTAATGTAATAAATTAAGGATAATTAATTAAAGAATAATTAAATAATTAAGGGTTAATTATTTAATGATTAGAGATTTATTAATTAAGGTTAATTAATTAATAATTTAAAGTTAATTAATAATTTAAGGTTAATTAATTAAAATAATTTGTAATTAACGTTAATTAACCTGGATTAGTGATTGATCTTGTTTCAATTAATCAGATATCAATTAATTTTACTTATGGATGACTGTATTCTATTGAATGTTGTGAATTGTTTGATATCTCTGCTGCGTGATGCTTTATGATTTGAATTGTTTTAATTCAAGCTGTGATAAATGTAATTTTTTTATCTGTGATGAAGTTATATTATTTATCTGTGGATCTGTGAATGGAAGATAAGCGTTATAAGAATATACCACTTATCGATATTTGTTAACGCTAAAATTTAAACGCTAACACCCCGGTGTATGAAGTGAGATTGTGAAAGCACCACCCGATAGCTCGGGAACAGATTATAAGCAGATAACAGTGAAAAAGTAGTAAACAACATCAATTTTATAGTGGTTCGGCTTAAGAGAGAGCCTACGTCCACTTTGAATATCTTTATTGACGATTCGATTACAAATCAATACAGTTACACTTTGGTTACAACACACTTTGAATTTCAAGTGACTTAGAACAAGTAGTCTAAACTTCAATGTTGATCCGAATCTTTGGACACAGGTTAGACATGTTTGATTTCTTTGTGAAGTTCCTTGAAGGTGTTGAAGTAGTTCAGAATGCGGCAGAGTAACGGCGCTTGAAATGAATGAGCCGAAAGTCCCTTGAATGTTGGATGTGGCCATGTATTTATAGGCAAATTTCTAGGCTGGAATTATTAAGTCATGAGTCGTGACCGACTCAGGCTATGCCGTGGCCGAGTCAAGTTGAGTCGTGGCCGGCTTATCTGCATTTGGTCTTCTCACTAGCTCATTCTCTTGCTGGATTCTAAGCCAAGTCCTGAGTCGTTGGCGAGTCAACTCTCACTGGGACATGCATCGTTGTAACAGAATACGACTCAGTGGCTTTAAGTCGCGGACGAGTCGTCCTGAGTTATGATTCGTCAAGTCACTTCTTAGGTCGTCAATCCTCCTGAGTCGTTTCTTATGATGAGTCGGTCCAGTCCCTGAGTCGTCTCGTACGAGCCGTGAACTTCGTTGAGTCGGTAACTCAATGAGTCGGCCTGTATCATGAACCGCTAACCTCCATGAGCCGTTCCATTCCTCTAAGCTGCCTTGAGCCTTAACTCGTCAGCCAATTGAGTCGCTACCAGTTGAGTCGTTAAAGCAATTCCTTTGATGAGTCGGTAATGCTTTGAGTCGGTCTGTCTTGTGAGCCGTTAACCCCCTTGAGTCGTAACCCTTTAAGTCGCTTTCAACTTTAGGTCGTTAACTTAGTGAGTCGGTGACTCGATGAGTCGTGAGGCTTCCTGAGTCGTAGATCCTTCCTGAGCCGTTAAACACCTTAAGTCGTAGCTCTCCCCAGGCCTTAACTCGTTGATTACTCTAACTCGTGGGCCCCTTAACTTGTAGGCTGGAACGAGGTTAACAATATTGATATGCTTGAATCTGTGATGATTGATGATGTTGCACTATTGTGTGAAACCCCTGGACTACACTATACACACAAATATGGATTACACGAGGAAATTGGTTAAGTCACAGATTTTTGAAATGGTTCTAAAATTGAATTTTGAATCCAAACGGTTTTGGAAATAGAATTGGGTTAAACATGAAAAGCTTTTGAAAAGGATTTGAAGATAAAAGTTATTTTGAATGACTAGATAAGATTTTGAAATTTAAATAATTTGATTTGAAATTTGAATTCAAAATTTGAATTTGAATTCTATGTTTGGAAACTAGGGTTTAAAAATGTTATACAAGTTATAAATGTGTTTGTATGAGTTTAAATCATTTGTAAAAGTATTGTTTTGTGAATTTGAATTTAACCCAAGGACTTTAACTTGTATAAATGTCATCGGATTTTCCCGTAACGAAAACTATTTATTTTCAAACAATAAAAACTTTTATAAAGGAAAGAATTTCTAATCTGTGTTGAAAGGATTTCAAGTTTGAAATGAAAATGGTTTTCCAAGCTATGAATGATCTTTGGAAATGGTTTTGAAAGCTATGAATTAAACCTTTGATTTAAATATTGGATGAGTTAATCTAGTTTGAAAGGGAAATTGTTTTGGAAGAATATGAACGAGTCTTTGTTAAAGATTGGTATGCTTTGTTTTCAACTTGAAAAAGGATCGTAAAAAAATGTATCCTTTATATAAAAGATTTGAAATGGAAATTGTTTTGAAATCTGTGAATGAATCTTTGTGAAAGGTGGGTGAACTTTATGAAATGAATCTTTTTGTTTAAAGATTTGAAAATGGTGATTTGTTTGAACCATTTGAAAAGAAAAGTTTTGGGTAACAAGTTGTGACTTAACTAAGATCCCATTATCCATATGGTTTTAAAATATTGCGCTCACTATTTGATTTAGCCGGGAGAGGACTTTGTGTCATATAACCCATTCGGAATAGTGATACGAAGAAATGGATAGAAATTGAAGATGGTGGTGAAGTCCAGGTGCTTCGAGAACGATAGGATAACCTGTCAAATGACTCTGCATTGAGTTGCTCCGGTATAGAGATCTTCATATGTGATGGGGAGCCCGATCGGGTTTGTGGATGCCCGGATTTGCAAGGGCTTCTTTTGAAGTGCCTTCGGTTCTGTTCGAACCCAGAACAGACTTATATAGATGTGTGTCTGACATTACACTTTGAGATGTAAAACCTGTTTCTATCAAATACATTTCTGTTTGGTGGCGCATAATTTATTCTCTTAGCTTAACACCCTTCTTTGAGAGTACGAGCTCAGAGGTTATGTAGTTGATGGTTACTAGTGATACATTACCAATTTGGTAATGTGGCATACGAAGCGCTGCTGATCATTTGTTGATCAAAGCATGACTTCGTGAAAAGTGTAGCTTTGTGGACGAGACTTCGTCGAGCCTCACCACCCGGTAATGGTCGAAACATGAATGGTGGAAGCAAGGTTATTTGGGGGTAGCACCTCCTGAGGGTATGTCCATTTCCTTCTGGACAAAAGGTAATATCATGGTATGAAGCCCAGATATTTACCTATGTGGATGCTGCACACTTATTGCTTTGTAGTTGTTGGTTGAGAGGCGCTTCGGATAAAGGTTGGTAACGATCGGGGGATGGCATACTTGTGTCATTAGTTACCTAGTTAAAGAGGTAACCCGGTCTTGTGTAGCAGAGATCCGGTTAGGTTCTTGGGGACGTCCATTCAGTGGCGTTCCATTTTGTGTGGGAAGTTCCGTTGCTTGACCATTTGTTGGAAATCCGATAACGCAATAAGCGCCTTGTATGGTTTTAGTTATAGAACCTGGCGTCTAATATTGTAGCTATAGTAGGCATACTATAATGGCACGTATGCTGGCTAAGATTAATATTATACTTGGAAATGTTTTCTACACTATGCACTAATAATAATATCAAAAAGGACTTTCGCGTATCAAGCATTTTTGACTTTCATAAGGAGAAATGTTCTCCAAGTTTGCACTTGCATTGTGTGTGTGGCAGGAGGCCTTATGGAAGTTTCATTTTCCAAAAAGTATTGTGGCTTCTTTTAAATTCTTTGTTTTGCTTTTGATAAAGTTAAACTGTTTTTGTTTGCTCATACCAGTCCCATGACTGACCTGGAGTTTATTGTTACCTTCCTAAACTATGGGTGCCCACATTTTTCCAAAAGGGCAGTCTTGAGTTGGGATTTTCAGATAATCAAATAGTAGGTGTAGATTCGATAGCATTCAATCCTGGATATTGGAAATCACATTTGGATCGAGTTTTTTCACTTCAGTGTTGATGGTGATTCGAGCTTCTTGGATTAAAGTTTTGGGATTTGGCATTGCAGAGATTGTCTTTTCGTTGCTGATTTTTTGTGCTTTGCTATTGATTCTTTCCACTGTTGTATTCTAGCTCTGGTATATGCATTGATATTCATTGTATCTTTGTTGTATCAACTGTTGTATATCAATGATATTATTCATTTCCTTCCGCTTTGTTGTTATACTTAATGTGTTATAAGCTCCGACGAGCCAGATTCGGCGTTTGAATCTACGGCATTTGAGTACAAGTGAAGTACGAGTGCCGATTTTTGAAGGTCGAGTCTGGGTCGTTATATTGAAAGATTTTTAATGTGTTTTCAGAATACTTATTGAGAAGTAGTCGTTTTGAAAAAGTAAGAAAATTTTGAAACTCTTAATTTTAAACTTGTCGAGTCAAAAAATTTTGTTTAAAGATTTTTAATAAAGGGATTTTTCGTTTTTGAAATAAATGGAAAGTGGAGCATAGGTTTGGCTTGATGTTTTTTCCTATTTTCGTAAATTTGAAAGTTTCATTTCAAAATTCTTTTTTAAGGGGTGGAAAAATGAAAGTGGTACTTGATTCATATAGGGTATAAAGAATAAAAGTGTAAGAATGCCTAATGACTAAGATAAGAGGAATATTACTGTATAAAGAAAATACAGAGAATAACAGTTGAAGTAAAAGCCATTTAGCTAAGAGAAACATAAATAGTAGAAATATTAGGAAATTTAAATAGAAATAGTATTAAGAGTTTATATAAAGTAATATTAGTAATCAAGTTAGAAATATTATAGGAGAAAAGCAATAAGAATAGAATAAGAAGACTGGATAAATTCCATGATATGTTGTTATTGGGCATGTATTTTAGATAGACGCTGAGATAGATGCAACAATTACATATATCTTTTAGAATTTCCCCTCATAAGCTATTAAAATCTTGGTGAAGGGTGACGTGGAAATAGCATGAGTAATAGGAAAATAATGGGATGGAAGTTATCCTTGTCCACTCCACCTTTCATTGTTTAAAGTTATAGAAGATGTTTTTGAAAAAAAATGGTTTAGTATGACAGTTGAGTTTTGAATTATAACGAACCAAAATTTTGGGCAGTTCTTATTTAAATATCTTAATTGTTTTGAATCTTGGATTAAATATGATTACAGTGATTTAACAAACTTATTAACCCCATTTTATATCATAAATAATGATGTCAAACTTGTTTTGGTAAAAATTCACAAAAATAAATACTTCGAAGAAATATCGATAATGTGATTGAAAATCAGTTTACTGATAAATAGCTTTTGTATTGATATATGTTGTTCGATCTATTTCGTGTCATGCTAATGAACATATGAAGATATTAGGAACTAATTAACACACTTTGCTTCATAAAGCGAACAGAACATTCTATAAGCTTCTAATGGATAAAAGATATTTTTATAAAAGGGATATTTTAGGCGTTAACTTAGAAATGAGGATAAACATGTGGAGGGTTGAGTCTTCCATGGCATGGTTGGGGGCGTGTGAGAGGAAGGTTAGGCAATACCATCTTGAGCCTATATAAGAGGGTACATTCTTTGAATTACTTTTCCAAATTCATAAAATGAAATCAAATGTTTTCATATCCTTCTCTTCATAAATTCCTAAAAGAAAATAATTCCAAAACAACTCCAAATCAACTCAAACATGGAGTAGTACCTTAGAACAACATCACAACCCCTCTAGCAAGTTAGATCTTAAAGAAGTGAAGCCAAACTCCCTCCTAATTAGATGGCTATGAGCAATGAGGGCTATTAATAGCCTAAAATCAAGTGAAAACAGGGTTGAGGTAGGAAGCACAGGTGGCTGCAAGGTTTAGGAAGGACTTGGTTGCATGGACTTACTTGTTTTTTAGCTAAGGGTGAGCTTACTCACCACCTTGAATGAAAATATTATGTATATTTTCCCGTTTCTGATTATTTATATGTTGTTTGAATTGATGTTGACATATGTTGTAATATTAGTTTTGATTCTTGCTTTGAAAGCAAATGACATATGTAATCCATATGCATGGAATTGAACGAACTTGAGTGGACTTGAACGGACTTGTATGGATTGTTTCATAGCCTTGAAACAAAGCATATAGATTGTAGATGAACCTTGGTTTAGGTCGGACTTGGATTTGAAAGTGCTTTTATAGTGATAGTCGCTATAGATGCGCTTTGGAATTGTCTTGTATTCGACAATTTCTATGAAAATTTGTAGGGAAATCCTTATGTCTTTCTCTTCATATTTGTGATGTTTATTATGAATGCTTGCTGCCATTAAAGGTTTGGATGTTGAAAAAGTAGAGTAACATACTAATAAGCGGTCAAACTTCCACTTGTGCAAAACTGCCCTGTTTAGCCTTTAATTTTGAACTTTAATGGTTTGGAAAAGACTTTTAAATTTAATATTTGGTTTCATACTTTTTAAACTTATTTTCTAAATATTATTAGAGTATTTTGAAAATGGTTTGACATTTTATGAATTTTTAAGAATTAGTTACGAAATTTTAGAAGAATTGGGTTTACTTTTTAAATATAAAGGAAACATGGTTTTTCCCAGTTTTTAACTTATTATAAGTATTTTAAAGCGTTTTAAAAGTATTTTTAAATACATATATATATAGTTTTTAGAAACTGTGTTGATTATTTTATCAAAGTATAAATATCTTATGTAATACAATATCCTTTAAATTGTTTTATTAAATATCTAGTTTTGTAAATAAATTACCATGCTTATATATCATTACTACAATGGTTTTAAAGTATAAACAAAGGATTCAAAAAGGGGTTATGAATTGCCTTTTTTGTCTAATTACTTGTTCAAAAAGTAAGTACCTATGCTTAGCATTAAAAGCCGACAAAGTTGGCTTATCCATTTATAAGTGTTATTATTCACGTTCGAGTAAGGATAGAAGAAATAGTGCTTTAACCTATCGGCTTCCCTCTACATTGAGGAATAGTTAAGTCGAGAATGTCGAAAACACATTAATTATGTTGATTTCCTACTAGTTTATGAAAATCATTAATATTATATTTAACACTAAAAGCTGACAAGGTAAACTTATCTATCTGTAAGATTCAAGAATGAAGTGTCTAGACAAGGCTTTGATATGCAATTAGCGCTCTAACTTACCTGACTTCACTATTGTAATGTTGAAAATGAGTTTAGTGTATAAAACTTAATTTCTATAAGCAAACATTTTAACTAGACAATCGATTAGTCGACTATCGAACTTGATCAAATATTTAGTTAAATCTTTAAACAAATGATTTTAAAGATAGTAATAAGTATAAATTTTGTTTTGGGATTGTTGTGGCAATGTGTTAATAAATTCGGTGCTAAGCCATTTTCGATTATACTTCTAAATGTAAATAGATCTTCAAAGGAATGCTATAAAGATAAGCATAAGTGAAATAGTTTTGGCTTTGTAGTGAAATGTTTAAGTAACATTAGTGTTAAACCTTTTGAATGGATTTATTAAAGTACTTATATCCTTAAAATGGATATTTTAAAGGAAAGTATAAGTATGGAATCTTTTGAAAAAAGACAGAACAAGTCAAGTTTTAGAGTAAGAAATATTGTTAACGATTTATGAATATACTTATACCAACTGAGATAAGCATATGAATACTTTTTGAAGTATTGAAAGAGTATAAATGAATAATAGTGATTGATAAATAAAACTTTATTAAATAAAAGGAAGATTTGCTAATAAAAGAGGTTTTAATTAATAAAAGTGTTACTTAAATAAAAAGGGGATTAGAGGTCGCTTATGTGACTTGATCATGCTTTGGGTGTTTATTTGTTGTGATAAATATATTAGACTTGGTTTCCAATTACATCATCTATCTTATACTCGATAGTCGACTAGTCGATATCGAAATTGACCAAAATATCTTAGGAAATATCTAGTAGAAACACAAGGGCTATCTGGTACAATTATTTTTGGAGATGTTATACTATACATATAAACTCTTCTTGTTCTTCTAGAACAAATGATAAGGAAACCCGTCCAGATAGGAGATTATCTCCAACCTTATGTATTTTCTATTTATTTTTGAGAGAATTAGTGTAAAGTTAACTGAAAGTTCATCGACTGGTTTTGGAGCATCCATTAAATGAGGAAAGTGTACTTATATGAGATGACTTGAACGTCCAACCACTTCAAAACCATATACGCGACCTATTACTTAGGAGCGGCTGTGAAGTGAAATGTTAAAGAATTGAACTGTCTATCCTAAGGTTTAGTCCAAGGGAGAGCTCAGTGTTGACATTTCGAATGATGCTATCATGTAGGACTGCCTATCTTGGGGAGTAATCAAGAGAGAGGACCGTATTGGCATTCATTGAAAGACTTATGTCGGAATCTATGTAGAGATTTGAGATCTGTTCAAGATACTTGAATTCATGTAGCGATTCGTATTCTGTTCGAGATAATGGGATCCATTTGGAGATTTGTGTTGTTTGAGTGATGAAGACTCGTGTCGGAGATGTGGAATGTGACCTCAACACTGGAAATGACTAAAAACAAAGTAGGATTCAAAATCTCGAGTTCATCTAACTAATGAGGGTATATCAACTTCATTATCTAGAGATGCTTATAGATGATGCTAGCGAGAGTTGTGGATATTTAGCTCCATGCAATTCATACTATATACCGACGATGTCCAGTTGTGTTTACGTTATGGTATATTCTATCAAGACATATACGGTGCTCAAAAGGATGTTTCTTATCCTTGTCATGGAGATCTAGTAACGACTAGCCTTTTCGATCCCCAACAGTCAACACTAGTACATCCACGATATTCACATGCCAAACATCTAAGTGTTGGAAAGACAGATTGTTGGGATGACAGAAAAGAAAAGACGAAATGGAATCTTATAGCATGACGAGTAATCTATAATATACCAATGATATTTATAAAAGAAAATTGTAATATCTGCATCAATTAGAGTAATACTAACCTATCATCAGTCTGGATAGTTATAACAACCTGTCCTCACAAATGCTGATAATTACAACACAACAAATGCAACGAAAATAAAGATATTTGAATACATTCTGGAGGCATTCAACTCACTGCTGAAGCTCAGGAGCATATATAACTAAATCTAGATATATGCTTAAGCTAACTCGCACATTATAAGCAAATAACGCCCAGATTACTCTGGTAAACCAACGTAAGAAACACAAATATAAGTTGGTAAGAATAAGTCACCAAATACCAAATACATAATATGTCAAAATCCCCATACAAGTCTCGTGAAATCAAAAACCATAGTCTCAAATAAATTAGTACAATTTTCCCCAAAAAGTGCCAGTTATAATGAAGGAAACTAAAAACTAGAAATTAAGAAAAGGAATACATGATAGAATCTATGCCAAAGAAGTCTCCACGAATCTGCAGTCTACCGTCCTTGTCTCTGATTGCCTAGGGTGAAAATGGGAAAATAGAGGAGTGGGTTCAGACTAAAAGTTTGGTGAACAATAGTAACCACTAGCCTTTTTGAGCAAAGTAAAGGTAATAGGCTTTACAATAGTTCTAGTATTAAGAAGGAAATAAAGAAAATAGAAGGAAAGATAAAGTTGGAAATAAATACGAATTAACTATTGCTAAATAATATGATATGTTAACTTTGATTGTTTGCACTTGTCTTAATAGCTGTTTTGATTTGGCCAAAATCCTAATTATACCCTTTGATCGTCCTGCTACTCTATAGTACCTATGGTGGACTAGACACTATATAACTCCCCACATAGAAGGAAATGGTTTCTACGAAAGATACACATAGTACCTACTGTGGACTAGATGATATATAGTTCCCTACACAGAAGGCAATGGTGCCAACGAAAGGAACACATACTAAGCACTTGGAACTCATAACGATTACTGAGCACCCGAATGGAAGTCGCATCCGTAACTGCCACCATGCTCATGTTACCTTTTATTCCACATATTGGGTCTTCTTATTTCCTTAAGCTCCAGCATAAGAATGCCCCTCATCCCACTTCAAGCTAATGTGAGACCAGCGTGTCCATAGAAAATAGGGGAAAAAGTTGTTGGTACTAGCCTGTCATGCAAACAATATCTAATTGTGCCCCTTGTCCAAATCCCCGTTATTTAAACTTCTACTTATTAACCATTACTACCATTATTAGCATAAGCGTGCACTCATCTCACTTCACGCTATTGTGAGACTACCATTTTGTCTAATAGGGAATGCTATTTGGTACAGGTCCTACTTTAATTCTTTGCTTATTAACTTAGATAAATTATTTAAATAAGCCTTTATTATTATTCAAACTATATGTGGTTATTATTTATCCTAAGTTTTAAAATAAGCCTCACTCTGTTCTATTTTCTTATTATAACCTATGTTATAATCATGCTTATTACTTGACCCAAGGTCTAAGTGAGAAAATAAGCTTCTTTCATCCTTTACTCTTTTTAGTTATAATTCTAATTTATAACTATGCCAAATTCTAATATTTACATCACAATTTTAGTCCAATTCCGTTTTTATTACAGTCTTAAAATTTACTTATTATCTTCCCTTATTTCAGTATTCTTTTAATTTAATCCAAATTTGCATTTAATCTATTCTAATCCATTCGCGAAGAAAAAGGAGAAATAGAAGAAAACTGAAAATAGAAGAAAATCCAAAGCGTAAGAGAAAATGTAAATAAAGCATAAATGACAGTAAATAATTAAAAATACTGTAAATAACTATAAATAAATGGAAAAGCTATAATTAATAGAAATAAACTACGAATTACTGAAAAGAATAGCTAAAAAGAAATAAATCTAAAACTGAAAATAATTGATAAAAAGGTATTTCCAAAGTTGTAGAAAAACTACAAATATTGGATTGGTGATAGAACAAAATACAACCACATCATAGGCTGAATAGGAGCCATCCGATGGAAGCACGAAGGGACCAAATTGATTAAAAGAATGAATTGACGTGTTAAAAGCACACAGCACGATGGAAAATTTCCTTCACTTCACAAACATAGGTAGGTCGACCTATAGGTCGACCGCCCATAGTGCAAGGTCGATCGGCCGGTCGACCTAGGCCTTGGAATGGTCGACCTCTACGTCGACCTCTCTATACATATATACATATGTTCTTTTCGTTTATCTTTTTAATTCCCTATCTTGCTCATATAAGCTCGGATTCTGACGTTCTATATATGACAATTGACTGGAAAATTACCGTGGACCCAACGGTACAACTCCCATAGCCCAATTCTGATAATTTCACAAAGTTATTTTATCATTTCATTTATTCATTAATTAATTATTATAGCTTAAATTTTGGGTTGTTACATTCTCCCCTCCTTAAGGAATTTCGTCCCCGAAATCTCTAAGGTAAAAGAATGAACTAAATGTTTTCATCCAATATCTACACCCAATTACTCAACCATCAACCATTCATCTATTGTCCTTAAGTTTTCTAATGCGATTTATGTTAATTATGCAATTAGTGTAGTGTTAACGTCCCTAACTAATGCAAAAGATTAGGCTGTCCACTGATTCTGTTGACCTCCTTTTATGAAATCGTGCACGTGTTGTGTAATCAAATGAATGCAAAAATTCCTCATGATGACTGATAGTTCTATATGCATGCTTCAAACATCATCCAAATGCAACAATCATGTGAAAATTGTCCATTTATAGAAATCATGGAAAATAAAATAAAATGCGCACACATGCATATGCATATGCTCTAGCATCCTAGTTAGGTCGAGCCCTAAGAGATAATAGTGTCTAGTGTAAGTATATGCGTCCATTAGCATCCACTAGTAAACACTTGCAACCACTGGCTTACATCATTCATAACATGTTCTATTAACATGTTTATATCAAATCCAATTATCCATAGGTTAAATTCCAAGTTCTACCCTCCCAAAAGATAATAAAGGAAAGAACCTATTCAAAACTAAAGATGGAAAATAGGAAATTCAAAAACTTACTATCAGAAAGATGAGGTTGAGAAGTACGAATCTTCTCTTCAGTCTCCCACGAAGCATCTACAACATCATCTCCCCATTGCACCTTTACTAACGAAACTTCTTTATTACTAAGTCACTTGGTGTCTCGTCGAATGATCTTCATAGGAATACGCAAAACCGATGCTTCCCTTTCTACTTCCACCTCCTCTAACTGACTAGGCTCTGTAATCACCGCTGAGTCATGTAAGCACTTTCACAAGTGCGAAACATGGAAAACGTTGTGCACTCCTGCGAGCCTCTCCGGTAGCTTCACTCAATATGCCATCTTCCCAATTCTCTCTAAGATAGGAAATGGTCCTACAAATCTGGGGGCTAACTTTCCATTCGACCCAAACCATATCACCTTATTAAGCAGGGATACTTTAATAAAAACTAAGTCTCCAACCTCAAACTCTATGTCTCTCGTCCGCTTGTCTGCATAAGATTTCTTCCTGTCTTGAGCTGTCTTCATCCTCCATCGGATCAAATCTACCTTCTCTGATGTCTCCCTAACCATATCAGGCCCAAGTAGTTGCTTCACCATAGACTCCACCCAACATGAAGGTAACTTACAAGGTCTTTTATATAAAGCCTCGAATGGTGCCATTCCTATGTTCGGTTATTAACTATTATTATACGCAAACTCCACCAATGGAAGATAATCCTTCCAAGCTCCTCTAAAATCCAAATTGCACATCCGCAACAAGTCCTCGAGCACTCTATTAACTCTCTATGTTTGGCCATAAGTCTAAGGGTGATAGGCTGTACTCAATCTAAGCTGCGTCCTTAAAGCCTCTTGCAAGCTTCTCTAAAACTCGCTAGTATAAATAGGGTCTCTATCTCTCACTATGCTAGAGGGAATTCCATGAAGTCGAACTATTTCATGAACATATAAGGACGCCAAATAAGATGTCGTATGCTTACTCTTAACCAGAATGAAATGGGCGGTTTTAGTCAAGCGATCTACAATCTCCCAAATGCTAGTATTCCCTTTCCTAGAATGGGGTAAACCATCTACGAAGTCCGTCGAATGCTGTCCCACTTCCATTCAGGTACATCCAAGGGCTGAAGTAGTCCTCCAGGCTTCTACTGCTCTGCCTTAACCCTTTGGCATATAAGACACTTAGTACAAACTCCGCCACATCCTTCTTTATTCCATTCCAATAAAAAATCCTCTTTATGTCCCCATACATCTTCCCACCACCCGGATGAATAGGCATACGAGAATGGCGTGCTTCCTCTAAAACCGCTTTCAACAAGTCACCAACGCGGGGAACACAAAGCCTTCCATCTCTCCTAAGCCACCCTTTGCTACCAATGGAATAACATTGGAGATGTCTAGAGACCTCTCCTCTGCTAATCCTATCCATCACATCTATAAGTTTTGAATCCTCTCACTGCCTCGAGCCAATCTAATCTACAAGGGTAGGCCTCACCTCAGGTGTAGCTATCAATCCAGGGGTAATGTCCGTAGAGGTCTTCAAATCAAAAGTAGAAATAAACTCTTGGCTCTTCCACTCTACGACTCGTAGTCAACGCATCTGCAACCACATTACCCTTGCTAGGGGTATGAGCTATCTCAAAGTCATACGATGACAAAAACTTCATCCATCGCTACTACCTCAAGTTCAAATCCTTCTGTGAGAATAGGTACTTCAATGACTTATGGTCGATGAAAAGCTTGAACCTCTCTCCAAGCAAATAACGCCTCCAAGACTTGAGCGCAAAAACTATAGCAGCCAACTCTAAATCATAGGTAGGGTAATTCTTCTCATGCATCCTCAATTGCCTACTTCCATAACATACCACCCTCCCTTCTTGCATCAAAACTGCTCCTAGACCCATCCTACATGCATTGGTATATACTGTAAAAGATTTAGCTCCATCGGGTAGAACTAACACTGGTGCACTAGTAAGGGCTCTTTTTAGTTTTGTCAAGGAATCCTCACAATCAATGTCCCACGTGAATGCTTTATTCTTCTTAATAAGGCGCGTGAGTGGTGCTAAGATCTTGGCAAAATCTCTAATGAACTTCCTATGATAGCGGGCCAATCCTTGGAAGCTTCTAACTTCGGTGACGTCCTTCGAGCTTCCTAATCTTGCTCTGTCGTTACCTTAGTGGGGTCAACAACTAAACCTTATTTCAAAACTACGTGCCCCAAGAAACGCACCTCCTCTCTCCAAAAAGTGGCACTTCGAAAATTTTGCTCTCAAATGATGACTACGAAGCGTACGAAAAACCTCTTCTAGATGAATAGCATTGTCCTTTATACTCTTGGAAAACATCAAAATGTCATTAATAAGTACAACCATAAACTTATTTAGGACTTCTCTAAAGACGTGGCTCATCAAATCTACGAAGTAGTCTGGGACATTGGTTAGCCCAAAAGGCATAACAAACCACTCATAAAATTTGTCTGGAATCCTAAACACAGTATTATCAATGCTATCATCACCGACCCTAAGATGATGGAAACTGTGACTAAATCAAGTTGAGAGAAACCAAAGAGCCAACTAACTGATCAAAAAGGTCATCTATCCTAGGGAGTGGGTAATGGTTCTTCTTTGTTAGCTTATTTAATTCCCTATAGTCCATGCAAAGTTGAAGAGAACCATTAGCCCTAGTAGCAAGGACGACTGGCGCTCCCCGCTCCGATACGCTCCTTCTTATGAAACCCTTCTCCAAAGGCTCATGGATTTGCTTACTCAATTCCTTCCTCTCCATAGGTGCGATGTGCCTAACGGGTAATTCCACTGGCTTAGCATTATCCATCAAGTAATTCCTGAAGTCAAATTCTCTCTTAGGGGGTAGTCCCCTAACCTCCTCAAAGACATCTAGAAAATCTCTAATGATAGGAACCGAATCTAACTCTGATGATGATGAATCGAGGGAATAAAGGAAGCTCAACATAACTGACCCTTGCAGGTCGCAAGAAAGCTCGAGAGTCCTACCGCTGCATATCTCTGTCTAACTACTCTCGTATCGCAATCTAATATAGCTCCATATATGGATAGCCAATCCATTCCTAAAATCACGCCATGCCCCGAAAATCCAAACATAAGCATCGCGGTCAAATTCTACGTCTAGAATAAAAAATTTCAAACCCCTACGAACTATAGACAAGTGTGTCGAACCTCCTATGGGGTTTGAAGTAACGATGGGGTCTACTACTATAGAGATGTCTAAGTGCAAACAATCTACAAAAGAGCTAAAGATAAAAGAATATGAAACTCCATAACTGAAAAGAGTTGAAATGGGAAAATCAAAAATAGAAATCAAACCTTCAACAATGACTTTCCAACCTCTATCCAGAATGCTACCTGAAGGTGCTGCATCTAAGGCCTGAATCTACGTGACTGGTGCACTCGCCCTATGCCCTGCTCTTTGGGGACAACTCCTACTCAAGTGACCAGGTTGCCCACAAGTATAACACTTAGAGATATATCCCACAATCCCATAGCTATTGCATTTCAAACCTTTCTTAATCTGCTTCTGAGGGCCTTTACTTTTCTTCTTCTCTTTATTGTTCTTCCACCACTTCTTCTTTCGACCATCTGTCTTAACAACCTCTTTATACTCTCCTTCCTTGACTGCTGTGACAAACTGCCCTTCATTCCATTGAAAGACAAGTCATGAATTAGAAAGAAATAGGTTGAAAAGAAATAGATAGAATGAAAAAACCAAGACAAATCATATAATCTCACAGCGGAACGGAATAAAATATATTACCTCACATTTATATCACAAAAGTCACTAATACAGTACATCAGAGTCATAAGTTCTACATATATCATACTAGACAGTCGTAGTGACCTGCCTATTCATTTACATACCAAAATGTAGACGTAAATACTAGTACAGCGAAAAGAGATATAACTAGGTACGCAGAAGCATCCTGCTCCAAGTCCTCCTTCAAAATACGTCAACGCAACCTGGAATCACCTGGCTACTTTTAAAATTTGAGTACCCAAGATTTTAGGAAAACAGAAAAATAAAATCCTAGTTAGACATGGGTCTAGTGTGAGTAAACGGTTAAATTATTTAACTTGAAAATCATTTGAAATCGAGGGTATCTTGTAAGACTCACCGCACATAAACACGGACGGGTTTTTCCCTTAAGATAACCAAAACACTTTCATAGGAAATCCAATGATATTATAATAGTGTCTAGCGTTTTCAATATAAAATAGGAAACAGACGGAATGCTTACATCTCACGTTCTAACATAGTTGGGTACAATCAAAACGTATGGCACTTATTGGAGATTGGATTCCATACAATGGCAGGGCTACTGAGGTACTGCCCACCACAGTCGTAGTCTAGATCAGTGTACCGTGGACCACTCCTGATCCTCTACAACAGAAGACCGGACTAACCCTAAACTGGATAGCTCGAATAAGATCACCCCCGTTTGGGGCCAGCAAAGGCCACACAGTCGAAAAAGGGACTCTAAATAGGGGAAATCTTACCCTAATTGGGTGCTACCCACTTAACCTTGCTACACCTCCCCTGTTTTAGCCATTCTCAGTCGATGAGGCCTGAGGCCATGATTACCTTTATAGCACACATTTCTTAGAATGCTCGCCGTCCTCCAATGACGATGGTTTGATAGTATTCGTCCATACAAGTCCATTTCGGGTCCGAATGGAACGTAAGGCAATATCTCCACTACACTCGTATTGGAATCAACCTCAGAGCTAGCGACAAATAGCCCTTATATTCTGAATCTTCATTTCGGATCTTCCCTTGAGATCTTCATGACCTGATCGTTCATTTTGGATCGATATGGTTTTCGAATAACAAGTGATATATGATCCCGGTCTCATCGAAATCCAAATGCCATCTTTTAAGGCCAGGATGTTTAATGAAAACAATTCAGTTTCAGAATATCACATTCCCATATAAATTTCACCTAGCATCTATTCAAATAAAGCGTCTCATGTTTTATGTTTAACTGTTTAAATTACGGTGCTTCATATCACATAATAACTGAAAAGAACACACTAGAGAAACAAGACAATCCAATGTATTGAACCATTTAAACCATTTATAGTCTATATTAACCAATCACATTATCATCTATTTAATTTAAAGACAAAATTAATTATTTTCCAATCCCGTTTAATTAATTAGAACTATTTAATTTACTTTAAATAAATTTTAGAAATTAATCAATAATTTACATATATAAATTTAGCCTAGGGTTTTAATTAATTAAAAGTTTTTAAATCATTTTATTTACATTAACCATTAACTAATTAAATTTCAAATTATTATTTAAATAAGGTTATTACAAGTGGTAATGAGTTAAACAACTCAGTTCCCATATTTATAAAAACCAGGGAATTTAGGTCTTAAAAAACGGTAACTACTTTAAAGTAAATTTTATTTTTGAAAACACTTAAGAATATTTTACTTTTACTTTTATTTTTAGAAATTTGGCCCACTGCCCCAAAATCGGAACCAGGCCTCCCCCGTTTTTTCCTCTTCTCTTATCTTACTTCTTCTAATTTCTACTAACCCTATTCCTACTTGTTACTACCACTTGCACGCACCCGATGCACGTGCACACCCAACTAGAGCCACGCCGACCACCGCCGACCCCACCTTTGAGTCCCCGTCGATCCTCTCGACCACTCCAGCTACACAGCTTCCTCGGATAATCCCTGAAACAAAATTTAGCAAACCACCACCACCCAAGGAAAAAAACCCGACTCCTATTTCCACCTTGCGCCGTCATCGCCGACCACTAGAACCCATGCCACCTCGCTTGAAGCTTCGCCTAGCTCCCCTCTTCCTTTTCCCCCTACACCATATTATCCCATCACCACCACGACGCCGCAGTTGCCAGGAAAATAGCCTCGCCCAAAAACCATGCTTAAACCCTACATCTCCTCCAACCCAATGCCTCAACGACCAAGAAATCCTTCCACGATTTTTCCCATGACCACTGACCACCTAGCTTCCTTTGGCCATAACCCCGACGCCACCAAACCCCGCGATTGCCAAAAGTCGACCCACGACCAAACTTCGGCCATACCTCTCTACCTCGCTAACCACGCCACTAAAAATCATGATAATGCCACCAAAATTCAGCATTCTCAAAGCCGATTCCATCTATCTTAGTGAAAACACGAATTAAAATAATCGAATTCCTTGAAATATTTGATGGCTTACCTGTACATCCTATTTACAATATTATTACTTGATAATATCCTATGAAGTCGTTTTTAAAATTAAGTATACTCAAATTTAAATAGGAACACTTTGAACATCATCGCCTAAATCTATGTATATGAAGATATATAGATTTTTGAGAGTTTGAACATACCAGAAAACATAACAGATGCAAAAATATGCGCAGGAATTTACGTACATCCATATACTGGCATATATACATTTATTTTGTATGCAATCACATATTCAAACTGTTATTTCTATTTTATCCTCAAATATACTTGTAGATTTTATAAGAAGGATTTCATTTTGAAAAGAAGTTTACACACAAATATTTTTTTTTGAACAGAGAACAATGGTTTTTGAAAACCGCCGCTAGCCTGGGTTCGATTGATGATCTTTCTATGGAGTTGTTTGATTTGTTTTAAATTGTGAAATGAAAGTATGTTTTCTGTTGTTTAACTTTGTTTGAATGAAAGAATTGAAGACAAATGTGGAGGTATAAATATGAAAATATAGGTCGCTGCATTCTTCTGTTTTGTATATAGTAAACCGCTTTTTTTCTACTTTTCTTTCAATTTTTATTTTATTTAATTTCCTTTGGTCAGCAATTTCCTTTGACCTAATTTGATTTGTGAAGAGGATGTGATTTGTTAGAAATGAGATTTGACATTTTATGTGCTTGAGGGAATGTGCATTTAGTGTGTGTTCCCTCTTGTGTTTACAAGCATATATCCACTCTTATGTACATATATATCATACATATGTATATAAACTATTTTATCTTGTTTGTCTTATATAATTATGTGTATATATATATATATATATATATATATAATTATCATAGTTAGTTGTATAAGTTTTCATTTATGTTACATACAACAATATAAACCTCTTATAGAAATTTATTCCTATTTTAACATATATTTTTATTTTAAATTTTAGCCAAAGATTAACTATATACATCTAAATTATATTCCTATATATATATTATATTTAGTATTATAAATGTAGAGTTTCTATTTTAAATATTTGTGAGAGATTTATTTTCAAATTTCCAAACCATAGTTTTTCCCCAATTTATATATATATATATATAACAGTAATTAGCCAAAATATATTATTTGTTTTTTAAATGATTAAAACTTGTGTTATCCATAATTAAATTAGAGAATTATTAAATTAATAGTGTTAAAATCCCATGTCGTTACAACTGCATCAGACATAAGCGCCATTTCCACCAAAGACTCATAAGTAGCTTCCATTGGCACGTGAGTCAACAACAATCCCTTAAGGGGTTGATTCAATCCCTTCACAAACTTCAAAGCCTTCTTGTGTTGTGTACTAACCAACTCCATCCCAAACCGCCATAACTCATTAAATTGATTGATGTTCTCCTCCACGGCCAAAGTACCTTGCTTCAAATTAATGAATGACTCCAACTGAATACTCTCTTCTGCTTGAGATAAAAACTTCCTATCATATTGCTCTCGAAATCCATTCCAAGTGACATCCCTTCTTTCCAACTTTAGAACTCCCCACTAATACAAAGCCTCCTCTTTCAGCTGCCAAGATGCTAGCCGAACCCGATGCTGATCATCGAACCCCAATAGTCTGAATATTCTCGCCGTGTTATATAGCCAAGCCCGAGCCTCCACAAAAGTCTCCGTACAGAAAAAATCTTTCTACCCAAATTCGCAAAGTCCTTACAAAGCTTAGAGAAATAAACTACCGCAGGAGGGTTGATGGGATTCCCCCGTTGGTGCTGGATTGGGCACTTGCCCTTGCACCTTTAAAGTCGTGGCTTGTAGTTACCTACGAAACCAGCCTGGGCCTAGAATGCCCTTGGGAAGATTAGGGCCATCCATTGTTCTACGCAAAGAAAAAGAGAGTTTACGAAAGAGTCGAAGGAAGATTGAACTGTACTTTTGAGGGGAATTTTATAAAAACTCTTTTATACTTAAAAGTCACTTCTAAGAGTTCTTTTCTGAAAAATACTTCTAAAACGAGTTATTTCGGAAAAATACTTTACTTCTAAAATAAATTTTTAGGAATCCTATGAACTTAGTCTCTGATACCAAGTGAAACACCCCATACCCCTTAGTATACCCAAAAGGATACACTAAAAGATGTGATGCGTTGTAGGTATAACTAAAACTAGCAAAGACTAAGACTCACAAGATAAAAACTAAATAATAATAATAATAATAATAATAATAACAACAACAACACAGCGGAAATAATTATAGTATTTCACCAACAATTAAACTTAATAATATAAGATGATAAGAGTAAGTCATCAAATACCAAATACA
The DNA here is from genome assembly GCA_030765085.1 of Allium cepa. Taxonomy (NCBI): domain Eukaryota; kingdom Viridiplantae; phylum Streptophyta; class Magnoliopsida; order Asparagales; family Amaryllidaceae; genus Allium; species Allium cepa. Next base: position 12,152,769 of record CM060937.1, read on the forward strand.
TCATATGTCAAAATACCCATACAAGTCTCGTGAGATCAGTCTCAAATAAATTAGAGTACAACTTCCCCAAAAAGTGCCAGTTACAACAAAGGAAACAAAAAACTGGAAATAAAGAAAAGGAATACGTGATAGAATCCCTGCCAAAGAAGTCTCCATGAATCTGTAGTCTACTTTCCTTGTCCCTCATTGCCTAGGGGGAAATGGGCAAATAGAGGAGTGGGTCAGACTAAAAGTCTGGTGAAAGATAGTAATCACTAGTATATTTAAGCAAAGTAAAGGTAATAGGCTTTACAATAGTCCTAGTATTAAAAAGGAAACGAAGGAAATAGAAGGAAAGATAAAGCTGGAAATAAGTACGAATTAACTGTCGCTAAATTAATATGGTAGGTTGACTTTGATTTTTTGCACTTGTCTTGATAGCTGTTTTGATTAGGCTGAAATTCTAATTCTACCATTTGATCGGCATGCTACTCTATATTGTGGACTAGACATTATATAACTGCCTATATAGAAGGAAATGGTTTCTATGAAAGATACACATATTACCTACTACGGACTAGACGATCTATAGTTCCCTACATAAAAGGCAACGGTGCCTATGAATGGCACACATACTAAGTGCTTGGAACTCATGACGGTTGCCGAGCATCCGAATGAAAATCACACACGTAACCGCAACTGTGCTCATGTTACCTTTTGTTTCACCTATTGGGTCTTCTTATTGTTATCCCGCTTTTTGGCAAAGCCATGATACCAAAAGATCATTCGAAAACCAAAGACAGTTCGTCTCAAACATTGCTTATACTTTGCTTCACTATGGATATCGCTGAATTTTGTCCGACCCGGATCAGGCTACCACTGATAGGACATGACAAGCAAGATCTTAAGAGCCAGCATTCCAAATTTTAAGTCAATCCGAGTTCATATGCTCATGTTATGATCAATTCAATCTAGAGGAAACGACCCAGCTTTCGTATCCATCGCCATTGTTGATTTCGTATCCATCATCGAACTCCGATTCGAATCGATCTTGTTCGTATCGATCAGATTTCAGCAACTTCGTATCCATTGAAGTGCCGCAGTTCGTATCGATCAAGTTCGAATCCATCGAAGTGCCTCGGTTCGACTCGGTCTCATTCGAATCCATCGGCTCCTCCATATTCGAATCCATTGGCATCTCCCAACTTCGCATCCATCGGCAAATAGCCCACTTCGCATCCATCAACGAAGGCAACGGATACTACTTCATATCCATCATGGAAGCCTCTCTTCGAATCCATCTGGGCAGAGCAATTCGTATCGATCAGATCACCTTACTTCGTATCCATCAAATGGCTCCAGTTCGCCTCGATTGGCTTCGTATCCATTTAGAAGCTATGTGGATCGTATCCATCAAAGAAAGGCTTGTTCGTGTCCATCAACCATCATTAGTTCGTTTCCATCTATGACTGCCATTCGAATCCATGAATGAGGCCTCATTCGAATCCATCAAGTCAACACACCTGGGTGACGTGTCATCCCTCGATACGAACAAGGCAAGATATATGGAGCCAATGCGGCCAACTCGGAGTAAAGACCGGATCGAGGCGATGATTGCGCTCCACGTCATCACAAAGGCACGTGCCACCATCGATTCGAAGCAATCGATTTGAGTAGGTCGATTCGAACCAAACAGCCTCTACGAAATGGAATTTCGTATCGACTATATCTAGAAATCTACCGATCCAAATACAATGAAATTTTCACAGGAGATTGCACACGAGACAAGGAATGTTCACACCAAATTTCAGCTCGACTGGACATCATCTTGATCGATACGAAATAATTTCGTATCGATCACAGATCGACACGAAACTTTCTGAGATTGGTCGCGTGGGCCCACTCACGTGCCAGGAAAAGTCTTTCGAGATTTGAGCGAAGTCTCAGCCTCCTACGCCTATAAGTAGAGCCCCAGAGCCTACAGAAAAAGGGATCTTTTGACTTTCAAGCGCCCAGACTCTGCCGGACCAAGATCTCCATCATTCTACTATCGTTGAATTCGAATTTCCAGTTGTAACGTGCTGCTGATTGCTGTAATCACTTGTAATCATTGAAAGAGAATCAATAAAACTGTAAAAAAACTTCATAGTTGACGTAGGCAACACGACGAAGCACTTTAAATCGCTTGTCTGCGCATTTACTTTTCTGTTGTTTGTTGTTTTTGTTAGGTAATCTTCATTTTCAATTTATGTTCTTCATTATTATCTCTTCAAAAACTTCAGAAGAGTGTTGTGACCAATTTTGGTGCAAACACTTTGGTGCTTTCACTGAGAAAAACCAGATTTTCTCCTGGTCTTTGAATCTGTCGTCGATACCGGATTGAATAAATCTAAGAGAGAGATCCAGATTACTAACTCAAGTCCAGATTCCTTCCATACTATTCAAATTTGCATAAAGTTTAGGAATGGAACTCAACTTTCAGGATGGTTAGCATAAGGACCACCTCTAACGCTATCAATCAAGAAGACCAGGATAGACAGAATCCTGCGCCACTACCTCCCCCTAACCGAGACGCTATTGGACACTCGGAACCATCAGGTCCGGTCACTCGACAGAAGTTTCAGCTGCTGCTTCAAGAGCTGACCCAAAGTTGGCAACAACTAACAGAACAGCTACTTGCTAACGCCGAGCTGACCAACCAGCTGAATCGCCAGAAGCAAAGGAGATCTAGGAGAGATCATGCTTCTCGCTCCTCCAACGAAAGTTCTTCCTCTTCTGATTATCATCATCGATCTCCACGGCCCCAACTAGATAGGAGTCACATGCAAGCTGCTGGAGATCAACTGGCAATAACCGTTGGACAACTGAGAGTTGGTCCATCAGCCAGTTTTCAAACCGGGCCCTCCTCCCGAGGGGGTACCGCTCCTCACTACACCACAGAATACCGCGCCACGAACGTCGTGGTTGAACCGGAAGTCGATGCCCAAGATAAGTCGAACCTGGACCGTCGTCATCATGGACGTACTTCTGAACCGTATGTCCCAGAGGACTATGAGCCAAGAAGGCATGGTGTGGACCGTCGATAGCATTTGGTCCAACCCCATAGTATGGAACACCACCATACTCCGGCACGAGCCGTACAGAACATACAAATGTCGGATATTCCGACCATGATACGTCAGATGATCCGTGAGAGCCAGGGTCTCACGAATAATGACTGGGGAATCTCCAGAAGTCACACCCCCTTTACTGACGATATACTTGCTGTTGAACCCCCTCGGCGATTCGGGATGCCGACTCTACCCATGTACGAGGGAAACTCCGACCCCAACCAACATATTCTGAAATATGAATGGTCGATGAGCGCTGCCAGAGCTGACGATGCAGTGAAGTGTCATAGTTTCCCCATCTCCTTGTAGGGCATCGCTACCATGTGGTTCACTCGACTACTACGTCGTTCCATTTCCTCCTTTGACCAGTTGGCCACAAAATTTGTTGAGCAATTCAGCATGCATGTCGCAAGGCCAAAAGACGTCAACACTCTGTTTAGCATCACCCAAGCCCCTGGAGAGACGCTCAGACACTACTTAGAGAGATTCCATACTGCATGTGTGGAGATCAGCAATCCGAACGATAACTCCATCCTTATGGCGTTGACTAAGGGGATCGACCTCGATTCTAAGTTTGGCAACTGGTTGGCTGGAAAACCACCTACATCATTGGACCGTTTCCACGCCAAGGCGGCTCAATTCCTAAGAAGGCAAGATGCGAAACAGTCTAGGAAGTAGACTGATGCATGGCCAAGCACGGAAGGGATCCAAAGCAATGTCGCAATCAAACAGTCCGGTGAGAGCTCCGAAAAAGTTCAGTTGAACATTAAAAACAAACAAGCTCAGCGGAGAGAGGCCGCGAATCAAACTAGAAAAAGATCAAAATCGTGGCCCACAGCGCAAGAATCCCATGTTTGACAGTTACACTCCTTTGAATACATCGCTGGAGAACTTGTATTTACAGACCTGTAATACAATTCAATATAAAAAGCCTGCACCAAAACCGTCATCGGAAAGACAAATCCAGACGGGAAAATTCTGTAGGTTCCATGAAAGCTACGGGCACAATACGAATGAATGTCATCACTTACAAGATCTCGTAGAAAAATTGATTAGGGTACCGCAGCCTGGAGGAGCGGGCCCATCAAATCAAAATAATGAACCCAATCGACTGAGACATGAGTGTTTGCGTCAAAATTGACCATAAACACCTAATATCGTGATAGCACCCGCTTACGAGCAGAAATCAGCAACAACCAATACAGAACTCAGATCTAAAAAATAACAATTACAATAATTCACAAATAACAATCACAAACACAGGATTTATAGTGGTTCGGCGATCTTGCCTACGTCCACTCTGAAGCTTATGTCTTTATTGATTCACTTGATGATTTCAATCGATTACAACAGATTACAACTGATGATAGCTCTCAGATCTGATCACAACAGCGATAATGAAGTATGGAATTTGATTCCGTAGAGTCTGGATGTTCAATGGTCGAAGATCCCCCTTTCTAAAGGCTTCAGGGTGCTATTTATAGGCGTTGGAGGTCCAAATCTTGCTCAAACTTCGAGAGTTCTGGCACGTGCGTGGGCCCACGCGACCGACCCCGCCAAGTATCGACTCGATCTGAGATCCATTCGAAGTGATTTCGAATCCATCAAAAAATGATCCAATCGAGCTGAAACTTGGCAGGAACAATCTTTACCTTGTAAGGAAGCTACTGTGAAAATTTCATTGCATTTGGATCAGTGGTTTAGGAGATATGATCGATTCAAGTTGTGGTTTTTCGTGAGGGCTGTTGCGTTCGAATCCATCACTTCGAATGCAGTCCCTTCGACTCGATCGGTCACGTGGTTCTTTGGTGACGTAGCACGCACACCTCGCATCGATCCTATTTCTTCTCCGAGTCGACCGCTTCGCATTCATGATCTTCGCCTCATTCGTATCGTTGAATGACACGTCATCCAAGCTAGTTGACTTGGTGGACACGAACGAGTGATTATTCATGGATTCGAACCTGATTGGTTCGAAGACGATCGATACGAAGCAGTGCATGTGCACAAGACCGATCGATTCGAAGTAGGGCATGGTGATGGATTCGAAGTGCCTCGATGGATACGAAACAGTGCTCTGGCATGGATACGGACGTGCTGAGGGGATGCCCATCTGATGGATTTGAACCGATCGATTCGAAGTGATCAATATCATGCCTGATCGGTTCGAAGATGATCGATTCGAAGCGTATGCAAGCCGAAAGATTCGAACAAGATGGATACGAATCCTAAGGGTTCGAAACGAGCATCACCTCCACTTTTTTGATGGTTTCGAACGACACTTTTTGGCTAACTTGCATCGATCATATCTCGTTCATACGACCTCCGATTAGCCTGAAATTTGGAACACCGGCTTTCATGGCTTTGCTTGTCATGTCCCATCAATTGTAGCCTGATCCGGGCTCGGACAAAATTCATCGATATCCATAGCGAAGTGAAGTACAACCAATCTCCGAAACGATCTGTCTTTTGTTTTTGACCGATCTTTTGGTATCACGGCTTTGCCAAAAAGCGGGATAACATTTTCCCCCCAAAATACGCCTTGCGGTAGGAAGGCGTGTTTTGTAATGCCATGATCTGGATGTTCATATCCTGTTGATGTCCTGCAAAGGAATTTACAGTTTTATGCGACCTCAAATAACGACCGTTCGGGATCGGGATATTTGAGATGTAGTGCGACCGTTCATGGTCAAGCGTCTGACTTCAAATGACGATCATTCGGGATCGAGCCATTTGAGGCGAAGTGCGACCGTGCGCGGTCAAGTGGCGGACCTCAAATGACGACCGTTCGCTATCGAGCCATTTGAGGTGAGATGAGTTGTGCCGATCGAGGCGAGTCGTGCCGTTCGAGGCAAATTGTGACCGTTCGCAATCGTGCGCCGTTCGAGGCAATTTTTTGACCGTTCGAGGTCGGGTGCCGTTCGTGGCGAGTTATGACTGTTCGAAGTCGGGTGCCATTCATGGCGAGTAAGTGTGCCCGGGAGGGCTTGGTATTATCGATACCAGGCTCACGTTCGCGTGGGTCCCTGGATCGTTTGTCAGGGCGGCTTATCGCCATCTCAGAGCATGCGTAAGGACCGTTCGTGACCCCATACATGTGTAAGTAGCTTAGCCATTTCAGAATTATCAGAATCAAACATCTATTCAATAGATGAATTTTGAAATAGAAATGTCCAAACAAACAAAGTCTAAATGTCCAAATCAACATGAAACAAAAGCAAAGCAGAGATGTCGAAGTGTAAGTTCCCACTACAAAATAGTCAATGATCATTCAGAGCATGCTTGGAGAACGTTCACGATCTCGTACATGTGTAAATGATTTAATTGTGTTAGCGGAAGCTTATGACTTGTTCATCGTTATTTTAATTAATTGATAACCAAACGATGTCCTGATTCAGGGTCGCCTCTAGCTGATGCGGACGGTGGTTGCTCTGGTTCCACCGCTGGAGTTTGCTTCCTTACATACTGAAGGAGCATACCGTTCCTGATATGCCCTTCCACTTCGTCCTTCAGATGCCTGCAATCAATAGTGTTATGATCGTTTAATTCATGGAATACACAAAACTTATCTGATTTTCTTTCGTCAAAGGTTGGATCCCTTCGCATTGGTCTACGATACGGAACTCGTTCCTTGGTATCCTGATAAATTCGTTCCAGACTCTCATTCAGCTCAATGTAAGTGGTGAATCGCGGCTCCCTCCGTTGCTGCTTTGACGTATCCCCTTGATTCTTAGTCTTCCTTTTACTTTTATCCTTGCCTGAGTCCTTTTCGAGAGGCTTTTTGTCATTAAGTGCATAAACTTCTATTCCCACTCCGTCTTCTCTTTCTGCGTTCGCATCCTCCAATCGTAAAAACATTTCTGCCTCATGATAGAATTCTCCTAGATCCACGGGCGGATCATTAGTTAATGAATTTTTGAACTCTGTTCCATCAGCTATTCCGGACACAGCTGCCATCATAACCATGGATGGATCTGGTCGATCCACCGAAGCTGCTGCCGCATTGAATCGCGTCAGAAAACTCCTCAAAGTCTCTCCAGCCTTCTGTTTTAAAGTTGCCAAAGTCATCACATTCTTGGGTCTTGTGATGTGGACCCTGAATTGCTTCATAAATCTTTCAATTAAATCATTCCATGTTCCGATGGATCCACTCTCTAATTGTCTAAACCACAACGCTGCACTACCCACTAAGTACAATGGAAAGCATTGGGCCATAACCTCCTCCGATGCCCCCAGCATTTCCATATGCCTCATATACTTCGTTAGATGAACCGTGGGGTCCGTTCTCCCGTTATACATGTCCAATGATGGTAACTTGAAATCCGGTGGGTTCCTAGCTCTCCTGATTGCGGGAGTAAAAGGACTCTTATTAACATCCTCCAAATTTTTTTTACCAAACCGCATCTCATAGGTCTTCTAACCATCTCCGCCAATCTGTCATTGTCTCCGAGATGAAATCTTCGTTCATTGGTTTCAACCTGCCCCCCGAGTTCATGAGGGAACTCTGGGATCTGCCCCCTTGATTGAGCGTTCACTCCTCTGCTACTCCCGGATTGTGCAAATGTTCCTATCTCTTTCTCCGAGATTGGGTCAACGTTCTCTAGGGTGTGCCTCCTAATCCAGGTACTACGCCGGATGGTCCTGCTCCGTTTTGAACTCCATCCGCTTCTCTATTCTGTGCTCCAAGTTGTCCTATCTGTTGAAATAAACTCTGGATTAGCTCCTCTTGTTTCTTCATCATTGTCTCTATCTCGTCCCTAGCGATGAAGATTGACGGTTGATTCGCTCCTGAAGAAGCCTCTTGACTTCCTTGGTGTTCACTCCTCTCTAGCCTTTATTTCTTACTTATTTGTCTCGTCATGGTTCTTAGATCTAAATCCTTAAGTCTTCAAATTCAAATTATCCTGAATCAGCCATTCTCGGTGAAAGCACCAAAATGTTTGCGTCAAAATTGACCACAAACACCTAATATCGTGAAAGCACCCGTTTACGAGTAGAAATCAGCAACAATCAATATAGAACTCAGATCTAAACAGTAACAATCACAATAATTCACAAATAACAATCACAAACACAGGATTTATAGTGGTTCGGCGATCTTGCCTACGTCCACTCTGAAGCTTATGTCTTTATTGATTCACTTGATGATTTCAATCGATTACAACAGATTACAACTGATGATAGCTCTCAGATCTGATCACAACAGCGATAACGAAATATGGAATTTGATTCGGTAGAGTCTGGATGTTCAATGGTCGAAGATCCCCCTTTCTGAAGGCTTCAGGGTGCTATTTATAGGCGTTGGATGTCCAGATCTCGGTCAAACTTCGGGAGACTTTTCTAGCACGTGAGTGGGCCCACGCGACCGACCCCGCCAAGTTTCGACTCGATCTGAGATCGATTCGAAGTGATTTCAAATCCATCAAAAAATGATCCAATCGAGCTGAATCTTGGCAGGAACAATCGTTACCTTGTATGGAAGCTACTATGAAAATTTCGTTGCATTTGGATCAGTGGTTTAGGAGATATGATCGATTCAAGTTGTGGTTTTTCGTGAGGGCTGTTGCATTCGAATCCATCACTTCGAATCCACTCCCTTCGACTTGATCGGTCACGTGGTTCTTTGGTGACGTGGCGCGCACACCTCGCATCGATCCTATTTCTTCTCAGAGCCGACCGCTTCGCATCCATGATCTTCGCCTCGTTCGTATCGTTGAATGACACGTCATCCAAGCTAGTTGACTTGGTGGACACGAACGAGTGATTATTCATGGATTCGAACCTGATTGGTTCGAAGACGATCGATACAAAGCAGTGCATGGGCATGAGACCGATCAATTCGAAGTAGGGCATGGTGATGGATTCGAAGTGCCTCGATGGATACGAAACAGTGCTCTGGCATGGATACAGACGTGCTGAGGGGATGCCCATCTGATGGATTCGAACCGATCGATTTGAAGTGATCAATATCATGCCTGATCGGTTCGAAGACGATCGATTCGAAGCGTATGCAAGCCGATGGATTCGAACAAGATGGATACGAATCCTACGGGTTCGAAACGAGCATCTCCTCCACTTTTTTTTGATGGATTCGAACGACACTTTTTGGCTAACTTGCATCGATCATATCTCGTTCATACGACCTCCGATTAGCCTGAAATTTGGAACACTGGCTTTCATGGCTTTGCTTGTCATGTCCCATCAATTGTAGCCTGATCCGGGCTTGGACAAAATTCATCAATATGCATAGCGAAGTGAAATACAACCAATCTCCGAAACGAACTGTCTTTTGTTTTTGACCGATCTTTTGGTGTCACGGCTTTGCCAAAAAGCAGGATAACAATGAGGACTCTACCCGTCCTGGCGGGAAATTGGTGATAAACGCCGTCAGTGGCGGACCCACTTTGTCAGGAGCCTGGAACGACGAGGATCTTCGTCACTATTGCACATGACAGGCTTTATTCAACTATGAATACTTTGCAACTTTCTTTGCATTTTGAAATTTGAATTTGTAATAAGGCACTGACTTTGCCATGTTTTTCCGTTCTAACAATAAATTACTATCTCTTCAAGCTAGAGCTGTGATTCATCGAATGCGACATTCAACAATCACGACGCATGAAGGGCTAAGTTCCATCGAATAATGGAATTTATTCAAATAGCGAGTGACTGTGATAGGACCAGCTACTCACTAAGCGAAACCTCAGCTCCGGGGCAAGCCATCACATCAAAGGCTGAACTGGACCGACACACGACAGTCCTATAACTAACTCCTAATTCCCAGGGAGCGAATTGGAGTATTCTCATCAACTCTAGGTTCCCAGAGTGCGAACCGGAGTATAAACACCAACTCCAAATTCCCAGAGTGTGAATTGGAGTATAATCATCAACTCTAGGTTCCCAGAGTGTGAACCGGAGCATAAACATCGACACCAAATTCCCAGAGTGCGAATTGGATTATAAACATCAACTCTAGGTTCCCAGAGTGCGAGTCGGAGTATAAACCCTAACTCCACTTTCCTAAATTGTGAATTGGAGTATAAACATCAACTCTAGGTTCCCAGAGTACGAACCGGAGTATAAACACTAACTCCAAACTCCCAGAGTGCGAGTTGGAGTATAAACATATAAATGCAGTTTCGGAGAGGGTGGACCCGTCTGCCTAACGACTTCGGCTGTATCCTAACCAAGTTTGAGGAGGATGGGCCCGTCCGTCTAACGACCTCGCTTGTCAACTCGGGGTGGATGTGATCCGACCATCCACGATCCCGATGAATCAATCGTTCCCAAAGTGCGAAAGAATTCCTAAAAATCCCAAACAGGTGTGACTGACCATCTGTCGGCTAACTCCAAGTTCCCAGAGCGTGAACTGGAGTATAAACATCAATTCCAGTTTCCCGAAGCGCGAACCGAAATATAAATGCAAACTCCAAGTTCCCAGAGCGTGAATTGGAGTATAAACATCAATTCGAGGTTCCCGGAGCGCGAACCGAAATATAAATGCTAACTCCAAGTTTCCATAGCGTGAATTGGAGTATAAACATCAATTCTAGGTTCCCGAAGCGCGAATCGAAATATAAATGCAAACTCCAAGTTCCCAGAGCGTGAATTGGAGTATAAACATCAATTCCAAGTTCCCAGAGCGCGAACCGAAATATAGATGCTAACTCCAAGTTCCCAGAGCGTGAATTGGAGTATTAACTCAATTCCAGGTTCCCGGAGCGCGGACCGAAATATAAATGCAAACTCCAAGTTCCCAGAGCGTGAATTGGAGTATAAACATCAATTCCAAGTTCCCGGAGCGCGAACCGAAATATAAATGCTAACTCCAAGTTCCCAGAGCGTGAATTGGAGTATAAACATCAATTCTAGGTTCGCGGAGTGCGAACCGAAATATACATGCTGATTCCAAATTCCCAGAGTGTGAATTAGAGTACAAATACCAAGTCAAAGTTCCTGGAGTGCGAACTGTGTTATAAACATCGATAACTCTCAAATTCCTAGAGTGCGAACCAGATTATCGATCACAGATTATCCTAAGTCCCCGGAGTGTGGACATGTGCTCAAGATTTGTAATAGGTGCGATCGAACACCGAAATAAAAATGCCGTTCCCCGGACCTGGGGGCAAATGCTTAAGTGTTAATCACTAACCAAAGCAATACAATGTCCAAAGTTCAGCTCATTCATCAATCACGACATGTGGTCAAGGTTTTCAGACTTGGAAAATAAAACGAACTCTACTTGATGGTAAAAACACTACAAGTACACTGGACTGAAAGCCAAATACTGCAAATACTTAAGCATAAATGAAATGAGAGTTGAAGCAAAGAAACTAAATTTTATTTCAACTAACTGTATGTGAAGATTCATGTACAAGTTATTCCAAAAATTCCTACTTGTAGGGGGCCAAGCCTGCACCTATACATAGCCTACGAAAGAAAAATAAAAACAACTTCCTAACTGCCAAAAATGCACCAAAGGGGGATTATCTACTTTTTCTACTTCGGCTTATTCTTCAACGCGGAACTACTAGAGCCGCTAACAGTCTTTCGCTTCAAGCCCTTACCCTTTGGCGGATCTTCCTCTGATGAAGGCATGATATCGACATCTTCCTTCGAACTTAAACTTAAAGGAATATTCTCTTCGGGAGGAGTTGGAGGAGTCGGATCCACCACCGAGGGCGGAATGGGCATGCTGGTACCGACAAGCATGTCCCCAGAAGATACCACTATAAGAGGAGTGGGGCCAACCGCCGTCGTAACACTCCCGGAACTACCACCGTGTGTTGCCGCTTCCATCTCTACGTTGATTTGACCAAGTATCTCAGCTTCACGAGCGATACGATAGGCAGTGGTGGACGGTGATGAAACAATAGAAACAGGTGGGAATGCACCGGGAACGAATGGCATGTCCGCAAAAGGATCATTGCTTTGACCCAAGAGCTCGTTCATCATCTGTTCGTCCAAAGACAGTGAGCTCCCCTGTGTCGTTTCCGTCGGCGCAACCGTAGTCGCGATGATCGCCTCAGTAGTGATGGCCTTCTGCCCTTGATGCAACTCTTGGGTCGCAGGAGGTGCATCTGATACAACTTCAGTCATTGGACAAGAAAGAAAAGAAGTTGTCAGAGCATGCTTCAATACAAATACTTCAATTCAGACACACAGAAGATTCGTGCAGAGTAACTTCCTCAACTTGACTCGTGGCTAACTGAACAGCTTCTGAAGGATGTTCCCTTATGGGGGATAAGCGTGGCTGCTTAGGGTCGTAGCCTGGGACCAGCTGTGGCTCACTCGCTGTCGTCGGCTCGGATCCAGATGAAGTAATCATCCCAGAACTTGTAGCTGGGTGTGCAACGCCAGAACCCTCACAACCTTTAAATGTTGGATACTCAGTCTCTCTCTAGCATGGGAGATCATAAAATCGTGGAGAGCCTTCTTCTCATCATCATTCAATATACGTTTCTCCAACTCGAACGCATCAAAAGCCTCACCCGGCTGTGTTGCCTTCTCTTCTTCAACTAACAAATTCCAGGTATTGAATAAGTGTGTCGGGTAGTCATCAGCCACGGCAAGTTTCTGTGCCTCAGCACATTGTCGTTATAGGTGATGCGAAGCTCTTCTATCTCCGTCTCGGGCTTGATCTCAGCCTGCCGAACTTTCTCATCGACTTTGGCTTCCACTTCGCGGACCCTTTTCATGGCTACGTCTCTCTCCCTCCGAAATTCTACCGCCTGATCACATGCCTCCTGTGCAGAAATGTTGGCGGTGTCTCTCTCCTTCATGATTTTCGAAACTTTGGCCTTAAGCTCATTTAGCTCCTTCAAGGCCGCATCCCGCTCGGCGGTTACAATAGTGTTTCGGTGGCCCATGTCCTCCACCGTAACATAATGCTCTTTCTTTATCCTGTCCATTGCCGCTTGGGCTTCATCAGCTTTCTTAAGGGCCTCCGTCTCTGATTTCTGAGATGACTCGGCTTCAGTGTTCAGCACTTGTATAATACGGTCCTTTTGAGCTAGCTCGGCTTGTAGTTTCCCAATGATAGATGCCTGCTCAAAGGCTAATGATGATGCTTTCTCAGCCACTTTTGCCCACATCTTCTACTGGACATAGAAGTCATGTACGTAGTCATGCGCCATCTGCTCGGCTTCCATCGGGATTCTTTTTAAATGAAGAGGAAACATATAGTTATCGAAACAGATGTTCGGAAAATCCTTCTTTAACTGAGCAAGCTTGATCGCCCCTTCCCCTGAAATTTCCGTAGGGGCATGTTCTGCAACTATGGAGGTTATTGCCTCCGTTATAGGATGATGGGGCTCAGTGCTGGAAGACTGGGAAGCCGACTTGTGCTGCGAGGATTTAGTGGGATGAGAAACATAAACGGGAGGTTGTACAGGAGTTCTGGGAGGAGGAGTGCGAGATCGAGATCGGCGTCTGTAATCCCTATCTCTATCATATCTCTCTTGGCTGATGTATCCAGAGTGTCCACGGTCGTGATCTCTGTCCTTTTCCCTTCTATGCGACTCATAGTATGCAAAAGATCTACGGGCCTGTCGAAGACTACCCAACATTGAACCTCGTCCAATCATGGTATCTACAAGTCAAAACGGAGACAAAATGTAGTAATCTCTCACAATGAGCGTATTACACTCAGGAATCGTGTAGTGCCGTGAAGTGTGAATGTAGGTGCAACCCCCCGACCAACCAGATGTGTCAACCGCAATAGTGGGCAGAGACTCACTTAGATCTAAGGCTTGTGAAAGTTTGTCCAATCCGACATCTTACTGCAAGGACACATCATCCAGAATTGGAAGATCGACAAGCCCTTCATAAAGATTTTCTGTTCTTGGGGGAGACATCTCTGAAATTCTAATTCCGGAGGCAGGCCGGGACGTGACAACCGATTTTCATCTTCCCTTTTAGGTGACTTAAAAAGGCTACCTTGCCTTTTCTTTGCTCTTCGGTATCCTGGGCTACATCCGTCGGTCCGTCCAATAGTTCTTCATCGGTGTGAGTTCTCTCGGAGTCAGCCCCCTCGATTATAACAAATTTATTTTTTCTTCGTTTAACTCGTTCTTTCGAGGCAGTCCTTAAGGCACCGTCGAGCATTATACTTTGTCTTCGCTCGATCAGCCCAAGAATCCTAAGATTCCTATCCCTCAAGAGCAACTCGATATTCCTCTCTTCACTTGGGATTTCTTGAAGAACTCAAACTATCTCCTTGAAATGTTCACCTTCGGGTCGTTGGATTATGGCTGAAAAGAAAAAAGATGTGAGTCTGAATCCATCTATATATGTCTTATCAACTACCCGAGAAGATAGCAATACTCACGTCTAAATAGCCATCGCCTAGCAAATACTAGGGGGCATCTAACATAAAACCACTCCGTCTTGAAAAAGCTCAGTCTAGTCCAAGCTCATGTGACCACCTGACAGCTCCTTACCGCTTCCAGGAACGTGAAAGATGGACTATCAGTCCGACTCTTGAAGTTAAACAAGTATCTGATCACAATCGGGAGTGGCCGTCGATAGAGATACTCCATAAATGCAATGAACAAGCTATTGAGCGAGGCATATCCATTCGGGTGTAGCTGAGATGGGGCAATCCTCAAAAACGATAGCACTTCTCTTATATATTGGTTAAACGGAGGGAGTGTCCCAGCTGCGCACGCGTGGCGATTAAATGCGGTATATCCCTCCGGTGAATTGTGCGGTCTATCATTTGGTCCAAACCATAGTACGTCGTCCATCGACAAACCATGCCTTAAGCATATTCTACCTAGCATGTCTTTTGAAATGTTAGGCCGAACAGAATTGGATGGGTTACTAATGAAGGATGCGTCAAGTAACTCGTCCGGAGCTGGACCGGTAACTTCAACCTCAATCTCCGGTACTTCAAGCACAGGAGGGCCTAAACTTTGTGTTTCTTGCTGCTGCGAACTTGATGGTTCCATAACTAGCTAACTCACGAGAAATCATCATTAGACGATAAAGAGCCCGTGCATTCCCCAGTGTAAAGTGTATGAATGTGTCGTGCAGTGTTGTGCATTACTTGAGCAAATTCTATGAAATTAACTGAAATGTGTGAACGACAAAACTCTGAAAATCAAACCAGAAATGACCATCATCGCTGACCGTCGCAACCGTGCCATCCAGATGCTAACGATCGATTCAAGTTAAAGTTCATTATATTTTTGTTAAGTTATGGTTCCATCGGTGAGCTTCGAAAGATAGTTCAATCATGCAAAGTAGAAACTCGTCGGAATCAAGAGTTCGAGTATGCAAAAGTTCTCTAAGTTCGTCTAATTTCAACTTGGAATCGGTCGCTGCAATTCAAATTCGTATCGAGTCAGAGATGCACGTTTTTTCGTATCGACCATGTTCGAATCGATACATTCGTATCAATCAGGTTTGACTCGATACGTTTCGTATCAATCGAGTTCGAAACGATACGTTTCGATCGATCGAGGGCACACCTTTTCGCATCGATCTAAAAACACTGGCTTCGCATCGATCGTCGCTCTCGTATTTGTATCGATACGAAATCATATAATCTGGATCGATTCGAAAACTCCTATTACAGATCGACACGAAATGAAGGCGGATTCGTTCCTCTACAACTGCTTCTTCTCCAAAAGGGTCTCGACTCCATGGCCACGCTCCATCCCCAATCTCGCTCTCACTCGTCTAGATCTCAAATTCATCAAAACCGGTCGTAAAAGAAAGAAGGATGGTTGAAATTTCGAGTTTCATCATTCTTAACATGATTCTATCCATTAATTACCCGATTTTAATGTTTAAATTTGAAGGACTGAGGGATTGAATCGATTCGAAAGCTAAAACAGTTTGTTCTTCCATTCTCTCTATCGATACGAAAGTGCAGAGAGTATAAGCCAACAGTAAAAGTGAAAAAGTGAAAAATTGGCTAAGTCCAAAGTATTTAAACGGAGCCTTAAGGGTGACTGGGCCGTTTCGCCTCCCTAGTCAACGTGACCGGTCATAAACGGTCAGATGATCGATCGATGCGAATGCTGCTTTCGAATCCATCGGACTTTATCTTCATCGAGACGAGGTGACCATCGGACTTCATCGATTCAAAGCACACAATGAAGGCTGCACTAAAAGCATCGAACTCCATCGATACAAAGTGTCTATTTTGCAACCATCAACTCACGACAGTGCAGGTCCATCGATACGAACGAATATTTCGTATCCATCAAAACTCATCGATACAAACGAATATTTCATATCCATCAAAAACTCATCGATACGAACGTATATTTCGTATCCATCAAGACTCATCGATACGAACGATCATTTCGTATCCATCATTTGGACTTACATCGATATGAAAAACTACTTTTCAACCTTTTACATTGATTCAAGAAAGGATTGATACAAGAGGATAGTCAAAAACAACCATCAAGCGTTGTTTCAACTCGAATTTCAAATCGGTTCAGGAGAGAATCGATACGAAATTCGATAACATACTAAACTGACAACGGCCCGTGAACGCGCAACGTTAACGAGGTTCAAGTTAACATATATGCATGTATGTCGGACTAGTATTCGATTTTCAACATTCACAGGGATCGAATACTCATCTCATTACGATTACGATGACAAATAGCTAAGCACTATCAAACAGCAATTAGTTATATCAACGCAAGGTTACAACCTTCGACAAAAGAGCAATGACTGTTCAAAGTGAAGACTGCATCTTTTCAAAGCACGTCATGTTTCCACAAGACGTACTTTGGGGTGCAAATGTTATCCCGCTTTTTGGCAAAGCCGTGATACCAAAAGATCGATCGAAAACCAAAGACAGTTCGTCTCAAAGATTGGTTATACTTTGCTTCACTATGGATATCGCTGAATTTTGTCCGAGCCCGGATCAGGCTACAACTGATAGGACATGAAAAAGCAAGATCATAAGAGTCAGCATTCTAAATTTCAAGTCAATCCGAGTTCATAAGCTCATGTTATGATCGATTCAATCTAGAGGAAACGGCCCTGCTTTCGTATCCATCGCCATTGTTGATTTCGTATCCATTATCGAACTCCGGTTCGAATTGATCACGTTCGTATCGATCAGGTTTCAGCAACTTCGTATCCATCGAAGTGCCGTAGTTCATATCGATCAAGTTCGAATCCATCGAAGTGCCTCGGTTCGACTCAGTCTCATTCGAATCAATCGACTCCTCCTTATTCGAATCCATTGGCATCTCCCAACTTCGCATCCATCGGCAAATATCCCACTTCGTATCTATCAACGAAGGCAATGGATACTACTTCGTATCCATCATGGAAGCCTCTCTTCGAATCCATCTAGGAAGAGCAATTCGTATCCATCAGATCACCTTACTTCGTATCCATCAAAGGGCTCCAGTTCGCATTGATTGGCTTCGTATCCATTGAGAAGCTACGTGGATTATATCCATCAAAGAAAGGCTTGTTCGTATCCATCAACCATCAATAGTTCATGTCCATCGATGACTGCCATTCGAATCCATGAATGAGTCCCTATTCGAATCCATCAAGTCAACACACCTGGGTGACGTGTCATCCCTCGATACGAACAAGGCGAGATATATGGAGTCGATGCGTCAACTCGGAGTAAAGACCGGATCGAGGCGAAGATTGCGCTCCACGTCATCATGAAGGCACGTGCCACCATCGATTCAAAGCAATCGATTCGAGCAGGTCGATTCGAACCAAACAGACACTACGAAATTCCATTTCGTATCGACTATATCTAGAAATCTACCGATCCAAATACAATGAAATTTTCACAGGAGATTGTACACGAGACAAGGAACGTTTACACCAAATTTCAGCTCGACTGGACATCATCTTGATCGATACAAAATGATTTTGTATCGATCACAGATCGACTCGAAACTTTCTGAGATTGGTCGTGTGGGCTCAATCACGTGCCAGGAAAAGTCTTCCGAGATTTGAGCGAAATCTCAGCCTCCTACGCCTATAAATAGAGCCCAAGAGCCTACAGAAAAGGGGATCTTTTGACTCTCAAGCGCCCAGACTCTACCGGATCAAGATCTCCATCATTCTACTACTGTTGAATTCGAATTTCCAGTTGTAACTTGCTATTGATTGTTGTAATCACTTGCAATCATTGAAAGAGAATTAATAAAACTGCAAAAAACTTCATAGTGGACGTAGGCAACACGCCGAACCACTCTAAATCGCTTGTCTGCGCATTTACTTTTCTGTTGTTTGGAGTTTTTGTTAGATAATCTTCATTTTCAATTTATGTTCTTCATTATTATCTCTTCAAAAACATCTGAAGAGTGTTGTGACCAATTTTGGTGCAAACACTTATTACCTCAAGTTTTAGCGTAAAGGTGCCCCTCATCCCACTTCAGGCTAATGTGAGACATCCGTGTCCATAGAAAATAAAGGAAATGCTGTTAGTACTGGCCCGTCATCTAAACAATATCTAGTTGCGCCCCTTGTGCTGAATATGCGAGTATATGATTTTTGTTTGATGATAATAAACATATATACATATTCATTTAAATGTATTTGTTAATATACTATTTTATTTTCACAGATTAAATAAATATTTGATGAATAAAATAAATAACATAGAATTTGAATTCAAACGGATATTTTATTCAAACAAATATTTATTACAATTTTTAAATAGTACAAATTTCAAGCTCTCAGTATATATATATATATACACACTTCAATAACAATACAATTTTGATTACATCACGATTCACATTTACATTGCACCTCACTACATATCACTCATTCACTCAACTCGTATTTATCTTCAACTTCAATCCAATGTGAATCCAGCATCTGAGCAATCTGCAAAAATATGCATTGACGCAGTAAAATTGAAAATAAATTATTTTCGCAGTATAAAATAAAATGTGGATTTTGAAAATAATATTTGCCTCAGTTATTTGGGTTTTTCATCATCATTTAAATTCGAATTCATCATACATGAACAGCTTGTGACATGCACAGTGTATCACTGTACATGCCACTAGGCCGTGCACAACGGTATAAACACTTGATAAAATTACAAGGACAGGTGAGCATAGGTCAAACCCAAGACACCGGTTTCAACTCAAGAGCAATAAAAATAATGTCACAATATCAGCACAAGGTCAAACTCGAGCTTTAAGCTGGATTCAACTCCGGTGTGATTTCAAATATCAACATGAAGTTCAAAGTGAATCAAACTAAATTGAAGAAAATACCAAATCAGTAAAACACAACTATTGAATGCACATTCAAGTGCGAGCTTGGATGAGCAAGTGTCGACTAAGAAAAATTGACAAACAATAGGTAAAATGCAAATGAATTCAGTTGTCAGTGCAATGCAAGACAAAATCTAAACCAAACAGCCTAGGCTTAAAGACCAGATAATAACAAGTGGAACTGACCACACAAGGAAATGTATCAATACCAAAGTATAACCACCACTGACTTGATTAAAAAAGTCAGGCAATGTCAAAGATCAGAACAATGGAAAACTTCCAGATGAAGCAGTTAATTATAAAACCATATGTGCACAAACTAAGCTACTACATAACATAGCAGAATCAAAGTGAAAAAACAGTGGAAAATGCATATACATCAATGAGAACACATGTACAAAATGCTACAATAATGACTGATACAAGCAAAACTCAAACCAGCCATGATATGCAAGCATGATCAGACCAGTAAAGACATGAACAATGCTTGAACTCAAGTCAGTGACACAGCCTCAACAATGAAATGTCTATGTTCAAAACAACCATACGTGAACACTTGCATCAGAAGAAGGTCAGAGTACAGACAAAATGAAAACAGGCTAAAGGTATCAAAGTGCAGTGAACATTACAAGGAAATACAACACATATATACATGCATATACACATGGTAGCTGAAACAAATGGCTCAAACTCAACTACAAACCCAAGACCACAAATCTAAACAAAGTTCAACAGTCAAATCATCACCAATAAAGTGGTACAAACTACATCAAAGACACAGAAGAATGGAAGTATACAAACAGTGGTGAATGCAGCTACAACACATCAAATGAAACAGCTGTAAACAGCATATATGTCGAAATCATGGATCAATAGTTGAATCCCAAAAATGATCAAAGAGGCAGTAAACACAAATGGCCAGAGTCGAGCACAAAGTGACAGCAACCACCATATTATCAAAAATTCGAAAATGGCCGAGCATTGAAAATGCTACAGTTTTAGTCAAAGCCGTGGGTCAAAAATTAAAGCCAATTCACAAAGAAAATGCAAATTCGAAGTCAGGTGAAGTCATGAAAACAGCAACTACATGAAGATCAACAGAAAGTGGATATGACCATCAAGATGCAAGTCAATCAAATTCAAAGTATCGAAAAAATTCACGTAGTAGTTTTCACAAAGTCAACACAATCAAGACAATCTAGATTGAACAACAAAGTGCACAAGAACTAGGTTGAAAGTGCTATCAGGGATGAACACAAAAAATGGCCAGAGTCGAAGCACACAGAAACAAAAGTCAATCACCGAAGTCAATAGTTCAATATCAAAGAAACAGATTAAAGTCAGCGCCTTGTCAATCAAAAAATCGAACGGAGTCAGAAATCAAAACCGTGTTATTCAAGTAATTTGAACAAGTCAGAGATCAATCCCAAGCATTAAAACAAAATTGAATGGCCGAGATAAATCAAGTGACGAATTCAAATAAATGTATACGAACGAAAATCAAGGCTCTCGAATCCTATAAAATCAAGTAACATCATCGGTAATTCGATATCGAGTTCAAGAAAGCAAATTAGAAGAAGCAAAAAGGAAAATTTACATACCAAATCAAAGTTAGACTCGATCAAGGAGGAGGAGCCGCGAACGAATCAATTGAAGTAAGCGATCGAAGCACAAGTCATCAATTTAAGCGGCGACTTCACAAAGCCCTAATTTCGGAGCTAAGTGGAACGAATGAAAGAAGGAACGAGGCCATTGTTAAACAAAGGAGCGGACCGAATAAATAAAGAGAATAACATTAGGTCGGCCCTTTCTTTCTTTAGTATTGGTTTATATTAAAATGGAATAATTTGGGTTTTGGTGTTTAATTGTCTTTTAAATTATTGTTTTTGTATTTTCTCATTTATACCATTGTAATTACTAGTCGTGTGACTAGGGCATAAACTACATGGCGTAGTTTTAGAATTCACAACTCAGTAGCTGAGTTGTGGCTGGGTTTTGAGCGTAGAGTTAGGTAAGTCAGTAGCGGGTATCGCGAGTTTACGTGTGTAAGCGTGTGACTACTTAATTTCTAATAGAAACCTTGGGGGCAGCACGTAGGCAGGGTTTTGCCGAAGCTGGGTAAATTCTGCATCGTTCTATTTCTACATTTATTATTCTGCAATTATCTGTGATGCTATAATTTTGATATATTTGTGTTGAAATAATTTTATAAGCTTCCGCAATAATTTTTATAATTAATAGCATAACCCTATTCACCCCCTCTAGGGTGAAATCGATCCTACAAGTGGTATCAGAGCTAGGAATAGAAGTCAGCATTTGTTTTTAAAAAAATTGATTTTTTTCAAAAATCAATTTTTTTTTTAAATTAATTTTTTTAAAATGGCTTCCTTTAATAATGCTTTTGTTGAGGGTCAGTCCATAGTTAGACCACCAATGTTCAATGGTGAATACGCATACTGGAAAAATAGGATGAAATTTTTTCTGAAAACCATTGACGCGTTGAATATTGCTGAGACAGGTTATAGAGCACCAACTATAATTGAAAATAATCAGGAAATAAATAAACCAAAGGATCATTGGATAGAACTCGAAAATAAATTACAAAATGCTAATGCTAAAGCTATGAATTCTATTATCTATTTATTGGACCAATTTGAATTTAATCGTGTATCACATTGCCTAACTGCAAAGGAAATATGGCACACACTAGAAGTGACTCACGAAGGAACATCTCAAGTCAAAGAATCTCTCCTTGCCATGCTAAGCAGCGAATACGAGAATTTCACAATGGCGAAGGAAGAAAATGTCAAAGAGATGTATGGATGACTTTCCAATATCGTATACAAATCAAAAGCTCTTGGAAAATCATACACAGAGTTGGAGATAGTTCGAAAAATCCTCAGAGTCCGTCCATGAAGTTTGGAAGCAAAAGTGACTGCCATTCAAGAATCAAAAGATTTAAAACAAACCAAAGTTGAAGAACTCATCGAAAATCTCACCACTTATGAGCTAGAAATGAAATTCAAGGAAGAGCATGAAGGAGGTGACACTCGAAAGAAATCAATAGCTCTTAAAGGAACAACAGAAAGTGATGGTGAAGATGATGATGATGGAGCAGTAGAATTGGAGCTGATAATAAAGAAATTCAAAAGGTGGAATTACAAATACGAAAATCCAGCTCTAAATCGAAAATTGAAAAGCAGAATAGTCAAAGCACTAGACAACTCATACGAACAGAAGAACATCTGTCATAAGTGCAACCAACCCGGACACATCAAGCCCAATTGTCTTCAAAATCGACGCGACTTTGAAAAAATAAGAAAGGAGAACTTTTGCAGCCACGTGGAATACAAGTGATGAAGATAATCAAAGTGCTAGTAGTGGGAGTGAGAAAGCAGATTTGTGCCTTCAAGGTAATATAACTGATAGCGACGATGACGAGCCAGGCGAGGTATCAAAACTTACTCATTCAGAATTACTTATATACTTCTATGAAGTAATGGCTATTTTGGACGACTTAGGGAAAAGTATGCCAAACTTGAATCGCAAAAAGATACTTTGATAGATTTAAATGATAAACTTGAACAATTAGTTAAAAACTATCAAAATAAGTGCCCTAAATGTGACAAGTGTCCATCGTTTGAAGAAGAAATTAAAAAGTCAGAAATTAATATAAAATCACTTAAAAATGAAACTCTGTTTTTAAAAGAGAGTGAAAATACTAGGAGATAGAATTCTATTAAAAAGTGCATACAATTATTGAATGAAAACAAATCTCTCAAAACACAAGTCCAACAATTGTCAACGATTTTAGGAAAATTTTCCAAAAGCGAAATATCGTTGAATATGGTAATAGGAAAACAAACAGTCAATATTGATAGACATGGACTTGGATATACTCACGCTGAATCTGTTAAAAGCAAAATTAATCAAGTCAATTCTATGTGCACAATTTGTAGAAAATATGGACACAATCACAATAATTGTTGGTATAGACCCAAACATGTGAAAACCGTACCAATTTGGGTTCCAAAAGGCACAAATATAAAATCTCTCAAAGTTAAACAAATCTGGGTGCCAAAAGGAACATATATAAATAGTTTTGGTTCTCCACAAAATTATTTTTCAAAATATTCTGCCACTAACAATCATGGACATATAAAAACAAACAGGTCACAAAAATCTTCCATCATGTAGGTGTGGTGGCAGGCTAAGGAACAACAGCAGTGTTATCTGGATTCTGGCTGTTCCAGAAACACAACGGACGACAAAGAAAAGTTCCTTAGCCTAGTACAAAGGTGACATAATCACAATGGGCAACAACGAAAAATTATCGTAAAGGTAAAACAGGTAATGGTATATTTTGAACGATATATTAAATGTGATAATCTGCACCGTAGTATGAATTAAATCATCCAATAATGTAATGATAAAATAAATGATGATTTTGATTCTGAATTATTCAAAATAGTTGGCCACTTATATTCCTATGCCAAGAACACTATAAAAATCTGTAGAGTCTTTGAATTACTTCATATATATTAGTTTGGATTAATAATAGTGTTTTATTGGATAATAATACATTTGGTTATTTTATGGCTGACTCTATATTCACAGTTTTTGATTATTTACACGGCTTCAATTCTAATTCAAGAGAATGTCATTTAAAAAGCTGTTAAAATTGATTTCGAGATATTTTGTTGCATACTTCATGGTCTGGTCTATCAAATTCAATTAATGATAATTTTGAGTGAAAGAGAAATTCAGATTACACTAGTAATCTAGTTGATAGAAAAATTACTAGTGGAACGTGATTTTTGTTGAGACATTTAGTAACTGCATCGTTTTTCAAAGAAAATATTTGCATATTTTTCATTTCAAATAATTTTCAAATAATAGAAATTTTTCTCATAAAACCCCTTCTGGAAAATCATTTTTTGACCTTGTTTTCAGATTGATCATTTTTATAAAAATTGATTTTATAATTATTTTTTAATTTGATAACTACATTGATTAATCTGACTCCCTAATGATTATCAAAAAGATAAATAGTGATTGAAAAAGTGATGAGTGTTGATATTTATAATATATTATGACTCGAGACGGTATAGTTAGTAAATTTCTTTAGAAATTTAAACAAGAATTATAAAACTTTTTGTTTGTAAAAATTCCATGACCATCTCTATTTCTATCATATTTCTATTGACCATCATTCATCAAAATTCAATATAGTTTGTCAATATGTGGTACTTTAATCAGGAATCATTTGTTTTTCGTTTTTCATTTTTTTAATAAATAATAATAATAATAATAATAAATCCAAAGAATTCACTCTCATTTAAAAGTCTTCACGGTTATGCATAGGTGAATTACTTGGAATTTGTTATGTGCTTCCATGCTCATTTAAAAGTCCTCATGGTTATGCATATATGGAACACATATCAAAATTGATTTTTTTTAAATAAACAAATTGACTCTAATCCCATTTAAAAGTCCTCACGGTTATGCGTGGTTAGAAGATACTTGAATTCATTTTTTTTAAAATAAAAATTGAATACTACTAATCTCTTTTAAAAGTCCTAACGGTTATGCATGGTTGGTAGATATTCAAATTCCTGATATAAATATACCACAATAGACACAACTGTATGGTTTTATATGGTGACATCATTCCCATCATTCTAAAAGTGGAATATGCGCCTAACAAAGTATTTATGATTTTTGTTTGATTTTTTATTGAAATTTAATATTTATATTCAATTGAGTTTTAATGTTGGATTAATATCTATCACTATATCTCCATTTTTCTAACACTATTACTCTTTTGCTGATAACAAAAGGAGGAGAGAAAAGTTAAGATTTTGTTAAATAAAATCAAGCAAAGGTCAAATATTTTCTATTTGCATCTAGGCTCATTGCATATTTTTAATTGTATGCATATATGAAGGGGGAGCTTTGTGTAGAGAGGAAGCATTCAAATAGGGGGAGAAAATGGAATCATCAAATACATTTAATATATTCAAAATCTTAAATATATGTTTGTTATCATCAAAAGGGGGAGATTGTTGAATATGCGAGTATGTGATTTTTGTTTGAGATAATGAATATAAATTCATTTAAATGTATTTGTTAATATACTATTTTATTTTCATAGATTAAATAAATATTTGATGAATAAAATAAATAACACAGAATTTGAATTCAAACATATATTTCATTCAAACAAATATTTATTACAATTTTTGAGTAGTACAAATTTCAAGCTCTCACTATATATATACACAACTTCAATTACAATACAATTTTGATTACATCACGATTCACATTTACATTGCACCTCACTACATATCACTCATTCACTCAACTCGTATTTATCTTCAAGTTCATTCCAATGTGAATTCAGCATCTAAGCAATCTGCAAAAACATGCATTGACGTAGTAAAATTGAAAATAAAACATTTTTGTAGTATAAAATAAAATGTGGATTTTAAAATAATATTTGCCTCAGTTATTTGGGTTGTTCGTCATCGTTTAAATTCGAATTCATCATACACGAACAGCTTGTGACATGCACAGTGTATCACTGTACATGCCACAAGGCCGTGTACACAGATATATACACTTGATAAAATTGCAGGGATAGGTGAGCACATGTCAAACCCAAAAAGTCGGGTTCAACTCAAGTGCAATAAAAATAATGTCACAATATCAACACAAGGTCAAACCCGAGCTTTAAGCTGGATTCAACTCAGGTGTGATTTCAAAAATCAACATGAAGTTCAAAGTGAATCAAACTAAATTAAAGCAAATACCAAATCAGTACAACACAATTACAGAATGCACATTCAAGTGCGAGCTTGGATGAGCAAGTGTCAACCAAGCAAAATTGACAAACAACAGGCAAAATGCAAATGAATTCAGTTGTCAGTGCAATGCAAGACCAAATCTAAACCAAACTGCCTAGGCTTAAAGACCAGAGAACAGCAAGTGGAACTGGCCACACAAGGAAATGCATCAATACTAAATTTTAGCCACTACCGACTCAATTCAAAAAGTCAAGCAATGTCAAAGATCAAAACAATGCAAAACTTCCAGATGAAGCAGTTAATTATAGAACCATATGTGCACAAACTAGGCTACTATATAACACAGCAGAATCAAAGTGAACAAACAGTGGCAAATGCATATACATCAATGAGGACACATGTACACAACGCTACAACAATGACTGATACAAGCAAAACTCAAACCAGCCATGATATGCAAGCATGATCAGACCAGCGAAGACATGAGCCATGCTCGAACTCAAGTCAGTGACACAACCTCAACAATGAAATGGCTATGTTAAAAATAACCATACATGAACACTTGCAACTTAAGAGGGGCAGAGTACATGCAAAATGAAAACAGGCTAAAAGAATCACAGTGCAGTGAACATTACAAGGAAATACAACACATATATACGTACATAGATGTATGTATACACATGGTAGCTGAAACAAATGGCTCAAACTCAACTACAAACTCATGACCACAAATCCAAACCAAGTTCAACAGTCAAAGCATCACCAACAAAGTGGTACAAAATACATCAAGGACATAGCAGAATGGAAGTATACAAACAGTGGTTAATGCAGCTACAACACATCAAATGAAATAGTTGTAAATAGCATATATGTCGAAATCATGGATTAATTGTTGAATCCCAAAAATGATCAAAGAGGTAGTAAACACAAATGGCCAGAGTCGAGCACAAAGTGATAGCAACCACCAGATTATCAAAAATTCCAAAATGGCCGAGCATTGAAAATGCTACAGTTTTAGTCAAAGCCGTGGGTCAAAAATCAAAGCTAATACACAAAGAAAATGCAAAGTCGAAGTTAAGTGAAGTCATGAAAACTGCAGCTACATGAAGATCAACAGCAAGTGGATATGACCATCAAGCCGTAAGTCAATCAAATTCAAAGTACCGAAAAAAATTCACGCAGCAGTTTTCACAAAGTCAACACTATCAAGACAATCTAGATTAAAAAACAAAGTGCACAAGAACTAGGTCGAAAGTGCTATCAGGGATGTACACAAAAATGGCCAGAGTCGAAGCACACAGAAACAAAAATAAATCACCGAAGTCAATATTTCAATATCAAAGAAATATATTAAAGTCAGAGCCTTGTCAATCAAGGAATCGAACCAAGTCAGAAATCAAAACTGTGTTATTCAAGTAATTTGAACAAGTCAGTGATCAATCCCAATCGTTAAAACAAAATTGAATGGCCAAGATAAATCAAGTGACGAATTCAAATAAATGTATACGAACGAAAATCAAGGCTCTCGATCCTATAAAAACAAGTAACATCATCGGCATTTTGATATAGAGTTCAAGAAAGCAAATCAAAAGAAGCAAAAAGGAAAATTTACATACCAAATCAAAGTCAGACTCGATCAAGGAGGAGGAGCCGCGAACGAATCAATTGAAGTAGTGATCGAAGCACCAGTCATCAATTTAAGCGGCGGCTTCCCAAAGCCCTAATTTCAGAGCTAAGAGGAACGAACGAAAGAAGGAATGAGGCCATTGTTAAACAAAGGAGCGGACCGAATAAATAAAGAGAATAACAATGGGTCGGCCCTTTCTTTCTTTAGTATTGGTTTATATTAAAAAGGAATAATTAGGGTTGTGGTGTTTAATTGTTTTTTAAATTCTTGTTTTTGTATTTTCTCCTTTAAACCATTGTAATTACTAGTCATGTGACTAGGGCACAAACTACGTGGTGTAGTTTGAGAATTTGCAACTCAATGGCTGAGTTGTGGCTGGGTTTTGAGAGTAGAGTTAGGTTAGTCAGTAGCGGGTGTCGCGAGTTTACGTGTGTAAGCGTGTGACTACTTAATTTGTAGTAGAAACCTTGCGGGCAGCACGTAGGCAGGGTTTTGCCAAAGCTGGGTAAATTCTGTGTCGTTCTATTTCTGCATTTATTATTCTGCAATTATCCGTGCTGCTATAATTTTGATATATCTATTTGAACTAATTTTGTAAGCTTTCGCAATAATTTTTATAATTAATAGCGTCACCCTATTCACGCTCCCTCTAGGGTGAAATCGATCCTACACCTTGTCCATATCCCCATGATTTGAACTTCTATTTATTGACCACTTACTACCATTATTAGCATAAGCGTGCCCTCATCTCACTTTAGGCTAATGTGAGATGTTCATCCGCGGATTTTCTATTGAATTAGAAAAACGTTGAAAAATTTCAAATTAAAAATAACCGCAAGCGCACAGTGTAAGAATGTAGCACGCGGCGAATACGGGTCGATCCGCAGGGAATTGATGATTTTAAAATTCTATTCAATCAAATTAACCAAAGTTGAAAGTCTGATTAGCTAAAAATGTAAGAAACTAACAAAAACTAGCAAAAGAAAAATAGATAAAAATATAAGAGTTAAATGACAATTCAGAGGCAATTTCCACTCTCTAAATCACATAAATCAACAAAATGAAGTTACGATCTATCTTTTCTTGTCATTAGTGAATTAGTTGATGTGCTTATCATAAGTATGGTATATTTATGCTATTAATTAGCTCAATATAAACCATCAAACTATAACACAACTACTAATACACTTTTAAATCTCATAAAACATGACAACAAAGTTGAAAGCAAAATCTATTTTAAGCATGGCCTATTAACTATTAATTAGAAATATAAGCCATCAAATTTTAACTTCAACAATCACTTCTTTGCCATAATCATATGTAGATGAAGAGGCAATTTGTGTTTTGTTTGTTTAAGCATAGCCTATTTGTTATGAACAACATAGACTATCAAATGCAAAGCTAAACAACATCATTAAACCACTTCAATCATTCTCATTAAGCACGAAAAGGAAGCATAAACATCAAACTAAGTTGAAGCTACATGATTAGAGAGCTTCATTACCCCTAAATTGAAGGGGCTTAGCCTCTCATATTTGTCATCATATGAACAAATGTAGCAAGCAACATTGAATAAAAAGAAGAGGAAAAAGAGAGCAAAATGAAAGGAAAAATTATTCTACTTGCATAAAAGAGAAGAGATCTACACTACAACATGAAAGTAAATGAACATGAAAAGGAAAGAGCATGTATTAAATTGCATAAAATAAAAAAGATTACATAAAATAAAAATTGCTAAGTAGCCATGAAAAGAGAAAGAGGTTCTTTCATTTTATTTTTGATCTAAACTAAACTAAAGAGAAGGAGGCCTAAGAGAGACTACGAGAAGAGAGGGAGGTTGCATGAAACATAAGGGGTATATATACAAGTTTTAAAACCCTAATTCACTTTTTGGGGAATGCCCAAAATTCCCTTAGGAAGTGTGGAGGCCAAGTAATCATTAACATGTCTTAATCCCCCTTTAAGTGTGCATGAAACCATTAACTCCATAAGCATGTGCATTAGCCTTTAATTTGTACAGTAAGGTAGGTGGGTAGGTGGGGTCCTCCATGATCTTCACTTTGAATTATTTCCATCTTCATTCCTTTATATCTATTTTGTGCATGCATGTTTCTTCAAGAACCCACTAATATGAGAATATAAATTCCTGCAAAATATTATAGAAATTTCCAATTAAATTCTCTCAAATTAATATACGTGCACAAATGGCCATTTTGGCCTTATATGAAGATGAATATGTGAAAATTTGGAATTAATATGAATTTTGGGTAAAACAAGCTAAAATACCCGATATGATCATTTATTTAATTTAAATAGAGTAAATATGGTGGTAAAA
The DNA here is from genome assembly GCA_030765085.1 of Allium cepa. Classification (NCBI taxonomy): domain Eukaryota; kingdom Viridiplantae; phylum Streptophyta; class Magnoliopsida; order Asparagales; family Amaryllidaceae; genus Allium; species Allium cepa. The sequence continues at coordinate 12,182,861 of CM060937.1, forward strand.
ATATGCACATTTACGTGCACATCATGAGACCACTATTTTGTCTAATAGGGAATGCTATTTGGTACAGGTCTTATTTAATTCTTTGTTTATTAACTTAGATAAATTATTTAAATAACCCTTTATTATTATTCATAATATCTATGCTTATTAGTTTATCCTAAGTCTTAAATAAGCCTCATTCTATTTTTTTTTCTTATTATAACCTACATTATAATCATGCTTATTACTTAACCCAATGTCTAAGAAAGCTTCAATCATCTTTTACTCTTTTTAGTTATAATTCTAAGTTATAACTAGGCCAAATTCTAATATTTACATTACAATTCCATTTTTATTACTGTCTTTACAATTTACATATTACCTGTTTGCGCCAAAATTGGTCACAAACCCCGAATACCGTGAAAGCACCAGTGTATGAATACAAATCAACAATATTCAAACACAAATCTCAGATCTCAGCAAATACTAAACAGTAATCCCAAAATAAAGAACAAAGACAAAGGTTTTATAGTGGTTCGGCTATCTCCGGCCTACGTCCACTCCAAAGTTTTTATCCTTTTATTCATTATCCTTGATGATTACAGATGATTACCGCAGTTACAAAGTCCAAAACATGAAATAAATAGCAGTAATGATGGCATGGAATGATTCTGGCAGCGTCCAAGCGTGTTTTCTCTCCCTAGAATTTCCGACCCCTTTTCCGAATGACCAGGGGCTCTATTTATAAGCGTAGGAGGCTGATATTTCTCCTAAAATTCAGGAAGACCGCTTCAGGCACGTGAGGGGGCCCACACGCCCGAAATCTGGAGGTCCGGGCCCACCTTGGGATCGATTCGAAGTAAGGTTCGAATCGATCAAGAAATCATCCAATTGAGCTGAAATTTGGTGAGAACATTCTTCAACATGTATGTAAGCTCCTGTAAAAATTTCATTGCATTTGGATCAACGGTTTGGAAGATATGATCGATTCAAGATCAAAGCTCCGTGCGTTCTGCCTGGTTCGAACCCATGCTTCGAAACCATCCTCTCCGAAACCATCTCCTTCGAATCCATAAGGCCGACTCCTTCGAATCCATGCTTTCTGAAGCCACGTCCTTCGAATCCGTGTCCCTTGCTTCGTATCCATCATCTTCGAATCCATGTCCACTGCTTCGTATCCATCATCTTCGAATCCATGTCTAGTGCTTCGTATCCACCATCTTCGAATCCATGTCCAGTGCTTCGCATCCACCATCTTCGAATCCATTACCTTCGAGTCCATCAAGTTCCCATCGATTCGAAGCATGCGAACCTGATGGGTTCGAATCCATCCTGATGGGATCACGTTCTTTGGGTTCGAATCCATCCTGATGGGTTCGAATCCGATGGATTCGAACCGAGTATCACTTTGTCCCCTTTTTGTCTCCTTCGAACAACGTGCCTTTCCTACCTTGAATCCATCATATTTCCTTCACACGAACTCCGATTAACCTGAAATTTGAAACATAGCCTTTCCCAGTTCTTATCATCATCTCCAATCAATTTCGTCCCGATCGGAGTTCATCAAAATTTTGACGACATCGATCGTAGCCTTATTTCCAATCCTGATATCCATTATTCCTTGCCAATTTGTTGTTATTCTAGTTTTGACCAAAAAATGGGATAACATTACCTTTTGTTATTTCAGCATTCTTTCAGTTTAATTCAAATTTGCGTTTAATCTATTCTAATCCATTCGCGAAGAAAAAAGAAAAATGGAAGAAAACTGAAAATAGAAGAAAATCCAAAGCGTAGGAGAAAATGTAAATAAAGCATAAATGACAGTAAATAATTAAAAATACTATAAATAACTGTAATTAAATGGAAAAGCTATAATTAACAGAAATTGATTATGAATTACTGAAGAGAATAGCTAAAAAGAAATAAATCTAAAACTAAAAACAACTCATAAAAAGGTATTTCCAAAATCGTAGAAAAACTACAATATTGGAAAATCTATTATTTTAGATTGCTTAAAAAAAAAATTAAAATCACTCACCAATGGTCCTAAACTCTTCCCTTTAGGTCTTCCTAGATCCACTTGGGGTTGTTAAATATTTTAATTTAAAAAAAGTTTTCTCCTTGGAAAATTATTCCGTTTAGGGTCCTTCTTGAAAAGGTGAACCCAATTGGAGAAAATCTTAGAGTGGAAAAAGTGTTTGGCCTAGGGTCTTATTTATAGGGGTAGAAGTGGATCTTAGACCGCTAGATTGGATAGAATAGGATGCAACCACGTCATAGGCTGAATAGGAGCCATCGGAAGGAAGCACAAAGGGACCAGATTGAACAAAAGAATGAAATTGACATGCTAAAATCACACAACACGAAGGAAAAATTCCTTCGCCTCACAGAAGTAGGCGGGTGACCTATGGGTCGACCGCCCATAGTGCCAGGTCGACCAGCCGATCCACCTAGGTCTTGGGATAGTCGACCTCCCTATATATATATACATATTTTTTTTCATTTATCTTGTTAATTCCGTATCTTGCTCATATTAGCTCGGATTTCGACGTTTTATATGTGGAAATTGACTAGAAAATTACTGCAGACACAATGGTGCAACTCGCGTCACTCAATTTCGATAATTTCACAAAGTTATTTTGTCATTTCATTTATTCGTTAATTAATTATTATAGCTTAAATTTCGGGTTGTTGCAACTATGCATCAAGGAATGTTGAAAATCATCATTAAATAAAGCTTAGCGCCATGTAGTGTTATTAACACCAAAGTCAAGCTGTTATGCATGCCGCGTTTTCATCCCTATAAAAATGGACCTAAGGACTTTGTAGATGAGGAGAACATTCTTGTCTCTCTTCATATATTTTAAGCTTCATAACCCTAAATTGATTTTTCATAGCCGATTGTAGCACTTGAACTATTGGACTATTGGACATTGTACTTTCAACACTATATTGAATGAAAACAAGATTTCTTGAATTATGACTTTCAAATTCCAAAGCATATATGATTTGTTAATTAAGGGTTGCTTTGAATTCCAAAAGTAGTCACATGCTTGATTCTCTTTTGATCATATGATTGTTCAAAATGGGTTAATTTCATGCATATATGATTTCATGTGGCTTTGCATATGACTTCTCTATAAACTTAAATTGCTTGTCGCTCCTCTTAAGCCTTAACTCACCCAAATGTTGCTATTTTCCAACACTCGTTGAGGTTAAATTTAGGTTCTCTAAATTCCATCATCGGCCAAGGTTCTTATCCTTGCACTTTTGGGGTTAACGAAGAAATTCATTAACATTTTAGCCCTAGAAGAAGGGTCTGAACTTCTATCTCTATTGAAACCCTAAGTGGAACTACCCTAGCTTCCATTTTAGGGGTTAAAGGACTTACCCCAACCAAGCATATCCTAATCCAAGCTAATCTACCTTTAATTCTGAACACTAATTAATCGCATTCACTAATTTTTTCTTAATCATGCCAATTAATTATGTTAATTACTCCGAGCAAGAATTTCGAGCCTTAAATGACTAGGCTAACTTAACAAATTAGTAATGATCCCCGACTTCATGAAGAACAAGTGATAAAGCTTTTAGCATTACAAGTTATGGAAGAGAAGAAAATACAAGTGGCTCCATACAATTCACAAAAATGGAGTTTGAATCCCTTTCATGTGGGGCCAACTCCGATCTTTGGTCTGAGAAGGCAATACATAAAGGATTGCATCTTCTTAAATTGAGGAATGAGATTTCCTCACAGCCAAGGGGACCATTTTCGAAAAGGAAGTAAAAAGGGACTTCGATCGGTTTGCTAGAAAATGAAGGAGTATACTTGTTTGATCCTATAAATCCAAAACAGCACAAGGTTCCCTAAAAAGGAGACTAGTCGTTGAAGATGAGGAATTCGTCTCAAGCAATAGAGCAATTACATACCGATCAAACGGACCATCCTCCAAAAGATCACGACTTTCCAAGTACTACACCCTTACTACTTACAAGCATATCTACTTATTGACTAAAGACAAGCTCAACTATTGGCCTTTGTAAAAGAAGCGACCAATGAATGAAAGGTATCTCAATGGGTTATATTGTCATTACCATCACATTAATGGCCATGACACCAATCACTAAGCTTGGAGGGAATAATCAACAATCTCCTATAGCAAGGAAAGCTTGATGAATTTGTATAAAGATATTGAACAAGTCAATAGTAAAGAAAGAGTTTCTTAATAAAATAAGTGTATCTACATGGTTGAGGAGTAAAAATCTCCTAAAAACAATAGATAGCCTAAAGAACTGCCTAAGATGGTAGTAAGAGGCTAAAGTCTTTGTCCGACAAAGATGTGCTGGTCAAAGCATATCCCAGAGGGATGTCAGAGTAAGCCTTTGGTTCCATCTGAAAAGGCCTAACAGTGCATCTGCAAGCCTTCAACCCTTACCTACATGGCTTGGTTAAAGTGCCTTCTAAAGGGAGGATGGGTAAGCCTTTGGCCTATCTAAAGCACCGAACTAGCCTTTAGTGCCATCATTAAAGGCCTCACTATAGCGCCTCCTAGGGGGAGGATGGGTAAGCCTTTGGTTTGTCCAAAGTGCCGAGCAAGCCCTTAGTACTGTCTCCACGGCCGAACTAAAACTTCTTCTAGAGAGAGGTCGAATAAGTCTGCAGCTCAGCAAAAAGAAAGCTAGCCAAATGCACCAGACAACAAACCTAATCATCACCTACGACAGTGATAAGGGGTTCGATCCAACTTGAGATCCTCACCTATAGTGGTGGCAAAAAGCAACTGGGCCAACCGTGCTAGATCCAAAATAATGGATCGAAAACAGTCTTCTAAAGGAAGATCGATCGAATTTAATTCAATCTGAAAGAAGGATTAAGGCTGTCGTCTTGAGGTAAATCCATCATAGTATGCCAATTGGTACCCCAAAACAGAACAATCTTCAAGAGGAAGATCTACCAAAATACAAGTCGTCAAATGTCAAGAAATGCTAAATAGGTGTTTTGGTCTTCCATTACTATTGCCAGATAGGTATTCTAGTTTTCCATTAATATTGCTGGACAGTTGTTCCGGTCTTCCATTACTATTGCCAGATAGGTGTTATGATCTTACATTACTATTACTAGATGGGTTTTTTTGTCTTCTATTATTAATACCAGATATAATTTTTAGTCTTCCTTATTAATTACCAAATGGGTTTCTGGTTTCCTCTTCGCCCTATAACCAGAATGGTTCTCTGGCCTTCTATCCAATTTATTATCAGAAGGATTTTCTTATGCCGAAGCTTGGCTAAATCAGCTCACAATTCAAATTTGAACTCATTATCCAAAATCTCAATTAGCAAGGTTCTTAATTTTCTTAATGAGCGGAATATCCATCAAAATCTCAAAATATAGAAAAGCAAGATATTAATCTTAAAGCAATTTCAAATATGGACATATATACGATTTAAGGCTTCGTACCTTACATTAAAGGTAACATTCGTTCAATTACAACTTTTTATATATAATCTAATACATTATGCAAAAAATTATAGGTACCGGAAATAGATAAAAGAAAAATATGTTCAAAAGCAAACTTTTGTCAAAGCTCGAGGCACCATGCTGTCTTTTCAAAAACCTTGAAAAATAAAGGATCGGTAATATGATGAAGAGCTACGTCTGAATGATCTTTGGATTTCTTTTTCTTCTTTCGAATAGTATTTGCATCATCAACTGTATCAATTTGAGTTTTCAAAGCATGCTAAGAGTCTTAGTGGCTCCTCATAAAGTTTGAAATTTTCTCTTTAACTCTTCGATCTCTTGTTTAAGAATAGATTTCTCACGCTCAAACTTTTAAACTTTTCTTTCATATTCATTGAGATGTTGAGATACTTTTTTGTTCAACTTATTACTAAAAAATTGCTTGCATCCAAATTTAACTTGTCTGCTCCATTTGGAGGTCACATTATCACTTAAATCTGAAGGTGGATTCAATAAAGTAGGAAATTCGTGACTAACAAAAGACTGAGATCTCATTGTCCTTCTAAGAGTAGGAGTAGGAAGATTGGAATCGTCCTCATTAATGATGAGTTCAAGGGATTAGTAAGACAGTTGACTCTTTATTAACTCCACTTTGAGATCATTTATTTGTTGATCTAATTTGGCCATTTCAGCATTTATATCAACTAAAGGGTTGAATTCTAAGGCATAGTCTGTCATTCTTTCAAATTTATAATTCCGTTATCCTTCTCTTTAATCTTCAGTTCCGAGCTAGAGATTTTTTCCTTTAGACATTTAAAGATTAGTTTCAGTTGGAAGTATTTCTTATGCTATTCTCATGCCACCGGATTATTTGGAAATCATGAAGCTAATGCATCTTGTGAAGGCCACCTCTTTTCGATAGTAGCTAGTAGTCTACCTTTAATTTTAATCACCTGTGAGAAAACATCAAAAGGATTATATGCATGCACTAATTGGGTTTCCTATTAAGGATAAATGATATAGGAAATAATACATGAAAAATTTCTTTCGTTAATAACAACAAAAGTTTACAAACAACAAGGAAATTTGGATTGCATCATAGTCTAATTCTTTCTGACTTTAATGTTTTGAAACAACAGTTTTAGTCTTTTCAAACAATCCAATTGATAGGGTAAAAATGGAGTCGAAAGAAGTTTTAATTCCGTCTTGAGTATTAACTTGAGGGAATTGATGATAGTCTCAATTCCCACCCAGAGGGCTAGTGTGGCCACATAGCAAGTTGACATGATAATTCCGCGTTTTGTTAAGAAATTTGTCCTTTTCATCATCCAAAGTCAAAATGAAGTTACAGAAATCACGTGTAAAATTCCTATAAATCTCTAAGAAATAAATGTTTTGCTAACCGGGAAGTTATGAGGATTAGAGATTTCTCCTTAAAATCGCTCTTTAGCTTGACAAATTTATTCAAAAATTCCATGGGAATAGGACTATTTGGAGATTCTCTAATCTGTTATTACACGGAAAATAAACTAAAAGAAAGGAAATAAAAATGGTAAAAAACTAAAAGCTGCATAAATCATACATCACAGTAATACTATCATTAGGATACATCAATATCGATTCCTTATAAAACTCGAAAATAAATCTCTTCCTATTGTATTTGAATTTTTCGGGTGGAAGAGAATGAGGAGAAAGAGGGATTGGAGTAACTTTCGGGAGATTCCAATATGTTAAGGTGAGGGTTAGACCCATGCCTATTCAAACAGCTGCGATGTAAGGTCCTAAGTAAACCCTGTAGTTGTCACATAAGTAGGAGAAGTTGGTGAAAATGCCCTAGAGTAAACTTTGTAGAGAAATTATTCCAAGGTGTTCCTATCATCAATCAACATCCAAAAGAGGGTCATTAGCTTACATTCTTTGCCAAGAGACTCTCTCGATAAAGGCATGCCTTCTTCATCCGTGGAGCAACTTGCCCCACTCTAAAAAAAATCTTAATTTTGATGTGTTGCTTGCGAGATTCTTGTACTTCTCAGACAACTTACTGTACAATTGAAACAAAGGAAATTTCCATCAATTAGAAAATCCTTTGTTAAAATATTATAAATATAAAACCACACGCGCATGGCATAAAATCGTAGTACGTATGGGAGTATAGGTCGATCCATAGGGAAAGAATTAAATTTTAGTAATAATACTCAATTAAATTAGCCCAAAGTTATGAAGTTCGTTTTAAACTAGAAAATTGTAGAACATAAGCTAGAGCAAAAGTGAATAAAACTATGATATTTAGGAGCAATTTAGAGGTAAATCCACTTCCAAACAATCATATAAATCAACACAAAATTCATTTATAATCCCTCATTAAGAATGATAGATGTGCTTATAATAAGTATAATTTATTTATGCTATTAATTAGTACAACTTAAATCATCAAACTCTAACACACCATTCACACCCGCTTATCAACACTCATGAATATGACATGAAACTAAAATTAAAATCTATTTTAAGTATGATCTATTTACTATGAGTTAGTAACATAGACCATCAAAATTTAATTCTAGCTTACATCATCAAAATCACTTAGGCAAATGAATAAATAGTTTATGTTTACAATAATATAAGCATAGCCTATTTGAGATATCAACATAAACTATCAAATTCACTTAAAAAAGATATAAACCATCATTATTCAAATTTTACATTAAGCAAAAAAGAGGGATCACAAATGAAATCCTTATGTTAATTTAATATGCTTTATGAGAGCTTTATTAACCCTAAATTGAAGGGTTTTAGCTGCTCGTATTTGAAAACATGTTAACATAAAATGATTTGAACATAAAAAAGTGGAAAACGAGAGCTAATTAAAAGAAAAGTGAGCTAATTATTTGCATGAAATAAAACTAAACTAATTGCAAGAGTTAAATATATGCTACCAACATTAAACAAGAGAAGCATAAACTAAGTAGGAGAGCATTAAAAAAAAGCATAAAATAAAATTTGCATGAAAATAGAACAATGCTAAGAAGCCATTAAAGAAATTTTTATTTAACTTTGATTTGTGGTTATAATATTGCACGAAAAGAAGAAGATCATTACATGAAACAAAAAGGTATTTATATATGCTTAAAACCATAATTCATATTTTAGGGGACTACGTAAAATGTCCTTGAGATAGTATTACCCCCAAGTAATCATTAGGGAATTAATTAATCCCCACTAACATACCTTTAAGCCTCCACTAACAGGTGTATGTGCTTTTAATTATGGACCATGTGTTAATGGGTGTGTGGGCTCCTCCTTTTGCATGAATTCTTTTATTTTCCTTTCTTCATTAGCCTTCAACAAATGTGCATGCATTCATCCATGAAACTTCTTTATTTTTTCACTTTATTTCCTCCAAGTAATCATTAGGGAATTACTTAATCCCCACTAACATACATTTAAGCCTCCATTAACAGGTGCATGTGCTTTTAATTATGGACCATGTGTTAATGGGTATGTAGGCTCCTCCTTTTGCATGAATTCTTTTATTTTCCTTTCTTCATTAGCCTTCAACAAATGTGCATGCGTTCATCCATGAAACCTCTTTATATTTTCACTTCATTTCCTACAAATAAAAATAAAAATGTGCAAATAATTTTCTCAAGTTCAATCATACACAAAATTACCAGTTTGCTCCCAAATGAAGATGAATGAATGACGATATGAAAACATTTTAAATTTTGATTTAAACATGTAAAATACCCTAATATGCTCATTTATTAATTTAAAAACGATTAAATATGGAAGTAAAAATATACACTTTTACGTGCACATCAAAAACCCCACACCTATCTTTTTATTCATCGTTGAATAAACTTAAACTAGGATAAACCTATTTTCGTAGGAAATACGATTGCATTGAGCTTATGAAACAAGCCGTTAAACCTCTAGGTGTCCTTAGTTGGACGAATGTTGTCTTGTGAGGGTCTTAAGTGGATGCTACCCAAAAAATCCCAATGCGATATGAAAATTCCAATGTGACTACATGACGTATGTTTTCATAAATATTTACAAATGATCAGTTTACCTTTAAATTGACACGATTAAGTTAAATATAAGTTTAGGTCATTATCAAGAAATTTTAGTCTTTTTACTCATCAAAACTTCCAATAAGAATTAAGTTATGATCACAAGTAGATTCTAGTTTGGCTAGTTTTTTCGGTTGATAACATAATGCAACTATGAAATAGATCCTTTAGTTGATTATCAAAGTTTCACGAAGTGGTATTTTTGTTTCTTTTAAATAATAAGTAGAATCAAATAAGTGTAAATAGTGCTTCAATTTCAATTGCTTGCTCTCTTTATTTTTGAAAAGTATTAACATTATTATTATTTACACACCTAAGTCAGATAAACTGAGGACACATATACCGATCATGCACTGCCTTTCGGGCTTATGTGAGAAGGGCACAGAGCATGGAAAGTGTACACACTTACGTATGAACACATTACTCTAGGTTGTTACTATCATTAATTTAATTTAATTTACATACACCTAACTTAGATAAACTGAGGCTAGATATACCGATCATGCACTACCTTTTGGGGTTATGTGAGAAGGGTACAGATCATGATGAGTGTACACACTTACGTATGAACACATGACTCTAGGTGGTTATTATTATTAATTTAATTTTATTCACATACACCAAACTCAGATAATCTGAGGCCAGATATACGGATCATGCACTGCCTTTTGGGCTTACGTGAGAAGGGTACAAAGCATGGTGAGTGTACACACTTAGCGAGACAAATCTTTCTTCCATCTCAGCCATAAGGAGTCCCCTTTAGCCATCAAACATAACCACGCCAACAAGCCCGTATGGTCTTTCCTTTCTTCAAAAACCAACAAACGAACGAAAAAACCAAGAAAGGTTAGGGAAAAGAGATCTTAATTGGCCAGTTCTACCCTAGAGTGTGAACACCTGACAATATGCGTTTCTTATTTTAATAAAAAGTATTTTTTTTGAAAAGTGAGAGTTTTAGCAAAATCATCTTAGCGCCATTTAACTTAGAATATCAAAAAAGTTATCATGTTTACTTTAGAACAACCATTCTTTTAAATAAAGATTACAATTAGGACATACTTCAGAATTATCACCTATGAACCTTCCTATATACTAGTTAAACCATAGGTACTTGTAATCAAACTTTTATTTTTATTTTTGCTGAGACAAGTAAATTTTCAAAAATTTCAATTTTAATAACCAAAAACATATACTTGTTCTATAGTGTTTATTTAAAAGTAAATCAATATGCTTAAAAAAATTGATTTTTTTGGTGCTTTTTTTTGTTTTTTCGAAAGAGAATGCAAAAAATAGACCTTAAAAATCAAATTGAACATGAGACTCCCACCCACACTTAAATTTGACAGTGTCTTCACAGTCAATGCATGATATAATGTAACATTCCTAATTTTTAAGCCTAATTTATTTGGTAACTAATATAGAATTTTGGTTAAATTATGAATTAATTGAGAATTAATTTGAATAAAATATAAATTGTGTTTGAATTTTCAAACTTAGTAAGATGTATGTTTATTTATTACTATATAAATGAATGTTAATTTGGAATTTGATTTAAAAAATTAAAAATAAATATCTTATAAATAAATATGGGATTTATTTAACTTTATGTTTCCAAGGAACTAATATATATATATATATATATAATTATTTATGAGAAATGAATAAATTGATTTTAAATCATTTGTTTTAAAATTGTACAAGTACGAAAGAAAATGTATTTATTTAAATAGAAGTATGATATAAAGTTATATTTAAAATATTATTTGTAGTGTTTAAAATATAGTAAAAGTTTAAAAGTTGTTTAAAACTGAATTCTATATTTCATAATATATGTGTTTATTTATTAAAATATAATTAGTTTTAGAATCATTTTTCTTCAAATTAATATAAATATTGAAAATGGAATAAGTATACATACTTAAAAAGATTCACTTGTAATAAATAGTAAGAAAAAGATTCACTTGTAATAAATAGTTTGAGTATATATGTAACATAAAGATATAATTCACTAATTAATAATATAAAGTTGTTTAAACATAATTTAAATTTAAGGTGACATTTGTAAATTAGTAATGTCAAACATTAACAAGTGTAAACAATGGGCCATGCAAATAACACAAGTGTTAACAAGTGGCATTTTTATTTTTATTTTCTTTTAAAAATTTAATTTTTAGATATAATATTAGCAAAGAAGAAAACAAGCTGCTCATTTTTCTTTCTCTTCAATACAAACCTGAAACAAAAGCAAAAGCAAAACATCAATAATTTCATAGAACCTGGAAAAGTAAATCAAAATTGAAAATTCAAAGCTTCAGTTTCAATTTGATTCAACTGAGCATCATTCAGCATTACAACCTGTCCAAACTAAAGGAATTCAAAATCCAAAATCTAGAGATTAAAATGAAAATCAAAAGCCTGAGCAACTTAAATTTTTACAAAAGCCTTTCAAACCTGGAACCAAAATAAAAAATCAGGTTCTCATATTCAAAAGCAAAGAATAAATCAAAGAGCTAATCAAATAAACAAGCTAAAGATCCAGATCAAAAGTGAATAGCATTTTCAAACTTCAAAATCAATAACAAATTCACTATCTACGTTCTCTTCAAGCACAGGTGAGCAAACTCCCCATATGAAATCTGAAATAAGTTAAATCTGGTTTACATATGATTGATGTTTGAAAATGTGCTGTGAAAATGCTTTGCATGGCTGTGTACATGTGATTGAATGTAAAAAAATGTTTGCAAGCTATGACCAGGCAGATATGCCTCTGTCTCATTTACAAGTTTTAATACCTGTCTAAGAAAAAAAATTAAAATCATTACATCTAAACGATTATAGGCTTTAACCTCTAAATGAAAAATGCATGTATGTAAGTAAAATGATTTTTAAAAATGGTCTCAGGAAATTTTATTTAGTAATCATTTCAAAATGTACAGATTGCAGTAATAAGCTAAAAATGGTTAGAAAATTTATCGTATTTATATTAAGTCAAGATTATAGGAATGAATTCATATTGGAAAATTATGATTTTTGAAAATTATTTCATGATTTTTAGATCTATAATCATTAAGGAAATTCGAAATGAACGAATTTTAGTTCTTCGGTGATCCACGATGTTCGGCGGAGTTATGAACATCAAGACTAATATGGAAGGAGTCTGGGATGAAGGTGAACACATGAAAAATACTTAGTGGTTTTTCTGATGATCGTGGTGATGTGGCGACTTGACTGTAGGGTTAAAACCTAAGTTTTGATTAGGTTCTAAATTCGATCAATTATAGCGTCGATGTTGAATCGAACTTCACCGCAGGGGTTGGAAACGAAGCTTTAGTGGTCAATAATGCTCTGGGTGAAGTGGTGCGATTTCTGATGGCATGGTTGGTCGACGGCGAGGTGGTTTGTCGATTTGGGTTTTGTTCCAGGTTTGATTTAACAAGCTCGATTTCGAGTTCGACTTTGTTAAAGCGAATTGGGTGGTCGGAGTAGTTGCTGGGAACGTAGGCGACCTGTTGGGGGACTCTGCGACGACCAATGATGGTCGGAGTGATGGTACACATGCATGCGGTGGCAATGTGTATCAGTGAAGATTGGGTGGTTTTGGGAAACGTAGTTTCATCGGGTTCAACTCGAAGCAACTCGTGAGGAGACTCGAAGTAGTTGAAAAGGGTAGGTTGCCCAAAGTAAGTCTCGGGTAAAAATGAATTTGGCTCAGGTTTATAAAATTGAGCATGAAAACGTTTTCTCCAAATTTTTAAAAATATCAAGTTATTTTAAACAAATTTTTGGTTATAGTAAATTCTTTTGTAAAGGTTAAATTCAAGTTTTGAATTTGGTTAAAAGGATAAATTACGTTATAAGAATTTTGAAAGGATTATTTAATTAAGATTTAAATGATAAATTAATAAATAAATAAAGATGAAATGTTTTATCTTTTAATTAATTAAGTACTTAATGTTTGGTTAATATAAGTGTTTACATGTTAATTACTTAATGAATGATTTCTTAATTAAAGAATAATTAATTCAAACGGTTAAAGGTTAATTACTTAATGAATGATTTCTTAATTAAAGAATAATTAAGCGATTAAAGGATAACCACTTAATAATTAAAAGATAAATAAATTAAAGTAATTTATTAAAGGTTAATTAGTTATTTAATAATTAAAAGTGAATTAACTTCTAACTACTTAAGGTAATTAATTAAGGGTTAATTAATTATGTATTTAACTTAATGTAATTAATGTGATTAATTAAGAAAAATTAATTAATTAAGAATAATATATTAAGGAGAATGATTAATTAATGCATATGAAATGATTTGTAATTAATAAATAAGGATTGAATAATTAATTCATAAGTAATTAATTTAATTGGAAATTAATGTGAATTAATTAAATGAGTATTTAATTCTTGAATTGCTTATGAATGATTGTATTGTATGAGATGCCTTGAATTGATTATCTTATCTGATCTGTGATATTCTGATTTCCGATTTGAGTTGTGAATGGTGATGTAATTTAATTATCAGAAGTATAATTTATTTATCTACGATGAATTATATTATCACCCATGATCTGTAAATGAAGATAAGTGTTATAGGAATATACCGCTTATCGATATTTCTGTTTTTGGATTATGATGATTGATGATGCTGTTGCACTATCATTGTGTAAAACCCCTGGACTACACTATATACACACAAATATGGATTGCACGTGGAAATCGGTTAAGTCATAAATTTTTAATGATTTTAAAGATTGAATTTTCAAATCCAAAATAGTTTTGGAATTGGAATTGAAATCTTTTGAAAAGGGATTTCAAAAATAAAAGTTATTTTGAATAACTTAATAAGTTTTGAAATTTAAATAATTTGATTTGAATTTGAATTCAATATTTGAAATTGAATTCAATGATTTGGGAATTATGGTTTAAAAAGATTATACAAGTTACAAAGGTGTTTACATGGGTTTTTAACATTTAAAAAGTATTGTTTTGGGAATTTAAACTTAACCCAAGTTTTATACTTGAATGGCATTAACTTATGTAAGTGTAATCAGTTCATCCTAAAATGAAAACTATTTGTTTTCAAATAATAAAAGAATTCATATAAGGAAAGGATTTTCGATTTGTATCCAAAGATTTAAAGTTTTAAATGAAAGTGGGAATTGTTTTGAAAGCTATCAATAAATCTTCGTGAAAGATAATTGAATCTTGTTTTGAAATTGAAGAAGATTTAAAAGGTGTATCTTTTGAATAAATGATTTGAAATGAAAATTATTTCTGAAAAGCTATGAATTTTTGGAAATGGGTTCGGAAAATATGAATCGAGTCTTTTATTTAAATGATTGGATGAGTTAATCCAATTTGAAATTGTTTTGAAAGCTATAATTGAATCTTTGTGAAAGGTGGGTGAACTTTGTGAAATGAATCTTTTTATTTAAAAGATTTGAAATGGTAATTTGTTTTAACCATTTAAAGAAAGGTTTTGGATAATAAGTTAAGACTTAACGGAATCTCATTATCATATGTTTTTAAATATTGCGCTCATTATTCGGTTTAGCCGGGAGAGGACCTTGTGTCATGTAACCCATTCCGAATAATTATATCATGTTATGGATAGCATTTGAAAACCGGTGGTGAAGACCAGGTATTTTCGAGAATGAAAGGATAACCCGTCGATTGTCTCTGCACTGAGTCACGACGGTATAGAGATTCCATAAGTGATGGGTAGTCCGATCGGGATTGTGAATATCCAGAATTGCAAAGGCTTCTTCGGAAGTGCCTTCGCTTCTATTCGAACCCGAAACAGACTTGTATGGATGTGTGTCTGACATTACACTTTGAGAAGTAAAACTAGTTTCTATCAAATACATTTCTGTTTGGTGGCGGAGATTTATTCTCTTAGCTAAACACCCTTCTCTGAGAAATACGAGCTCAGAGGTTATGTAGTTGATGGTTACTAGTAATGCATTCCCAATTTGGTAATGTGGCATATGAAGTGCTGCTGATCATTTGTTGATCAAAGCATGGTTGTGTGAAAAAGCATAGCTTTGTGGACGAGACTGCATCAGGACCTCACAACCCGGTAATGGTCAAAACAGGAAAGATGCGGCAAGGTTGTAGGGGTCGCACCCCTAGGGTATGTCCATTCCTTCTGGAAAAGGGTGGTATCATGGTATCTAGCCCAGATACTTAACTAATGTGGACACCGTAAATTTATTACTGTGTGATGTTGTTGGTGTAGAGGTACCTCGGATAAAGGTCGCAAACGACCGGGGATGGCATATCTTTAGGTGTTACTCCCGGGCAGGGAGGAAGCCGGCCTTGTGTTGGCAGAGAGCCGGGTAGGTTCTCGGGGCGTCCCTCCAGAGGCGTTCCCATGTGGTAATAGGAAGTTCCTTAGCCTGACCATTTGTTGGAAATCCAATAATCCAATACATGCCTTATACGGTTTAGTTGTATAACTGCATCTACTTATGGTGGCGTCCCACTGTTTGGATGATAGTTATAGTAGGCATACAATAATGGTTGTATGCTGGCCAAGATTAATATTATACTTTCGAAAGGTTTTTCTGCACTATGCAGTAATAATAATATCAAAATGGTTTTCGCGTATCAAGCATTTTTGACTATCATAAGGAGAAATCTCCTCCAATTCTGCGTTTTCATGGTGTGTGGCGGGAGGCCTTATGGTAGTTTCATTTTCCAAAAAGCAATGCGGATTTCAATGTTTTAAATTCTTTGTTATTTGTTTAAAGGTAAAACTATTTTTGTTTGCTCATACCAGTCCCATGACTGATCCAGAGTTTATTGTTCCTTTCCTAAACTCTGGGTGCCCATAATTTTCCACACGGGTAGTCTAGAGTTGGGTTTTTCAGATAATCAAATAGTAGGTGTAGATTCGATAGCCATCAGCCTTTGGTTTGGTAGCTTTTGGATATCGTTGGAGGCTTTAGATTTTTGGGATCGTGTTGCTACAAGTTCTACCTGATGGGTATTCGAGCTAGCTTTGGATTGGAGATGGAGTTTTTGGAGTTTGGCATTGAAGTCATTGCCTTTCCGCTGTTGATTTCTTTGTTATTGTCTTGTACCTATCTTGGATATATTGTTAGTCATTTGTATTTGATATTCAGTTGTATCAGATATTGCATCAATGTTGTATATTGATATATTCATTTCTCTTCCACTATGTTGTATACTTAATGTGTTATAAGCTCCGGCGAACCAGATTCGATGTTTGGATCTGCGGCATTTGAATACGGGTGACGTATTCGGTGCCGATTTTCGAAGGTCGAGTTAGGGTCGTTATAATTGGTATCAAAGCTGAAGGTTAAAACGTTATCTCAGGAGTATAACACATTAAGTAACTCACTAGAGATAGGATGAAGTATACCCCAGAATGAGTATATCCCTAAGATATCCGTTCGAATGCCTCAGTAATTCTCTTACTATCCACTGATAGTAAGTATGAGTGCAAGAAGAGGACGAGATAAGGGACAGGGGAGCACAACTATAAATGGTCTATACCTGCAACAACAAGGAAACAACTTTTATCTATCAATCTCCTTTGATCCGATTTCAAATTCTTTAATTGCTTCATAGCAGCTACAAGAAGAAGCTTCGGTGTGGTGATGGCCTGCGAATCAAGTAGGTAAGTTTCTATTTCGTATTCTCTTTGTCAAATTTCTATCTGCCTTTTGTTTTTAACTTTAGCAAAATTGAAATTTTATTTGAAATAAATTGGTTAACAAAATATAAAGATTTGTATTGAAAAATGATTTTGAAATTCTATTGAAATTTCTTGTGAGAATCAAAGTTCGAAGAGGGACAAGTTATGTAAACTTTGGGGCATTCCGACCTGAATTTGGAATCCATACCTAGTGTTTGAGAATTATGAAAGATTAAATCCATGTATCTATTTTTGGGTCTAGATATATTCTACTTATGGTTTGTTATCCCTTCGGACTAACCATTGCCCATGCATATTCGTAGATCAGGTGACCCGAGTACTTCGTAAAGTATTGTATGAGTTTGTTCTCATATCTATTCTTATCTATTGTTGATATTCTGATTTGGTAAGCCAAATGCAGAATGAAAATTCAGTTTGATCTGGAAAGATATTTCTCTATCTTTCATCTATCTTTGTGTGTCTATCTGTTATTTGTTGTCTCCGTTACAAATTTCGAGATCGAAATTTTCTAATGGGGGAATCTGTAACATTCTTGGTTTTTAAGCCTAATTTATTTGGTAATTAATATAGAATTTTAGTGAAATTATTAATTAATTGAGAATTAATTTGAATAAAATATAAATTGTGTTTGAATTTTCAAAGTTAATAAGATGTATGTTTATTTATTACTATATAAATGAAATTCTAATTTCGAATTTGATTTAAAAAAATTAAAAATAAATATCTTATAAATAAATATGGGATTTATTTAACTTTATATTTCCAAGGAACTAATATATATGGACATATATATATATATATATATATATATATATATATATATATATAATTATTTATGAGAAATGAAAAAAATTGATTTCAAATCATTTGTTTTAAAATTGTGTAAGCACGAAAGAAAATGTATTTATTTAAATAGGAAATATGATATAAAGTAATATTTAAAATATTATTTGTAGTGTTTAAAATATAGTAAAAGTTTAAAAGTTGTTTAAAACTGAATTCTATATTTTATAATATGTGTGTTTATTTATTAAAATATAACTATTTTTAAAATCATTTTTCTTTACATTAATATAAATATTGAAAACAAAATAAGTATAAATACTTTCTATTTAAAATATTCACTTGTGATAAATAGTAAGCAAAAGATTCACTTGTAATAAATAATTTGAGTATATATGTAACATAAAGATATGATTCACTAATTAATAATATAAAGGTGTTTAAACATAATTTAAATTTAAGGTGACATTTGTAAATCAATAATGTCAAACACTAACAAGTGTAAACAATGGGCCATGCAAATAACAAAAGTGTTAACAAGTTGCATTTTTATTTTTATTTTCTTTTAAAAATTTAATTTTTAAATATAATATTAGCAAAGAAGAAAACAGGCTGCTCATTTTTCTTTCTCTTCAATACAAACCTGATACAAAAGCAAAAGCAAAACATCAACAGTTTCATAGAACTTGGAAAAGTAAATCAAAATTCAAAATTTAAAGCTTCAGTTTCAGTTTGATTCAACTGAGCATGATTCAGCATTACAACCGGTCCAAACTAAAGAAATTCAAAATCTCAAACCTGGAGATTAAAATGAAAATCAAAAGCCTGAGCAACTCAAAGTTTTACAAAAGCATTTCAAACTTGGAACCAAAATTAAAAGTCAGGGTCTCTGATTCAAAAGCGAAGAATAAATCAAAGAGCTAATCATATAAACAAGCTAAAGATCCAGATCAAAAGTGAATAGCATTTTCAGACTTCTAAATCAATAATAGGTTCTCTGTCTCTGTTCTCTTCAAGCACAGGTGAGCAAACTCCCCATATAAAATCTGGAATAAGTTATATCTGGTTTACATATGATTGATGTTTGAAAATGTGTTGTGAAAATGCTTTGCATGGTTGTGTATATGTGATTCAATGTAAAAAAATGTGTGCAAGCTATGACCAGGCAGATATGCCTCTGTCTCATTTACAGGTTTTAATACCTATCTAAGAAAAAAAAATTAAAATCATTACATCTAAACAATTATAGGCTTTAACCTCTAAATGAAAAATGCACGTATGTAAGTAAAATGATTTTTTAAAATGGTCTTAGGAAATTTTATTTAGTAATCATTTCAAAATGTACAGATTGCAGTAATAAGCTAAAAATGGTTAGAAAATTTATCATCTTTATATTAAGTTTAGATTATAGGAATAAATTTATATTGGAAAATCATGATTTTTGAAAATCATTTCATGATTTTTAGATCTATAATCATTGAGGAAATTCGAAATGAACGAATTTTAGTTCTTCGGTGATCCACGATGATTAGCAAAGCTATGATCATCAAGACTAATATGTAAGGAGACTGGGATGAAGGTGAACACAGGAAAAATACTTAGTGGTTTTTCTGATGATCGTGGTGATGTGGCGACTTGATTGTAGTGTTAAACCCTAAGTTTTGATTAGGATCGAAATTCGATCATTTATAGCGTCATGTTGAATCGGACTTCACCGCAGGGGTTGGAAACGAAGCTTGAGTGGTTGACGATGCTCTGGGTGAAGTGGTGCAATTTCTGGTGGCGTGGTTGGTCGACGGCGAGGTGGTTTGTTGATTTGGGTTCTGTTCCAGGTTTGATTCAACGAGCTCAATTTCGAGTTTGACTTTGTTAAGGCGATTTGGGTGGTCGGAGTAGTTGCTAGGATCGTAGGCGACCTGTTGGGGGACTCGGCGGTGACCAGTGATGGTCGGAGTGATGGTGCACATGCACGCGGTGGCAATGTGTATTAGTGAAGATTGGGTGGTTTTGGGAAACGTAGTTTCATCGGGTTCAACTTGAAGCAACTCGTGAGGAGACTCTAAGTAGTTGAAAAGGGTAGGTTGCCCGAAGTAAGTCTCGGGTAAAAATGAATTTGGCACGGGTTTAGAAAATTGAGCAAGAAAAAGTTTTCTTTGAACTTTTTAAAACAAATCAAGTTATTTTAGACAAATTTTTGGTTAAAGTAAATTCTTTTGTAAAGGTTAAATTCAATGTTTGAATTCGGTTAAAAGGATAAATTACGTTATAAGAATTTTAAAAGGATTATATAATTAAGATTTAAATGACAAATTAATAAATAAATAAAGATGAAACGTTTTGTCTTTTAATTAATCAAGTAATTAATGTTTGGTTGATATAAGTGTTTAAAGGTTAATTACTTAATGAATGATTTCTTAATTAAAGAATTATTAATTTAAATGGTAAAGGTTAATTACTTAATGAATGATTTCCTAATTAAAGAATAATTAAGTGATTAAGGGATAATCACTTAACAATTAAAAGATAAATAAATTAAAGTAATTTATTAAAGGTTAATTAGTTATTTAATAATTAAGAGTGAATTAATTTCAAACTACTTAAGGTAATTAAGCAAGGGTTAATTAATCAGGAAATTATTGTCAAAGACAAAATTTCACAACTTTTTAGCCACAAGGAAAGACCTTCAATATTTTATCATGAAGGACAACTTTCGGTAGGTATCAGTTTTTAGTTATTGATAGCAGATTTTAGGTATCAGTTTGTAGTTATCGGTAGCAGTTTTTAGCTATCAGTTTTTAGCTCGATAGCAGTTTTGTTGTCCTTATGAATAATTTTGAAAAATGTTTGTCCTTTTGAATAATTTTTAGAAGAATGTTTGTCCTTGTGGTAAAAATATTGATGTCGTGTCCTTGAGGCAAAAAATATACAAATCTTTGTCCTTTAAATTAATTCCCCCTTAATTAATTATGTATTTAACTTAAAGGTTAATGTAATTAATGTGATTAATTACGAAAAATTAATTAATTAGGAATAATTAATTAAGGTCATTGATTAATTAATGTATATCAAATGATTTGTATTTAATTAATCAGGATTGAATAATTATTTCATTAGTAATTAATTTAATTGGAAATTAATTTGAATTGATTAAATGAGTATTTATTTCTTGAATTGCTTATTTATGATTGTATTGTATGAGATACCTTGAATTGATTATCTTATCTGATATGTGATATTCTGATTTTCGATTTGAGCTGTGAATGGTGATGTAATTTAATTATCTGAAATGTAACTTATTTATCTACGATGAATTATATTATTCATCCATGATCTGTAAACGAAGATAAGCGTTTTAGGAATATACCGCTTATCGATATTTCTGTGTTTGAATTATGATGATAGATGACGTTGTTGAACTATCATTTTGTAAAAACCCTGGACTACACTATACACATACAAATATAAATTGCACGTGGAAATCAGTTAAGTCACAGATTTTTAATGATTTTAAAGATTGAATATTTGAATCCAAAATGGAATTGGAATTGGAATTGAAAGCTTTTGAAAAAGGATTTCAAAAATAAAATTTATTTTGAACAACTTAATAAAATTTTGAAATTTAAATAATTTGATTTGAATTTGAATTCAATATTTGAAATTGAATTCAATGATTTGGGAATTATGGTTTAAAAAGATTATACAAGTTATAAAGTAATGTTTTGAGAATTTAAATTTAAACCCAAGTTTTATACTTGAATGGCTTTAACTTATGTAAATATAATCAGTTTTTCCCAAAACGAAAACTATTTGTTTTCAAATAATGAAAGCTTTCATATAAGGAAAGGATTTTCGATTTATATCCAAAGATTTCAAGTTTTAAACGAAAGTGTGAATTGTTTTGAAAGCTATGAATAAATCTTTGTGAAAGATAATTGTATCTTGTTTTGAAATTGAAGAAGATTTAAAAGGTGTATCTTTTGAATAAAAGATTTGAAATGAATTTTTTTTATGAAAAGCTATGAATTTTTGGAAATGGGTTTGGAAAATATGAATTGAGTCTTTTATTTAAATGATTGGATGAGTTAATCCAATTTGAAATTGTCTTGAAAGCTATAATTGAATCTTTGTGAAAGGTGGGTGAACTTTGTGAAATGAATCTTTTTATTTAAAAGATTTGAAATGGTAATTTGTTTTAACCATTTAAAGAAAGGTTTTGGATAATAAGTTGTGACTTAACTGGAATCCATTGTCCAAATGTTTTTAAATATTGCGCTCATTATTCGGTTTAGCCGGGAGAGGACCATGTGTCATATAACCCATTTCGAATAATGATACGACATTATGGATAGCATTAGAAGACCGACGGTGAAAATCGAGTATTTTCGAGAACGAAAGGATAACCCGTCGATTGTCTCTACACTGAGTCGCGCCGGTATAGAGATTCCCTAAGTGATGGGAAGTCCAGTCGGGATTGTAAATACCCGGAATTGCAAGGACTTCTTCGGAAGTGCCTTCGGTTCTCTTCGAACCCGGAACAGAATTGTATGGATGTGTGTCTGACATTGCACTTTGAGATGTAAAACCGGTTTCTATCAAATACATTTCTGTTTCTTGGCAGAGATTTATTCTCTTAGCTTAGCACCCTTCCTTGAGACATACGAGCTCAGAGGTTATGTAGTTGATGGTTACTAGTGATACATTCCCAATTTGGTAATGTGGCATACGAAGTGTTGTTGATCATTTGTTGATCAAAGCATGGCTTTGTGAAAAAGTGTAGCTTTATGGACGAAACTGCATCAGGACCTCATAACCCGGTAATGGTCTAAACAGGAAAGATGCAGCAAGGTTGCAGGGGACGCACCCATAGGGTATGTCCATTCCTTCTAGAAAAGGGTGGTATCATGGTATGGATCCCAGATACTTAACTCATGTGGACACTGTAAATTTATTATCGTGTGATGTTATTGGTGTAGAGGTACCTCAGATAAAGGTCACAAAAGATCGGTGATGGCATATCTTTAGGTGTTACTCCCGGGCAGGGAGGAATCCGACCTTGTGTTGGCAGAGAGCCGGGTAGGTCGAGGCATCCCTCTGGAGACGTTCCCATGTGGCAATAGGAAGTTCCTTAGCCTGACCATTTGTTGGAAATCCAATCATCCAGTACGTGCCTTGTACGGTTTTAGTTGTATAACCTGCCATCTACTTATGGTGGCGCCCCACTGTTTGGTTGGTAGCTATAGTAGGCATACAATAATGGTTGTATGCTGGCAAAGATTAATATTATACGTTCGAAAGGTTTTTCTACACCAATGCACTAATAATAATATCAATTTGGTTTTCGCGTATCAAGCATTTTTTACTATCATAAGGAGAAATCTCCTCCAATTCTACGTTTGCATGGTGTGTGTGGCGGGAGGCCTTATGGTAGTTTCATTTTCCATAAAACATTGCGGATTTCAATGTTTTAAATTCTTTGTTGGTTGTTTAAAGATAAAACTGTTTTTTGTTTGCTCATACCAGTCCCATGATTGACCCGGAGTTTATTGTTCCTTTCCTAAACTTTGGGTGCCCACAATTTTCCACATGGGCAGTCTAGAGTTGGGTTTTTCAGATAATCAAGTAGTAGGTGTAGATTCGATAGCCATCTGCCTTTGGTTTGGTAGGTTTTGGATATCGTTGGAGTCTTTATGTTTTTGGGATCGTGTTGCTACAAGTTCTACCTAATGGGGGTTCGAGCTAGCTTTGGATTGGAGATGAAGTTTTTAGAGTTTGGCATTGAAGTCATTGTCTTTCCACTGATGTTGTCTCTGTTATTGTCTTGTACCTATCTTGGATATATTATTAGACATTTTATTTGATATTCAGTTGTATCAGATATTGTTTCAATGTTGTATATTGATATACTCATTTCTCTTCCGCTGTGTTGTATACTTAATGTGTTATAAGCTCCAGTGAACTAGATTCGACGTTTGGATCTACAGCATTTGAATACGGGTGACGTATTCGATGTCGATTTTCGAAGGTCGAGTCAGGGTCGTTATGTATAATAAGTGTAACGGGGAAAATATGTATATGTTTATAACAGAGTGTTAAATTTCTTACTAGACAAAGCATGTCTCATGAAGAATCATGAGATCCTCCTCTCGATCACTCGCCAATTCTAAGTAAGGTTTTAAACGATGACCGTTAACTTTAAAAATCGATCCATTTATATAGTTTTCTATTTATATGGAACCATGTGGAAAAACAGTACGTACTGCATATGGTCTTGTCCACCTTGAATTTAATTTTCCAGGGAACAAATGAAGTTGAGAGTCGTACAAAAAAACTTTTTGATTTAGTAAAAATTATTTTTCTTGGGATTGAATTGTCATGAAAAAAATTTGTTCTTTCTTTGTACATTTTCTCGTTTTCATACGCGTTGTTCCAAATCTCCTCTAATTCATTGAGTGGCGAATTTATATTTTCACCTGCTTTTTCAAGATCAAAGTTATGTTCTTAATTACCCACAATGCTTTATGTTTTAGCTCGATGGATAAATGACATGCTTCACCATGTACAAGTCTAAAAGGAGACATCCCAAGCTTTGTTTTATACACAGTTTTGTAAGCCCAAAGAGCATATGTTGATTATTGTGACCAATCTTTTCGATTTTTATTTACAATTTTCTCCAAAATTTATTTGATTTGGCGATTTGAAACTTTAACTTGACCACAAGTTTGAGGATGATATATAGTGGATAACTAGTGAGTTATCGAGTATATCTTCATTAGAGTTTCACACGAAAGATTAGCAAAACGGGTTCCATTATCGCTTGTTATTATGCAAGGTGTTCCAAACCTCAAAATGATGCTTTCTTTAAGAATTTCAAAATTACGTTTTGATCATTTGTTTTAGAAGGAATGGCTTCAACCCATTTAGAGATGTAATCAACAGTAATAAAAATGTACAAATTTCTAAAAGAACCGGGAAATGGTCCCATAAAATCAATACCCCAAACGTTAAAGATTTCGATTGTAAGGATAGTAAAGGCATCATGTTTGGTCGAGAGATTTTTCCTAACATTTGACAGCGATCGCAAGTTATACAGATTTCGATTGTAAGGATAGGTTTAAAGGCATCATGTTCCGTCGAGAGATTTTTCCTAACATTTGGCAGCGATTGCAAGTTATACATAACTCGAATGTGGCTTTAAAAATCATAGGCTAGTAAAAACCACATTGAATCACCTTTTTCGTTGTTTTCTTCGGGCCGAAATGACCACCGCAAGCTCGGTCATGACAAAATGAAAGAATGCTCTTAATTTCACAGTTCGGGATGTAACATAAAATGATTTGGTCGGAAAAGTACTTAAACAAGCATGGATTATCCCAATAGAAGTACTTGACTTGGAAAAGAAACTTATATTTATCCTGTTTCGATGAAAATGAAGGAGTTTCGTTAGTGACTAAATAGTTTACTATATCGGCATAACATGGATCGACAAAAACAGAAAAAAGTTGTTCACCAAAACTTCTCGTTGATCGGTAAAGAAGATGGTGCGCTTGGAAGACGTGACAGATGATCATCAATGACATTGTTGAATCCTTTCTTGTCTTTAATCGTAAGATCAAATTCTTGGAGTAAACGGATCCAATAGATCAAATGAGACTTAGCATCCTTTTAGCGAAAAGGTACCTAAGAGCAAAGCAGTCAGTGTAAATAGTAATGTATGAGCCAATCAAATAAGGTTGAAACTTTTTGAGAGCAAAACTATAGCTAGAAGCTCTTATTCGGTGGTTGTGTAATTGAGTGTGCATCGTTTAGAGTCATGTTAACATAGTAGATAACATGAAAATTTTTGTCGATAAGTTGTCCTAAGACAGCACCAACTGCAAAGTTAGAAGCTTCGCACATTATTTCAAAAGGAAGACCCCAATTGAATGAGCAAATGATGGAAGCAGAGATGAGTTCATTTTTGAGACGTTCGAAAGAAAAAAAACAATCATAATTAAAGTCAAGTGGAAAGTCTTTTCCAAGAAGTGTCATCGGAGGTCAAGCAATTTTACTAAAGTCCTTCACAAAGCACCGATAAAAACCAGTGTGTTCAAGAAATGAACGAATGTCTTTGACAGATTTGGAAATGGGAATATTTGTAATTACGTCAACTTTAGCTTTATCTACCTCAATGCCTTTGTTTGAAATGACATGCCCAAGGACAATGCCATGATTGACCATGAAATGACAATTTTCCCAATTTAACATTAAGTGTTTGTCCTTGCATCGATTCAGAACCAACTTAAGATGGTGCTGCACTTGGAAAAAGAGTTTATAAAGATGGAAAATTTTCCATAAACACTTTCAAAAAGCGTTCAATCATGTCGGAGAAGATGCTGACCATGCATCTTTGAAAATAAACTGGAGCGTTGCAAAGGCCAAACGGCAAACATTGATATGCAAAGGTGCCAAAGGGACACGTGAAAGTCGCTTTCTCTTGATCTTCGGGAGTGATTGGAATTTGGTTATAACCGAATTAACCATCAAGAAAGCAATAGAATTCATGGCCGGCTAATCGCTTAAACATTTGGTCAATGAAAGGAAGAGAAAAGTGATCTTTCATGTTGCAGCATTTAATTTTAGATAATCAATCCAAACATGCCATCCCATTTGGCTTTGAGTTGGAATGAGTTCGTTAGCATTGTTCTTGATAACGGTAAGTCTAGACTTTTTAGGCACGGCATGAATTGGACTAACCCATGAACTATCAGAAACAATGTTATGATTCTGTTATCGAGAAATTTAAGAATTTCATCACGAACCGCATCCTTCTTTTTTGGATCAAGCCTTCGTTGCATGTCACGAACAGGCTTGGCTTCATCAACTAAGTGGATACGATGTTGAACAAGAGTGGACTAATTCCTTTTATATCGGTGATCGACTATCCAGTTGCTTCTTTGTTTTTCTTAGAATTGGGAGAAGGAAGGCTTCTTGATCAAGAGAGAGATTTGAAGATAACATGACAAGAAAGGTTTCGTTGTCACATAAGTATGCGTACTTAAGGTGATCGAGAAGAGGTTTGAGTTCCAACTTAGGGGGTTGCTCAATCAAAGAATTAGGTTGAAGTTCTGATTCAACGATAAGGGTTTCAAATAGAAGCGCGTTTTTGATCTCATTGGGCTCGTTTTGAACAGTTTTTCGTATTCAGTCTTGTGTTCATTGTTAAGGTCAACTATTTTACAGTCAAAATTTTCTTGAATGGAGCTAACTTCTAATGTTTGGTTAAGTGGTTCGTTCAATTGATTTTCGAGATTGAAGATGTTAAGATCTAAAGTCATGCTTCCAAAAGAAATTGTCATTAAACCATTTCGACAATTGATTAGAGAATTTGAAGAAGCAATAAAATGTCTTCCTAAAATCAGTGGAATTTGACTCATTAGATTATTCTCGGGTTGTGTCCCTAAAATAATGAAATCGGCGAGGAATATGAATTGACCAATTTTGATGAGTACGTCCTCGATTTCTCCCATAGGTTTCTTTGTCGAATAATCAGCAAACTAAAGAGTTACTTTCGTTGGTTTTAGTTTACCCAAGCCAAGTTGCTAGTAAACTGATTACGGAATCAAATTGGCACTTGCACCTAAATCTAGTAAGCACTTGTTGATCGTTTTATCTCCTAACATGCACGAGATCGTCGAACATCCTGGATCTTTGCATTCA
The DNA here is from genome assembly GCA_030765085.1 of Allium cepa. Lineage (NCBI taxonomy): Eukaryota > Viridiplantae > Streptophyta > Magnoliopsida > Asparagales > Amaryllidaceae > Allium > Allium cepa. The sequence goes on from CM060937.1 coordinate 12,210,539, forward strand.
ACGGGGATTGATTGAGACAAAAATTCGCTAAGACTGGCAGCTAAGAAAACTTTCTTGAGTATATGAGTGTGTCGTTTTTGAGTACATAAGTGTTTCAAGAACTTAGTGTAAGTAGGGACTTGTTGAATGACATTAAGGAGTGGGATGTTAACTTTAACTTGTTTAAAAATTTCCAACATCTTTTCCATTTGATCAAAATGTTTCTTAGGTCGAAGGCGATGTGGAAATGGAATATGATACTCAGTAGGTTGGTCTACTTGAGTAAAATAAGAATTTGGATCGATATTTGATTCAATGTCTGGCTCAATGTTTTTTTCAGATTCGCTTGTCGTCTTTGAAGTGTTAAGAGAAGTTTTTGGTAAATTGTCTAGATTAACAACTTGGTTATCGCTTTGTTCACTAGAAGCAAAGTCTTGATAGTATTCATTTGGTTTACGTTGCTGTGTTGAATGACATAGGCTTGATAAGTATTCATGTTTTGATTTTTGGAATTTGGAACTGGCTGACTCAAGAATGTACCTTGTTCACGTTCACTTACAGACTTGGCTAATTGACTCATTTGCATTTCAATTTTAGCAATTGATTGACTCGTATACTACATGTACGTGGTTAACAAATTTTGTAAATTGTATTTGATTGGAGGCTTTGAGTGGTTGCTTTGATCAAAATTTCGATACTTTTCTAAAGTGAAATCAATCATTTATCGTCTCAGGGTGCAAAAGATTCTTGTTGCTAATTTTGAAATGGATGCACAAAATTTTGTTAAAAATGATTGGGTTGAAAGCAAGGGTTCGAAGCATGATTCAAAAATGTTTGGAACTTAAGACGAACCAAATTCATTTTGGAATTATTTTGGCTCCATGCAAAGTTAGGATGATTTCTCCAAATAGGATTGTACCTTGGAGAAAACTGGTCATTCTTAACCTTATTAAAAGCGTTGGGTTGTACTATGGAATTAGGACACCGATCGACGATTTGATACGGATCATTGCATTTATAACACATTGGTTGGGAAGCTTGGTTCATTTATTTGGATGAGAAAATATTGTCGAACTTATTAGTCATCGCATCTATTTCAGCAACCAAAGCTGATGATGATCCTATCGAGTGCACTCGATCATGAGTAAACTGATTTTTTGCTACAACATTCCCATTGGGATGACATTTCGGCCAAGTTTTCAAGAAATTGCCAAGCATCATTGTGATGTTGAGCGAGAAAAATTGCCTTGGCACATCGATTCAAGCATGATTCATGAACTATTTTCAAGTTCATCGTATAAGATTTGGAAAGAGTCCATTTTTCAAAATTATTGTGCGGATGTTTTGTCAAAAGCTCTTTAAATATTTCAAATTATTTTTCAAAATGTTCACCCCTAAATTGTTGAAAATTGACAATTTCGTGTCGAATTTTAGTTTTTTTTCTAAGGTGTTGAACTTTTTCAAGAAAACTTTAACAAATTTTTCCCAAGTTTTGATCGAGTCTGAAGGTAAACTGTACAACCATTTTTTAGCATAATCGGTAAGGGAAAATGGAATTAACCGAAGTTAGATTCCATCATTGCTTAATTGTTGGAGTTTAATGGTTGCGCAAACTTGTTCGAATTTTGTTAGGAAAATGTATGATTTATCGTGTTCAAAATTGCCAAATTTCAGGAGTGTGGCAATGTGATTGGAATGAATTTCGAAATGGTTGCCCAATGGGGTGGGTAATGTGATACAAGAAGGAATAGAAACTCTATCGGGAAATACTCTATCCATGAGAGTTCGCGGAGCGTTTACATTTGCCATCGCTAAAGGGTTGTTTGTTTTTGTTAAATGATTCGTTATTGTGTCATGAGTCGAGGTACTCATGCATAATTGAAAAGGTCAAGGAGAGAATTTAATTTTTATATTATTTTTTTAAAGGAAAATATTTACTGAAAAGAATTTATTTTTCAAAAGGGAGATTTGATTTTTATGGAATTCGGATTTTTTTAAATGTTTTTGTTGTTTTTTTAGTTTTTGTTATTGAAAAGATTATTTTTTTATATTTTTGTTTTTCTTAAAAAAATTAACTTAAATAAAATGCTAGTTTTTGGATTTTTTGATTCTATTTAATTTTTTTACAAAGAAAAAGATTTTAAAAAAAAAAAATTAGAAAAAAACTAAGTTAAGTAAAATGTAAATTTTTTTACTTTTGGTTTTTTTTATATATATGCATAAAATAATGCAACTAATAAGTGCAAGGACTTAATTACAAATTTACTGTCCTTAGTAGCTCCTAACCCAAAATTGTATAATCACACTTTGTCTTAGTCCAAAAAAATAGTTCTTAGCTAGGTAACGAACAAAAGTTATCGATGCACCACGAATCACCGTAGCAATGCAGTCGAAGGTTTAAGTAGCTTTAGAGAATCAATTACTATAATATTTATGAATCACTGTAATATTAATATATAATTATTGCTCTGCGGTAGCCAGACACCAAGAAGTTAAATTGTCGAAAGAAGACAATTTATCAAGATACAATTAAGCCCTTGGTGGGCTCGCGATACCCTCAAGTCCAAAGTCTAACCATTATTATTAGTCCAATTCTACAATAAAATGGAATTTGTGAGCCAAGGAAAAGGTAATGAAGTCCCCTACCTTATGTGTATTTGTGTATTGCACTTAGAAAAGAAAATAAAATGAGATGAATGCAATATAGAAATTAAATGTGATTTAAATATGCAAGTACGAATGTGTAACGATCTCGATTTCTGTGTCAAATTTAATTGGTATTTAATTTAAATTTTAGAATTAAATAGTTAATTAATTTTATTTTTCCAAATTAAGTAAGTTGTATATTTATCAAAAGCCTGTAAAACCCAAAGTAGAAACAGAAATGAAAATCAAAAGTCTAAACAATCTTCATCTTGAACCAGACAACAAATTCAACCTATTTCAACCTGGAATCAAAGAATTATACATTCAATTTCAAACTGGGAGTCAAAACAAAAGCAGGACAAAATTCCAGGCTCAAACTGCTCTCTGTTTCTCTGTTCTTTCCAATTGACAGGTGAGCAAACCCCTTAACTCCGTTATATTTCTTAGTATTTGGATGTGTATTTGAAGTATGATAAGACTCATGCTTGAATGATTGTGTGGTTATGTTTGTATGTCTCTGTATGTATGTATGACTGGTGCAAGTCTGGGTATATGCATGTACAGTTCCTGTTATAAGTTACTGGTTTTCAAACATGATTCAAAAATCCAAATCATCCAACAAAATGATTTTGAGGCTATAACCTCTGAATGAAAATGTTTGTATATAGATGATATCATTTTAAAAATTAATTTCAAGTGTTTAAATTAAATATTTATTTCGAAAATGATATTAATACAGTGATGATTCAAAATAAGCCCTAAATTAAATGTTTAAATTTTGAAGTTTGATTTTAGGAATGGATAAACATTTCAAATCATGATTTTTAATGATCATTAAAGAATTTTTAAATTGATGAATCAAGTTATACTTAGAGTTGAACAAAAATTGTCTTCGCATTTGATTCTGGCGACCAAATAGATTGGGGACTTCGGGGTTGTTGTCAAAGGTGGAGGGAATGAAGGTGATCAATGGAAAAATGGAAAATGAATTTTTAGATCATCGTTTTATCGTATCGAAATCGATTTAGATTTTAAAACTCATTTTAGTCGTCGTTGTTCTTGGGATCATCGCGGCATCTAGGGAGCATCGGACTAAGGGAGGGTGAGCGAAAGAGAAGCGCTAGACGTTGGCGAAGCTTGAGTCAGGATGTTTGAATTTATAGTGATTGGTGGAGGCGTTGCGAGGCGGGTTTTGGCGATCGACTTCATTCCTGGTTTTGTTCCAGGTGAAGGTCGGTGGGTTCGTTTTAGATTTACGAGGAGGCTAGCATTTCAGGGTGGTCGTTAGGTTCGAGTGGCTCAGCACCGACAAGTTAGTGGTCGAAGCGGTAATCAGTGGCGATTAGGTTGGTGTGCACGATGCATAGGTATCATTGGTGTCTGGTCGTATTTGGGTTGGAGGAGAGGGTATGTGCTCGAAGTCGACCTCGGGAAGACTCGTGTGGGGCTCGAGTTTTAGTCTGGGTATTTTTCAAATATGCATTTGGTTTTTGAAAAATTAAACAAAAATTAAAGTTTGAAAAGAATACGGGTTAGTTTGGGAAACACTCGAAGAAAAAGGCTTTTGACTCGGTGGGAACCCGGGTTTGTCTCGGGTCTGTTGATTTTAGTATAAAACATTTTTTTAAAACAAATAAAGTTTATTTTTAACAAATTTTTTTTAGTTAAAACAAGTTCTTTTATAAATGTTAATCTAGGTTTTTGAATTTGGTCAGAAGATTTCAATTACTGATTTAACCTAAGGGTTTTGAAATAATAAGTTGATGATGAATTTATCTCAAAGGTTATTAATAGAGAATTTAAATGATAAATAAAGTTATTAATAGAAGATAAAATGGTTTATCCTAAAGTTAATTAATTAATGATCTGTTAATATAAGTAATTAAGGATAATTAAATTGGTGTGATTAATTAATTATGGTAATTAATTTGAGAATAATTAACTAATTAAAGGTTAATTAATTAATGAAGGTGATTAAGGAATGATAATTAATTAAGGCATAATTAATTTATGTAATTATTTAAGAACAAATAATTAAAGAATAGTTAGGGATCAATCATTCAATGATTAGAGGTTAATTTATTTGAGGTTAATTAATTAAAAATGAAGGGTTAATTGATAAATGATTAAAGAATAATTAATCAATATGGTTTATAATTATTTAATATTAATTAACCAGGATTAGTAATTAATTTGATTTGAATGAATCAGATAATCAATTGATTTTACTTATAGATGTGTGGATTCTATGGAATGTTGAGTTTGTGTGATATCCCCAATATGTGATGCTCTGTTTTGATTTGAGCTGTGATAAATGTAATTTATTTATCCGTGATAAATGTAATTTAATTATCTGTGATGAATTTATCTTATTTATCTGTGAATCTGTAAATGAACGATAAGCGTTATAGACTATACCGCTTATTGATATTGCTATGCATGAAACTGTGATGATTGATGATGTTGCACTATTGTGTAAAACCCCTGGACTACACTATACACACACAAATATGGATTTCATGGGAAATCGGTTAAGTCATGGATATTTTCAATTTTAATGTGAATTTTGAATCCAAATGGTTTTGGAAATGGAACTGAGTTGAATTTGAAAAACTTCTAAAAAGTAGTTTTTAAAGATAAATTTATTTTGAATAACTTGATAAAGTTTGGAAACTAAAATAGTTTGATTTGAATTTAAATTCAGGATTTGAAATTGAATTCTATGTTTAGAAATTATGGTTTTAAAGGGTTATGCAAGTTATAAATGTGTTCATATGGAATTTAAACCTTTTAAAAAAATATTATTTTAGAAATTTGAATTTAACCCAAATTTTATACTTAAAGAGATTTAACTCGTGCAAATGTAATCGGATTTTTCTGAAACAATTATTGGTTTTCAAATAATAAAAGCTTTCATATAAGGAAAGGATTTCCAATTTGTATTGAAAGATCTCAAGTTTGAAATGGAATTGAAAATGTTTTGGAAGCTATGAATAAATCTTTGCGAAATATTATTGAACTTTGTTTTGAAATAGAAGAGGATTTTAAATGGTGTATCTTTTTATAAAAGATTTGAATTGGAAACGGGTTTGAAAGCTATTAAATCTTTGATTGAAAGATTGAATGTGTTAATCCAAATTGAAATGGAAATTATTTTGAAATATGTGAATGGATCTTTGTGAAAAAACGAGTGAACTTTGTGAAATAAATCTTTTATTTAAAGATTTGGAAATGGTAATTTGTTTAAACCATTTGAAATGAAAAGTTTTGGGTTTTATAGTTGTGACTTAAGTAAATCCCATTATCCATATGTTTTAAATATTGCGCTCATTATTCGGTTTAGCCGGGAGACGACCTTTATGTCATATAACCCATTCTGAATAATGATACGGCGTTATGGTGAAGACCGGTGGTGAAGACCATATATTTTCAAAAGCGAAAGGATAACTTGTCGAATACCTCTGCACCGACTGGTCCTCGGTATAGAGATCTCTATTGTGACGGGAAGTCCGGATGTGATTAGGGATTATCCGGATTTGCAAGGGCTTCTTTTGAAGTGCCTTCGGTTCTGTTCGAACCTAGAACAGACTTGTATGGATGTGTGTCGGACGTTACACTTTGAGATGTAAAACCAGTTTCTATCAAATGCATTTCTGTTTGGTGGCAGAGAAATTATTCTCTTAGCTTAACACCCTTCTCTGAGACGTACGATCTCAGAGGTTGTGTAGTTGATGGTTACTAGTGATACATTCCCAATTTGGTAATGTGGCATACGAAGTACTGCTGATCATTTGTTGATCAAAGCATGGCTTTACGAAAAAGCGTAGCTTTGTGGATGAGACTTCGTCGAGCCTCACAACCCGGTAATGGTCAAAACAGGAATTTTGCGGTAAGGTTGCAGGGGTCGCACCCCTAGGGTATGTCCATCTCTTCTGGATAAAAGGTGATATCATGTTATGGAGCCCATATATTTACCTAGTGGTTGCTGCAAACTTATTGTTGTGTGGTTGTTGGTGTCGAGCGCTCGGATAAAGGTTGATAACGACTGAGGGTGGCATATCGTAGGTTTTACTCCTAGAAAGGGAGTACACCGGCCTTGTATCGGTAGGGAACCTTTTGGTTCGTGGAGGCGTCCCTCCAGAGGCGTCTCATTTTTAAGGAAGTTCCTTAGCTACCATTTGTTGGAAATCCAATGATCCAATGCGCGTCCTGTATGGTTTTAGTTGTAGAACCTTCCATCTAACATGGTAGCTATAGTAGGCATACTATAATGGTACGTATGCTGGCTAAGATTAATATTATACTTTCGAAAGGTTTCTATACCATGCACTAATAGTAATATCAAATGATTTTCGCGCATCGAGCATTTTTTACTGTCATTAAGGAGAAATCTCCTCCAAGTTTGTGCTTGCATTGTGTGTGTGGCGGGAGGCCATATGGTGCTTTCATTTTCCAAAAAAGCATTGCGTATTTCAATGTTTTAAAACCTTTTGTCGTTGTTTTAAAGATAAAACTGTTTTTGTTTGCTCATACCAGTCCCATGACTGACTTGGAGTTTATTATTCCCTTCCTAAACTCTGGGTGCCCACAATTTTCTACACGGGCAGTCTAGAGTTGGGTATTTCAGATAGTCGAGTAGTAGGAGTAGATTCGATAGCCTTCGAAGTCTTTGGTTTGGTAGCATTCAGTATTTGGGACTCTTCTTCAGTATTTGGATGACTAACCTTTCTTAGTACAACTTGTGGGTGTTCGAGCTAGCCTTGGATTGGAGATGGAGTTTTTGGAGTTTGGTATTGAAGACATTGTCTTTCCACTGCTATTGTCTTGTATCTACCTTTGATATATTGGTAGTTATTTGTATTTGATATTTAGTTGTACTAGATATTGTGTTCATTGTTGTATCAATGACATTATTCATTTTCTTCCGCTGTGTTGTTATACTTAATGTGTTATAAGCTCTGGTGATCCAGATTCGACGTTTGAATCTGCGACATTCGCGTACAAGTGAAGTACGGGTGCCGATTTTCGAAGGTTGAGTCAGGGCCGTTATAATTAATATCAGAGCTGAAGGTTGAACTTTAGCTTTTGGAGTATAATACATTAGGTAACTCATTAGAGATAGGGTGAAGTATATCCTAGAATGAGTATATCCCTAAGATATCCATCCGTATGCCTTAGTAAATTCTCTTACTATCCACTGATAGTAAGTATGAATGTAAGAAGAGGACGAGATAGGGGATAGGGGAGTACCAGTACAAATGGTCAGTGTTATCCCACCATTTGGTCAAGGATGGAATATCAACAAATTGGCAAGGAATGATGGATATTGGGATTGGAGATCAATTGGAATCAAAGCTGCAATCGATGTCGTCAAAATTTGGTTGAGCTTCGATCGGGACGAAATTGATTGGAGATGATGATAAGGACTAGGAGAGGCTATGTTTCAAATTTCAGGTTAATCGGAGTTCGTATGGAGGAGATATGATCGATGCAAGGTAGGAAGAACATGATGTTTGTATCCATCGGTGTGCAAGGCACGGTTCGTATCGATGCGTTTCGCATCGATCAGCAGGGGAGGTTCGTATCGATACGTTTCGTATCGATCAGGTAGTTGGTATTTCGTATCGATCGGCTTTGTATCGATCAGGTGTTGGTTCGACTCGATAGTGTTCGTATCGATCAAAGGCAGAGCAGAGTGAAGGACTTCTACTATTCGTATCGATCAACATGGACACGGCTCAATAGTTTCGTATCGGTCAGATGGAAAAAGGTGGCATGTCTCGAATCGATACTTTCGTATCGGTGGCAGAAGAGTTTGGCACTTTCGAATCCATCAGGTAAAGGTTTGTTCATGTCCATCAGGTAAAACCTTGTTCGTATCCATCAGTTAAGGTCTCGTTCGTATCCATCCCAAGGATGAGGTTCGTGTCCATTTTCATGACCACTTCGTATCGGTCCCCCCATACCCATTTCGTATCCATCAGCACCAATGTAAGCATTACGAAATATACTCGTGGGATCGATACGAAGGAAGACACGAGTGGATGGATGCGAACGAACGATATTATAAATATGAACAAACACGAGATGCAGAAATGAATAAGGAAGATCCACGAATCAAGGGAGTAACGGTGAAGAATGCCCACGTCTCCAGGAAAAGAAGCATTCGGCACGGCAAGAAAGGTGGATCAACGCAGGGATTTCGCGACACGTCATCGATGCGCACGCGCCTCCATCGAGTCAAAAGTGATGGATTCGAACGGATGGATTCGAAGACGATAGCCAACAGACAACCTAAATTCGAATCGATCATAACTCAAGATCCACTGATCCAAATGCAACGAAATTTTCAAAGCAGCTTGCATACAATGTAAGGAATGTTCCTGCCAAGTTTTAGCTTGATTGGATCATTTTTTGATGGATACGAAATCACTTCGTATCGATCACAGATCGAGTCGAAACTTGGTGGGGTCAGTCGCGTGGGCCCACTCACGTGCCAGTAGAAGTCTTTCGAAGTTTGAGCACGACCTCATCCTCCTATGCCTATAAATAGAACCCTGGAGCCTACGGAAAAAAGGATCGTTTTGGCTATTGGACGTCCAGACTCTGCCGGATTCATTTCTACACTTCAATACAACTGTTGTACTTGAAATTCTTCATTATTACTGCTGTAATCATCTGTAACCAGCAAGGATCATCAATAAAAGGATAAAACTTTGAAGTGGACGTAGGCCGGAGATAGCCGAACCACTATAAATCTTGTGCCTTTGTTCATTATTTCTGAATTGCTGTTTGATATTTGCTGAGATCTGATATTTGTGCTTGAATATCGCTGATTTTTGTTCATACACTGGTGCTTTCATGGTATTTGGGGTTTGTGACCAATTTTTGCGCAAACACGTTGGTGCTTTCATTGAGAAGGACTAGCACCCGCTACATCGGATTTGAAGTTCAGATTTGAAGAGTTTGAGGAGTTTTGATTTGAGGACAATGACTAGACAAAATAGTAGAAGACAAATGGCTGAGAAGCCAACAAGGAGGAAGCTAGGAGGCATCCTCTGGAGCAGGAGAAGGACAAGCTTCCGTCTACATCACCAGAAATGAAATGGAAGCTATGGCAAATTCATTGCAAGAGAGGCTGTTGAAGAGCCAACAGGAGATGATGCAGACTTTCTTTGAGCAGATGAGAGCTATAGGGACGCAGAACCTAGGAACATCTACAACGACTGTGGATGCAGGATAAGGAACTAGGGTTATGGAACCCAGTGGAGGACAGGATAAAGAGCCAGGAGGCAATTAACAAGGGCTTAGGGCAGGCCCGCAGGATCCAACACAGGAGGACCTTTAGAAGGAGTTCAACAGGCTAGAGCCAACATTGCTGAGCCACATGAAGAATATGTGCCGGAGTTCCCTCAAGGACATGGGGGGCAACCCCTGACAGACAATACTGGATTAGTGGAGATCATCAGGAAAACCATGCGTGAAGGCTTGACCAATAGAGACTTGGAAGGGGTGAACAGGAGTCCGTTCACTCGGGAAATAAGGATGGCTCAGAATCCACCTAAGTTTAAGTTACCTAGTGTGGAGGTATATGATGGCAAGGCGGACCCAACTGATCACTTGATGAGGTACACCAGACACATGGAGGTGCTAGGGGCATCGGAGGAAGTGATAGCCCGATGCTACCCTTTGTACTTGACAGACTTAGCTGCAATGTGGTTTAGGAAGATGGGAGAAGGATCTATCAGGACTTGGAGGGAATTGGTGGATAGGTTTTTTGTGACAGTTTTGGGTTCATATCAAGAGGCTGCAGATCGTGATGACATTGACATCGGTAAAGAAAAGGATGGATGAATCGCTTAGAGCTTTTCTAACCCGATTCAATGCAGCGGTTGCTTCGGTGGATCGGCCTGATCTATCGATGGTTTTAATGGCGGCAGTATCAGGAGTCAGGGAGGATTCAGATTTCAAGGTATCTTTAATACGAGACCCATCACTGGATCTCGGGGAATTTTTTCACGAAGCTGAAAGGTTCCTCCGACAAGAGGATGCGTGTGCAGATTTAAAGTTGAAGGAGGTGAATGCAACTGAGGGTGGAGGACCATCCAGCAAAGGTTCGAATAAAGACAAAGGAAAAAGGAAGTTGGACGATGATTCTAGAAAAGCCAGGAAGCGATGGAAGGATCCAAAGTTTTCTACATACACAGGATTGAACGAGAAGCTGGAACGGATATACTTGGACACTCGAAATCGCCTTCCTTGCCGAAGGCCGGCTAGGAGAGATCCTTCTGAACAAGAGAGGGCATCAGGAAGGCACTATCTCTTCCATGATTTAGATGCACATGATATCAACAGCTGTAGGCACTTAAAAGATATAATCGAGGAGCATGTAAGGAATGGACAGTTGCGACAATATGTCGGAACTCAGAATGCAGCGGTGGAATAGGAGCAACCACCAACTACTTCACACCATGACGATGTGAGGCCCAGGAATGACGATCGATTGATTATCCATTGACCAGGATAATATGAAATAAGTAACAAGCTACTGTCAAACGGCAAAGTCACTTACACATGTACGGGGATGGAGATAGCCCCTAGGTATGCTCTGAATGTTGATAAACCGCGATGCTATTGTTGTGAAATTTGTTTTTTGTTTTGGATTGGACACTTGGTTTTTCTGGTTTGGTTTTGGAGTTTGGATTGAACTCCTAGTTTTGTTTGCTTTCTGATTTGGATTTTCCTTTGGATGGTTGTTTTCGGTTTTGGACGCTGGTTTAGATTTCTGATTTTCTGGTTTTGATTTGGATTTCAGATTTGGATTTTGGAGAGGATTTTGATTGGATTTTTATATGGTTTTTGACAAACGGCCGTCGGGTATAGATTATGCCTGGTAAGGGGTGAGTCACTTTGCCCGAACGTGGTAAATTGACTCATTCAGGTCGTCGAGTATGGACTATGCTCGGTAAGGGTCTGGAGAGACCAGGATTTGGCCTAGGACTTAGGCCCTGTATTATAAATTGTTATTTTCAGGTCGTCGAGTATGGACTATGCTCGACAAGGGTCCGGAGTGACCAGGATTCGGTCCAAGACTTAGGCCCCGTATTATCGATTATTGTTTCAGGTCGTTGAGTATGGACTACGCTCAACAAGGGTCCGGAGAGACCAAGATTCGGCTTAGGACTTAAGCCATGGCATTGTACATGTCCAGGGACACTGGACCACGGTCGTCAGGTGTGGATTGCGCTTGGCTAGAACCCGGAGAGGTTAGCTCAACGTCCAGGGACACTGGACCACGGTCGTCAGGTGTGGATTGCGCTGGGCAAGAACCCGAAGAGGTTAGCTCAACGACCAGGGACACTGGACCACGGTCGTCAGGTGTGGATTGCGCATGGCAAGAACCCGGAGAGGTTCTGGATTCGATAATTGGCTACTGGATAAGGATGGATTAGGACTCGATTGTCGAGTTCGAATGGATGGAATTGGAATTGGCTATGGACTTTGGATGTCGGATTCGAAACTATTCAAAACATGCCTTCTTGTCACAAGGCATGTTTAGGGGGGCAAATGTTATCCCACCTGTTGGTCAAGGCTGGAATATCAACAAATTGGCAAGGAATGATGGATATTGGGATTGGAGATCGATTGGAATCAAGGCTGCAATCGATGTCGTCAAAATTTGGTTGAGCTCCGATCGGGACGAAATTGATTGGAGATGATGATAAGGATTAGGAGAGGCTATGTTTCAAATTTCAGGTTAATCAGAGTTCATATAGAGGAGATATGATCGATGCAAGGTAGGAAGAACATGATGTTCGTATCCATCGGTGTGCAAGGCACGGTTCGTATCGATGCGTTTCGCATCGATCAGCAGGGAAGGTTCGGATCGATACGTTTCGTGTAGATCAGGTAGTTGGTGTTTCATATCGATCGGCTTCGTATCGATCAGGTGTTGGTTCGACTCGATAGTGTTCATATCGATCAAAGGCAGAGCGGGGTGAAGGACTTCGAATCGATGCCGTTCGTATCGATCAACATGGACACGGATCAATGGTTTCGTATCGGTCAGATGGGAAAAGGCGGCATGTCTCGAATCAATACTTTCGTATCGATGGCAGAAGAGTTTGGCACTTTCGAATCCATCAGGTAAAGGTTTGTTCGTGTCCATCAGGTAAAACCTTGTTCGTATCAACCAGGTAAGGTCTCGTTCGTATCCATCAGGTAAGGTCTCGTTCGTATCCATCCCAAGGATGAGGTTCGTGTCCATTTTCATGACCACTTCGTATCGGTCCCCCCATACCTATTTCGTATCCATCAGCACCAATGGGAGCGATATGAAATATACTCCTGGGATCGATACGAAGGAAGACACGAGTGGATGGATGCGAACGAATGATGTTATGAATATGAACAAGCACGAGATGCAGAAACGAACAAGGAAGATCTACAAATAAAGGGAGTAACGGTGAAGAATGCCCACGTCTCCAGGAAAAGAAGCATTCAACACGGCAAGAAAGGTAGATCAACCCAGGGATTTCGTGACATGTCATCGATGCGCACGCGCCTCCATCAAGTCAAAAGTGATGGATTCAAACGGATGGATTCGAAGACAACAGCCAACGGACAACCCAAATTCGAACCGATCATAACTCAAGATCCACTGATCCAAATGCAACGAAATTTTCACAGCAGCTTGCATACAAGGCAAGGAATGTTCCTACCAAGTTTCAGCTCGATTGGATCATTTTTTGATGGATACGAAATTACTTCGTATCGATCACAGATAGAGAAACTTGGTGGGGTCAGTCGCGTGGGCCCACTCATGTGCCAGTAGAAGTCTCCCGAAGTTTGAGCGCGATCTTAGCCTCCTACGCCTATAAATAGCACCCTGGAGCCTACAGAAAAAGCGACCTTTTTGGCTATTGGATCTCCAGACTCTGCCGTATTCATTTCTACACTTCAATACAACTATTGTACTCGAAATTCTTCATTATTACTGCTGTAATCATCTGTAACCAGCAAGGATCATCAATAAAAGGATAAAACTTTAAAGTGGACGTAGGCCGGAGATAGCCGAACCACTATAAATCTTGTGTCTTTGTTCATTATTTCTGAATTGCTGTTTGATATTTGCTGAGATCTGATATTTGTGCTTGAATATCACTGATTTGTGTTCATACACTGGTGCTTTCACGGTATTTGGGGTTTGTGACCAATTTTGGCGCAAACAGTCAGTACCCTACAACAACAAGGAAATAACTTTCTCTATCAATCTCCTTTGTTAATCAACCAATTTCAAAATTCTTTGATGTCTTCGTGGCAGCTGCAAGGAGAAGCTTCGTTGTGATGGTGGTCTTACGAATCGTTGTAGAAAATTCCTATTTCGTATTCTCTTCATCGGTTCGTTATCAGCTTTTCGTTTTAAACTTTAATGAATTTGGAATTTTAAATTGGACTAAATTGGTAAATTAAATATAAAGTTAAATTAATATGTATCGATAAAACGATTTCGGTTAAAACCAAATTTGAAATTCTATTGTGATTTCTTGTGAAGATCAAAGTCCGAAGAGAGACAACCAGGTGTAAAGTTTGGGGTATTCCGACTTGAGTTTGGAATCCATACCCAGTATTTCAGAATTATGGAAGATTAAATCCATTTATCTATTATTTGGGTCTCGATATATTCTACGAGCGGCTAGTTATCCCTTCAAACTAACCAATGCCCTTGCATACTTCGTAGATCTAGATGACCCAAGTATCTTGTAAAGAGTTAAATAGATTCGTTCTAGTATCTATTATTGATATTCTATTTTGGTAAGCCAAATGCAGAATAGATATTCAGCTTGATCAGATTATTCATCTCTTTATCTTTCTATATTCTTTGTTGTTTCCTTAGCAAATTTCGAGGACGAAATTTTCCTAAGGGGGAAATCTTTAACTATCCCGATTTTTGTGTCAAATTTAATTAGTAATTAATTTAAATTTTAGAATTAAATTGTGAATTAGTTTGATTTTTTCCAAATTAAATAAGATGTATGTTTATTTATTTATATAAATGGATTATAATTTGAAATTTGATTTTGAAATTTTATCAATATATTGACAATGAATATTTTTTATTTGGAATTCAAAAATGAATGTCCTAAACGTTTGTAAGGTTGAATTTAAAACTTCATATATATGTTTATAAATAGATTGTAAATTAGATTTTTGAAATTGAAATTCAATAATAAATATTTTATAAATAAATTAGATTTAAAAATCTCTATATATTTGAAACTAATAAAAAAATTATTTTCTAGTCTTAGCAAATATGCATTTCGATTTGAAAGTTATATAAGTACAAGTAATTAAAATGTATATATGATATTAAAACAAGAATTAATAGAATTTTTAAAATATACATGAACTAAAATTTGTGTGTAAATATATATAAACATCTAAGAATATGAATATGAATGTAAACACAAGAACGAATAAAAGTTTTGATATATGCATATATCTTCTGGAAACTTAATAATATTTATAAAATAGGAAATGTATAAAACATGATAAGTATAACTTTGTAAAATATAATAACAAGAGGGTTTAAAACTAAAATTTTAAAATAAATTAAGCTAAATGGTTTTAACATATAAAGACATGGCTTTGACATTTGTAAAGTTTTAATGCAAATAATGAACAAGTGTAGATGAATTAGTATGCAAAATAAACAAGTGGCATGTTTTATCTATTTTCTTTTTATTTTTGAAAATTAATAAATAAAGAAATTCAATGTGTATATACATCTAACTCCTCTCTTACTCATTTTCTTTTCTTCAAAACTAAAATTTTATCAAACCTGAGAAGGAAAAACGTAGAACAGAAAAACAAAATTTGAAAACCAAACTCAAAAACAAAATGCAAATCAAAAGCATGTCAAACATCAGCAATTTCAAAATCCAACCCGGTGATTAAAGAAACTGAAACCAGAGATGAAAATCATCTTTAAGCAAAGCAAGTACAGATCACAAGAAAATCTAGAAAAAACAAATTCAAGTCCAAGTTCAACCTGAAGTATCTTCAATCTGATCAAAACAAAAATCAAATCAAGCAAAGTAAATTCAAGATGCAATTACAAACCAGAATCAAAAGGTGATCAGAACCTGATCAATGCAACCAGATCATCAATCTGGAAAGCATTCCATATTCTTTTTTCGACAAACCAGGAAAGAAATCTAAAACCTGGGAATTAAAATAAAGATCAAAAACTTGTAAACCCATAGTAGAAACAGAAATGAAAATCAAAAGTCTAAACAATGTTCATCTTGAACCAGACAACAGCTTCAAACTATTTCAACCTGGAATCAAAGAATAATCCATTCAAGTTCAAACTGGGAGTCAAAACAAAAGCAGGTCAAAATTCTAGGCTCAAGCTGCTCTTTGTTTCTCTGTTCTTTCTAATTGACAGGTGAGCAAACCCCTTAACACTGTTATATTTCTTAGTGTTTGGATGTGTATTTGAAGTATGATAAGACTTATGCTTGAATGATTGTGTGGATATGTTTGTATGTCTGTGTATGTATGTATGACTGGGTACATGTCTGGGTATATGCATGTATAGTTTCTGTTATAAGTTATAGGCTTTCAAACACTATTCAAAAATCCAAATCATCCAGCAGAATGATTTTGAGGCTATAACCTCTGAACGAAAATGTTTGTATATAGATGACATCATTTTAAAAATTAATTTCAAGTGTTTAAATTAAATATTTATTTCGAAAATGATATGTATATAGTGACGATTTAAAATATGCCTAGATTTAAATGTTTAAATTTTTAAGTTTGATTTTAGGAATGGATACACATTTCAAAATCATGATTTTTAATGATCATTACCGAATTTTTAAATTGATGAATCAAGTTATATTTAGAGTTGAACAGAATTTGTGTTCGCATCAAATTCTGGCGATCAAATAGATTGGGGACATTGGGTTTGTTGTCAGAGGTGGCGGCAAGGAAGGTGATCGATGGAAAATTGGCAAATGAATTTTTAGATCATCATTGTATCGTAACGAAATCGATTTATGGTTTAAGAACTCATTTTAGTCGTCATTGTTATTGGGTTCGCCGTGACATCTAGGAAGCATCGGACTGGGTGAGGGTGAGTGGAAGAGAAGCAGTAGACGTTGACGAAGCTTGAGTCAGGACTTCAGAATTTATAGTGATTGGTGGAGGCGTTGCGAGGTGGGTTTTGGCGATCGACTTCGTTCCTGGTTTTGTTCCAGGTAAAGGTTGATGGGTTCGTTTTAGATTTACGAGGAGGCTAACGTTTTTGGGTGGTTGTTGAGTTCGAGTGGGTTAGCACCGACAAGTTGGTGGTCGAAGCGATAATCGGTGGCGATTAGGTTTGTGTGCACGGTGCACAGGTATCATTGGTGTCTAGTCGTATTTGGGTTGGTGGAGAGGGTATGTGCTCAAAGTCGACCTAGGAAAGACTCGTGTGGGGCTCAAGCTTTAGTCCGGGTATTTTTCAAATGTGCATTGGGTTTTTGAAAACTTAAACAAAAATTTAAGTTTGAAAAGAATATGGGTTAGTTTGGGAAACACTCGAAGAAAAAAACTTTTGACTCGGGGGTGAACCCGGGTATGTCTCGGGTCTGTTGATTTTAGCATAAAGCAGTTTTTTTAAACAAATTAAGTTTATTTTTAACAATTTTTTAGTTAAAACAAGTTCTTTTATAAATGTTAATCTAAGTTTTTGAATTTGTTCAGATGATTTTAATTATTGATTTAACCTAAGGGTTTTGAAATAATAAGTTGATGATTAATTTATCTCAAAGAATATTAATAGAGAATTTGAATGATAAATAAAGTGATTAATAAAAGATAAAATGTTTTATCCTAAAGTTAATTAATTAATGATTTGTTAATATAAGTAATTAAGGATAATTAAATTGGTGTGATTAATTAATTAAGGTAACTAATTTGAGAATAATTAATTAAAGGTTAATTAATTAAAGAGGATAATTAAGAATGATAATTAATTAAGGGATAATTAGTTTATGTAATTATTTAAGAATAATTAAGTAAAGAATAATTAGGGATTAATTATTCAACGATTAGAGGTTAATTTATTTAAGGATAATTGTTTGAAAATGAAGGGTTAATTAATAAATGATTAACGAATAATTAATCAATATAGTTTGTAATTAATTAATATTAATTAACCAGGATTAGTAATTAATCTGATTTAAATGAATCAGATAATTAATTGATTTTACTTATGGATGTGTGGATTCTATGGAATGTTGAATTTGTGTGATATCCCCGATATGCGATGCTCTGTTTTGATTTGAGCTGTGATAAATGTAATTTATTTATCTGTGATGGATGTAATTTATTTATCTGTGATAAATGTAATTTAATTATCTGTGATGAATTTATCTTATTTATCTGTGAATCTATGAATGAACGATAAGCGTTATAGACATTACCGCTTATCCATATTACTATGCCTGAAACTGTGATGATTGATGATGTTGCACAATTGTGTAAAACCCCTGGACTACACTATACACACACAAATATGGATTTCACGGGAAATCGGTGAAGTCATAGATATTTTAAATTTAAAAGTTTGAATTTTAAATCCAAATGATTTTAGAAATGGAATTGAGTTGAACTTGAAAAACTTTTAAAAAGGAGTTTTTAAAGATAAAGTTATTTTGAATAACTTAATAAAGTTTGGAAACTAAAATATTTTGATTTGAATTTAAATTCAGGATTTGAAATTGAATTCTATCTTTAGAAATTATGGTTTTAAAGGGTTATGCAAGTTGTAAATGTGTTTATATGGATTTTAAACCTTTAAAAAAAATTTGGAAATTTGAATTTAACCCAAATTTTATACTTAAAGAGCTTTAACTCGTGCAAATGTAGTCATATTTTTTCGAAACAAAAATTATTGGTTTTCAAATAATAAAAGCTTTCATATAAGGAAAGGATTTCTAATTTGTATTGTAAGATCTCAGGTTTGAAATGGAATTGAAATAATTTTGGAAGCTATGAATAAATCTTTGCGAAAGATTATTGGACTTTGTTTTGAAATCGAAGAGGATTTTAAATGGTGTATCTTTTTTATAAAGATTTGAATTGGAAACAGGTTTGAAAGCTATTAAATCTTTGATTTAAAGATTGAATGTGTTAATCCAAATTGAAATGGAAATTGTTTTGAAATCTGTGAATGGATCTTTGTGAAAAAATGATTGAACTTTGTGTAGTAAATCTTTTGTTTAAATATTTGGAAATGGTAATTTGTTTAAACCATTTGGAAAGAAAATTTTTGGTCTTAAAGTTGTGACTTAACTAAAATCCCATTATCCATATGTTTTAAATATTGCGCTAATTATTTGGTTTATCCGGGAGAGGACCTTTGTGTCATATAACCCATTTTGAATAATGATACAATGTTATGGATAGCATTTGAAGACCGGTGGTGAAGACGGGATGTTTTCGAAAGCGAAAGGATAACTCGTCGAATGTCTCTACACAGATTGGTCCCCGGTATAGAGATCTCCTTTGTGATGGAAAGTCCGGACGTGATCAGGGATTATCCTGATTTGCTAGGGCTTCTTTTGAAGTGCCTTCGGTGCTGTTCGAACCCGAAACAGACTTGTATGGACGTGTGTCTGACATTACACTTTGAGATGTAAAACCAGCTTCTATCAAATACATTTCTGTTTGGTGGCAGAGAATTTATTCTCTTAGCTTAACACCCTTCTCTGAGGCGTTTGAGCTCAGAGGTTATGTAGTTGACGGTTATTAGTGATGCATTCCTAATTTGGTAATGTGACATATGAAGTGCTGCTGATCATTTGTTGATCAAAGCATGGCTTTATGAAAAAGCGTAGCCTTGTGGACGAGACTTCGTCGAGCCATACAACCCGGTAATGGTCGAAATAGGAATTTTGCGGCAAGGTAGCAGGGTCGCACCCCTAGGGTATGTCCATATCTTCTGGATAAAAGGTGATATCATGGTATGGAGCTCAGATATTTACCTAGCGGTTGCTGCATACTTATTGGTGTGTGGTTGTTGGTGTCGAGCGCTAAGATAAAGGTAGGTTACGACCGAGGGTGGCATATCTAAGGTGTTACACCTGGGAAGGGAGTACACCGGCCTTGTGTCGGAAGGGAACCATTTGGTTCTTGGGGGCGTCCCTCCAGAGGCGTCTCATTTTAAGGAAGTTCCTTAGCCTGACATTTTGTTGGAAATCTAATCATTCAATACGCGCCCTATACGGTTTTAGTTGTAGAACCTACCATCTAGCATGGTAGTTATAGTAGGCATACTAGCTATAATGGTACGTATGCTAGCTAAGATTAATATTATACTTTTGAAAAGTTTTTTGCACTATGCACTAATAATAATATCAAATGGTTTTCGCGTATCAAGCATTTTCAACTGCCATATAGAGAAATCTCCTCCAAGTGTGCGCTTGCATCGTGTGTGTGGCGGGAGGCCTTATGGCAGTTTCATTTTCCAAAAAAGCATTGTGGATTTCAATGTTTTAAAATCTTTTGTCGTTGTTTTAAAGATAAAACTGTTTCTGTTTGCTCATACCAGTCCTATGACTGACCTGGAGTTTATTGTTCCCTTCCTAAACTCTGGGTGCCCACGATTTTTCACACGGGCAGTCTAGAGTTGGGTTTTTCAGATAGTCGAGTAGTAGGAGTAGATTTGATAGCCTTCAAAGTCTTTGGTTTGGTAGCTTTTAGTCTTTGGGAATCTTCTTCAGTATTTGGATCACTGGCCTTTCTTAGTACAACTTGTGGGGGTTCGAGCTAGCCTTGAATTAGAGATGGAGTGTTTGGAGTTTGGCATTGAAGACTTTGTCTTTCCGCTGCTATTGTCTTATATCTATCTTTGATATATTAATAGTTATTTGTATTTGATATTCAGTTGTATCAGATATTGTATTCATTGTTGTATCAATGATATTATTCATTTTCTTCCGCTGTGTTGTTATACTTAAAGTGTTATAAGCTCCGGCGAGCAAGATTCGACGTTCGAATCTGTGGCATTTGCGTACAAGTGCAGTACGGGTGCCAATTTTCGAAGGTCGAGTCAGGGCCGTTATAGAATGAGATTTGTTTTAGCATTTATTTATTATGTTTTGAATTTTTAAAAAAAAAAATTCAAGTAACAAATATGCAAGGAAAATAAAAAACAAGAGATAAGAGCATGGTACTAGAGCGTGCAGAATTATTAGCAATTTATTTTAAAATGTGATTTTTTTAGCGTAAGCAAGCATAGTAAAGTAAACAATTCCTTCCCTTGTGATTTCCTGAAACCTAAAAAAGAGTTAAAAACGATTTTTTTTTATATTTATATTTTTTTTATTTTTAAACCATTTCCTAAAGAAAACAAAACAAATGAATGTACTCTTGCAAAAATAAATTCAAACAATACACACCCACAAGCCCACAAGCCTAAAATATACGATTTTTAGTATCATCTCATCTCAAAATTTAACAAATATTTGCAGAATCATACTACAGCACATAGAGCATAACATATCCAAATTTGGCAGCATTTCGCTATAAATCGAGCAAGTTATGGTTTTTCAAAGTTTGGATAATTTCAGACAACATATGTGAGCAAACGAAGACCAACATGCAACGAAATATTCAAAATCAAACCAAATTTTGGCAAAAATCATTTTAGCTTGCTGTAATGTTGTTTACCATTGTTTTGGCAACGATTTGGCAAAATTTTGCATGCAGGTGGAAGCTTTGGAGCTGGAATAGATGCTAGAGATCTAAAAAGAAAATTATACAAGCATGCAAAGGCAAAAGTGTCAAAAAGACAACTACAATAAAGCAAAAATCAGAAATTAGGTGGATAGAGGGATTAGAGAAAATGGAGATTACCTTCTCTTAGGTTTTTATCTTGAATATATTCTGAATTTCACCAAAAATATGTTTATAATTGAATTGCAAAAAAAAGACGCAGATGGATTTATGTTTCAGAAGTTTTGAGAAGAAGCTGAATACTAATTAGAGAAAAAGAACGTACCTTTTTCTCTAAATGTTTCTCATTAGGACTAATGGGTATGGGTTAGGTAATTATGCCCTTTTATTTACTTAGCGAAATTTTAGATTTTTGTTTTACTAATTTTAACATAACTTTTGCATTTTAATTCCAATTTGAGTGAAACGGATTGCGTTTTACTCGTTTTGACGAATAGCATAATAAAATATTTAGCATTTTTAAAACACTAAAACAACCTTTCCAATCATTATCGTGCCCTAAAAATATTTATTCCGACTCATTTCTTTTTATTTTACAATATAAAGAGTATTATTGGAATAAATTTCCCATACCATAAATTTTTATCTCAAAATTACTTAACATCATTTATTATCCACCCAAGTCTTAATTAAATTTTTCCTAAGCTTATTTCCATTCAACTTAAATTTATTTCAAGCCAACATTTGTTGAAATAAATCCTACATAAGATAATTTTAACTTGCATTAAATTAATTGCTCAAATATTTCTTATGCAGAATAAACAATATAAATCATCGTAACACTTCTTACTTTATTCATTAAACTCGATATTAAATTATAATTTTCATCATAATTTAATATCATCGGTAATCTCCAAAATTCGGGTTGTTATAGGTTATCTACCAACTCCATCCAACTCTGGCTTTGTATAACCAATTGTACTTTACCTTCGGGTCCTAAAACTGTCGCTTTGCACTCATCGACCTTAGTAATCATGAAGCCCATTGGGTTAAATCCGCCTGCTTACTGCCTTGGCAAAAGGCGGGTTAACAATTCCTAATTAATTCCAATCAAATCCTTTCCCACATTTTCAAATTTTCGGTAAAAGAAATAGAATTAAAGAGAAAAGGATAGAAATCATTCCATAAATAAGAGGAATAATAAAAAGTAGTCAAGGACGGAAATTTAATTCCTACTTTTAATTGCTCCTTTGAATTTTTCAAATAGCATTTGATAAATCTGCCCTTTTCCATCATGCAGGGCCACAAAAATATTTCCAAAACAACTTCGTAATTAATCTATTTAAACCCTATTTATATACTTTATTGATATCGCATACCAATGTGCAGGTTTATAACCTTTACATACACACTTTATTGAATGTTAGTGACATTCAAACAAATAAAATAAAGTTTAATAACTTATATTTCATAAATATTAATTAATTTTATTTTCAAAACAAATCTAATTTAGTTAATTTACAACAGTTTATAAATAAATTAAATCGTGTGGTTTATTCAGAGTGTTCATGGTTGCGGTAATGCGACTCAAAAATATAAATTCGATCAGTAATTAATATCAAACAATTCAAAAATTAATGTACACACGTCACCTTAGCTAGTGGTGTGACATTTTGCCTAAATTATCGCTTATATATCTTTTTGATAAAATCTAATTTATTTATTATAAGTGGTACCTGATAGTAACGATTATTTACATTAATTCTCTTTATCCAAATTATTTCACTTTGGACTTATAGAATTTGGTAATACACAAAATTGCAGTGTCGTCCATATTGAAATTTATAATCCAAATACAAAATCCTTAATTCAATAATAACAATTATTATTAAGCGAAATACTCTGGATAAAGACTTTGACTTTAAGTTGATTTTGGTTGACCGTGATAGCAACCTCATATAACCGAGGAGATGAATGCTTTCTTGAATAATGTTTCACTTCCAATGATTCCACTTGACCAAACTATAGTCGCTCGATAGATGTCGTGCCATAATTTAACTAAAATCAAAGTGATGCTTCCACATTAAAGATTAATAGTATTCTTAAGTCAAGAAAACTATGTAAATTAGATGCATTTATATTTTCTATGACGACCCACCTTTTTGATTCCTCGGAGCGACACTTAATACATCCTCGATGTTCAAGTGCCATTGCCCAAGCATCCGAAAGATAAGTTGTCGTAGGCTAAAATAAAGAACAGAACAAGGCAAAATAGACAAACCTCACAACGGAATGGTTATATGTTACATAAAATGATACTGTACAAAAGGTTACTCCTTATTAGGAGTTATCAGAGTTATAAAAAAAGTACTACATCTAACAAATTTGCAGCTATACATTTTGACTTTACATTTTTATGATACAAAATACACCTACATAATTACACAGCAGAAATAAATTACTAGATAACTAAGGAGTCGCCTGCTCGATCAACGTCTTCAAAAAGCTCCAAACAAAACGTACTATTCTCGGACTACCCAAATATAATTGAGTACCCAAGAGTTTAGGGAAAATAAACAATTTGGGTCAGACAATTGTCGGGTATGAGTAAAGCTATGAAACAAATGGCGTGTATTTAAACAATAATATGTGGGACAATACTACTAGCCAAAATGGGTTTTCTCCCACATAAACAACAACTAACATAACAAAAATGGAAATGAAAAATAAGGAACAAATCCAAATATAGATTATGGGTGTAATTAGTATAACATTCAGACTAGAAAGAATGGAAATAGTCTGAATAAAAATCCAAATTGGATAGAATGGATAAAACAAGACAATAGTCCACACTCGATAGAATGGACTAAACAAGATAAGTATCCAAACTCGATGGAATGGACAAAACCAAATATTGAACACCACGAAGAGTAGTTGACTCTTCCTATTGTAATTAAAGAAAACATATTCAAAGGTTCGAATCAAATAAGAAAAGGAAACTTTCCAATAATGACTAGGAGGGTGTGCCCCACTGACCGAAAGTATACCTCTAGAAATATAATTGAGAACTCCGATGGCTCTCGAAAACCTCCAAGCCGGACCCAGGAAACTATTACCGAGTATCCGAGTATTTCACATCTCAATGCACAACACCGAATCCAATCTAGTGTGGATGTGAAAATACCCAAATGGGAGCAATCCTACATAGCTTAGCCCCTACTTTCTCATTGGTTTCAGTCATCTCCGACAAAGGATATCAAAGCTCAATAGAGTAACTAATCATCTTAAAATGACGATAATAAAGAAGTTAAAGTAACCGGTAGCTAAGAAACCAACTACCGAGGATATAAAACGACCGTATATGGAAATTAAGTCTTGGGTACTTATCACCATTCATTGAATTCCAACTCGTACTATTGCTTAGTTAACAATAATGTCAGACAAGTCAACATAGTGTTACCTCAATGTCATATCTGATGATTATTTTTAACTTTCAAAATAGTGACAAGTCTACTTCTTGGACGTTTATTGCTAAGTATACAAATAAATCATGTCCATATAAGTGAATCGATTTACAGAAATTAATTCATTTCTATAAACGAATCAAAAATTTTATTCGAAAACTTGAATTCATGTTTGGCCTCACATTACAAGTATTATCTTTAAAACACTTTGTTAAAAGAGTTTATCAACTTCAAAATATCAATTTATAAAGGATTTAACAAATTATATCGTCTTTATTACATTGATTAATTAACTTTAAACTTCATCACACATTTTGATTTTTGAACTTCAAATGACTTTAAATAATAAAAGAGTAAACCACCTTTAAACCTTATTAATTCAATTAATTAGTGAAATATATTTACTTAAATTAACCAATAATTAATTATCATTATTTAAAATGAATAACAAAGCCATAACATACTTGTTATTTTGATAAATTCATTTTGAAACTTCATAAATTAAGTTGATTAATTAACGCCAATAACCTTTAATTAAAAAGAGGTAAATCACCTCTAAAACATCATTAATTTAATTAATTAATAATATTTAAGTATAATTAATTAAATTAGTTGATTAATAATTAAATTTTGATATTTTAAAATAATTAGTCAATTTAAATCATCATTAAGGAAAGATTAATTAAAGTTAAAACAAGTTGATTTCCTTTAAAAGTCATTAATTAAAAAAAATTAATTTTAAAACATACATTAATTCATTGATTGAACTTTAATCCATCGTTTTCAAAAGATTAATTAGCCTTAAAGATCATTAAATAAAATGATTAATTAAATTTAAAACACCGTTAACTAAATAATTAGTTAAATTTAAAACTCATCATTAATAAGTTAATTAGTTAACCTTTATCATTAATAATTAACCAATTAAATTAAATAATCATTATAAAATAATTAATTATTTTTGTAAACATTGTTAATCAAAATCTTGCTTAACATGTAAATCAATTTCAAGCATGAAGATGAAACAAAATTGTTTGATAAGAAGTGATTTTCCAAAAGTGCCAATACAGTCACAACCGCTATACTGGCAGTTCAGCGAATGAGTTTATAATATTATCAACACAACCAAACATCACATAGCAATGGTTTAAGCACACATACAACAAGCATTTGGGTAATAAATATGAACATGAATATAGTTTTAAAGCTTCGGTTTTTGTGGGTAAAATTTTACTTACTAACTTATTTGCTAACTAACATTTACTTAACATGTTTGCATCCATCACACATATACATTTCCAAACCAAACATGAACAACTTCACATCATATCCAAACCAAACAAGCAATATATATTACAATGTAACTAAGGTAAAATATTTCCAAAAAAAAAGTTCAGAGTTTTACTCACCAAATCTTTTTAGAAACTTGAAATAAACTTTAAACATGTAGAGCTAGGGAACCACCAAAAATTCGCTTGAAAAGGCTCATATTCTCCTTGGTTTTTAGACATGTTACACTTGGAATTTGGTAAAGGATTAAAAGGAAAGTTTTGGGAAATTATTTTCTCCACCGTTTTAAAAAAGATACACTCGATTAAGATTGATTTTAAAGAAGATATGGTCGAAATAAGAGTGACCATTTTCGGACTTGGAATTTTGGGTCCAAAAATACTCTGTAAACAATTGATATTTTGACATATCAATTCTCAAACTTTGTGTAAGTGGGCAACAAAAAAGTTGTAGCCACTAAAATTTGATATGGTTTTAAAAAAAGAAAACTTGATTTGGTATAGTATGGTGGAAGAAACGGTCGAATGAAATGTGAGTAAAAATGAAGGAAGTGGAGTATTGAAATGAAAGAAGGATATAACCAAAACAAGTTTTTGAAAGTGATTTTGAAGTAGAAAGCTACAGTTTTTAATAGAAAATAGTTAGGAAGCCATTATAGAGCTTATGAAGCTTGGAAACATGAATAAGGAAGTTTTTGAAAAATGAAATGATAAAATGGAAAAGAGAAAATGTAGAAAAGGTTTTACATAAAATGATAAAGCACAATTACTAATCTACCCTTAGTACCTTTCCCTCCACTCCATGAATGCCACTTCACATGTTTCCTTCCCTTCATGTACTATATGCCACCCTAATCCTCCCTCCTTTCATGTCATAGCCAACATGAAATAATGATTAGGTTGCCAAAATTTCAAATCTTGTCTCCCCTGATGTGACTATTTTATATTTATTTTTTATTTAGTTGTCGAAGTGTCACATCATCATTATCTTAAGTTAATTAATTTAATCAAACCTAATTATACTATCTTAACCCATATAATATAATTAGTCAATATGTGCATATATATTTATAAGAAAGTGTGCACAACATTTCAAATAACTTTGATACGATTACGTCCAAAATTCGAAAAATAGTTTCCAGTCACATTTTCTGTTTTTCATCGAACAAAATATTTTTGTAAACTAAATTTGAAAAATATTTTATCTTCAATATTTTTTATTTAATATTTTTTATTTTTAATTATAAAACTTACTATTTGAATATTTAAAATTAATTAAACATTCAGAAATTAATGTGGTGAAATTCCGAGTCGTTACATTTTCTGTTTGACCGTAGTCATATTAACCAGCATAAAACTATCGAGGAGTTATTCCACGTTTTTTCAATAACTATTAGTATGTAACCCCTTGGTGCCCTCAGTAGCAATCATAGTGTATTG
This sequence comes from Allium cepa, assembly GCA_030765085.1. Classification (NCBI taxonomy): domain Eukaryota; kingdom Viridiplantae; phylum Streptophyta; class Magnoliopsida; order Asparagales; family Amaryllidaceae; genus Allium; species Allium cepa. Next base: position 12,238,089 of record CM060937.1, read on the forward strand.
TCCAACATTTGAAGAGTGTTACGTACTCCACTCTCAATGGATATAGTGATATTCAGTTTCGGCACATCTTTACTAGAAATGTTTAAAATAATATATTTATTTTATCATGATAAATTACTCACAGCTACATCACATTATAATTATTATCACAAAACATAACATTTATGGACTTTTATTAAAAATACTTTTAAGTAAATTAATTAACTAACATATAAGAGATTATATAAAGTATATAATAGAAAGGTGTAATGATCCGGAATTTTGAATGTTTTATATTTAAATATCAAAATTATCAAAATTATTAAAATCATGGATTTAATGTGACAAAAATGAATGCTTATTTAAATTCTGTTTAAAATAGGAATGATGATGGTAAACTTTAAATTTAAATTAAAAGTGATTAAACTAGTTTTAATAATTATTCCATTTAATTAACTTGTGAAATTATTATCACAGGGCACTGTTTCAGATTTTGACGAAACAGTACCATTAGGATCGAAATATTGAGTTGTTGTGAGTAGACGATTTTCATAACGATCAGATGACTCGTGTGATTGTGCGAACTCAGAATGTTCAACGTCTAAATTTAGCGAATTTGATATAATATATATTTTCCTGTAAATTAACCTCAACGCTTAACCTAATTTTCACTTTTTCTCCTTCCTTCATTTTAATTTTTACCTATAAAATAAAGTAGTTGCAACCATTAAATCAATTGTTCTTGAAACTAGAGATGTCAATAGTAGACAACATTAAATCCGTTGGCTTCGTGTTGGCGAGAGCTTCATGATGGTGTTTGCCGGTTTGGGTACGGCAGAGGTTGGGGTTGTTCGACTTATCCTAGCCGCTAGGGTTAAGGATTCTCACTAACCCAGCATCGATATGTGATGGTGTCACTGTTGATGGGTTTCTTGGGCAAAGGCGAAGTAGTGACGATGATCTGAGAGTGTACAGTATCATTATATGGCCATCATTGTGTAGCAAGGAGAGAGTCACAGTGAAATTAAGGAGGTTGGATGTGTTTTCGAAGGTGGTGATGGACTCGGCACAAGAAGAGATATCGATTAGTGGTGGTTGAAGGAGTTGTAGTTGGCCCAGGCGATTTGCGGCCTGATAACAGTCAATTTAGGGTTGTTGGTCGATCTTGAACCAGGCAATCGAGTGGGGTATGGTGGGGTTCACGCATCGAGCTTGCGAAGAGGAATCCGTTAGCATAGATGGTGTTCCATTCCGTCGACTAGAGCTCTGTGTTACTAGTTGTCACGCACTGCATATGTGGGTTCAGAGTATCATTATGCATAGGGAGGAGAAGGATTTGAGAGGAAAGAAGATAATTAAGATAAGGTTAATTACAATTAAGTTAACTAATTTGACTTATAATCTAATTTCTTACAAAATCTATAACTTTTGCATACGAGATCCAATCGAGGCACCATCTTTGCTGTTGCACTCATATTGGGATCCTCTATATTTGGGATTCGTTTGGAATTGGGTGAATGTAACTGCCTGTATTTTACGTATCAAAGGGTCGCAAAATAATTTTATTTCATTCATTTGTGATAGTGTGATTCTAATATTTTGGGATATGGTTTTTAAACATCTATGATTTTTCCTGAATTTCTGTATGACCATTTTTCCCCTGGAGATCTTATTTTTGTTATAACTTTTGATATAACCCAAACTAGATGCTCTAACCTATTTCATCGCTTTGGAATGGTGGTTTCGGATTCCGCAGAGTGGTCATATAGGAAAATCAGATAAGTGGTAGGAATTTACAATAGTTTTAAGTTTTAAATCTACTGGCTAGAATTAGAAGGGGATTAGTGGGCCAAATTAGCAAGCCCATTAGTCTAATTAGGTTTGGCTGTAAACATAAGGTGAGAGAGACGATTTGAAAGTTTATCTCTCATTTAAAATCAGCCTTAAACCCTAACCCTTCTCATTCATCTCATTAGATTTCGTCTCAAATCGTCTCTAACTGTAAATTAGAGGCTAGATCTTTAAATAAAAGCTTGATTTCATCATTTGGATTGCATTCTCATCTGATTTGTTGCTCTTCAGATCAGTCTTCATCATATTCCATAGGTTTGGTAGCATTGGTGAATGGTTGTGATCTCTCACTAGTCTATGATGGGTTATACATGGTACTTAGGTGACTACAGGTTAGAGTTTCTCTGTGAAGTTAGATCGGAAAATAGGCCAAGTGTTGAAGATTGGATGGATCATCTTTTTTGGATCAACTATGGTGCATAGAAGAGAAGACATGAAGGCTAAGGGGGATGGCCAAGGGTTTATGGCATCTAGAGGGAATGCATTAGAGGCTGGAAGAGAAACAGAGTTGAAAATTGTTAGTATTTGGATCGGCACCGATCCAATTGGATCCGATCAATACCAATCCAAATTGTTGGCTCTATTGGATGTGAGATCCGGGGTAGAGACTCTAGGTTATAGTGGATCATACTGAAAGTATGGATCGTTGATTACTTTTGCAGATTGGAAGTTATAGCATGATGAAGTTTCGGTTCTTCGGCCGGGGGCTCGGATAAGTGGTAGGATCAATGGAGTTGATGGACAGTTAGGGATGGAACGAGGCTGTGGTATAATGGACTCGGTTGAGTCGCATAACTAGTGCCCAGAAATGCATTGAAGTTGTGAAAGCTCTAAGGATTTGGGAACGCTAAGGAATCATTGATAACTCGGAGTGTTTTGGTTGTGTTCAAGCAGGGGTACTATATATAGGGGCACATAAGAGCTGGTAGCGCCAGTCATGTATCCTGGATTTCTTCGAGCAGTCTAGTATAAACTCTATAGAGGTATTCTAGGGGACAACCGTGCAAGGTTTCAAACTTGAAAGTACATAAAAACACAATCGAGAACTGAGATTTCCATTAATCTTTGGTAAGCGAGGAATGTGCCATATGAGTTATCATATATTTAAGGCTTTAGAAGATGATAGCTAGATTTTGGTTGATGGATGCTATGGTTGCTATCATTGTTTTGTTTGCTATTTCTCTTTGGTGGGCTATCATCTATAGGAATGCTGGAAAAGGGATCGGGAATAGAGCCAATGGAGGAGGTTGCTTAGATTCTTCTATCATGTTCTGTTACAATATCCTATTGTTTTTTATTTGAGCAGCATATTATATCTTATTAGTATGTGCCAAATCTTTGATTGCAGGGACAGGTCAGGTTAGGTTTTTGTACCTATCTAGTACCATAATTTCTAGTATAGCTTTTGATAGTCATTTACCGCTCACACCAGACTATTGTCCGACTCAAGGTTATATGTTTCCACTTATCATCTGGGGTACTCTCAAATGAGTAGACTAGATGAAAAGTTTGGAGTCGCAGGTTTGAAGATGAGCTTTGGCATATTACTCTGTATTGCAAATTCTGTTGTCTGTTTCTATGTACTCTAAGGGAAGTAGTGAGGAAACGTTGTACTACAATATTATGACATTTATACCATAACTCGTGATTTAGTGGAGATGCTTTTCTCATTTGTTTTGGCTCACGATATTCTGTTGTATATTTTCTGTAATATTTTATCCATGCACTGTGAGATATGCAACAGGTTTCCTGCTTTAAATTTCAACCCCGTTTGATCGTCCCATATTGACCTGTCATAGTTAAAGCGCTCTTTTAGGTCATTGATGTGCAGGTAATATGAGGATGTTATCCCACTTTTTGGCAAAGCCATGATACCAGAAGATCGATCGAAAACAAAAGACAGCTCGCCTTAAAGATTGGTATCGATGAATTTTGTCCGAGTATGGATATCGATGAATTTTGTCCGAGTCCAGATTGAGCTACAATTGATAGGGCATGACAAGAAAAGCCATAGAGGCCAGCATTTCAAATTTCAAGTCAATCCGAGTTCATATGCTCAAGTTATGATCGATTCAATCTAGAGGAGAATGCCCAGATTTCGTATCCATCACTATGGGTGATTTCGTATCCATCATCGAACTCCGGTTCGAATCCATCAGCAGTTTGTATCGATCGATTTCGTATCCATCACTATGGGTGATTTCGTATCCATCATCGAACTCCGGTTCGAATCCATCAGCAGTTTGTATCGATCGATTTCGTATCCATCAGGGGTCCAGCGGATTCGTATCCATCGAAGTGCCTCATTTCGTATTGATGAACTTGGCCATGTTCGAATCCATCGAGTTCATATCGATGGACTTCGTATCCATTGGCAGAAAGCCCACTTCGCATCCATCAACTAAGGCAGCGGATGTTGCTTCGTATCCATCGGAAGAAATCCACTTCGTATCCATCAGCTGAGGCAACGATCACTGCTTTGCATCCACCATGGAAGCCTTTCTTCGTATCCATCTAGGCAGAGCAAGTCGTATCCATCAGAGCACCATCCTTCGTATCCATCGAAGGGCTCCAGTTCGCATCGATTGACCTCGCATCCATGGAGAAGCTGCAAGGCTCGTATCCATTAGAGAAAGGCTTGTTCGTATCCATCGACCATCAGTGGTTCGAGTCCATCAATGATTGCTATTCGAATCCATAAGTGAAACACATGTTCGGAACCACCAAGTGACTTCCTGTTCGTATCCATCAACGCTTGTCTGTTTCGAACCGATCACTGCCTCCTAGTTCGAAACCATCAACAGATGGACCACGTCACAATGATTGCCTAGCATCAGCTTCATATCCATCAACGGGGATGTCTTCGAATCCATCGAACGTCCAGCTTCGTATCGATCATTCACCCCAATTCGTATCCATCGAGCAAACAGGCCAAGGTGGCGTGTCATCCCTCGATACGAACAAGCCGAGATATATGGAGTCGACGCGGTCAACTCGGAGAAAAGACTGGATCGAGGCGAAGATTGTGCCCCACGTCATCACGGAGGCGGGTACCACCATCGATTCGAAGCAATCGATTCGAACATATCGATTCGAACCAAACAGCAACCGAAGAATGCTCAATTCGTATCGACTATATCTCATAATCCACTGATCCAAATGCCATGAAATTTTCACAGGAGCTTGCGTACATGCTGAGGAACGTCTCCACTAAATTTCAGCTCGATTGGACGTCGTATTGATCGATACGAAATGAATTCGTATCGATCGCCGATCGAGTCGAAACTTCATGAGGTTGGTCGCGTGGGCCACTCACGTGCCAGAATGAGTCTCTCGAGATTTGAGCGAAGTCTCAGCCACCTACGCCTATAAATAGAGCCCCAGGGCGTACAGAAAAAGGGTTTTTTGATCTTTCCGCCATTGAAGCGCCGAGACTCACCGGATCAAGATCTCCATCATCCTACATCATATTCTTGCTGTCAATTTCGAATTTCCAGTTGTAACTTGCTGTTGTTTGCTGTACTTGCTTGTAATCATTGAAATAGAAGCAATAAAACTACAAAAACTTCATAGGGACATAGGTAACACGCCGAACCACTCTAAAACGCTTGTCTACGCATTTACTTTACTGTTGATTGGAGCTTTTGTTAGATAATACTCATTTGCAATCTACATTCATCATTATTATCTCTTCAACGACTCCCGAAGAGTGATGTGACCAATTTTGGTGCAAACACTTTGGTGCTTTCATTGAGAGAACCCAGATTTTCTCCTGCCCTTTGTATCTGTCATTGATACCGGATTGCATAAATCTAAAAGAGAGATCCAGATCACCAAATCCAAGTTCCTTCCCTTATATTTAGATTTGCATAAAGTCTAGGAAAGGAATCCAACCCTCAAGATGGTTAGCACGAGGACTACCTCTAACGCTGTCAATCAAGAGGAACAGGATAGACAGAATCCTGCGCCACTGCCCCCTCTAACCAAGACGCCACTGGACACTCGGAACCATCAGGTCCGGTTACCCGACAAGAGTTCCAATTACTACTCCAAGAGCCGACCCAGAGTCGGCAACAACTAACAGAACAGCTACACGCTAACACCGAGCTGATCAACCAGCTGGATCGTCAGAAGCGAAGGAGATCCAAGAGAAATCATGCTTCTCACTCCTCCAGTGAAAGTTCTTCATCTTCTGATTATCATAATCGATCTCTACGACCCCGGCCAGATGGGAGTCACATACAAGCTGTTGGAAATCAACCGGCAGTGACCGTTGGACAACTGAGAGTTGGCCCATCGACCAGTTTCCATATCGGACCCTCCTCCCGAGGAGGTGCCGCTCCTCTCTATACCACAGAATACCGCGCCACGAACGTCGCGGTTGAACCAGGAGTCGATGCCCAAGATCAATCAAACTTGGACCATCGTCATCATGGAGGTACTCCTGAAACATACGTCCCTGAGGACTATGAGCCAAGAAGGCAAGACTTGGACCGTCGACTACATTCGCTCCAACCCCAGAATATGGGATTCGATCATACTCCGGCACAAGCTGCACAGAGCATACAAATGCCGGATATTCCGACTATGATACGTCAAATGATCCGTGAGAGCCAGGGTCTCACGAACGAAGACTGGGGAATCTCCAGAAGTCACATTCCTTTCACGGACGATATTCTTACTTCTGAACCCCACGGCGATTCAGGATGCCCACTCTACCCACGTACGAGGGAAACTCCGACCCCAACCAACATATTCTGAAATACGAATGGTCGATGAGCGCTGCCAGAGCTGACGATGCAGCGAAATGTCGTAGTTTCCCCATATCCTTGCGGGGTATCGCTACCATGTGGTTCACTCGACTGCCACCTCGATCCATATCCTCCTTTGACCAGTTGGCCACAAAATTGATCAAGTAATTCCGCATGCACGTTGCAAGGCCAAAAGACGTCAACACTCTGTCTAGCGTCACCCAAGCCCCTGGAAAGTCGCTCGGACACTACTTAGAGAGATTCCACGCTGCATGTACCGAGATCAGCAATCCAAACGATAACTCCATCCTTATAGCGTTGACAAAGGGGGTTGACCCCGATTCGGAATGTGGCAACTGGTTGGCTGGAAAACCACCTGCATCGTTGGACTGTTTCCATGCCAAGGCCGCTCAATTCCTGAGAAGGGAAGACGCTAAATAGTCTAGGAAGCAGACTGATGCAGGGCCAAGCACTGAAGGGATCCAAAGTAATGTCGCGATTAGACAGTCCGGTGAGAGTTTCGAAAAAGTCCAGTTGAACCTTCAAAACAAACAAACTCAGCGAAGGGAGAACGTGAATCATACTGAAAAGAAAGATCAGAACCGTGGCCCACTGCGGAAGAATCCCATGTTTGACAGTTACACTCCTTTGAACACATCACTAGAGAACTTGTATTTACAAACCTGTAATACAATTCAACATCAAAAACCTGCTCCAAAACCGTCATCAGAGAGACAAATCCAGACGGAAAAATTTTGCAGGTTCCATGAAAGCTAAGGGAACGATACGAATGAATGTCATCGCTTGCAAGATCTCGTAGAAAAACTGATCAGAGAAAGGAGGTTGGAACAGTTTGCGCGGGCGCCGCAGCCAGGAGAAGTGGGCCCATCAAGTCAAATTAATGAACCCAATCGACCGAGACATGAAGACTCTACCCGTTCCCGTAAGAGATTGGTGATAAACGCCATCAGTAGCGGACCCACTTTGTCAGAAGCTTGGAACGACGAGGATCTTCGTCACTGTTACACATGACAGGCTTTATCTAATCCATGAATACTTTGCAATTTCCTTTACATTCTGAAGTTTGAATTTGTAATAAGTCATTGACTTTGCCATGTTTTTTCGTTCCAGCAATAAATTACTATCTCTTCAAGCTAGAGCTGTGATTCACCGAATGCCACATTCAACAATCACGACGCACGAAGAGCTAAGTTTCATCGAACAATGGAATTTATTCAAATAGCGAGTAACTGTGATACGACTGGCCACTCACTAATTGAAACCTCGGCTCGGGGGCAAGCCATCACATCAAAGGCTGAACTGGACCGACATACGACAGTCCTACACTTAACTCCACTTTCCCAGAGTGCGAATTGGAGTATAAACATCAAATAAATCGTTCCCACAGTGTGAACGGACTCCACTTTCCCAAAGTGCGAATTGGAGTATAACTATCAAATAAATCATTCCTGGAGTGCGAACCAACTCATCAATGCTAATTCCAGATCCCCAGAGCTTGAGTCGGAGTATAAACATCAATTCCAGGTTCCCGGAGTGCGAACCGACACGTCAATGATAACTCCACTTTCCCAGAGTGCGAATTGGAGTATAAACATCAAATAAATCGTTCCCAGAGTGTGAACGGACTCCACTTTCCCAGAGTGCGAATTGGAGTATAAACATCAAATAAATCGTTCCCAGAGTGTGAACAGACTCCACTTTCCTAGAGTGTGAATTGGAGTATAAACATCAAATAAATCGTTCCCAGAGTGTGAACGGACTCCAACTTCGCAGAGTGCGAATTGGAGTATAAACATCAAATCCATCATTCACACAGTATGAAGAATTCCTAAAAAGACCAAATAGGTGTGACTGACCATCTATCGGCTAACTCCACATTCCCAGAGCGCGAGTCGGAGTATAAACATCTTTTCCAGGTTCCCGGAGTGTGAACCAACACATCAATGCTAACTCCAGATTCCCAAAGTGCGAGTCGGAGTATAAACATCATTTCCAGGTTCCCGGAGTGCGAACCAACACATCAATGCTAACTCAAGATTCCCAGAGCACGAGTCGGAGTATAAACATCATTTCCAGGTTCTTGGAGTGCGAGCCAATGCATCAATGCTAACTCCAGATCCCCAGAGCGCGAGTCGGAATATAAACAACAATTCCAGGATCCCGGAGTGTGAACTGACACGTCAATGATAACTCCAAGTTCCCAGAGCACGAATTGGAGTATAAATATCAATTCCAGGTTCCCGAAGGGAGAACCCAAAATATACATGCCAGCTCCAAATTCCCAGAGCGTGAATTGGAGGATAAACATCAATTTCAGATTCCCGAAGCGCGAACCAAAATATACATGATAACTCCAGATACGCAGAGAGTGAATTGGAGTATAAACATCAATTCCAAGTTCCCATAGCGTGAATGGAAACATCAATGCCAACTCCAGATTCTCAGAGCGTGAAGTGGAGTATAAACATCAATTCCAGGTTCCCGGAGCGTGAACCAAAATATACATCATAACTCCATATTCCCAGAGCGTGAAGCGGAGTATAAACATCAATTCCAGGTTCCCGGAGCACGGACCAAAATATAAATGTCAACTCCAAATTCCCAGAGTGTGAATTAGAGTGCAAATTCCAAGTCAAAGTTCCCAGAGTGCGAACTATGTTACAAACATCAATAACTCTCGAACTCCCAGAGTGCGAACCAGATTATCGATCACAGATTATCCTAAGTCCCCAGAGTGTGGACATGTGCTCAAGATTTGCAATAGGTGCGATCGACCACCGAAATACAAATGTTGATCCCTAGAACTGGGGGGCAGAAAGCTTACGTGTTAATCACTAACCGAAGTGATATGATGTCCAAAATTCAACTCATTGGTCAATCACGACATGTGATCAAGATTTTCTGACTTGCCAAATACAAACATACCTAACCTGAAGGTAGAAACACCACAAGTGCACTGGACTGAAAGCCAAATATGCAAATACTTAAACACAAAAGATATCAGAGTCGAAGCAAAAAGACTAAATGTCATTTCAACTAACTGTATGTGAAGATTCATGTATAAGTTATTCCAAAAAAATCCTACCAGCAGGAGGCCGAGCCTACATCTATACATAGCCTATGAAGAAAAGATGCAAACGACAAAGCTTCAAAGTCCAGATATAATGATCATCATCATTTATACACCGCTCACCGATACGAACGAATGTTTCCTATCCATCAAAACTCATCGATGCGAATGAACATTTCGCATCCACCGAATTCTCCATTTACCGATGCAGAGTCAGTCTTTCAACCTTCTATATCGATTTAGGAGAGGATCGATGCGAAGGAACTTCCTAAAACAACTTACAAATGTTGTTACAACTCAAATTTCACATCGATTCAGGAGAGGATCGATACAAGAGGGTAGTCCAAACCAACCATCAAGCGTTGTTTCAACTCGAATTTCAAATCAGTTCAGGAGAGAATCGATACGAAATTCGATAACAAACTAACCCGAAAATGACTCGTGAACACTCAACGTTAACGAGAGTCAAGTTAATATATATGCATGTATGTCAGACTAGTATTCGATTTTCAACATTCACAGAGATCGAATACTCATCTCATTACGACTACGACGCCAAACAGCTAAGACTATCATATAGCGATCTGTTATATCAACGCAAGGTTACAACCTTCGACAAAAGAGCAATGATTGTTCAGAGAGAAATTGCAGCTTTTCAAAGAACGTCATGTTTCCATAAGACGTACTTTGGGGGACAAATGTTATCCTGCTTTTTGGCAAAGCCGTGATACCAAAAGATCGACCGAAAACAAAAGACAGCTCGCCTCAAAGATTGGTTATACCCTGCTCCACTATGGATATCGATGAATTTTGTACGAGTCCAGATTGAGCTACGATTGATAGGACATGACAAGCAAAGCCATAGAGGCTAGCATTTCAAATTTTTAAGTCAATCCGAGTTCATATGCTCAAGTTATGATCAATTCAATCTAGAGGAGAATGCCCAGATTTCGTATCCATCACTATGGCTGATTTCGTATCCATCATCGAACTCCGGTTCGAATCCATCAGCAGTTCGTATCGATCGATTTCGTATCCATCAGTGGCCCAGCGGTTTCGTATCCATCGAAGTGCCTCATTTCGTATCGATGAACTTTTCCGTGTTCGAATTCATCGAGTTCGTATCGATGGACTTCGTATCCATCGGCAGAAAGCCCACTTCGCATCCATCAACTAAGGCAGCGGATGATGCTTTGTATCCATCGGCAGAAAGCCCACTACGTATCCATCAGCTGAGGCAACGGTCACTGCTTCACATCCATCATGGAAGCCTCTCTTCGTATCCATTTAGGCAGAGCAAGTCGTATCCATCAGATCACCATCCTTCATATCCATCGGAGGGCTCCAGTTTGCATCGATTGACCTCGCATCCATGGAGAAGCTACAAGGCTCGTATCCAGCAGAGAAAGGCTTGTTCGTATCCATCGACCATCAGTGGTTCGAGTCCATCAATGATATCTATTCGAATCCATAAGTGAAACACATGTTCGGAACAACCAAGTGACTTCTTGTTCGTATCCATCAACGCTTGTCTGTTTCGAACCGATCACTGCCTCCTAGTTCGAAACCATCAACAGATGGACAATGTCACAATGATTGCCTAGCATCAGCTTCGTATCCATCAACGGGGATGTCTTCGAATACATCGAACGTCCATCTTCGTATCGATCATTCACCCCAATTCGTATCCATCGAACAAACAGGCCAAGGTGACGTGTCATCCCTCGATACAAACAAGCCGGGATATATGGAGTCGACGCGGTCAACACGGAGCAAAGACCGGATGAGGCGAAGATTGCACCCCACGTCACCACGAAGGCGCGTGCCACCATCGATTCGAACGAATCGATTCGAACCAAACAGCAACCGAAGAATGCACAATTCATATCAACTATATCTCACAATCCACTGATCCAATGCCATGAAATTTTCACAGGAGCTTGCGTACATGCTGAGGAACGTCTCCACCAAATTTAGCTCGATTGGATGTCATATTGATCAATATGAAATGACTTTGTATCGATTGCCGATCGATTTGAAACTTCCTGAGGTTGGTCGCGTGGGCCCACTCACGTGCCAGAACGAGTCTCCCGAGATTTGAGCGAAGTCTCAGCCTCCTACGCCTATAAATAGATCCCAGGGCCTACAGAAAAAAGATTTTTTCGATCTTTCCTCCATTGAAACGCCGAGACTTCGGATCAAGATCTCCATCATCCTATATCATATTCTTGCTGTCAATTTCGAATTTACAGTTGTAACGTGTTGTTGTTCGTTGTACTTGCTTGTAATCATTGAAAGAGAAGCAATAAAACTGCAAAAAACTCCATAGTGAATGTAGGCAACCCGCCGAACCACTCTAAAATGCTTGTCTACGCATTTACTTTACCGTTGATTGGAGTTTTTTTAGATAGTACTCTATTTTCAATTTACATTCATCATTTTTATCTCTTCAACGACTTCCGAAGAGTGTTGTGACCAATTTTGGTGCAAACAGAGGCCGTCGTCGCATTTGGTATCAGGGTTTTGGTTACAAGCTAACCGAAGCAAGTCAAGGGCATTGCTAAAGGAGGAAGCATACTTGTTAATGAAGATATTATGCTATATAGTAATATTATATAGTATATTATGCACTTGAATGCCATTACAGCTTTTCTTGGAATGAGGCTAATCTTTCTTATTACAGATAAGAATGAATCGAAACACAAGGAATGCTGCTAGAAATAACTCCACTTCAATAGTGAAAGATGGAGCAAGATCGAGAGCTCCCACACCCGATTTTCAAGCCATTTTTGATGCAATGGTGCCTTCATTGATAAGGAGAGCCAAACTACTCCTGGTGTGACTTTACATGGTGGTGCTCCTTTGTAAGTGCCTAGGATCGACTCTACCAAGCTTTGTAAGGATTATTCTACTCTTGGAGGGATGTCATCCTTAGGAACAGAATCAACCATTGAAGTGTAAGATTGGATAGATACTTGTGAACGCACTTTCAAGGATACAAATGTGGAATATTCTATGAAGAGGAAGCTTGCTTCAAGACAGATACAAGTCTGAGAAATGAATTGGTGGAATGCTGTTACCATTGCTACTCCAAAGGATCAATTTTCTTGGGATCAGGTTAAGGATAGATTTGAGGATATGCTCATTCCTATGGCTTAGAAGTCAATGATGTCCAATAGGTTTGCTGAATTGAAGCAAGGAGAGATGCCGGTTTCTGAGTAGGTGGAATTCGATGCTTTGATGAAGTATGTGATGTCTTTTATTGATACACCATTGAAGAAAAATGAGAAGTTTATCACTGGATTGGATGATAATTTAGGAGAGAAGTTGGTGGACCATGTTGAAATTTATTTTGAGAAGTAAGTTGAGAATGCACTTAGACACGAGAGTCTGTACATGAAGAATAGGACTGCTATTATTTTTGTTGTTGAGAAAGAGGAACTAAAACGATTATAGGTTGTGGAGGTAAGGCGAAATGAAATGGAAATAGGAAGCAACAATAATAAGGAAAAAAAGGGTTAATAAAAGAGCAAGAGTGAGATTTTTTTTCAAAATTGTAAGGAGAAAGGCCACTATGCCAAGGAATGCAAGGCTGTTAAAAAGTGCTTCAACCATGATAAGCCTGAGCATATTAAGAAGGATTGTCCAGAACTACCTAAGTATAAACATATTGCGAAGGCATATGCTTTGGATGCAGTCCCAACTTCATCTTATGCTCCTACTACAAAGGACAAGGAAAAAGTTGTCATGACGCAATGTATGCTTTCCATCGGAGATGTTTCTGTTATAGTTCCTTTTGATACTGGAGCATCGCATTCTTTCATTTTTGGTGATTTGGTATGCAGGCTAGATTGGGCACCGTGGTAGTAGACCGACCTTTGGTTATGACCAACCTATTGGAGGATCTACTAGTCCCTATATGATTTTTCAAGGCTTAGGTTTATCGAGTCATGGAAGTTCTGTTACTTGTGATTTCTTTGTTCTTCATTTTGCTGGGTTCACAATTATTTTGGGAATGGACAAGCTTAAGAAATACGCGACTGTTGTGGAAGCTTGAGGTGATAATTAGGAAAATGGAAGAGCGAATGACAGTGATACGCTGCTTACCAGAAGATATGGTATTGGTTATTTTTCTATATTCGCTTGAAATTACTCATGAAGGATTGTCGTCTATGCCTATCATTAGAGAATAACCTGATGTCTTCGAGGAAGCGATAGGATTGTCGCCGTATAAAGATATCGAGTTTCGGATTAACTTACTGGATGTAGCCAGAACTATAGTGATGCCTTTGGGGCATATGGAACCTAGGGGGTAGAAAGAGTTTGATGTGCAAGTGGATAATCTGCTGAAGAAAGGATTTTGGTGCACCTTTTGTATTTGCGACTAAGGCGAATGGTTCTTTGAGGTTACGTGTAGATTATTATGAGCTGAACAAGTTTACAAAGAAGAATAAGTATGTGCTTCCATGGATTGATGACTTGTTTGATCAGTTGCATGGTGAAAAGTTGTTTTCTCAGATGGATTTGGCAATAGGATTTTACCAATTGAGGGTGGCTAAAGAAATTGTGCCTATTACTGCATTTCGGACACTGTCGGGTTTCTACGAGTGGTTGGTGATGCCTTTTGGGTTGACCAATGCTCCGGCATACATTGTGGATCTTATTAATAGAGTCTTCATAGATGAGTTGAACAAGTTCGCGCTTGTGTTCGTGGATGACATTTTTGTTTACTCCAGAACCGAGGAAGAGCATAAGACACACCTGCGGATTATGCTTGAGATTTTGAGAAAGCACAAGTTGAGAGCTAAGTTCTCTTTGTGTCACTTCTGGAATAAAAAAGTGAGATTCTTGTGTCATGTCATGGCAGGACAAGCAATAGTAGTGGATCCCGGAAAGATGGCAGCGATCTAAGTTTGAAACTAGCCCAAGAATGCTACGGATGGGAGAAATTTCCTAGGATTGGTAGGATATTACAGGCATTTCATAAAGGACTTCTTAAAGATTACAACACCATCAAACAACTTGACCTAGAAGAATCTTATTTTTACCTCGGATGCTAGATGTGAGCATGCATTTGTGGTTTTGAAGGAGAAATTAACGAGTGCATTTGTATTGGTTATTCTAGGTAGGAATGAAAAGATGACAGTATACATAGATGCTTGTGATACTGATCTTGGAGCTGTGTTGATGCAGAAAAGGAGAGTTGTCACTTATGCTAGTCAATAGGTGAAACCGCATAAAATGAATTATCCAACTAATTATATGGAAATGGCGGTGGTTGTGTTTGCTTTGATGATGTGGAGGCACTATTTGTTTGTAGAAAGATTTGAGCTATTTATGGACCATAAATCCTTGAAGTATCTTTTCTCTTAGAAGGATCTTAATATTTGACAACCACGGTGGTTAGAGTTTTTGGTCTCTTATGACTTTGATATTTCCTAAACTTAAAGGAAAGGTAATGCAGTGGTAGATGCATTAAGTAGAAGACATGCTGGATTAAGGACTATGTTTTCTGAATGGAAGCATATGGAGTGTATAGCTAGATTTGATTGCAGGCCATATTGTGACTTCGAGCCAAAATGTTGGAAAATCTATCGACCTGACCTACCCTTATATAAAAGATTGGTACGAGTCAGAAGCAAGATGCTAAGCTAGTAGAAATCATGGCAAAGATTAAGATGGGAGTGGAATCTGAAAATTTGAAGCAGTACGAGATTGACCGAGATAGTTGGGTTCGTAAGGATAAGAGACTGGTTATTCAAGATGATGATGGATTATGTGATGAAGTATTTAAGGAACGCCATCATTCCAGATTGACCATTCATCCTCGTGGTAATGAGATGTATAAAGACATAAAGAGGACTTACTACTAGGAAGGTATGAAGAAAGATACTGAAAAATTCATCTCGAAGTGTATGAATTACCAGTTAGTGAAGGTTAAGCAGAAGAAGCCTAGTGGATTGCTACAATCACTAGATATTCTCGAATGGAAAAGGGAATAGATATCTATAGATTTTATGATGGACTTCCATGAACTAGAGCATGATATGATAGTATTTGGACAGTGGTTGATCAACTGACTAAGAGTGCAAGATTTATACATGTCAAGTCTATCAGAACAGCATCCAAGTTAGCAAAATTGTATGTTAAGTGGATTTTCCGATTCCATGGTATGCCGAAGACTATTGTAAGAGATAGAGACTCATTATTTACCAGTGGATTCTGGAAGACTTATAAGAGATTTTGGAAACTGAGCTGCACTTAAGCATAACTTATCACATACAGACGGATGGCCAGACCGAGAGAGTGAACCAGATTATAGAAGATCTTTTTCAAGCTTATATTATAGACTTTGGAGGATCTTGGGAAGATCATTTGCATTTGGTAGAGTTTTCATATAACATCAGTTATCAGTCAAGTACTAGCATGGCACCATTTGAAGCATTGTATGGACGATCTTGTAATTCGCCTTTATTTTGATAAGAAATAGGTGAGAAACCGATATTTGGACCTAATATTATTAGAGAGGCGTCAGAGAATATAGTCCTCATTCGACAATGAATGAGGACTGCTCAAGATCGTTAAAAGAGTTATGTAGATAAGAGAAGAAGAGATTTGGGATTCTCTGTTGGAGACATGGTATTTGTTAAGATTCTCCTTTGAAGAATGTTGTTCAGCTTGGTAGGAAGGGAAAGCTAGCATCCAGATTTGTTGAACCATTTCCTATTATTGAGAGAATTAGGAAGTTGGCATATAAAGTGGACCTACCTCCAAAGATGGCGGGCTTCGACAATGTTTCTCATATCTCCTATCAACAGAATTTTGTGCATGACTCGGGTATCGTGCAAGCATGGGATCATTGGAAGAAATAGAGGTTGAGCCAGAAATTTCAAAATCTCGTAAGCCACTTCAAATCTTTGGGAATGAGATGAAACAGCTTAGGACAAAAGTGGTTAAGCTAGTTAAGGTGCAATGGAGTGAGGATGATAGCGATTTTACATAGGAAACTGAAGAGAGTATGAGGATGGCCTATCCAAAATTCTTCATGTAGTAAGACCTGTATGTCATATATACTTGCACGATTATATCTTATACCATAGAATTTTGCATGCCAGGATAGGTTTTGTTTGCTATTGTTAACTTTTTAGTTGGATTGTTAAGTGTTTGCTACTAACTGGTAGGCATGTGAAATAACCATAGTTGCTTATGTTTTCTTAGGTATTTCGAGGCCGAAATTCTTAAGGGGGAGAATGTAATGACCCGTATTTTATGTATCGGAGGGTTGTAAAACAATTTTATTTAATTCGTTTTTGGTAGTATGATTCTAATATTTTGAAATATTGTTTTTAGGGATGTTTTTACACATCTATGATTAGAACCTAGATCTTCAATTAGGGGATTCATCTCATCATTTGGATTGCATCTTCATCCGATTTGCCGCCATTCAAATCGGATCTTCATCTTATTTCATAGATTTGGTGGATTTGGTGAGCGGTTATGACTCTCACCAGTCTCTGATGGATTATATATTGTAGTTAGATGACTATAGGTTAGAAATATCAAATTAAATTTATTAGGCTTGGGTAATTTCAGATTAATTAACCCTAAATTAATCTAATTAAACATGTAATGGAGATTAGATCGTTGGTTAGTATAATTTGTGCATATTTAGTTATGAAATTCTATGTGTTCGATTAGATCTATGCTAGAATTATGATGGTAGATTGAATTGAATGATTTGTATGTTTATATTTGATGTAATTGGATGATTACTATGTTTGGTTCACTGATATGTTTGAATTGCTTGTTATGCTTGATTTGTTTGCAAGTGTTGTGTATGTTTTAGGACAGATTGGTGATTAGAGAATATTAGGATCAAAGTACATCAGAATCGCGTAGAACTTGGAGGATAGGATCTGGCGCATGGCCGGAAGATACCTTGAAAGTTTCACGACAATTGGAGCTAAGTATTTGGGTTGGCACCGATCCGATTGGATGGATCGGTATCGATCCAAAATTAGCACGCCAATTGAAGTGAGATCCACATGGGAAAATGAACATGGACTGTAGAGTTGCTCAATGAAGTAGGATCGGAGGATAGGCTAAGTGTTGAAGATTGTATGGATCATCTTCGTTGGATCAGCTATGGTGCATAGAAGAGATGACATGAAGGCTAAGAGGGATGGCCAAGGGTTTATGGCATCTAGAGGGAGTGCACTAGAGGCTGGAAGAGAAATGGAGTCGAAAATTGTTTGCATTTGGATTGGCACCGATCCAATTGGATCAGATCGATGTTGATCCAAATTGTTGGCTCTATTAGATATGAGATCGGATGGAGACTCTGGGTTTTAGTGGATCATACTGGAAGTTGTGGCTTATTGATTACTTCTACAGTTGGGAAGTTATAGCATGATGAAGTTTTGGCTCTTCGATCGGAGGCTTAGATAAGGAGTAGGATCAAAGGAGTTGATATACAACTAGGGATGGAACGAGGCTATGGTATAATGGACTTGGTTGAGTGGCATGACTCATGCCCAGAAATGGATTGGAGTTGTGAAAGCTCTGAAGATTTGAGAGTGCTAAGGAACCATTGATAACTTAGAGTGTTCTGGTTGTGTTCAAGCAAGGTACCACATACCAGGGTACCTAAGGGCTGGTAGCACCAATCGTGTATCCTGGATCGCTCCGAGCGGTCTAGTGTCAGATGGTATAGGGAAACTGTTGGAGACAGCCGTGCGAGGTTTTGGACCAGAAAGTACGCGAAAACGCAATCGAGAACTAGGATTTCCATTAGTCTCAGGCAAGCGAGGAAGGGACCATACGAGTTATCATATAATTAACGCTTTAGAAGATGATAACTGGATTTTGGTTGATAGATGTTGTAGTTGCTATCATTGTTATGTTTGTTATTTCTCTTAGATAGACTAGCATCTATACGAATGCTAGAGAAGGGGTCAGGAATAGGGTCAAAGGAGGAGGTTGTTTAGATTCTCTATCCTTTTCTATTACAATATCCCATATTCATTTATTTGATAGCATATTATATCTTATCTTTATATCCTAACTCTTTGATCGCAGGGACAGGTAGGTATGGGTTTTTGTACCATTCTATTACTATATTTTCCAGTATAGCTTTTGATAGTCATTACCACTCAAACCATAATGTTTTCTAACTCAAGGTTTTACATTTCCTCTTATCATCCTGGGTGCTCTTAGATGAGTTGACTAGATGACTTGTTTGGAGTCACAGCTGTTGTACGAAGACGAGCTTAGAGAAGCTATGGCGTATTACTCTATATTTTAATTTTTGTTGTCTACTTCTATAAACTCTGAGAAATGTAGTGAGGAAATGTTGTACAAAGATATTATGACATTGTACTATAAATCATGATTTAGTGGAGATGTTATTCTCATTTTTTATGGCTCATTATATTCTGTTATATATTTTCAGTATTATATTTTATCCGTGCGCAGTGAGATATACAATAGGTTTTCTATTTTAAATTTCAACCCCTGATGATTGTCCCATATCAGCCTGTCAAGGTTACAGGTCCCTTTTAGGTCATTGATGCATGGGTGGTATATGGTGATCATCATAGTAAGTTTACTCACCAGTTGATTTGTACATGTCATGTGTATATAATTGTTGTATTAAAATATAAGCTAAAATCGATAACAATGTAGGTTAATACTTTTGGACCCCTCCTTGTTTTGTAAAACAAGTGACAACTTTATTATGCGGTATAATCTCTCTTTTAATCATCTATAACATGTATCATGGTCCAGACTAATTTTTTACATGTTTGATATTATTATTTGATTAAACTGGAAAATTTGTGTGAATGATGGAAGCGAAATTGTCATTATATACGCACTGGAAATCCCATGTATTAACATTTGTTAAATTGGTTAAATACGAATACATTATGATATATATACTAGATGGTTTATGCACATGTTTGATTATGTTTGACATATAGGAATTGGTTTGCAAAGTTATAGAAATTTTGAATGGAAGTTGTGGTAGTTGAAGCAAAAAGGCCGCTGTGGATGCACTTGGAAATCGCTTTGTGTGTTCGGCAGTTTTAAATTTAACTTCGAAAGATATCCTAGGGCTTTTTCATAATTTTAATAAGTACAATAAGCGTACTTATTTTCTGGAAAATACCGAGGTTTAATATATTACTAATAATTAATTATGGATTTTTAATAAACGGTTTTAAATTATCGAACTAGCTTTTTATGGTTTTTATTAAAGTATAAAACAAGTAATTTTTAATGGTATTTTAAATAAATCTTTTAAATCGCATCACAAGTATTTTAAAATATTTTAAGTATAAATAGTTTATAGAAATTAGTTAAATATTTTATTAAAATATTTTAAATTTTATGTAATAAAATATCCTTTGAATTGATTTCAATATTCTAAAGTGTTTATGTAAGCCTGGAAAAGTAAGTTAAGTCTAGACTTAAGAGACGAGGGAAAATTTCGGTCATTACACTTAAGTTATAATGAATAATTACATAACTAAGGAGAAGTACTAACTTTTCAAATTTGGGATATAATTGAATCTTTTTAAAGAGGATGTTTTTAAGCGACAATTTTAAATGGGATGATTTGGGATTGTTTGACATTATTTGAATAATAATTGTCTTAAACCTTTATAATAGTAATATATCTTTAAAGAGAGTTTTAAATATAATGATTAAGTGGGAAATGTTTTGGGTTCATTGTAAACATTGTTATAGTAACATTTGTTTTTAAACCCTTGAATAATATTTAAAAGTGGTAAAATATAGTTGAATGATTTTGGGAAAATACTTTGATATTTAACATTGGAATTTTAAAGATAATAACAAGTATAGAGTCTTTAGTGAAAAGATAGAAAAGTATAAGTTTTAAAGTATAAAAGAGCGAATAGGTTTATAATACCAATGTTTAGGTAACATTTAATAACCTCTTTGACTATGATTTAAGTAAGTAAAACTTATCATTGATCTATGAATATACTTATAATGATGAGATAAGTATATGAATACTTTCGTGAGTATTAAAATGTGTCAAAATGGATAGTGAAGTATTAATAATAAGTGAAGTTTCATTTATAAAGAAGTTTATTGAGTAAAAAAGATTTTTACTAATAAAAGAGGTTTTTAATTAATAAAGGATTAATTAATTAAAAAAGGGATTAGAAGTCTTTATATGACTTGGTCATGCGTATGTGTGTTAATCATATTTGTGTGATTACTTGTGTATGGAAAATATATAGGACTTAGTTTCCCTTATATGATCGTACTCATTTTGTCAAAATTAACCAAATATAACTCTGAAATATCTAGAAGAAACATGGAAATTATATGGTACAGTTATCTTCGGTGATGTTCTACTATACGTATGAACTAATTTGGATCTTCTAGGAAAAATGATAAGGAAATCTGTCCATTTAAATAGTTTGAAGGTGATCTCCACTCTTTTGTATTGTCCGTTTATTTTCCACAGAACTAGAATTGGGTTTACTAGAAATCTGTCGACTTATTTTTAAGTGTCCAGTAAGCAGTGAAGTGTATTTATATGAGATGACTTGAAACCATAACCACTCCAAAACCATATACGCGTTGTATGCCTTGGAAGAGGTTCATGATTAGTTCAAGATGCTGGAATCTATGTGGAGATTTGGGTCTGTTTTAGACGCTTGAATCCATGTAGAAGTTCATGATCTATTTCAAGATATGGGAATCCATGTATGATTCTAAGACCAGTTAAAGCATATGGGAATCCATGTATGATTCTAAGACTAGTTAAAGCATATGGGAATCCACTTAGAGCTTGTGTGTAAGATCTATTTGAGTTGTGACTCATTTGTTGGGATGCTGAACATGACTTCACCATCGATAATGATAGAAACCAGACATAGGAGATATACCTATGTGGTTTAGATAACATAAAGGGTGCAAGCACTCCATTCTAGTGTAATATATAGATATGCATGCGGGAGTGATGTGATCTGTGCCATGAGTTCGAAGTAGACCAACTATATTTTTTCTATAGCATATTTTGTTTGGAGATATATGATGCTCAGAAGGATATCTCCGATCCTTGTGTAGGAGGACCGTTGTTGAAGTACTGAGAGTACCTCCATGGAATTCTACACAATTAGCGAACGCGCCTTAGTGGCTGTAATTGTATTCCCTATTACTGTTGTGATTTACACTCACGTGCATCGCAACTACTTGATTTTCTATATTTCACACCCTAGACAGTATTATAGCATCACTGGATTTATTAATAGAAATGGTTTGGTTATCGCGTTTATTTATGGCATGATCTTACGATATATCTTTATTTTTAAAGGGTTTTGTAGGCATATTAATCTATGATTTGAGTTTCTCACATTGGTTTTCCAGACTGATCCTGTTGTTACTTTCTTATAATGCTTAGTCAACCAGTGTATATTTCAAGATTTAGCTGTGGTTCAGTGGAGCTCCCAGAGAGGAGCTGGATGATTTCTTTCCTATTTATTTTTGTTGCATTAGGTGTTTTGTACCTATCATAATTTGTGAGAACAGGCCGTTATAACTTCCAAGCTAATGATAAGTTAGTTTACACTGATTGATGTATGTATATCAAAGTTTTCTTTTTGCAAAAGGCCTTTTGAGATATTATATATCATGGTTCTACATGTGAGATTCTGATATTGTGTCGTTTCTTGTTCGTTTTCTTTTTCTTTTACCTCAACGGTCTATCTTTTCGGCACTTGAGTCTCGACAAATGAATACTATGGATTTGCTACTATCGACATTCGGGGGTCGAAAAGGTTAACCGTTATAAAGGGAAACACATTTTATTTCGAACAAGATTAGTTATCGAGTTAGACATACGTTACTAGTTATATAATTGCACCTATGGCTGTGATGTCCTGGAAATCTAGGCAATATTTATTTAATAATTTCATTTATAATTATTTTAAAATGTGAAATATTGATTTAATAATCTAATTCAAATAGTAATTTTCTTTCGAAGATTAATAATTATTTAGTTTGTCAAATGTTATTCTTTTCAAAATTAATAATAATGATGATGATTTAATATTTGGGAGTTTTATTCTTTTCAAAAGTTAAAAATATTTAAATGATAAAATTTTCTTTCTAAGCTAATTTAAAGAATATTTTATTTATAATGTATATATGTGTATACATTGTAAATAGGAATTTTGATTTTAATTTAATTTTAAACTTAATAAGGATATTTTCAAATTTATAATATATATATATATATATATATATAGTTGTATAAATTATGAATTGGTAAATTTGATTTAAATTAGTATTGAAAACTTTTTATAAAGTTTGTTTTAACAATCTTTCTTATATCTTCAAAGAAATATAAGTAAATATTTATTTTTGTTTAAAAATATAATAGTTTAAAATTGTATTCTATAATGAAAGTTTATTTTGTTTTATTTTAAAAATTGTTTTGAAATAAACTTAGTTTATTTACATTAGAGTATAGTATTTTAGTTTGAAAACTTTAGAATAAAATTGTATTCAACATTCTTTTTCTTTTTAAGTTTTCTCTTTTGAAAATTTAGTTTTAAAAATATTATTTTAAAAACATTCAAATAAACATTACGTTATGTAATTTTATAAAAGAAGTTTTTATGTAAATATGTAAGGCTAAATATTGATAAAACATTTTAAAACATGTTAAATAAATTAGAAATTATTTTAGAATAAATTTAAATACATTCATAAACTAAGAAATTTATTTTTATATTAAAAGGCACATGTGTTAAGCTTTTAACTAATAAGGGAAGACACTTGTACATAATCTATAACAATAGATAACAAGTGGCAATGTTAATATATTTTGAAATTAATTATTTTAGATAAAAAGAAACTTAACAATTCATTTTGTTTAAACATTATCTTCATTTGAAATTGAAATCGAACTTTAGAAAGAAAACTCAAAAACCAAATGCAAAACCCAAATACAATTTAAGATCTGCAAACAAATTTAGAAACAAATCTGCTGAATTCTTCAAATCTGTAATCTAAAGGAAGATCAACCCAAACTCTAGCAAAAATAATTGGAGTTCAGCTGCAAATTTAAATCAACTACAGCAAGATCAACTTCAGTAATCAAATCTAGAAGTAACCTCAGCAAGCAAACTTAATTTTCGAATTACCAGATTCAACTAGCAAAATTACAGTTCCAGGAATACAGAATTGCAACCGAGTTGTCCTCTACATTCTTCTATAATGTGAGTAAATTTGTATTTTTAAAAACAGTTCTTACATTTTAAAAAGCAAAGCTAAAACAAACTTACAGAACTCAAGTTCAAACAAACTGTCATTTAAAAAAATATAAAACTGCTAAGGATAAAACTGCAGTGATTCATTTTGTTTGAGGTAAATAGTTTCACAATTTTTAAAAAGGAGCTTTAAGTTATCAGTTGCATGTGAATATAAAGGGATAAGTATGTTGTGTGATTGCATATTGATGAATGTTCTCTGTGTACATATATAAATATGTATATATGTTGCTGTTGCTTGGAATCTGCATACCTGTTTGCTTTTAAAACTAAGATTGTAAATAGAAAACCCTTATCTCTGGATTTAATTCTCTGTTAGGATTGATATGTAAACAAAATTTGGTTGTTTAGTATAAATTCAGGTTTGTAAATTATGTTTGTAAATCAAAATTATGTTATATTTAAAAAAAATCTGTTTGTCTCTGCTACAAAAAAATAACAGTCATTACTTTCCATAAGCCAAACATCAAACTACTGAAATTATTGAAACATATTAATAATTTGAATGCATATATAAAACCGTGATTTTTAAAACCAAAATCACATTTTTAAATTCTCTGGGGAGTGAGCATTACTGGGTTGATCAAATTGGGAGTTTTTTTGGGTTTTTCTAATTTCCTAGGGGACTTTGGTTGATATGGTGGTTCCTGGAGGTGGAGAGTAGATGGATGAGGAGGGGAATATTGTCTGATGTGTTGTCAGTGGTGGTTGGCGACACTGGTGGCCGATTTCAGGTTTGAACCCTAGTTTTTAAATGGTCGAATTTTTGTAACTTCTTAATCTCTGTGGTTCTTCGAGTGAGGTAGGGCTTTGGGGTTTGGCAGAGGGGATGTAGTTGGATAGATGGCCGGAGTTGTAAGTGATCAGGTGATCGGTGATGTGATTGCGAGATGATGACAGGTTTGGGTATTTTGAGGGCTGTGGTGTTTCCAGGTTGGCTTGTTTAACTCGAAATTGATTTCGAACTGCTATGGGGGTTTTGGTGGTCATGGTCAGGTGAGATGTTGATCGGCGACGTGGTGAAGGGGTATACGGTGACTGGAGTTTGCCAGAGTGCCGGTGCATATGCACCGTGCACATAGAAGTTCTGATGAACTTATGGAATGTGTAGAATTGTGACTCGAGTTTCACTCGGGTGAATCAAGCAGTTTACCCAAAGAAACCAGGGTGTGAACTCGAAGCATATACGGGGAGGTCTTGGGTAAGTGATGTTACAGGTTGTAAAACCCGACAGTATGCAGTTTCTAAAATTTAAATGAAATTTGAATTTAAGAGCAGGATTTATAACAGGGTTTCAAATGCAAGGCTTAAATTTGAATTCAAGTGAACTCTGAATTCAAAGTTTTTAAAATGAAAATTTTAAATTTAAGTAAGATTTAAATTTAGTTTTTAATAATCAAGCCTACAATATAGTTCAAGGTTACTATGCATTTAAATCCTGAATTTAAATCAGATTTGTGAAATTTAAATATTGGACAGATTCAAATGTTTTAAAAGTAGAATTTAAAATGAATTTGACTTCAAATAAATGGTTGAAACTTGATACAATTCTTTTCTTTAATATTGAATAAAAATTAAGAAGTGTTTAACTTTTATTTGAAAATTAAGATAATCAATGTATTTTAAAAGATTGATTTCTTTAATAAAATTAAGCAGTTTGTTTTAAACTTTTCTTATATAAGTATCTTGTATAAGTAACGAATGTTTTCACTTTTTATTTTAAGGATTATAAATTTATTTAAATCTGGATAAATGTTTATATAGTTAAACATTTTGAAATCTTAAATTTTAAAATGGAATTTGAATTAAATTTAGAAATGTATTGTTTTAAATACATTAGAATATTAATGAAGTCATTAATAAGTAAATGAATTATTTTAGAAATAATTAAGATAATTAAGGAATTTACTTATTTATTTGATTTTAAATAATGATTTAGATTAATTTTTAATTAGAGTTGATTAATGACAATTAATCTAAGATAATTTTCTTAGAGAAGTAATTAAAGAAATGTTGTTAATTAATAAGATAATTATCTTAGGATAATTAAGTAAGTAATTAATGTGTTAAATTTTGATAATTAATTAGATTAATTAATTGAATATAATCAATAGTAAATTGTTAAGTATAATGACTTGATAAAGTAATTAAGGGATTAATTACTTATTGTAATTAATTATGGTAAAGTGATTTGTTTAAGTTAATTAATTTAGTTTAATTAATCGAATAAACTATTTGATGATTTAATGAGAGTAATTACTTAAAGTAATTAATGGAACATTATTACTTAGAGAAGTAATAATTGATAATTACTGAAATGTAATTAGTGAAGATGATTTTTAATTAAGTAATTTGAATAATTACTTTTGTAATTAATCAAGGGATTAATTAAGGAAGGTGATTAGTTATGGAATAATTAATTTGTTAATGAGTAGTTAATTATTGGATTTAATATTAATCAAGGGTGATTAATAATTGTATTTTAAATTTTAGATTAATTGCTAAATGTATTAATTTTAAAATTAAGTAATTGATTTAAAGATTAATTAGAGATCATTAATTAATATAATTAATGATGTGATTAAGAATTGTTTAATTAAGAGTAGTTAATAATTATGTGATTAATTAATGTAATTAATTAAGGATAAATTTAATTAATTATAGTTAATTAGTGAAGTAATTAAATGTTAATTACTTATGATTAAGACTAATTAATTTGTGAAATTAATTAAAGACTAATTACTTATCGTAATTAGAGAATGATTAATCGAAGGTGTTTAATCAAGTTGAATACTTAGTGAATAATTAATTAACTAGGTTAATTAATTAATGGATATTAAGCATGATTTATAGATGTGGTAATTAATTTAGTTTATTTTAAATTAATTAGAGATAGTAATAAATAATTTAATTCATTTTAAATTAACTATAGATGATGATTGGTAAATCTTTGCTTATGGATGATATTAATATTCTGTGGATGGTTGTGATCTCAGTAATGAGATGAGTAGTATCTATATGATATGGATGTATAGTTAAAGCATGATATGATGATTATCTGTTGTGATGATATCTGTTGTGATGATGATACGGGTTATCTGTTTATGATGAGAATGTGATTATCTATTGTGATATGTAATTTATCCATCTGTGTGTAAATAGATAATGATGAATTGAATTAATTATTCAAACTAAATTCACTTGGACATTAAGATGGCGTTTGGATTTCGATGAGACCGGGATCGGATTTCCAAATTTGGAATTCCGAAAACCACATCGATCAAAATTAAACGTTAGGTCGTGAATCTCAAAGTGAAGAGTAAAGACTCGAGGTATAAGAACTATTCGTCAGTATAACTCTGAGGGTGATTCCGTGATGAGTTTGACGGAATAGTACATTCAGGTTCGAGATGGTGATTCAGAGTGCAAGGTTTATCATCGTTAACTTTGAGGGTGATTCCAAAGTGAGTGTAACGAGATAATGCCTTCGGTTTCGTTCGAACCCGGAACGAACTTTTATGGATTGAATGCTTTCAGAACATCGTTAGGTGGACGATGAGCATTCTAAGATTAATGTGTCCTATAAAGGTAATCGTAGCCTCAAGCCACATTAACCGGGAATGGCTAAACAGGGGAGGTGCAGCAAGGCTAAGTAGGTCATGCCCAAGTAGGACGAGATTTACCCCTGTCTAACAGGTCTTTTTTTCTTTCGGTTGTGTGGCAGTTGGCGACGGCCAATCTGCGGGGTGGTCTTTTTCGAAACTGTCCAGTAAGGGATGGTTCCGACCTTGTGTTGCAGGGGAGTTAGGGTGGCTCCTCGGTACGGTGATCTAGGCTACGTACTGTGACGGGCGGTACCCCAGTAGCCCTGCCATTGATGGAATCCATAATCCAATAAGTGCCTGTACGGTTTTGATTATGCCCAACTATGTTGGAACGTGAGATGTAAGCATTCCAGCTATTTCTGTATTTTATTTTGAAAACCCTAGACACTATTATAATATCACTGGATTTCCTATCAAATGTTTTAGTTAGCGTAAGGTAAAAACTTTTTCATGTTTATGTGTGGTAAGTCTTACGTGATACCTTTTCTTTTCAAAAGATTTTCTAAAGTTAAGCAACTTTTAACCCCGTTTACTCACACCAAACCCATGTCCGACCCGAGTGTTTATTTTCTGTTTTATTAAACTCTTGGGTACTCATATTATGTATGAGTATTCAAGTGATTTAGGATTGCTTTGACGAGTTCTGGAGGAGATATGCAGCAGGAGGCTTTAGCGTGTAGATATATATAGTGATTCCATTGTGTTTGAGTTGTATCTGTTTTTCTTTGATGTACTTGAATTGTAATATCTAGGCTGGTATTTATAATTGTCTAGTTTGTGTTGTATTAGTTGTATAACTATGATTATGGTACTATGTAATGTTTTATGTGATATGATATAATTTATTCGTTCCGCTGTGAGATTCTTCTGTTGTCTGTTTCTTTCTTTTCGTTCTTTTCTCTTTTCTATCCCTTTATTTCTTCTTAATGATGCATCTTTCTATGGAATGAAAGGCGGGTCGTTTCATTGTGGTATCAGAGCGCTAGGTTGAGCAAATACCTAGACTCTGGATTGGTGTCTATCTTGAGAGAGCGTATTTGTAATTTCGAATATATATATATATATATATATATATATATATATATATATATATATATATATATATATATATATATATATATCTACCTATTTGATTGGGTTACCCGTTCAGGTTTTCAAATATAAGTAATAAAGGTAGATAGGGTAGTGGTGTGTATAGCACAACTACCAATGGCTGGAGTCAGAGTGTTTGAGATTTGAAGTGGATCTGCTAGGGCAGTATTGGGTATCTTGAGTAGTTTTGCAGTTTGGTGTTTCACCGATCTCTGAAGAGAATCTTTTCAAGATTCCGAGTTTATCTTTGGATTGTAAGCTTGGTTGCACTCGTGCAAGTGGATTTTATTGAATTGGGATCAGTTGGGAGTACTGAAGCCAGCGATGGTATCTTGGCAACCTTAGGAAAGAGTTCTGTCTGTATTTGAGTTTGAGACTCAGTTTGGCAGAATGTTTTGTGCTTGGTTTGAGAGCGGGTTTCCTGAGGGATATCTATCTTCTGAAGGCTCTATTGTGGAAGGGGCTGATATAGCTTTGTGATTCGATAAGCATTTGGATAAGGATGTCTTTGGCAGCAGTAGCAGCTTGGAGGTGTTGTGTGTGCTATCAGAGTAGTCTCTTGGCTTAGCTGTATCCTTGGTTAGTGTCCGGAAGCAATAGAGGGTCGTTTCTTCGTTGATTCAGAAGTCTTTGTGATTCTTTTGGCAGTAGGCCGGGTAGATGGTGTAGTTTGTCCATTTCTTGTAGAAGATCAGAAGGGTGTGATATTTGTGGTTGAAAGTGGACCACTAGTTTCTTCTTTTGGTTAGAAGGCTTTAGCTGTTCTGATTTTTGTTAGAGAGGACGGTTTCTTGGAGTCTGAACTGAGTGGAATCGCATAAGTGACTTGCGATGGTTCGGAAGTTCTCTGAGTGATCTTTGTTTGGATTGAAGCACCTCTAGAGGATGTTTGAGTTATGAAGTGGTTTGGTATTTTCTGGATATCTTCGAAGGAGTCAAGATTTGCATCCGCATCGAAAGATTGAGTTCTGTTTCGATTTGGTTCTTGGAGCTTTACCAGTGGTTCAGCATAGTAGGAGGGCTCTTTGAGAGAGAGGTATTTTAAACTAGCAGGATTGATTAGATACAGTTTTCTGGTTGAATTTTTGCTATAGTATTTGTGACCGAATCGGATAGGTCACTGAGATTCTATGGAATTTGATGAACAATGTTTCAGGGATAAGTTGATCAAGTTTGTAATTGTGTTCATTAACAGCATTCTCAAATCAGAGTTGTGCAGTGGAAGCATGGTGGCAGCTATTACAGAATAGAAGCAACACCCGATTCATTGGGAATTTGAGTTTTGTCCTGGATCAGAGGATTTCTACAGGGAATTCATTTTTAATCTGGAGGCTTGATTATCTTGTGCACCTATTCTGTTTCTGAATAGGAGTAGTATGTTTGAAGTCTTCTGGTATTTGTGTAAGTAGAGTTTGTGTGGTGGAATTTGATTGATCTAGAAGTTGAAGGCAGCCCAGGATCGATATGAGAGATTTGTGGATAAGACTATTGGATCTTTCTGTATTCTCTTAAGAGTTAAGTGTTTGGTCTACAGGATTGAATTGCAAGTTCGGATAGCTGGAATTTGTTATGTTTTTCACGTATCTCTGAGGGAGTACGTGTATGGTCTATCACTGGTTTTAGAATTAGTAGTTCTTTGAGATTTGGAAGTTTATCAGGACTTGTCTGTGGTCCAGTATCCTGTTTAGATTTGTAGATCTAGATATATAGGAGCTCTAGATCCGAGTGGTGTAGCTAGTTTAGATTCTGTAAGGCGAGTGTCCTGGTGTTTATACCTGGGAAACTCTAGGGAATCCTATCCAGAATTTTATCTGGGTAGTTAGAATTGTTTGTTTGAATTGGTTGCAATGGTTGCAAGTATTTGTTTAATAGCATATGTTTGCTATTTTAAAATTAAAATCCATATGGGATTATTAAATTACCTTTGCTTTTAAAATTTCGGGGATGAAATTCTTTTAAGCGGGGAGGAATGTGATGTCCCGGAAATTTAGGCAATATTTATTTAATAATTTCATTAATAATTATTTTAAATGTGAAATATGGATTTAATAATCTAATTCAAACAGAAATTTTCTGTTGAAGATTAATAATTATTTAATTCGTCAAATGTTATTCTTTTCAAAATTAATAATAATGATGATAATTTAATATTTGGGAATTTTATTCTTTTCAAAAGTTAAAAATATTTAAATGATAAAATTTCCTTTCTAAGCTTATTTAAAGAATATTTTATTTATAATGTATATATGTGTATACATTGTAAATAGGAGTTTTGATTTTAATTTAAGTTTAAATTTAATAAGGATATTTTCAAATTTTTAATATATATATATATAGATGTATATATTATGAATTGGAAAATTTGATTTAAATTAGTATTGAAAACTTTTTATAAAGTTTGTTTTAAAAATCTTTCTTATATCTTCAAAGAAATATAAGTAAATATTTATTTTTGTTTAAAAATATAATAGTTTAAAATTGTATTTTATAATAAAAATTTATTTTGTTTTATTTTAAAAATTGTTTTGAAATAAACTTAGTTAGTATAGTATTTTAGTTTGAAAACTTTGGAATAGAATTGTATTCAACATTCTTTTTCTTTTTAAATTTTCTCTTTTGAAAATTTGGTTTTAAAAACATTCAAATAAACATTAATTATGTAATTTTATAAAAGAAGTTTTTATGTAAACATGTAAGGCTAAATATTGATAAAACATTTAAAAACATGTTAAATAAATTAGAAATTGTTTTAGAATAAATTTAAATACATTCATAAACTAAGAAATTTATTTTTATATTAAAAGGCACATGTGTTAAGCTTTTAACTAATAAGGGAAGACACATGTACTTAATCTATAACAATAGATAACAAGTGGCAATGTTAATATATTTTGAAATTAATTATTTTAGATAAAAAGAAACTTAACAATTCATTTTGTTTAAACATGATCTTCATTTGAAACTGAAATAAGACTTTAGAAAGAACACTCAAAAACCAAATGCAAAACCCAAATACAATTTAAGATCTGCAAACAAATTTAGAAACAAATCTGCTGAATTCTTCAAATCTGTAGTCTAAAGGAAGATCAACCCAAACTCTAGCAAAAAGAATTGGAGTTCAGCTGCAAATTTAAATCAACTTAAGCAAGATCAACTTCAGTAATCAAATCTGGAAGTAAACTCAGCAAGCAAACTTAATTTTCATAGTACCAGATTCAACTAGCAAAATTATAGTTCCAGGAATACAGAATTGCAACAGAGTTGTCCTTTGCATTCTTCTATAATGTGAGTAAATTTCTCTTTTTAAAAACAGTTCTTACCTTTTAAAAAGCAAAGCAAAAACAAACATACAGAACTCAAGTTCAAACAAACTGTCATTTAAAAATATATAAAACTGCTATGGATAAAACTGCAGTGATTCATTTTGTTTGAGGTAAATAATTTCACAATTTTTAAAAAGGAGCTTTAAGTTATCAGTTGCATGTGAATATATAGGAATAAGTATGTTGTGTGATTGCATATTGATGAATGTTCTGTGTATACGTATATAAATATGTATATATGTTGTTGTTGCCTGGAATCTGCATACCTGTTTGTTTTTAAAACTAAGATTGTAAATAGAAAACCCTTATCTCTGGATTTAATTCTCTGTTAGGATTGATATGTAAACAAAATTTGGTTGTTTAGTATAAATTCAGGTTTGTAAATTATGTTTGTAAATCAAAATTATGTTATATTTAAAAAAAAATCTGTTTGTCTCTGTTACAAAAAAATAACAGTCATTATTTTCCATAAGCCAATCAAACTACTAAAATTATTGAAACAGCTTAATAATTTGAATGCATATATAAAACCGTGATTTTTAAAATCAAAATCACATTTTTAAATTCTCTGGGGAGTAAGAATTACTGGGTTGATCAAATTGGGAGTTTTTTTGGTTTTTTCTAATTGCCTAGGGGACTTTGGTTGTTATGGTGCATCCTGGAGGTGGAGAGTAGATGGATGAGTAGGGGAATATTGTTTGATGTGTTGTCAGTGGTGGTTGGCGACAGTGGCGGCCGATTTCAGGTTTGAACCCTAGTTTTTAAGCGGTCGAAGTTTTGTAACTTCTTGATCTCTGTGGTGCTTCGAGTGAGGTAGGGCTTTGGGGTTTGGTGGAGGGGATGTAGTTGGATAGATGGCCGGAGTTGTATGTGATCAGGTGATCTGTGATGTGATTGCGAGATGATGACATGTTTGGGTATTTTGAGTGTTGTGGTGTTTCCATTTTGGCTTGTTTAACTCTAAATTGATTTCGAACTGCT
This sequence comes from Allium cepa, assembly GCA_030765085.1. Classification (NCBI taxonomy): domain Eukaryota; kingdom Viridiplantae; phylum Streptophyta; class Magnoliopsida; order Asparagales; family Amaryllidaceae; genus Allium; species Allium cepa. The sequence goes on from CM060937.1 coordinate 12,271,074, forward strand.
ATGGGGATTTCGGTGGTCGTTATCTGGTAAGAGGCTGATCGGTGACGTGGTGAAGGGGTATACGGTGACTGGAGTTCGCCAGAGTGCCGGTGCATATGCACCGTGCACATAGAAGTTCTAATGAACTTTTGGAATGTGTAGAATTGTGACTTGAGTTTCACTCGGGTGAATCAAGCAGTTTACCCGAAGAAACCAGGGTGTGAACTCGAAGCAGATATGGGGAGGTCTCGGGTAAGTGATGTTGCAGGTTGTAAAACCTGACAGTATGCAGTTTCTAAAATTTAAATGAAATTTGAATTTTAAGAGCAGGATTTATATCAGGGTTTTAAATGCAAGGTTTAAATTTGAATTCAAGTGAACTTTGAATTCAAAGTTTTTAAAATGAAAATTTTAAATTTAGGTAAGATTTAAATTTAGTTTTTAATAATCAAGCCTACAATATAGTTCAAGGTTACTATGAATTTAAATCCTGAATTTAAATCAGATTTGTGAAATTTAAATATTGGACAGATTCAAATGTTTTAAAAGTAGAATTTAAAATGAATTTGATTTCAAATAAATGGTTGAAACTTGATAGAATTCTTTTCTTTAATATTGAATAAAAGTTATGAAGTGTTTAACTTTTATTTGAAAATTAAGATAATCAATATATTTTAAAAGCTTGATTTATTTAATAAAATTAAGTAATTTGTTTTAAACTTTTCTTATATAAGTATCTTATATAAGTAATGAATGTTTTCACTTTTTATTTTAAGGATTATAAATTTATTTAAATCTGGATAAATGTTTATGTAGTTAAACATTTTGAAATCTTAAATTTTAAAATGGGATTTGAATTAAATTTAGAAATATATTGTTTTAAATATATTTGAATATTAATGAAGTCATTAATAAGTAAATGAATTATTTTAGAAATAATTAAGATAATTAAGGAATTTACTTATTTATTTGATTTTAAATAATGATTTAGATTAATTTTTAATTAGAGTTAATTAATGATAATAAATCTAGGATAATTTTCTTAGAGAAGTAATTAAAGAAATGTTGTTAATTAATAAGATAATTATCTTAGGACAATTAAGTAATTAATTAATGTGTTAAATTTTGATAATTAATTCGATTAATTAATTGAATATAATCAATTGTAAATTGTTAAGTATAATGACTTGATAAGGTAATTAAGGGATTAATTACTTATTGTAATTAATTATGGTAAAGTGATTTGTTTAAGTTAATAGTTTAGTTCAATTAATTTGAATAAATCATTTGATGATTTAATGAGAGTAATTACTTAAAGTAATTAATGGAACATTATTACTTAGAGAAGTAATAAATGATAATTACTGAAATGTAATTAGTGAAGATGATTTTTAATTAAGTAATTTGAATAATTACTTTGTAATTAATCAAGGGATTAATTAAGGAAGATGATTAATTATAGAATAATTAATTTGTTAATGAGTAGTTAATTACTGGATTTAATATTAATCAAGGGTGATTAATAATTGTATTTTAAATTTTAGATTAATTACTAAATGTAATTAATTTTAAAATTAAGTAATTGATTTAAAGATTAATTAGAGATCATTAATTAATATAATTAATGATGTGATTAAGAATTGTTTAATTAAGAGCAGTTAATAATTAAGTGATTAATTAATGTAATTAAATAAGGATAAATGTAATTAATTATAGTTAATTAATGAAGTAATTAAATGTTAATTACTTATGATTAAGATTAATTAATTTATGAAATTAATTAAAGACTAATTACTTATAGTAATTAAAGACTAAGTCCTTCCTCTCTGTCAAATGAGCATCAACAATATGTACATCGTTAGTTTTTGGGATGACCCATGGCTTGTTTCAGGGATGATACTTAGCAGGATCTTAACTTACAATGAAATAATGCAAACTGGCGTACACCTTGCAGCTAAGGTAAGTGATGTCCTTAGCAACATTCAAAGCACTAACTCCTTTTCATCCAACCAAAGAATTCGGCGTATTTGGTACTTGATTAGAAGCAAAATTACACTGTTAGCATCAAATGAGAGGCTGGTTTGGGATGTTAATAGGACCAAATTCAAAATTGGCTCTGTATATGAACATCTTATGAAGAACAAAGTTCGGCCGATGTGGAATGGTCCAAGCGAACATGGTATAAAGATAGTAGTATGAGAAACAACTTTCTTCTCTGGAAAGTGCTAAACCGCGCAATTCTTACTAAAACGAAACTTGTGTGCATGGGGTTGGATGTCAATATTCTCTGCACCTTCTGTAATGATCAAGCAGAAACTGTTGAACACTTGTTTTTTGAGTTTTCTGTCATTAATAATGTTTGGCAGCTTGTCAAGGCCAAGCTATGCTGGGTTGAAGCTTTTAACGGTAACTGGAATGAGTGGAATAAACTACATGGGAGAACAGGGTTCAAAAGTAAAGAGAAGAGAGTTCTTCTTCATGTTTTGAAAAGTTTTACAGCCGTGGTCTGGAAGGAACGAAACACCAGGGTGTTTGAGCAAAACAATGCTGAATCTGAAGCGGCTTTTAAGCTATGGGTGATGCACGAGATCAAGAATGCGCTGAGTATGCTATCATTCTACATTGATCCAGGAATACTTCACTCCTTTTAACGGGTGCTCTCTCACTTGTTCTTTTGTTTTTTAATTTTGTTCCTGTTTTTTCTCCTTATGTGCATGTTGTTTGTAGCGCTTTGTTTTCCTCAGTTTTCTTAAAGCTTGCTCTCTATAGTTTGTGTTGTATTCTTATTGGTGCTGCAATAAAATGGTCGGGGTCCATCCAACCTCGTCGGCCTTGCCAAAAAAAGAGAATGATTAATCAAAGGTGTTTAATCAAGTTGAATACTTAGTGAATAATTAATTAACTGAGTTAATTAATTAATGGATATTAAGCAGGATTTATAGATGTGGTAATTAATTTAATTTATTTTAAATTAATTAGAAATAGTAGTATTTTATTTAGTTCATTTTAAATTAATTATAGATGATGATTGATAAATTTTTGCTTATGGATGATATTGATATTCTGTGGATGGTTGTGATCTCAGTAATGAGATGAGTAGTATCTATATGATATGGATGTATAGTTAAAGTATGATAATGATGATTATCTGTTGTGATGATATCTATTGTGATGATGATACGTGTTATCTGTTTATGATGAGAATGTGATTATCTATTGTGATATGTAATTTATCTATCTGTGTGTAAATATATAATGATGAATTGAATTAATTATTCAAACTAAATTCACTTGGAAATTAAGGTGGCATTTGGATTTCGATGAGACCAGGATCGGATTTCCAAATTTGGAATTTGAAAACTACATCGATCCAAATTAAACGTTTGGTGGTGAATCTCAAAGTGAAGAGTGAAGACTCGAGGTGTAAGAACTATTCGTCAGTATAACTCTGAGGGTGATTCCGTGATGAGTTTTACGGAATAGTACTTTCAGGTTCGAGATGGTGATTCAGAGTGCAAGGGTCATCGTCGTTAACTCTAAGGGTGATTCCAAAGTGAGTGTAACGATATAATGCCTTCGGTTTCGTTCGAACCCGTAACGAACTTGTATGGATTGAATGCTTTCAAAACGTCGTCAGGTGGACGATGAGCATTCTAAGATTAATGTGTCCTATAAAGGTAATCGTAGCCTCAAGCCTCATCAACCGGGAATGGCTAAAACAGGGGAGGTGCGGCAAGGTTAAGTGGTTCATGCCCAAGTACGACGAGATTTACCCCTGTCTAGAGGTCCCTTTTTCTTTCAGTTGTGTGGCAGTTGGCGACGGCCAATCTGCAGGGTGGTCTTGTGCGGAACTGTCCAGTAAGGGATGGTTCCGGCCTTATGTTGCTGGGGAGTTAGGGTGGCTCCTCGGTACGGTGATCTAGGCACGTACTATGACGGGCGGTACCCCAGTAGCCCTGCCATTGATGGAATCCATAATCCAATAAGTGCCTGTACGGTTTTGATTGTGCCCAACTATGTTGGAACGTGAGATGTAAGCATTCTAGCTATTTCTGTATTTTATTTTGAAAACCCTAGACATTATTATAATATCACTGGATTTCCTATCAAATGTTTTCGTTAGCGTAAGGTAAAAACTTTTCCATGTTCATGTGTGGGAACTCTTACGTGATACCTTTTCTTTTCAAAAGATTTTCTAAAGTTAAGCAACTTTTAACCCCGTTTTACTCACACCAGACCCATGTCTGACCCGAGTGTTTATTTTCTGTTTTATTAAACTCTTAGGTACTCATATTATGTATGAGTAGTCAAGTGATTCAGGATTGCTTTGACGAGTTCTGGAGGAGATATGGAGCAGGAGGCTTCAGCGTGTAGATATATATAGTGATTCCACTGTGTTTGAGTTGTATCTGTTTTTCTCTGATGTGCTTGAATTGCAATATCTAGACAGGTGTCTATAACTGTCTAGTTTGTGCTGTATTAGATGTAGATTCTGATGTATATGATACTATGTAATGTTTTGTGTGATATAATATAATTTATTCGTTCCGCTGTGAGATTCTGATGTTGTTTGTTTCTTTCTTTTCTTTCTTTTCTCCTTTCTATCCATTTCTTTCTTCTTAATGATGCGTCTTTCTATGGAATGAAAGGCGGGTCGTTTCAATGGCACACCCTAACTCTATCAAAATATAAAAAAACGTCCTCGATGTACCAAATCTCATAGCCTTCCTAACAGGGGAAACATTAACAAATACTATATCTCAACCGAATACTCTAACTCTTTACTTCATCTGTCAGCATAGGACTTCTAACAGTCTATGCATCCTTCATTCATCGCCTAATCATCTCTGACTTTTTCAAGGTCTCGCGGATCAAATATGGTCCATGTAGAATTTTATTAATAGTTTTCCATCATTATTTGATGATTTGTATGGCCTCTCATACAAGGCTTTAAAGGGTGTCATGCCAATCATCGCTTGGTAACTATTGTTGTATGTAAACTCTACTAATAGTAAATGTTGTTTTCAATGTCCCCCAAAATCCATGACGTAAGCTATCAATAGATCTTCCAAAATCATGTTCACCCTTTCTTTCTGACTATTAGCTATGAGTGGTATGCGGTGCTAATATTCAACGTTGTTCCTAAAGTTGGCTGCAAACTTGTCCAAAATTCACTAGTGAATAAGGGTTCTCTATCACTAACAATACTTATTAGAACATCGTGCAATCATACCACTTCTTTGATATAAATTTACACCACATATGTTGCATTCTTATCACTCTTTATAGGGATAAAGCGGGCACTTTTAGTGAGACTATCCACTATAGCCCAAATGGCCTCATTGCCTCTTTGATTCCTAGGAAACCCATTTACAAAATCCACTGATACATGTTTCCACTTTCAAGCTGGCACCTCTAATGACAATAACAGTCCTCCAGGCTTCCTTTGTTCTGCCTTTATCTTTTGGCATATCAAACAACTAGATACATACTCCACTACCCTTTTCCCCATCCTTGGATAATAGAAAATTCGATTCATGTCCTTATATATATTATCTTCACCAGCGTGAATAGTCATCCTAAAATGGTGAAACTAAGCCAGCACTTCCTCCAAAATGTCCTCCACCATTGGAACACATAGGCATCCATTCTTCTTCAGCCATCCCCTTTTGTATATTGCATACCTACCAACATGGGGGAAATATTCTCCTGTAATTAGCTTGCCCAAAATATCTACCATTTCCCTGCTTTCTTCTATTCTTACCCAATGCGATTTATTAAAGTTGGCCTTAATTCCATTGCTTCCAGACAACCTAGAATGAGCTCTGGTAGTGGTTGGAAATTGAAATTTGAGAGGAATTCCTACTGCATCCACTCATATATAGCACCAAGAGTAGCATGCTTCTGGCTAAGGGTGTTGGTAACAACATTCCCTTTTTTAGTGGTATACTTTATCTCAAAGTGAAATGATGTTATAAACTTCATCCACCTCTACTGCCTGAGTTTCAAATCATTTTAGGAAAATAGGTATTTAAGGGATTTATGACCGATGAATAACACAAAATTTTCTCCAAAACGATAGTGCTTCATATGTTTAATGTCAAAATGATAGCCGCTAACTCTAAGTCGTGAGTGGGGTACCTTTTCACATGGTCCTTCAAGTACTTGCTTTCATAGGCTATCACTTTGACTTCTTTCATAAGAACAGCTCCCAGCCTTGTGCCACATGCGTCGGTGTAAATAGTGAAAGGCTTCATCCCATATGGAATAGTAAGTATTGGCGCACTAGTCAACAGCTCTTTATGCTTCTCAATTGCTTCCATGCATTTCTTGTCTCATGCAAAAACTAAATTCTTCATGATTAAGCGAGTCAGTGGGACTTCTATCTTCTCAAAATCCTTAATGAATTTACTATAGCAACCCACCAACCCAAGAAATCTCCTTACTTCCATGGCATTCTTTCAAATCTTCCAGTCTTGAATAGCTTTCATCTTTGCAAGATAAACGGACAACCCCTTCTCGAAGAAAATATGACCATGAAATTCCACCTCCTTCTTCTAAAAATGGCTCTTTATAATTTGTCTTTTAGTTTGTGCCTTCTCAAAGACCATAGCACTTCCCTTAAATTATTTTCATGATCATCTTCGCTTTTAAAGAAAACTAGAACATTGTCTATGAACACTACGATGAATCTATTTTTCTGCCCCCTAAAGACTCTACTCATCAAGTCTACAAAGTATGCAGGGGCATTTCTCAGACTAAAAGGCATTACCTCTCATTCACAAAGTTCATTTAGAGAGAGGAAAGTGATCTTTTATCGCAGCCTTCGGCTATTCTCAACTGGTGGAATCTAGTAGCTAAGTCCAACTGAGAAATATTTTGACTCCACCAAGCTAGTTAAAAAAGTTTAGTTTTAACCGTGGGCTTTTCCAATCCAACTCCATTACATACCTTTAACTATAAACCAAGGGCTTTTCCAGTCCAATCCCATAACATACCTTTATCTGCAGGCCAAGGGCCATTTTTTGCCCAACTTTATAACTCTAACGCAGGTGCAATGCAACTAAAGTGTCTACCAACCCATCTCCATCAATCATGTCCCAATGATGCCAGCGAAAGGACCTAAGCCACTTAATACCTCATCGGTCGAAATTACGCAGACTCTGACCAATTTAATACCTATACCCTAGGAAGATTCCTGTTATTTAGTACCTAAACCCAAGGTAGTACCCTCTCTGGTACTTCTTAATTAATGTCGTAAAAAATCTCATACGGCCACTTAATACTTCTTTTATGGGAATTGTTGGAAACCTACAGTAGCCATAGATACTTCATACCAAAGAAGAACCCCCTAAAATTTCTCACTACCGCACTAAAATATAATCCTGACTATTTAATACTTCTTGAATAAGATAGAGGTGGAACTTAAAACAACCACTTAATACCTCCAACCTAGAAGTGGTCCCATACTGGGATATCCGTCATAGGAACCGTTACCCAAACCAGGATGCCTCATATTAGTGCGACTATTCATAAGGCTGGTAGCTAGTGTGACGACCGCCCATGACTCCTGCACTTAAACAAGGAGATAGTGTGCTGAAAAGCGTGCCCGACAGCCATGGACGATCATCAAGGTAAAGTAAACACAGGATAGTCTATCGTATTACTCACAGCGCAGGGATAAAATACAATAGAAAGTATACATAGTGAAGCTCCATAGAACAGTATCTCATCATACACTACAAAAAAATTTGATACAAACATCTGAACAGTCAATACATCAAGCCTCACTACATAACACTCAAAGAATCATACAAGCAGCGGAACATCCAGTGCATATAGTAAGAAAAACAATATGCAAAAGCCTCCAGCTCGTCTTCGTTATCAGCATCGTTGGTCACTAAGAACAGCACCTGACACCTACTACCTAGTCTGCCCATCCCAAAACGGATGAACAGCCCAAGGTAATAAGAGTTGAACATGAAACCTTGAGTCAGACAAAAGTCCTAGTGAGCGGTAAATCAACTATCAAACATACCAAAAGAGCATAAAGGGTAAAAAAAGGAATAGGAACCCAACCATCCCACTCCACCTCTTTCTACAGTGATAGCCCCCAGACCCACTAAGCAGAAATAGACATAGCAAAGCAGACATTTAAAGTAAAACAATTATCACTCGAGTCAAGGTAGATGTTTTCCAAGCACAAACCCCCAAGGCCTAAACCAAGATCAGATAAGCACCCACAAAAAAATAGCTCTTGAGACCGAGTGACGATACAACCAAAGCATCCAAACATCTATGACTCTGGCTATCACTGTTATCATTGCCTCGATAGCACCGTTAATTGAATGACCGGCTCATTCTTTCATCCGTCCCTCAAGGGCTAATGGTAACCCCGGTTCTAGACAGAACTCCGCACGTCATTTGACCCGTGCCTAGGACTATCGAATCTGCCCAGAGTACTCGACCATCAACTATTAGTCTTTTGGGACTATCGAATATGCCCAGCGTACTCTTGCTTTGAGTCTGCTAGAACCTTCAATAACGATGAAATCTCAGCCTTCTAGTCATCCTCATCGACGACTATTCTCATACTAGCTCAAGCGCCTCTGGAGCTAACCATTATCAACTAACTCGAACCATATCACCGAGTTATCAACATGCTTGGGATGATCCCGTCTGGATCAAACCAAGGCTATCTCACATCATGCTTTGCTTCATCGCATCATAGCAAAGTGCCGTCTCAACATCATCATCAAATCTATCCATATGAGCTTTATCATCCGCTCCATATGCCACAAGCAACTTTCCTTATCCAAGAGCCTTTCCACTTAGCTTTTGAATCATCTTCGACCAACTTGTCCAAATCAAATCATCAATTAACTAATTTGTAAGAATCAATCAGATCAATCATTAATCCAAGTAATCAATCATTAAAATAAGATCTAAATAAACAGTTATAACAATAATGGCAATTTCGTAAATAAAGAGTCCAAATCTAACTAGCATGAATTCTAAGTAATATCTTGATGAATGAACTAACATAGGTTAACATGTAGTAAAGTGGATATCAAAACTTTATGAACGATGGATCTACATGCAGACTTAAGGAAAATGCATGAAATCAGTATCTTTAACACACAAAAGCCACTGATCCAATATACTCCTTTGGGTCCGTGTGAGAGATAACGACCACTCACCGAATCACCTAAACACCTCAAAAGCAACAAACTCCAGATCCGGACAGCGAAGGATCTAGTTTGATCCGTCAAAATTCCGCTTTAAACGATGAAGTCTCTCCTTGAAGAATGTAGATCTTCCATTTTGGCTCTTGGACCTTCGATTTGATCTTCAATCTTGGATGGAAGGAAGCACTAGATTAGAGAGGAGAAAAGAAGTGAAGAAGTGTTGTAGTCGAGCTCTAAAAATAGCAGCATTTCGTCGCTTCCAAAATCCGGATCCCAAAAATTAAGATAGGCACTTCTATTTATAGGCCAAACCTATGAGTCGTTCGCCCCCTTAAGTCGGTCACACTCATCAAGGCTCCACGACTTACGACTCATCAACCCCATGGCCTACCGACTCAAGCCTCTACGTGACTTAACTTAGATACGACCTAACGACTCAGCAACAGGAGACGACCTAGCGACCTAACACAAACACGGCTCAACACACACATGACCTAACACACTGCCGCATTTCTACCTAAGTCCTAAGTCGTTTCAACGACTCAACGACTTACGACTCAACGACCTAGCGACTTAGCAGTGCCTAAGACTTTCCACGGCCCAACAACCTAACGACTTAACCTATGCGCCTTTAGCAACTTAACTATGGTCGCGACCTAACACCCTTGCCTTCATGCGACCTACGACCTAAGCCTCAACACAAGAATTCCTTAAGTCGCTTACTAACTTAAGCCGTTAACCCTTAAGTCGTTAGTTCCTTTAGGTCGGCCAAACCCCTAAGTCGCTCACTCCTATAGGTCGGTCACCTACCTTAAGTCGCTCCATCCTCTAAGTCGCTCCACCGACTCATGCTACGACACGACCTAACCCTGGACGACTCATCTCTGGACGACTTAAGCTCCAAACGTCTTAAATTCTGAACGACTTAACAACACTAACGACCTAATAACAACAGTTCTACGATCCTTCGATCCGTAGAAATACGGGTCATTACATTCTCTCCTCCTTAGGAATTTCGCCCCCGAAATTCCAAAAAAACAAGAGCAACCAAAACTATTCTGCATGCCTACCATCCATAGCAATCAACAAACCATGCATCCAATTACTAGCCTAGCATGCAGAATTCTACGACTAGAACAAGTTACAATTTCATGAGATGACACGACACCTTAGGGCCATACCTTGAAGAGTTCAGGATGAGCTGCCTTCATCCTCTCTTCCTTCTCCCATGTACAGTCGTTAACATCATCACTCCATTGTACCTTGAGCAACCTGACTACCTTCCTCCTAAGCTGTTTCGTGTCAGTTTTCACAACATGAAGCGGCTTACAAGGTCTTCTAACGACTGGATCAACTTCTAAATCTCCATATCTATCAGTAGAAACCAATGTATTCGAGTTGTGCACATACTTCCGTAGATACGATACGTGAAAAACATTGTGCACACCCGACATCTTTTCTGGTAATTCCAATTTATAAGCGAGCTTTCCAATTCGCTCGATGATCGGGAATGGCCCAACAAATCTCGGAGTCAATTTCCCTTTCTTCCCGAATCGAATAACATTCTTCAGTGGAGAAATCTTCATAAAAACCATATCACCTACGTCGAATTCCAAATCCTTACGACGCTTATCGCATAGCTTTTCTGACAGTCTTGGGCTGCCTTCATTCGTCGCCGAATGATCGCCGAATGATCTCTATACAATCAGAAGTCTGTTGAATCATTTCTGGCCCAAGTATTAACTTTTCTCCCGTTTCTAGCCAACATGTCGGAGAGTTACACGGCCTTCCATACAATGCCTCATATGGTGCCATACCAATACTTGACTGGTAACTGTTATTATATGAAAACTCCACCAAATGAAGATGATCTTCCCATGATCCTCCGAAGTCTAAAACACATGCTCTGAGGAGATCTTCCAAAACTCTGTTGACTCTCTCTGTCTGACCATCTGTTTGGAGATGATAAGCTGTACTCAAACACAACTCGGTTCCCAAAACTTCCTAGAAGCTCTTCCAAAATCCACTAGTTAACAATGGGTCTCGATCGCTCACTATACTCTTCGGAATACCATGGAATCGAACTATCCACTTAACATATAACTCAGCCAATTTTGATGCAGTCCTGGTTGATCGAACAGGAATGAATCTTGCACTCTTAGTCAAACGATCTACGATGACCCAAATCCCTTCATTTCCTGCTCTGGTTCTAGGTAGTCCATCGATAAAATCCATCGATATTTGCTCCCACTTCCATGTAGGAACTTCTAATGGCTGAAGCAATCCACTTGGCTTCTTCTGTTCGGCTTTTACCAACTGGCAGTTCATGAATTTGGAAATAAAATTTCCAACATCCTTCTTCATACCTTCCCAATAATAGGTTCTCTTCAAATCCTGGTACATCTTATTTCCACCTGAATGAATTGTTAACTTCGATTGATAGCTTTCCTTCAGAACTTCATTTCTCAGCTCATCTATATCGGGAACAACTAGTCGTCCTTGTTTTCGAAGCCAACCCTCTCGATCGACCTCGAATCCTTTATCCTTCTCTGGGTCCAACCCCGATTCCAAATCACGGATAATCTTGACAAGCTTATCGTCTCGCTTTTAGCTCTTGCCAATTCTTTCCACCAGAGTAGGTCTTATCGATAAGTTTGCGAACATCTCAGGTTCCAATTCACATCTGGGCCTGAAATCAAATCCAGCCAAATACTCAAGACTCTTCCATTCTGAAAACATGGCTCCCAATCCTGCACGTCTTCAACTTAACGCATCTGCTACTGCGTTACCTTTTCCTGGAGTATAGGCTATACCAAAATCATATGATGCTAAAAACTCTAGCCATCGTTGCTGCCGGAGATTCAAATCCTTTTGGGAGAAAAGATACTTCAATGACTTATGATCTGTAAACAACTCGAATCGAACTCCCAATAGGTAATGTCTCCACATCTTCAAAGCAAATACAATCGCCGCTAACTCCAAATCATGAGTCGGATAATTCCTTTCATGTGGCTTCAGTTGTCGACTTGCATATGCAACAACTTTATCCTTTTGCATTAGCACTGCTCCAAGTCCAGTACCACATGCATCGGTGTAAGCCACCATCTCATCATTTCCACTTGGAATAGTCAAAACAGGAGCACTTGTTAGTCGCTCTTTCAGGATTCCGAAAGCTTGTTCATACTTAGCATCCCATCTGAACACTTGGTTCTTTTTCGTCAATCCTGTTAATGGTGCAGCTATCTTGGAAAAGTCTTTGATAAATCGACGATAGTATTCTGCTAGTCCAAGAAAACTTCTCACATCAAATGCATTCTTAGGTCTAATCCAATCCTGGACTGCTGCCACCTTTGCGGGATCAACCGCTATTCCATTTCCAGAGATAATATGACCTAAGAACCTCACTTCACTCTTCCAGAAGTGACACTTCGAAAACATAGCCTTCAGCTGTTGTTTCCGCAAGATTTCCAAAACAATCCGCAAGTGCATCTTGTGCTCTTCTTCAGTTCTGGAATAAATCAAAATATCATCCACGAACACAATTACAAACTTGTTCAACTGATCCCTGAACACTCTATTCATAAGATCCACAAAATATGCTGGTGCATTGGTCAATCCAAACGGCATTACCAGCCACTCAAAGAAACCGGATGGTGTCCTAAAAGCAGTCTTCGGCACACTATCCTTTGCCACTCTCAACTGGTGAAATCCCGTTGCCAAATCCATTTGAGAAAACACCTTGGCTTCGTGAAGCTGATCAAACAAGGCATCTATTCTCGGCAATGGATACTTGTTCTTCTTAGTCACTTTATTCAGCTCACGATAATCCACACACAACCTCAACGATCCATCCGCTTTGGTTGCAAACACAACTGGTGCACCCCATTTGGACACACTACGCCGAATGAATCCTTTCTGTAAAAGGTCATCAACTTGCACCTTCAACTCTTGCTGTTCCCTAGATGCCATCCACCTAAGAGGCATCACAACAGGTTTGGCTCCCTCAACTAGATCGATGCGAAACTCGATCTCTCTATGCGGCGGTAACCCTTTGACCTCATCAAAGACATCCTCAAATCCATTCACAATAGGCACCGATGACAGTCCATCCCGTGTAACAACTAGCGAATACATAAAGCTCATGAAGACGCCTTCTTCATGCTTACATCGTATCACAACCCTTCGCCCCTCCACATTCTCGACTGTCACCTCCAGCCTCTTACGATCAACCCTTGTCGCATACTTCCTAAGCCAGTCCATACCCAAAATAATTCCGAACCCCGCAAAGTTCAGAACAAAACAATCACAAACAAAAGAGCAATCATGACTCGACACAACCAGACCTTGGCATACCATACACAAACAGGACGAACCACCAACTGGATTAGTCACAACCAATGGTTTATCAACTATATCCGGTTCCAAACCCAACCGGCCTACAAGTTCATTATAAACAAAAGAATGCGATGCTCTAGTATCGAACAACACTCTAACTAGAACACCACAAATAGAAAGGGTACCATGTACCACCACACTCTTCCCTTTCTCTTCCGTAGTAGGAGCTTTTGAAGACGATGGCACAGCCCCCAAAGCATAAGCTTGCACAATCTGTTTGTCCTTCCTCGGTTCTGGACAATTCTTCTTAATATGCCCCAGCTTATCACAGTTGTAACACTTCAACGGTACCTTTGGATTCTTACAATTTCTGGAGAAATGGCCCTTCTGCTGGCAATTATAGCAGGTCACTTCGCACTTCGGCTTCTTCTGGCCATCCTTACCCTTCTGTTGCTGCTGCTTCCTCTTCTTGTTCCCACCTTGTTGTGGTTTAGAATCTTCCTTTGTCACAGCAACAACAGATCCTTCCTTAGGAAACAGATTCTCATGCCTGAGAGCCTTCTCCACAAGCTTCTCAAACGGATCGTCCAGATGATCCACCAACTGTCTCCCAAGACAAGTGTCCATGCCTGTCACAAACTTCTCATTCTTCTGATAAGGAGATTCAATATACGACCGAGCATACTTGGACAAGGCTTCAAACTCCGAAACACACTCAAGAACTGGTCTTCCACCTTGCTTGAGCTCCACAAATTAAACAGAACAGATTTCTGAGCTGTAGAAATGAACTTAACTTCAAATCTGACTTGGAATTTCTCCCAAGAAATTTCTTCCTCTGGAGTATCAATGGTGATAGAGTTCCACCAATCAGAAGCTCTTCCCTGAAGTTGTCTTGATGCAAGCTTCCTTTTGGTTACATCCTAGATTCCCAAATCACCAAAGATCCTTCTACAAGCATCTATCCATCTCTGGACTTCTATGGTTGATTCTGTTCCCAAGAAAACCTTTCCTCCAAGAGCAGTATACTCTTTACACAACTTAGCAAAATCCACCTGTTTTGGAGTTTGAACTTGAACTCCAACATCTACCGTTGGCCCTGGAGCTGGCATCCTTCTCATGATCAAAGTCATCATGGCCTCAAACATAGCAGCATAATCAGCAGCCCCCTCAGAATCACGGCCTTCCCTAGCAGCTGGTCTCCCTCTTCGACTCATTCTTAATATCTATAAAAGAATGATTAGTACACCTTGAGAAACAATTGCATTAGAGGTTCAAATCCTTCTAAGCTACTATATTATATATAGTAATCATCCATCAAAATACAATTACGTCTCTCATACGTAGTTATGTCAACGAGAATTGGCTAAAATCGATTAACCAAAGCTCTGATACCAAATGTGACGACCTCCCATGACTCCTGCACTTAAACAAGGAGATAGTGTGCTGAAAAGCGTGCCCGGCAGCCATGGACGATCATCAAGGTAAAGTAAACACAGGATAGTCTATCTATTACTCACAGCGCAGGGATAAAATACAATAGAAAGTACACATAGTGAAGCTCCATAGAACAGTATCTCATCATACTCTACAAAATAATTTGACACAAACATCTGAACAGTCAATACATCAAGCCTCACTACATAACACTCAGAGAATCATACAAGCAGCGGAACATCCAGTGCATATAGTAAGAAAAACAATATGCAAATGCCTCCAGCTCGTCTTCGTTATCAGCATCGTTGGTCACTAAGAACAGCACCTGACACCTGCTACCTAGTCTGCCCATCCCAAAATGGATGAACAACCCAAGGTAATAAGAGTTGAACATGAAACCTTGAGTCAGACAAAAGTCTTAGTGAGCGGTAAATCAACTATCAAACATACCAAAAGAGCATAAAGGGTAAAAAAAAAGGAATAAGAACCCGACCATCCCACTCCACCTCTTTCTACAGTGATAGCCCCCAGACCCACTAAGAAGAAATAGACATAGCAAAGCAGACATTTAAAGTAAAACAATTATCACTCGAGTCAAGGTAGATGTTTTCCAAGCACAAACCCCCAAGGCCTAAACAAAGATCAGATAAGCACCCACAAAACATCGCTCTTGAGACCGAGTGACGAAACAACCAAAGCATCCAAACATCTATGACTCTGACTATCACTGTTATCATTGCCTCGATAGCACCGTTAATTGAATGACCGACTCATTCTTTCATCCGTCCGTCAAGGGCTAATGGTAACCCCGGTTAAAGACAGAACTCCGCACGTCGTCGTGACCCGTGCCTAGGACTATCGAATCTGCCCAGAGTACTCGACCGTCAACTATTAGTTTTTTAGGACTATCGAATCTGCCCAGTGTACTCTTGCTTTGAGTCTGCTAGAACCTTCAATAACGATGAAATCTCAGCCTTCTAGTCATCCTCCTCGACGACTATTCTCATACTAGCTCAAGCGCCTCTCGAGCTAACCATTATCAACTAACTCGAACCATATCACCGAGTTATCAACATGCTTGGGATGATCCCGTCTGGATTAAACCAAGGCTATCTCACATCATGCTTTGCTTCATCGCATCATAGCAAAGTCCCGTCTCAACATCATCATCAAATCTATCCATATGAGCTTTATCATCCGCTCCATATGCCACAAGCAACTTTCCTTATTCAAGGGCCTTTCCACTTAGCTTTTGAATCATCTTCGACCAGCTTGTCCAAATCAAATCATCAATCAACTAATTTATAACAATCAATCAGATCAATCATTAATCCAAGTAATCAATCATTCAAATAAGATCTAAATAAATAGTTATAACAATAATGGCAATTTCGTAAATAAAGAGTCCAAATCTAACAAGCATGAATTCTAAGTAATATCTTGATGAATGAACTAACATAGGTTAACATGTAGTAAAGTGGATATCAAAACTTTATGAACGATGGATCTACATGCAGACTTAAGGAAAATGCATGAAATCACTATCTTTAACACACAAACAAGCCACTGATCCAATATACTCCTTTGGGTCCGTGTGAGAGATAACCACCACTCACCGAATCACCTAAACACCTCAAAAGCAACAAACTCCAGATCCGGACAGCGAAGGATCTAGCTTGATCCGTCAAAATTCCGCTTCAAACGATGAAGTCTCTCTTTGAAGAATGTAGATCTTCCATTTTGGCACTTGGATCTTCGATTTGATCTTCAATCTTGGATGGAAGGAAGCACTAGATTGGAGAGGAGAAAAGAAGTGAAGAAGTGTTGTAGTCGAGCTCTAAAAATAGTAGCATTTCGTCGCTTCCAAAATCCGGATCCCAAAAATGAAGATAGGCACTTCTATTTATAGGCCAAACCTATGAGTCATTCGCCCCCTTAAGTCGGTCACGACTCATCAAGGCTCTACGACTTACGACTCATCAACCCCACGGCCTACCGACTCAAGCCTCTACGTGACTTAACTTAGATACGACCTAACGACTCAGCAACTGAACACAGGAGACGACCTACCGACCTAACACAAAATCACAGCTCAACACACACACGACCTAACACACTGCCGCATTTCTACCTAAGTCCTAAGTCGTTTCAACGACTCAACGACTTACGACTCAACGACCTAGCGACTTAGCAGTCCCTAAGACTTTCCACGGCCCAACAACCTAATGACTTAAACTATGCGCCTTTAGCGACTTAACTATGGCCGCGACCTAACACCCTTGCCTTCATGCGACCTACGACCTAAGCCTCAACACAAGAATTCCTTAAGTCGCTTACTAACTTAAGCCGTTAACCCTTTAGTCGTTAGTTCCCTTAGGTCGGCGAAACCCCTAAGTCGCTTACTCCTATAGGTCGGTCACCTACCTTAAGTCGCTCCATCCTCTAAGTCGCTCCACCGACTCATGCTAAGACACGACCTAACCCTGGATGACTCATCTCTGGACTACTTAAGCTCCAAACGTCTTAAATTCTGAACGACTTAACAACACTAATGACCTAATGACAACAGTCTAAGATCCTTCGATCCGTAAAAATACGGATCGTTACAGCTAGATTAGCTTAGCAGACTTATCTTATAGAATTGGGACTATCCTTCACGTCTATCGTGGGTACTTATTATAGGCAATGTCTTACATTAGTCCCAAAGCCACACCTCCGGTAGCCAAATTTGCTAGATGGACTTCTATGTGATTTTGGATGACCACTCATCCCTATTTACGCATTAAGGCTAGGGAAGGAAAGCTCATTATTTCACCTTTCATTATGGACTATTTTCCATAATTATCCTTAGCAACTTTCATGTAGGACTTAATGCTATTTATCAACCTATGTAGTCTATATGATAAGATTTATGCATTACTAACTATTAATATATTCATACGTATGTAAATTTTAGGCTAACTAAATATTCTTAAGCGTGCATAGAAATATTCCTATTTCAAGATCATCGCTTCCTATACTAATTGTTAAAATGTCAAAACTTCCATATTCATACAAGTCTAAGTTCCATATAATAATTTAAAATAGCTAATATCTTTAGCTTAAAACAGACATGTGTGTATTCAAAAAAGGAATCAAAATACTAAACTTGTTTTACATTAATATAATAGAATCAATGCCTCTATTTCGAGAGAGAAAAATTACAACTCAAACCCTTTTTATTTTATTCAACTTACATATACAAACTTTAAGTAGAGAAAGAGATTCACATTTGTTTAAATAAGAAAAATTGGCAGTGCGAACTACAAATAGAAAAATCCATACTTTGCACACCATTTCCTAATATATTTTTTTAAACCCTCTCTCACAACAACGTAAATTAGAAGTAGAAGTTGAATGGAACATAAATTAATTAAATTGCAAATAAAATATTAAAATTTACTATATTAACATACAACATTTGAGATTCCATCTATCTAAGAATTGACATTTTATTGGGGAATATTAGGGTTTTAGATTTAAGTTTTCATATATAAAATTCCCCAAGGCATTAAATAGATCCAAACTTTAACTAAGATTTCCACTCATAGGTAGCTTTTCTCGATTCCCTTTAGATTCGCCTTCACACCTTTACCTGATTCCTCTTTCAGTTTTCTTTTTTTTAGAATATACAACAATTCGATAGTATATAGATTATATTTGAAATTATGAGATAAGGGAAGAATAAAATAGAATAGTATGTATATATATATATAACTTATCCATTAATTCCTTCCCTAAAAGTTGAAACCTTGAAACTAACAAAGAATTAAGGAAGAGAAGTGAGAGGGTTTCCCTACCATTGCCTTTTTGTTGTGAATAAAAGTGTGGGGGTTAGTCTCTTATTATAGTGGTTAGGA
The DNA here is from genome assembly GCA_030765085.1 of Allium cepa. Lineage (NCBI taxonomy): Eukaryota > Viridiplantae > Streptophyta > Magnoliopsida > Asparagales > Amaryllidaceae > Allium > Allium cepa. Next base: position 12,289,909 of record CM060937.1, read on the forward strand.
TGCACTTGGACTGTATAAGTCGATTTAATGTAGTAAAATCTAGGTCATTCCTGGCCTAACCTAATCCTAGCCTAATAGACGTGGTCGACCTATTTTATTTTACTCTCGAGCTTTATTTCTTGCCCTTTTAATTTTTAACATCAATATTTAATTTCAAACATTAATTCTTAAAGTTTTCATTAATGTTTAAATATTTATTGCTTTTTAATGTCAATGTTATTTAATTTTTAAATTTAAATTCGTTTGAATTATTTTAAATTCGAAAACTTCAAACATCAATAACTTTTCCTTTTGAGCTTCGATCACAAAAATTTATAAATTAAAGTTAATCGAAAAATTGCACGAACAAAATGGTGTAATTTTCATGGAAAAATTCCAATGTTTATGAAATTCTCATTTTTATGTTCAATTAATTAATCTTTTAATAACTTTTACATGGTGTTATAGTCATCATGTGTTATATAGTAATTGCGCGTTATTCCATCTGAAGTCGTCGTGTGTCATTTCCACCAAAGCCATCACGTGTTAACTCCATTCAATCCATAATGTGCTATTCCATTTAAAGCCATTGTACATCATTTCCATCAATAGACATCGTGCCTTAGACCATCCATAGTCATCGTGGGTGATGCTCAATAGTGCTAACATTAGTTAGCTTTTCCCGGGCCATCATGAGATGACTCGGTCCAAGCTTTCTAGCATTAATCGGGTCAATGCCATCATGGGTTAATTTATCCACAACTCTGGTGGGTTATTCAAGATTAATATAGGTTAAGTGGCAATTCTATAATTATATAAAAAACTGATTCTTTGCCTTACTGTGTATTAACTTTACACCGAATCTCATTTAGTCTCGAATCCTCATTTGCTAACATTTATCTATACAGTTTACTTTTCATAAATGAATGACTGCAATTTCCATTATTTAATTAATTATCATTAATTAATTAGTTATTTTCTTAGCCAATTAATTCATATAAAATTGAAATCAAATGGAAAAAATCCCAAAGATTCACTAAAGTTCAATGTAATCATCATTTACCTTCCCTCAAAATTTTTGATCAACATAACTAATTTATTATTTTTAATAAATAATATATCCAAAATTAACTACTTTCTCCACTTAGAAATTTCACAAAATTCGGATTAAATTCCAAGATTCTAAAATTTTAAACCCTCCTTTCTTTCATAATTAGAAACATCATATTAAATTTTTATGGCATTTTAATATGATTTATTCAAATTTACCCTAAAAATGAACAAATTCACTTTATGTAAATTTCCTAACACAACCTAATAATTTTTAATCATCCAAACATGGTTATCATCATAAAATCATTCATATAATATCAAATCCAAATCCAGTATGTTTGGATAGATCATAGAGAAAATTTTTGCTCACCTATAAAAAACTTGTTTTAATCTTCCGTTTCTTTAAATTTGAAAGCTTTAATCTTTTACTTTGAAATTTTCTTTCTCTTTCTTTCAGAATAATGGTCGCCCTTGACTAGAGTTTTTAGGATTTTGCTTTGTGAAAATGAAATAAAGTTGGATTAGTAAGGGGTTAGGGCTGAAGAAAGTGGGCTAATGCTTTTGTCTTGGGTAAATATCCCATCCTAGCCTAGTCACACTATTAAATTTCCTTTAACACAAACCTTCGTATCCAAAATTTATATTTATTTTCATTGGCAAAGCTAACCTTAATTACTCTAATTATCCATGGTTAATTCAATTAACTTAATAAAGTGTTCATATTTAATTAATCAAATCTCTATTAGGAAATTCTTATAATTAAATTATATTATTCATTTCCTTAATAATATCTTATTATTATTATACTTTAATTTAATTTCCCATATTATGGACGCTTCAAAATATAGGATGTTACAGCACACATGCGCATGTAGACAAAATTTAAAGATAAATTAGCCTTCTTCCCCAAATTTAATACTTAGTAAGGTTTGGTGTACATGGATAAAAAATTGATGGGTTACGCACAAGGAAGCATGTACATGGAGGGATTAGATTTGGGGAAGAAGTTTAAAAGGTTAGTTAACATTTTGATTAAGAGGTTAAGCTAATTAATTTAATTCATACAATATCTTACAAAATCAACTACTTTGCATATGGGGTCCAAATCAAATGTTGTCTTTGTACTGCTCTCGTAGGAGTGTTATCTACACATTGGAGATGATTTTGTCAAGCTTGAAGTAAGTAGGATTTTGAACTAAAATCGAACGTCGTTTGATTTTAAATCAAGCAGAAATGCATAAGCATTGGTTGGGATTTTAGTGAGTTAACTCAACTTTGAATGAGCACTATAAGATATATATGTTGATGTAAATTATTTTTTGTATGCTTGAATGATTTCCTTGGTTGGTTCGGTTGAATTCTCACTTTGGAAAGTGAATGACGTAAAAATAAAATATAGGGAACTTAGGAAATTTTGTAGAGGGATCCTAATGGATTCCTCCTTACTGTTGATTTTTATATCATTTACATACTTGTATAAATTGTTGAATGGCCAAAGCTTAGTAGCTTGACCTTATGGATGTGACTTTGATATGTCATAAAAGTTGAATTCTTTTAGTGTAAATCAATGATAGCACTAGTTAAGTGCTATGGTAGCTCTAGGCCTTTGATTTGAAAAGGGTTTTGATTTGAAGGGTGATTTTAAATGTGATTTTGGAATTTTCGATGACATTTTATTAGAAATGGTTTTTGAACTTCTTTATCTTACTCCAACCTTTTTGTTATTCTCATCTAATTTATGAAAAAAATGTTTTAAAGGTACTTTGGAAAGTAATTAAAAATGTTTTAAAGGTACTTTGGAAAGTAATTATTTTAAAGAAAATATAATATAATAATGGATGTTTATTATAAAGAAAAACGAAGGGGCATACATTTTATATTAAAGTATTCTATTTTAAAAGTAGATAGAAATATTTTGGGATAAATACTGGTGAAACACTTTATATAAAATGTTGTATAGAAAGATAGATTTATAAATTGTATCTTGTAAATAAAAGAATAGATTTGTAAATGATATTTTATAAAGGAAATGATATCTATAATTGGAATAATAAATCACATTCGTAAATTTATAATGGTTTATGGATTGATCATTTTATGGAAGTATTTAGTCCAATCTTTAAACCGAAGATTTCTGATAAGTATATAAGATTTAAAATTAGGATATTTATAAAAGGATTTTTATAATTAGAAAGGAGATTTATAAAAGAAGTTTTATAAATGGAGAGGATATTTGCGTAAGGAGATTTATAAACATAAAAGAGATTTATAAAAACAAATTTTATAAAGGGAAGAGTTTTGGTTGTGATAAATGATCATTTAAAAATTAGGTTGGCATGGAAAGTATTTTTATCATACTTAACATAACTACCCAAGGTAGGGGCACTTATCCCTATCCTGGGAATTAAGAATGTATATTGAGGCAAGGATAGTTCTCTTACTTGTCAGACTTCATTGTTAATCGAGAGATGGTACAAAATTCAAATCAGAAAGTGACGCTAAGTATATTTATTCTAATGTCCATATGATCCATTTACTTACACCAAAAATGAAAATGGTTCAGTGTATAGTAAATAATGTTTTAAAGTGACATTTGTTTTCTACCCCATTGAGTATGCTTTTGAAATATGGATCTTTCATAAATGTTTTGTAAATATACTTATACCATTGAAATAAGTATAAGATTACATTTTCTAAGTCTTGAAAGTGCAATGTTTGTGAATATACTTATACACCGATGAGATAAGTATATGGATATTTTTCGAGCACTGAAAGAGCATAAATGAATATTGGGTAGTACACATATGCATATCTTTGTAATAGTATTTTGATAAACGTATTTACAAAGTGATTTTAATTAATGAAATGATTAATTAAAGTAGCTTGGTGGTCGCTTATATGCTTAACCATGCTTAGTTTCCATATGAAATTAAATATCTAATTCTATTATTTTCTTATAGCCCAATAGCAGCTTCCGCCGCCGCAATCGCTATAATAAAGATTGAGAAAATCTCGCCATTTAATTGGCGACTATCAAATATATCAAAAAATAGTACGAGATTAATATTAACCGAATTTAGTATAAGTTCAAGACGCATAAGTGCTGTAACCATGTTTCGACTTGTGATCAATCCATAGATACCGATTGCAAATAAATAGACATGGATATTTACCTAAAACAGTGGGTCCTTGGGCAGATCCAACGTTGGCCCCAAGACGTTGGTCTCTAACTAGAAAAGTAAATTGCTTGAGCTTGAGAAGCTTCTGGTCCGGTGGGCCTGTAAAACTCACTAGGATAAGCGATACTTAGGTTAATCTAGGCCAAAGGCGGACCTAAGTGCCCAAGTTGTAATGACAATACAGTATATTAATTGGGGTCGAGGAAGAATGTTTCGAAAGCAGCCTCCCGCTCACAATTAATATACCTTCCCAATTAATATACTGGCGCTTTGAGCTTCGCTTTCCTTGACTTTAGAGGGGAATGGTTTCTGGTGAAATTCCTAATTTTAAATATGTCAAAAAACAAAAAAAATTGTTTTGTCTATTTGATCCAAAAAAGTTGAAAATATGCATTTGCTCGAAATATTTTCAAGCTCCTATCATTTTATTTAATCCGAAAAATTAAGGAATAGATATATACGGAATAGAGAAATTCCACCCGCCTAAGTAAAGAACTGTTGTAAATAATGAAGAAACTAATGAATTTTGGTAAGAAACAAGGTAAAATAGAGAGTAGTTAAATAAATAATTATTAAATTTTGTGTAGTTTTGGAACTATTGATTGCTGGTTCGAAGAGACCAAGAATGGATCTAGTTGATGAGGTCCATGCATGATAGCGGTTTCAGGCTTTGTTAATTAAGATGAAGCTTGGACTCTTACCTTTACATGTTGCTTTATTTGACATTCAAGATGCTCGGCACATGAATAATGTGGATGGATTAGTGTCGACTTTTAAAGGTCACAAATGCCAGTCGTTACAAGTGGTATCAGGGCTTTGGTTGAATGAACACTTAGGCCTTGGTGGGAATGACTCATTAGAGATAGAGTTAGTAATACCCTAAAATGAGTTTGAGTGTATACACACATAGATATACATACATACAGAGAGATCATATTTATTAGCGCTATAAAAGTGTTTTATATCATGTTGATTGATTTGTTGAGTGGTTTCTGAATTCTAGTCAATATATAAGGTGCAACTATATCGATGGGGGTCTCTAAACACTTGGATAAGTCAAACTAGCATAGTATTGGTTTGAAAATTTGGTCAATGGAATAATTTTACCTAGGATTATATTTCCTATATAAAAATATAATTTTCAAAAATTGATATAGTTATTTATGATGTGTTTGTTTGTTAGAAAACGATAATATTCAATTATTGTTTAGTTAAATTAAATATTAGCACCTTGTGAATTACGTTTCATAATTTGACTATAGGATATTCGGTAGTAATGTTATTATAAAGATTATTTTATAATAAGGAGGAATGAATTTATACAAAGATGATCTTAAAAATTAGATTTGCAAAGTATTTTATGGAATAAAGAGGATATTTGAGAATTTAAATCCTAATGTCTTTGAAAATGATTTCAAATGATTTTTAGAAAATTTAATAATAGTATTACTTGAAAGTATTTATAAGAATAAATATTTTAGGAAGAAAAATTTAAATAAGATACATTCTCTTTCGATAGTTCTGGGAATGCATGTAACAAACCGGGATTTTCGACCCCCAAAAATCGACATCAATACGTTCATTGTATAACATGATGAATATTCAAGCGTCGGAAATACCGATTTAATAGGGAAGAAGAAGAAAAAGGGTAGAAGAAAAAAATAACAATAAACACAAAATCTCACCAATGCAGCGGAAAAAATATATAATATATAATAATAGATTTTTATACAAAAAAATCTGTAATTGTTAAATACTTACATTTAGCAGAGTCAATTCAATACATCAATATAGATAGTTATAATAACTTCTCCTCGCAAAGTGGGAACATAACCAAGTATGGTGATACGTCTCTGCCATCTAACTCGTCTCCTGAGCTCCATAGCATCCAATCCTGGATATGTAATACTCGGTCTGACCTGAGTATTATAATAAAATAACACCCGAGTTAGTCTGGAAAACCAGTGTTAGAAACACACTCAATTTGAAATATTAATGTTATCAAAATCCTTTGAAAAAAGGTATCTCGTAAGGCCGCGTCGCACATAAACATGACAATTATTTCCCTTACGATAACCAAAATATTTTATAGAAAATCTAGTGATATTATAATTGTGTCTAAATACAATACTTATTCAAATAGCCGAAATTGTTACATTGATTAAATTCCAGCATACTACGCTTTATAAACAAAACCATAAAGGCTCATATTGGAGAAAGGATCCCATACAATGACTGGTTCACTGAGGTATGGCCCATCACAGTACACCTTTAGAAAAATGTACCGAGGACCTTGCTAGGACCCCTGCTACACAAGACCGGCCTACCCTTAACCTGGATAGACTGAACATGTTATCACCCTAGGTGTTCCCACCCTTAAAAATCAAGCGCTCCCTTTTTCGTGCACAACCACATCCATAGTTTTATTTTTCTAAGGATATTTAGAAAAGTGATAATATACCCTAATTCGATGCGACCTACTTAGCCTTGTTGCATCTCCCCTGTTTTAATCATTCTCGGTTGATGATGCTTGAGACTAAGCGTTACCTTTCAAGAAACAATTCTACTTAGAATGCTCATCGTCCTCTAATGACGATGTTCTGATAGCATTTTTCCATACAAGTTGTCCTGAGTCTGGACAAACCGGATCGCCGTCTTCATCGCCTTCACAGTATTCCTTCGTAAGGTTCAAACTGGATCGAAGTGGTTTTTGGATAATCAAAATCCGATCCCGATCTCTTTGAAATGATTAACGAAATTGGCCAATATTGTTAGTCGGTTATTTAACTATCAAATAACATTCATAAGCAGGCACCAGGCCTAATTATACATTTTTCCCAAAATATCTATTTTCAAAATATATTTATATGATACATCGATTCCTTTCAACATTTGAAAACAATTTCAAATACTTAAACCCATAACTGGATATTTCCAAACCATCTCAACACTTAGAAATACTTCCAAATTTCCATTTTTATACTTTGGAAAAATATTACAAGTCTATTTTTCAAAATCTTCCAAATATCAACACTTAAGAGAATATTTCATAGCTTATCTCATAAGTCTTTAGAATCCTTAATAAATTTCCTTTTTCAATTTCGAAAACCCAGTATACTTATTTATAACCCATTCAACAATTTATATCTCCTTTTATAATTTTAGATTTCATTTTCAAAATTCCCATATTCAACATTTTGAAATTTCAATTTCTTCAAATCCCTTATAAAATTCCTTCCCTCAATATCATATCCATTTAAAAACCCCATTTACGAATCTCGAGAGAATTTATAAATAAAAATCTTCAAATCGCTTCAAAATCAATATATATATATATATATATATATATATATATATATAATAAGTATTTAAAAAGGATAATAAATTTATATTAAAAAAAACATGTTCAAGTAATTATTTAAAATATCGAACACATTTTATAAACATCAATAACTCATTTTTTGATAAACAAATAAATTTTTAAAGTTGATTTAAAAAGTTAGAATTTGCTAAAGTAAATACTTAATATTTGAAAATCTACTTGCAGAAATATTTCAATCCTAACTAGTTTAAAATTCCATTAGTTTTAAATAATAAAAATTTCCTTTTTAAAAAAATTAACTCCTTAGAGTTAAAAATATATTTTTAAACCTCAACAACCAATTAAATTTTAAAAATTCGTCTCGAACCACATCACATCCATTCCGATTTCCTTAACCATTTTCACTTTCAAAAATATTATCCGCTATTTTTCTCACCATATTTCCGTATTCCAATGTAAATCCACTCTATGAATTTTATATTACCAAATTTTCATCTGTTATCAATTTCCTTTATTTATAACCTCGTTTGTAAATATATTGTAATGACCCAATTTTTCGACGCCCGAAAATCGACATCAATACGTCCACTGTATCCAATGCCGAACAATCGAATGCCGAAAAACTGAACCGTTAGGGTAAAAGAAGAAGAAGGTAGAAGAAGAAATAAAAACAATATCAGAATCTCACAATCGCAGCGAGACAATATATAATAGATAAATGACCAATCTTTAAACAAAAGAAATACATCAGTTTATACATCAAATTATCAGAGTCATATATATATTACACGACAGCGGAAAACAACATAGCAGCGCAAAAAAAACATCAATGTGGTCTTCCAAGAGAGTTTAACATACTGCATCTTCATTTCCAAAGCTCCAAAGTCCAAACCAAAAGGATCAAAACCAAAAGCTTCCAAACCAAAGACTTCCAAATCCACGTCTACTTCCTGACTTAGCTCCAGAACCTACTAATAACCTGACTCTAGGCTGCCCATGTGGAAAATTAGGGGAACCTAGAGTTTAGAAAAGGGAACAATAAACTCTGAGTTAGTCATAGGACTGGTGTAAGAACTTAAAACAGTTATTTATGCTAAAAAGAAACCCGTTCATTCTTTTGGAAAATGAAACTACCATGAGGTCTCTCGGCACACACTCAAATGCAATCGCACACATGGGGAAGGTTTCTACTTATAGTAGTCAAACATATTTGATACACGAAAACCCTTTTGATATTATTTTTAGTTCATAGTGTTGAAAATCATTTTGCAAGTATAATATTAATCTTGGCCAGCATGCATACCAATATAGTATGCCTACTATAGCTACCATGTTAAATGACAGGTTCTACAACTGAAATCGTAAAGGGCTCGTATTGTTTTGTTTGGGTTTCCAACAAATGGAAAAAGCTAAGGAACTTCCTTTATCCGAATGGGTACGCATCTAGAGGGACGTCCCGAGAACCTAACCGTATCTCTGCCAACACATGGTCGGATTACCTCTGTAACTAGGTAACTAACTGTCATGAGTATGCCATTCCCCGATCGTAACCGACCTTTATCGAGGCCTCTCAAATTCCAACAACCACATAAGTAAATATCTGGGCTCCATACCAGAATACCAATTTTTGTCCACATAAGTAAAATATCTGGGCTCTATAACAGAATACCACTTTTATCTAGAAGGAAATGTATATACCCTTAGGGTCGCGAACCCCATAACCTTGCTGCAACCTTCCTGTTTCGACCATTTTCCAAGGTGTGAGGTTCGATGAAGTCTCGTCCCACAAAGCTACGCTTTACACAAATGCCATGCTTTGATCAAGCAATGCACAATACTTAGCATGCCACATCACCAAATTGGGAATATATCGCTAATAACTATCAACTACATAACCTCTGAGCTCGTACGTCTCAGAGAAGGGTGTTAAGCTAAGAGAATAAATTCTCCGCCACCAACAGAAATATATTTGATAGAAACAAGCTTTATATCTCAATATGTAATGTCGGGCATACATCCATACAAGTCCATCCTGGGTCCGAATGGAACTGAAGGCACTTCGTCCAATTAAGAAAAGAAGTCCTTGAAAATCCGGATATCCCCTAATCACGTCTAGACTACCCATCAAATAGCGTGTTCTCTATACCAGAGCAACTCGGTGCAAGATAATCAACCGACAATCCTTTTGTTTTCGAAAATACCCGGTCTTCAACTACCGTCTTCAAATGCAATTCCATTCCATCGTATCATTATTCGAAATGGGTTTTCGACTTAATGCCCTCCCCCAGCCTTTCCGAATGATGAGCGCTTATTTGAAACATATGGATACATTCGGATCATAGTTATGCTGTAATGAAGCAAATCCGATCCCGGTCTCATCGAAATTCAAATGCCATCTTAAAGGCCAATATTGATAGTCAGTTATTTAACTATGAAATAACATCCATAAACAACCATCAGATTTAAATAATTTTCAGATTATTTATTTCAAAATATCTTTTCAAACTATTTTCTACCCTTCAACTCTTTAAAACAGTTTTCAAATCACCCTTTTCTCTCGTATAATAAGTTTCCACTCGATCGTTTATTTCCACTGGAAATCACCAAGTCTAAATATTTCAGATTTTAAAATAAATTAAATTACTTAATCCAAAAATATACTTTAAAACACTTAAAATAAAAACTATTTAACCACTTTATTTAAAATACTAGTTATGAATTTTTATAGTAATTTCTCACGTAATACTTAAGCCAAAACAATCTTAAAATAAAAGTTATGAAATTCTATACAAGTTTTTCAAATAAAAGTTTCAGCAAAACTATTTTTAAAATAAAATTTCTTTATATAAATATTAATAATTATCTTTTTAAATTATAATACCAGTTAGCCTTTTAGAATGATTACTACTGTAACCAATTTAATAAATATTTAACTTTAAAATTCTAAACAACTTAAATAAATAATTTCTTAAAAACATTCTTTTAAACCAACTTTAAAACATCCAACTTATATTTAAAAATCTTCTTTGAAAACGTACTTGGCTTTTCAAGGAAATGCATTTTTCTTTTACACCTTTTAAAAATAGACAACTATTAATTTTTAAAACAAATTACACATTCCTTTATAAATTCCCACCATGAATTTATACTTCCAAATATCCACTGATATATTATTTCTCTTTATAAACCCATTTTATAAATTTCATAGTCTCATCCTCCATTTAAAACATAGTTTCAAACATTTAATCAGTTTTCAAATCGATTTCCAAAACTAACACCATTTTTGAAATAAATTCCTTTACTTACCCAAATTTATTTTAATATCCATTAATTCCATATTTAGTTCTATATTTATGATTTAAAATGTTATTTAAAATCAAAAATATTAATTTCATACTTAATTTTTTTTTTAAATTCTCCCTTTATTTCTCCCAAACCATTTAAAATCCGAATTTTTAAATAAATTCTTCAACTTTTGAACAATACTACTTAAGTTCTCAAAATCCATTTGTTTCCATTTATTAAAAAAAAATCTTTTTCCCCATACTTGGAATTTATTCAATAGGAATTCAAAAGTCAACCTTTATCCTTTCCAAATTCCTATTTTTAATTTATCCAATTCTCTAAAAATATTTTAATTAAAATTCTCTACTTTAATTTCCTTCCAAAAATCCAATTTTTATATTTCTGGTATCTTAAAATACCAAAATATATTCGGTCAAACCATGGCCTTCAATATTTCAATTGCCAATAAAATCAATCACAGATCGTAAATAAATTATATCATACAAAATGAAATAAAATCAACATTTGAGGAATCCAGTTGGATCCTTCCAACCTATTTCCCTGCATCCACAGATGTTAGCACAATATAAAATACAAATTCCACTTTGAGGTGGAATATCGCGGTATATGGGGTCATCCGCTATTATGTGGCCCATATAGGGTCTCATCCGCTATATAATGCGGGAATATCAATCACACCAATATATATACTATACATATATAACATACCAATTCAACTGATAACAATTATAAATCCAAGCAAACGACTAATAATTTAAATTTAACTATTTAAATTAAACTGGGTAATCCGATTGAGTGAGAAGATCTCACCTTTGCTTTCATTTTGCAGTCCATTTACATTCCGGCTTGTTTTCACAATTTTTGACATTGTATAAATATTTATACAATTTATTAATATTCAAAATTATCGAATAATTAATTTCCTTTTAATAAATTTAATTAACTAACAATTTGATTTTAAACTAATTTTTCCCATAATAAATAAATTTTAAGTTACAAAAATAATTGATTCAGTTAATCTCCTTACATGCTATTTTAAAATAACCATGTAAGTTTAAAATGTAAATATGTATATTTATTTTGCTATTGAAATTACATATACATATAAACTTATAAAATAGTCTATATAGATTTGAAAATCTATTCTTATATAAACTTTCAAACCTTCTAAAATTCTTATTTTTTCTTCCTTTTCCCAAAATCATATCTATTAATATTAAACAAACTATTTAAATCAGAAATAACCAGAAAAATAAATTCAAACCTTACTGTGATTTGCGTACCCTAACTGCCGTTGACGACATCCCACACCAAGCTAACCACAAACCAAACCTTCCCAAACTCGAAGACGCCACGAGTATCGCCAACCTGATTTCCCCCACATACGCCCCTCGCCGCGACCCCGTCGCTACCAGCCATCATGCACGTGATTCCAAACCCTAGCAAAAATCGCGACTTAAAGTTTTCTCCATGCTACTCCCCCTCCTCGCCTGAATGCAAGTGCTTCCCTCTAGTACCGGCGACTCACGCGAGCCACCCCTCTTCCTATCGCGACTCCGCCCTCGCGAGACTGATGATTTCCCCTATTTTGTATGGGGGAAATGAATTGATTTCGATCGAATAGAGGGAGGAAAGGAAATGAGAAAATTATCGATTTAAACGGAATGATGTTCGATCTGTATGCCTCCTTTTTTGTCGGCTTCGAACGAATTGAAAAGGAGGGATGAATAATTCGACTTTGCTTGCTTCCATTTTTTTAAGAGCTAATTCGAATTTGTTGACTGAAGAAGAAAAACGAAATCCCAGTTTACATTGTCGACAAATTTTTTTTATTATATATTTTTTTATAGAGGGACGCGTGTAATACAATGGAGGACACGTGCATCAAATATCTATACGTGTATGCAAGGTCTTGACACAGAATTTTAATGCAACGATGTTATTTAAATTTAAATTCAAATTCAAATTCAAATCATCACAATTACGCAACTCACAATCTCGACCTCCTATCGAGGCATGCCGCTAGGCGTTTATAATGTTATACCCCTATTTCGAAAGCAATGGAAAAGGTTTCGAGTCCTAACTCGATCGTATGGAGAAGATAGCTTTTTGGACCCTGTTATTATTAAATATTCAATAAAGATTTCAACGCGTTTGTATATCGTATGGTCACACGACAAATCCAAACACTACGAAAATTGAAATCCGATAATAATACATTATTACGGATCCAATGGAACTGGTTTCGTCGAACTACGAGACTGTGCCTTGGAAGGCTATTTTTAAATATCAATTTAAATTATATACTTTTAAAACTTAACGAACACTTTCAAATTCAATTCTAAAGCTTTCATTATCTTTAGTACTATTAATATAGATTTTACAGGACTTCAAATTATTTTTAACAAGCTCAAAACCGAAGATACAATATTTTATCCAATTTCATATTATTAAATTCAATAATTTAATTACCAAACGAACAGTGATATTTGAAATTCAAGTTAAACTAACTTACAAATATTTAAAATCAATTACATATCCCAATTTCAAATATCCAAAAAGTATGGGTCGTCACAGTCTTCCACGCTTAAAGGAATTTCGTCCCTGGAATTACTAGTTAAGAAGAATGATCCATAACCTGTTCACTATTTTCCCAATCTAAATAGTTTTTACAACTTCCCAAAACAATCTTTTTGCTAAAGACACGCTAACACTCTTACTAACTTTCCAAATCCAACCATAACTTCCAGTAATATTATTTACTCAACAATTCAAATTTAAATTTAAAACAAAATTTTAAATTATCAAAATTTTCTCAAAACTTTTCTAACTTCCTAAATCTTGAAAAATTTCGCCAGCGTCTCCTTGCGAGGCTAGATCTGTTCGACTACAAAATGCCTCCATGGGCCCCCAGATTTCAAAAGAAAACAAAAAGGCCAAGTGGATAGACCATAAAATCATCAAATTTCATACAGAAATTTAAATACATACCTTTTGTCGAGCAATTCCATTTATCTTCTGAAATCGAAAATCCCAATTTCCTTTTGCTTTTAAAACACCTGCTACTAAGCAATGATATCCAATTTCAGATTTTCATAATCATTTTATTCACTTCTTTTTACGAAATTTCAATATCTATTCTACTTAAGCCGTACGATGCATGCATATCATCCGTACGTAATACCAAATTCGATCGCTCACTCGATCACACAATTTCACTTCCAAACTAGCATCGTCCATCCGACTTCTTAGTGCGGACTCAGATCTAGTTTCTTGATCAGAAACCGTCATTCTCCACAAATCATGATAGAGAATTTCCAGAATCAATCAAAGATCCATATCCAGGATCACCGTCGAAAATCGAACGAAAAGTTCCAATTCGGATCGATATAACTTTCTCGAAATTCTATGCTCGAATCTGGATCAAATCGTTGTGCGAATAAAATAATATACATACATCTTATGTATTTATCAATTGATTATTAGCTATATCAGTTCTCTTTTTATCCACATTTTCTTTGATTTCTATTCCCTTATTCACACTTATCATATCACCACTTTTTATTAAACCTCCATTTCAATTATTAACTTAGAATATTTTATTTTAATTCACCTCAATTAATTAGCCTACCTTCCAACTTATTTCGGTTTCACGCTTGCTTTTATTTAACCCTTTTCAAGTTGAATCTTATTCCAACAAATTTCAAATATTTATAAATTATCAAACATATTTATATTTTGTAAATATTTTAAATAAGATTCCAGAGTCAACCCAACATTTCAAATCATTTTTGAAATCGATTTTATATAAAAAATTATTTGCAAACGAATTATCCTTTGAATTTTAAAACCAAACCCAGTTTTGTAAACATTCAAATTTTAAAACAATTTGGCAGCAATTCCTTTCTTGGAAACTCGAAAATGAACATCGATGATGCTGCAGTCATCACCGAAATTATTTTCCAACGACCGAAATAGTTCCATGCTTTTATTTCTTTAAAATATTTTCAAATATTTTGAAATTCCAAATCTCACCAGATTCCAAATCCGATTCAAAAATATTTCTAAAGTAGTATCACTATTATTTCTCCTAAACCTTTGAAAATCATTTTCAAACTCAAAGGAATTTAAATTTCCCAAATTTTCAAATCCCAGTTGTATATGAATTTATTTCTTAGCTTTTAGTTATAATTTCAATTTCTTATTCAATTTTTGCACAACAATGATAATAATGTAATATTATCACTTCCTAACAACCAAGCAACCATATATAACTATAATAATTTGTGGACAATTATATCTTTTATATACAAAAATAATTTGGGTAAATTATTTCATTTACGCTATTTTAAAACAATACTGTATCGGTTTATCTCGTTTAAGAGTTTAGAAACCCCTATCAATAACATGGCATCACACATATAGACCAAAATCCATAAACACTTAATCGATAAGTCAATACAATATAAAAACAATTTTTTATATTCACTAACAAATGCACGCTCATATCTATTAGTACACTCAAACTCATTCTAGAGTACTACGGATCTATTTCTAATGAGTAATCCCCACCAGAGCCAAGGTTCTCGCTTAACCTTTGGCTCTAATACCAAATGTGACGGTCTAGGCTTTACAACCATCAACAGCAGCCACACTCCGCTATGGAACACATTGGTACCTTGAATTTGCTTTTACGACCAGCCTCTCGACTCGCAACCAACCCACACTGGAACAGGTAGGGGTAAGAGTCTCCTGCTCGTCATCAAACACGAAGCAAGAACCACCTATCATGTTGTAACGAAGCAAATCTGTTCCAGCTCTCATCGAAATTCAAATGCCATCTTAAAGGCCAATATTGATAGTCCGTTATTTAACTATCAAATAACATCCATAAACAACCATTAGATTTAAATAATTTCCTAAATTATTTATTTCAAAATATCTTTGCAAACGATTTTCTACCCTTTAGCTCTTTGAAATAGCACCCTTTTCTCTCCTAGAATAAGTTTCCACTCGATCATTTATTTCCATTGGAAATCACCAAGACTATATTTTTCAGATTTTAAAATAATTTAAATTACTAAATCTAAAAATGTACTTTAAAACACTAAAAATAAATACTATTTTAAACACTTTATTTAAAATACTAGTTATGAATTTTTAGAGTAATTTCTCGTGTAATACTTAAGCCAAAACAATCTTGAAATAAAAGTTATGAAATTCTATACAAGTTTTCCAAATAAAAGTTTTAGCAAACCTATTTTAAAAATAAAATTACTGTATAAAATATAAATATTAATAATTATCTTTTTAAATCATAATACCAATTATCTTTTTAAAATGATTACTATTATAACTAATTTAATAAATATTTAACTTTAAAATTCTAAACAATTTAAATAAATAATTTCTCAAAAACATTCTTTTAAACAGCTTTAAAAACTTTCAACTTATACTTAAAAATGTGCTTTGAAAACGTACTTGGCTTTTCAGGGAAACACACCCTTTAGAAGTAAACCACTGTTTATTTTAAAAAAAAAATACCCATTCCTTTATTAATTCCAACCGTGAATTTATACCTCCAAATATCCACTGATATATTATTTCTCTTTATAAACACAGTTTATAAATTACAGTCTCATCTTCCTTTTAAACCATAGTTTCAAACATTTAATCTGTTTTCAAATCGATTTCCAAAACTAACACCATTTTTAAAATAAATTCATTTACTTACCCAAATTTATTTTAAAATCCATTAATTCCATATTCACTTCCATATTTATGATTTTAAATCTCATTTAAAATCTAAAATATTAATTTCATACTTAATTTTTTTTAAATTCTCCCTTTATTTCTCCCAAACCATTTAAAATCCGAATTTTAAAAAAATTCTTCAATTTTTAAACAATACTACTAAAGTTCTCAAAATCCATTTATTTCCATTTATTAAAAAAAATCTTTTTTCCCGTACTTGGAATTTATTCAATAGGATTTCAAAAATCAACCTTTATCCTTTTCGAACTCCTTCTTTTAATTTATCTAATTCTCTAAAATTATTTTACTTAAAATTATCTGATTTAATTTCCTTTCAAAAATCCAATTTTTATATTTCTGGTATCTTATAATACCAAAATATATTCGGCCAAACCATGGCCTTCAATTATTTCAATCACCAATAAAATCAATCATGGATCATAAATAACTTATGTCATAGAAAATGAAATAAAATCAACATTTGAGGAGTCTAGTTGGATCCCTGCAACCTATTTCCCTACATCCACAGATATTAGCACAATATAAACTACCAATTCCACTTCGAGGTGGAATATCACGGTATCTGGGGTCATCCGCTATTAAGCGGGTCACATAGGGTCTCATCCGCTATATAATGCGGAAATATTAATCATTCCAATATATATATACACTATATATATAACATACCAATTCAACTGATAACAATTATCAATCCAACCAAATGACCAATAATTTAAATTTAACTATTTAAGTTAAATTGAGTAATCCAATTGAGTGAGAAGTTCTAACCTTTGCTTTTGTTGTGCAATCCATCTCCATTCCAGCTTGTTTTCACGATTTTTGACCTAGTATAAATATTTATACAATTTATTAATATTCGAAATAATTGAACAATCAATTTCCTTTTAATAAATTTATTTAACTAATAATTTGATTTTAATCTAATTTTTCCCATAATAAATAAATTTTAAGTTACAAAAATAATTGATCGAGTTAATCTCCTTGCATAGTATTTTAAAATAACCAGGTAAATTTAAAATGTAAATATGTATATTTATTTTGCTTTTGAAATCACATATATATACTCTTATAAAATAGTCTATATAGATTTAAAAATCTATTCTTATATAAACTTTCAAACCTTTAAAAATTCCTATTTTTTCTTCCTTTTCCTAAAATCATATCTATTAATATTAAACAAACTATTTAAATCAGAAATAACCAAAAAAATAAATTCAAACCTTATTGCGATTCGCGTACCCTAACTGCCGTTGACGACATCCCACACCAAGCTAACCGCGAACCAAACCTTCCCGAGCTCGAAGATGCCACGAGCATCGCCGACCTGCTTTCCCCCACATACGCCCCTCGCCGCGACCTCGTCGCTGCCAGCCACCGTGCACGCGATTCCAAACCCTAGCAAAAATCACGACTTGACGATTTCGCCACGCTACTCCACCTCCACACGCGAGTGCAATGTAACAACCTAGTATTTTGCATCAATTGATTATCGTCACTAAACGATTGATTGGATGTTAATTGCTATTTGATGTTTTAAATCGAGTTGAAATTCATTTAAAAATTTGCTAAGTGTAGTTTGGGCATTTTGAATCCAGTTTAAATTCTTTTGAAATTCAATAAGGGGTGTGGGCTTTGTATATGATTTTGGCCCACGTTTTCATTGTTTGATGCCGTGAAAAATTCATACCTTTTCCCCCCTTTTCCCATTTTCATTAATCGCGAACCCTAAAAAGAAAATCACGAAAAGAATAAAAATGGTGGCGGTTCCTTTTATTCCTCTTCGACATTTAGGGCTTCGCGTGAACTGGGTCGCCGCTTCATCCCGATTGCTTTGGTGTTCATGGCTACCCCAGTTCTCGATCGAGTTCAAGCTCTGGCTTCGCTCGATTGCTAGTGCGCTCGGCTTCTTCTAAATTCGTTGACAAGGTGAGTAATTCTCACATCTAATTCGAAGTTTATTTGGTATGTTGGATTTTGGTTCACTGGCTTGTTTTTGATTTCTGATCTGAGCTTGTTAGCTCCTTTCTGCTGCATTTGTTAAACCATAACTTGAAGTATTTGTATTCTACTGTCCTTTTGAAAACTGCTTCACTTGAAAACTTCTGCATTTTTAAAAATCAGAACTTTGAAAGTGATCTTTGGTTTTATTAAACTGTTGACTAATCTGAACATTGAGTTTTGATTTCCACGATATATACAAACATATGTGTGTTGAGCTTTGTTGGTTTTGCTTGGTCTGGACTGAACTGGTACCATGCTAACCTTGTTCTTTAACTTGAACTAATGCTCCAAGTCCTCTGTATATCATATTACTGCCTAAGTTTCTCTTGTACATGCCTGATGCATTCACTGCTTTTGCTTGATGGACTGCCTATGTGTACCGCCGTGTCTCTTGCACTAGCTTGTCTACATTTTTCTGAACCTGGTTCTTGTTTGTTTTGTTTGTTGCTTGGCCCTGAGTTGAATCCAGTCGATGACTCGGGTTTGACCTTGTGCCGTGTCCATTTTTGGCTTGTCTACATATCTAGCTGCACTTGAGTATGAACTTGCACTTGAGTAGTTGCACTCGAGTAGTTTCTTATACCAAACCCTATGATGCATGTATGTTCATCCTCGTATATGCATTTCTTGGTCATGTTATGTTGTCTGATGTCTTCATGTACATGTATACACTTGTTGTATATTTGAGCATTTGGGATGCATGGAGCTCGTGTGGTCTTCATTTATGTGCAGCTTGCATTTATATTGCCTCTGACCTTTTGGGCATGCAAACATCATTTCGTGTTGTCCCTTACTATAGCATGTTGCCACTCGTACACACTTTGATTTGAGCCGCATTGTTTATTAGAACTGTTGCATACGTATTTATCCACTTATCTTGTTGGTAAGTACAGTGCCTTCCCTGTTCACTGATGGGGTGCTACCTTATTGTTTGACATCCACTTTGTGGTTCATTGATATAGCTTGACAGTTTGGGTTCATGTTCACGTACATAAGTGCTGCTTCATGTTATCCTGATTCATGTAGTTGGTTTTGTCGATGTGCACTGACTTGAGTTTTCATTGAGTTGCACTACACTGGTATACATTATAGTCTTTTAAAGTTTGCATATATTAGTATGCGGTTCCATGTTGTCACTACATTTGGTTAAGTCTTGGTCACTGATTATCATTGCACACTGCATATCGCCATTTTTGACTGTTGCAGTTACATCTGGGTCATTTTGTTTTGAGTTGCATCTTTATTTGTCGTACTTGAGTCGTTGGATTGCATTGAGTACTGAATTGTATTCATTCGTATACATATATGCACTGCATGTATGTATCTAGTTTCATTGTTTGAATGTAGCTTTATCCCGGACTGCTGATATTTGTTAATTGAGGTTATGGCCTCACTTTGGCACTTGAACAGGTTAGATATTAAATTCCTTATAGTTTTTCATATACATGTTGCTGCTATGCACGTGCTTCACTGTGTTTTGCAAATTGAAGCTATGTTACAGTTGTTGTTCGTAATTTATGCACTGTGGTGTACTGGGTTTTGGACTTTAACCATTCTGAGTTTGTTTCTTTTGAACTGTAGCATTTATGTGGTGACTGCAGTTTCATTTTGTACGCAGTCTTGCCCTTGTTGTTTTGCATTACAGTGTTGCAAATGGATTGCTTTCTGACTACACTTGAGTTGAATCCGGTAACTCGGGTTTGATCTTGTGTTTTCCTGTGAATTTTCATTGGATACATCATCATTGTAGTGGCAAGGCGGTGCACGCAAGCGTGAACTGCAGCCACACGGTATTCATTGGGTACATCATCATTGTAGTGGCAAGGCAGTGCATGCAAGCGTGAACTGCAGCCACACGGTATTGATTGGGTACATCATCACTGTAGTGGCAAGGCAGTGCACGCAAGCGTGAACTGCAGCCACACGAGATTGTTTTTATTGATATTCTGAATTGCATTCTGATTTGGTTTAATTACTGTCGTCTATTCATTATTTAATTATTATTGCTTCTGTGCACTAATAACTGAGTTTGAATTAGACTGGCCCGAGTATTATTTTCTTTTGAATCTAATACTCGGGTCAGACCCGAGTTATTTCAGGTTGTAGATATCCTGCTTTGGGTTGTTGCTAGAGCTATGAAGTCCTTTCATATCTTTTGGAGTAGTCGTCGTCATTTATAGTAGTCAGTGTAATTGTATAGGAAGATATGTATTCATGTATATTATATACGTTAATGTACTTGTATATGTAACTTCCTGAGTCGACTGTTGTAGTTGAATCATATGTATTGTATCACATGTTTTGTAACTGATATCAGTTATTATATATATATGAGACTTTCTGTCTTTCATCTGTGTTCCGCATTTATATTATCTGTGTTATTATTATATATTTTGTTCTAAACTATTATGAACCATCGTAGTTTGTTTTATACTGGAATTCGGGTATGTCGATGGGAGTAAATAAATCAGAGATGGAAAATGAAAGAATATATATACCACTCCTATCGAGATAACCAGTACTAGTGTAAGGCCTAACTACGGATGGTCGCTCCTCAACAGCCTTGTTCTCCGTGCTATTTGACAGCATTACACCGTAGTGTTCTTGGCTAGCATGGGTATAGAGGTGGGGCGTCACAGCTTGGTATCAGAGCCTGGGGTTTAGGAAAAATATAAAACATAACTTAGATAGTACATGTGTTACAACTATTTGTCGATGTTTGATCTCTCATCTTTGCATATGATTATCTTTGATTGTTAGGTATGAATTTCTAACGCTTATTCATGCGCATTTGATTTTGATTTCGTGAAAGTATTTTGGCTTCGGCCTCCGTTTGCTTTTCGAACTCAAGTTGAGTTTTTGAAGATGAGGATTTTATTCTTGTGTTTTCGGCTTTGAATTGATTTAGCCGATGTTGATTTTGTTCGAATCTCAGTGATTTTGAACTTGATATTTTGTGTTTTCCTCGGCTTGATTTCCATTCGACTTTGGTCACTTTGTTTTTGAGAATTTGCTAATTTCTTGATTTCCAAGACTCTGACTTAGTTTGCCGTTGAATTCTTTGATGATGATGTTGAATCGTTTTGTACTCGATTATGGCCATTAATTCTTGACTTCAAGATTGACTTGATTTTTATTTTTGTTGAAGTCATTTATGCATTTATGCTCGTTCTGCTTTGTTTTTCCAATTGTTAATCGATTCTTCTTTTCAGATTAGTTGTTATCTCCTTTGTCGACTTTGAGAACTTCTATTTTTGGACTTTTTGGGTACTTCTACTTTGATGGATTTAGAATCGAATTCTTTGGATTTTATTCACGTCTTCGAATGTGAATTTTAGTGAATTGATTTGGTTTCCAAATTTAATCGATTCTTGTTAATTCCTCGATTTGTTGCTATCATTTATTAGCAACTTTGATAACATTTTCTTCGGGATTTTTGTGAACATAACTTTTGATGGATACGGGATCGATTTCTTTGGATTCTATTCACATCTTTGTATGTGAATTCTTGTGATTGATTGTTCCTACAATCATTTTTGTGATTTGCCACTTTAAAAATATAAAGGTTTTCTATACTAGTAGTAAATATCAAAACCCTTTTCTCTAAACGATTTCAATACTATTTTACTACAAATCTCTTTTCCAAAACCGTTTTCCAATCTACTAGTATACACAAACCTTTACCTCACTCGTGTGAGAAATCTAATTAAACGACTTAGTAAAACGAGTGGTATGAAACGCTTGCGTTTATTTCGCCGGTTAATTCTTGGACTTATTCGATTGAATCTTTTGTGATAATTTTCTAGTGAAGATTTACAGTTTGTTCGTAAATATTTAAGTTAAGCAAGTGGTTATGGGACATGAAGCTAAACTTTTATATTTACTAGCTTAATGTAATTAACACTTCTCGTTGATCATGATAATCATTTTATGATTTAGACTAGCAATAGTGCGATGTCTCTTTGTTGGCTTTCTGGTTAGGCTAGACACCACTTATGTGATTCCATTCACACATAACTTATTGCTTTTTGGTTAGCCTAGACACCATTTGTGTGATTCCATTCACACATATCTTTTTGCTTTCTGGTTAGGCTAGACACCACTTGTGTGATTTCATTCACACATACCTTTTTGCTTTTTGGTTAGCCTAGACACCATTTGTGTGATTTCATTCACACATATCTTTTTGCTTTCTGGTTAGGCTATAGGCTAGACACCACTTGTGTGATTTCATTCACACATACCTTTTTGCTTTTTGGTTAGCCTAGACACCATTTGTGTGATTTCATTCACACATATCTTTTTGCTTTCTGGTTAGGCTAGACACCACTTGTGTGATTTCATTCACACATACCTTTTTGCTTTTTGGTTAGCCTAGACACTATTTGTGTGATTTCATTCAAACATATCTTTTTGCTTTCTGGTTAGGCTAGACACCACTTGTGTGATTTCATTCACACATACCTTTTTGCTTTTTGGTTAGCCTAGACACCATTTGTGTGATTTCATTCACACATATCTTTTTGCTTTCTGGTTAGGCTAGACACCACTTGTGTGATTTCATTCACACATACCTTTTTGCTTTTTGGTTAGCCTAGACACCACTTGTGTGATTTCATTCACACATATCTTTTTGCTTTCTGGTTAGGCTAGACACCACTTGTGTGATTTCATTCACACATACCTTTTTGACTTTTGGTTAGCCTAGACACCACTTGTGTGATTTCACTCACATATACGTTTTTGTTTGCGAGGTTAGACTAGACACCACTTGTGTGATTTCACTCACACATACCTTTTTGATTTTTGGTTAGTCTAGACCTCATCTGTGTGATTTCGACTCACAGATATGGGGTAGCTCCCCATGGTCTTCGGACCGTCATGTGATAGGCCTCTTTCCCTTTTTCTGTGATTTCTGGATTTCTTGTGTAGATTTCTAGAACTTGTGTTTTCTGGATTTCTTGTGATGATTTCTAGAATTTGTGCTTCACCAATTTTCATGATTTCTATTGATAAGTTTTGTCAATTTTTGTGCATTGGTGAATTTGTGTGTCATTGACTTGTTATGAATACAAATTTAGGGTATGATATCCCTTCCTATCTTTAAGAAGATTCTTGTGACATTTTTGATGAATAAAAATTCATTGGTATTATATTTTGATGCTAATTATTTTGATGAGATTTTGATGTATTAACTTCAATAACCGTCAATTTTAAAATGAATTTTC
This sequence comes from Allium cepa, assembly GCA_030765085.1. NCBI lineage: Eukaryota > Viridiplantae > Streptophyta > Magnoliopsida > Asparagales > Amaryllidaceae > Allium > Allium cepa. The sequence goes on from CM060937.1 coordinate 12,313,752, forward strand.
AAGCGGTTATCCCGCAATGCTGATTTTGTTGTCCGTTTTTATGGTATTTCGAGAAGTGAAATTTCCTTGTCGAAGTTGCTACTGATGTTGCTGTTTTAATCACGTGTTTTAAAAATTTGTTATTTTTAAAATTGTTTCAAAATATAAATTAAAATTGTTTTCAAAATTTTTACAGTTTACGCTTTCAAAAGAATGAGGAAGCGATTTAAACGTTTTAGAAAAATCGAGGACTATGACCCCTTTCTTTTACTGATTCGCTTAATTTCGGACTTGTCCGTTTGAGAATGTGAAATGTTATTTTTAAAATACACAATTATGCACTTTCAAGAAAATGATGAAGTGAATTAAACGATTTAGTAAAACTCGTGGTCATGGGTCATGTGCGTTTGCTATTTCGGTTAATTCCGGACTCGTTAATTGAAATATTTGTGATTTCTGATTATCGTTTTTTGATAATCGAATGTTTGTGATTTCTGATTTATCGTTTTTGATAATCAGATATTTGTTGTTTCTATTTATTGTTCGTGATAATTAGATATTTGAGATTTAATTATCGTTTGTGATAATTAAATATTTGTGAATTAGGACTTGATTATCGTTTCGATAATTGAATATTTGTTGATTTGAAATTTGATTACCGTTGTGGTAATTCCTGATTATCGTTTTTGATAGTTAGATATTTGTGATTTTTGTTTTCTAATTATCTTTGTTGATAATTAGATTTTGCTGTCTCCTAATTATCGTATCGATAATTAGATATTGCTGTTTGTGATTTCTGTATTCTGATTATCTATTTGATAATTAAATTTTGTATAGAATTTGAGAATTTCTTTTATGAAATTAAAAGATTTCCTTGGTGCTTATATTGTACTACGCCGGTCTACCGACTCAATTTTCTGCTATTCATGACGTTTTCCACGTCTTCCTTCTACGGAAATGCCTTAGGGATTCCATTTTTATTCTTGAGCCCGGTATTAACGAAGAAGGTGAAGTTTCACCAGATTTGACTTTGAGCAGCATTCTATTCACATCATTGCTTCGAAGGTTGAGCACCTTCGAAACAAAGATGTTCCTCTTGTGGAGATTCTCAATGGTTCTTAATTCTTGGGATTTCTCTAAGGAATCCAGAGAATTCATCGAGCAAACACGTTCAAGCTTACTCTTTCATGCTCTTTATGGTGAACTTTCTATTTCGAGTTTCTTCATTTTGGGATGATATGCTTTTATGGTTGTTATCTTTTGTCCATTTATTCCTTATGATTGCGAGGATGCAATTTCTTTAAGGAGGGGAGTCTGTAACAACCCAGTATTTTGCATCAATTGATTAACGTCACTAAACAATTAATTGGATGTTAATTGCTATTTGACGTTTTAAATCAAGTTGAAATTAATTTAAAAATTTTCTAAGTGTAGTTTGGGCATTTTGAATCCAGTTTAAATTCTTTTGAAATTCAATAAGGGGTGCGGGCTTTGTATATGATTTTGGCCCACGTTTTCATTGTTTGATGCCGTGAAAAATTCATACATTTTCCCCCCTTTTCCCATTTTCATTATTCGCGAATCCTAAAAATGAAATCACGAAAAGAATAAAAATGGTGACCGTTCCTTTTCTTCCTCTTCGACATTTAGGGCTTCGCGTGAACTGGGTCGCTGCTTCATCCCGGTTGCTTTGGTGTTCGTGGCTACCCCAGTTCTCGATCGAGTTCAAGCTCTGGCTTCGCTCGATTGCTGGTGTGCTCGGCTTCTTCTAAATTCGTCGACAAGGTGAGTAATTCTCTCATCTAATTCGAAATTTATTTGGTATGTTGGATTTTGGTTCACTGGCTTGTTTTTGATTTCTGATCTGAGCTTGTTAGCTCCTTTCTGCTGCATTTGTTAAACCATAACTTGAAGTATTTGCATTCTGCTGTCCTCTTGAAAACTGCTTCACTTGAAAACTTCTGCATTTTTGAAAATCAGAACTTTGAAAGTGATCTTTGGTTTTATTAAACTGTTGACTAATCTGAACATTGAGTTTTGATTTCCACGATATATACAAACATATGTGTGTTGAGGTTTGTTGGTTTTGCTTGGTCTGGACTGAACTGGTACCATGCTAACCTTGTTCTTTAACTTGAACTAATGCTCCAAGTCCTTTGTGTATCATATTACTGCCTATGTTTCTCTTGTACATGCCTGACGCATTCACTGCTTTTGCTTGATGGACTGCCTATGTGTACCGCAGTGTCTCTTGCACTAGCTTGTCTACATTTTGCTGAACCTGGTTCTTCTTTGTTTTGTTGGTTGCTTGGCCCTGAGTTGAATCCAGTCGATGACTCGGGTTTGACCTTGTGCCGTGCCCATTTTTGGCTTGTCAACATATCTGGCTGCACTTGAGTATGAACTTGCACTTGAGTAGTTACACTTGAGTAGTTTCTTATGCCAAACCCTATGATGCATGTATGTTCATCCTTGTATATGCATTTCTTGGTCATGTTATGTTGTATGCTGTCTTCATGTACATGTATACACTTGTTGTATATTTGAGCATTTGAGATGCATTAAGCTCGTGTGGTCTTCATTTATGTGCAGTTTGCATTTATATTACCTCTGACCTTTTGGGCATGCCAACATCATTTCATGTTGTCCCTTACTGTAACATGTTGCCACTCGTACACACTTTGATTTGAGCCGCATTGTTTATTAGAACTGTTGCATACGTATTTATCCACTTATCTTGTTGGTATGTGCAGTGCCTTCCCTGTTCACTGATGGGGTGCTACCTTATTTTTTGACATCCACTTTGTGGTTCATTGATATAGCTTGACAGTTTGGGTTCATGTTCATGTACATAAGTGCTGCTTCATGTTATCCTGATTCATGTAGTTGGTTTTGTCGATGTGCACTGACTTGAGTTTGCATTGAGTTGCACTGCCCTGGTATACATTATAGTCTTTTAAAGTTTGCATATATTAGTATGCGGTTCCATGTTGTCACTACATTTGGTTAAGTCTTGGTCACTGATTATCACTGCACACTGCATATCGCCATTTTTCACTGTTGCAGTTACATCTGGGTCATTTTGTTTTGAGTTGCATCTTTATTTGTCGTACTTGAGTCGTTGGATTGCATTGAGTACTGAATTGTATTCATTCGTATACATATATGCACTGCATGTATGTATCTAGTTTCATTGTTTGAATGTAGCTTTATCCCGGACTGCTGATATTTGTTAATTGAGGTTATGGCCTCACTTTGGCATTTGAACTGGTTAGATATTAAATTTCTTATAGTTTTCCATATACATGTTGCTGCTATGCACGTGCTTCACTGTGTTTTGCAAATTGAAGCTATATTACAGTTGTTGTTCGTACTTTATGCACTGTGGTGTACTGTGTTTTGGACTTTAACCATTTTGAGTTTGTTTCTTTTGAAATGTAGCATTTATGTGGTGACTGCAGTTTCGTTTTGTACGCAGTCTTGCCCTTGTTGTTTTGCATTACAGTGTTGCAAATGGATTGCTTTCTGACTACACTTGAGTTGAATCCGGTAACTCGGGTTTGATCTTGTGTTTGCTTGTGAATTTTCATTGGGTACATCATCATTGTAGTGGTAAGGCAGTGCACGCAAGCGTGGACTGCAGCCACACGGTATTCATTGGGTACATCATCATTGTAGTGGCAAGGCAGTGCACGCATGGGTGAACTGCAGCCACACGGTATTCATTGGTTATGTCATCACTGTAGTGGCAAGGCAGTGCACACAAGCGTGAACTGCAACCACACGGGATTGTTTTTATTGATATTCTGAATTGCATTCTGATTTGGTTTAATTACTGTCGTCTATTCATTATTTAATTATTATTGCTTCTGTGCACTAATAACTGAGTTTGAATTAGACTGACCCGAGTATTATTTTCTTTTGAATCTAATACTCGGGTCAGACCCGAGTTATTTCAGGTTGTAGATATCCTGCTTTGGGTTGCTGCTAGAGCTATGAAGTCCTTTCATATCTTTTGGAGTAGTCGTCGTCATTTATAGCAGTCAGTGTAATTGTATAGGAAGATATGTATTCATGTATATTATATACGTTAATGTACTTGTATATGTGACTTCCTGAGTCGACTATTGTAGTTGTATCATATGTATTGTATCACATGTATTGTTACTGATATCAGTTATTATATATATATGAGACTTTCTGTCTTTTATCTATGTTCCCCATTTATATTATCTGTGTTATTATTATATATTTTGTTTTAAACTATTATGAACCATCGTAGTTCGTTTTATACTGGAATTGGGTATGTCGATGGGAGTAAATAAATCAGAGATAAAAAATGAAAGAATATATATACCAGTCCTATCGAGATAACCAGTACTAGTGTAAGGCCTAACTACGGATGGTCGCTCCTCAACAGCCTTATTCTCCATGCTAGTTGACAGCACTACACCGTAGTGTTCTTGGCTAGCGTGGGTATGGAGGTGGGGCGTCACATGCCAGCACTTCCCTCCAGTGCCGGCGACTTACGCGAGACACCCCTCTTCCTTTCACGACTCTGCACTCGCGAGACTGATGATTTCCCCTCTTTTAGATGGGGGAAACGAACTGATTTCGGTTGAATAGAGAGAGGAAAGGAAATGAGAGAATCATCGATTTAAACGGAATGATGTTCGATCTGTATGCCTCCATTTTTTGTCGGCTTCGAACGAATTGAAAAGGAGGGATGAAAAATTCGACTTTGTTTGCTTCCATTTATTAAAAAGCTAATTTGATTTTGTTGATTGAAGAAGAAAAATGAAATCCTAGTTTACATTGTCGTGATAAATATATTTTTCTATTATATTTTTTTATAGAGAGACGTGTGTAAAACAAAGGAGGACACATGCATCAAATATCCATACGTGCATGCAGGGTCTTGACATAGAATTTTAATGCAACAATATTATTTAAATTTGAATTAAAAAATAAATTCAAATCATGACAATTACACAACTCACAATTTCGATCTCCTATCGAGGTGTGCCGCTAGGCTTATATAATGTTATATCCCTATTTTGAATGCAATGGAAAAGGTTTCGAGTCCTAACTCAATCATATAGAGAAGATAGCTTTTTGGACCCAGTTATTATATTAAATTTTCAATAAAGATTTCAGCGCTTTTATCTATCGTATGGTCACACAACAACTCCAAACACCACGAAAATTTAAATCTGACAATAATATACTATTACGGATCCAATGGAATTGGTTTTGTCGAATTCCGAGACTATGTCTCAGAAGGCTATTTTTAAATATCAATTTAAATTATATATTTTTAAAACTTAACAAACACTTCCAAATTCAATTCTAAAGCTTTCAGTACTATTAATATAGATTTTACAAGACTTCAAATTATTGTTAACATGCTCAAAACTGAAGATACAATATTTTACCCAATTGCATATTATTAAATTCAATAATTTAATTACCAAACGAACAGTGATATTTGAAATTCAAGTTAAACTAACTTTCAAATATTTAAAATCAATTAAATATTCCAATTTCAAGTATATAAAAATTCCGGTTCGTCACATATATAACTTCTCTGAATTTCACTTTTTTATTAAAATAATCTCACTTATAAATTCCATTTTATAAATTCAATTCCTTGTAAATTCTATTCATTTCCCCATCTATCTTAATATCGATTTCAACTTCTTTCCATATTTTCCAAAAATATCATTTTTAGGAATCCATCATTTAAAAATATTTTGTAAATTATTTTAAAAATCTATAATTAAATATTTTCTTCGAATAGTTAAATACAACCCAAAATTCAATTTTTGTACCAAATCAATTTCTTTTAAAATAAATTCAATTTCGATATAAATATTTTTATATCAAAATCTCCTTTTAAATTCGTTCAAATTCCAAAAATAACATTATGGTGTTTAAAATACCAAAATTCAGGCCAGTGCTACTTTTGCATCCAATTATTCAATCATAATAATAATCTATAACAGATTATTCTAACACATCATATATCACTATATATGAAATTTAAAATCAACATTTTTGAGAAATCTAGTCGATCACTCCAACCTTTTTTTCCATGCATCCAAAGAAGTTAATACAACATAAAAATACCAATCCCACTTTGAGAGAGATATCGTAGTATATAGGATCATCCGCTATAATGCGGGGCGCATAGGGTCTCATCCGCTATGATGTGCGAGAATATCACTCCAAATACTAGTATATTTATACTACTATATATATAATATCATATCATTCAACAAATAATAATTTCTATGTCCAACCAAGCAACCAATAATTAATTATTAACTATTTAAAATTAAATTGGCAATCCAAATGAGGGAGAATTTCTCACCTTGACTTTTATTTGCCAAATATCCATATTTTATACTTTCTTTTCTCTCATATCATAGTTGACTCCGAAAATTCCCAAATCAATTTTATTGCATAGATTTTACAGCTACGAGCCAAACCCGACTTGTTTTATTTATTTGAACCTCGTATACATTAAATATGACACTTATAAGTATTTGAATCTATTTAAACAATTATATTTCCTTTAATTACAAAGGTGAGCTTAGTTACCAAATTTACCAGTTATTCCTCCTTCCTCAAAAACGAATCTGTCATAGCCGAACCTACTGCCCAACTTTCTCTCCACCAACCCTCTTCTCATTCCCTTCGTGAAAACCCAAAACATGAAACCCTTCAACCCTGATCGAATGCATCTCAAATCCAACGGCTGCTCCAGCAACCAGGTGATCACCAAGCCTCGCCATTTGCCTCAGTGCTTGCAAACCCAGGCACTCACAAACTCGACCATAATACCTAAATGCGCGTGTTTCCACACCCTCCAGTGCCTCAGATAGCCATCACCCTGAGATCTCGCTTAATCTTTGGCTCTGGTACCAAATGTGACGGTCTAGACTTTACAACCATCAACAGCAGCCACACTAAGCTATGGCACACATTGGTACCTTGAATTTGCTTTTATGGACAGCCTCTCGACTCGCAACCAACCCACACTGAGACATGTAGGGGTAAGAGTCTCCTGCTCGCCACCAAACATGAAGCGAGAACCAACTATCATGTTGTAATGAAGCAAATCCGATCCTGCTCTCATCGAAATTCAAATTCCATCTTAAAGGCCAATATTGATAGTCCGTTATTAACTATCAAATAACATCCATAAACAACCATTAGATTTAAATAATTTCCTTAATTATTTATTTCAAAATATATTTGCAAACTATTTTCTACCCTTTAGCTCTTTGAAATAGCACCCTTTTCTCTCCTAGAATAAGTTTCCACTCGATCATTTATTTCTATTGGAAATCACCAAGACTATATATTTCAGATTTTAAAATAATTTAAATTACTTAATCTAAAAATGTACTTTAAAACACTTAAAATAAAACTATTTTAAACACTTTATTTAAAATACTAGTTATGAATTTTTAGAGTAATTTCTCGTGTAATACTTAAGCCAAAACAATCTTGAAATAAAAGTTATGAAATTCTATACAAGTTTTCCAAATAAAAGTTTTAGCAAAACTATTTTAAAAATAAAATTACTTTATAAAATATAAATATTAATAATTATCTTTTTAAATCATAATACCAATTAGCTTTTTAAAATGATTACTACTATAACTAATTTAATAAATATTTAACTTTAAAATTCTAAACAATTTAAATAAATAATTTTCAAAAACATTCTTTTAAACAACTTTAAAAACTTTCAACTTATACTTAAAAATGTGCTTTGAAAACGTACTTGGCTTTTCAGGGAAACACACCCTTTAGAAATAAACCACTGTTAATTTTTAAAAAAAATTACCTATTCCTTTATTAATTCCCACCGGGAATTTATACTTCCAAATATCCACTGATATATTATTTCTCTTTATAAACACAGTTTATAAATTACATAGTCTCATCCTCTTTTTAAACCAAAGTTTCAAACATTTAGTCAGTTTTCAATCGATTTCCAAAACTAACACCATTTTTAAAATAAATTCGTTTACTTACCCAAATTTATTTTAAAATCCATTAATTCCATATTTACTTCTATATTTATGATTTTAAATCTCATTTAAAATCTAAAATATTCATTTCATACTTAATTTTTTTAAATTCTCCCTTTATTTCTCCCAGACCATTTAAAATTCGAATTTTAAATAAATTCTTCAACTTTTAAACAATACTGCTAAAGTTCTCAAAATCCATTTATTTCCATTTATTAAAAAAAAATTGCCCATACTTGGAATTTATTCAATAGGATTTCAAAAATCAACCTTTATCCTTTTCGAATTCCTTCTTTTAATTTATCCAATTCTCTAAAATTATTTTACATAAAATTATCTGATTTAATTTCCTTTCAAAAATCCAATTTTTATATTTGTGGTATCTTATAATACCAAAATATATTCGGCCAAACCATAGCCTTAAATTATTTTAATCACCAATATAATCAATCACGGATCATAAATAAATTAAGTCATAGAAAATGAAATAAAATCAACATTTGAGGAGTCCAGTTGGATCCCTCCAACCTGTTTTCCTGCATCCATGGATATTAGCACAATATAAACTACCAATTCCACTTCGAGGTGGAATATCACGGTATATGGGGTCATCCGCTATTAATCGGGGCGCATAGGGTCTCATCCGCTATATAATGCGGGAATATTAATCATTCCAATATATATACACACTATATATATAACATACCAATTCAACTGATAACAATTATCAATCCAAGCAAACGACCAATAATTTAAATTTAACTATTTTAATTAAACTGTGTAATCCGATTGAGTGAGAAGTTCTAACCTTTGCTTTTGTTTTGCAATCCATTTCCATTCCAGCTTGTTTTCATGATTTTTGACCTAGTATAAATATTTATACAATTTATTAATATTCGAAAAAATTGAATAATAAATTTCCTTTTAATAAATTTATTTAACTAACAATTTGATTTTAATCTAATTTTTCCCATAATAAATAAATTTTAAGTTACAAAAATAATTGATTGACTTAATCTCCTTACATACTATTTTAAAATAACCCGGAAAATTTAAAATGTAAATATGTATATTTATTTTTCTTTTGAAATCACAAATATATACTCTTATAAAATAGTCTATATAGATTTAAAATTCTATTCTTATATAAACTTTCAAACCTTCTAAAATTCCTATTTTTTTCTTCCTTTTCCCAAAATCATATCTATTAATATTAAACAAACTATTTAAATAAAAAATAACCAAAAAAATAAATTCAAACCTTACTGCGATTCGCGTACCCTAACTGCCGTTGACGACATCCCACACCAAGCTAACCGCGAACCAAACCTTCCCGAGCTCGAAGATGCCACGAGCATCGCCGACCAGCTTTCCCCCACATACGCCCCTCGCCGCGACCTCGTCGCTGCCAGCCACCGTGCACGCGATTCCAATCCCTAGCAAAAATCACGACTTGACGATTTCGCCATGCTACTCTGCCTCCTCACGCGAGTGCAAGCACTTCGCTCCAGTGCCGGCGACTCACGCGAGACACCCCTCTTCCTTTCACGACTCTGCCCTCGCGAGACTGATGATTTCCCCTCTTTTAGATGGGGGAAACGAACTGATTTCGATTGAACAGAAGGAGGAATGAAATGAAAGAATTATCGATTTAAATGGAATGATTTTCGATCTGTATGCCTCCATTTTTTGTCGGCTTCGAACGAATTGAAAAGGAGGGATGAAAAATTCGACTTTGTTTGCTTCCATTTTTTTAAAAGCTAATTTGATTTTGTTGATTGAAGAAGAAAAATGAAATCCAAGTTTACATTGTCGTGATAAATATATTTTTCTATTATATTTTTTTATAGAGAGACGCGTGTAAAACAAAGGAGGACACATGCATCAAATATCCATACGTGTATGCATGGTCTTGACATAGAATTTTAATTCGACAATACTATTTAAATTTGAATTGAAAAATAAATTCAAATCATGACAATTACACAACTCACAATTTCGATCTCCTATCGAGGTGTGCCGCTAGACGTTTATAATGTTATATCCCCATTTTGAATGCAATGGAAAATGTTTCGTGTCCTAACTCAATCATATGGAGAAGATAGCTTTTTGGACCCAGTTATTATATTAAATTTTCAATAAAGATTTCAGCGCTTTTATCGATCGTATGTTCACACAACAACTCCAAACACTACGAAAATTTAAATCCGACAACAATATACTATTACGGATCCAATGGAATTGGTTTTGTTGAATTCCGAGACTATGTCTCAGAAGGCTATTTTTAAATATCAATTTAAACTATATATTTTTAAAACTTAACAAACACTTCCAAATTCAATTCTAAAGCTTTCAGTACTATTAATATAGATTTTACAAGACTTCAAATTATTTTTAACAAGCTCAAAACTGAAGATACAATATTTTACCCAATTGCATATTATTAAATTCAATAATTTAATTACCAAACGAACAGTGATATTTGAAATTCAAGTTAAACTAACGTTCAAATATTTAAAATCAATTAAATATTCCAATTTCAAATATATAAAAATTCCGGGTCGTCACATATATAACTTCTCTGAATTTCACTTTTTTATTAAAATAATCTAATTGATAAATTCCATTTTATAAATTCAATTCCTTGTAAATTCTATTCATTTCCCCCATCTATCTTAATATCGATTTCAACTTCTTTCCATATTTTCCAAAAATATCATTTTTAGGAATCCATCGTTTAAAAATATTTTATAAATTATTTTAAAAATCTATAATTAAATATTTTCTCCGAATAGTTAAATACAACCCAAAATTCAATTTTTGTACCAAATCAATTTCTTTTAAAATAAACCCAATTTCGATATAAATATTTTTATATCAAAATCTCCTTTTAAATTCGTTCAGATTCCAAAAATAACGTTATGGTATTTAAAATACCAAAATTCAGCCCAGTGCTACTTTTGCATCCAATTATTCAATCATAATAATAATCTATAATAGATTATTCTAACACATCATATATCACTATATATAAAATTTAAAATCAACATTTTTGAGAAATCTATTTGATCACTCCTACCTTTTTTTCCATGCATCCAAAGAAGTTAATACAACATAAAAATACCAATCCCACTTTGAGAGAGATATCGTAGTATATAGGATCATCCGCTATAATGCAGGGCGCATAGGGTCTCATCCGCTATAATGTGCGAGAATATCACTCCAAATACTAGTATATTTATACTACTATATATATAATATCATATCATTCAACAAATAATAATTTCTTTGTCCAACCAAGCAACCAATAATTAATTTTAACTATTTAAAACTAAATTGGCAATTCAAATGAGTGAGAATTTCTCATCTTGACTTTTATTTTCCAAATATCCATATTTTATACGTTCTTTTCTCTCATGTCCTAGTTGACTCCGAAAATTCCCAAATCAATTTTATTGCGTAGATTTTCCAGCTACGAGCCAAACCCGACTTGTTTTATTTATTTGAACCTTTTATACATTAAATATGACATTTATAAGTATTTGAATTTAGTTAAACAATTATATTTCCTTTAATTACAAAGGTGAGCTTAGTTACCAAATTTACCGGTTATTCCTTCTTCCTCAAAAACGAGCCTGTCATAGCCGAACCTACTGCCCAACTTTCTCTCCACCAAATCTCTTCTCATTCCCTTCGTGAAAACCCAAAGGATGAAACCCTTCAACCCTGACCGAACGCGTCTCAAATCCAACGGCTGCTCCAGCAACCACGTGATCACCAAGCCTCGCCATTTGCCTTCTCGCCTAGTGCTTGCAAACCCAGGCACTCACAAATTCGACCATAATACCTAAATGCGCGTGTGTCCACACCCTCCAGCGCCTCAGATAGCCATCACCCTGAGTTATCGCACCACCTTCTATACCATCCCAAGCGACCACGACTTCCCCGGCATCCCAGAACCCTACGCGCGGACGCCGCCCACCTCGATTTGCCTACCGTCTTCCTATTGTTGGAGATGTCGATCCCTTGAATCGCATTCCTACATGGTCGATTCGGTCATGATCTTTCCATTTTTTTAGAACAATGGATTTGTGAATTTGATTTCGTTTTGAATTGATGAGGGAGAAAGAGTACATGAGTTTTTAAATTGGATAAGAAGTCGTGTAACTGAATTGACGAAGAATAGGGGGGAAACGTGATTTGAGGGAAGAAAGGAAGGTGGCATGTTTGAATAGAGAAAGGTGGATTATTGGAGAAGGAAAAATAGTTGACTTGTCAATATATATAAATACGCACGCGCGCGCACTCTCGATTTACGCAACTCAAAATTGCGAAGCCCTAACAAGGCATGCCGCTAGGCGTTTATAATGTTATACTCTATTCCAAATGCAATGGAAAAGGTTTCGATTCCTATTTCGATCGTATGGAGAAGATAGCTTCAATTATTATATTAAATTTCGATATTAATTTTAACACATTTTTATCCCGTACGATCAAACGATAACTCCAAACGCTACAAAATTTGAAATCCGATAATACAATATTATGGATACAATGGAAGTGGTTTCATCGAATTCTGAGACTGTGTCTCGGATCGCTTTTTTAACGCGTCGATTAAATCGACGATTCTAAAAATTGTCAAAATAACTTGAAATTCTAATTTTAAAATCTTATTAACTAAATTATAATTCCAAGTTCAATATTTATACCATTTATATATTCAAAATCGAACGACGAAAAATCTGGGTCGTTACATGGTGGCGGCTTGATTTGATTATGAACTGAGAGGAGAAAGACGTGATCTAAGGTTGAGGGAGGCGTCATAAACATGGTAGGGATAGAAGGGGTGTAATGACGTGATTGATTTGTCCAATTTATAATATCATTTAATTATTAAACATCTTGTTTAGCAACTTTAAATCCCGATCTTCAATCAGGCATGCCGCTAGGCATTTAAAATGTTATACCCCTACTTCGAACGCAACGGAAAAGGATTCAAGTCCTAATTCGATCGTATGGAGAAGATAGCTTTTTGGACCCAATTATTATACTAAATTTCGATATTTTTTTCAGTGCGTTTCTATCCCATACGATCAAAAGATAACTCTAAAGGCTACAAAATTTGAAATCCGATAATAATACATTATCACGGATCCAATGGAACCGGTTTCGTTGAATTCCGAAAATATGCCAAAGATCGTTATTTTTTAAGAAAAATCATTAACTGAATTAAAATTCCAAATCCTATATTTAAACCATTTAATCGAACGATGAAAAATATGGGTCGTTACATTCCTTCCCCCTTAAAAGAATTTCGTCTTCGAAATTGTTAAGGTAGGACGAATGGTCCAAACCCAATAACTTATCCAAAGCCCACTTAGTGAAAACTCGATATTTCACTTTCCTAATATTTTATTTCCCACCAAAACAATTAGTTTTCAATTCAAATTCGAAAACCCTTTATTCCAATTACAATTCGAAATCAAATTGTTGTTAAAAAAACTTTTCTAAAAAATTTCTGACACTCTTAATTTTAGAATTTTTTTGGCAGAGTCTCCCTTGCACGGAGAGCCTTTTGCAATATGACAGGAGACATAAATATATATACTTCGACCGACATGGTCGGAAAACATAAAATATATCAATATTTATATTTTACGGTATTTAATCCAAAAATGTACCTTATGTTAGCATTTTTAAGCATTATTAAGCAAGCAAGTATACTTCATATGCAATTGCACAACCAAAATCAAGCAAAACAGCTCCATATACCCGTGCTTACTCAATTTTGAACACGTAAGCATCAAAATATGAATTTCGTCAACATTTCACTTATTTAAATAGTTAAAACACATAAAATTCATAACTCAATCATTCCAAACATATATTATAAGCAATTTAAGGTTCTGATACTAATTTAATCACTTCTCGATCCATATACCCTCTCATTCAATACGAAATGATTTACAACCCAATTATTTACATTCAATTCATATTTACACACAACATATTCATATCCATTTCCATATCGAGCAATGGGAACGAAAATAAAAATGAAGCTATTTTGTTATGATTTTAAATATTCATAGGCATACATAGAACAGAGTAAAGGAGTCTGCACTTGAAAAATCTCTATGTTAGCCGCATTTTAACAACAAATTTACTCTATGGACTTATCCAATTTAGATCAGGGGCATTTTTTTCCAAATTGCATTAGTATAGAGAGTTGGTTGTACTAATGGTCGACTCATACCAAATATCTATTGACAGTTTCATCACAATGATGGATAACAAAAGTGGAAAAATTTTAGTCGTTAATTAGAAAATTGTCCTCTCACTACCTATATACGGAAGTACCTTACCATTTCATCAGATAGAAGTAAGAAAATGAAGTAGAAAGAATTTGTACATATTAAGTTTGATCTAGAATGACTAAAGTATGTAATTTATATACTGCTAATTGTATACATGCTTGTGAAACCTACCAAGTCCTAAGACTGTGACATGTTATTATAATTTTAAATCCTTACTTTGAATACTATTATTTTAATCAATTCTCTTCAATTATTAATTCTAGATTTACATGTGTAAATATTGCTTTTGGTGTAGGGACTCAAAATTTTCTAATTGAGAATGTACAATCTCACAAATCTTATAATTTTATTATTCTGCTATATAACTTATATAGGTTGAATTGAAGAGATGCTTATTCAAATATTTGTCTATTTATCATTTAAGTCCTGCTTGTAATAATGCATATAAAATATTTGTACACATTACTCAGCATGGATATCTCATTATTTTTTATGTGGCCAGAGTGGATCATTACCAGTTTACTAACTATTTGAATAATCAACATATAGTTATATGTGAGACATAGGTTAAAGCATCTCAAAAATTAATCAATTTACAAAAAAAAAAAAAAAATATCGTTCGTCCACCAAAAACGAATATCAAGGATAATGATATTTTATGTTAAATTATGTATGGTTCTAAATTACAAGACACTCAATGGTGGATTAGTGGACTTGAAAATCAAAAATCACTCCATGAAATTTACTTGAGTTCAAATTTATTTTATAATTCAAGTTCGGATTTTACTTCTTCACCAAAATATCAAACCATTTTTAATTTGGGTTTTACCATTCCATTTTTCCCCATTTTATAAATTTACAACTTATTTTTCTTATTTTTATCAACTCTACACTCGAGTATATTCACATTTTATTTTTAACTCGAGATTATACATCTATTAATAGCCTAAGTATATTTTTATTTCATTAATTTCACTTTTTATAAGCTATATAACTTACTTATTCACCATTCCATAACTTTTCCTTTTAAATTTTATTCCAATCAAAAATTTATAGCTTATAGTTATCCCGTCACTTTATAATTCAAATTTCTATTCAAATCGATTACATTTCTAATTCCAACTCAATTTTTATTTAACTTATCTTAAGTTAAATTCCAACTCATACAATTTAATTTCCACATTTCGTAAATTCTTTATCCTATTTTAACTTTCACTTAAATTTTAATTCCAAAATTCAATTTTCACACTTCTTTCTCGATAAATATATATATATATATATATATATATATATATATATATATATATATATATATATCTCTGTATATCAAATACCGCCTTTTCATTTAAACCAAATCTGTTTTTTATCTAAAACAAAACCGCTTTGGAATTTTCCCAAAACAGCACTTGTTTTCACCAAAAAATCTCCATATCAAATCGCCCAGGTAGCAATCCGTCACTTAGAAACTCAAAAACGGACATTGAAGATGCGGCCGTCATCACCAGAATTATTTTCCAACGACTAAAGTGAGTTCAGTACTTCATCACTTCCAAAATCCATTTTTAAATCCAATTTATAGCATTTTCTAATCCAAAAATAATATCACCATTATTTATTTCAAAAATTCCTTGGAAAACCTTTCCAAAAATCTTGAGGATTTAATTTTTTGAATTTCGGTTTGAATCCATTTTTAATTTTTTAACTCATTCGTATAATTCATTCTTATACAATCTAATTTTTTTAATAAATCATTTCCAATTTTATAACTTTTTTTTGATTATATAATAATAACCAAACATACCAACATACTATAATAATTTCAAAAAATTATTTCCTTTATATCAAAATATATTTTGGGTAAAATTCGTTTATCCACTCCCAAAACCAGTGTGTCGAATTACTCTATTCAAGTGTTTGGAAACCCTTATCGATGTCGTGACGTCCCACTATTCGACCAGAATTTATATACCACTCCACAGATTAATCAACACAATATAAAACCATTTTATATTCACTAACAAATACATGCTCATAGCTATTAATACTCTCAACTCATTCTAAGTTACTGCCGACCCTATCTCTAATGAGTAATCCCCAACAAAGCCAAGGTTCTTGCTTAACCTTTTGCTATGATACCAACTGTAATAAATTGAGATTTTTGACCCTCAAAAATCAACATCAGTACGTTCACTGTATAACATGTCGAATATTCAAGTATCGAAATACTGATTCATTAGGGGTGAATAAGAAAAGAGGTAGAAGAAAAAAATAACAACAAACACATAATCTCATAAACGCAGCGGAACAAAATATAATATATAATAATATATTTCTATTCAAAAGAATCCGTAACGGTTAAATACTTACATTTATCAAAATATAACAATTCAATACATCAATATGGAAAGTTATAATAACTTGTCCTCACACAGTGGGAATATAACCAAATATGGAGATACGTCTTTGTCATCCATCTCGTCTCCTAAGCTGCATAGCATCCCTTCCTGGATCTGTGATACTCGGTCTGACCTGAGTATTATAATAAAATAACACCTGATTTAGTTTGAAAAGCCAGTGAGAAACACACTGAGTTTGAATTATTATATTTATCAAAATCCTTTGAAAAATAGAGGTATCTCGTAAGACCGCGTCACACATAAACACGATGAGTTTTTCCCTTGCGATAAACAAAACATTTTATAGAAAATCCGGTGATATTATAATAATGTCTAAATTCAAATACTTATCCAAATAGCTAAATATGTTACATTAATTAAATTCCAACATACTAGGCCTTACAAACAAAACCATAAAGGCTTGTATTGGAGAATGGATCCCATATGATGACTGGGCCACCAGGGTACCACCCATCACAGTACACCTCTAGAAGAATGTACCGAGGACCTCACCGGAACCCTGTTACACAAGACCGACCTACCCCAAACCTGGATAGACCGAATATGTTATCACCCCGGGTGTTCCCACCCTTAAAAATCGAGCGCTTCCTTTTTCATGCCCAACCATGTCCATAGTTTATATATTTCCGAGGATATGTAGAAAAGTAATAACATACGCTAATTGGATGTGACCCACTTAACCTTGCTGCATCTTCCCTGTTTTAGTCATTTCCAGTTGATGAGGCTTGAGGCTAAATGTTACCTTTTAGGAAAAAAAATTCCACTTAGAATGATTGTCATCCTTATATGACGATGTTTTGATAGCATTCGTTCATACAAGCTATCCTGGGTCTGGACAAACCGGATCACTGTCTTCACTATCTTCACGGTATCCCTTCGTAATGTTCAAACAGGATCGAAGTGGTTTTCGAATAATTAAATTCGATTCCGGTCTCTTCGAAATGATTAATGAAATTGGCCAATATTGATATTCGATTATTTAACTATCAAATAACATCCATAATAAGACACTAGGCCTTATTTTATAAATCTGCAAACATTTATTTCAAAATATCTTTACTAAGATATGTATTCAAGTCCCTTCCCATATTCCAGTATTTGAAAACAATTTCAAATACTTAAATCCATAACAGGGTATTTTCAAACCATCTCACACTTAGAAATATTCCTAAATTTCCATTTTTATACTTAGGAAAATATTATAAGTCTTGTTTTCCAAAATCTTTTCAAATATCAATACTTAAGAGAATATTTCGTAACTTATCTCATAAATATTTGGAATCACTAATAAATTTCCTTTTACAATTTCCAAAACCCAATATACTAATTTATAACCCCATTCAATAATTTATAACCACTTTTATAAATTCAGATTTCATTTTCGAAGTTCCCGTATTAACATTTCAAAATTCCATCTCCTCCAAATCCCTTATAAAATTCCTTCCCTCAAAATCATATCCATTTTAATTCCCCATTTACGATTCTCAAGAGGGTTTTTAAATAAAATTTTCAATCACTTTAAAACTCTATATATATATATATAACAAGTGTTTAAAAGAATAATAATTTTTTTAAAACATGTTCTAATAATTATTTAAAATATCGAAAACACTTTTATAAACAATAACTCATTTTTGGATAAACAAATAAATTTTCAAAGCTGAATTTAAAAGTTATAATTTTGCTAAAATAAATACTTAATATTTGAAAATACTCACCGAAGTATTTCAATCCCAACTGGTTTAAAATTTCATAGTTTTAAATAATAAATTTTCCTTTAAAACACAAACTTAACTTCTTAGAACTAAAATTAAAATTTTAAAACCTCAATAACCAATTCAATTTATACTTCCCTCTCGAATCATATTACATCACTTCCATTCCAATCTCATTGACCATTTTCACTTTTCAAAAATAGTATCCACTATTTTTCTCACCATACTTCCTTATTCTAATATAAATTCTCCCTTTAAATTTATATTTCCAATCTATCAACTGATATCGTTTTCCTTTATTTATAAATACCGTTTGTAAATTTTATAACTCCTTTGAGTTTTACTTTTAATAGAAGTAATCTCGTTTATAAAATTTCATTTTTATAAACCCATTCCTTTATGAATTCCATTTATTTTTTTGAATCCATTTTTAATATTCACTTCAACTCCTTTACATATTTTTAGAATATCCTTTATAAATTTTTTTATATAATTCATTTTAATAATCTCTACCTTAAATCATTTTTTGAATAGTTAAGTACAATAAAATTTATTTTTATTTTTTCCAACTCAATTTCCTTTAAACTAACCTAAATTCCAATATAAATATTTTTATATCTGAAATTCCTTTTTATTCCTTCAAACTCAAAAATAATATTTATGGTATTTAAAAATACAAAAATTTAAAGCCAGTGCTACTATAGCGTCCAATAATTCAAATAATAACAATAATCTATATTAGGTTATCTACACACATCATATATCATTATATTTGAGGAATCCAGTTGGATACCTCCAACCTATTTTCCCTGCATCCATAGATTTTAATACAACATAAAAATAGCAATCCCACTTCGTGGGGGATATCATGGTGTATAGGGTCATCCACTATTATGCGGGACGCATAGAGTCTCATCCGCTATAATGTACGGGAATATCACTCCAACTACTAATATATATACTACTATATACATACATACATATATATATATATAACATCCAACCAGATAATAATTTATAAATTCAACCAGCATTTAATAATTTTATTTTAACTATTTAAAATAAACTCTAGTAATCCAAATGAGTGAGAATTTCTCACCTTAATTTTACAGTTGCTAATCATTCTAATTCCAAATTCATTCCATTTCGTAGCCTATGCCATTAAAAATTCAATGCGAACGATTCCGTAAATTTAGGACCTCGTATGAATGAAATTACAAATTTATTAACATCGAGATAATTTAATTAATTAAATTAAGATTAACTAAAATTTAAATTATTTTAAACAAGTAAAATTACCTTCAATAACAACATAAATCCATCTTCCCAAATCAAATATTGTAACCCTTCAAACAGATACGCACTGGCACGTCACCGCCACCTTCCACTAGTTCTCTCGTGCGCGACCTGACCTTCTTCCATCGTTTTCATTGCCACCAAACTTCACCAAAGATCACGATCTCCTCTCTCCCCTTCCCACGGCTCTACCTCCTTGCCAGAAAACTCACCCCACTACAGTGCGATGAACCCTAAATAGAGCAGCCACCCAAGACCCTAACTTCACATATTAGCTTGCCTCACGATTTCAACATACCCAAGCAGATCACTTCCTCCCTCCAATAGCTCCATGTTGTCTAAAAATTGCGACTTCAAATTATATGAAATTCAAGCCCAAATGGAATAAAAAATCGATTTGGAATAAACATAATACATTCAATCGCTCACTGTACCCATTACCTTATATCAAAGTGGGTCATTCCATTGTCGATTTTCATTGTCATGCCTCATTCGAAAATAGCGACTCATTCGTGAAGCTCACCTTCCCACTATCACCTCTTCCAGATTCAAACGTAACTGTCTCAAACTCGAATCTCTTCCAGCTACTCGATTTGATGAGCTCTTCCATTGTTGGCCACACGCGAGTGCATCTCCACCGCCACGCGCCGCCTCACTGTTGCCAACCCAATAATCACGATGGCAATGGTGATTTTAATATCCATTATATTTTTTCTTCTGAGAAATGATTTCGTATAGAAGAATAAAAGGAAGGAGGGCTCATGATGTTGTTATCCCCTCTTTTTTTCGTTTCGTTTGAACGATATTGATGAAGGAAAAAAATGGTCGCGATTTAAATGAAGATGACATCAGCTTAATTTGATTATGAACTGAGAGGAGAAAGAAATGATTTAAAGTTGAGGGAGGCATAATGAACGCGTTAGGGCAACTGCAGTGGATTACAGGCTGAATATTCAGCCCGTAATGGGGGTGGGCACCCCAATGGCCAGGCGCCCATTTAATGGACGCCTGAATTAAGGCGCCCATAAAATGGGAACCGCCTCTTCTCCCCCTTCACTTTCTCCTCCCATTTCCTTTTCCATTTTTATGAAAATTAGAAAATTTAAACAAAATGCCGCCGCGTCCAAACAAAATCGCCCGAAGAACGGTTCAGAGACATCCAGCGAAACAAGCTGGACCGTTACACGTTCCGCCACCACCAGGAGTTTCACCAGACGATCTACGTGTTCTACATGAGCTGCCAGATGGTTATCGGCATAGAGATGAAACCGCTTTGACGATGATACAGGTATAAATCAAACCTTACTATAACTTGTTATTTTAATATGTACATTACATACTCATATTAAATAACCCTTACGCTATCAAAAATTGTTATTTCATTAATTATTTATAAGACCATTACATTCACTGTCGGGGTAGTTGGGCTAAGTGCATTACCCAGTTTTATGACTATCTTCCCGGTCCTATTATTGAGAGGCTACAGGCTAGCCCTATTGGTCCATTTTTGTCGATTAGGCCTGTTCAGTCCTTTGATCGACCTCTCATTCAGGCATTAGTTGGGAGGTGGTGGCCCACCACGCATACATTTCATTTTTCAGATTTTGAGCTTGGTATCACCCCAGTTGATTTCTACATGTTTACTGGGATTGAGATTGGACGACACGGTCTTCGACCTTTTCCATTTGATTATTTATACGAGTCGCCCAATTTGTTTGCTGTTTTTTTACCACTGATAGATGTTACCTGCGTCTCTAGTGGTTCTGTTACGTTGGCGTACTTGCAGCATTACATCACCAGTTATATAGCTAGAGCCGATATGATGGATGCAGTTACTAAAGCATTTCTGTTGTATCTGTTTGGCTCGACCTTTTTTTCGAACCAAAAAGGTATGGTTAGACTAGGCTATTTAGCTTCTCTTGCCAGATTAGACCAGCTACATACTATTGACTGGGGAACAGCGATATTGGGCACCCTATATACCGCTCTAGATTCATTTGCGCTTGGCGATGTCAGGCAGATGTATGCTTTTTGGTATATTTTGCCATTATGGTACTACGAGTACATGGCAAACACGCATCCCCGCATCCAGGACACGGCTAGTCAGGCTGTTGAGCATTACTTCCCTAGGATGAGACGATGGGAGACCATGCAGTACGTACATCATGTCCCCTTAGGTGTACGACATGACTTGATGGAGGCTAGGTCACAGCTTGATATGCGTAGTCGAGGTAATATCATTCAGACTCCTTAGGCCTCACATTGGACTCATCTAGCAGATGCAGGTCTTCTTGTGGACGACCATCCCTTGATGGTTGCATATTCACTATCTAGACATAGGGTTGCTTTCCATACACCTGCATTTGTGCCTATGTGGTATTTGGGAGAGAGATGTGCCTATTAGATTACGGGTGATCGTCGTTTACTATATGATCCCTTATCTTGCGAGGACATGTTTGGTAGATATAGGGTGATCGGTGATCAGTACTTGCATGATCTACGATAGGCTGGATGGGTGGATAGTAGTACTTTTTTTATCGATGGCGATTACGATGCTTATTGGGCCAGAGTAGCCCCCCGCAGATTCATCGTACCAGATTATGTTCGTGGGGTCAACTCTGATCATATAGGACCTCATCTGGCAGCCGGTAGAGTTTAGGTACCGCAGGTTTCATTTGACCCGATTCTGTCACAGTTCTCCTAGACTCCCATGCAGTTGGAGCCCGATACTACTTTTAGAGCATATGACTTGACAGGTACTTTGATTGAGCAGCCTTTAGTCTTTCCAGATCACCCCGATTATCCTGGTGTGCCTTTAGTCAGGTTATATCCTATGGATGAGGTACGTTTGTTGTTTATTGTGATTTTTCCTTTATTTTATGTTTGGTTTCTTACTATGTCAAATGTCATCTTTATGTAGTATGCTGCTAGATTGGACCAGGCCAGAGTAGGGTTTGGTGTGTTTCGCGATATGACTCTTGCACATACACACACCATGCATGATATGTACATGCAGCATACACAGATGCTAGAGGCTCAGATTGATCAGCTATCAGCTAAACTTGCTGTATATGAGCCTTTTGGATCATAAGGCGGAGGTGATGCTGGTCCCAGTGGGTATGATGCTGGTGGTTTAGATGAGGATGATGGGGTTGATGAGGACGAGGGGGATGATGGTGATGGGGATGACGATGATGACGATGTAGATGATGATGATAATGATGGAGATAATGATGATGACGGTGACGGAGGTGATGATGATGACAGTGACGGAGATGATGATGATGGTCATGATGCTGACGATGACGACGCTGCATCCCTTTAGTTGTATACCTTTTAGTTTATGCGTAGTAGATGTTTTTAGTTGTATCCCTTTAGATGTTGATGCTGACATGTTGCAGTTCCTATAGCTTATGTACTTATGTCATTGTTTGAGTATACTGTGTATTATTTATATTTATATGCTATCACTTTCTTGGATTTTGGATTACAATTCTCGAGTATACTGTAAATTCTATATGTCTGTGATTATTGTGAATTATATATGTTGGTGTATAATGTTAATTGTAGATGTCTGTTAAATATGAATTATATATGTTGGTGTACTTATTATAAGCACTAAATAGTTATATATAAACATATAAAAAAAACCAATAGTGACCGTAGATCGATAAATTATAAAACCTACTAGTGACATAAAAAACTAGTAGTGACAAATAAAAACATAGAATACTGATAAGAAATGACACAGTAATAACAGACTACAAATATGAAGAAACTATACGTAATGATTGAACTGCAACTCCTGTATAGGAAGTCTAAGACGTCTTATCTCCTGTTCTGTTTCGTTTGCGTAGGTTATGCCCCTTGGACATAAAGGATCATCCAACCATTCTGCGTAATTGCAACCATTCGGCCATAATTGACATAGTTGGATTCGACGACCAATATTTTCTCCATCCGCACGTAGTACAACTTCAACTTCATACCCGCACTGGCAACAAACTAGGTGCGATTCAACTTCTTTCTCAGTGGGAGGTTGAACTACTTGATCCTGGTTTTCAGGTTGTTCATATGCCATACAAACAACATTTTGTTCGTATGGCGGTTCAACCACTTCCTGAAGTCTCAGTTACTCAAGGTATTGAAACCGACTGCGGATATCTTCATAGTGTTGTTCTTGATAATCGATAAGCCAATCCGCATCAGTATGTAGACTTTCCGTAGGCACGTAACCTGCATCTGAATCGATAGAAGAAGGCCAAGAAGGCGTTGCGATGAAGAATTTATTGTTGTCGGTGAGGAAGAAGATACAATACACCTTGAATATATAAACAAACATTACACTTTTGGTACCAGTACTTTTTGATCTAACAACTTACAATAGACTAGGGCATATTTAAACACAAACATTAGACATAGGCATTAGCTTTGACAACAACAACAGACATTATCATTTGAAAAGACAATTAAGAAAGCTCTCGATAACGAACGTTACGTAACCAACTAGCAATACTGTTATCTTAAGGCCATCCAAATCTTTCTATCCAGTTTTGACGTATGAAGTACGCATATGGCAATGAAGGGCGTGCCATATTTTAAATTGTATCGACCGTCATAAGTCGAACGTGTAGTCTCAAACACATTTTCCAATATTATCTCGTTAATAATCTTTGTGTAACGCGTGCATGCCCTAGTAAAGTTTCTGTATGCAGTCCTGATCTCTTGAGCCGTACGTCTAACTTGAGAGCCTACGTCGTTGTTGTAGAGTTCAGCCAGAGTGTCCCAAAAATTAATTACCATTGACTCCTGATTATCGCACATCTCATCGGCTTGAATGTAGTACTGCATAAGCAACTTCAATTCATGAGACATAAATGTCATGTTGGACAATATAGTTTGAATTATGTTAGGTTTGTAAATGATTTAAACATATAATGATTTGTGAATTTATATAATGGACAACCATTTGAGAATCTTGACACAGACACAGACACCTTCTCTCCACTCAACAAAGCAGAGAATCTTGACCGACAAATGAACGTGGCTACAGTACGTGATTTGACCGCACACTGACACACCTTCTCTCCACTCGACAAAGCAGAGAATCTTGACCGGCAAATGAACGTGGCTACAGTACGTGATTTGACCACACACTGACACACCTTCTCTCCACTCGACAAAGCAGAGAATCTTGACCGGCAAATGAACGTGGCTACAGTACGTGATTTGACCGCACACTGACACATCTTCTCTCCACTCAACAAAGCAGAGAATCTTGACTGGCAAATGAATGTGGCTACAATACGTGATTTGATGGAGATATACCGTGAAGCATACGGATCAACCTCTGAAAAACATGGTGGTTCCGTTGTGGGTCGGAAATATATCAACCGTAACCACCAAGCATTTCACAAAACACTAATGCAAGATTACTTTTCCCGTGATCTAACTTACGGTCCAGAGATGTTCAGACGACGATTCAGAATGAGTCGACCATTATTCATAAGATTTCTCGGTAGTATTCAGCAAAATAATAATTATTTTGTTTTTAAGCAGGACGTGCAAAGAAACAAGGTTTGAGTGGACATCAAAAGATGACCACAGCTTTGAGGATGTTAGCATACGGCACACCCGCCGATGCCCTTGACGATGCATATCTATTGCAGAGAGTACAGCATTGGAAAACCTAGGTCACTTCCGTCAGTCAGTTGTGGACATTTATGGGACGGAATATCTTCGATCTCCAAACGATGCAGATGTAACGCGCTTGCGTGAAATGCATGAAAGCAAGGGCTGGCCTGGAATGCTTGGATGTCTAGATTGTATGCATTCGGAGTGGAAGAACTGTTCAAAAGCTTTTCACGGAGCATATAACGGCAAGGAAAAAAAACCAACTATCATCTTAGAAGAAGTTGCCTCTCATGATTTGTGGATTTGGCATGCTTTCTTTGGAATGCCAGGTTCTCTTAATGACTTAAACATTGTCGAACGATCTCATTTGTTTAATGATTTGGCGCAAGATAAGTCAACTCCCGTATCATTTACTCTTGGTCAGAACACATATGACCATGGATACTATTTAGGAGATGGAATTTATCCCAAATGGAGTACGGTTGTAAAGACATTCGCAAACCCAATGACGACAAAACAGAAACAATTTGCTGCGATGCAGGAAGGACAAAGGAAGGATGTAGAAAGGGTGTTTGGGGTCCTTCAAGCAAGGTTTGCAATGGTAAGAAATCCATGTAGATTATGGAAGAGATCAAAAATGGCTACAATTATGTTCTGTTGTATAATTCTGCATAACATGATCATTGAAGATGAACGCGGTATGGATTATCCCGATTTCGAGTATGAAGGGGCAAGACAACCCCCTAAATTGTTTTGCATAACCACGTAAGGACAGTACGCAATTCATAACGATCATCGTGAAGTATATCGTAATGCAGCTATTCATAATAGACTCCAAAGGGATTTAATGGAGCATATTTGGAATTCTTATGGAAATCAGTAGATGGAGACGGTGGATCTTTGTTTAATTACATATGTTTGCCTTTTTTATTTCTATAATGAAGTGTATAATGCTTCAATTTTTATGTTTGTAATGTCATTTATGTTTGATGAAGTAAATCTATATTGATATCTACATAATGCATCGAAAAAATGACATACCATTGAATATTTAAAACTGAAAATAACACTTGATTGCATATATGAACTGAAGGTACATGGATATTTAAACTGCAATAACTAGAAATATCAAATTAATACGTCAACTACATATGTTTTGTTCCAGATCTACTCTCAACAATGCGCTGTTTGTACTCCATCCAATATTGCATTGTAATTGGGTCCATTCCGGTGACATCCTTTTCCATTACTATGGTCTCTTGGCGTTTCCGCTCTAGCTCAAAATGGCCCTTCTCAATCTCAGTCAATTCTTTTAACATGGCAAGCTTTTCTGCACTTCCTTTTTGATGTTCTGCATTTTCTCTCGCATGTTTTTCATGCATTAGGGCTAAACGAGAATCGATTTGAGATTGAACAGCAATTTTCTTCTTAGCTGCTTGTTGCCCCATCGGTCTAGCGTCTTCATCAAATTCGGAAACTGCTTCTTCGTCTTCGTTATATGGACATTCATTTGAGTCCATATGAGAAGAATTGCCTGGGCTAGAATTGTAATTAGATCTACTTGTTTTTTTTCTTCCCCTTCGACTTCATCTACACATCTCTTAAGCCGTTTGCAGTGTTTGAGGTCCATTTTTGTTGACTAACAAGCAAGTCATAGCAGTTTGCAAACTGATAGTAGTGGGGTTTCTTTGTACCATTTTCTCTTGGAAATAATTTCAAGAACTGATTGTTCGCCATTCTCTTCTACACAAACAAAAACACAAAATCATATATTAACAAAGTGATTAGAGATGAATGTAAATTAAAAATCAAATTTTACAAAACGCTACCAATTCAGCTTCGCCACCCATTCCACTTGGATTTGCTGTTCTTATTTTGTGGATCTGCGACTCGTAGAATTGTGTTTGTCGATTAATCTTCCCAAAACAACCCGTGATTATAGACATTGACCTCGTCTTTTCAACATGTTTTTTATTGTACGCACTCATGACTTTTGCCCAAAACGCCTCTCCACTTTGGTCGTTCCCCTTTACCGAGTCGTTAGAAAAATGACAATAAATATAACACAAATCCTTATCTTCATCGCCAGACCATAGAGCAGAAGAATGGAACGATAGAGGGGGGCTGATTGGGGATGAACATTTTGAAAGGGTTGAGAATCTAAATCCCAGCTATCTATATTCATCGCTACGGTATATGATTGAAACGGATGAGACATACTTTCAATATTAAGGAATTGAGAATAGAATTGTAATAGAAGAAGAGATGTGTGTATTACAATCTGGATAACATTCTGATATATGTAGTTCAATATATGACCGTTTATAGCCATTGTAATTTTAAACATGACCGTTTATAGCCGTTGTAATGTTAAATTTGACCGTTTATAGCCGTTGTAATTTGAAATATTACCGTTTGTAGCCGTTGTAATTTGAAATATGACCGTTTATAGCCGTTGGGGTCAAAATATGGTCGTTTGTAACCGTTCGGATTCAAATCCGGGGACCGGTTATAGCCGTTGGAAGATGGCGGGTGAGGGGAAGAGGGGGGAGCTTGGGCGCCCATTTAATGGGCGCCCAAGCCCAGTTCAGGATCTTGAATTGGATCCTGAACGTTAAGCTTAATGTTCAAGCTTTATTGGATGACTGAAGAAATTTTTTTAACGGATTCAGCGTGTAATCTATCCACCGGAGTTGCCCTTAGGGACAGAAGGGATGGAATGACGTGATTGACTTGTCCAATTTATAATATCATTTAATTATAAAATATCTCGTTTAGTAAATTTAAATCTCGATCTCCTATCAAGGCATGCTACAAGGCGTTTATAATGTTATACCGAAGTTTCGAATGCAATTGAAACGGTTTCAAGTCCTACTTCAATCATATGGACAAGATAGCTTTTTGTACCCAATTATTATATTGAATTTTCTATATTAGTTTCAGCGCACTTTTATCCCGTACGATCAAATGATAACTCCAAAATCTACGAAACTTGAAATCTGATAATAATACATTATTATGGATCCAACAGAACTAGTTTCGTTGAATTCCAAGACTGTGCTTCAGATCGCTATTTTAACTTGTCGATTAAAATCAACGGTTTCAAACTTTGTCGAAATCACTTAAATTTTAATTTTAAAAAACTCATTAACTAAATGAAAATTTCATATCCAATATTTAAACCATTTAAATATTCAAAATCAAATGATGAAAAATTCGGGTCGTTACAATGAATCTTGATTAGTTTTGTGGTGATTTCAATAATCATCTATGTGACAATAAGGGGTTTGCTTAGGCGAACGTTACAGCGCACTTATTGTTAAATTTGGATGATTCAAATATTTTTCAAAGAAGTAAAGAATTTAGCTAATTAATCTTATAAATCAATTATGCTATATTGGAAAGATTTCAGAGGATATTTTGGAAGGAAACAAATTAATTATCAAATCAATTAATTACTCAAAAGATTTATGAATGAGGAATGAAGTCTATTTATAATTTCATTGACTTTGCAATATAAAGAAAGAAAAGATTGTTGATGGAGAATCAATCAATTGAAAAAACTTGTGGATACCCAGATCATCACATTCTATTTGCATTGAAATCAAATCAAGGGTATTTGGAAAGTTTCAAGATGATTGGAAAATTAATTTGCTTAATCTTCAAGTAATTCCTTCATTCTAAAGTCTATTTAAATGAAGGTGCTCGTCTTCATATTGGAATATGTGAGAGAGCATTCACCATTATCCTCTTCTTCAGGAAAACTTAGTTTTTGTAGTCAAATCAAATTAGCGGTTTTGAGCACAAACAAGCCTTTGGAGAAATTGATTGTTCAATTTGTAGTTATAGGTTAATCTCTCCACTTTAGTACCTACAATTTTGTAATCTCTCTTTTTTACTCTCTTTCTTTAATGAAATAAAGAATAGTTGTTGGGTTCGAAGACGTAGGTAATTTAGCCGAATCGCATTAAATCTTTATGTTATTTATTCTTTTATTTTTCCTTTGTTTTAGCAATTATTTTTCATTGACTGGGCGATTGGTAATTAATCAATTATCTAGATCCTTTTGATTGCTTCTACGCGTTAGTATTCGCTGTATTTTGGAGTTAGTGCAAATTAATTAAAATTTTGCACAATAAATTGGTATCAAAGCTAGTTGCCATGTTCTAGATTAGTTATCAGTGGATTATTATTTTAGTAGTGGTATGAAAAATTATATCATCAACAAATTTACTAGAAAATGAGTTTTTAGGACATGGAAGGTGAAGGCTAATGACGATCTTCTTAGCAACAACTTCCTTCATTTAGAAGAAGAGATAAAAGCCAGAAGCACCTTGGAGGTAGAAGATATATGAATAGGTCCCACTTCATGGTCCTAGAAAGGGTGTTGGCTATTATTGTAAGAAGAATGGGAATTTCATATGGGATGGTCCAGCTCCTAAGAAAAAAGAGAAAGAAGAAGGAGAAAGCTTCAGTTTCGGTAGAAGGTAGATCGGATGGGGATAGAGTGGGAGTAGTACATCATTATTTTAAGCCAGTATTTCACCATTAGAGAGTACAAGTTCGGTGATTGATTCTAGAGCTTCTTGTCATATGACGCCTGATATGAGCTGATTTTTAGTTACTAGAAGTTTGATGGCGAAGTAGTTCATATGGGGAATAACACATCTTGTCATGTTGTGGGCGTTGGAAGTGTGAGGTTTAAGATGCATGATGGTGTTGTTAAGACTATTACAGATGTTAGATATGTTCCAATGCGATATAGAAGATTGTTGTTAATTGGAGCTTTGCGTAGACTTGGTATGAGGATAATAGTAGATGGAGAAAAATTAAGAGTGGGGAAGGGTTCCTTGGTAGTGATAAAAGGGGTGCGAGTTGATGATATATATGTGCTACATGGCGAGACATTTTTGGGAGAGTCGGTTGTTTCTGCTGATTCTAGCGTACTAGATACTACTCAGTTATGGAATCTTCGTTTAGGTCGTGTTGATGAGGAGAGTCTTGAAGTATAAAGAAGCGGGGGTTGATTGATGGCGTTTATCAGTCAAAGCCTGGCTCTTATGGATATTGTTCTTTTGGAAAAAAGAAGCATGTCACATTTGATGTTGTGAGACCTAAAGCTATGGAGTTTTTAGAGCATGTTCAATTTTATGTGTGGGGACCCATTTCAGTTGCATCTTTTGGTGGAGCCAGTTACTTTATCTTTTTTGTGGATTATTTGTTACATAGTGTCTGGGTCTATTTCTTAAAGGCCAAAGATGAAATATTTACCCAGTTTTGTACTTGGAAGACTTTGATAGAAGAGTAGTAGAGAAAGCGTTTAAAGGTTCTCAAGGTTGGAAATAGTAATGAATTTATATCACAAGAATTCACTAATTATTGTAGGACTGAACATGTAGTTAGATATTTTTTTACTTTTTGTAAGTCACCTTGTTATGGAGCGGCGGGAAGCATGTGATGGATATTATGGAAGAGAGCTATGATGACGCAGCGGATAATTCGAACAAAGCTTCAATCGGTGAAATGTAACAATCGGTGAGTTGAAGATACCAAAATGCCCAAGTTCGTTGATCCAAAGATACCGAACTCTAGCTATCTCAAACACGTTGATAGCGCACTATACCGTGTTCAAAGATCTACGATTCTTCGCACGTTGATCTAGCGCACTAGATTCCGTGAATCGGCTTCAACAAACGTGGATTCGAGCGCACTCGAATGACGTAAGTGGAGATAGGAGGTTACACTCAACTACCAATTGGAGAAGAAAGCACAAAGCAATCAACAAGAAATTTTATTTCAAAATCAACCACCCCATATGTACAACACACGCCCCTATTTATAGAGTTTTTTTTTTCGACCCAGTCCCTAAGTCGTTGCCGACCTACGACCCAACTTAAGTCGTGACCGACTTAACAAACGCGACTCAACTCCTGGCCGACTTAACAAGTACGACCAACTCACCTGACTCAACACGACCGACTCATCATAGGTCGTACGCGACCTAACGCTTCCCATTCATGACCGAGTTAAGCAATACAACACACAACATATGTACACGACTTAACACCCAACACAACTCATAGGTCGGTAACGACCTAAAATACAACACGACCCAATCCCCTACGACCTAAAATAGAAGACAGTTCATCTTGCTTCGATTGGAACTCGGCGAAGTTATCCTGTTCAACATCACTAGCTCGTAACTCAGCACAGTTATCTCGTTCAATATCATTAGGTCGGAGCTTGTTAGGTCGGAATGCTTCTTCCTGTGTTTTCTTAGGTCGGAGACGACTCAAAACTCCGTTGTTAGGTCGTGACCATGCTTTCTTAGGTCGGACTACCTTCCTCCTTGGCTTGTTGACTCGTGGCCCTCCTTCCTTAGCTCGGTAACGACTCATGCCTTCACTGAGTCGTGAATGACTCATCACACTACACCACAAACTCATGTTTTCAGGAATTATAGTTTGCACAACTTCTTCTCTGGCCTTAGCTGCATCATCCTCCCCTGGTTGAGAAAAATTCGTCCTCGAATTTGCAAATTCTTTCTCGTCAAAATGTTCATCTCCATAATATGGCACAAGATGCTTAATATTGAATACATCAGAAGTGTAAATATCCTCCGGCAGCTTCAACTTATAAGCATTGTTATTAATTCGTTTCACAATTTCGACAGGACCAATTTTCCTGGCTTTCAACTTATTATAAGCACCTACCGGAAAACGATCCTTCGTTAATACAGCATAAACTAAATCACCTTCTTTAAATTCAACATTTCGTCGTTTCAAATCTGCAAACTTCTTATATTTCTCATTCGATTTCTCCAATCGTTCCTGAACGATCTTATGACATTCAGTCAGCTCATCAACAAAATCGACAGCTCGTTTAACTGCTCCCTTCGTCTGTGGTACGACTGCTAAATCCAACGGTCCCCTGGGTAAATTTGAATACACAATCTGAAACGGACTGAATCCTGTGCTACGATTCACTGCATGATTATGTGCAAATTCAGCTTGGCATAACTTCATGTCCCAACTTCTCAAATTATCCTGTACAAGACATCGCAACAAATTTCCCAATGACCTGTTAACAACTTCTGTCTGTCCATCAGTTTGTGGATGATAAGCACTACTAAATTTCAGTTTCGTTCCCACCATCTTCCACAAACTCAACCAAAAGTGACTCAGAAAACGAGTATCTCTATCCGACACAATAGACTCTGGCAATCCATGAAGTCGATAGATTTCCTTGAAAAATAAGTGTGCTACTCGAACTGCATCCGCTGTCTTCTTGCAGGCAATAAAATGTGCCATCTTCGAAAACCTGTCCACCACTACAAATATAGAATCATTTCCCCTTTGAGTTCTAGGCAAACCCAAAACGAAATCCATGCTAATATCAACCCATGGCTTAGACGG
This sequence comes from Allium cepa, assembly GCA_030765085.1. Taxonomy (NCBI): domain Eukaryota; kingdom Viridiplantae; phylum Streptophyta; class Magnoliopsida; order Asparagales; family Amaryllidaceae; genus Allium; species Allium cepa. The sequence continues at coordinate 12,346,567 of CM060937.1, forward strand.
TACTGGTAATGGCATATACAACCCTGCATTCGTTGCTGTTCCCTTTGACACCTGGCAAATATGGCATCTCTCCACGAATCTTTCAACCTCTTTTCTCATCGACGGCCAAAAGTAAGACTGTGAAATCAATTTCAAAGTACGATCACGGCCCACATGCCCTTCCTCGTGTAACTCTTTGACAATTTTCAACCTCAAGCTACAGTCTGGAATACACAAACGATTCCCTTTAAACAGAAAACCATCAACCAACGTAAATTCATCGGTACTCTCACTCTTCACTTTCTCAACATATTTCATTAAGTAAGGATCTTCATTAATCATCTCCGGCAACATCTCAAAACCCGTCACTTCAACTTTCATTGTCGTTAATAAATGACTCCTCCTACTCAAAGCATCAGCTACTCGATTTGTCACCCCTGATTTGTGCTTAACGACAAAAGTAAACTGCTGTAAATATGCAATCCAAGATGCATGTCTTGCTGAAATTTTATCCTGCCCCTGTAAGTGCTTCAATGCCTCATGATCAGTGTACAGAACAAATTCTTTCTGAAATAGATAATGTCTCCAATGTTTAATCGTTTGCACCACAGCATAGAATTCAACGTCATATGTGTTGTATCTCATCTTCGCCCCTGACAACTTTTCACTGAAATAAGCAACTGGCTTCCCATTCTGACTCAGAACTCCTCCAATACCAACCTTCGAAGCATCAGTATGCAATTCAAACAATAACTGAAAATTTGGTAAAACAAGAATTGGTGCAGACGTCAACAATTCCTTGATCTTCTCAAAAGCAACCCCCGCTTCTTCTGACCATACAAATTGTTTCCCTTTCATGCAATCGGTAACTGGTGCCATCACACTACTGAAATGTGGAATGAACCTTCGGTAGAATGATGCCAATCCATGAAAACTTCTAACTTCAGTGATAGTTCTCGGCTGTGGCCAACTTCTAATAGCTTCAACTTTACTCTGGTCCACTTGAATACCTTTTCCTGAAACAACATAACCCAGGAATAAAACACTGTGCGTCATAAACACACATTTCTTCGTAGCAGCATAAAATTGTTCTTCACGAAGAATAATCAATACTTCCCTCAAATGTAGAACATGCTCCTCCATACTCCCGCTGTAAATCAGAATATCATCGAAGTAAACCACGACGAACTTCCCAATGAATGGTCTAAAGATTTGATTCATCACCCGCATGAATGTACTAGGTGCATTTGACAAACCAAACGGCATAACCAACCATTCGTATAGTCCCTCTCTTGTCTTGAAAGCTGTCTTCCATTCGTCTCCGGGTCTGATTCGAATTTGATGATAACCACTCTTCAAGTCAATCTTCGAAAATATAGTTGCCCCACTCAACTGGTCTAGCAAATCATCCAGCCTTGGCATAGGAAATCTATAACGAACAGTGATCTTATTCAATGCTCTACTGTCTGTGCACATTCTCCATGTTCCATCCTTCTTCGGTACCAACAATGCTGGCACAGCACAAGGACTCAAGCTTTCCTGAACACGTCCCTGTTCTAATAACTCTTCCACTTGCCTTCGTAACTCCTCATGTTCCTTCGGACTCATTCGGTAATGTGGTCGATGTGGTAACACTGCTCCCGGAACAAGATCAATTTGATGTTGAATGTCTCTAAGTGGCGGTAACTCTTTAGGCAACTCCTCTGGAAAGACATCTTCAAATTCTTTCAAAATTGGCTTTGCTTCTTCTGGAATTTCAACTTCTTCACTACTCTCTCTCCCAAGCAACAAAAATACTTCAGGCTCCTCTTCAATTTCCTTAACAAACTCTTTCAAAGTCAACAGAGTTTTCAATTCCTCAATTTCCTCCAGCTTGCTCTCCTTCTGCTGTTGCTTCTTAGGAACCAAAGTGATTTTCGTACCCTCGAACATGAAACTGTAACTATTGGCACGACCGTCATGTTGCACTGCTCTATCAAACTGCCACGGTCTGCCCAACAACAAGTGACAAACATCCATGTCCACTACATCACACCAAATTTCATCTTTGTACTTCTTCCCAATAGAAAAATTAACACAAGCCCTTCGACACACTTTCACTTCACCACCCTTCCTTAACCATGCTAGCTTGTACGGTTTAGGATGCTTCTCAGTCTTCAAGTTCAACTTCCTTACTGCTTCTGTAGAAATAATATTATCACAGCTCCCAGCATCAATAACGAACTTGCAAACTTTTCCCAGAATAGTGCATGTTGACTGAAAAATATTGCTTCTCAACCAACTACAATCCTCCTCTTGCTTTGGTGTAAGACATGACCTCCTCATCATAAGATTACAACCTTCATCTCCAAACAATTCTTCTTCCTCCTCAACATAAGGTATATTTGAACATTCTGCCTCCTCACCATCATCCTCCTCAACTTCTGCAACCATGGTTCTCTTCTTCGGCTTCGGACATTCATTACTTTTGTGACCCAACTCCTGACAATTATAACACTTGAACCCACTGCTAACCTTCGCCTTCTCAGCCTCCTTTATCACTGGCTTTGTAACAGGTTTAGGAACATTAGAACTTCCACCAACACCCCTTGCTTGATTATTGGAATTAGTAAACACACCACCTCCACGCCTTCCTTGTTTCTCCCAAGCTAACGCTTTCTGATGTGCTTCTGCAACGGATCTAGGATCAAACATATTAACCATATCCTGGATCTGCATTCTCAATCCCCCAATGAATCTAGCAGTTAGCTGTTCCTCCGTTTCCATAATATCATTTCTGGCAATGAGTTGGTAAAATTCATCAGCATAATCACTAACAGACTTCGTCCCTTGTCTCAGATTCTGCAACCTCTGATACATAAGTGATTGATAGTTGTAAGGTAAGAAAGTAGATCTCATCAACTTCTTCATCTTATCCCACGATTCTATCTTTGACTTCCCCATTCTCTCCCTTGTAAGTTTAGTTTGCTGCCACCACGCCAAAGCTCTCCCCCTCAACCTAGTAGCAACCAACTTCACCCTTCTATGCTCAGGAACTTCCTTGAAATCAAAGATCTCTTCAACATTAGAAATCCAATCGAGAAATTCTTCTGCAATCATTCCGCCTTTAAACTCCGGAATCTCCATCTTCATACCCGATTCCCATCGACGATCATCTTCAACATCCCGATAAGAATTTCGAACTTGGTCTCGATCTCGATAATGGATACTAGCTCTATCACCTTCTTCAACAAAATCAAAAGTACGTCTACATCGATCTCGACCATTATCATCCATTCGCTCATGCATGCTTCTTTGACTATGTCTCTCTTCATCTCTATATGCTTCATGTTCAAATTCACGTCGACTTATTCCCTCTTCATGTGCATAGTCATGATGATCTCTTCGTGACGAAATTGATGTTTCTCTTCTATCTCTACAAGAATGTGGCGATACCCTCCTCGCTTCCGTAACCGATGGCGAAACTCGGTTTCCTCCATGGTTCGAGTTTGGTGATCTCCTCCTTTGATTCAAATCATTCATCAATTTCTCCAATTTTCCAATGCCTTCATCAAATTTTTCATTAATACGTTGTTCCATAAGCTCGGCTTCTTCTCTACGATACAAAGCTTCAACGTTTTGATGACGATTAGCTCTCCTTGGTGGCATGATTGAAAAACTCTCACAAACACTTCAACAATTCGAACACAAAAAATTCAAAGCTTCAACAATGCAATAAGTCACGGCTCAACAATGACTCGGCTACAATTTGTCTCGACCTCCACTTGTCTCGACAATATGAAACGGCTCAAATTCAAACACTCCACAAGGCTCGGCTATTCTCCGCTAGTATACACGGCCTTCTTCAATTTCAAACTCCTTTGCTCACTTTGATCCAAAATGTAATGGATCAAACAATTCAAACTTGTTGCAACTTCAATATGAACACAATGAACAACTTCAAACTTCAAAAACTTCAAAAACTTGGCTCCAAGAATCAACTTAGCTATGATTGGCTAAGTATGGCTCTGGTACCAATAATGATGCAGCGGATAATTCGAACAAAACTTCAATCGGTGAAATGTAACAATCGGTGAGTTGAAGATACCAAAATGCCCAAGTTCGTTGATCCAAAGATACCGAACTCTAGCTATCTCAAACACGTTGATAGCGCACTATACCGTGTTCAAAGATCTACGATTCTTCGCACGTTGATCTAGCGCACTAGATTCCGTGAATCGGCTTCAACAAACGTGGATTCGAGCGCACTCGAATGACGTAAGTGGAGATAGGAGATTACACTCAACTACCAATTGGAGAAGAAAGCACAAAGCAATCAACAAGAAATTTTATTTCAAAATCAACCACCCCATATGTACAACACACGCCCCTATTTATAGAGTTTTTTTTTTGCGACCCAGTCCCTAAGTCGTTGCCGACCTACGACCCAACTTAAGTCGTGACCGACTTAACAAACGCGACTCAACTCCTGGCCGACTTAACAAGTACGACCAACTCACCTGACTCAACACGACCGACTCATCATAGGTCGTACGCGACCTAACGCTTCCCATTCATGACCGAGTTAAGCAATACAACACACAACATATGTACACGACTTAACACCCAACACAACTCATAGGTCGGTAACGACCTAAAATACAACACGACCCAATCCCCTACGACCTAAAATAGAAGACAGTTCAGCTTGCTTCGATTGGAACTCGGCGAAGTTATCCTGTTCAACATCACTAGCTCGTAACTCAGCACAGTTATCTCGTTCAATATCATTAGGTCGGAGCTTGTTAGGTCGGAATGCTTCTTCCTATGTTTTCTTAGGTCGGAGACGACTCAAAACTCCGTTGTTAGGTCGTGACCATGCTTTCTTAGGTCGGACTACCTTCCCCCTTGGCTTGTTGACTCGTGGCTCTCCTTCCTTAGCTCGGTAACGACTCATGCCTTCACTGAGTCGTGAATGACTCATCACACTACACCACAAACTCATGTTTTCAGGAATTATAGTTTGCACAACTTCTTCTCTGGCCTTAGCTGCATCATATGAGCTTGAGAATGACTGTTGGTCTAGAAGAGGGATTTTGGCCAGAAGCAATATTTATAGCAGTATTTCTCATCAACCATACACATTCTATTGCCATAAATATGAAGATCCGGGAAGAGATATAAAAAAGAGAACCTGTTGATTATTCATTCCTTAAAGTGTTTGGTTGTTCAGCTTATTTCTGTTTAGCTTATTTATAAAATGAAAGACATGAAAAGTTGAAGCCTGGGGAAAGCAAGCACATTTTATCAGGCTATATAGAGAAGGAGTGAAGAGGTATAGGATGTGGCGTAAAACAACTAGGAGAATTGTGGCTAGAAGGCATACGATATTTGATGAAAGGTCTTTTTTGAAGGTGAAGCCTCTATCCAATGATGACATTAGGAAGATAGAAAATTGCCAAACACATTTGGAGTCATCAGATTGTTTCCATATTTGAAGAGATATTGGTATTTTCGATGCTACCACAGTTGATGAGAAGACAACAAAGGTTCAGACTCTAGGTCGAGCTCAGTTGTAGGAAAGGCCTTTTCTTTTAGTTGCCCTACTTGTAAGCATATTTGTAGTGATAATTTTTCATCTTATTTCTTGAATGTTGCGGTGCTTGTTGGTGTGTCCACTGGTGTTGACTTAGAAAGTCTACCAAAATTCTTGTGGAGGACACTGGATTAGATAATGTTGAGTATGTCCTCACTCACTTTGGAATGGAGAAGGTGCAGCATGTTGTTAAATCTCCATTGGTCTCTCGAAGCATAGTATCTACATGTTTGTCACTAACATCGGATTGGTTGAAAAATTTTAGTATTTTATCATATGCATTTCGTTTGGTAATGTGCATACTCTTTCTTATTCGTGGAAAAGATTTTGAAGTTCTGTTTGGGAAACAATGCCCAAACTTGTTCGTCTAGAGTTTGGCGTCTTGTGGTGTAGACCCAACAATGTGTTGAGATGTGGTGATGAAGACAGATTGTTATATTTATGTCAAGATGGAGTGTTAAATTTGGATGATTCAAATATTTTTCAAAGAAGTAAAGAATTTAGCTAATTGATCTTATCATCAATTATTCTATATGTGGAAAGATTTAAGAGTATATTTTGGAAGGAAACAAGTTGATTATCTAATCAATTAATTACTCAACGGATTCATAAATGAGGAAAGAAGTCCATTTATAAATTCAATAATTTTGCAATATGACGAAAGATAAAATTGTTGATGGAGATTCAATCAATTGAACAAATTTATGGAAACTCAGATCTTTGCTTTCTATTTTTATTGAAATCATAACAATGATATTTGGAAAGTTTCAAGACGAATGGAAATTTAATTTTATTAATCTCCAAGTAACTTCTTAATTCTGAAGTCTATTTAAATGAAGGAGTTCAACTTCATGTTGGCATGTATCATAAGCATCCACCATTATTCTCTTCCTTTGCAAACCCTAGTTTTTGTAGTCAAATCAAATTAGAGGTTTTGAGCACAAACAAGTCTTTAGAGAAACTGATTATTCAATTTGTAATTATAGGTTAGTCTCTCCACTTTACTACCTATAATTTTGTAATCTCTCTTTCGTACTATCTTTCTTTAGTAAAATAAAAAATAATTCTTAGGCCCGTGGATGTAGGCAATCTAGTCGAACCACGTTAAATCTTTATATTCTCAACTCTTCTGTTTTTCCTTGGTTTAGTGAATATTTTCATTGAATAGCTGAACCACGTTAAATATTTATTTTTAACCTCTTTGACTATGATTTAAGTAAGTAAAACATGTCATTGATATGTGAATATACTTATACTGATGAGATAAGTACACAAATACTTTCGAGAGTATTGAAATGTGTAGAAATGGACAGTGAAGTTTTAATTAAATAGAAAAGTTTAATCAATAAGTGAAGTTTCATTTATAAAGAAGTGTTAACGCTAAAATTTGAACGTTAACACCCCGGTGTATGAGTTGTAGTCGTGAAAGCACCACCCGACGACTCGGGAACAGATTACAAGCAGATAATAGCAGAAAAGCGGTAAATAACAACAATTTTATAGTGGTTCGGCTTAAGGGTATAGCCTACGTCCACTTTAAGTACTTTTATTAATGATCTCGTTACAAGCTGATACAATTCTTCCCAAATACAATACACTTTGAATTACAAGAGACTTAGAACAAGTAGCTTAAACTTCGATGAAGATGAGAGTTTTCGGATCCATGTTGGATGTATGTGATCTCTTCTTGAAGTTGTTTGTAGCGTTCTTAATGTCTTGAGAGCTTCAAGTGTTGGATTGGATTGGTTTGGAATGCAGCAGAGTAACGGCGTTTGAAGAAAATGAGCCAAAAGTCCCTTTCTAGTTGGAGCTAGGGTCGTATTTATAGGAATTTCTCGGAATTAGGTCATGACTCGTACACGACTCATGATGAGCCATAACCCGTTCACGACTCATAGTAGGTTGCGGCCGACCTACTGGATTAGCTCACTGCTTGGTCCAAAGCTAGGCTCCCATTTAGATGAATAACACAAGTCCTGAGCCGTTCACGAGTTAACCAGTGCATCCTTCCTTGATGTTAGTATGAGTCGTAGGGTTATCTCTTTATAAGTCGTATGTCGTCATAAGTCGTATGTCGTCAACGAGTTATCTCATTATAGCACGGTATTGAACTTGTCTCTGAAGTCTTAGGTCGTATCACCTTTATGTCGCATACCTCTTGAGTCGTAGACTTCCATAAGTCGTGACATTCCTCAGGTCGTTAATGTTCTTAGGTTGTGAAGGCCTTAAGTCGTAGATCCTTATCTCGTAGACTCTTTAACTCGTGGAGGCCTTAAGTTATAGATCCTTATCTCGTAGACTCTTTAACTCGTGGAGGCCTTAAGTTATAGATCCTTATCTCGTAGACTCCTTAACTCGTAGAGGCCTTAAGTCGTAGATCCTTATCTCGTAGACTCCTTAACTCGTAGAGGCCTTAAGTCGTAGATCCTTATCTCGTAGACTCCTTAACTCGTAGAGGAAACGGGGTTAACACTTGCCCCTCGAAGCACATGCCTTAAGTCGTAAGTCGTGTGCTTCGACTCATCATAACCCGGGTGTGCCGATTCGAGTTCCACTTCCCTGAGGTATAAAATGCTTGGTTCGTTCCTCCTATTTCCTTCTTCTCATTACTTACCCCTGAGCTATTTCTGCCATTAACACGTCCTCGAGCTTTCGGAAACAAATTCAACCAGTTCATCCTACCGTTGATTCAGTCCCTATAATCCTCATCATCGCATCGCGTAAGTAAATCCGCAGTTCATTTGATTCCGCGATAGCCATTAACTTGCGAATCTGGACTCCTCATTGACAACTTTAATCCAGTTCCTTATACCACGCTTCATCACGATTGTTGCCACGATCGATTGCTGGTGAGCTCGAGGAAGTTTGATTAGGTTTTGGATAATTCGCGAGGAGAAGATAATGGGTTTCAATATATTATATATTTTTTTTTTTAGGCTGTTAGGGGTTTGGAGAAGACGAGATAATAGTTAGTGGGTTCATCGGTTTAGGGGTGAGACGGTTTATGGGTTTAGGAGTGGAGATAAGGTTATTCGACTAGTTGAGGCATGAGTTTTAGGTCGTAACTGAGTTAAGACTTAGAAGAATTCGTATCTTTCTGACTTGAAGTCTTGTCTCTCTTTTATGACTCACGATTCAAAGGACTACCGACTCAAGGCATCAACGACTCAAAAGTGAAGTGACCTATCCTGTTTCTCCTCATAATCCTTTAGGTCGTGGACGAGTCAACCAGAGAACCAACGACTTAACTTAACCCGAAGGAAAAACTCTTAACTCGTAGACGAGTTAGCACTTAAGTTGTTGCCGAGTTAGCACTTGAGTCGTTTACGACTTAGCTCTTGAGTCGTCTACGACTCAGCACTTGCATTTTTAAACTCTGCTTAGACCTTGAACTGTTGCATGGATTTTGAACTGTTGAACTTTGCTGCATTCTTTTACAGATTACTTTAACTTGTGGGTTAACAATCTGTTTAATATGATATTTATAGAAAATTGGGACGAATATACTGCCATCGACTGCCCACATCAAATGACAGATTAGTTAATAACAGATAATTAACTTAAATAAATTGTGTGAACGAAGTGCTATCGATTTCAAGTAGAATATTAAAGCAACACTGAAATAGTCAATTGAAACTGGCCAGCCTGCACAAATATTATGCTTGAACTTTAAATTAACAAGTTCTGAAATTACCGTAGTCGATCAATCGTCGACCAGTTTAATTCCAGTTATATTTACTTGTTATTTTTATCAGTTTTGCACGACACTTCACACTTTTAGGAAACGTGCACCTTCATATTTGAATATCCAGTTGCTTGTGTAGAATGACTTCTCAGGAAGAAGATGCAACAGTTCAGACGGGAGAGGCAACTGTTCTTCCAGCTCCACTAGTTAATCCTCCCGAAAGAGTTCCTACTACACTATCATACAAAGTTTTTCGCCAGCTATGTGCTCAGTTTGGCATTGCTGAATCAGATGCCATTCTTCCTAAGAGAAGTAACACTGCTGACATAGCACCTTCTGGCTTTGTGACAGTTAACCGACAAATGTGCCTAAGTGGGGGCGTTCCTCCTTTCAATGACTTTTTCCAACAACTTCTTCATCAATTGGCCATTGCTCCATCCCAACTACACCCCAATGGCTATGCCATTCTAATGGGGTTGTGTGTGCTATTTAGGAGAACACTTGATCGACTTCCGAGCTTTGATGAAATTTGTTACCTATGCTCCTTTACCCGGACCAAAGATCATCCTTCTATTACTGTTGTGAGAAGCGCCCGAAACCGCAAATTAATTGTTGGCCTTTCTGACACTGCTCACGGGTTTCTAACCCAGTTCTTCTTCGTTCGTTGCCCCCCGGGGTTTTATGCTCTGTGGAGGGAAGGAAGTAAGATCACCCATCCTTGCTTCGTTTGTTATCTGGCCTTTGTGAGACTGACCTGCTAAGTGTTAACTCTGCTTCTTTTTATTTTCAGCGCTGCCTCCTCCCTCTAGGAATCCCAGTCACAAGTCGACTTTTGAGAGGCTTAAGGCCGTGCCGGTTGAGGAGAGAGATATTCAATTTCTGTTGAAAGATGAATTTTTGCATCAGTACGGACTTTTGCATACTTCTCGTTCTACGCGTCCTCATGAAATTCCAGACTCCCCAGCTAGAGTGTTGGATGCCTCAGTTTCTACTAGCACATCCATATCTAAAGGACCTGCTCCTGAGGCTTCGCTAGTGAAGTGTTCCACTTCTGTTGATGCTGCGGGGCCATCTGACAAACTTGCCCTGGTTATCGAGGAAGAAGAGCCTCAGGGATCTTCCCATCATTCACAAGAATCTGGTGAAAAAGCTGAGAAATCCAGTCCTGATAAGCAGAGCAGGGACGATACTTTCGAAGGACTGAGCGACCTTTTTGCTACTTCACAAGAGATCTTTAAAGAAGATCCTATCACTGCCGGGATTTCTTCTTCAGTAGTTGAAGCTACTTCTACTTTGCAACAGTCGCCGTCGACTCAAGAGTTGACGCTATCTATTACACCCACAACTACTCCCCAATTAAAGAGTGGTTCGTAGATTGATGCGCGTAGTTTGCACATCACACACACTTAGAATTCCTGGCACTTTTATGCTCTCTCTTTTTTTTAACGTTTGAAGGATTCTCAAGTTTTATTTCTTTTTTTTAAATTTTAGGTTTACCAATGAGGCGAGGCAGCTCGTACTATGATGACTTTCAGCGATATGGGAAACGTAGCCAGTATGGCTATCAATCCTATCCTCCTGTTCATAGAGAGACTGATGAAGAAAGGGCAGCCCGGAAGGCTCGGGAAAGACGTGATTATGAAGAACTCTTTGGAAGACCAGATAGTCGACATGATTCCTCCCACAGAGAGAGTGACTCCCTTAAACGCAAATCTTATGATGATAGAGGGAAGAGTCACACAACTGATGACTCGAGCAAACGAGCCAAAGTTATTGAGGAGCCAATGCCTGCGCCTTCAGAGAAGATTACTGCTCCTACTTCTTCTCAATCTCCTGCCCCTTCCCCTACTGATATCCAAGCAATCATCAATAGGCCATCTTACCAAGTTGGACCAGGTCCAGCCACTCTTCAACGCCGATTTCCTAATTGGTGTTTAAAAGGAGTTCGCTTTGACCTCGATCTAGTTCCCATAGATAAAAGTGCTATGCTACGGAACCTTCATGCAGTCAGAACCGATATTGAGAGGATGCCATCTTGGCAGAAACTCGTTAATGAGCTCCAAAGGGTGAATAGGGCCAATCTCGAAGCTATGCTTACCATGGAGAACGACAAAACTGAATGGCAAAAGATCCTTAAACAGCATGATGCAGAAATGAGGAGTATTGCCGATTATAATGAGAAACTTGAGGCAGAAGTTGGGAAACTTAAAGAGGAGCTTGCTACTTCTTCCACTTCTTATTCTCAAAGGGAGAGTGTGCTTCTTCAACAGGTGCGGGATGCTCATGCCGCGCAAAGGGATGCTGAGGCCAAGGCTGATGAGTTGGAGCAGATTATAGAGGGCAACCGTACTGATATTACTCAGTTACGAGGACAAACTGGCCTTCAGGCTGCAGAGATTGAAAAATTGAAAGCCCAGTTATCCAAAGTCGAGAGAGAGCGGGATGAGGCTGTTGCGGGTAGAATTACAGCTGAAGAGGCCCATGAAGCTACCAAAGCTGATATTGGCTCGACACTATTTGATTTCTACTTGCAATGTATATTATGGCGTGGCAGTCTTGCATTCTTGGGCCCCAAGTATGAGATTACCCTGGCCGAAGTGTGGGAGGCCGCACTAGATATGTTTAAAGGGGCCGGGTACACTGAAGAGGAGTTGGAGGTGCACTACTTAGACTTTGAGGCTCGCGCAGCCCTTGCCAGAGGGAAGGAGCAACTCGCTAGATCGCGGGTTGAAATAGTGGGGGAAGAGCATCAAGAAAAAGAAACAAATTTGACTGTTCCTGTCCCTCCTTCAACTTCGGCCGATGCTGGCATTATTGGCTCTAGCTCTTATGTACCGATCCCTGCTCAAACTGATAGCGGGGCCAAAATTACTCAAGTCACAGATGAATCGCAAGAGAGTGTTGAAGCCCCGGACTATGAAATTGATGTAATAAAGACAACTTCTGCAGGTAATTCCACTGTAAATTTCGCTCAAGTGGATTGCTCATTTATTTCACATGGGTTTAATGAGCTCCTTGACTATTTTCTCAACCTTGATGAGCCTTCATCTCCTCTCTTTACTGACTTTAACCTCTTTTCTTCTACAGAGAAAGTATCAAGCACCGCTCAGATTTCTCCTTCTCTGGTTATCCCTCCTCCGTCTCTCCAGGTGGCTCCTCCTTCTGCTTCTCAGCCCGGGTCGCAAGAGGAACAAATAGAAGCCCTTCACGGTTTAGACGATCCCATCGCTTCGCAAGAGCATAGAGACGAGGGACTTGAGGGAGGAGAGATATCTCCGGAGCGGACCCCTTCTGATGACATAACTTTGTCTAAACTTGCCACTCCGGGAAGTGAGTCTTCCTCAAAGAGGAGGAAAAAGCACGGAACGTCAAAGAGGAGGGGGAAGATAATCACTGTTACTGAAGTGGAGCCAGAAGTTGGACCAGCTGCACCGACCCCTCCTTCTTCCCTTGTGCCAACTGACCGGCCTGAAAAGCTAATCATTCGGCCGGGAAAAGGGTCCAAAGGTAGTAAAAAGAAGTGAACATTTTAGCCTTTTGCCTTTTGTATGTACTGGTCGAGAATTGTGCGGGTACCGGCCCCCGCTTTTCTTTATTTTGAAACCTGTACCTGCATTTCAATTGAATAAAATGATCCTTTGTTTGTACAGACTTCTGTTTGAATGCATTTATTATTCATTTTTGCACAAGTTTATTTATATGATATTGCAGCGGGCTTATGGTATGTTGTTTGAGTATTACTTTACTGATGCAGCTATACCATTATACCATGTTGCCCCCACACCTTAAGCTTGCTGCAATATTTTATACTTCGAGGGGACTTGCACTCTTATTTGCTAAAGAATAATTATTTTATTCTTTTTAAAGAAAATTTTTGTAGAGTACAACTCCCTTCGTATAAGTTTCTACGCTTTGTCGTTCGAAGAAATCACTTTTTTCTTTTACTTATGTGCATATTTTACCAAGTGAATTCTTCTATGTGGTAAAGCGGACCTCTGAAGGGCACTTTAACTTCTTTTTTTTTATATATATACAAAGTTGTACCTCTGAGGAGGGATTTTTCACGTTTCAACACTTGGAAGTTTTATTTCAATCTCGGTGAAACGTGTACCTCCAAAGAGTTGTGCCTTTGAAGAAAGCCTTTTCACGTTTCAACACTTGGAAGTTTTATTTCAATCTTGGTGAAACGTGGGCTTCCAAAGAGGTCTTTCTTCTTGATTGTGCCCTTGAAGAGGTCTTTCCTTTGAATTGTGTCCCCGGGAGGGGGTTGTACCTCTAAGGAGGGATTTTTCACGTTTCAACACCTGGAAGTTTTATTTCAATCTTGGTGAAACGTGTACCTCCAAAGAGTTGTGCCTTCGAAGAAAGCCTTTTCGCGTTTCAACACTTGGAAGTTTTATTTCAATCTCGGTGATACGTGGGCTTTCAGGAAGGTCTTTATTTTGTCTCTGCATTTCAACTTTGGTGAAGTGAAATTCCGAAGAGCGGTTGTTGCACTTCAACTCCTGGCGAAATGTGCCTCCGAAGAGGGCTTTTATTTTGTTTACATTTCAACCCTGGTGAAGTGAGATCTCGAAGAGCGGTCATAACACTTCAACTCCTGGTGAAATGGGCCTCCGAAGAGGGCTTTTATTTTGTTTGCATTTCAACTCTGGTGAAGTGAAATCTCGAAGAGCGGTAATAACACTTCAACTCCTGGTGAAATGGGCCTCCGAAGAGGGCTTTTATTTTGTTTGCATTTCAACTCTGGTGAAGTGAAATTCCGAAGAGCGGTTGTTACACTTCAACTCCTGGCGAAATGTGCCTCCGAAGAGGGCTTTTATTTTGTTTGCATTTCAACTCTGGTGAAGTGAAATCTCGAAGAGCGGTCATAACACTTCAACTCCTGGTGAAATGTGCCTCAGAGAGGGTTTTCATCGCCTAGAAGTTACTCTCTCATGGTTGGAGGGTCATGACTCCTCCAATCTTTTTTGTTGAGTAGAGAACATTCTTTTTTGTGGCGTATGACCCATTAGAGGTCTTTATCCTCCGAAGAGTTGTGTCTTCGATGAGGACTTGTGCTGCCGATGATGGCTTTGGTTGTTCCTCTGTTCACTTGCTTATGCCTTTTCAATGATCCTCTGCCTCCTCTTTTTTTTTTCTTTTTTTTTTCTTTTTTTTTTTAAGTAACTTGTTTAATCCAAGGAAGTGCGCTTCATTGTCAGGCAATTTCGTGAGAACGAGCACTAGCTTCTTAATTGGACGTTTGTTTGTTCAAACGATCTCAATTTATTAGCAAAGACCCGTTTCTATCGAAATCATAGGCCGTTCAATTGAAGTACTTCCTATCTAGGATTTGAATTCGGAGCTTTTGTGACTTGAAATTTGGCGAGAATCACTCGGTCTTTTTATGTGCAAGTTTCACTTCCACTGTCTGCAAAAATTTAAATCGACATTTCAGCAATACATTCTATGTACTTTTCATATAGAAAATAAAGCAAACATGTAATAATAATAAGGAACACAAGATTTATAGTGGTTCGGCCAGGAAATTGGGCCTACATCCACTTTATATTCTTTCATTATTTACTTGCATCAGTTTTACAATTGCTTTCAATTACAAGAATCATACATTCATAATTCTTTTTACAATATTTCAACAAAATTTTCAAGTAAAGTATGGACGCAAATGGTTGCTGTTCCATGCCCTTGGAATTTGATCTCCATCAACAGTGGTGAGTTTGAATGTGCCGTCAAGAAGCTTCTGACCTATTACATACGGTCCTTCCCAATTTGGCCCAAACACACCTGTCGCTGTCATAATTCTCTTCAGGACTAGGTCTCCAATCTCAAAGCTGCGTTGGCGAACTTTGGAATTAAAATGTCTGGCTATTCTTTGCTGATGAGCTACAATTCTGAGATTAGCCTCATCTCTTTTTTCATCAAGGAAGTCTAGCGCTTCAAGCTGTAGCCTTTCGTTCTCTGCTTGGTTGAAATGGATCCTTCTGTGTGAAGGAACCTCTGTTTCTACCGGGATCATTGCTTCCGACCCGTATGCTAATGAGAAAGGAGTGTGTCCAGTCGCAGTTTTGTGAGTGGTTCTGTATGCCCATAGTGCAAGTGGTAGCTTATCGACCCAACCACCTTTTGCTCTTTCAAGTTGCTTTTTGATGGTTGATTTGATGATCTTGTTTACTGCTTCCACTTGCCCGTTTGCCTGCGGATGAGCAACTGCTGAAAAGCTTTTCTGGATTCTGAATCGCCTGCAAAAATCTTGGAATTCCTCGCTTTCAAACTGAGTACCATTGTCTGTGATTATTTTCTGAGGCACACCATACCTGCAAATGATATTCTTGGTCACGAAACTTATCATCTTCTTAGAGGTGATAGTAGCCAATGGTTCAGCTTCAGCCCATTTAGTAAAATAATCAACTGCAACAATAGCATATTTAATCCCTGATTTGGCAGTCGGTAGCGGCCCAATGAGATCCATTCCCCAAATTGCAAATGGCCATGGACTGACCATTTGTGTGAGTTCAGTTGAAGGCGCTCTAGGAATTTTGGCAAATCTTTGGCATCTGTCACACTTTCGGGAATAGCTTGCAGCATCATGATTAATTTCTGGCCAAAAATATCCGTATCGGAGAATTTTCTTTGCTAGTGTTTGACCACCTGAATGATCACCACATTCTCCTCCATGTACCTCAGCTAGGATTGTTTTGGACTCTTCCCTGGATACACATCGAAGCAATGGCATTGAGAATCCCCGTCTGTATAATCGGCCATCCTGAATTACATAGCGAGAGGCTTTCCTTAGTAGCTTCCGTCTCTCTATCGAATTTTCTGGCAGAGAACCTCTGAGTAGGTAGTCCAGTATTGGAGTCATCCATGACTCTTGTTCTTGAGATACATTCATAATCCAGTCAATAACCATCTCGTCTATACTTGGTGCTGAAAGGACTTCTACGGGGACCAATCCCAATAGTTGAGCTTCACCAGAACTTGAATACTTTGCGAGGGAATCTGCCTTCATATTCTCTTCCCGAGGAATGTGGCTTATTGAATAGTGATCGAGCTCACACAGAAGTTCCCAAGCCTTTGACAAGTAAGCGGGCAGGTTTCCCCCTTTCGTTTGAAATTCCTTCTTGACTTGGCATACAATAAGCTGAGAATCACTAAAGATCTGTAATGCTCGTATGTTTAGTTCTTTAGCGATTTTCAGTCCTGCGATAAGAGCTTCATATTCTGCTTCATTGTTTGTTGAAGGAAATTCCAATCTTAGTGCACAGCATAATGACAGACCTTCAGGAGTCTCAAGTACAACTCCGGCTCCAGAACAGTAATCATTTCTTGCACCATCGACATATAACTTCCACTGGATAGGGGAATTGTCGAACGTTTCTTCCTCACTGTTACCCTTATCTGTAAATTCTGCAATGAAATCCGCTAAAGCTTGTCCATTGATTGCTTTCCGGGGATGATAAGTGATGTCATACTGACTGAGTTCAATATTCCACTTTAGAAGACGACCCGAAGTTTCAGGGCGAAACAGGACTTACTTTAAAGGTTGATCAGTGAGGACTCTGATAGGATGAGCTTGAAAATATTGCCTCAATTTCCTAGACGCAATTAGTAAGCAATAGGCGAGTTTTTCCAACTTAGAGTAATTCATCTCTGCCCCAGTGAGTCTTTTGCTGATATAGTAAACTGGATGTTGAATCCTTTTGTCTTCCCGTATCAGTGCTGCACTTAAAGTGTGAGATGATACTGCCAAGTATATAAGAAGATCCTCGCCATCGCCAGGCCTAGAAAGTATTGGAGGCGTCTCCATATGGCGAATCAATTCATCAAAGGCTTTTTGGCATTCGGGAGTCCAATCGAAGTTTTTCTTTCCTTTCTTTAGGGCGTCAAAGAATGGGATGCATTTATCTGTGGCTTTGGAAATGAACCGACTCAAGGCGGCAACTTTTCCATTGAGACTTTGCAATTCCTTCTTTGTTCTAGGAGCTTTGACTTCTTTCAAGGCAGTAATTTGAGCTGGACTAGCCTCAATGCCCCTAGCGCTGACGATAAACCCTAAGAACTTTCCGGACTCGACCCCAAACTTGCATTTCAGAGGGTTAAGCTTCATTCTGTATTTCCGGAGGACTGCGAACATTTCTGCCAAGTGTTCAATGTGATCCGCTGCTTTCTTAGACTTTACTAACATGTCGTCGACGTAGACTTCCATAGTTTTGCCCAATTGCGGTTTGAACATAGCATTAACAAGTCTTTGGTAGGTTGCCCCTGCATTCTTCAATCCGAAGGGCATAACTCTGTAGCAATAAAGACCAACATCGGTGATAAAGCTCGTGTCCTCCTGATCCGGTTCATGCATCATGATCTGGTTATATCCGGAGTAGGCATCCATGAAAGATAACAATTCATGTCCCGCTGTTCCATCTACCAGTTGATCGATCCTGGGTAAAGGAAAGCAATCTTTGGGGCAGGCCTTGTTCAGATCTGAAAAATCGATGCACACTCTCCATTTTCCATTAGCTTTCTTAACCAACACAGGATTTGAAACCCAATTCGGATATGTAGATTCTTTGATGAAGTTATTTTCCATGAGTCGATCAATTTCCTCTTTTAATGCTGCTGACCTTTCTGGACCTTGGGTTCTTCTTTTCTGTTTTACTGGTGTAAACTTTGGGTCAATATTCAGAGCGTGTACTGCAACTTCTGGAGATATTCCACACATATCAGCATGAGTCCAAGCGAAGACATCCAGATTTGCTTTCAGGAAAGATATCAAGATATTCTGAATTGACACATTAAGCTGTGAACCCACATTCAACACCTTATTTGGGTCCTTCGGGTCAACAGGTACCGGTACCGTCGTTTCAACCGGCACTACTCTATTCTCCCCTACACTGGCTTTTCTGGGATCCATCTCTTTCCGTGCCCCGCTATGCTCGCCAGTGCAGGGTCCGCCCCGTAATTGCTACAAGGCTGGCTCTTTGATGCGGACTGGGGTGGCCGCATCCTTTCCCATTTCCCTTTTTCTTGACTCTCGCAACTCTGTCAAATAGCATTCTCGCGCAGCATTTTGATCCCCTTTTATAACTCCTACTCCATTGTCTGTAGGGAATTTAATAGTGAGGCACCACGGGGCTAGCATAGCTTTGAACGCTGCGAGCGTTGGACGGCCAAGGAAAGCATTATAAGCAGAAAATTCATCGACAATCACAAATGTTTGCTTGCGGACTACTTTCCTTTCTCCTTCCCCAAGTTCTACAAGCAGATCGATGGTTCCTATTGGTTGCTTTGGCTCCCCGGTGAAGCCAGCGATCTTCTACGATGAGGCTTGTACATCGACCATAGGGATTTTCATTTGGTCGAATGTCTTCTTGAAGAGGATATTACATGATGCTCCGCAGTCAATGAGAACTCTTCTGACAATGGCCGGTCCGATACCAGCTGAGATGACCAAGGGATCTAGGGTAGGAGCTTCGATACCTGAGGAATCTCTGGCTCTAAAAATAATATCATCACTGAAAGTTTTCTGTTGTTTCAGGGGCGTAGTGTCTTCTAAAACAAAGACGTCTTCTTCGGCTGGAACATATTTCAAAGCCCTGGTATATCTCTCCATCTCACCCCAGCTCTTGCCAGCTGGGTGAGGTCCTCCTGTAATGACATTGATAATGGGCCTTCCAGATTCATGCCCCGTAGCTTCCTCACCTATCCTAGGCTGATGAACATGAGCCTGTTGCCCCTGACTTGACGATGCAGGATTGTTGCTATTCTTTTCCACGAATTGCTGCAGCTTGTTTTCTCTTAGCAATTCTTCAATCAGATTTTTCAACTGGCGGCATTCATCGGTCTCATGACCGGGTTGATTATGGAAGCGGCAGAACTTCCCACTTTGTATAGCCTTTTTTCCGGTCCTCAAAGGGATAGGTTTAGGGAGGTCAACAGAATCTTTAATGGCAAGGTAGATATGCTCCGGCGTATCTGATAAAGGAGTATACTCTGATGGCTTGAAGGATCGGGGCTTCTTCAGATTACTCTATTTCTTCCCATTGTTATTTTCCCTTTTTTGCCCTACAGATTCATTCTTGCGTGGAGCAACAGTGTTATCTTCAGCTTTTTCCGACACTGCCTTCACCGGTACAGGACGGCTTTCCAGGCGTATGAATTCATCTGCCTTTTTGTAGAACTTTTCGAGGGAGGTTGGCTCCTTCATGTTTAGCCATTTCCCAAATTCGCTCGACTTATCGACAGCCCTCATCAGATAAGTCAATATCATTCGCGGTTCAGCATTGTCCACCTCTGCCAGCGCTATATTAAAGCGGTTCAAGAAAGATCTGATAGATTCACCGGGATTCTGTTCTATACTTGACAATGACATGATGTCCTTGGCCTTTGAAGCATATAGTCTGAACTGCTCCTTGAATTTTCGGGTCAAGTCTGAAAACTGATCAATAGATCGGACTGGCAACTTGGTGAACCACAGTAGAGCCACACCCTCAAGGTACACGGGGAAATATCGGCACTTTATCTCGTCAGAGGCTCTGGCACCTGTCATGTGCCAATCATATTTATACAAGAATTCGTTCGGATCACTTGTCCCTTTGTAAGCTGGGATAGTTGGAGGGACAAACTTCCTTGGAAATTCCGCCTTTAAGATTTTCTCAGTAAATGGAGTTTTACTTGGGGCGAAACCCCATTCTTTCTCATCTTCAACCCTTTGCATACTTTCTTTCATGATTTGTCGGACCATTCCAGAAAGATACTCCTCATCATGTCGAGTTCCAGATCCACCAACTTCAGGAAGCATTTGCTCAAAGGGACTGGAAGCCCTTTCTGGAGCATTCCTTTCATTAGCAACCGGTTGATTGTTTGCCCCGAGCAAATCATTCAACTTATTCAGAATTAGAGCATTTTGGGCACTCTGAGCCTCTAATTGTGCATTCTGGGCGTTTATCTGCTGGTTCAGCCCTAATATTACAGCATCCAACTCCGCTTTCGTAACCCCAGCAGACGTAGTGGGTTGATTAGGTACAGGAGAAGCGGAGGTTCCCTCTTGAATATTCCCAGATCTGACAGATCTACTCTTCCTTCCAGGAGCCATTATCTTGGATAGACTTCTGGTTTTCAGGGAAATTCTCTCTACAAACCTCTGTGAAGCAATGATGATAACTTGCCTGAGTTCGAGTTCTCAGTGAAAGCACCAAAAATGTTAACGCTAAAATTTGAACGCTAACACCCCGGTGTATGAGTTGTAGTCGTGAAAGCACCACCCGACGACTCGGGAACAGATTACAAGCAGATAATAGCAGAAAAGCGGTAAACAACAACAATTTTATAGTGGTTCGGCTTAAGGGTATAGCCTACGTCCACTTTAAGTACTTTTATTAATGATCTCGTTACAAGCTGATACAATTCTTCCCAAATACAATACACTTTGAATTACAAGAGACTTAGAACAAGTAGCTTAAACTTCGATGAAGATAAGAGTTTTCGGATCCATGTTGGATGTATGTGATCTCTTCTTGAAGTTGTTTGTAGCGTTCTTAATGTCTTGAGAGCTTCAAGTGTTGGATTGGATTGGTTTGGAATGCAGCAGAGTAACGGCGTTTGAAGAAAATGAGCCAAAAGTCCCTTTCTAGTTGGAGCTAGGGTCGTATTTATAAGCATTTCTCGGAATTAGGTCATGACTCGTACACGACTCATGATGAGCCATAACCCGTTCACGACTCATAGTAGGTTGCGGCCGACCTACTGGATTAGCTCACTGCTTGGTCCAAAGCTAGGCTCCCATTTAGATGAATAACACAAGTCCTGAGCCGTTCACGAGTTAACCAGTGCATCCTTCCTTGATGTTAGTATGAGTCGTAGGGTTATCTCTTTATAAGTCGTATGTCGTCATAAGTCGTATGTCGTCATAAGTCGTATGTCGTCAACGAGTTATCTCATTATAGCACGGTATTGAACTTGTCTCTGAAGTCTTAGGTCGTATCACCTTTATGTCGCATACCTCTTGAGTCGTAGACTTCCATAAGTCGTGACATTCCTCAGGTCGTTAATGTTCTTAGGTTGTGAAGGCCTTAAGTCGTAGATCCTTATCTCGTAGACTCTTTAACTCGTGGAGGCCTTAAGTTATAGATCCTTATCTCGTAGACTCTTTAACTCGTGGAGGCCTTAAGTTATAGATCCTTATCTCGTAGACTCCTTAACTCGTAGAGGAAACGGGGTTAACAAGAAGTTTATTAAGTAAAAAAATTACTAATAAAAGAGTATTTTAATTAATAAAGGATTATTTAATTAAAAAGGGATTAGAAGTCATTTATATGACTTGATCATGCATAGCGTTTTAATCATACTTATGTAATTACTTCTGTATGGAAAGTATATGAGACTTAGTTTCCTTTATATGAACGTACTCATTTTGTTACAATTAACCAAATATAACTCTGGAAATATCTAGAAGAAACACCAAAATTATATGGTACAATTATCTTTGGTGATATTATACTATATGAATAAACTTGTTTTGATCTTCCTGGACAAATGATATGGGAATCCATCCACTTAAATATTTTGAAGGTGATCTCCGCTCTTATGTATTATTCATTTATTTCCCATAGAATTGGAGTTGAGTTTACCAGAAATTGATCAATTGGTTTTGAAGTGCCTAGTAACTAAGGGAGTGTACTTATATGAGATGACTTGAAAACATAACCACTTCAAAACTATATAGTGTTCTATGATTTGGAAGAGGTTTATGATTAATTCAAAATGTTGGAATCTATATGAAGATTCGAGGTCTTTTTGAGATGCTTGAACCCAGGAAGAGGTTCATGATGTATTTTGAGATGTGAGAATCCATATGTGATAACGAGACCTGTTAAAGCATGGGAATCCATGTGTGGTTCCAAGATCTATTCGAGCTAGAGATCATGTGGAAGATCCATTCGAGTTGTGACTCATGTGCTGGGATGTTGAATGTGACTTCACCATCGATAATGATAGAAAGTAGAGATGGGAGACATAACCTATGGAGTTTAGCTAACTTAAAGGGTGAAAGCACTCCATTCTAATGTTACATGTAGATATACATGTGGGACTAATGTGATCCGATGCCATGTGCTCGGAGTAGACCATCTATATTTTTTCTATAATATTTGTTTGGAGATATATGAGGCTTAGAAGGATATCTCTGATCCCTGTGCAAGAGAATCGTTCTAGAAGTACTTATAGCACCTGTGTGGAATTCTACACAATTAGTGAGCGTGCCTTAGCAGTTGTAATTGTATACCTATTAGTATTATGATGTACGTGCACATGCATCGTAGCTACTTGATAATCTATATTTCACACCCTAGACATTATTAGTATCACGAGACTTTCTAATAGAAATGGTTTGGTTATCATAAGATAAAAACCAATCAGTGTTTATTTATGGCATGACCTTATGATATACCTTTATTTTTGAAGGGTTTTATAAATATGCTAATCTATGACTTGAGTTTCTCATGCCGGTTTACCAAACTGATCTAGATCTTATTTTCTTATTATGCTCAGGTCAGCCGCTGATATTTCCATATTTATTAGAGCTCTTGAAATGGAGCTGGATGATTTCTTACCTATTTATTTTCTACAGCATTACCTATCCAAGTACTTCCTTCATTATGATTCAAACAATTCACTATAGCTTATGATTCAACACATATCTACCATTTTCAAAACGTGTTCTTCTTTGTGAAACGCGCGTCTCCTTCTTTCTGTTCCAGATCATAGCCGAGCATTTTAAAAGTAAAAATCAAATTCATTTGCAAAGGAAAACTATTTTTCGTTCAAAATCGAATTAATGGCTGCATTTCTTTTCCCAAATTCGAAATCAATTTAAAAATATATATTTATATAAGAAAACCTCATTCTTCCTCGTTCATATGCGGCAGCCTGGTACTTGCCTTCGGTCGAATCAAGCACGATCGAAATCTAATTGATTCGTTTGAAAATTTGATAAGAGGGAGGGTGGAATCGAGATTGATCAGCGACTCGAGCTCAAGTTTAGAAGGCGACTTTCTTTTGTGGGGTTGTCATTGTCAGAGTGGCACGGCGGTGGGCTAGAGGATCGATGGCTGCATTGTGCTCAGGTGCGGCGGCAGGCCGCGTTCGTTGTAGGCTCGGCGAGACGTGGGGTCAAAGGAGTTGGTAGTCGTGTCAATCAGAACTGGTGAGGGTCGTTGATTTTTGGATTCTAACGAGCTAAGGTAATTTAATTTCAAACATTTTTTTAGTTTAATTTGTAAATCAATTGTCGATCATTAGTTCATCAACCAGAAATAACCACCAAGGTTTAAACAGTTTTATTTCAAAAATTGAATCAGTTATATATATGTGTGTGTGTGTGTCTGTGTGTGTGTGTGTATGTTTGTATGTAAGACAGCAAGGTGCATTATTTCACTTATCAGATACTAACTGAGTTTAGAAAATATATAGATTGAATAAAAGTATATACATATACACACACACAAATGCATAGTTTTACGTACGGTTGAATTTTAAGAATATATCTTAAGGTAATTTTGTTAACATCTTAATTTAACGATAAGTAAGTTTAATTTTTTTTAATTTAATTTGGTTATCAAAAATTTAACAGTAGATTAATAAAATAGGAATTTTATTAACCCATTAGGATTAAATTTAAAAATGATAATATTAAGGATAGTTTAAAACTGTGACAAATGCTAACGAGTTTAGAAATTTCATTTATACGGGGTTCAAAATCAAATGAAATCATCTGGGTTGGTTCGTTGCCGGAATTAATGCAAACTTAAAAGCAAAGGTGAGATCTTCCCACCTAATCAGATTGCCTAGTTTAATCTCAATAGTTAAATTTAAACTATTGGTTGAATGATTGAATTGACTGGATGTGATATTATATATGGTAGTGTATATATATATTGTAGTGATTGATTTCTCGCATTATATAGCGGATGAGACCTTATGCGCCCCGCATAATAGCGGATGGCCCTTTATATCGCGATGTTCCACCTCGAAGTGGAATTAATATTTTATATTATGCTAACATCTACGGATGCAGGAAAACATGATGGAGGGATCCAACTGGATTCCTCAAAACGTTGAATTTATTTTATTTTCAGCGATGTGTTTTATGTGATAATCTGTAATGGATTTTATTGATTTCACTGGAAATTGAAATTTATTGAATGCTATGGCTTGACTGAATATATATTGGTATTTTAAGAAAATGAGAAATACATAAAGTTTGGATTTTTAAAGGAAATAAAAAAGAAATTTTTAAGTAAAACAATTATAGTGAATTTAAGTAAATTAAAGATTGAATTTGGGAAAAAATATATAAATTTGATTTTCAATTTCTATTAAATAAATTCTGAGTATGGAAATAAAGATAGAGATTTTAAATATGTGAAAATAAAAGAGTTTGGGGACTTAAGCGATATTGTCTACAAATTTAAAGGATTTCATTTTCAAAATTAAAGATTTAAATGTTTGGAAAGAAATTAAAGGGTAAAATTTTGAATGAGGCATGAAGTGGATATTTCAGTTGAAAATAAGATTTTTAAATCATAAATATAGAAGTAACATGGAATTAATGGGTTTTAAAATAAATTTGGGTGAGTAAAGGAATTTATTTTAAAATGGAGTTAGTTTTGAAAATCAATTTGAAAACTGATCAAGTGTTTGAAACTGGGATTAAAGGAGAATGAGATTATGGAATTTATGAATGGAGTTTATATATTAAGTGGAATATTTATCAGAGGATGATTTGGAAGTATAAATTAATGATGGGAATTTATAAGGGAAGGGTGATTTGTTTAAAATTAAATAGTGGGTTATTTTTAAAGGTGTGGAAAGAAAAGTGTGTTTCTCTAAAAAGCCAAGTATATTTTCAAGAAAGATTTCCAAGTAAAAAGTTAGAGTTTTTGAAATGGATTTAAAAAGAATGATTTAGAAAGAAATTACTACATAGTAGTTTTAAATTTTTAAAAGTAAATATTTATTAAGTTAATTATATAAGTAAAGCATTTCAAAGGTTTAACTAGTATTATGGTTTAAAAGATAATTATTTAAATATTTATAACTTATAGAATAGCTTTTATTTTAAAATTAGTTTTAGCTTAAATTTTATACGAGAAATTATTATAAAATTTGATAACTAGTATTTTAAGAAGTTCTTTTTTAAATGTTTTAAAATATATATATCTTTGGATAAAGTGATTTGAATTATTTTAAATCCAAGTTATCAAGACTAGGTGCTTTTCAGTGGAAGTAAAGCAATTGGGTGGAAATTTATTCCGCGAGAGAAAAGAGATTTGAAAACTAATTTCAAAGGGTTGAAGTGTAGAAAATATCTTGCGAAGATATTTTCAAAATAAATAATTTGGGAATTATTAAGGTCTGATGGTTGTTTGTGGATGTTATTTGATAGTTAAATAACCGACTATCAATATTGGCCAATGCACTAATCGTTTCGAAGAGACCGAGATCCGGATTAATTTCTCGAAAACCACTTCGATCCAGTTTGAACGTTTTCGTGAGGAAGACAAGAGCTTGGAGTCGAAGATGGAGCAGTGAAGTGTAAGGGCTAATCGCTACTAATCCTGAGGGTGATTCCAAAATGGATATAGTGGGAATAGTGCCTTCGGTTTCGTTCGGACCCGGAACGGACTTATATGGATGAAGGCTATCAAAACATCGTCAGGAGGACGACATTCTAAGTGAATGTGTGCTAAAAAGGTAACGCATGTCCTCGAGCCTCATCAACCGAAAATGGCTAAAACAAGGGAGGTGCACGTAAGGCTAAGTGGCTAGCAACCAATTAGGGTAAGGTCACCCTTGTCTAGATGTCCCTTTTTATTCGGCTGTGTGGGCGGTTGTTGATCCCAACCGTGGGGTGATATTATTCGGACCATCTAGTAAGGGGTAGCTCTTGTCTTGTTTAGCAAGGGATCAAGGTGGATCCTCAATACGTTGATCTAGACCACATACTGTGACGGGCGGTATCCCAGTAGCCCTGCCATTGATGGAAACCCAATCTCCAATAAGTGCCTTCGGACTTGTTTATATACCTATTATGTTGGAATTTAATGAATATGAAAATTTTGGCTATTTGAATAAGTATTTGTATATAAACACTATTATAATATCAGAGGATTTTATAAGAAATGTTTTGGTTATCCTAAGGTAAAACCGGCATATTAATTTCTGGCATGGTCTTACGAGATACCTTTGATTTCAAAGGATTCTTGAAAACTTTAATAATCAAATTGAGTTTATTTTCTCACGCTGGTTTTCCAGACTGACTCGGGTATTGTTTTATTATAATGCTCGGGTCAGACCGAGTATTATAGAATATTGATTTTGGATAGATTGTTGTGGAGCTCAGGCGACGACCTGGATGGCGAGATGTATCCCACGTACTTGGAGTATATTCCATTGTGCAGTATAAGCTGTATAGTCAGCTTTTGTGAGGACAAGTTAATATAACTATTCTGTAATTGTTTCGGTTTTGATGTACTCTGATGATATAATGTTTAAAACCGATATAGTTTCTTTTTGTGTAAAGATCATTTATTATTTGTTATATATTATTCCACTACGTTTGTGAGATTCAGATTTTGTTTCTATTTCTTCTTCTACCTCCTTCTTCTTTGACCCTAATGGTTTTGGTTTTCCGGCATTCGATTGTTCGGCATTTGATATAGTAGATGTATTGATGTCGATTTTCGAACGTCGAAAAATCGGGTCGTGACATTTGGTATCAGAGCTGAAGGTTAAGAGAGAACCTTGGCTCTGGTGGGGATTACTCATTAGAAATAGAGTCCGTAGTACTCTAGAATGAGTCTTAGTGTATTAATAGATATGAGCGCGTATTTGTTAATGAGTATAAAAACTGATTTTATATTGTGTTGACTTATCGGTTGAGTGTTTATGAATTCTGGTCGATATATATGGGACTCCATGTCATTGATAGGGGTTTCTAAACTCTTAAACAAGATAAACCGACATGGTATTGTTGTAAAATAGGGTAAATGAATTAATTTTGCTCAAATTATTTTTGTACATAAAAAGATATAATTTTTTCGTAAACTATTATAGTTATATATGGTTGCTTAGTTGTTAGGAAATGATAATATTTAATTATTATCATTGTTGTGTGGAAACTGATTAAGAAATTGAAATCATAACTAAAAACTAAGAAGTAAATTCATATACAAATAGAATTCATAAATTTAAATTATAAATGTGATTTATAATTTGAAATAAAATTCTAGAGTAATATTTGAATATGAATTGAAAGGATTTGGAATTCGAAATTTTGGAAATTAAATTCCTTTGAGTTTGAAAATGATTTTCAAAGGTTTTGGAGGAATAATGGTGATATTATTTTGGGAAATATTTTTGAACTGGATTGGAAATCTGCTGAGATTTGGAATTTAAAAATATTTGAAATGTTTTTTTTAAAGGATAAAACCAAAGAACTCACTCGGTCGCTGGAAAATAATTCCGATGATGACCGCGACATCGTTAGTGTTCATTATCAAGTTTCCAAGAGAATAATTTGTTTGCATAATTGGGTTCGATTTTGGAATGCAAGGAACAATTTGGACCGGGTATATATTATTTCGAAAATGTTTTGGAATATTTAAGCAATTGTTTAAAACTCTGAAAGTAAATTGGAAATGTTTATGGGATATAAATAGGTTTGATAAGTTATAAAAATTTAAGTTTGTTAGAACAAAATTTAACTTGAAGGAAAGTTAAAAACAAAAGTAAGTGTGATAATAAAATAAAGTGGTAAGTGAACTAATTAAATGAAGTAAGTTGGAAGAGATAAGTAAATGGGATGTAAATAAGTTGGAGAACTTATAGAAATTTAATTTTTTTTGAATTGAATTGGAATTTAACTGGATTAAGTTAAATAAAAGGGAACTTTGTGGAAAATAAGCCTAAGCGGGCTAAAATGAAATAAAATTCATAAGGTTGAATATAATTTGTGAATGAACAGATTTGAAATAGAATTTGATTTGAAACAAATTAGTGGATGGAACTAATTGATTTTAACTGGTAAACAAATGAACTGAATTTGAATATTGGGATGATATTAAATTTAAATTGTGTAAAGTAAAGTGAAGTTGAAGAATTAGTTCGAATTGGACTAAGAATAATTAAAGTTTGGAAATAAAGAGTGTTTGAGATTTAAAATAAATTAGTAGTGGGACTAATTAAAGAAATGATTAATTGAATATGGTTTGGGTTAAAAGAAAATAGAATTCAATATTAAAATGAAAGGTAAATTGAATTCATAATGGAACTAAAAATTTAAGTTAAAAAGAAGTAGATATAAACTTAAGTGGTGAAGTGAAAATGAATATTTAAGTATGTAAAGTATTTATATTGAACTTAAGAAATGGATAGTAAATTCTTAAGTAAAATTTGGTACTAGGAAAATGTACTAAGTTAATATGTGAATGAAGGTTTAATAAGGGTGTGTGAAATGGTGGTTTTGAATAAGTGAATGGAAATCAAAATAAATGTGAATAAAAAGAAAATTGGTATAGTTAATAATCAATTGAGATAAATACGTAGGATGTACGTATATTATTTTATTCGCATAGTGACTTGATCCAAATTCGAGCACAGAATTTCAAAATAGTTATATCGATGCGATTTGGGATTTTTCACTCGATATTCGATGACGAACCCTGGATATGGATTTTTGGTTGATTCTGGAAATTCTCTATCATAGTTGTGGCTATGCATGGAGAATGACGGTTGCTGATCAAGAAACGGATCCGTGTCCGCACTAGGAAATCGGGTGGACGATACTAGTTCGGAAGTGAAATTGTGTGATTGATAATAGTTGGAAGTGGTATTGTGTACGGATAATATATGGACAACGAACGGGCATGAATGAAATAGATATTGAAAATTTTATAAAGATGGGAATAAAATGATTTTGATTTGTAATTGTATATGATTACTAAGTAGGACATTCAGGTGTTTAAAAAGAAAAAGGAAATTAGGATTTTTAATTTCAGTAGATAAATGAAATTGCTCAACAAAAAGGTATGTATTTAAATTTCTATATGAAATTTGATGGTTTTCTAATCTAGCCAGTTGGAATTTTGTTTGCTTTTTAAATTTAGGGGCCCATAGAGGAATTATGTAGTCGTACCGATCAAGCCGTGCAAAGGAGACCCTAGCAAATTTTTTTGAAAATTTAGGGAGTTTGAAATAAATTGAGAAAATTTTGATAATTTAAAATTTGGTTTTAAATTTAAATTTGAATGGTTGGGTAAGAAATGTTTGGAAGCTATGGATGAGTTTGGAAAGTTAGTAAGAGGGATAAAGTGTCCTTAATATAAAAAGATTGTTTGGGAAGATGTTTAAAACTGTTGGCTTTGGGAAAAAAGATGAACATGTTGTGGACCATTCCTCTTAGCTAGTAATTTCGAGGATGAAATTCTTCTAAGGGGGGAGGAATGTGACGATCTGGAATTTTGGACAATTGAAATTGGAATATTTAATTGATATTAAATATTTTAAAGTTGATTTTTAACTTGAATTTCAAATGTCACTATTTATTGAATGGTTTTATTGTTAAATTAAATAATTGGAAATTGGGCAAATTGTTGAATCTAGAATTTTAAGCTTGTTAAAAATAATTTAAAGGCTCGTAAAATCTATATTGATAGTACTGAAGATAGTAAAGTGTTAAAATTAAATTTTTAGGGGTTTGTTCAGTTTTAAAAATATATTGTTTCAATTGATATTTGAAAATAGCCTTTCGAGGCACAGTCTTGGATTTCGACAAAACCAGTTCCATTGGATCCGTAATAGTGTATTATTATCGGATTTCAATTTTCGTAACTTTCGAAGTTATCATGTGATCGTACGGTAGATAAAAGCGTAGAAATTTATATCGAAAAATTCAATATAATAACTGGTCCAAAAAGCTATCATCTCCATACGATCGAATTAGGACACGAAATTTTTTCCATTGTGTTTATAGTAGGGGTATAACATTATGAACACCTGGCCGCATGCCTCGATAGGAGGTCGGGATTTTTAGCTCGATTTCGAGACATTTGAATTCAAATTAAAATTAAAATTTTATATTGTGGTCAGTCAGACAATTCACTATAGCTTGTGATTCAACACGTATCTTCCTTTTTCAAACATTCTTCTTCGTAAAAAACGCGTCTCCTTCTTTCTATTCAAAATCATAGCCGAGCATTTTACAAGTAAAAATCACATTCATTTGCAAACGAAAACTATTTTTCGTTCAAAATCGAATTAATGGCCGCATTTCTTTTCCCAAATTCAAAATCAATTTTTTTAAAAATCTATAAGAAAACCTCATTCTTCCTCATTCATATGCGGCAGCCTGGTACTTGCCTTCGGTTAAATCAAGCACGATCGAAATCTAATCGATTCGTTGGAAAGTTTGATAAGAGGGAGGGCGGAATCGAGATCGATCAGCGACTCGAGCTCGTGTTTCGAAGGCGACTTACTTTTGTAGGGTCTTCATTGTCAGAGTGTTGTGGCGGTGGGCTAGAGGATCGATGGCCGCAATGTGCTCGGGTGTGGTGGCAGGTCGAGTTCATTGTGGGCTCGGAGAGACATGGGGTCGTAGGAGTTGGCAGTCATGTCAATCAGAGTTGGTGAGGGTCGTTGATTTTTGGTTTCCAACAAGCTAAGAAAATTCATTTCAAACATTTTTTTTAGTTTAATTTGTAAATCAATTGTTGATTATTAGTTCACTGACCAGAAATAATCATCAAGGTTTAATTATAATCATTGTTGTGTGAAAATTGAGTTTAGAAAATATATAGATTGAGTAAAAGTATATATATATATACATGCATATTTTTACTTACGGTTGAATTTTAGGAATATATCTTAAGGTAATTTTTATAACATATTAATTTAATGTTAAGTAAGTTTAAATTTTTTTAATTTAATTTGGTTATCAAAAATCTAACAGTAGAGTAATAAAATAGGAATTTTATTAACCCATTTAGAATTAAATTTAAAAATAAAAATATTAAGGATAGTTTAAAATCGTGAAGAATGCTAATGAATTTATAAATTTCATTTATATGAGGTTCAGAATCAAAAATCAGCCGGGATGGTTCGTTGCTGGAATCAGTGCAAACTTAAAAGCAAAGGTGAGATCTTCTAACTCAATCGGATTGCCTTGTTTAATCTCAATTGCTAAATTTAAATTATTGGTTGAATGATTCAATTGACTGGATGTGATATTATATATGGTAGTGTGTGTGTGTGTGTCTATATATATATATTGGAGTGATTGATTTCCCGCATTACATAGTGGATTAGACCCTATGCGCCCCGCATAATAGCTGATGATCCTTTATACCGCGATATTCCACCTCGAAGTGGAATTGGTATTTTATATTGTGCA
This sequence comes from Allium cepa, assembly GCA_030765085.1. NCBI lineage: Eukaryota > Viridiplantae > Streptophyta > Magnoliopsida > Asparagales > Amaryllidaceae > Allium > Allium cepa. The sequence continues at coordinate 12,378,250 of CM060937.1, forward strand.
AACATTTGTGGATGTTGGAAAACAGGTTGGAGCGACCCAACTGGATTCCTTAAAACGTTGAATTTTTTTTCGGCGATGTGTTTTGTGTGATAATCTGTGATGGATTTTTTTGATTTCATTGGAAATTGAAATTTATTGAATGCTATGACTTGATTGAATATATATTCGTATTTTAAGAAAATGAGAAGTATATAAAGTTTGGATGTTTAAAGGAAATAAAAACGAAGTTTTTAAGTAAAATAATTATAGTGAATTTGGGTAAATTAAAGATTGAATTTGGATATATATATATATATATATATATATATATTTGATTTTTAAATTCTATTAAATAAATTCTGAGTATAGAAATAAAGAGAGATTATAAATAAATGAAAATAAAAGAGTTTGGGGACTTAAGCGATATTGTCTACAAATTTAAAGGATTTAATTTTCAAAATTTAAGTTTTAAATGTTTGGGAAAAAAATTAAAGGGTTGAATTTTGAATGAGGTATGAAGTAGATATTTCAGTTGAAAATAAGAATTTTAAATCATAAATATAAAAGTAAATATTGAACTAATGGGTTTTAAAATGAACTTTGGTAAGTAAAGGAATTTATTTTAAAAGGGAGTTAGTTTTTAAAAGTGATTTGAAAACTGATTAAGTGTTTGAAACTGGGATTAAAGGAGAATGAGATTACAGAATTTATAAACGGGGTTTATATATTAAGTGGAATATTTATTAGATGATAATTTGGAAGTATAAATTCAGGATGGGAATTTGTACGGGAAGGGTGATTTGTTTAAAAATAAATAGTGGGTTGTTTTTAAAGGTGTGGAAATGAAAGTGTATTTCCCTGAAAAGCTAAGTATATGTTCAAGAAAGATTTCTAAGCAAAAAGTTAGAGTTTTTGAAATGGATTTAAAAAGAATGTTTTAGAAAGAAATTATTATTTAGTATTTTTAAATTTTTAAAAGTAAGTATTTATTAAGTTAATTATATAAGTAAAATATTTTAAAGGTTTAACTAGTATTATGATTTAAAAGATGATTATTTAAATATTTATACCTTATAGAATAGCTTTTATTTTAAAATTAGTTTTGGCTTAAGTTTCACACAAGAAATTATTATAAAATTTCATAACTAGTATTTTAGATACAATATTTTAAGATTTTTTATTTCAATTGTTTTAAAATATACATAGATCTTTGGATAAAGTGATTTAATTATTTAAAATCTAAGTTATGAAGATTTGGTGCTTTTCAGTGGAAATAAAGCAATTGGGTGGAAATTTATTCTGCGAGAGAAAAGTGATTTGAAAACTATTTTCAAAGGGTTGAAGTGTAGAAAATATCTTGGGAAGATATTTTGAAAACAAATAATTTTGGAATTATTAAGGTCTGATGGTTGTTTGTGGATGTTATTTGATAGTTAAATAACCGACTATCAATATTGGCCAATGCACTGATCGTTTCGAAGAGATCGGAATCAGGATTAATTTCCCGAAAACCACTTCGATCTGGTTTGAACGTTTTCGTGAAGAAGACAAGAGCTTGGAGTCGAAGATGGAGCAGTTAAGTGCTAGGGCTAATCGCTGCTAATCCTGAGGGCGATTCCAAAATGTATGTAGTAGGAATAGTGCCTTCGGTTCTGTTCGGACCCGGAACAGACTTGTATGGACGAGTGCTATCAGAAAATCCTCAGGAGGACGATGGGCATTCTAAGTGAATGTGTGCTAAAAAGGTAACGCATAGCCTTGAGCCTCATCAACCAGGAATGGCTAAAACTGAGGAGGTGAATGCAAGGCTAAGTGGCTCGCAACCAATTAGGTTAAGGTCACCCCTGTCTAGATGTCCCTTTTTATTCGGCTGTGTGGGCAGTTGCTGATCCTAATCATAGGGTGATCTCATTCGGAATATCCAGTAAGGGGTAGCTCCGGTCTTGTGTAGCAGGGGATCAGGGTGGATCCTCGGTATGGTGATCTAGAACACGTACTATGTGGCGAACCAGAATTTTGGACAATTTAAAATGGGATATTTAATTGTTTTTAATATTTAAAATTTAGTTTGTAACTTAAATATCAAATATCACCATTATTTGGAAATTTAATTATTGGATTTAATTACTGGAAATTGGGTAAAATGTTGAATCTGGAGTTTTAAGCCTATTAAAAATAATTTAAGGGTTTGTAAAATTTATATTGATAGTACTGAAGATAGTAAAAGTGTTGAAATTGAATTTGGAAGTGTTTTGTTAAGTTTTGAAATTGTTGTGTGAGCATACGACATATAAACGCGCTGAATCTATATCGAAAATTCAATATAATAACTGGCTTCAAAAGGCTATCTTCTCCATAAGATCGAATTAGGACTCGAAACCTTTTCCATTGCGTTTGGAATAGGGGTATAACATTATAAACGCCTAGCGGCACGCCTTGATAGGATGTCAAGATTTTAAACTGCGAATTCAAGGCAATTTAAATTTAAATTGAAATTTAAATCAATATATTGTTGACCATTCAACCCTTCCATTCGGTTGTTTTTCTATCCCATCGGTCATTACTCCTATCACTCAAATCACTGTGCTTTTCCTTCTCAAGCTTGCTTCTCCTTCAATTTCGTTTTCCTCCTCCCTTTTTATAAACAGCAGAGATTCAAGAGAAAAAAGAAGGGGATGGCCGATCTCCTTAAATACAATTAGAAAAGATGTCGAATTCATTTATTTGCTTCTTCGTTCGTTTTCCCCTTCCTTCCTTCGTTGTTAATTTTCGAAATCGATTCTGTATATGTAAAAAAAATTGATCGAAACTAGCTCGCAGCCTCGCTCTCTCTCCCTCGATTTGGTTTGCGCTCGAATTAGAGTTGATGCTCGCGATTTTGGGGTAAATAAGAGCTCGCAAGTAATGAAGGAAGATCGGGTGTTCAAGATCGTTGGGCACGATCATTAATCGGCGAGGAACAAGGCGCGTTGGAGGTCACGACTACGGCAATAGCAAGTTTGGCGATCGAGTGTGTGGCGTTGATTTCGGGTTCGTGCACGAAGAAGGGGTGATGGGTTCTGCTCTGGTATTACTGCGAGATGCTTGTCAACGAGCGAGTAGGTTAAGGTTTGCTTCGATATCAGTGAGGATGGCGCTCGAGCTTGGGGTCACGACATTTTCATGGGTGAAGGGATCTGAGGCGACTGGTGGTGGGGTTCTCGAGCTAGCAGTGAGGTAAATAGCCAATTCTAAATTTTTATTTAGGAAACATGAATTTATAACAGTCTGGGGTATTTACAGAGAGGAAAAAAAGAAAAAAATTTAAAGCCAGATTTTTACCTCTTTTTTATTTTAAAGAGTTATACATATTAAAGCAGGAAAAGAAAGATATATAAGTCAGATATTGGATAATTTTATTTTTATCGGAATTTAATATATGCATATTTTTAACTTACAGTTAGATTTTTTTTTAAAAAAAAGATGATAAAACAAAAAATGTCTTACTTTAATTAAGATATGTAAATCATGTTAAAAGCGAATATTTTGCAAATTCACGAATTGTTAATGAGTTTATCAAAAATTTACTAGTAAAGTAAAATATGGAATTTTAATAACCCTATAGATTTAAAATTAAAAGTGAGAATATTAATGGTACTAAAGTCATGGCAAATGCTAATAAATTCGGAATTTTCATTTATACAAGGTTCAGAATCAAATGAAACCAGCCGGGTTGATTCTCAGCTGGAATCGATGCTACAAAAATCAAAGGTGAGTTAATCTCACTCATCTAGATTTGTATTTAAATTTAAATGGTTAAATTTAAATAATTGGTTGAATGATTGAATTGATTTAATGTTCTATATTATATATAGTAGTATATATAGTATATATTGGAGTGATTGATTTCCTGCATTTTATAGCGGATGAGACCCTACGCGCCACATAATAGCAGATGATATTATATTAATCCCATATATCGCGATATTCCACCTCGAAGTGGAATTGGTATTTTATGTTGTGCTAACATCTGTGGATGCAGGGAAACAGTTTGGAGGAATCCAACTGGATTCCTCAAAATTTTATAGATTGTTCTAATAATTCTGTATCATGATTATTTAATATTCTATGGTGAATTTCATTGATAATTGGAATATTGGATGCTATCGTTGAAAGTAAAATATTTTGGTATACTGAGTTATCAAAATCTACAGATGTAACGACCCGAAATTTCCGATCCAGAAAATTCCAGATAGTTAGTGAAAAGAAGAAAAGAGAAAGAAGAAGAAACATAAACCAGTCACAGAATCCTCACATACGCAACGGATCAAAATATAATATCACATAAATAATAGTTATACGAATGAAAACTATACTTGTCAAATTCTCTTTAATATATATATATATATATATATATATATATATATATATATATATATATATATCAGAGTTACAACATGTTTTACAAACACAGGACAGATAGATTGATAAATCAATCTGATACATATACTATAATACCACTGCAGAAACCTCTCCATACGTCCCTGCTCTCCAGCACGCCGTCTGAGCTCCAGAACGTCCTTACCTGAAAATCTGTAATACTCAGTCTGACCCGAGCATTACATCAAAGTAACACCCAGGTCAGGCTGGAAACCGGCGTGAGTAAACCCATCAAGCATGAAATACCAATGCATACAACTTATATAAACCCGGGTAACTCGTTATTTACTATAAGCTCACATCTTGCTATAGTCAACACATATTTCCACAAGCAATCCCTAAGTACCTTTACTTAGTTTCACATAGTCCAGTCATTTAAATCATTCCATTTCAGCCTGATGATTTCACATATCAATCCATAAACATCATTGTAGGTTACAAATCGAAGTGGGTTCGTGTATTACTGATACCCGATCCCGATCACTTAGAATACAAAATTATCTTAACTCAAGTGATTCGAATGAAATACGATTCAACTTTAAATACAGGGTGTCATTATTTAATCCAACGTATCATATCACAAAGCATCACCATCACATACCAGGGATATCAACTAATCTAGGATACATAATACCATAAATCCTTAAAATAAAATAAAATAAAATAATTAACCATAATATTTCAATTAACCGACATTGAATTCAATCAATTGCTTAAATTTCTTTTTAAAACCTGCTTATTAATTAATTACAAACCAATTAATTAATCATCCAGTAATCATCCATCTTAATTAATTCTTCTTGATTAATTATTCTTAAAATTACACAAAGTAATTTGTTCCTAAATTAATCACAAAGATTAATTATTCTTAACCATTCACATTAATTAATCTTTGATTAATTAATAACATTCATTAGTGATCCTAAACCACTTCTAGTTATTTCTCTTTATTAATCATCTTCAATTTAATTTTCCTTAATTACTCACCACTAAAATAATTTAAAGATAAATTCTTTATCTTTATTTAATACTTGATTACATCATTATACTTCCATTGAAAACATTTTGCAAATTTATTCTATATTTGAAAGATTTGGAAACATTCATCAAATCAATTATACACTTAAAAGTTTATAACATTTTCTTTCAACAAAACAATTTAAAACAATAAATTTTAACTATTTAAACTTTGTAACTTATTCAAACTTGTTTAATAAATTCTTATTCTTTTAAATATTAATTAAACATTTTATTAAACTTCCACTTTAAATATATCTAAAGTTTAGTTAAACATTCTTTATAAAACTTATTATTTCTAATATTCCTTTAAACATGTTTAAACACACATTTTTTTTAAACACATTATTTAATAACCTTAAATCTCTTCTTTTTTTTAAGAAACTTTAAACTTGTCTGCAAACATTTAGCTTTATCCTACACCTTGACTTCTTTACTTAAACAAATCTGGTATAAGTTCAACTTAAAAACATGCATTTGATTTTTTACTCAGACCTTTAAACCTACATTTTAAGAACTGGTATAGTTTCTTACCTAAAACCATAAATCTCATCACAAAACAAAGAAAGACCCGAGAAACCTCTCCAAAATCCATGAGTAATACACGAAGACCCTCACCTCCCTCATGTACTTCGAGTTACACAAGGCCCTACGCGAGAGAAAACTCGAGTTTTCCTTCATCACTTAACTCAAACGCTCTCAGACTCAGGTGGCTTACGCGTGCACATGCACAGTCACCAGAAGCCACTCCGACCATCGACGAACTCTTCGTCACGTCACTCATCGCTGCGGCAACCAATTCCCATTCTTGAAACACTAGCGCAAGCTGCAAATCGAAAATTGACCATTCAGTTGAAAACTGGAACTTGAATCCCTGACCAACTCCACCTTGATTCTCACACCACCTACCACCAGTGCCTTCCAAACTCCGGCCACATTTTCCTGGTTAACCCATGCGGCTACCTCTCAATTTCCAGGCAACTCGATGCTTTAGGAACAACGCAGCATCCAATAATGTAAGATTGACCGAAACTAGGGTTTTAAACTTCTACAACCTACCGTCGCCGCCACGATGTCCCATCCACCCACCAACCATTTTTGCCAAACACTCCACTCATTCAGCTAGCTCCAAAAGAAACCCCAACGGTCCACTCTTTTGATCACCCAGAAACTTTCAATAACCCATTCCCAGACATCATTGAATTGCCCACCCAAAACAATATTAAAAATCCAGATTTTAATTTTAAAAATCTTAAGTTGGGAATGGAATTCGAGTAATATATATAATTTAGCAGATCATTGAATTTGATTACAACAAACTCCTATGCTTCTCTGTTCTTTTTCATTCTTCTAGAAAATATTTATATTTATTATTCTTGAAAATATTTTCAAAACTTAGTTTAGTTTTTAAACAAACAATCTTTGTTTAAATGCCTCAACTTAAAAGATTTCAGTGTGAAGAATATAAATTTGTAATCTAAGTTCACATCTCTGGAACTTAAACCAGAGAAGCATATCATATCCAATCATTTTCACATCATCTATATATCATATACAGGTTTTAGGATCATATAACTATCATGCAGCCTTATTTTAACATACATTTCATTTTTAATTCAACCATATGTCACATGCCTCGAAACTACATATGAATTCAGGTTTTACAGATTGAAGGCAGGGGGTTAAACCAAGTTCAGAAATTATACAATACTTTCACATACACATACATGCAAGGCAATCATCACACAGTAATTCATAGGTTACTTAAGTTTACTCACAATATTTACACAACAGTGGTAAACTTGAAACTGCTACTGATTTTCAAACAATTTAAGAAGAAAATTTACTCACTAATCTCACTTATAAATATATATTTTTTATTTGTATTACATAATTTCAAACGGTTATCCCTTAAACATCATGTGTCCAAAGTGATCAGAGAAGAAAACTAGATTTTTGGATTTAGTTTAAAACTGTGAAACTGGAACAAGCACTGAATATTTTCATGCAACATATTATCATCCATATGTACTCAATTCAAAGTCATTACCCAATATTAATCACATGCAATCCAGTCTACAAATAAAATTTTGAAGATTTACTCACCTCTATGATGAACAGAGAAGCACATAGCTTGAAACTGAGACTGGCCACTTGATTTAGATTTTATCATTGAACTTGATTCAGTTTGTATTAAATTTAAGGTTTTGTTTAGGACTTAGCTGCTTTGATGACGAATTGAAATCTGATCTTATTTGTTTACATGAACCTGAGTTGCTTCTTCATTTGCTTCTACTTTACTTGATTTGGATTTTGATCTTGAAGCTTCATTGTATTAACTTTGATTTTCTTCCTTTTAGTTTTAGAAGAAAGAAAAAGAAGTGGTTTCAGAATTTTATTTTTTATTGAAAATCCTGTTTCTCACCAATCCATAAAGAAAGGATTATACTGCCATTTGTTAATTTTTACTTGTTACAAAATTTACATATGTCATTAAATGTCAAATCTGGTAATGTAGATTTTTACAAGTGTCAATCAACTCAATACATGAATTATGTCTTAATTTATTTATGTTTATGATTCAACTTAACTTTCATTAGTATTTTATGTTTACAAATGTATATACATATAACTATATTTTATTTCAAATATCAAAAGAAAAGTGTTTAGACTTATATTTTTATTTATATTACCCTTTTTTAAATTATATGCTTAAGTTGTCATAGTACTTAAATTGATAACTATATATGTATGATTAAACTTTATTAGTCTTGAAAATTATTATATTGAATTTAAACTACAGCTAACTATTAACAATACATATTATAATAGAAAACATATTTAGTTGTAAAGGATAATTTTTTTTCAAATTGAATAATATAAAAAAAGTCATTAGACAAATATTATCACTAAATATCTATTCACGTATTATTATTCAACATTTATTATAATTTAAATTCATCCATATACATATCCAGATATATATATATATATATATATATATATATATATATTTGAATCTTGTTTGTTCAATCAAACATAAATCGGAATATCTATTAATTAACCCAGTTAATTATCAATTAAATGATATTTTCAAATTCGGGTTATCACGATAGAATGAGATTTTTTAAAAGGGAAAATAAAAGAGAAAATCTTTAAGTAAAATAATTATAGAAGTTTGAAATAATTGAAGGATAAATTGGAAAGAATAAAAGTGAATTTTTTTTAATAAATAAAATTCTGAATATGGAAAAGGGGATTTTGAATAAATAGAGGAGTAACGAATTTAAAACTTAAGTGAGATTATCTAAAGGAATAAAGAATTTATTTTAAAATCCAAGATTTAAATTTATCTAAAGTAAAGGGTTTTATTCCAAAATAGAGTAATTTGGAAATCAATTTGAAAATTGATTTAAGTATTTGAAATTGGAATTGTAAGAAGGATGGGGCTAAGAAATTTATAAACTGGTTTTATAAAAGCGAAGTAATATATCAGTATACATTTGAAAGAATAAATTCACGAAGGGAATTTATTAAAGGAATGAGAAAATTTTGTTTAAAAATAAATAGTGATTTATTTTTAAAAGATGTGAAGAGAAGTATATTTCCCTGGATAGCCAAGTATGTTTTCAAAGCAAATTTTTAAACATAAGTTAAAAGCTATAATGTTGTTTTAAAAAGAATGTTTTAGAAAGTTTATTATTTTTAAATGTTTAATCCTAAAGTAAGTATTTTTCAAATCGATTATCGTGGTAATTATTTATAGATGACTTGGTATTTTGTTTTAAAAAGAGAAATCTAGTTTTATATTTTATAAAGTAACCTCATTTTCAAATATATTCCTATAGTATATATTTTTAAAAAAGTATTGAAGTAGTTTTCAATTTAAATGTTAAAGTATATTTAAAATAAAGCGTTTTTAAATTGTTTTAAATATCCAAAGCTTTATACTTGGTGTTTTCAGTGGAAAATAATATTTGGGAATTTATTTCATAAGAAAAGTGTGGTTTGAAAAATGTACTTAAAGGGTTTGGAAATGGAGACATACCTTGCGAAGATATTTTGAGATTAATAAATAATTTGGTGAAATTATTTATGTTTGACGGATGTTGTGAATGTTAATTGATAGTTAAATAACCAACTATCAATATTGGCCAATGCGTTGATCATTTCGAAGAGACCGAGATCGGAACTTAATTCGTAAAAACCACTTCGATCCGGTTTGTACATTTTCGTGTGGAAAACAAGAGTAGGATTCAAAGGTGGAGCAGTGAAGTAAAAGAGCTAGTCGCTACTAATCCTGAGGGTAATTTCAAAATGGATGTAGTAGGAGTAGTGCCTTCGGTTCCGTTAGAACCCGAGACGGACTTGTATGGATGAATGCTTTCAGAACATCGTCAGGTGGGCGATGAGCATTCTAAGGGATGTGTTCTAAAAAGGTAACACTTAGCCTCAAGCCTCATCAACCGAGAATGACTGAAAATCAAGGGTTATGCAGCAAGGTTAGGTGGGTAGCGCCCATTAGCGTGAGGTCATCCCTATCTAGATGTCCCTTTTATTTCGGCTTAGTGGTGCGGTTGTTGATCCCAACCGTAGGGTGATCTTACTCGAGATTATCCAGTAAGGGGTAGTCCCGGTCTTGTGTCGCAGGGGATTGGGAATAATCCTCGGTATGGTGATCTAGGCCACGTACTGTGAAAGGTGGTACCCCAGTGCCTAGTCATTAGCTGGAAATCCATTCTCCCTACGTGCCTTTACGGTTTTATTTGTATACCTATTAGCTGGAATTTAATAAATGTAACAATTTCGGCTACGTGAATAAGTATTTTTATATAGACACTATTATAATATCAGAGGATTTTGTAATAAATGTTTTAGCTATCGTAAGGTAAAAACCCGACATGTTTATTTGTGTCGTGGTCTTATGAGATGCTTTTGTTTTCAAAAGAATTTTGAAAACTTAACAATCAATTTGAGTGTGGTTTTCTCACGTTGGTATTCCAGACTGACTTGGGTGTTATTTAACTATAATGCTTGGGTCAGACCGAGTATTATAAATTACAGGAAAGGATGTAGTGGAGCTGGTTGGCGATACGTACTCCCGTACTTGTTTAAGATATTCCGCTGTTTTGATTAGTTGTATATTCAGACTGTGAGGACAGGTTATGGTCACTATCCAGTTGTGTGGTATGTATACTCTAGTGATGTAATGTACAAACGGATATATTTGTTTTTGTGAAGATCATTTATTATCTATTATATTTTATTCCCCTATGATGGTTAGATTCTGATGTTGTTTTCTATTTTCTTCTTCTACCTCTTCTTCTTTAACCCAAATGGTTCGTATTTTCGTACATCTTGAGGTGATTGATGGAGAATAGTGTCGACTCTAAGGGGTACGGATTTGCGGGTCCTTACAGTGGTACCAGAGCTTAGGTTGGTGATAACCTTGGCTCTGGTGGGAATTACTCAAATAGAGTCTGTAGTAATCTAGAATGAGTTTGAGCGTATTAATAGATATGAGCACGTATTTGTTAGTGAATATAAATTGTTTTAATATTGTGTTGACTTATTGGTTTACTGGAATATGAATTCTGATCAAGTAAGTTGGCCGCTATTCGAGAAGAGTTTATAAACACCTGACACGATAAATTGACACAGTATTGTTTTAAAGGTGGGTGAATGAAATAATTTTACCTAAAATATATTTGATATAAAAGAAATATTTTTCTTAAATTGTTATATAACTTGGATGTTTGGATGATAATATTTTAAACAAATAAGATTATAAAAAAATTGGAATGACTTGTATAATCAAATGGAAAGAAAAAAATGGTATGAGCATAAATTATACAAATGAATTATAGTTAAATTTGATTTAAATCAAATTTGAAAATTCAAAACCCCAGAGATTTTGGAAGTGTTTTCGAAGTGTTTTGAAGACAAATAATAGCATTATTATTTTAAAAGGTATTTCTAAAAGGAAATTGTTTCAAATGAACTTTGAAAAGGGATATAGCATTGAGCTCACTTCAGCCGCTGGAAAATAACTTCGGTGATGACTGCAGCATCATCGATGTTTAATTTCGAGTTTCTAAGCGACAGATTGCTGCCAAATTGATTTGTTCGGAAGAACTAGTTTTGTTTTTGAAATTTCAAAGGAAATTTGTTGGGAATAAAAACTAGGATTGGTTTAAAAATGTGAGAAGTGTGATTTTGAGATAATGGTGATTTCAAAATGATTTGAAACCAAAAGCCGGGTGTTTAAAAATCCTGAATCCTCATTTGAATTGAAAATCCTAATGAGGTAAGTTATAAACTGGTAAAGTTGTGATGATTTTTAAATAAGGAAGGAAAATATGAGCTTTGAATCTTGGAATTAAAATTTAAAGTCAAACAGTTAAATAAATTTATTTAGAGAAAATTAAATTATGGAAAATTTAATGGATGATTGGAAGAAATAATTAGTTAATCTTGAATGTGATTGGAATGGGAAAATAGAAATTAAATTTGGATTGGGAGATAAAATTTAATTGGATTGAAATAAATGGAATTAAACTGAAAATAAAACCCAGTTGTGTTTGAATTAAGTTGAAATTGAATTGTAATGAAATAAATTGAGATGTAGATGATATTAAGTGAATGTAAGTTCTTACTTAATTAAATTCAAGGGGATTGAGTAGATTAAAGAGAATGGTATGATGCTAGATTTAACTGAAGTTAAGTTAAATAAAATTGAATTTAAATAAATTCAGTTGACTTATAGATAATATTGAATGGAATAAAATTATTACTTAAATAAATAAGCTTTGAAAGCTTATAAAAGAATTTAAAAGCATTGAAATAAAAATAAAATCCCTAGTTAAAAGTAAAATGAAAATGTGGTTGAATGTAAATGAATGGAGAAGTATGAATATTAATAAGTGAGTGGCTTACAAAAAAATGTAAAAAGGGATTAAATAAGCCGGTATAAAAGTGTTGGAATTTGGAAAATGAAGGAAAATCCATATTGGAATTATAAATTGAACTCAGGAAAATTTAATGAAGTGATTTTTTGTAATAAAATCGAATATTGATTTAAAAGTTGGAAGTAAGCTAATTAGCTAAATAAATTATTTGATATAGTACGTTAATAAAATTTAACTCGGTTAAATAAAATGGATTGTAATTTAATAATGAAGTTTGGAAATAAATTCGAATTATAAATAGAATTCGACTTGGATTGATAATGAATCAAAATAAGTGGAGTTGTTGTAAAAATAAAATGGAATTGGATTATAATAGAAATGATTTGAGTTGCAAATAAAATCCAATTCGGGTATAAATGAGTTAAATATGTGCTTGGATATTATTTTTATAAATAGAGGATGTGAATTAAAATTAAAATTATAATGGATGGGCTAACTGAATTAAATGGAATTTGATTCGATGAGAATCAAATTGAATGGAAGTGAACTTAGGTTTGAAGTTGAAATAATTTGAAGATAGTAAATTAACTTAAGTTTAAAGTTAGTTGAAGTTTGGCTACGAGTAAAAATGGAAGTCCATTAAGTAAAAGCTTGGGTTGAATTAATTTGGGAAATGGTTATTAATATTGGCATGGAATGTTGTCAAGCTTAATGGAATGGGTTTAAATGTAACCAACACGGGAATGAATGAAATGCAAGTGAATGGCTTGTAATAAGTTAGAATGGAATAGAATTTAATATAAATTGTATTAGAATCAATTTAAAATGATATAAACTTAAGTAATTGTTTATTTACATAAATATCACCGAATTTGCATAGAAATAATTGTTGTTTAACGAAATTGAGATTAAATAAAATTCTATGAATTAATAGAAGTAAATAAAATTGATTTTTGAATCAATTGAAATGAATATAAGTTCGTTTGGTTTAAAAATGATCATATGCAAGTGAGTGAGTTGTAAATCACTTAAATTGAATAGTATGGGTTGAGAGTTGAGTGAAAGCAATTGAAATAAGTGCCGAAACCTTACATATGTGCTTATGAAAGTATATAACATGCATTGTTATAGAATCCATGTTTTAGCTATTTAAATATTAGTGATATGCATGTGTCTAACTATTGAAAGCAAGTAATGGATAGCGAGTTGCATATATTTTATACTTACATATTTAAATTGAGTAAGTACAGGTATCGGGAAGCCGTTTGGCTGGATTTGGATGCGCTAATTGCTAAAATAATTAGTCGCTTGCTTAAAAATGCTAAATAAAGGTACACCTACGCAATAAAAATAGAAAATATGAACTGATTTTATTTTTCCGGCTGCGTAGGTCGATGTATATATATTTATATCTCTTGTCAAATTGCAAAAGCTCCTCAAAGGAGACTCTGCCAAAATTTTCCTAAAATTTTGGGAGTTAGAAAAATTTTTGGAAAATTTTTGTTAGCAACAAAACCATTTCAAATTGGAAATTGAAATAAATTAGTAGGATGAAACTGATTTAAAATAATGATATGAATCAGTTATAAATGGAAGATAAAATTCTATATTCAGAGTTGAAGGTAAATGGAGTTCATATGGAAATGGGAAAACTAATTTGAATAAAAGTAGATATGAAAACTTCTGTACAGAAATGTGTAAAATGATTTTAAAAGCTATGATCGGATATTATTGCTAAGTAGGATATGCAGGTATTATAATGAGAAAGGAAAATTGGTTTCGATTTCAGAAGATAAATTTGAATTGCTCGACAAAAAGGTATGTGTTTAAATTTCTGTATGAAATTTGATTGGGTTTTTAATCTAGTCACTTGGCCTTTTGTTTTCTTTTGGAATTTGGGAGCCCATAGAGGCATTTTGTAGTTGTACCGAGCTAGCCGCGCAAAGGAGACGCTGGCGAAATTTTTCAAAAATTACGGAGTTAGAAAATATTTGAGAAATTTTAAAAATTTAAAACTTGGTTTTGAATTATAATTTGAATGGTTGAATAAGTAAAGTTGTTTGGAAACAATGGAAAAGTTTGGAAAGTTAGTAAGATGGATACTGGGTCTTTAATAAAAGATATGTTATGGCAAGTTGATAAAACTGTTTGGTTTTGGAAAATAGTAATGGGTATTGAATCATTCTTCTTAACTAGCAATTTTGGGGACAAAATTCTTTTAAGGGGGAAGGAATGTGACGACCCGGAATTTTGGACAATTTAAATTGGGATATTTAATTGTTTTTAATATTTAAAAGTTAGTTTGTAACTTAAATTTCAAATATCACCATTATTTGGAAATTTAATTATTGGATTTAATTACTAGAAATTGGTAAAATATTGAATCTGGAGTTTTAAGCCTATTAAAAATAATTTAAGGGTTTGTAAAATTTATATCGATAGCACTGAAGACAGTAAAAGTGTTGAAATTGAATTTGGAAGTATTTTGTTAAGTTTTGAAATTTTATCGTTTAAATTGACGTTTAAAAATAGCCTCCTGAGGCACAGTCTCAGAATTTGACGAAACTAGTTTCATTGGATCAGTAATATTGTATTATTATCGGATTTCAATTTTCATAATGTTTGGAGTTGTTGTGTGAGCGTACGACATATAAATGCACTGAATCTATATCGAAAATTCAATATAATAACTGGGTTCAAAAGGCTATCTTCTCCATATGATCGAATTAGGACTCAAAACCTTTTCAATTGCGTTCGGAATAGGGGTATAACATTATAAACACCTAGCGGCACGCCTCGATAGGATGTCAAGATTTTAAGCTGCGAATTCAAAACAGTTTAAATTCAAATTTAAATTAACATATTGTTGACCAGTCAACCCTTCCATTCAACTGTTTTTCTATCCCATCGGTCATTACTCCTTTCACTCAAATCATTGTACCTTTCCTTCTCAAGCACGCTTCTCCTTCAATTTTGTTTTCCTCCTTCCTTTTTATAAACAGCCGAGATTCAAGAGAAAAAAAGGGGGATGGCCGATCTCCTTAAATACAATCAGAAAAGAAGTCGAATTTATTTATTTTCATCTTCGTTCGTTTCCCCCTTCCTCCCTTCGTTCTCAATTTTCGAAATCGGTTTTGTATATATAAAAAAATCGATCGAAGCTCGCTCGCGGCGTCGCTCTCTCTCCCTCGATTTGCTTTGCATTCGAGTTAGAGTTGATGCTCGCAATTTTGGGGTAAATATGAACTCGCAACTGATGAAGGAAGATCGAGTATTCAAGATCGTTGGGTGCGAGCATCAATCGGCGAGGATCAAGGCGCGTTGGAGGTCGCGACTATGACAATAGAAAGTATAGAGATCGAGTGTGTGGCGTTGATTTCGGGGTCGCGCACGAAGAAGGGGTGATGGGCTCTGCTCTGGTATTGCTGCGAGATGCTTGTCAACGAGAGAGTAGGTTAGGATTTGCTTCGATATCAGTGAGGGTGGCGCTCGAGCTCGAGGTCACGACATTTTCAAGGGTGAAGGGATCTGAGGCGACTGGTGGTGTGGTTCTCGAGCTAGCAGTGATGTACATAGCCAATTCTAAATTTTTGTTTGATTTAACAAATATTAGGAAACGTGAATTTATAACAGTAAGGAGTATTTACAGAGAGAAAAAAAGGAAGAAATTTTAAAGCCAGATTTTTACTTTTTTTTTATCTTACAGAGTTATACATATTAAAGCAGGAAAAGAAAGATATAAGTCAGATATTGGATAATTTTATTTTTATCAGAATTTAATATATGCGTATTCTTAACTTACAGTTAGAATTTAAAAAAAAAAAGAGAAAAACAAAAAATATCTTTCTTTAATTAAGATATGTAAATCATGTTAAAAGCGAATATTTTGCAAATTCACGAATTGTTAATGTGTTTATCAAAAATTTAACAGTAAAGTAAAATATGGAATTTATTAACCCTATAGATTTAAAATTAAAAGTGAGAATACTAATGGTAGTAAAGTCATGGCAAATGCTAATAAATTCGGAATTTTTATTTATACAAGGTGCAGAATCAAATGAAACCAGCCGGGTTGATTCGTGGAATCTATGCTACAAAAATCAAAGGTGAGTTAATCTCACTCATCTGGATTTCTATTTAAATTTAAGTGGTTAAAGTTAAATAATTGGTTGAATGATTGAATTTATTTAATGTTCTATATTATATATAGTAGTATACATAGTATATATTGGAGTGATTGATTTCCCGCATTTTATAGTGGATGAGACCATATGTGCCGCATAATAGCGGATGATATTATATTAATCCCATATACCGCGATATTCCACCTCGAAGTGGAATTGGTATTTTATATTATGCAAACATCTGTGGATGCAGGGAAACAGGTTGGAGGAACCAACTAGATTCCTCAAAATTTTATAGATTGTTCTAATAATTCTGTATCATGATTATTTGATATTCTGTGGTGAATTTCATTGATAATTGGAATATTGGATATTATCGTTGAAAGTAAAACATTTCGGTATACTAAGTTATCAAAATCTATAGAATTGGATTTTTGAAAAGGGAAAATAAAAGAGAAAATCTTTAAGTAAAATAATTATAGGAGTTTGAAATAATTGAAGGATACAATAGAAAGAATAAAAGTGAATTTTTTTAATAAATAAAATTCTGAATATGGAAAAGGGGATTTTGAATAAATAGAGGAGTAACGAATTTAAAACTTAAGTGAGATTATCTAAAGGAATAAAGAATTTATTTTAAAATCCAAGGCTTAAATTTATTTAAAAGAATAAAGAAAGAATTTGGAAAAAGGTTATGAAATTGGTATTTTTAGTTAAAAAGGGCTTTAAATCATAATAAGAAATAAAATCTGAAATTTTAAAGTAAATGAGTAAGTAAAGGGTTTATGCCAAAATAGAGTAATTTGGAAATCAATTTGAAAATTGATTTAAGTATTTGAAATTAGAATTGTAAGAAGGATGGGGATAAGAAATTTATAAACTGGTTTTATAAAAGCGAAGTAATATATCAGTAGACATTTGAAAGAATAAATTCACGAAGGGAATTTATTAAAGGAATGAGAAAATTTTGTTTAAAAATAAATATATTTTTAAAAGATGTGAAGAGAAATATATTTCCCTGGATAGCCAAGTACGTTTTCAAAGCAAATTTTTAAATATAATTTAAAACCTTTAATGTTGTTTTAAAAAGCTTGTTTTAGAAAATTTATGATTTTTAAATGTTTAAATCCAAAAGTAAGTATTTTTCAAATCTATTATCGTGGTAGTTATTTAAAGATGACTTGGTATTTTGTTTTAAAAAGAGAAATCTAGTTTTATATTTTATAAATTAACCTCATTTTCAAATATTCCTATAATATAAATTTTTAATAAAGCATTGAAGTAGTTTTCAATTTAAATGTTAAAGTATATTTTAAAATAAAGCGTTTTTAACTTGTTTTAAAAATCCACAGCTTTGTACTTGGTGTTTTCAGTGGAAAATAATATTTGGGAATATATTTCATAAGAAAATTGTGGTTTGAAAACTGTATTCAAAGGGTTTTAAAATGGAAATATATCTTGCAAAGATATTTTGAGATTAATAAATAATTTGGGGAAATTATTTATGTTTGATGGATGTTGGGAATGTTAATTGATAGTTAAATAACCGACTATCAATATTGGCCAATGCCCTGACCGTTTCGAAGAGACCGGGACCGGGTTAATTCCTGAAAACCACTTCGGTCCGGTTTGTACGTTTTCGTGTGGAAAACAAGAGTTGGACTCGAAGGTGGAGCAGTGAAGTGCATGGGCTAGTCGCAACTAATCCTAAGGGTAATTCCAAGATGGATGTAGTAGGAGTAGTGCCTTCAGTTCCGTTCGAACCCGAGACGGACTTGTATGGATGAATGCTTTCAGAACATCGTCAGGTGGGCAATGGGCATTCTAAGGGATGTGTTCTAAAAAGGTAACGCTTAGCCTCAAGCCTCATCAACTGGGAATGACTGAAAATCAGGGGTTATGTAGCAAGGCTAGGTGGGTAGCGCTCATTACGGTGAGGTCATCCCTGTCTAGATGTCCCTTTTATTTCGGCTTAGTGGTGCGATTGCTGATCCCAACCTTGAGGTGATCTTACTCAGGATTATCCAGTAAGGGATAGTCCCGGTCGTGTGTTGCAGGGGATTGGGAGTAATCCTCGGTACGGTGATCTAGCCCACGTACTATGACAGGTGGTACCCCAGTGCCTAGTCATTAGTTGGAAATCCATTCTCCCTATGTGCCTTTACGGTTTTGTTTGTATACCTATTAGTTGGAATTTAGTAAATGCAACAATTTTGGCTATTTGAATAAGTATTTGTATATAGAATATCAGAGGATTTTGTAATAAATGTTTTAGCTATCGTAAGGTAAAAACCCGACATGTTTATTTGTGGCATGGTCTTACGAGATGCTTTTGTTTTCAAAAGAATTTTGAAACTATAATAATCAATTTGAGTGTGGTTTTCTCACGCTGGTATTCCAGATTGACTCGGGTGTTATTTAACTATAATGCTCGGGGTCAGACCGAGTATTATAGATTACAGGAAAGGATGCAGTGGAGCTAGATGGCAATACGTACTCCCATACTTGTTTTAGATATTCCGCTGTGTTGATTAGCCGTGTATTCAGATTGTGAGGATAGGTTATTGTTACTGTCTAGTTGTGTGTTATGTATACTCTGGTGATGTAATGTACAAACAGTATATTTGTTTTTGTGAAGATCATTTATTATCTATTATATTTTATTCCGCTGCGATGGTTAGATTCTAATGTTGTTTTTTATTTTCTTCTTCTACCTCTTCTTATTTAACCCAAATAGTTCATATTTCCGTACATCTTGAGTTGATTGATGGAGAATAGTGTCAACTCTAAGGGGTACGGATTTGCGGGTCGTTACATACTGTGACGGGCGGTACCCCAGTAGCCATACCATTGATGGAAACCTAATCTCCAATAAGTGCCTTCGGACTTGTTTGTATACCTATTATGCTGGAATTTAATGAATGTAACAATTTCTGCTATTTGAATAAGTATTTGTACATAGACATTATTATAATATCAGAGGATTTTATAAGAAATGTTTTAGTTATCGTAAGGTAAAACCTAGGATGTTTATTTGTGGCGTGGTCTTACGAGATACCTTTGATTTCAAAGGATTTTTGAAAATTTTAATAATCAAATTGAGTTTGTTTTCTCACGCTGGTTTTCCAGACTGACTCGGGTATTGTTTTATTATAATGATCGGGTCGTACCAAGTATTATAGAATACATATTCTAGATAGACTGCTGTGAAGCTCAGGAGACGAGCTGGATGGCGAGACGTATAACATGTACATGGAGTATATTCCATTGTGCAGTATAAACTGTATAGTCAGCTTTTGTGAGGACAAATTAATATAACTGTTTAGTAAATGTTTTGATTTTGATGTACTCTGATGATGTAATCTTTAAAACAAATATAGTTTCTTTTTGTGTAAAGATCAGTTATTATCTATTATACATTATTCCGCTGCGTTTGTGAGATTTTGATGTTGTTTCTATTTCTTCTTCTATCTCCTTCTTCTTTAACCCTAATGGTTCGGTTTTCCGACTGATTGTTCGGCATTTGATACAGTGGACGTATTGATGTCGATTTTGAAACGTCGAAAAATCAGGTCGTGGCACTCTCTTTCTTCAGTGAAATAAATAAAAGTTGTTGTGTCCGTGGATGTAGGTATCTAGCCGAACCACATTATGTTCTCAACTCTTCTTTTTTTCCACTTCACTGCCTACAATTTTGTAATATCTCTTTTGTACTCTCTTTATGTACTCAACTCTTCTGTTTTTCCCTTTATTTAGTGATTATTTTTCATTAAATTGACGATTAATAATTAATAGATAAGCTAGATCCTTTTGGTTGCTTTCACGTCTTAGTATTCCGCTACAATTTTGGAGTTAGTGCAAATTAATTAAAATTTCACATGACACTTAGTAATTTATTCTCTTTATCATTGTACGATCAAAGCGAGTTCAAATCCCAACGAACCCAAAGCAAGTTGGTGATAAATATTTTTTTTAAACCACTACGAGTAAATCAGCCTTTGGTAGTATACAAAAAACGCTTTCATAACTTATGCTAGCATTTTAAAGAACGTCATTATACAACATGTAACTAAAATCCAAGACTTTTTAATGCGTTTAACCCAAACACAATCACAAGGCTTTTTTTTCAACATCCACAAAACGCAACAAAAACCTTTTATCGTGGTGGTTACAAAATGCCACCAAGGGCATACAACCACCACCAAAAAGCACTGCTTACTACAATAGAATATTTTAGTAGCGTTTTTTTAAACGCACCCATATATATTTTGTAGTGTTTATTTTGCTGCATATTCTTTTTTACTTTTATTAAACACTACTAAAAATTGTTGATATTCAGTGCAGATTTCTCTCATGTTGTAGCTCATTTTGTTTCCCCTTTATTTTTTTCATAAAATATATATCATATAGTAATAAATCCCTTATTTCAACATGAAACCAAGAATCGCTCGTATAGTTATCATATTCAAACAACCGAAAAATACATTAATCACATAATAAAATATGATAAACAAACAATTCAATATAAAATATTTTAAACGAAATAACCATGTTCACATAAGCACATAACTGTATAGATACAGTACCATTTTAATGTTAATAAAATGCTATAATGTAGATGATGCTGATTAAAGGCAAATACCAATTCATTTCTATAGCTAATCATTTTTCAAGAAAAGCTAATGTATCTAAAGACAAAGACAAGTATAATAATCAATAATGAGAACTTGTACAAAAATATTCTAAGAAATATGGTACATAACTACTTTAAACTGCATATATAATATAGATGATAATAATGCTTATGTACCTTGTGTAGGCCATTAGGGGCATGCAATGCTTCTTGTTTCTTAACTGCATCTATTGCCGTTGAGTATTTAGGAGATTATCCTATGATTGGAACTGCTTAATTTTGGAGTTTTACTTTGACTGTAACCAAGGGATTCCCTACGACTATTTGAATGATACTGCTAATATTTCCTACAAATAAGTCAATAGGCCACGTGTGACATCTACACAAATAAAACTTTAATTACTTTTTTCTTTATATATAGAATGGTAAACCAAAAACCGCCGATATATACCTTTTGGAATACCATATATATCTTGGTCTATGAAATAATTGCAACAACAATGAGTTAATTACACATATAAAGCTATAGTTCAAACGAACTTGGAGAAAAGAAATAGAATTCATGAAAAAAATAGTTTAAGCAAAAATTGACTTTAAGTTCAGTAGAATGAGTTGCAAACTTGTTGATCGCTCACAAAATAATACTGGTTGACATATACATATACATATAC